>BSBM01000687.1:965000-2295000 GCA_027924585.1 Larix kaempferi | reverse complement strand
GACTTGTTTGTTACAGGTGAGGATGGATTGATTGCCGATACCAAGAGGAAGCTTTCTACCGAGTTCGAGATGAAGGACTTGGGCATGATGCACTGCTTTATTGGTATGGAGGTGTGACAGAGTGCAGACGGAATCTTCCTTGGACAAGGGAAGTATGCAGTATAGATCCTGAAGAGGTTCGGGATGATGGACTGCAAGGCCATGGACACACCTATGGCATCGAACCTGAAGCTTCTGCGTGATGCTTCATCTGAGCCGGTTGATGTTACGATGTATCGTCAGATGATTGGGTCCTTGATGTACCTGACGAATATAAGACCAGATATATGCTTTGCGGTGAACACCTTGAGCCAGTACTTGATAGACCCAAGACATGTTCACCTAATAGCTGCAAAGCATATTCTGAGGTACCTGAAGGGTACAGTTGACTATGGGCTCAAGTATGAAGCGAATCAAAATTTTAACATGGAGGGTTATGTTGATTCAGATTGGGAAGGAAGTGCCATTGATCGGAAGAGCACTTCGGGGTGCTGCTTCAGTATGGGATCCGGTATGATCTCTTGGTTTAGTAGGAAACAGTCCTATGTGGCAAGGAGTACAACCGAAGCAGAGTATGTCGCAGCTTGTTCAACTAGTTGTGAGGCAGTATGGCTTAGGAAGCTGATGTCTGATTTGTTTGATCTCCAGCTGAGTGCTACTTGTATATATTACGACAACCAGAGTTGTGTGAAGTTGTCGGAGAACCCAGTGTTCCATGACAAGTCGAAGCACATTGAGATCAAGTATTACTATATCAGGGATATGGTGCAGAGAGGAGCAATGAAGCTCTTGTATGTTGCGACGGATGAGCAGATAGCCGATGTGTTGACCAAGCCGCTGGCCAGAGTGAAGTTTGAATACTTCAGAGGGAGACTTGGTGTACTTCAGATCGAGATACCTTCCAAGGGGAAGTGAAGAGTCCAGAGACACAGATGCACACATGGCCATTCTCACATGGTTAGAGGAAAGTCCTTCCATGGTGAGATGTAAGGGCTGGGCCATTTTCACATGGTTAGAGGAAAGTCCTTCCATGGTGAAATGTAAGGGTTGGGCGAAGACATTCTCACATAGTTAGAGGAAAGTCCTTCTATGGTGAGATGTAAGCGTTGGGCCATTCTTTCATGGTTAGAGGAAAGTCCTTCCATGGAGAGATGTAAGAGCTGGGCGTGGTTTTTCCGACATGGTCAGAGGAAAGTCCTTCCATGCTGGTGAGTGTAAGTGCTGAGCCTTTCCAGGATGATTAGAGGAAAGTCCTTCTATGTCGGTGAGTGTAAGTGTTGTGTGTGTGTGCATCTAGATTGTGCTCCGTGGACGATGACGATGATGTGACAGTATGGTACACAGGTTTTGCAGAGGCATATGATCAATCCTGAGATGCTCTTGCAGGTTTTGCAGAGGTAGTGTAATCAGTCCTGGGAGATCTTGCAGGTTTTGCAGAGGCAATGTAATCAGTCCTGAGGTGTACCTAATTGATGGCTTGCTCGCTGAGATTACATGATCAGTACGATCATGAGTATCAGGATGATACTCAATGGTCGTGGACAGGTTGTGTAGTGGCATGTAAAAGGTCTTGGGATATCCGATAGGTTGAGTTGTGTGCTCGTAATCAATCCTGGGATGCTCTTTCGAGGTTTTGTTGACTCACGTAATAAATCATGAGGATTCCACAGTATGGCCAATGATGATGAAGACCTACAGGTGGTGGGCCTACATCCAGCATGAAAAAGGGTTGGCTCTGTAGAACTTCCTATGATGAATAGATGAGAGATTGATTGAGATAGCAGCAGCAGTGACGATGACAATGATTCGATGACGATGATCCAGTGACAATGATCCAGAGAAGAAGACTTGTGCTAGAATACATGTGTCGAGAAATACCTTCCTAATTAAGAGGGAGTGTTGATGTATTTTTAACTTCGGAATGTATTTCATATATGTATATTGTATTCCTATAGAGATGTTATTATTCCTCTATACGGAAGTGCTTGTATTCATATAGAGATGTTATTTTTCCTCTATACGGAAGTGTCGTCATTTATATTGTAAGTGTCGTAACTTATACTTGATGGGTTATTAGACCACCCTAGTGGGGGTCGGCCCTGTCAGCATTATGTTATGTGGTTAAGTTAAGGTTGACCTAGTAAAGGTTATTAGGCAAGTCAATTCAAGTATAAATAGAGTGCAAGAGGCACTCTATTTGATCATTCTATTATTCTCTCACACACTCATTGAAGAGTGGCACACATGTGAGGAAGGAGGAGTAGCTGCTAGGATAAGACTATCTCTTATGATTGGGTTGTATCATTACTCTATCTATCTCTGAGTAAGTTGCGGGGTTTTTCACCTTCTTGGTTTTCCCCAGTGAAACTCTGTGTCTCTTGTGTGCTTGCATTATTGTGTCCATGATTGATATGATGTACATGTTATTCTCTCAGTTAAGATCCTAGATCATATTGAAGTAAATTCTGAAAAACTAACAGTACTTCTTAAAAATACTAGCTAACATGCTTCAAACATTCAGTTGCACATACATTGAATGTTGTGTAGGGAAAAACAATGAGGGAAGAGAAATCCCTCGGTCAACATCCTAATTTTTCTTACCTACTTTTTCATGATCATCATCACCATTATACATAATTTTTAGTAGCATTGGCCCCATTATCATCATATCCTTCATCATATGACCTCAATGTGTATTGCGACAAAAAATTGAGCTAAACCCAAGTTTTGACCATAAAAGGGCATTTCATAGAATTTCCTTAAAAATCCACGTACAACCATTAGACTAAAAACCCTTGAAAATGATGAAGTGGCCCCAAACTTAGAATTTGGTTGTTCATAAATACTATTGGCCTTCCAAAAAGGTGTAGTAGCTCAAAATGGACATCACCAAGCCGTTATTACCAAAAAAAATCTTTTGATATGATCTCCAATGCCTATCACAAACCCACTAACTCATCAATGAAAAGGGATTATTCACATTCGACTAGCTCTAATAGATGTCCACATCTTTTCCTTTTGACTAAATCCATCGAGGTAATTCTATCCAACACATCCATCAAAAGTAAGGTTATGTTGTTGGACTACATACAAAGAGAAATATATCCCTTCATGTTTTTTTCCTTCCACGTTTGGAGTCCATACCACATTGTCTGACTAAAACTGGAGCACTAGAGGAGAAGAAACATCCCTTGGGTTGGCTACAAAAGGCCTCATCTACTACATCCAATACCAATGTGCATATTATTATCTCCATTATTTTATTAGTACAAAACACATTCTTTCTCTTAATGTTTGTGTATTTCTTTTTAGCTAGTTTTGTTTATTTTGTATTGCATAGAGAGACAAGAGTGTTGTTAGTTCTCTTAATTTTCATCCACGTTATTTTATTTGGTACTGAAGTTGCATAACCATTGAGTACATGCCTTTTGGTACTGGTTGTTTCTATAACACCAACACCAAATTTTACAACTCCATTGGGATGAAACCTATAGTTTAAGAAAAACATTCCATATTGAGTATTGAACATTACAATTCTTTAAATTTCTTTCATTGCACCTTTTAATTTCTAGATTTTACATTTCAAAGCAATCGTATTTGTTGTAGACACCACATGTGCACATATATCACACCTGAAAAAACACTTGGTTCATAACGCCAAGTTGAGCCTTAAAATTGACTCCTAAGCTAACTAAAATCCCCAATTGAGGAATCAAATTAGTTAAGTTAGGATTGTGATTATGTGTATCCAAATAACTCATCACCATCATTCATATTTAAAACTTAGTTATTGAACTTTAGTGAACATAAAATCCTTTATAATGGGTGAAGTTCAAAACTTGTTCGACAATAGACACACTCTTCAAGGTGGATAATGCCAAGGTTGGGGCTAGAACTGTGATTGAGACTCCTATATATTTCATATGAAATATCCCCCAACCATTTGATTTTATCTTGAAGTCAAGGTAACTTATTGCATGTAACCATGGAGAGTTATCTTACTAACCAAATTTTTAGGCACTACCCATGTGGCTCTCACAGGAAGGAGGTAACCTAATACCGGTAGTTGTTGGTCGACTAGATTTACTCCCAATGTCCTTCACTATAAATATCTCATTCATACCTCATTCACTTTATTAGTGGGCTTGATATGCCATCAATTGGAGTGTTTGAAAGGCCTTTAACACATTATACAACTTGACGAGAACCCTCCAGAGTTCTCATTTTTTATAGGCTGCATTGATTGGCTATTCTACCCCAAATCAAAAATTGGTGCTACCAGTAGCACCCCATTTCTTTTTAGGGCTAAAACTACAAAAAATTTTAAACCCTAACTGGTGCCATTGCAATCAAAACTGTAAATCAACCACCAAATCTAAAATGGGTGCTATCACTAGCATCCCTTTTTTCTTGGGGTTAAATTACATCCTATTTGAAAACCTGACTTTAACAACCAGTGTCTTTGTAATCAAAACCCTAAATCGACCCCCAAGTCGAAAAGTGGTGCTAGAATGGCACCCCCATTTTTCTTTCTAAGGCTAAAATTACAATTTGTTTGAAACAATGTCCTTAATAGTTGGCGACGTGCAATGAAAATTCCAAAATCAACCCCTAGATCGAAAGGGGTGCTACTAGTGTCACCCCTTTCTTTTGTCGGGTTGGAATTGTGGGCATTTTGAAACCATGGCCTAAAATATATATTTAGTTTTTTTTTTAAATCACTTTAAAACGAAAAAAGACAATTTTGACCCAAAAAGATAAATTTAAAATAAAAAAAGTTTAGAAAATTTAAAAACAATACAAATTTTTAAAAAACTTAAGAAAAAAAACAAAAACATTAAATATTAAGCAAAATTTTAAAAAAAGAAAAGTTTAAAAACTTAATTTAAAAAATTTGAAAATTTTATTTTATTTTACAATTTTATTTTATTATTATAATTTTTAATATATATATATATATAATTTAAAAATAAATAAAATTACGTGGAATGAGGGGCAGGGAAGGGTTGGGGGCGGGGAATAAAATTGCGTGGAATGGGGGGTGGGGAGGGGGTTGTATAGGTGGGGGGGGGAGAATCATGCTTGCCCTCTCCATCCACATTCCATGCAATTACACACACACACACACACAGTCACTAAGTAATGCATGTTATTTGCAATTGATGAAAGCTTCATAGATGAAGTAGTGGAAAGGGTATTTTCTTAGATGGTTGGGGGGTTATATTTGGAAACCAATATATTTATGTAAGATATTTTGTGTGCTTGCAAAAGGAAAACCAATGCTACTTGTTAAATATGGAAAAAATATTAATCAAGGAATCTCAAAAGATGCTTTCTTTGATTGCCTAGAATTTCACACATGCTTTTGAAAATATTATTTTTTATTGTTAAAAAGGTAGTTGGGTCAACTCATGGAAAATATTTTAACCTGAAAAAATTAAATCTAGACAATTTCCGATCAAGATTTTGAATTACCCAACCGGTTTTTTCAAGCTAGCCTAGTTACCCAGCCGAAAATTCTAACTGACAATGATTTTAAATTACATTAAGCCTCTAGAAAATTATTGATTGCATTAAATAAATCATGTTTCGACGTGTACAACTGCAACTAAACTAATTTTCTATTTCTATGGGCCCCATTCTATACAACACAAACCGTTTCAAATTAATTCGAGGGTGGCGCAATTATGGTGTAGGAATTCATTTTTCATGTAATCCAAACCATTTGCAATTAATTCAAGGGTAGTGGCATAGTTATGATGTAGGAATTCATTTTTCATGGAATCCAAATATCAATAGCATGACGGATAGCTTGAAATTTTTCGTTTTTCATGGATGCAATGTATCGATTTAGAATGGTGGGTAAATTGAATTTTTTTCATACATGCAAGATATGAATTTGAAGGGGGGTGTCTTCTTCTAGATTATGTAACTTACTTTGATGTGTTCGCTGCACCATACTCACAGCGTCGTGTCACAACAACTTATCCATACAACGGAATTTTCTCTTCAAAATGTCTCAAGGTATGTGATATGCGATCAATATACTTGAAAAACATTGATCATTTTCCTAGTGCCAAAAACAATGTAGATCGCACTTAATCTGATACATTTCCATATATGATGTTTTCTTAATAGATCAATATTTTTTTTTCTAAGTTAAATTAGAAAATAGAAATGCAGTACAGTATGATACATATTCCAAAACCTTTCTAGATGTGGAATGAACTTCAAAAACATTGATCATGTTCCTGACAAAAGCACTGTAGATTGTACTTAATCTGAACAACATCATTCCCAATTTGACGATTCCTACTAGGCCTGCAATTTGATGTTCTAGAAATTGTACTTGATTCCCTGAGCAAGATGTTGATCAACGTGATTGAGTCTTAACATGAAAAGTAGCTTAACATTTCAAAAAACACACTCCTTTGAGATCTTCACTATGTATTAATATACATAGATATATATTCTTTTCTTTAAGTAAGATTTTGTATAAAAAAAGGAGAAAAAGGTACAATTTCACAGTTACAGAACATACTATCCACCCATGCCCAACATAGATTTTTTATAAGTAAAAACAATGTAGATCGCATTAACAATGTAGATCATTTTCCTACCAAAAACAGTGTAGATCGCACTTAAATAGTGTAGACTGCACTTAATCTGATCAATATCATTGCCATATCTGGATGTTTTATTAATACATCAATATGTTTTTTTAATTTAAACTAGAATATAATAATACAGTACACTACATATTCCAAAACATTTCCAACAAACTATGCAGTGTACTTCAAAAACATTGATCATGTGCCTCACAAAAATAGTGACTGTAGATTGTACTTAATCTGAACAACATCATTGCCAATTTGCCATATCTGATGTTTTTTTTAATACATCATTGCCAATTTGCCATATCAGAATGTTTTTTTTTTAATTTAAATAATATTGTACATATTCCAAATATGCAACCTACAACCAGGGATGACTAGGCCTAGAATTTGATGTTCGAGAAAACGTAGTTGATTCCCTGCGCAAGAGTTTGATCAATGTGATTGAGTCTTAACATGAAAAAAAGAGAGAGTTCAAAAACAGACTCCTCTGAGATCTTCACAGCATATTAATATGCATAGACATTCTTTTTTAAGTAAGATTTTGTATTAAAAAAAAGGAGAAAAAGGTACAATTTAACAGTTACAGAACATAATTCGACAATGCACAACATAGATACTCTTTTTTTAAATAATATTTTGTATTAACAAAAAAGGAGTAAAAGGTACAGTTTCAGTTACAGAACAAATATTCCGAGACTTCGGCCATGCCCAACATAGATATTATTTTTTAATCTATTGTATTATAAAAAATTGGCCAAAAATCTACAATTTTAGTTACGGAACAGAGTTCGGCCATGCCCTACATAATGGCGTTGATGGAAGATGATCCACAAAAGTACTACAACTGAGCAAATATTGTTTTTCATTGATGACTACATTCCCGATCAATTACGTTTAATAAAATGAAAAGAAATTAGCATAATTTAAGGTTTCTATTAACTTAGAGGAGGCAAACTGAGACCACTAGGGGACAAAATACTAAGACCACTAGTTTAACACACTGCTACCCAGCGGAGGACATGTATTCATCACGCCCCTGGTGGGGGGAGGTTTCTTGCGCTAACGACTAGAGGATGATGACAAGTGCTTCGGCCAGCTGTGAATTCTTGCCATGAATTCTCTTGAGGATTTCCATCTGAGCCTACTGCATAAGCATCATGTGCTCAATACAGAAATTCATATCCGCCACCTCCTTTCGGAGATCAAATATCAGCTGAAGATCCTCATCTTTCAGCTTGTTGCAACCAGCACCTCCACATTGGTTGCAAAGCCCAATGTTTTGAGGTTGTTGAGCTTGATATGACCGGTGACGTTGTATGCAATCGATGCAAAGATTGTAATTGGGCCACTTACCTTCAGGCTAGTCAAGGTACGACACTAATTTTCAGGGTCGTAGTCTGTGGCCACAACATTTTCGTCCCATTCTATCATATAACCCCATGGGCTTCTGATCCCCTTCTCTGCTAATGAGTGTCCATAGTCATGTGATGTTGTATGTAGTTTTTTTTCATTTTCTCAGTTCTCTGAGGGCCTTCCCATGAGGCTTCCTAAGTGGAATTCATCTTAGCGGAATTCATCTCTGCGGAATTCATCTCAACGAAATTCCCCTCTGTGGAATTCATCACTTCCTAGGCTTTTCCCTATGAGGAATCTTCGACTTGGACCTCACAATATTCCTCTAAGTAATATTCATAGACTTCGCACGACTCAGAGTCCTCAGAATCATCACCCACCATTCGACCTCATAAATTTGGAGGCAATGCCCCTTCCGCGACCTTCCTCTCTCCCTGAATTGCGGCATTTCCTGAGTGCAAGAGCAGGTAGAGTGAGAATGAGAGTGAATGCAAGAAATTTGGAAGCAACTATATTCATGAGATGGTCTGGGGAAAGCGAATGATGATTACTGGTTCGCTAGCACGGACCTTTTATCATGTTTAGAACAATAAATGAACTTGCCTTTTCGGATCATGTCCATTAACCTTCATAATGTCTATTTTAACCATCCCAAATTCAAATTCAATTCCCAAGAAATTCGATCTTTGTGATTGATCTCTCACGCCTTAAGTACACTGGAGGAGCCAAATTCCATGGGAGATGTTACTATGGCTCTTAACTGCATCTTTTGTCACTTTTGTGCTCATTGGTGAGCCAGGTGGGTGGGTGCATGCACCATAGGGCTACTTGTGCCATACTATTGTTGAAAGAATTAAATGACATATCAATCCAGCGTACCTCAAGCATGAGAGAGATCCACCTTGCTTCAAATTTGAAGCCTTCAATGCCCTTCATGTCATATTTTATCTTCCATAGAAGGGTTCAAGGAACAACAATTTTTCCCATGCAAAAAGAAATTAATTTTGTATGGGGCCCTTCAATAATGAAATTGACCATTATTTTGAAACTTTGCAATTGAAGGGTTGGTCAAATTTTTGCATGTCAAATTTTTGGATGGTTGAGAATGGACGATGAGGATGCAACAAACGAAGAATCCCAAGAGAGTCTTCCACACATTCCATCAAAATTATTTATCAACATTTAAATCACGATGAAACTTTGAAACATTTAAAATTAAGTTTAAATGTCATTGCCACATTACATGTAGCTTCTTTCATCTAGTTGTTAAAATTTCCTCCATATGGATTCTTGGGTTATTTGGGTTAGACATTACTTATTGAAAACCATAGAGTGGAACAATGCAAATTTTATCATTAAGATGGGGAATTTGATTACATTGCTATTAATATACAATGAAATTTTGATGTATTACTATGTTTTCAAATGAAATGAATGGTTTATTTTAACATGTCATCATTGAAGGGTTCAATATATCCTATCCCTGCAAAGTGAAATAGGACCCTAGCATTAGACATGTGTGTTCACTATGTATTATACATAGTTTTATTTTAAACAAGGAAAAATATCTGTAACTTGTTCTTCAAACTTTGAATAAAGCTAGTAAGCTTGTAATTTTTATGTTTTGAACTTTAGTTGAGTAGTTCAGTAAAATGCACGCCCAACCCTTATTGTTTAGTATTTTTTAGCAATCTCAATTGGATATAGTGTTTTTTATTGTTTTACACCCAGTGTACCTTTATTTTTCCAATTTCGGGAAAAAAATTCAGCATTGAAAAAACATTACAAGGTTGCCTTGTAAATGTGAAATGCATGCTTAGTTCACTAAAAATGCAAGCTGGTGAGGCTGATACTACTTGAGGAGGTTATCTCCTTGGTGAGGCTGGTATTATTTAAAGACGCCAACTATCATTGTCCTTATATACTCCACACCTCTTTTAATGATTTTCAAATATGTCACATAGTTTATAAGTAACATGGTCATAACTGGAAAAAAAAATGTCTACAATCTTGATTTTGTTTTGTAAAAATAGAGTGTAAATATGTAACAATGGGATTAGAAAAAATTCCCACCATAATCTTTACAGAGGTAATTTTTAAAACCTAATTCCATATACCTAGAACTATTTATACTATAAACAAAAACCTCCTTCATAATTCTAAATTTTTTTTTAATTTGTGTACAGTAAATTTTTTAAAATTGTAATTTTTCTGTTTTAAACTTTATTTGACTAGTTCAGTATAATGCACGCCCAACCCTTTTCATTTAAAATTTTTTAGTGATATCAGATGTATATAGTTTTTTTACAGTTTGACACTTTCATGTACCTTTATTTTTTCAATTTTGGGGAAAAAAGGCCTGCGGTGCAAAAACACTACAAGGATACCTTGTAAATGTGAAATGTCCTCTTAGTTCACTAAAATACAAGCTGTTGAGGTTGAGGCTACTTGAATAGGTTATATACCTTTTGAGTCTTCTTGAAGAGGTTATCTCCTTGTTGGATGCACTAGAAATTCAAAATTCCCAAAACAATGTGAAAATTCTGTTCCCAAAACATCCGGTAGCAAGCAGCTGAGGCTGAGGCTGAGGCTACTTGATGACGTTATATCCTTGGTGATGCTTCTATATTCTACACCTTTTTATCATTTTCAAATAGGTTACATAGTTTATAAGTAACATGGTCATAACTGAAAAGAATGTCTAAAATCCTGATTTTGTTTCGTAAAAACATGGTGTAAATCAGTAACAATGGACTTAGATAAATGCCTGCCTTAATGTCTATAGAGGTAATTTTTAAAACCTAATTGCACATACCTGGAGATATATATACTATGGACAAAATCCTCTTTCATAATTTTGAATATTTTTGTCTAATTTGTGTACAGTAAATTTTTTAAATGAAATTTATTTTGCTACTTCAGTAAAATGCACGCCAAAAACTTATTGTTTAGTATTTTTGAGTGATATCATTTGGGTATAGTGTTTTTTATTGTTTTACACCTTCTTGTACCTCTATATTTCCAATTTTGGAAAAAAGGCCTCTGGTTGAAAAACACTACAAGGTTGCTTAACGAGGTTATCTCCTTGGTAAGGCTGGTATTATTTAAAGACCCCAACTATACTTGCCCTTATATATTTTACACCTCTTTTATCATTTACAAATATGTTACATAGTTTATAAGTAACAAGGTCAAATCTGGAAAAGAAAAAAAAAATCATGATTTTGTTTAGTAAAAAAAGAGTGTAAATCAGTAACAATGGGATTAGAAAAATGCCTGCTATAATGTATATACAGGTAATTTTTAAAACCTAATTCCAAACACATGGGGCTATATATACTATAGAAAAAATCCTCCATAATTTTGAAATTTTGTCTAGTTTGTGTACAGTAAAATTTTGAAAATTGTAACTTTTATTTTTTGAACTTTAATTGACTAGTTCAATCAAATGCACGCCCATCCCTTTTAATTTAGTAGTTTTTAGTGATATCAGTCATATATAGTTTTTTTATTGTTTGACACCTTCCTGTACCTTTATTTTTCAATTTTTGGAAAAAAAATGCCTACGGTGCAAAAACACTACGAGGTTGCCTTCTAAATGTGAAATGCCCTCTTAGTTCACTAAAATACAAGCTGTTGAGGTTGAGGCTACTTGAATAGGTTATTTACCTTTTGAGTCTTCTTGAAGAGGTTATCTCCTTGTTGGATGCACTAGAAATTCAAAATTCCCAAAACAATGTGAAAATTATGTTCCCAAAACATCCGGTAGCGCTTTTGCATTTTTATGTATGGAGTGCGCTACCGAAAGTTGTGAAACAACTAGTTTCGGCAGCACTACCAACTAGTCTTCAAAAATGTCATGCTACATGTTGTAAAAATGATCTCCATCAAAATTGGAATGCCTTGATCGAGTATATTCCTTTTATCATATTTAACAGTCACATGAAAGTCTTGTTAGTCACTACACAACTTCTGCCAGGATCCTGAGGGTATTTGGTGCTTGATTTATATGTTTCTTCCCGCCATGTTTTTATACAAGTACAGAATTTATTTATGACCCTTAAGAATTTTTTTTTACACAGAAAATTTATATTTTGTATTAATGGTGACTATTTTGTTGATTATTCAAAATAACCTTTCAATGGATCATTCAAACCAGTCATCTGAAATAAAATATTCCTCGAAAGAGAGGTCGACGCAAGGAAGTAGAATTGCATAATCTTCCAATTTTTCCATCACATAACATTGTCCTTCAATTCATTCCTGTTGGGGGTAAAAGAGATTATATTCATGCTACCCATCAACAATGTCAAGCATTTACTGATCATAACTCCATACCACAAAATATTATAATGAATTTTCCTCAAACAAAAGGTAATCAAGTAGCAACTATTGAAACTGGTTGTGCTCTATGTAAGGCATGTGTGACAAACAACAATGTTTCTCAACAACTCAGGAAACCTTTGTATCCAATTACAGTTGAGGGGAATGGTAATGTTCAAGAGAGAGCTCTTTACCAGAATATTAACTCTGTTTCACATAATGTGGTCCCAAACGTTCCTCAAATATCAGTTGTTGATGTTGTAACAAACAACAATGTTGTTCAACAACCCAGATAGCCTTTCTCTCCAGTTATAGTTTAGGGGAAAGGTAATGTACAATATAGAGATCTTTACTAGAATATTAGCACGGTGTCACATAATGTGGTCTCAAACGTCCTTCAAATATCAACTCTTGATGCTGTGACAAACAACAATGTTGCTCAACAACCCAGGTAGCATTCATCTCCAATTATAGTTGAGGGGAATGGTAATGTACAATATAGAGCTCTTAACCGAAATATTAACTCTGTTTCACATAATGTGGTCCCAAACGTCCCTCAAATATCATTTGTTGATGTTGTAACAAACAACAATGTTGCTCAACAACCCATGCAGCCTTTCTTTCCAGTTACAGTTGAGGGGAATGGTAATGTACAATATAGAGCTCTTTACCAAAATATTAACGTTGTTTCACATAATGTCGTCCCAAACCTCCCTCAAATATCATTTTTTGATGCTGTGACAAACAACAATTTTTTTCAACAACCCAGGAAACCTTCATCGCTAATTACAGTTGAGGGGAATGGTAATGTAAAACATAGAGATCTTTACCAGAATATTAACTTTGTTTCACATAATGTGGTCCCAAACGTTCATCAAATATCAATTGTTGATGTTGTGACAAACAACAATGTTTCTCAACAACCCAGGAAGCCTTTCTCTTCAATTACAGTTGAGGGGAATGGTAATGTACAAGATAGAGCTCTTTACCAGAATATTAACTTCGTTTCACATAATGTGGTCCCAAATGTCCCTCAAATATCAGTCGTCGATGTTGCTACCATTACAAATAATTTGGATCAAAGTATAGAAGGTTGTTTTTCTCAACAACCTAGGTTGTCTTTGTCTCCAATTACGGTTGAAGGGAATGAAATTGAAGTCCTACCTATTGGAAAAAAATTCAACATGCATCCCTTGAGAATTTGGATACAACTAGAAGTCATGAAATAACTGAAAGAACTACTTTTCACGAGAAAATGGATAGAAATGCACCTACAGAAAATCAAAATCCTGCAGATGTGCAAGCTTAAGTAGAAATGCCTGAAGGGTGTTCAACAGACCAAACTACACATGCTACTAGAACATCAATAGGAAACCGCTCAAGGACATCCTTACTGAGTCTTAAAAAGCGGTACGGATGGTTTAACCGTAGAATAAATGATGGGAAGAAAAAATTTAAGGAAATCAGTAGATGGTTTTCCGGGAAGTCACTTCAAGATGTAGATGAAAGTGACATTATTTTTGGAATTGGGTACTTCATGAGCAAAAACTATAGTCAAGATTATAAAATTGAGGATGTTCTTGAACACCTAGATGGAGTGCTTCATAAACTTCGATCAATTGTTATGCAAGGGATATGTAACGATTTTATGCCTAGGAATATGGCTTATGTATTTATTGAATCAAGCATGACCCATAAAGCTTTTCAATGTCTGAAGCGGATTGATTGTCATGGCATATTTTAGGGGGTTAGTCCAACTTTAGTTTCCAAGGAGATGAAAAAGTGGAGCAAAGAAGCTGAGGATATTGATATGGGTTGGGATAGAACTGATGGTCCCACATATGGAGTTAGAGTGAAGCAAGTAAAGTCGTATGCTTCCTTTATGGTTGAGTCATATGAAAGGAGGACTCGAAGTAGAGTCATTGAATTTTCTTTCAAACTTGGTATTGATTCTCATGTGCATTATGATCGAGGTGGGTAGGTATATGAGATGCTATTTGAGTTACTAGAAGATAGTGGCTTGATGTCTTGTGTAAGCCTTGGAAAATGGGATGGAAAGGAAGAATATAAACAAGTTTTAGCACATGTTGTTGATCCGATAAATGAGGAGAACTTAATGAAACAAATAAAAATGCTTTCACAAGATCGGATCCTAATTCCAGATGGAAGGGTAGTGAAAGTGGATTTTTTTGAGTGCCATGATCTAGTGGGCATATGTAGTTTAGTATGCAATAATATTGTTTCTCCAATGGGGAACAAATTTTGTCCTTGGTGCATGTGACATAAAAAAATTATACACATGGTTACAGATAAAATCAAAATCCAAGATGGGGATACATCCGTAGTATTTCCAAATTTTATGCAATGTCACCAAACTTGCTCATAGTAAGTTATACGGATTTTTTAAAAGTTGAAATTTTTGTTGATATCTTGCCATGAATTTCTTAATATTAATTTGTTTTAAAACTTTAGGAATTGAATCCTGCTTTGGAACAAATAATTGAAGGATGGGAAGAAAATTTGGATGAGCGTATTACAGACATTCAACCAGCCTTATGTGGTAGAGAATTGAATATTATGAAAAAGTATCCCATGAATAGAACAATTGTTGAAAAGGTACATGCTTTGATAGTTATTTCTTTACTATAGATGGAAATTCTTATTATTTAAGTAATTCATACCTAGTGGAACATGTGCTACCAATTACAGTTGACTCCTGGCTCAATTTCCAATCTTGTATATTGTGCTCGACATGCTGGAATTAGAACTGTTTTGAAGATGTTTTGTGAAATTCAGAAAATTGCACAAGATTGTGACAAGGTTCATCCAACTAGAGGGATGAGAAAACATTTTTTTTTAAATTTGGGAGGTGATCGAGAAAATTGGGGTTCCATGTAAGCCCGAGGAACCATACCATCATAAAATCCAAGAGTACAATGATATTAACTATGGGAAATCAGATGGATCTGCATCAAACAAGATCCTCATTCTGCATGAGGGAATTTTAAAGGTATAATAATTATGTTAGCATGCCCAATATTTTCAATTTGGGTTTTGACTAACAATAAGTGATGATTTTATGACTGCACAATAGTGAAGTTGGCTATGATTTTTAATCAATTATAATAGAAAATAAGTAATGTGTCATGTACAATGAAATGTTGTACTTGTAGGTTATTGAAGGCCTACTAGATGAAGAGAAGTATAAAATTTTGGTGAGGCTGTGGAAGTGTTACAAAGAATTCCACATGTTGCAATTGCAAGGGTGTGTAGGGGATGATAGATATGAATATGAGGAAAGGTACGCCAATTTCTAATAAGTTCATAGTATTATGTATTTCAGCATGGTGGTATTATTCATTCACAATAAAAAAAAAATGATCCACTATCATTGCAGGATTGGATTCCCTACTAGTGAGTGGCTATGGTTGTGTTATTGTTGCTTAGGAGATGAGATGGTTCCTTATATGCATATCCAAGGGGCCCATGCTCTTCACATGACTAGGGTTTTTCATCCTTATACTTTAGGACGATTAAGGAAATAAGTAATGGAATGCAAGCATAGGGAAATGAAAATTTTGAATAGAAACCAAGGAGGAGGAAGAGGAGTTCCTAAGGAGTAGAGAAACACATTTTAACATGACAAAATGTGTCTTGTAAACAAGATGTGAGCACAAATTTTCAAACTTGTTATGAGTTCAGAAGGTACTTTCCAAAATTTTAAAGAAATAACATACTTGGATTCGAATATTAGAAGTCAACTTTGTGTTTAATATGAAAAGATAAGAAGTCCACTAAATGATGAAACTGCAACACAATTGGCATCTTGCTTCCTTGATGTCACTTCTCATCAAGTAAGACAACTATTTCAGTCATGGGTAAAACAATCTAAGAAATCGTTGAATGCATCGCCAACATTAAGTATGCACTAATTTTAAATGATATATAATCTTGCTTTCATTTTATAGTGTGAGGGCTCATAATGTGTGTTTAACTATTAATATGTTCTGGCAGTTCAATAATCATCTTCCCATATCAAGGCCATTAAGAAAATATGGTGAAGAGGCTTATCGTGAATTGCATCGCTTTGGAAAGCGCAAGGCAAAAAATAATGTTCAATTGAGAAATAACAGTAAAATTGTAGGTGTTTCATCCAAGAGAATAGTGGAAAAGAAGACTAATCAAAGAAAAGAAATGAATGGGGCAGCTGATGTTGACATACCTATGATGCAAGTGAAAGTTACTGTAACATCTGTGTTTCATCCTCGGGAATTGAAGCAAGGAAAAACACTGAAACACAAGAAGTGTACGGAGCAACTGCTATTGATATTCCAACGATGGATGCTATGATGACCAATAAAAAGGGTGTTCCATCCTCGATAAATGGTACAGGGCGGAGTGGTAAAAGACAAGAATTTCAAGGGGCGGTAGTTGATATCCAAAAGATGAATGTTGGGAATCCTAAAAAATTGATGTCCTTATAAGAAGTAAGAGACAAGCCAAAAAGGAAACAAGTCCTAGATGAGCATAATGCAACATTGTATGCAAATGGTGAAATAAGCATTTCTAGTGATATTTCCATAGTGAAAATTTATTCTACTGTGGTAACATTTATATTAGAAAATTTTGGAAATATAATAAA
Source organism: Larix kaempferi (assembly GCA_027924585.1). Taxonomy (NCBI): domain Eukaryota; kingdom Viridiplantae; phylum Streptophyta; class Pinopsida; order Pinales; family Pinaceae; genus Larix; species Larix kaempferi. Next base: position 2,278,026 of record BSBM01000687.1, on the reverse strand, counting down.
TGTTGTAACATGTTAGCAGCGTCTTTTAAATTTTCATGAATTTTCTTAAAACCTCATCTTAAATCCTTGTTAATTGGTCTTCTCATTCAATGTTCATGAATTTTCTTAAAACCTCATCTTAAAGCCGTGTTAATTGGATTGCTCATTCGTGAGTTATGTTTGTTTTTCTTTAATTGTTTTGCTTCAATAAGTGGTCATAGATAGAGTATCACATGATTGCATAATCCCATCGATAAGTGTTTCTATTGCATAGCAATACTTTTGCAGGCCCCAGGTTTAAATTACAGGCAAGAATACAATTGTTGGTGGAGGTTCAGACTTCCGGTAGCCAAAAGTGCAAAATTCTCAAAGAAGGCTCTACAGGAAGTTCCACGTTCCAGTAGTGGAATCTCGACCATGATATAAAGAAGGCGCTACCGAAAAGTTAAGATTCCAGACAAGAGGTATTCCACAGTGTCACGACTATATCATTGCAAGGTATACCATTACCCATTAAATAATCCAATTATTTTCATAAAAGGTGGTGAAGTTGTTTCAGATGTTTTTTATTAAGTGAATATAAGCCTCATCATTTCACATCATAGTGGCATGTGTCGTTCCTTAATTGCCTGATAATGCGGCTAAATGTTGTACTGATAAGTATGCTCTTGATATGATTTCCATGCACGCTGAATCATAATTGCAAGAAGAGAATTTTAAGGGGCCTTTCCTTTGTTGTTCGAAACTTGAGTTTCTTTTGTAATTTCACTCCAACTGATGGCATAATAAGTTGGAATTAGAAACAAACAAGCCTTTGCAAAAGAATGGGGAGGAAAGGGGGGAAATTTTGCGTCACAAACCCGAGGGTGCTGAATGGATCAAAACCTATCCAGAATGTGATGAGAAATTCAAGAAAACGGGGTCGTTTGATATGTGTGAAAAAATGTTGGGTTTCAATAACGAAGTTGCAGAGGGATTTGCAGAGAGGTTCAATGGTTCCACAGTGGAATTGGGAAGTTTAAAGTTCCAAGTAATAAAGGAATCTATCGTTGTTGCGGCCAGTATTCCTACGGAGGTAAAATATGGTTTAAAAACAAAGGTATCAGTGCAGACTACAACCATTTTTTGAAATCAAAACACTAGGATCCCGATTGGAAAAAAGGATTTCCCAGGAGCTGGTTGAAAGAAGAATGGACAAAATTGTTGAAGATGGTGTAGAGATACATTACTTGCAAAGGTAGATATACTGTTACTTTTCTTATCATATTAGGTTTTTATTGCATCTTTCTGGCGAAAAAAGGATGAATCTTCCCTCCTTCTTGTTGAAACGTTTAACAAAGATGTCAGTTAGAGTTCAAACTTATCCTGAGCAAACCCAACACAGTATTTTTCATTACAGTTTAATTAAACTGTTAATTATGGAAGAGCTTAAGAAAGTACAAAGAACTTGGAAACACTTTATGTTCTGGTCCGGTTTTAAAGTAGAAGGTAAAGAGATTTAGGAAACTATAATAGAGACCCATGCTAGAAAAGCAAGGACTATTGGAACCCTAAATAGCCTTGTTGGTGGATCCTCAAATGCGAAGCCGAAAGAAGAAGCCATTGCAAAAAGAACTAAGAGTAGCAAAAGGAAGGTTGCATCTGAGAAGGAAGATATGACAATGGATATAATAGATTCTATTCCAAAACGGAAGTTTTCAATTCCTAGAGTTGAAAATCCATATACTAGAAACAAAGGAGGAGTTACATTAACTAACTTAGTTGTTAAGGAGCCTGAAGCAGAGCATGTACAAGAAGGTGAATCCTCAAATGTGAAGCAGAAAGAAGAATCCATTGCAAAAAGAACCAGGAGTAGCAAAAGGAAGATTGCGTCTAAGGAGGAAATAATGACAATGGATAGAATAGATTCTATTCCAGAATGGAAGTTTTCAATTACTAGAGTTGAAAATCCATATACTAGAAACAAAGGAGGACTTACATTGACTGACTCAGTTGTTAAGGAGCTTGAAGTAGAGCCTGTACAATATGGTCAAGATCAATACATATTGGAACCTTCCAGTATCACAATTACAAAGAAAAATTCCAAGAAATATTCTCAAAAAACTAGGAAGAAGATATAACAAGAGCTTGTGTTCAGAAGGCCACACACTTGCCCTACTAATAACCTTAGGCTTAATGCCAAGGCTGCTATGGATCCGTATTTGAAGAAAAACATTGTTATCACTATTGAGGATGATTCGGATGAAGAAGAAGAATGAGTTGTCGGGATAGAGAATCATATTTCTCATATTTTAACAAATATTGAGAAAGGGTTACAGGAATTTCCAGAATTTCCTGTAGATGATCATAGTGATCAAACAGATTCTAAAACAGAGAATGAGGTAGAGGAAATAGATCCAAGTTCATCATGTCTAAATAATTTGAAGGAAACAGATGAGAATGTTGTAAATATACCATATTCATACAATGAATACTTTGAGCCAGTGGAGAATGTACACGTTAAAGAAGTAGAGGTAGAGGCGCTTACTGTCTCACCTCACCCAAAAAATAAAATCTTAAGAAAGTGGAAGAAATACAGAGGAGATTACAGAAGTATGAGTTAAATGAACATCTAAAGGATGGAAACATTACAATGAAAAGGGAAGGATAAAATGTTAAGAAAACACTTGATAAAATTATTGCTAAGCATAACAAATTATGTGCTTGGGCTCAAATTACATTCAAGAAGAAGAAGCAGTTGCATAAACAGAACAAGAAGTTACTAAAAAGGAACTTAGTATTGAATGAAAAGTGTTTACAGGAGAAAAGCAGGCTCAAGCACCATACAGCCTCATAATTCTGGCAGAGGCAATTGATCATGCTTAACCAAGACTTTACAGAGACTATCAATAAGATTGTTCGCAGGAAATAATCATTTCGGATTTTGGTCGAGGTCATTTATAAGGAAGATGGTAGGATATTTTGCGCGTTGAGTTGTATTAGGGTTAATTGTTGAAATGTTGGTTACAAGAAGCCTTACATAATTTCTAGTAGCGCCTTACAGAAAATCGCAGAAGCAATACAGGAAGTTCATGAAAATGTGTTTTTGTAATATTTTGTGAATTTTGAGATGTAGGCATGCCCAAAAGGGGGGTTCGAGTGCAGAGGGTCATAAGTGAGTTTTGGAAAGCATTGTGAAGGGAAAATTTGTATTACTCTGTAATATGCTACAATCAAAATTATTGCTACTTGATAGTCAGATCATGTAACTTTGTGTATGCCAAACTCTATTTCTTCTATTTGAATACAAATACAATTCTAGCTTAGCTTTTATTGTCTTTTAGACCATGGATTCTTTTACTTATTGTCAGACACTTATTGTGATTTCCAATAGTCTGTCATTGATATTCAAATACAATTTATTTATTTTCATAATATCATTCTGAATGTAAATAGTCTTCTGAATGGATGTATGAAGAAAATCAATTTGTGAGCTTTGTTTATTCATTCCTTTTCCTGTTTTTTCTATCATATCAATGTTCATCCTATTATCTGATCTTCAAGTTCCATGAACAGAAGGTAAATTAACTATGTAATTTCCCTTTCAGTAATAAAAATACAGTTGTTTTCAGAGGGAAAAAAATTAAGTATCATTCACTTTGAAGTCTTGGTTAAAATTCTAGGTGTTCTAGAAAATTCTAAGTTGTTAAGTAAAAAACAGAGTGTAAATATTCAAAAATGGGCTTAGAAAAATGCACGCAAAATTCTGTACAACTGACATTAATTGAAATTAATACCATGGGTTTGAAGATATATATATTTTTGACAAAAACCTCTTTATGGTTCCTAAAAACCTCTTTATGAAGGGAGACAGAGGGGCATCGAAGTATAAAAAGAGGGAAGCAAGGGTTAGAAAGAGGTGCAATTAGGGTTAAGCAGTTATGGTTTAGATGTCTATCTTTCTCTACATTAAACCCTAGTTTGTACATTTGTAATTATTATTTAGGGTTAAATTTTGCATTTTCATGTGTAAATCTGTATTTTCATGGTAGAATTAGGGTTAGAATTAGGTCTACAATTTTATGTTAAAAACCCTAGAAAATCAAAAAACAAAATTGATTTTTTGGCCTTCCTAAAATTTCGGCCATCTCTCCTACAATTTTGTGTTGCCTTCTTTATCCCTAAAAACCCTAAGGTGAAATTTTAGGAAGCCCTAAAAATTTAAAAATATCAAAAACTCCTAAAAAAACCCTAAAAAACAAAAAATTAATTTTTTTTCCAATTTTGGCCTCCCTAAAATTTCGTCCCTCCCTCCTACAAATTCGGCTTGCCATTTAAGGCCCTAAAAACCCTAGGGAAAAATTTTAGGAAGCCCTAAAATCTTAAAAAAATCAAAAATTCCTAAAAACCCTAATTGTACTTTTATTTTAGGTTAAATTTTGTGTTTTATTGTTAATTAGGTTTATTTTTTATTTTTGTACATGAAATTAAAAAAAAACTAAAACCTTAAACCCTAACTACTAAACCCTAATTACAGCTCTTTCTAACCCTTGCTTCCCTCTTTTTCTACTTCGTTGCCCCTCTTTCTCCCTTCCTTTCTCCTTTGTATTCTTCATTCCTTCATTATTTTCCATCCTTCCTTTTCCTTTGCTATCATCTCCCTTGCCCCCTTTTCATCCCTCTTTACCCTCGGACCTCTCTTGGGAACCCTCAACCTCCTATCCTTGGATGCCCTGAGCCTTAACCTCTTCCTTTGGGACCTCGGTTCTTCATTTGAACATCTCCTAAGACCCTAAAAACATCATTACCAGACCTTGTTTTCAACATATATAGGTCAGCATATTTTTGTGGACTGCCAACAATAGGAATCCCCCTCTCTTAACACCATTCACCTACACATGTAAACAACAACAAAGGTTAACCATTAATGCTAGTGTGTTGGTATTTAAAAGGTTGATATACTGTAATAAGAAGGTTTGAAATCTACAATAAACAAAGGTATGGAAGTGATTGTTACAATCTACAATATTTGTAAATAAATTGGTATTCAAAGTTTGATTCTTGCTTTGCATATGTCCCCTACACTGACTATTGTTGCAAATTTATGCTAAAAGGGATTCCCAATTGTTGTTATTAATCTTGCATTTGGAGACCTATTGTGATTGCTACAACTTTGACTTTGTTTAAAAAGTGGAATTGGTTCAATGCGATATTGCTTATGCTTTGCCATTGCTACAAGTAGACACTGACAACATTGTCTTACTATTGATATCTTATCATATAGACCTAAAACAATTATTAGTCACCAACTACTTGAAGTGTTTAAATCTATGATATTGGACCTATTATACTTCTTTTCATTATTGTTATTTGATCAACATATTGTATTGGTTGTCCATAAATATTAGAGTTGATCACACGTTGACTTTCATATTTACTTGGTTATTGATGTATGATCTCAATTACATACTAAATTGCTATTGATTATATTTTATTTCTTGGTAAGTGATCTATAGTGACACTCTTTTTATGTGAATTGATGATTGGCTACGCTTACTCATACATTGACTGGATACATTGAGTGCATAATTGTATATTTTGTCTTCTTCATTCGCATAAATACATTGGTTAAAGCACTGGTCACTGACATTGTTTTCTAGATGGATAGATTTTAAGTGTTTTTGTAGATCTTAGAAGGGCTCTCCCCTTGGAGGTTTCAACTCTCCGAATAAGTTGGAGAAGTGGCTAAGGTGACAGTGGTCACTTTCTCTTGCATTTGTTCATCGGATACTAGCACTGCTAGTTCATCTGATAACATTTTTGGCGTTGTTTCCGGGGACACTTTTGAATTGTTCTAGGATAGTTAGGGTGTGTTTCTCATGTATTATTTTCCATCCCCTGGTGAGAACGACACATTGGTAAATCTTAAGGTACGTCCTTGTTATCAATATATATATATTTTGTAAGGACTAACTGGACAGGTTTATCTGGTGACTCCACCAAGAACTCATCCCATCAAATCAGTTACATTCTTGATTAGTACTTTGGTGAGATTTGTTTTAGTCTAACTTGACAGGTCTCTCCTAGTGACTCCCACTAAAGAAAATTAAAAAGAAGTACTCTACAAGAGCGAGGCCAAAGAGGTAAGCCTAGTTTTGTCATTTATAATATTTTCATTAAATCTAACTTCGCATGTCATATAAGGAGACTCCACTTAGGAAAGAAACCAATAATAGATGATATGGATTCCATTGAAGAAATATGATTCCATAATCCATATGCTCCATTGTATTTCTCAAATTTTTCGGGATATCCAAATCGGTCACGTAAACACAGGTTATTCAAATCCACTGTGATATTCCATCAACATAAAGATACAACTGCGGAGCATATTGCAAAGGTTAGAGAACATCTTATAACATGGGATATTATACATGAACATCTCAAGATGATACAGTTTGTAAGGTCTCTTGATTTACGCAACAACAAAAATATGAGTGATTGGTATCATGGGTTTCCTCCTCAAGGGATTTCTTCACTCTTGCAATTAGTCAAGGCATTCGGGAGAGAGTGGGGACCTAACCTTAATGAAGATATTGTTGAGGCAATGATTTCCCTTCCCACGAAGGAACCAGTCGAAATAACTCCCAGAGAGCATTTCGCTCCTCTCAACTTGTCAAATGGTTTGAAGCAGATACCAAAAGCATTTTTGGCAAGTCGATTTTGTGATAAAGATGATGACCCTATATACTTCGTCAAATATTTCATGAAGACGGTGTCGTTTGTTATCATTCAAAAATATGAGGAATCATATATGAAGGTATTTGCATTGCATGAATTTTATCTAATTGGTGAATTTTATGATTTTAAGAATTTTGTGAAACCCCACCTTTTGGACAGGAATGCCAAGATCATTGGTATCAAAATATGCCAGATGTTATTTTTTTAGATTTCTTCTCATAGATAACTTTTTGGTCATGGAATGTAGGGCATCACTTCAGGATGAAAAGTGGTCATCTCCTATTTATATCTGATGTTCATTGCTAGATGGTAGCCTAGGTTATTAAATAGACAATTAAAAAGACCTTCAGACATGGACGGAATAAAAAAAGAATATAAACATATATTTCATTCTGGAAGCAAGGGATTGAGAAGGGAGGTGAACAATTTGGCATCCCAAGTTAACTTATTGGGAGGCTATATATAAAGCTTCAGAGACTCCCTTTGAGAGTGTTGATCTATCATCAACCAACTTTTGGCCATCGACAAGCTAGGATATACATCATACTGAACCTACAAAATATACACATTAAATTATGGATTTCTACCTGAAGGAAAATGTTCCTGCATTTGAGTATTTCTATGTTGGAACCGCATGCAAGAATCCAATAGATGAATTCATTCCAAGAGTGGATGTTGTAAAGGGATAAATGGCCATTGTTTAATCACAAGAGCCAGATTGTACAATATGGTTGGGTAGGTCAATTGGTGATATTTATCAAGATTCAGATGCTAGTACTCTTGAGTCTTACCAATTAGAGTTGCAATCCAACGGGAGCACCAAAGGACCTCAAGGTCTTGTATAAAAATTGTTTTAAGTGAAAACCAACAATGGGTTGTTGGTGCAAAAGAAAATATGATCATCAATCTAAATAGCATCATATGGGCATGGTCACCAAGGGTAGCATGGACCGAAGAGAGAATAAGAATAAACGAGAAGGGCCTTGCAGTAGTTAAGGTGCAACGAGAGCATATGGGGTATAATGTGGACAGTGGGATTAACGTTTGTATGGATATAGGTTGATGGGTTCTTTTCCCTACAAACTATTTCAATTGTTTTATTACTGTATAAATGAACTTATTTTAAATTACATGTTCAATTGTCGCCAAAAGTATTAGTCTCACATATTAGCTTACTACATGTGACGATCACAATAACTATGTACCTTATCAATTATTGATGTTTTTTTATTTGATGTGTTTCTATTTTGTTATTTCTAATTTTTTTAACTTGAGTCAGAAATAATTACTTGTCTTTATTTTATTTATTTATGTATTTTAAATTGAATAAATCTGATGATTTCAAGTAATATTTAACACTTCCAACAAAACATTTCGAGTTTTAAATTATATTTCTTACATGATTGGGTTTGTAAAATTTGCGTATAGATATTTCACAATATAATTTGAATAAATTGTTGTATTTGCAATTAAGGTGTGGAAGTTCTTGAATACAATGTCTCATTTTTTTAACAGAAACTTAAATTGATTTATATTAATTAAAACATAGCATGGTAATATATAGTACTTTGACATACTATTTACATAAGCGGACACAAAAATACATAACAACAACTGCCCGATTTAAACAAATTTAAACCATCAAAACTTCCACATAATTGTTCATGCATGTCCAAATCAACCTTGAAGAGGTTGGATGACTGAGACTTTATCCAAGGGCTTGACATCGTCTGAAGGATAAGTTTGACAATGGCTGCAGTAGTTCATATTTACCATCTGTTCCAAATCCTTTCTAACCTCGTCCATCTTGGAAATATGCTCATGCATATTTTCGTCTAAATATTCAATTCTCGACTCCAAACATGAAATGTTGTTCCCATTGTATCTCGCTTCCTCAGTCATGGTGGCGATTTTCTGGTGCACCCCCACGACCTCTTCTTGAACGACTCGTAGCATTTTCTTGAAATATTCCAGGTACCCTTTGAAAATCACATATATTTATCACCGGGAAGGCATGATATCACTGTCTCCTACATGGTCATTAAGATCATCAAATATTGTCAAACATTTTTTTTATATAAAAACCAACAAGATGTTATTTTATTTGTGTATTGTATTGAGGGTGGATATTACTATAATGGTGCACATTGATTTTTGGTAAGTAAGCAGTGTCTATATCAATATGTCAGAAATATGTATAGAGATAGTAGAGCATGCCTAGTAACATATAAAGTTTCCTTTAACTGTCTTTCACACTCTAGAAGTCATGAAAACATGCCTTCCTAATTGGGAAATTACTAAAACTATCTATGTACTATGCTAGATGACATTGATACTGTATCAAAAACGAAATAATTACTGATAAAATTGCTAATATTGGGAATGTGGAAGGTGGTCAGGACGCGGACCCGCAGCAGACTGATGAGTAGCAACCTCAGAGAATGAATCCTCGGGTTGATTTTCCAAAGGAAGTTCAAAGGTTCCTCCCGGCCTTCTCGTTATCCCGTTGACCACTTTCATGAGGTGAGCATTCTGCTTCTCCAAGGTTTCCATTCTATGCTTCAAATGGTGTAAATCCTTGTCTTTTGGAATCATTCCAAAGCCGACCATTGTTTTGGTATGCTAATACAACTCTAGGTCCCTATAGAATTAGGAATTGATATCGCTACTGCATCACAAATCCGGAATAATATGTTGCAACTGCCTCTCTACATGGCCATCCTCCAAGTAAGCCCTAGCCAATTTTACATCAACTTCCAAAATAGAAATTGATGCATGTCCTTCTTTTGAAACCTATACACTGTATAATTATACAGCTTCCATTGCAACCTTAGCATCCCGCTTCGAGCCAACAAGAGAAGGGTAGAATTTCTCACTCCAAGGCTCCATTATAATATGAACAAGGGGAGATGAATTCTCAGTCAACACTAAGAATTAGATTTCTTCTTTGGAGAAAGTGGAAGCAGAACTAGAGTGTTAGGGCGCTCCTTTCCAAACTTATCCCATTATAACTATAGTTACCAAATTCGACTAAATCAGGTTGAACAATTCATAAATTTGGAAGTTTGGTCTGATTCAGCCATAAATTCACCCAATTCAAATTCGGTACATTCTAAACCTACAGGGTTGCTAATTTTTAAAGTATAAAATTGATCATGTGCACATGAAAATTGATCATGTGCACATGGAAGGAATCACATTGGGTTTGAGGGAGGAAACTCATGAGGAAAATTCATATTTGTAGGTGCTTATGAAGAGCAAAGATGAAGAATATTTTGGCAAAGTACTTGTTGATATCAAGAAGGACATACAGGAGGACTTATGTATGGGAAAGATAGTTGAGGACATACCATTTGAGTCTGCAAGCTATGGTATTTGGTTATCCAAGGATTGGGTAGACAAGTACATCACTGAAATGGAGGTTCAAGGGTGCACAAGACTTGCTTGCATTAGTAGGAGATTGTTTGACATACGTGCCTTGAAAGAAAGACCTCATGAGCATTCATTATGGGAATAGGAATTCGCTCTTAAGGAGATGGATAATCACATCCCATGTGTGTTAGCAAACATGGGTGTTTATTCACTCATGGATTGGATGGATGAATGCATTACACGGATGAAGACTCATGGAGATTTAAAATCACCATTTGAAAGAAAATTAGCTTGCATTTGTGGAATGTGGGATGCAACAATGCATGAAAGAAGTCAACTTGCACATGAATAGGTCCAAACATTGTTGGATCTAATGGAAGAATTTTTCAAGAGCATTGGAAGTAATGGGATTCCAATATGGTTATGGGATCCTTGCATCATTTGGAATGACACGTTGCTCCAAGTGATCAAGATGTTTAGTGGATTGTTGCATAAGCAATGGGATCCTGGAATTCCATGGAGTGATAGATTTTTCTTGATGGCATTAGAGTTTGGGAGGATGCAACATGTTCAATGGGATCCAGGAGGGTGATCTAGCCTTCATTTCTAGGAGTCTATCCATGTTGAGAAGTGGTCTAGTTTCCTACATAGGAAACCATATGGTGGATGGGCTTACTGTATTTATGATTGGTGGTTTGGGAGTCCTCATGAGTCTCTGTATATTGACATTGGGAAGTGTAGAGAGGGAAATAGAAGACACTTCTCAATTTTTATATTCAATTGGGACCCAGAAATCATTATTGGTCTTAACTATTTCAGCTGGAATATTCATGTACCAGTATGTGGGACATAAACATTTCTTGAGAAGAAAGAGATTCATAAGGTTTGGAACCTTCCCAAGATTTATCTCCACCTTAGCCATCATCATCAGATTCACATGGAAGAAGAATTTCTATAGAAGACATCTCCTTGTGTCCAATGTGCCTATTTGGTATTTTCATGCATGAGCATTGGCTTGGCTAATGCACCTATGGCTTCACCATCTTACATGAGGAGAGATTACATCAAGAACTTTGGAAAGCTTGTGTGTACTCCTTATGTTGACATTTTGGTTCATTGTGGGATGTAGGAGAAGCACTCTCCTAGTTTGGAAGTTGTATCAAGTACTTGGGTAGAGCAATCATTGAAATTTAACTTGTTTGAATATGAATTTGGAAGGATTGAGATGTTATGTCTTGATTCTATGGTTGAGCATGGTAAATTTGGTGCCCACATCAAGGGAATTCAGCCTACCATTGTTTGGTCGAATTCCATGGGTGTGAACAAGTTGGTGAATGGTGCACTATGTAGAGGATCCTTACAGTTCACAACACATATGGTTTTCTAAGTAAGGAAAGGAGTTTCTTGTTGGGGTGAGAACTCTAAAAGAGTTTTCAAAATGATGGATACTTGCTCAATGGTTTCCTCATCAAGTTTTTCTCCACCATTAGTGCTTAAATTTGATGCTTCCAAAGTATACCAAGGAGTGGTTTTATTGCAGTATGCTCACCCTGGTTGCTTGAAGAATTATATAAGGGTGAGTGAGGGATTTCAGGGAATTTCCTCAAGAAACAAAAAAGGGATTCATTCCATGAATTGCAGCTTAGTTATCCATGGAGTTTTTCAAAGTAGGATCATTGTGGAGTTGATCGTGAAGGATGACCAATGAAGAATTATAAAGGGGTGATATATGATGGAGATAAGGTTCAAATGGTTTTTGATGCATCCTTACAAAATTATTGTCGAAAAAGTGTGTAGGTTCTTCACCATCCATATTTTCACTTGTTTGAGGACAAGAAATTTTGGGAGGGGATGATTTCCATGTCCCCATGTTGATAGAACCATGGAGAAACAACTGGCCCATTATATTCCCATGGGTTCAAGTGGGAATTAATTAATTAATCAAGGAATTAATTTTGGCCTATACTTGCCTTGTGTAATTAAATCAAATCATGAAAGGGTGATGTAGAACCACAATTTTGAATATTTAATTTTCTAATATTTGTTTATGAGTTTGAATTGATCTAGGTGGCTCAAGAGGGTGCATAGGAATATGTATAAGACATATAAGTTGTCTCCTTCAATAAATATGGAGAAAAGTAGGAAAGCATTTGAAAAGCAGGAAAGCAGGAAAGTATCTGAAAAGGAGGAAAATCAGCTAAAGAGTGGAAAGGCATAAGTTTCTATATTTTTGCTAATAAAGGAAGAGAAAGGATTAGAAATTGTCAAGAAATCAAGCAAGGACTCTAGAAAAAATTTTCCCAATTTCGAGTTACAAATGTGGGGCTAACTTCTATTCTCTCATGAAAATAATATTAATTATTATTTTATTGATATTTTCATGAGAAAACTCTAGAAGGAAAGAAAAGGTAAATGGAGAGTTATAAAATAGGTATGAGCACCCTAGTTCACATATTTTCCCATTTTGTTCATTTGTGTGGAAGAGCTCTACGCTTTTCTAGACTTGGGAGATGTTCCCGTTCTATCTATTGTAGTTAGTTGAGAAATCAACTAGTGATTGAGGAGTTGGACATACAGTCCTTCTCGTTGAGCATATTACAGTAGTACCATGGTGTTCTAGTGAGTCATGAATTCCAGTTGATGTGGTGGTGTTTCAGTGCCATCAAGTTCTAGTTTCAGTGAATTTTCCTAGATTGCTTCCAAAGGTGTGTGTGTTGTTGGGATGATGGAAGGCACACTTGAGTGTGTTGGAAGTTGTTCCTAAGTTCTTTATTGGATGTAAAAAAGTTGTAGCAGGTGGTGTATGACCTTTTGAAGTTGATATATATAGCCAATGTCAAAATCCCTTCAGGAGGTTCAATCACTGTAATGCAGTAAATCTCTGTTTTTGAAGACAATTTATTAATCCTTCTTTCTGCATTTTTCTGAGCATTTAAATATATTATTCTTCTATGGATTTTAGATGAAAATGAATCCATGTACCTATTAATTATGTAAATTCTACATTAATTCCATAACAGTCAGGTTTTCTCATATTATCTATTCAGTTTTCTGGTGTGAAATTGTCTCATGTACAAATCAGCAATTAATGGCAAACTAGATTTAATTTATGTGATGTATAAACTTCATATGTGACTCCAAAAATAATTCACTAGTGCATTTGTATTAATTATAATGTATTTGGACCCTTACAAAGCCTCATACCTGAAAATAGTGAACCTTAGGTTCCATTTGAAATCACTTGGAATTCTGCAATCTCACTCTCCTAAAGTTCGCTTTTGCTCCTAGTCTAGAATTACTACTTTTTGTTTATGAAATTGAGTGAGTGCCTACAAGTATGAAATGTATGAACTTATTTTTGTATGTGTACTTCCAGTATTGCACCAGAAGCGAAATATTTCCACATAATTCCTGTGGAAATTTCCTTTGGTCATTTGGGTCTACCCAGGTGTGATGCACTCTGAAATGTGCAAGTTGTTGAAGTAAATCCCTCTAATCTAACCCTAACTAAGTCCTTCTAGGTTCTGAAACCTATCTATTGTGTTAAATCAAAAAATAGTTGGGGTTTGGTGCCATTTGGATCGAGTTGGACACAAATAGATTTTGGTTTGTAAAAACTAGAATTTGCATCTAGTTTCAATTTTTCTAATTTTGATCTCTGCGATTGAGTTAGTATATCCATAAATCATATTGGGTATATTATACATCTAGAGGGGAGTGTCTAGAGCCTACCGAATTCGATGGGATCCTCTCGGTGTCATGTTGATCTTGGTTGACTGTAGCCTGTTCAATGAGGAGCCTTCGCAATTATTTAGTCATTTTTTGAGTCAGTTGTTCACTCTGGCATGCTAACTTGAGTTTATTGGGAGTCGGGAGCCCTTGGTAAGATTTTTGGCTTCTCAAAATCCAAATAAATGGAATTATAGTTGAACTGATATATTTCCTCCCAGTCAAGAAAGGTGAAAAGCTTGGTGGAATCCATGTGGGCATGCTCTATAGTCTCATCCCATTCAATTCAACAGCTCCACAGATTCAATCTCTCACCACCAAAAAATTAACCTCCATTGCACACTGCTCCACTTATGGCCCTACATGCTCATGTTGTCAATAAGGAAAGGTGACAAGCTTGGCGGGATCGAAGTGGACAGGCTCTGCAATCTCGTCCCATTCAATTTGATAGCTCCACATATTCGAGCGCTCATATCTCGAAATATTAACCTCTGTCACCTGTTGATCCACATGTGGCCTTGCGTACTTATGCTGCCTAGGTTTCCCTCCTTCTTGACACTCTTCAGATGATATTTTCCTTGCTATTATGCACTCAAGGAGATGTGGAGGAGCAAAAATCAGCTCCCCACTTTGCACATGGAATAAAATATGACACTTTCTATCTACCAGATAGCCATAAATGGGTGAAAACCTCCTCTTTAATGCCCCATGGAGCAATAATGGAATCCTAAACTATTGTAATTTCATACTTGTATGCCCAAGCCTTTCAAATATTTCTCCAGATCTCTCCCACATGGAGGGTGTAGTGGATTTGATGAAGGGAGGAGACATCGGTACCTCCTCCTATTAATATTGTGCTTTCCTAGTGACCCATGTGGCTCGTCTGCTATTGGCTCGTACCCGACCATTATTCGTCATCGTATCTCGCTCGTGCGATCCGTCTCCATATCACCATGAGATGCATGGGCCTAGTCCTCACAAGGCACAGTGGAGACCCATCTCCATCTCACCTTTTGTAGATCTCAATTGGCATGGAGTTGCCTTAATGCTTGGGCCAACGAATCATGCCACATCCCCCTCGACTAACGAGCTACCTCATCATGAGACGTGCATTCTTAATTGTGACATCACCCCCTTTGTAATTAATTTATATGAATTATATTATAGACATTGCACTTTTCAAATTCAAAGATTGCACATTTCGAAATGAAAATGCATTTTTAAATTTAAAATTCACATTTTTTGAATTGAAATTCACACTTTTTAATTGAAATTCACATTTTTTGAATTGAAATTCACACTTTCGTAATAAAAAAGTGCACTATTAGGGTTCATAAGTAGTCAAAAAACACACTAGGAATAGAAAAACACACTTTTCAAACCCAATATCGCCACTTTTAGAACCCAATTTTGCACTTTAGAAATGTTGATATTGGCACTTTTAAAGGCTAAATTCACACTTTTTTAGTCCATATTTTGACTGAAAACTTCAAATTTAATGAAATAGGCATTTAACCTACATCCTTCAAATGAAGAAGTGCAAAATTTTGGGAATGTGATGTTGATTCTAGTCTTGGTATATGTGAAAGAATAAAAATAGCAAGAACATATCGATCGGTATGTTGGAGGAATAGAAGAGAAAATAATTGGTGTAACAACAACACATTTAAAGGAGGAGCATATGGTAATTTTTCATTCCCATAATGTTTTGTGTGATGGTATGTTTATAGTAAATATGGTAGAGAAGGTGACATAAGTGGCCATGGAGAAAATAGTCATGAAATGAGAGGACAAAAACAATAGAGTTGATAATGAGGAGAGGAGTGTATTGAGGTAGATAATGTAGCAAGCAATGGTAAGGGTACCTAAGAGGGAGGATGGGGAGGAAGTAATCACAATTGAGTGGGAACAATGTAAGGTTGTAAGAACTATTGAGTTGAGGGAGAAGTGGGTAGTGGAACGCTATAGAATAAAGGTTCAATGAATGGAAAAAAGGATAAAGAGTGTAGTAGATGTAGAGAAGTGTAAGATCAAAATATTGAAGGAAGTGTTGTGGATGTTAGAAACAAATATTGGCAGGGGAGAATGGATAGTATATAAATTTTGTTCACCTAAATTTGAGAAAGATGCTAAAAATTTCCCAACCAAGGGAGTCCGATGTAGGAGCATTCTTGTGGCTTTGGAAATCCTACACATCCAAAATTATTTGTTTTAAGTTCTTTGTTGTATTTCTATTTTTGTAGTTATTCAGTAGTGAAATTGTTCTAACATTGTCGTCCACTCATATCTCAAAATTAGAGGTTGAATTTTGGAAGTGTTGCAGAGGATATCATATTCTACCTTCACACCAAATTTCAAAATAAGATATGGAGTTTAAACCCTATGCCCAAATCTAGGACCAGCAAGGATAGTGGGTTAGTATTTTGATCAACACACACTCATTTCTTATATTAAAGGTATTTAGAAAGGATTCCAAGGAAACATATGTGTACATGCTCACTAATTTTCATCAAAAGTCAATTCTGCACAGTTTTCCAAGCCTAGCATAAAATATTTTCTAGATTTTATTTATGCACTAATAAAGGCCTACTATTTTGAATAGTCCACTCTCATACTTTAATGTTAAGGTTTGAAATTTCTAAATATTATAGAGGAATCATTTATCTATATTCGCACCAAATTTCATAAGAGGTTATTAATTTTAAGTTCCACTCCCAATCCATGCCATGTACAAAGATTGTGCACATCATTTTTCAAAAATATGGGTTCAGTATTTTTTATTGCACGCAAAAAATAATTAGAGTTAGGGTCTAAGGTTTTTAAATGATGTAGAGGACATATTTTATATATCTACCCACCAAATTTCACAAATAAATATTGTGTTTAAGGGGTCTAGATAATTTAATGCATAGACAAAAAAATCTACATTTTTCTTTTTTCCAATTTGACCTTGAATAATCAAACTCCAACATGTGGGTTGTATTTGGAAGTTAAAGTGTCAATAATTACCATTTATTAAATTTAAAATTGTTTGAGTTACCCAAGTAAAATGAAAACTCTTTGGAACTAAATAGTTATGGCCCAAGCATAAAAATGAGATTTGTAATTGAGCAAAGGGGATTTGGCTCTCCTTTGTTTGGTATTTTGTATTTTTCAGTGGTATTGTGTAATATGGAGACCTGTGTATAGCCTCTATGAATGTAAGAGGACTCGAGAGAATTGTTTTGTGATTCAATAAAGTGGCAAAGAATGTAGGTTTAATTATTTGTTGTGTTTTAATTAGATAAAAAATCATGTGTTTAGAATGCAAGTTAGTATTTTAATGCATTTGCATCTTTTTAGTTTTGTTGTGAGTGCTTTCACTATGTGATTCTAATTTGCAAGCCCTTAGGTCTGCATTATTTTTTCTTATAAGGCTGATATTAACCCCAAATTTTCACTAATGAGAATAGGACACGTGAGAGGTCATGCTTGATTTTCCCTTGTAATGCCATTGATTGGAGAGGATAAGTTCCTTGAGATAGGATTATTGAACCTATGATAGTTTTTTTTATAACTAGGAGAATAGATACCTGGGATAGTCTCATACGTGCATGACACAGGGTCAATTCTAGTCTATTGCCATTATACCCCCAGATGCACCACACGGATCCATGTGGCACACAAGGCTACTTGAGGTTTGAACATGTGACATCGCAACGAGTGCCTTATTGAGCACCCTATTTCGAACTAGTCTACGCTTGAAGGGAATGAACATGTGAGAAGTTTATTACATTAGTTGATCTTATTGTTGAAGTATATTCTAGGTTTTCAAGATGACTGTTTTTTATCTTAGAAATCATGCTTGACTAAAGGGTGCTTCCAACTTTTCATCTTAGAAGTGTTGACTACATAGGTTGTTGGAGGAGATGGATCTCCACAAGATTGTAGAATGCACCCGAAGCTACATTTTTAGCTACATATAATAAGAGTGTTGCCAAAGTGAAGAGAAATCAGCAACAAGGTGTGTGCATCATTGATCATTCTATATTAGAGTGGAAATGCATCCCCAAAATTGCTTATGAAGAATCAATTCACTCATATGCACATGAGTGACACAAACATAGTATCTAGTTACTAGAATATTACCCATATTATATATCAACATGCAACCATTGAGATGAAGGTCATTATCAAGGAGTTGGTGTCTATTGCAATCAGTGGATTCTCATAACCATGGGAATCCTTTCTGTATATTGCATGTGGTCATGAGATCATGCTTACTTTTGTGCAGCTTTGGGATGCTTTCATCCAAAAGTAGGCAAGAACCCTCTAGAGTTATCATTTTTTCAGAATTTGCATTTAATTGTTGTCTTTAGACTCAAATCCATGGCCTTGACAATTGGTAACCTTGCAACCAAAATCTGAAATTAAACCTATGAATTGAGAAGATTACTCTCTGTACCTCCTTCTTTTTTTGGGTTTAAATTTACAACATTAAACCATGGCCTAAAATCTTGGTATCATTGCAAACAAGGGAAGCCATGAGCCAAGGCAAGCAGCTAAATCTCGGGCGCGAGGAAACTCACCTCCTATTCATTTGAACGATGTGACAGTTATGACAATCGATGCAAAGATAGATGAGCTTGCGGAAGGGGAATCCGCCAGATCTAGGATGGAAAATCATCTCGGCGCATGGATAAATTATGAGGAGAATAGATCTTGGCTTCTCAATATGGTAAGGGATGTCTATGGAAGGAATGCGGGTCCTCGAAATTTTGAAATCCTTCGCTTGGAGGCACTCTATAAAACCAAGCCTCTAAACCCAAGAACCCTCATTCCCATAATCTCTGAGTGTTGGAATAATAATGCCGAATTACTTCAATTAGTATTCTATTAGATTGTTAGATTACGTGTAGGTTGAGATCCTATTTTTTAGGATTTTGTTAACAGCTCACAGAGCTTATATATTGTAATCTTATTTCATAATAAAACATGTTATGTTCTGCTCTGCATTCGTATTGTATTGTATTCTATTTTGGTATCAGAGCTTAGGAGAAAGTGCATTTGAATCTCTATTTTGTGCAAGCCAGCATGAAGGAGTCTTCCTGGAGGAGCTGCATCAGAGTGAAAGCTGAGGACATAGTGTCAATTCATCTCTGATCCTGGTGAGAGGGTGAGAGATTGCTGCATGACTGTGTGGAGCAAAACCGACTGTTGTGCCCCGTGTGAGAGGAGCTACCCGCACACATTTTGAGAGGGGGAATTATTGCTCCATATTGGAGTTAATGTGACTTCGTTGCATATTGTGTGCTTAGAAAGGATATCAGTCCAATCTTATCCCTAGCAACAACCATTGTTTCCGATAAGTGATTAGTTCCACGAAGAATTCAAAGCTGCACCATTGCAGAAACAACTTCAACACATGGTCTTCAGAGCATCCAACCGATCGTTGGGCTTAAGTCCATTTTCTGTCTGACGTCGGTGTTTACTGAACTGTCCAATTCACGTGGATATTAGATTTCTGAGTCATCCCTGTCATCACGATTTGGTCTAATTTTGGAGAACGCATCATAGTGGAGGAGCCCTGTGTGAAAGGGGCAATAATACTAGATTATCGCGGGTATCGTGCTTCTTTGAGTGCGATAATGTAGTACTGGACTTCAAGAATATTTCGCCAAAGGGATTATCGCTGGCATCCTGTCTTGGGAGATGGGATAAAATTTAATTTAAGGTGTTTTGTGGTGCTTGCTTCGATATTTCATGTGATCGAGCCCCGAATCCTTCAATTCTGTTCACTATTAAGAAGAAGGGAGTAGCCGGAGAAAAGAGGTATTTTTTTCTTGAATTAGTGCTTTAGCAGCTATGACCATTTCTTTTCCCGAAAATTATCTTAACAAAGCTTCTAAACTTGACGGGGACAATTACATTGACTGGAAATTCAAGATCTTAACTATCCTCGAAGCACTGAATGTCTGGACTATAGTTAAATGAGATGAAACCAAGCCCACATGTGCTACTCTTGCAAACTAGGAGAAACGAGAAACAAAGGCAAAAGTATTGTTGCGGCTGCCTGTCAAAGACAACATAATCTTGCACATCAGAGATTGTAAAACTTCCAAGGATACATGGGACATATTGAAAGGTTTGTATGAAACTACAAACTCTAATTGAATTCTATTTCTGAAGACTAAGTTATCATCCATAAAAATGGCTGCAAATGAGAATATCACCAGCTATGTTTCCTATATTAAGGATTTATGTGATCAGTTAAGTGCAATTGGTGATACTGTTTCAAATACTGACATGGTAACTATTACATTAAAAGGTTTAATTAGAGATTATCATGTCTTTATTTCAAGTCTAGGCGGTAGAGCAATGCCACCTACATTTAATGAGTTAACAGGGATTCTTCTACAAGAAGAAGAAAGGATAAAAGTGTTTGAGATGGACTCTCAATCTTCAGAAGTGGCATTAATGGCAAAAGGGAAACAGCCCTACAAGGGCAAGACATGGGACAGAAATAGATCAGGCAAGTTTTAGCCAAGAAACAGAGGTATGACTCACTCAAAATCTGATTCTCATGATAAGAAAAATGATGGTTGTTTTTACTGTGGGAAACCTGGTCATCATGCTAAATACTGTTATAAAATGAAAGCTAATGAGTCCAAACAGAAGTATAGAAAACATAATGGAAATTATGTGACAACTGACACATCTACCAATCAGGGTTTTAAGAATTTAAAGTTGTTTATTTCAGAAGTTGCATTGTCTGCAGAAATTGATGATGAAAATGCATGGTTCATAAATTCAGGTGCCTCAACCCATATGTCTTGTGTCAAAGAGTGGTTTGATAAATATCATGAGAGGAAAGATGAGACCCACATATATTTAAGAGATAATAGATCTCATAAGATTCAAGGTTATGGAGTGATATGTGTAGATTTACCTAATGGCCAAAAGAAACAGATTCATGATGTGTTGTATGTTCTAGGCATCAAAAAGAATTTGATTTTTGTTTCCACAATAACTTATCAAAATATGAATGTAGAATTTATGCAGTCTCACTGCCTTGTGAAGGATATTCAAAATCATTATAATGTCATAGCCACAGGAACAAGAATTGGAGGATTATATAAGCTTGATGTCACAAAGTCCAGTCATCAAGCATTGATATCTACTACAATGACAACAGAAGAGCTATGGCATCGCAGGTATGGACATCTTAATCAAAATGAATTAGTACTACTTCAGAAGAAATTGATGGTTGAAGGGCTTCCTATTTTTACACATGAGCATATAGAATGTGAAGCTTGTGCCCTAGGTAAGTAGCATAGGGAAGAATTTCCAGTGCATAAAGAGAAGAAACAGAGAGAATTACTTGAATTAATTCATACTGATGTCTGTGGTCCCATGAAAACCTTATCACATGGTGGTACGAGGTACTTTCTCATATTTGTTGATGACAAATCAAGATTTACTTGAGTTTATTTTATAAGGAAAAAGAGTGATGTATTTGAATATTTTAAAGAATTCAAAACTATGGTGGAAAAGCAGACAGGTAAATGCATCAAGATACTCAAATCTGATCAAGGTGGAGAATACACCTTAGGAGATTTTGAAAGCTACTGCAAAAACAATGGAATCATTCAGCAATTCACAATGCCTTCTACACCACAGCAAAACGGTGTAGCTGAAAGGAAGAACGGGACATTATTGGAATGTGCTCGCAGCATGTTAAAAGGTAAAACTATCTCTAATGGTTTTTGGGCAGAAGCCATTAACACTGTTGTTTACTTAAAGAATAGAAGTCCAACTAAGATTCTAGATTCAAAAACACCTTTTGAAGTTCTCTATGGTTATAAACCTAAAGTTGGTCATTTAAAAGTATTTGGTTCAAAGTCATTTGCTCATATTCCCAAAGATGAGAGAAGAAAACTGGATGCAAAATCTGTTAAGTGTACTTTTCTTGGTTATTATGATGATCATAAGGCATACAAACTCTTTGATCTTAATTCACATAAGATCATAGCAAGCAGAGATGTGATTTTTCATGAGACTACAGATGAAGAAGTAAGTAAGTATGATGTCTGGCATACTCCTTATGACAATGATGTTCATGTGAAAATTGATATAGATAATGAATAGGAACGGGAAAAGGAACAGGTACAACAACAAGGTGAAAGCAGCGTAGAGACTTCAACAACTCCTACGCCTCATAAAATAAGAGATGAAAGTGCAGAAAGTGGTGGACCACTGAGGAAGTAAACAAGAACAATTCAAATACCCTCCAGGTATAAAGACTATGCTTTGATGACACAAGTAATGAATGTTGTAGAACCTACTTCTTATGAACAAGCCAAAAATCATAAGGAATCGAATAATGCAATGAATGTAGAATATGAATCAATACTGAAGAATGAAACTTGGGAATTAACTGAGCTGCCTGAAAACAAAGTTCCCATAGGATGTAAATGGTTGTATAAAACCAAATTTAATGCAGATGGAAGTGTTGACAAATATAAGGCCAGATTAGTTGCAAAAGGGTATTCACAAAAGGAAGGAATTGATTATGAAGACACTTTTGCACCTGTAGCTAAGTTAAATACAATTAGAGTCATGATTGCATTAACTACACAATACAATTGGAAAATTCATCAGTTAGATGTTAAATCTGCATTTATGAATGGTGATTTAAAAGAAGAAGTTTATTTGGTTCATCCTGAAGGATTTATAAAGAAAGGGGAAGAAGATCTTGTCTGTAAACTCAAGAAAGATTTATATGGTTTGAAACAAGCACCTAGATCTTGGTATATTAAGATTGATTCATTCTTTTCCCAGAAAGGTTTTATGAAAAGCAAAAATGATCCTAATTTGTATGTTAAAAAGGATGAAAATGGAAATGTTGCTTTGATATCTGTATATGTTGATGATTTGATTATCACTGGTAGTGCTTCTCATTTGATTAAAGATATTAAGATTCAGTTAGCACAGATATTTGAAATGAAGGATCTTGGTGAAATACATTATTGTTTAGGTCTGGAGATATGGAGAGAAGGCAATAAAACAATTGTCACTCAAAGAAAATACTCAATGGAGATTCTAGAAAGATTCAATATGAGTGATAGCAAGGTAGTATCAACACCTTTAGAACATAATGTTAAGTTATCTAGTCTTGATGAAACTAAAGAGGAAAATGGTGTTCTGTATCGCCAATTGGTGGGAAGTTTAAACTATCTTACCACTACCAGACCATACATAGCATATTTTGTCAGGATTTTGAGTCAGTTCATGGCTAAACCACTAGAAATCCACTGGATAGCTGCAAAGAAAGTCCTTCGATATCTACAAGGAACTGTTAATTTTGGTATTATGTATACTGATAATTGTGATGTTGAGTTGACAGGTTACTCTGAATCAGATTGGGTTGGAAATCCTGATGACAGGAAATCAACCTCAGGATATGCATTCAACATAGGTACAAGGGTCGTATCATGGAGCAATAAGAAACAGCCAACTATTTCTTTATCATCAACAAAAGCTGAATACAAAGCTCTATGCAATGCTACTTGTGAAGTTGTTTGGTTAAGAAGAATTCTTGAATATATTGGCAACAAGCAAATGAAGCCAACTGTTCTCAAATGTGACAATCAAAGCTCTATTAAATTGGCATACAATCCAATTTATCATGCCAGAACCAAGCATATTGAAATTCAACACCATTTTGTAAGAGAAAAGGTACAGGAGAAGGAAATTGACTTGACATACTGTAATACCACTGAGAATGTGGCTGACATCTTTACCAAGCCTCTTGGAAAGATGAGTTTCGAATAATTTAGGAAACAGTTAGGTGTGGTAGAGAATCCATTTCTCCATTAAGGGGGAGTGTTGGAATAATAATGTTGAATTACTTAAATTAGTATTCTATTAGATTGTTAGAATACATGTAGGTTGAGATCCTATTTTTTAGGAGTTTGTTAACAGCTCACAGAGCTTATATATTGTAATCTTATTTCATAATAAAACATGTTATGTTCTGCTCTGCATTCGTATTGTATTGTATTGTATTTCTGAGAACAAAAATTATACCAGGGATGGAAAACAGGGTGGCCATAATGTAAGCAGATTGATGGTAGTATATGAATTTTGGTGGGTAAATATGGAGAATATATCAAAGGAAATTAAAGTCACAACCACTCTTCAATCCACAGAAAGCAGAGTTGTTGTGGGTGGTTATCGTGTCCAATGGAGAAGAAGGGGAATGAGAAGTGGGTGGTTGTCATGTGCAACAGAGGAGGAGGAGGCAAAGGTTTCCTTCAACCACGTCGGTATACCCTCATTCACTCTCAGGTTATAATTTTTTTCTTATTTTCACAAATATGGTCTGTAGTAGAAGGTCGAGGGTGACTCCCACTAAGAATAACCGTAGTTATGAGCATATGCGAAGGGTTAAACATGAGATTGAGGAGGCAGAGGCCACATACCATCTCCATATCCCTGAAAACATTCAAGAAAAAATACATAAGGTAGAATCCTAGGTTAATAGAGAGTGGGACTCTCTCCTTGTTGAAATAGAGCATCAAAATCTGCAAAACTAGGTTTAGCATGCTAGTACCTCCCACACAATGGAGACTAAGCATGCTAAAACCGGTCTAATTTATTGGAAAACCAAAATTTGTTTGGAAAGTTTCTAATGGACAATCAAGCAAAGTAGGATAGGAAGGAAGAGGAAGTTCAGACCCTTAATGACAAGCTTGACACCCTCAATAACAGATTCAATATCTTGATAAAGGATCTCACAATCCTAGATACAAAGTTGTATATCATGGCCAAAAACACAACAAGAATGGTATTTAAGAAGCATCATGTCCCCAACAAAAGCAAAGCCCTATTCTGAACTCTAAGGTGCTAGTCATTCCAATTACAGATGAGCAAGACTAGGCTAGAAAATTTCTTTGTTATAGCTCTCATATGTTTTTTGGTCGGATAGAAAATCAAGTAGTTTTTTATTATAGTAGTTTAGTTAAACTCTTTATTAGACAACTATATGGAAAAAAACAAATAAAATCATGCACTGT
Organism: Larix kaempferi; assembly: GCA_027924585.1. NCBI lineage: Eukaryota > Viridiplantae > Streptophyta > Pinopsida > Pinales > Pinaceae > Larix > Larix kaempferi. Next base: position 2,253,169 of record BSBM01000687.1, on the reverse strand, counting down.
GACCGGTCTAGTTTCCCAAGAAGGTAGACTAGTCTAGTGCATTTATTGTTGTCTATTTTTTTATATAATATAAAATAGTTTAGTTTATAAAAATAAAAATAAAAAACTCTGCAATCTCCGTTTAATTTTTTTTTCCAAAAAGAGTCCCAAAACAAAATTTCAAATAAGTTTTCAAAATATTATTAAAAAGTTGAAATTTTAATTTTTTTTTCCAAAAAGAGTCCCAAAACAAAATTTCAAATAAGTTTTCAAAATATTATTAAAAAGTTGAAATTTTGTGGGAAGGTGATTCTAAAAAGATAAATTAAAAAAATGTTTCAAAAAAATTGTATTTAAAACCGATTTCAAATAATGATAAGAAGAAGAATATTGAAAGAAAAAATTGTGGGAATAATCACCCCCTTCCCTCGCCCCCCAAATTCCTCCTCCCTCCCCCTCCCCCTCCCTCCCCTACCCATCCCTCGCTGCCACTAATTTGAGCGACGACCTTTACAAATGCAATAGGGAGAGCCCCACCCTCCACTCATGTAAGCGGTAGGAGGAAGGAGGAGGGATGGTGGAACATGGGATGGGGGTTGGGGAATGGGTGGATAGAGGGGGTGAATAGGGGAGAAGAGTGGGGTGAATCATCACCCACAAAATTTCACCTTTTTTCAGGTTTTCTAATATATTTTTGTTTTTATTTAAGTTTATATAATTTTGTATAGGTTTTTTAATTTTCTTTAATGTTTTTTAATTCTAGTTTTAAATTATTATTTTTAAGTTTTTTAATAAATTTATCTTTTATTAACTTATTTTAACCAGTTTTAAATCTTTCTTTTAGTGGTGGGTTTGTGTTTGGAAAAGAATTTAAGAAGGTTCTAAGCAATTTTCTTTCTTTCTTTTTCTTTTCAATTTTCTTTAGGTTGTGTTTTCTTATTACATTTTTAATTTAAAAATTATACAAAATATTTTTCTCGTTTTGTTTTTTTCCCACTTTTTAACTTTTTTCCTTCTATTTTTTTTTTTTTTGTCTTTTTTTTTAGTTTTTTTTTAATTTTTTATTATTTTGTTTGATATGGTAGTGGGATTTTAGGCCATGGTTTAAAAACTGTTACAATTTTAAGCCCTAAAAAAGAATTCTACTAATAGCACATATTTTATTTTTGGGGGTTGATTTTAAGAATTTGGTTGCAAATGTGTCGGTTGTTAAGGCCATGATTTCAAAATTTAATTTTTAAGCCCCCAAAAAATGGGTGCTACTTGGAGGACCACTTTTTTATTCGAGGGTTGATCTTAAGATTTTGGTTGCAATGATGTCAATTGTTAAGTCCATGGTTTCAAAATAGTAATTTTAACCTCAAAATGAAAATCATGTTGTTGTTAGAGCTACTTTTCTATCTAGGGGTTGATTTTAATGTTTTTGTTGGAAACATTATGAGATTCTTAAGGCAATGGTTGCAAATGGTGGTAATTTTGACCTAAAACAAGTGTTATCAATAACACCACTTTTCAATATGGGGGTTTATTTTAATGTTTTTTACTCAAATATATGGGTTTTTAGGGCTACAGTTCTCATTTGAGATCATAGTTCTCATCAAGTTGGTACTATGTTTACTTTATTTGTCATTTATTTGTCACACATAAGAAGAGAGTGTCCAAAGTGTCAACTGAAGAGATGTATGTAGAATTGATCACTCTATATTATAGTGGAAATGCATACCTAAAATTGCTTATGAATAATCAATTCACTCATACACATGGGTGACATAAATATAGTATCTAGTTATTGTTGAAGATTACCCATATTATATATCAACGTGTTGCCATCAAGATGAAGGTTGAGACCAAGAAGTTGGTGTCTATTGCAATGAATGGATTCTCATATCCATAGGAATCATTTATATATAATGTATGTGGTTGTGATTACATGCCTACCTTTGTGTGGCTCTATGTTGCTTTCATCCAAGAAAAGAGAGAGATCGACAATAGAATCTAGAAATAATGAAATCCTAAACCTCACCTTGATTGGTAAAGTGACAAAAGGAGGAAAGAAGATAGGACCAAAGTAGGGTCAAATGGAACATCCATATACATTAGAGAATGTGAAGAAATAATTGAGTCATGTGAAATGTTTCAAGTTCCATAAGATGGACCACTCGATGTCTCAATATCATGAGAAGAAGGAAAAGAATAAGCAACATAAGCAATTTGTGAGGACTGTAGAAGTTTTGGAATGGTGAGTTAGCATACAAGCTTGAAACCACCTTCCCCATGGTGTAATTCCTTTCCACTAACATCATGTTTGGTGTAGGTGATATGTGTATAGTGTAGCATCCAGACACATGGCATTCAACAAGAAGGGTTTTAGTGGACCTCAAGAATAAAAAGTTGACATACAATGGGAGTTGGGTGATGATTCCACATATCCAATTATCAAAATGGGATCTATCTTTTTTCGCATGCCATTAGGTGATTTTCTTGAGTTGAATGATGTTTTGTATGTACATGTTTTAATTAAGAATCTTCTTTCAATTTCAATCATTACAAGACTTATGTGTGTGGATGAGTTTGATAATAAGCAAGCAATCAAAATAGATTGCAACCAAAACGATTGTCATGTCTTGGACAAAGGTGTGCAAGAAGGTGCATGTATAGCATGTGAATCTAATTAAACATGGTGCGTTATTGTATGATTATGACAAATTGGAAGAGTTTTGGCATAAGAAATTTGGTCACCTACACTATGGAACACTACCACTCTTAAATATATAGCATAGCACAAGTTTTTCCTAACTTCAAGATTCAAAGGCTAGAAATGTGCAAGGGTTGTGCACTCAACAAGAATATGAAGGCTTCTTTGACAGGTAATATTTATTATGTTTCATGTATTAATGATATCTCTAGAAAAACCATGTTTATTTTATGAAGCCTTCAGTAACTTTCATTAGTTTAAATTTCTTGTGGAGAATTGAACAGGTAATAAGATCAAAGTGTTGAGGTCTGACAATGGAGAGTACATCTCCAATCATTTTTATGCATTTTACATGGAAATGGGGATTAGGAGATGGTTTGCAATGCCTTACAACCTGCAACAAAATCGGGTCGCAAAGAGGAAGAGCTAATTCATCATAGAGATAGACAAGGCTATGATCCATGACTTGGAATTTCCCGTGTGTCTTTGGATAAAGGTGTTCAATATGGTTGTGTACATAGTTCGAAATCAATGCCATGAGAGGGAATTGTAGGTCATGACACCAAAGGAATCATTTACTCGGTGAGAAACAACAAGTAGCTAACTTTCATGTCTTTGATTTTCCTATCAATATTCATGTACTTTATGAGAAGGGAAATAATGTTTAACCCTTCAGTATCAAGGTTATTTTATTGGGTACGATGAAACATCTAAGGATTATCAAATCTACATTCTAGCATGGTAGAATATAGTGGTAAGTAGGGATGCAAATTTTGATGAGGATGGTTGCTCCTCGAGTTCCTAGGAAACCCCACAAATATTATGGAAGGTGAGAAGGTGGTTGATTAAAAGTATGATATGAAGGATAAATCAAAATAAATTCATATTAGAAAGATCTTAGTGCAAAGGGAGAGGGATTATTACCCTCAAGTTTGGATAGGAAGATAACATAGCTTACCTAAACATTGAAGGAAGCAAAGCAAGTGGTAGAATCCAAGTCTACTTTTCGGGGGAGCCATCCACCTATAATGTATCCTTCTTATGTTGCATTAATTTATTTATCATAAACGTAGAGCTTTCCAGCATTGAAAAGGATAATGTAGAATAGGTATGGCATGATACCATGGTTAAGGAATATAACTTCATTTAGAATAATTCACTTATTTGCTAATGTTCTACTTATACTCACTAACTTTACTCTGGTTGGGAAACAAGATAGCATTTATGCCCAACACAAAGATAGCATCAAATTCAAAACTAGGGCTTTCTAAAAGAGGGGAAAATAATGCAAATGACACAGTTTCTCCTCTATTTATTATTTCAGCACAATCTTTCTAACATAAGTATCTTTCCCTTCTACCAACAATAAACCCTTATTTATACCAATAGGAAGTGGTTCAGATAGTTGGGAAGGGAGTTTAGGGTTTCTTATGTGTGAAAACCATGTGTCCTTCACTCAAGATCATGCATTTTTTAGTTATTTTTCACTTTTTTACAATGCACTCACAAGTTTCCATAAGGAAAGGAGTGGGTACTTGTAGGTTTCTTGAATACAAGTCACATGCAAGCATAAAAATGGGGAAAAAAATGTGATGGTCAGAGGATGAAAAAGTACAAGTATATAGATGTATGGCCAAATGTAGCATATCTAGTCAAGTATGAAAAAATAAGACTATAACAGATGCCACCCAATGTATGAGGTCGGAAGGGAATTTGATTACCAAATAGATTATAATAATATGGAAATAATATATAAGCAAAACCAGGTGGAATTTGGAAAACCCAGGATCAAAATTAAGCTACCTATGAACTAATACCAAAGTATCATATATCTTTCTTCCTCAAGGTGGGCATACCCATGTTCAGGAGTAAACAAGCATGGCCTCCAAATCAAAATAAATTGTTGATCCATGGAGTATATATAAGATTCAATGTCATGTCCATGAAAAAATGTGTTGTGGATCCATGTCAAAACAGTATCATAGCCACAAGCAAATACACAGTGGATCTGCATCTCAACATATGTCAAGGGAACAACTAGAATTGAAAGGATAAACTAGTTCTCCAAAAGTATCGATTTCATATGATTAGGAGGTTCAATATATGCATCTCAACAAGTAGTATAATAGAGAGAAGTTATTGTATTGCAAGCTCTTCAACCATAGTACTCCCCATTGTACGAATATTCACTATTTGAATAAATGATATGAATTCAAACATGAGAGAAATCATTTGATCATTGGTCATTAATGTATATCATTTTCAAACATGAGGTAACACATCGATAATGATAATGGGAACCAAGGTACATAGTACATTCCATAAAGTAAAAATAAATTTGTTGAAGTTGAACACTTGTATAATCTATTGATCAGGATTCATTAATGCATTCTCATTGTCCACAGTAAGGGGAACTTCCATTGGTCACTGCAAGACCTAAGGTAATACTAATTCTCTAAATCTCATTCCTAAAAGAGATGAGTTGATTATGATAGGAAGGTACTTGTTGGAAGGAGACTATTAATGGATCCCCCATCAATCAACAGAGTAAAAAACTGGTTTTTGATGGAGTAAATATTTTTTTTACTTTTCTGTATTATAAAATCCTAAAAAGGAATAAAAAAATGTCATGTTAAAGTGGAAAAAATGAGTGTCGCAATGCATGCAACTATGTTCTACATGCATGGAACAAACTTATGTAAAATGTAACGCCCGCCTCAGCACTTATGATTGATTAGACTATTTGAGACTTATGATTGATTAGACTTTTGAGACTTATTACTGATGTGACTATTGAGGGCACTAGTTTGAAGTGACCCGGCTTTATAAAACTTAGACCATGGAAATTGCTTTGAGAATTATCATGTGAAATGGAAATGATTAGATGAATTATGAATGATGAAAATGCTTTATAATGAAAATGATGAATGCTCGATTGACTGAGACATAACGATGAATGATGAGAATGCTTTAAAATGAAAATGAAGAATAGTTTATATGCTCGACTGACTGAGACATGATGATAAATGATGAATAATTTGTATGCTCGACTGACTGAGATACTAGAATGAATGATGAAAATATTTTATATAGTACAGCGCTACTAATGTGCGCTTGAATGTGTGCAGTGGCAGGTAAGACGAATTACCGACTGACCCACAATGGAATTATAGGGGTCGTAAGAACGGAAAGAACACATAGGGGTACGATGACAGACTGTCAACCCTGAATTAGTACTCCACGCACGGGTAGGAAGCAGCTTCAGCTCACTCGGGGAAGCATGTGTCATACGGGCGAGGCCATAATGACTTGGTCGCATACGATGAGTTGAGGGGCGCACGACAAGGAGGACCTTATCCCTCAACAACCCTTAGTCTCCAAGAAGGCATAGTCGAGAGATCGCGATAATGACTCCCCAATCATTACGCAGTGCTCCCCATAAGAAAGAAAGAAATGGAATTGTCGAAGGGCTTGCCAAAGAGGTACCTAGACAAGAACAAGAAGAGATAACTTAACAAGTTATACGAATGGGAAATACACTAAAGAAATAGATCTAATTAATATTTTCAATAAAAGAAATATTTTATTTCTTTTACTTTTAATTGTTTTATTATTTTATGGAAAAAGAAGGAAAATTGAATAAAAGGGAAATTAATGAAAGGAATATTCTAATTTCACTTATCTTACTTTTACTTTGGAAAAGAAGAGTTTAAATTTAAATTGAAATTTTATTATAAAAAGAATTACTTTAAATTCTTTTACTATTTCTTTAAATTTTATAAAGGAGAAATTTAAAATAGATTAGAACTGTAGTAAAAGGAATACTTATTCATTTATTATTTTATTTTTTTTATTTTTTTGGAAAAAGAGTTTAACTTAAGTTAGAAACTTTTATGAAAAAGGATATTTTTAATTATTCTTTTAAATTTTTATTAAAGAAGAATTTAAAAATAGATTTGAATTTTAGTAAAAGAAATCATTTTTTTATTTGAGAAAAAAAAATGTAGAAAACATCAAGTTAACTAAAAGATTATTGAATAAATTAGATTGAAACAAAAACATAACTAAGACTCTAAGGAAGACCATTGCACCCACCTTGTACTGATTTAGGGGATTAGGTGCACATTTAAGATAGGAAGAGACACTTGTAACTTGAGAATAAATATTAAATTAAATAAATTATGTGCATGAGAAGACACATGGCACACAGACTTTCATTATAAAAGAAGGGAGGAGAAGGAGTAAAGCATCTCTTGCTCCCTAGTGTTGGACGGGAATCGTAATCGAGAATTGCTTGTGGTTCTTGTGAGTTGGGATTAGCTTGACTGGGGATTGGGAGATCCCAGCGAAAATCTTGCTAGTGTATTCTTATGACCCCATTAGCTCAGGGATTCGAGGTGAAGGAGAGTAACCTCGATACGGTAGGGAGGTCCGTTATTGGACAATCCACTCGAGTGGACGCAAGCAGGATCTCCCTAGTTCAAGTGAATCTGGAACAAATAGAACAGAATATAAAACTCATTTCCTAGATCTAGTTACAGATCGAGTACCTAGATATCATACCTTTCAGATCGTGGATCCTTCTCCTTGTTGTTGCTCCAAGTCTCACGGTCGTCAGATCTCCAGCTGCAAGACCTGTCAAGACAATATGGAAACGATACAAGCAATACAAGATATCTAAACAATAACTGATCTAAACTAACAGTTGAGGAAGAAATTTCTAAACATCATCAACAATGAGACAACAGTTTATGGAAAGAGATTATATTAACTGTATAAAAATGGGAATACATAGAAAGGAAGAAGCTACAACCAAAGCCTCAACGTCGCATCCTCCATCCAACATGTCCAAGCCAAGCCTCCAAGATGGTACAAGCTTCCTAATCACCAATATGGGTTCTACCAGCATAAGGGTACCATAGACCTTCCTCCCTCTCATGGAGAGAGTGGGTGTTTATATAGGGCTAAAGAGATAAGGTAGGTTGAGGATTAGAGGGAGATGGTTAAGGGATCTTCCCATAAGGTTAGGAACCGAAATGCCACCTCACCTAGAACCTAGGGATAGGCCTCAACATCACTCATCTTCGAGAATGGGCTTGAAGATACTCTTTTATCCAAATAACTAACTTCGTCGCAGGTTGCATTAGGACAACCTGCGACGTCGCATGTTGCACAAGGGCAAACTGCGACGACCTTGAAAAGTAGGTCAGTTAAGCCCTCCAGTCATGGGAAACTTCAGGGATATGGTTTTACTCTAAAATGGGTTTAGGTATCATAGCAAAGAGTTTACACAATGGTCAAGATGACGACATTATCACAACGGTCATGATGACAACACTTGGTCATAATGACGGTACTTGCAATGGTCATGACGACGACACTTGCAACACTTGCGACACTTGCACAAGGGTGACGACATTTTGGTGTAACAAGGTCAACCGAGGGGTTGTCAGTATCTCCGTCAACGTTGGACTGCTCCGGACAACTGATTCAGCCACTACTACAACGGTCTCAAGCTCGACGACCCAAATCAGGTTCAATATCTTTCAAGTTTTTGTTTTTTTCGCTTGCAGTATTGTGATGGATATTTTAATTTGGTTTCAAGAGAAATTGAAGATTCGATTTAGTTTATAGAATGAAAACTAGTTTTTTTATATGCGTTTAATAAATATAGATCGTTGTATTATAAGATGGGGAAGACGAACCCTTGGGGGTACGAACAGATCCATTCATCTCGTATTTAAACTTTGTTTTAGTCTGCATTTTTCTGAGATCGATGCATTTCTCATTGGATACAAATGGATCCACTCTTCCAATTAATATCACGATTTAAATTTTGAATCTTTGTTGCTGCATGACGTCGTCCTATGTGTAGACGAGAACCCCTGTATAGGTTTTTAAAATTATTTTTGTGTTAATGCTCATTCTGCCCTATATCTCGAATCTGTGTTGCTGCATGACGCCGATCTATGTGTAGACGAGAACCCATGTATAATTTTTTAAAATGTATTTCTGTGTTACTGCTCATACTGCCCTATATCGCGAATCTCTGCTGCTACATGACGTCAATCTATGTGTAAATGAGAACCCCTGTATAAGTTTTTAAATTTATTTATGTGTTAATGCTCATACTGCCCTATAACTCGAATCTATGCTAATGCATGATGTTGATCTATGTGTAAACATGAATCCCTGTTTAAGTTTTTAAAACTAAAACCCGATTTCTAAAACCATCTTTAATTGCCATTTTCCATAAACTAAAACCTGATCCTATAATACAAATTTGGCATCTCGTCCTTAGATGCACTATCTAGTGCAATGCTTAATTACTATTTTGTTTTACTAGCATGCCATGTTATTAGGTAGCATGAAATTCCAACTTACTACTTGTTGAATAAGTAGACAAAAATAAATTTGGGTGTGGTAGTATCCTTTGTTAATTTTTCTTGGAGAGGGTTCTAGGTATGCACCCTGCATAAGTTTGCATTTCATTGAGTGGGTTGAAAGTGTTGGAAATGTGTTGTACTCTTTGTAGGTTTCCAGAGAAAGGAGGTCAAAGGGTTTGATTGCCCCTTTAGTTGGGGACACATGAGGGGAAATGGGCCTCCCATTCTGGGTTCACGAATGAATCCCTTGAAAGAGAATCTTTGATCCATTTTGAGATTTTTTGGGAAATGATTTTGCATCCCATTGTAAACTAATTATGATTAAGAAGTTAGGGTTGTATTATATTCTAGGTTAATGGATTAATGCTTCGGATTCTATAATATTGCATTGTAAATAGAAAAGATAATACGATAAGATAGAGAGTGGATAAACTCTCAGGTAGGTTGGTTTTCCTAGTTTTGTATTTTCTAGGGTAAATCGTTGTGTACTGTGTGTGTGCACCATTGTTAATTCTTGTGTTTCATATTTTGTTAAGTATTTTTTCTTATATAGATTTATCAAAATTTTCATTTTCTATTAGAGCAAGGTTAATCGATTCAAGGGGATGCATTTGTTGCTAGGGTTTATCTCATCGTATGAAGAGCAAGGGTATCTTGGGTCTATGATAAACATGTGTTGGAGTGGTAAATCTAGGTAGTGAATATAAGGTACAAGAAAATGGTGACAAAATCAAGAATAGAAATAGACAAGTTCAACAACCATAGCTTATAGTTATGGAAGTTGAAGATGGAAAAGATGGAAATAGACAAGTTCAACAACCATAGCTTAGAGTATGTCGAAAGAAGATTGGGAAAAGATGGAAAGAAAAGCAAGAAGCGCAATTTTGTTGGTTATGTGTTATATTCTTTGCATGTGTGTGGGAGGTTTATCGTCTGTACGACTGCATCTGTTCAATCCCTCTGCCATTTTGGGGCTATTTTTTTGTTTTTCTAAAAAATGTAATTTAATCTTGGTTAAGGGATTGCGGTCTATTTCTAATCCAAGTTAACAGATTAGGATTTTGGATGTTGCGAAATACCTACATATTGTATTGTGAGTGGTTAATAATAATAATGAGAAAGTGAGAGGTGAGCTCTAAATTTTGTTGGTTTTCTTGGTTAATGGCTTCTAGGGTGAATCTCTGTGTATTATGTGTGAATGTTGTGGTGTAATCTCTATGTTGATTAAAAGAATCGGTATGCTTTGCTTTTCTGCACAGGTTTAAAACTTACATGCGGCATCAGAGCTCAATTATTGGCTTCAAGGGGATGCCTTTGTTGATGAGGGTTTGGCGTGGTTGATACATCTTGGGTCTATGATAAAATTGGGTTTAGTGGGATATTCACAGCGATAATTTGTGTATTGAAAGAGAATGGCAAGCAGTCTGAGAATCGAGATCGAGAAATTTAACAACCATAACTTTGAGCTATGGAAGCTCAAAATGAAGGATCGTCTTGTAGACCGGGAACATTGGATTGATATGGATCTGGGTACACAATCCACTAGATCGATGAAATAAATTTGGGATAAATTAGAAATAAGGGCAAGGAGTAAAATCCGACTGTTCTTATCAGACTCTATGTTGTTGAATGTGTCTGGAGAAGATAATGCACTAAATATTTGGAATAAGCTAGGGAGTTTGTATCAATGAAAATCGCTAGTAAACAAGTTGTTTCTACAAAATAAACTGTATCACCTTAGAATGGATGTTAACAACAAAGTGACAGAGCATCTAAATGTATATGATATTATGGTAGATTAAATAACCTCTGTTGGTATTACAATAGCTGGAGAAGAAAAATGTATTACATTATTGTGTTCTTTGCTAGATTCCTATGAAACTTCATTGTAGCAATAGGTAATGCTAGTAAAGCGACCTTAAAATTTGATCAAATAGTAGCATTCCTACTATGAGAAGAGATGAGGAATAAATCCATGTATAATCATACCATGGATGCCCTACCTGTGAGAGGTCATCCCTAGGAGATAAATAAAAATAAGAGATCTGGGGGGATCTCAATCTAAGGGTAGATCTAAATCCCCAAGAAAATATTTCATGAAGTGCTAGAAATGCGATAAAGTTGGGCACTATAAAAAGTATTGTAGATCTAAGAATGTTGAAAAAGTGAAGGGATCTGAAGATACCCCTTCCACAAAGGTGAATGCCTCCTCAAAAGGAGGGGATGTGTACCTAGCTTCCATATGTACTCATTCAAATCATGATGTATTGTTGATTGAATTGAGCGCATATTTTCATATGAATCCCCACAGGGAATGGTTTCGTGAATATGAAAAGTACAATGGAGGAGATGTGTTCCTAGGAGATCACTCAATAGCCAATATCATTGGACGTGGAAAAATTAAGTTGCAACTCATGGATGGAAGGATTATAACTCTCCCTAGAGTACTAATAAGCATTCTGAATCTAGCAAAAAACTTGATATATGTTGGAAAGATGGATGATGTAGGTGTATAGACTGTGTTTAGAAAAGACACATGCAAAATGGTTCAAGGATCAATGGTCTTAATGAGGGGAGTTTGGAATGGAACTCTGTACAAACTAATGGCAAGCACCATCATCGATGATTGTAACAGTTTTTTTGTGCCTCGGTGAGGAGATAAAGAAGACATAACCCTGACTTCCTCTAGAGGAAAGAAAATGCTATGGCTTCAAAGATTGGGGCATATCATAGAAAAGGGCCATGTTGAGCATTACAAGGTAAAGGTATGTTTGATTGCACACTATATTTCGATTTCTATGAACATTGTGTTGGTACTAAATAAGGTATTTTAATTAAATCCAATTCAACATGCACATTAATTATCAATCCGAGAGCGTATAAATTTCAAGGCCACTTGAAAAATATATGCAAGTATAATTATCTTCTAATGTTGTGGAAAGAATTTTAAATGCAGTTCAACTAATGAGATGAAGTAGCAACAATTCTACTTTCACTAAGGAATAATTCTTAAGGTCTAATGATCAATCACAAACCTCTTACTCTACAAGATATAAACAACAGCACACCAATCTCTATTTTAACCAATCCTTAAAAGAATTGTGTTGAAGCAAAATTTAATCTAATGATTCCAAATTCATCCACACAACTATGTTCAAGAATCCTAAATTGATATTTCATTCCTAGAACAAAACCATGATCTGCTAAAATGAATGCAACGTCAAGATATACAAGTAATAAATTGATGTACAAGAGTAACAACCAAGTAAATCAGATCGGGAATTCTTAAATTAACAAGTTTGAAGCAAATCTATTGGCGCCAAAAACTAATTCTGAGTACATCAATTATAAATCCATTCGAGTAACAGCAATCTCAATTAAATCTTCCTGTAGATAAAAAGAATGCATGGATTCAGATTGAGTAACAATAATGAGTAAACAAAAAACCATTTAAGCAATAACACACTGCAAATTAAAACTACAAATTAACAAACAACAAAGGCAACTCCTGGTCAGTGAAGGGGGCCCTTCCTTCTCTAACCAAGGCTACAACACAAAATTAAGAACTCGAAGGATCAAAAGAGCATTGCTAATATTAAAAGAAACAGTTTAATTTATAGCAGTGTTATAGATTAACACTCTTTCTCCTCCAATACTTATCCCTTTTTAAATTCCATCTAACCGCGTGGGAAATAGAGTACATCCTTTTATATGCTTCCTCAAGTAATAACTTCATAATTAGGATAGTTGAACACCTTGAGAATCAGATATTCTCAAGGTTGTTCTTTCAACTTAATATTTTAATATGTTACTCGTTATTGATACTGTTACAACTTCCTTTTCAAAAATATACAATGCAATACAATAATCCATGCAATTTCGGGAGCTAATACTCCAAAATATCAAATAGAAATTTGTTTTCCAGCTGGCACTATAGAGGCTCGCACTTAAGCACAAAAAGGAGGAAACCAAATCTCAAAATATGAGTACCAACAATACTACTTGGATTCACGGGAGAGTAACAACATGTCATCCTTGATCCACAATCATCCTACTTTTGTACTGCTTACACAAGATTCTTAATTGATTTGATTCGTAAGAAAAACACAAGCACAAGACCAATTTAAATGCTTAATTTATAACTTAAGACAACATGATATCCAAAATATGTACCTTAAGTCAAAACTCGGATCATGGAAGGAATAATAGCAAAAAGGTGTTAGAAGTAAGCTCAAATACAATCGAAACAGGGTATATGAAGAGTAAAAAAGAGGGTATTTCATGGGACCAACACATTGCATATATGGAAAGCATAATCGAGTAAGATGTGCATGTGCTGCTACAAGAGCAAAGCAAATTTTAGAGTTAATACATAGTGATGTGTTTGTACATGTGCATGTTCCATCATTAGGTAGATCTATGTATTACATTTCTTTTATAGATGATTTCTCAAGGAACACGTGGATTTATTCCCTTCAAAATAAATATGAAGTATTTTCTAAGTTTAAATATTTTAAGGCTCTTGTAGAGAATCATACATAAGAGAAAATAAAGGTGTTGAGGACAGATAATGGTGGGGAGTTCTGCAAGAATGCATTTGAGGATTTTTTTAATAAGTGCGGTATAGCAAGACATGAGACTACTCCATACATGCCTCAAAAGAATGGAGTTGAAGAAATAATGAATAGTACACTAATGGTAAAGGCAAGGAACATACTCAGTAGTGTCGGGATATGATAAGAATTATGGGAATAGGCAGTGGGTACTACATGTTACTTGGTAAATCGATCACCCACATCAGCTTTGGTTAACAAAATCCACATGAGGTATGGACTGGTAAGAAACCCTCTATTAAACATCTAAAAAAAATTTATTGCAATGCTTATGTTCATGTTCCAAAGGAGAAAAGGAGTAAGTTGAATAATAAAGCTGAAAATTTTATCTTTATTGGTTATAAAGATGGTGTGAAAGGTTTTAGGCTTTGGAATCTTGTATCTAAGAAGATTGCTTATAGTCAAGATGTTTTTTTAGAGAGATCAAAGTTGTTTTGAGATAGGAAGTGACTCCAATGGAAAAGAAACCAAAGAAAATAGAGTTTGAGTTAGAAGATGAAGAATCGGAATCAATGGAAGAAGTTGAATTAGAAGAAGAAGAATCTCATACCCCAATTTTGAGGATATCATCTTGAGAAAGAAAGTAACCAGAAAGGTATTCCCCTCCTAATTTTCAATCTAGTTTTGCTTTATCTATTACTGATGATGATCCCATAAATGTGAAGGAATTTATTTATTCATAGGATAGCAATCTCTGTAAGAGGGCCATGGTTGAAGAAATGAACACCTTGGACAAAAATGAAGCTTGGGATCTAGATGAGTTACCAAATGGAATAAAATCTATTGGTAGCAAATGGTTGTAGGTTGAATGCAGAAGGTAAAGTGGAGAAGTACAAATCCTGCTTAGTATCAAAGGGATATTCCTAGGTAGAGGGAATTGATTTGGTGAAATATTTTCTCTAGTTGATAAATTAACTTCTCAGTTAGATTTCTTTTGGCTACCGCTGCTACTTTTTAACTTGAAGTAGAGCAGATGGATGTGAAGACAACATTCTCACATGAGGATCTTGATGAATAAATATACATGAAACAACCAGAAGGGTTTATAGTAAAGGGAAGGAAATATTTGGTATGTAAGGTAAAGAAGTCCCTTTATGTTATAAAGCAATATCCAAGGATGTGGTACCAAAATTTCATCATATACATCCTTGGATTGGGGTTTGTGAGAAACAAAGTTGATCGTTGTGTATACTCCAAATAGGTTGGCCATCACTTCATCAATATAGTACTATATGTTGATGACATGTTGTTGATTCGAAACAACAAATATGTCACTAAGGAGGTGAATTTAAAGCTATCCTCTGAATTTGGCATGAAGGATCTCAATGCTACAAACTTCATACTGGGAATGGAGAGTAAAAGAGATCATGCAAACAGGAAAATTTGGTTGAATCGGAGAATATATGTCGAGACGATACTACAAATATTTAACATGCAGGGAAGTAAGCCAGTTAACGTCCCTATTCTTGTAGGTGTAAAGTTATATATAGATCAGTGTCCCAAGTCACATGAAGAGGAAGAAGATATGTCATGAGTCCCATATGCTAGTACGGTTGGTAGTTTGATGTATGCAATGGTCTCTAGCAGTGGGAGTTTTGATTAGATGTATGTGAAAACTAGGGAAGGAGCATTAGACAATTTTAAAGAGGGTCTTCAGATATTTGCATGGCACCACAGACTATGCAATCTGCTACCAAGGAAGACCTGGACCAGGTAGAGTAATAGATGTACCAGAATTTGTTGATATAGACTAGGCTGGATATCTTGATCGCATAATATCTACAAGTGGGTATGTATTTATCCTATTTGGAGGAGTTATTAGTTGGATGACCAGGAGACAGTTTGTAGTTTCCCTTTCAACTATAGAATATGAATGCATGGTAGCCTCCCATGCAAGTAAATAAATTGTATGGTTGCAGATATTGTGTTAAGGTATTGGATTTGTATAGAAAGCTATAAGGTTAGATTGCGACAACTAAAGTGCAATCTCCATGGCAAAGAACCCTACTTATCATGCTAAGACAAAGCATATTGATGCACAATATCACTTTGTGAGAGATATGGTTGAAGACAAGAAGGTGTTGCTAGAAAAGGTTAATACCTTGAAGAATGTTGCAGACTCATTGACAAAGTTTGACAGTTCTGAGAAGTTCTCTTAGTGTAGAGAACCTATGGGAATCAATTCATTGAACCTGTGATCCCATCAATACATGACCCATTGTTATGCAAAGAAAACAAAAAGTGGGAGAATGTTGGGTATGTGTTATATTCTTTGCATGTGTGTGGGGGATTTTTTGTTTGTACAACTATGTCTATTCAATCCCTCGGCCATTTTTGGGCTATTTTGGGGTTTTTCTAAAAATATGTAATTTAATATTGGTTAGGGGATTGGGGTCTATTTCTAATATGAATTAACGGATTAGGGTTTTGGATGTTATGGAATACCTACATATTGCATTTTGAGTGGTTAATAATAATAATGAGAAAGTGAGAGGTGCAGCTCTAAGTTTTGTTAGTTTTCCTAGTTAAGGGTTTCTAGGGTAAATCTTTGTGTATTATGTGTGAATGATGTGGTGTAATCTCTATTTTGCTTAAAATAATATGTATGCTTTGATTCTCTACACAAGTTTAAAACTTACAAATTTGACTCTGCCTCTCAAATTCAATGTTGTCTAACGTCCCTGGAGAATACATTGCAAAGAATCTATGGTATAAGTTGGGTAACTTGTGTTAGTCAAAATCCCCGGTAAACAAGTCATTTATTCAAAAGAAGTATCATCTTAGGATGGAGGATGGTGACTCCATGACAGGCCATATAAATTCCTTTAATACTTTAGTAATTCAACTTGTCTATGATGATAGTAAGATGGAGGAAGAATATAAGTACATATTACCTTGTTATTTTATTTGCTAGACACTGGAGATATTATAATTGTAGTAATTGGTAGTAGCACTCAATTCACATTACAATTTGAGAATTTAGTTGCATCCTTGTGAGGAAATGAGGATAAAATCCATGGAGGGTGTGACCAAGGATGTTTTATGTATGATAATTTGTTCCCAAGTGAATAAAAATAAGTCCTATTGGGGGGAATATAAGTCTAGAAGTAGATATAAATATCTATGACAATTTGCAAAGAAAAGTTGGAAATGAGGTAAAACTAGGCATTATAAAAAATATTGCAGACCTAAGAATGTGAATAAAGGTAAGGGATTTGTTGATTCCCCTTCAACATAAATGAAAACCTCCACATAACAAGGATGTGATGTTTACTTAGCATCTACAAGTAAACATGCAGATCATGATGTATGATTGATCAACCTAGATGCTTCATTTCATATGACTCCTCATAGGGAGTGGTTTTGTGATTATGAAAAGTACATTGTCGATGAAGATGACTCCACAACCAAAATCATAGGATGTGGAAGGTTCAAGTTGTCACTCAAAGATGTAAGTATTAGAAATATTCCCAAGGTTTTGCATATTCCAAACCAGGCTAGCGTCCTGATATATGTAATTAAGATGAGTGATGCAGGCTTGTGTACTGTATTTGAAAAGGACACATGCAATATGTTTCGAGAAGCAATGGTTTTGATGTGGGGAGTTTAGGTTGGAACTCTTTACAATATATTTGAAGCACATTTAGTGATGGGTGTAACATCTATGTTGTTCCTAAGGTTATCAATGTAAAAGATAGGTCCTATTGTCCCTGTAGAGAATACAATGCTATGGCATCAAATACTATGCCATATTGAAGAGAAGGAATTTCCAGCATTACATGTTAAAGGTATGGTTGAAGGTATTATGATAACTCATTATATTTTATTTTATGTGAACATTGTATATATGATAAACAGAACCTAGTAAGAAAAAGGAATATTGGAGTTGATACACAATTATGTGTTTGGTGGTAAATATGTGTATTATGTTTCATTCATTGATTATTTTTTGAGGAATGCATGGGTTTATTTCCTCCATAAGAAATTTGAGGTTTTTGGTAAATCTAAAAAGTTTAAATCTCTTGTAGAAAACCAGACAGAGAAGAAAAATAGGTGTTGAGGATAGATAATGGTGAAGAGTTATGTAGAAATAAGTTCAAGGAATTCTATAAAAGTGTGGAATAGCAAGGGAAAATATTATTACATACAAACTCTATAGAATGAAGCTTCCTAAATAATTAACAATACGTTGAAGAAAGGAAAGGAGTATGCTTAGTGGTGCAGGATTATCACAAGAATTATGGGCAAAGACAGTGGATATTGCATGTTACTTGGTAAATCGATCACCTACATCAGCATTGGTTGAAAAAAATCCACAAGAAGAATGGGTTAGTAAAAAACTCTCTCTTAAAAATCTTGAAGTTTTTAGTTGTGATGCTTATGTGCATGTTCCGAAGGAAACTAGAGAATAAAGTTGAAAAATGTATCTTTATTGGTTATACAGATGGTGTAAAAGGTTATAAAATTTATTAAAAACACATTAATTGAGAAGATTGTTTATAGTTGGGATGTTGTATTTAGAGAGGCTAAGTTCCTCCCAAATAGGAATCCAACCAAAGGAAGAAGAACTAGAGACAATGGAGTTTGAGTTGGAGGGTGAAGAATCTAACCCAACAAAAGAAAATGAATTAGAAGAGGAAGAACCTCAGATTCCATCCTTAAGGAGAATAGTTCTTGAAAGAAACCAACCAAAAAGGTATATCGCACTTGATTTTTGATCTAATTTTTATCTATATATAACTATTGATGATCCTAGAACTATTAAGGAGGAAGTGGATTCAAAGGATAGTAAACTTTAGAAGAAGACATTGGTTGAAGAAATGGATGCCTTGGCTAAAAATGAGACTCGGGATCTAGTTGAGTTTTCGATTCGAAGAATACCTATCAGTAGAAAATGGGTATTTAAAAAGAAGTTCAATGTATAAGTTAAGGTGGAGAAGTACAAAGCTCACCTATTAGATAATGGATATTCCCATGAGGACGGAATTGATTTTGGTGAGGATTTTTATCATGTTTATAATTTAACTTCTATTATATTTATTTTGTATATCGTTGCTACTTTTGATCTCCAAGTAGGGAAGATGGATGTGAAGATAGAATTTCTATGTGGTGATCTGGAAGAAAAAGA
Organism: Larix kaempferi; assembly: GCA_027924585.1. Lineage (NCBI taxonomy): Eukaryota > Viridiplantae > Streptophyta > Pinopsida > Pinales > Pinaceae > Larix > Larix kaempferi. Next base: position 2,234,368 of record BSBM01000687.1, on the reverse strand, counting down.
TCTACATGAAACAACCATAAGGTTTTGTAGTGAAGGGAAAGAAATATTTGCTTTGGAAACTAAATAAGTACATGTATAGATTAAAACAATCACCAAGAATTTGGTATCAAAATTTTGATACTTATATATTGGAACTTGGTTTCTCAAGAATCAAAGTTTATCATTATGTATATTCCAAGATGGTTGCTGATTATTTTATTTATGTGGTCTTGTATGTTGATGATATGTTGTTGAATGGAAACAACAAGGAAATCATCAAGGATGTCAAAGCTCAGTTGTCTTCTAAGTTTGATATGAAAGATATTAGTGATGAAAATTTTACTTTGGGCATGGAAATTAAAAGAAAACAAGCAACAAAAGAATCTCATTGATTCAAAGGAAATATGTTGAGACATTATTGTAGAGGTTTAATATGATGGAATGTAAATCGGTAAAGGTACCTATTCATGTAGGTGGAAATTTATATACATATCAGTGACCCAAGACTAAATAAGAGGTAGAATACATGACATATGTTCTCTATGCTAGCATTGTTTTAAGTATGATATATGATATGATATGTACTAGAGCATGCATTGCCCATGCAATGGGAGTTTTAAATAGGTGTATGTCAAAACTAGGGAAGGAACATTGGACAATAGTAAAGAGGGTATTTAGATATTTATGTGGAACTTCAGACTATAAAATATTCTGCCAAGGAAGACATGGACCTCACAGGAGATAGATATACAAGGATTGGTTGACGTAGACTAGATTGGATATCTTAACTACAAAATATCTACAAGTGGTTATGTTTTTTAATTATTTGATGGAGAAATCAGTTGGATGGGTAATATACAGGGTGTAGTTGCATTATCAACAACATAATTTGAATACATTACAGCCACTCGTGGAAGTAAGAAATACAAATGGTTTTAAATATTGTATTTAGGTTTTGGTTTTGTTAAAAAAGCAATGAGAATAGGTCGTGATAGCTCAAGTGCATTTTTTCTAACAAAGAACCCTACTTATCATTGCAAGACAAAGCATATTGATGTCCAGTACCATTTTCTTAGAGACATGATTGAATAGCAAAGTATTTTTTAAGAGGGTTGTAGATTCATTTAAAAAGTATGTTAGTATTGAAAATTTCTCTTGGTGTAGAGAATCAATGAGCATTGTTTTCCCTTGCAAATGATTACATGAATTCTTTCCCTTTTCCCCCTTGTTACAAAGAGTACAACAAATGGGAGAATGTTGTACATGTGTTCTACTATTTTAAGTTTAATAGAGAAAATGGGCTCTAGGGGCATGTTGACGGATCGAAATGACCCATGGTAAACAGTAGGGGTTCTCCCTGGTGAAAAATCCCAATTAGACCTCTCACCGTTTGGAATAGGGAACCCGTCTAGTTTGTGGCCCGACTTTCGTTCAAGGTATTCTTTTGAAGAGGGTTCGCCAGTTGTAGCCCAGCCCACTATTTACGGTTTTATTATTAAAATAAATGCTTAATTATTTAACCTAATATGTAGTCTAACTTACCTACACTAGCCACACCGATGCAACAAGGGTTTGGAGAGACCTCACAAAGTGATGCACAGGTTCTTACCTCTCATCTTACCATCCCCTCCCTCTTTGAATCAAATCGGTGGATTCCTTAAGCTAAATGCAGCTTAAACTAACCTAACCTATCCAGGGAGCAAAAATAACAAGGGTGAGCAGTGGAATAATGGTTGGATATCCACATTAAAAAAATCAGTTAGTTATTTTTAAGATAGCAAAAAAACAACCAACAGAATGGTAGCATAAACATAAGAATAGTCTTATAAATCACGTCATTCTGACTCCACAACTCACAGACAACAAAAGAACAGGAATAACCATGAAATAAGAAACGAACATCTACAAGAATAATCCATTCATGAAATCTGAAACAATCCTACTTCATTGTCGTGCATGAAAGAGCAAGAAATAGTTCAAAGCCGTAATTCACACAACATCAGTATTCCTATGCAAAAGCATATCCAGGGCTTCTCCTCATTCACATTTTCAGTAGTAGTACATCAAAAAGTTGCAGAGCCAAAATCCCCTTCTTCTCAAATGAGATTACCATAAATAGGCCAAGGCTAGACGGCCATTGGCCTTCCATATTCCCTTGATACTTTTGGAGTTCTTTAATAATTTAATTACAAAATTGATTTAATTCACCCTTTGGTGACCTTTAACACTCCATCAATTTGTTGTTTAGTGACCTTTTGTCACCTAGTGGAATTTGTCTTCATGTAACATTATGACTTTTGTCTTCTTACTATAGAGAACGCCTTCGTTAAAGTCTTCACCACTCGAAAGATCAGCATCACTTGATTGAACATGACTAGCTCTTGTCCACGGTTATGGTGCTTGTCAATGATGAACATGCTCCCTTTTCAGTAGGGTATTCTGTTTTTTCTTCACGACATCGATGGCACTTGCAATGTCACATACCCCAATTTTGCAAAAATAATGTAATTATTTTATTAATATTCCTGAGACATTATGTTAAATTTAATGCTAAGTAGGAATTGATGACTCAGCAGAGTCACCAGAAATGGAATGTAAATTCTGAATATTTTATTATTAATAAATCAATTATGGAGACAACAGCATGGGAGAGCTGTTAAAAGAGTTTACTGGTCTAACTGGTGGATGGAACTAGGTGGAAAGGCAAAAGACAAGTGGCAGCATCCTCAAACAGTTCCTAAGTTGCAGGTGGCAACTTCCCTATATTTTGGGGTCATGATTCCCCAAGAAAGTGGAATATGAGCAAGTGGCTCATTAATGACAGTTAACCCAACTAAGACCTAGGAAATCTTTTAAATAGTACTCAATGAACTAAGCTGGGGGTTCAGCATTGTTCTGGAGGGAGAATACATTCAGATGAATAGTATCCAGGAGTCCCATTGAGGAAGAGGGAAAAATAGTAAGGAAGTTGTTTGGAGGGAAATGCTGCAGTAAATTGGTTCCAGTTTAGCTGTTTGGGCTGAGTGAATTATTCTGCTGCACCTAGTTCCAGCCAGGGAGACCAAAGCAAGCTCGGGGGTCCTGAGAAGTGCTGTCTGGGCACTCTCCAGGAGTTGGTAGGGAGGAACGGCCTCCTATTGCTGTTGTTGTCCTCAGTATTAAAACAGGTTCTGTTAATTATTGCTTGTGTTTTATTCAGTTAAATAAATGTCTGTTATGAATTTCATTTAATTGTCAGAATGATATCAGTTTAGTAAAAGAAATATCCTAGAATATTAGCACGTAAGATTTTAAATAATTACTTTATTTCAGTATTCTTATTAGCAATTATTCAGTAGTGTTAATGTTTTATTCCGTATACCGTACAATAGTAATATTGTAAGCACTGATTTATTTATGTACAATCTAGACATAGTCTAATTATTTTTGTTCAATAGATAGGTAGGGTTTAGCGCAAGTAATCCTTCTCTGGTTTTAACCGCAGGTTGAAATCATGATAGGAACAAAAATTAAATAGATCTATATAAACTACAGTAATATTTAGCATAGATATATTTTTTTTTTACAGGAAGTTTAACTATATCTAGAATAGATTTTGACGATGCAAACCCTAGCTATCAATGGTACAAACCCTTTAGCTGTCACTTAAATGGACGAGCCATTTTACAGCAGAAAGTTTATCTAGATAATAACTGGACAAACGACAGGACATGCAGAACCCTAAATGACTTAACAACGAACCAAACAACAGTTAGTATATCTTTCATATAATAGATTACTTAGACAGAGCCGTAGTTATAACAAATTGATTATTCAACTAAACAGGATTTGTGACTATAGAATTAGATCAAACCCTACCACTCCAAGTTCTTACAATAGGAAGTTTTTTTTTATCCGATACGAACTAAATGTTAAAACCATAACCACATGAAATAGACAGAACATATCCTAGCTCATAGTCGAGCAGTTTTAAAAAAAAAAAAAAAAAAACTTTCTTTGTTTCTCTATTACCAACAGTAGAACGATGCAACTACTGAATCAGCATTTATCTAAAAAAAAATCATTATATACTTTCGCTTTAAATCCTAGACATTTCAGGTGTTAACTTGAACAGTATTTGCAAGGACTCAACCACGGCTGTAGTCCAGATTCCTGTATAGATAAATTTTAAAACAGGAAGTCAAAATTTACGCCACATACAAAAACTTAAAACTTATAGGAGACCCGTAACAGGTCGTATTATCACCCTTTGAAACTTTTACGACAATTTCTTTATATAGCTGAGATCACTAACCCACTGTACCAGTGGTTTTACCAACCAAAGATTTATTTATTATAATTTTTTAGCATCAAATTAAATAACAACACAGGCATCGAACAAGCCGTCACAAGACGCAAGACATATTAAGGAATTTTCCTTCAAAACCCTGGGTAATAAAACCCACAAGCAAAGTACAGGTACAGTATGAAACTTTGAGGCCGTCACCCCACCTACAAAACAGGCTCTCAAGCCTTTATCCTTCTAATTTCTACATTACAGTTCTTCTGTATATAAACAACCCAAGTGCCGAAAGGAGTACATTAGCCACAATTCTAACTGAAGCCTTATATTCAAACCAACGCAGGGATTAAACCCTTATCTAATTACCTAAGTCATACAGTTACAAGATATATCAAGAGTGCCGTGACTCTCAAAGTCAAACCAAAAAAACCTATCATCCAAACAACCCACAAGGAGGACTTGCCATGGTAGGAACCAGGCTTACCGGGTCTGCCTGTCGTCGTAGCTTGTGCCATTCATCAGATAGGAGGAATGCGAACCTGCAATGAAAGAACCAGTTGGTAAACATTCTGTGTTGCTTGGAGATTTCAACAAATTTACTTAACTTTAAACAACAAATTATAAAAAGAACCCTGTAGCTTACCAGTGTGTTAAACGCAGACGCAAGTTGGAGACATTTTGATAGTCTTGAACAGCAAAAGGGTGAATCCCTTTCTTCCCACCAATACGAACAAGCTGCCTAAAAACAGGGGTTTCTTCTGTAATGGAAGTCCAAATGAACACTACTTAAGCCGATACACCCAAGCCGTGACAGGAAGCCTTAGGACAATACCCTCATGTCACAACCAAACTAGTATTGGAGGCACGCATTTTAACCCAGATCATTATCAATTCGTAACTATCAATCACCGAGTTTCAACGACTCTACACAATACAATGAAGGATTACGAGGGCTATTAGAAGTCTAGGGACTGCTAGTAAAAAGGTAACAGCAGAAAAGATAGTTGAGATGCTCAATAACTTATGGAATGCCAATCACAGAAGCATACAGCTCACGAACGATACTAGGGACACACACCATGAACCATAGCAGTAGGAGTGTCATTACTTACAGCACTACCATGAAAAAAAAAACTCATACCAGGAGGGTCTTCGCAGAGAACCAAGCCCGAAGGCAGAAGGAAATGATTCAGGTAGGGTTTGGACAAAGCATTTATATCGTTAAACACAAGGCACAGAACTATCCACGTAGCTTTTAAATAATTTAACCTGCCATGGGTTGATAGTCTAAAGTCCTTGAGGTATTTGCAATTTATTTGTTTCACAAATTAAAATCATAGCGTGGTTAAAACTTAATCATAGTCGGGATATTCACCATCGTCCAAGACACTACCATGCAACCCATTACATCTTACATGCTAGCTCAATGCCTTGAAGTTACTTAGTACACATATTTTGATTGCCCTACAAACAACGAAATTTATGCATTATTCATATGATCAAAGCTACGATGAGGTTTTCATCATGGATTATAAAAAAATAACAAGTTTAGCATAAGTTTTGGAACTATCCATAGTGATACATAAGGGTTGAAGTAGCATAATTTCGCTATTATCTTAGAAATGATAATGACAACAACATATCTCTTCTAAGTCATCAAGATGAGAGTGACATCGTTGGGTGACTTATAGTTCCCATCAGTTTAACGTCCATAGGAATAAGAATAGCTATCTTTATCTCCAGAAATTTACCAATTCTTACACAGTTAGATCAAACGGAGGTCGTAGGATAATTGCTACCTGTAAACATTTTGGTAACCTGGCTGGTACACTTAGAATTGTACTGAATAAAATGATAGAGATAATGGAAATACGATAATGTTGAAATCAAAAGCTGCGATCTTTATCTTACCTGTGTATCTGCAAGAAGAAGACATTGGTAGGCATTAGCTCAGCAGCTAAGTAAGCCCGGTCTACTATGGCAACTCCCCCTTGGGGTTACAAAACATTAAAACAATCAGTAACGGAAAAGAGCAAACCATAGTAGCATTTAAGTACAACAAAGATCCTTCAGACACAATTACAATCACATAAGTTACACAGACAGTTAAAGGACTGCTTTCAACAACATTTATTGCTATCTGAAAAGTTTTAAATTTTACGGAAATTGTTGGGTTTTGACATGTGGTATCAGAGCATGGTTCATACACTAGGCCTTCATATGACTCCACTAGTTTCCGCAGAACCGTGCCAATGAAAAGAAAAATTTATATATCTATATAAAGTTACTAACTTGTATTTTTTTTTGTTTTATCACACAGAGCAGAAAATTTTCTTCTTTCTGAATCTAACAGGTAGGTATGGAAAAGCTGGAAGAATATGCTGAGGAGGAAACTCCAAACACTGCGACAAGACAGATGTCGATAGAACCTGCGACATAGGAGGAAATTGCTCACTCCTCGGAACTGATGCAGACCATAAAAGGTTTAAAGACGGAAATAGAAACAGTCAAGAAGGATAATGAGAGGATTCTGAAAACGCAAGAACAGTTAAATCAATTATTATTAGAAAAATTTCAGACAGAAGGAAGAAGCAAAAGAGCTGACTCAGAAGAAGCTAGTCATCAAAGAGGGTCTAAAAGGATGAAACCAGCTAAATCTGACAGTATTTCATCATCTGAAGAAAGAAAGAAACAACACAGCTATCGTACTACTAGTGACAGCAGTGAGGCTGAGTTGTATCACCGAAAGAAAAAGTACAGGCCTTACGAAGAGATTTCCGGGGAGTTTAAGAAAATAAAACCCCCAACTTTCAATGGAGAATCTGAAACAGGAGAAGAGGCAGAATCCTGGTTATCCGGGATGAGAAAATATTTCCAGATTTATAACTATTCAAATCAGCTGAAGGCACGAATGGCCATCTACAACCTTTCTGGAAAGGCGGACATATGGTGGCAAGATCTGAAAAGGGTCAAGGGAATTAAAGAAAAAGAAGTCAATTGGAGTACTTTTAAAAGGTACTTCAAAAAGAAGTTTCTGTCCGAACAGTACTATGAGGAGAGGGCCAAGGAATTTTATGAACTAAACCTAGGATCTATGACTATGAAGGACTTAAACAGTAAGTTCTTGAGTCTGTTAAGGTATGTGTCGTATTTTGTCGAAGAGAAACCAAAAATACAGCGGTTTCTTAGTTGCCTGCCATATCATATTAAGGACAGAATTGAATATGATAACCCCAAAACGCTGGAAGAGGCTATGCGAAAGGCTAATTTCTGTTTTGAACAGAATAAAAAGAAAGAAGGGATAGCTAACTGGAAGGCTAAAAAGAACAGTAATCAGCTTGAGTACAGGAAAAAGGAGTTTGTACCCCAGAAAAGTTTCAAGAATAACAATAACGGAAACCATTTTAATAGCAAAATCTTCTAGGGAAACAAAAATGGAGCTGCTAATCATTCCAACAATTTCAAAAGCAGCAAGGAGGCTCCTAACAATCATGGAAACTACACTAAGAATTTTGAGCGAAAGGAACCTGTTAAGTGCTGGGAATGCAATGGCCCACACTATGCTTCAGTTTGCCCAAATCGAAAGAAACCAATCAGCAATATTCATACTATACAAGATGAAATGACTGTTGGAGACTTTGCAGGGACTATGCCCAGAATCAATGCAGCGTTGGAAAACCACCAAGCTGACTATCAAACTTCCATGGTGGAAGTAGGAGGTATGATTAACAAAAACCCTATAACTATTTTAATAGATCCGGGTGCTAGTCTTAGTTATATTTCACCCCAGCTAGTAGAAAAATGTAATTTGACTGTTGAAAGGTTTGATAATTCTTGGTCTGTACAACTAGCTACTGGGGCAAAAAGGAAAGTAAACTGTTATGTTAAGGAATGTATCCTAGATATGAACGATTTTAAGACTGCAGTTAAATTAAATGTTTTGCCACTTGGATCTTATGACATACTCATCGGGATGGACTGGTTAGAACAGCATGGGGTAGTTTTAAACTGTTTTGACAAAACTTTTAGGTGTGTAAACAATAATGGACAGCCTGTAACTGTTAGGGGCATTCCTAGGAAAACAGTAGTCAGGCAGATTTCTGCTCTACAACTTAAAAGGGCAGTCAGAAAAGGGTGCAAAGCCTATGCCGTAACTATTACTGATGAGACAGATAAGTTTGAAATCAGCAAGATAACAGTAGAGGATATCCCTATAGTAAAAGAATTTATTGATGTTTTTCCTGAGGAAATCCCAGAATTACCTCCCAAGAGAGAACTGGATTTTACAATTGAGCTGGTACCAGGTGCTGTACCTAGTTCAAAAGCCCCGTATCGTATGAATATTTTGGAGCTTAATGAATTGAAAAATCAGTTAAAGGAGTTAATAGACAAGAATTACATTCGACCCAGTGTATCCCCTTGGGGAGCACCAGTAATTTTTGTTAAAAAGAAGGACGAAACTATGCGACTTTGCATAGATTACCGTCAACTGAACAAGATGACGATTAAAAACAGATACCCGTTGCCTCGCATAGATGATCTGTTTGATCAGCTACGTGGAGCTACGGTGTTCTCTAAGATAGACCTGAGATCGGGTTATCATCAGGTGAGGATTAAAGAAGAAGACATTTTCAAAACAGCTTTTAGAACAAGGTACGGACATTACGAATTTGTCGTAATGCCATTTGGGCTTACTAATGCCCCAGCTGTATTTATGTGCTTAATGAATAACATAATGCATAAGTACTTAGATAAATTTGTTGTCGTATTCATCGATGACATTTTAGTTTATTCTAAGAATGAAGAGGAGCATAAAGAACACTTACGGATAGTCTTACAAGAACTAAGAGAGAAGCAGCTCTTTGCGAAGTTCAGTAAGTGTGACTTCTTTAAAGGCGAAATCCAGTACTTAGGACATGTAGTCACCAAGGAAGGTATTTCAGTTGATCCTGAAAAGATTCGGGCAATTGAAGAGTGGCCGGTACCAAAAGATGTAACAGATGTTAGATCCTTCATGGGAATTACCGGTTACTACCAGAGATTTATTGAAGGCTTTTCAAAAATAGCCAACCCAATCACTTCCTTGCAAAAGAAAGGCAAGAAGTTTGATTGGAACGTGAAGTGTGAAGAAAGCTTTAAGAAACTTAAGACTTTATTCACAACTGCGCCTATTCTCAGAATAGCGGACCCTAATAAAGATTTCGTGGTTTGCACCGATGCTTGTAATGACGGTCTAGGTGGAGTGTTGACTCAGGATGGACATGTCATTGCCTACGAATCTAGGAAGCTGAAAATTCATGAAAAGAATTATGCCACTTATGATTTGGAATTGGCTGTTGTTATCCATGCTTTAAAGATGTGGCGACACCACTTAATAGGCAAAAAATTTACTTTACTGACTGATAATAAGGGTTTGAAATGCCTTTTGGATCAGCCTAACTTAAATGCAAGGCAAGCAAGATGGTTGGCCTTCTTAAGTGAATACGATTTCGAAATTCAGCACATAAAAGGAAAGGAAAATAAGGTGGCTGATGCTTTGAGCAGAAATGCAAGGCTGAATTTTGTATCAGCTTGCAGCACTTATACCTCTGATTTGAATGAACAGTTGGCTGAAGGGATAAAATCAGACAAAAATTATCAGCACTTACAAGCTACAGCTAAAGAAGCACCCACAGAAAGTTTGATAAAGGGTTATAGTCTAAATGAAGATGGATTTTTATTGTTTAAAGACGGGCTGTATGTTCCGAATGCACCTAAAGATAAACGGTTAATTCTGGATGAAATTCATAAAACCCCTTACTCAGGGCATCCAGGTTACCAGAAGACTGTCACCATGTTGAGAAAAGAATATTTTTGGCCTAATATGAAATCTGAAACAGCCGAGTATATAGCTATATGTTTGGACTGCCAACAAGTGAAAACAGAACACCAACATCCAGCTGGGTTGCTGCAACCTTTACCTATTCCCAACTGGAAGTGGGAGATAATTAGTTTAGATTTCATTACGGGATTACCCAAAAATCAGCATCAGAATGATTCAATTATGGTGGTAGTAGATAAATTAAGTAAATCAGCACACTTTATTCCTGTTAAAACCACTTACAAGGCTGCAAACATAGATGATATCTTTCTAAAATAGATTTTTCAGTTACATGGTGTTCCAAAAGTTATTATATCAGACAGGGATCCTAAATTCACAGGGAATTTCTGGAAATCCTTATTTAAAGGATTAAACACCACACTAAATTTCAGCACTTCCTTTCATCCTCAGACGAACGGACAAACTGAAAGGGTTAATCAGGTATTAGAAGATCTGCTAAGGATGTATGTTAAAGATCAACCAGGTAAGTGGGAGGATTATTTACATTTAGCAGAATTTGCATACAATAACAGTTATCAATCGTCAGCTAAGTTTAGTCCTTTTGAAATTCTGTATGGACGTAAATGTAACACTCCTATCTCTTGGAGTAATCCAGTAGACAGGTTAGTGTTAGGACCTGATTTATTAAAAGAGATGGAACAGATTGTGAAACAAGTGCAGGTAAATTTGAAGATTGCCCAGGATCGGCAAAAGAGTCAGGCAGATTTGAAAAGAACTCCTAAAGAGTTCCAGGTAGGTGAACATGTTTTCATCAAGGTAAGTCCAAAGAAGAGCTCTCTAAGACTGGGAAGTTGTGCAAAATTAGCACCCCGTTACTGTGGTCCGTTTGAAATTTTATCTAGAATCGGTCAAGTTGCTTATCAGCTAGCATTACCACCTAATTTAAAAGTACACAATGTTTTTCATATTTATGTTCTGAAAAAGTATGTTCATGATGCTACTCATGTAATTGACTGGAACATTGTACAGGTAGAACCAGAAGGGGAAGTTCTGGTGGAACCAGATTGTATCCTCGGGAGGAGGGAAATTACTCTGCGGAACCGCACAATTGGACAGCTGAAGGTGCAATGGAAGCACCTTAGTCCTGAAGAAGCTACCTGGGAACTGGAAAGTAAGATGCGGGAAGCATACCCAAATCTATTCTAGCAGGTGGCTGAAGATGAAGAATAAGTAACATCGAGGACGATGTTACATTTTAAGGGGGTGTGTATGTCACATACCCCAATTTTGCAAAAATAATGTAATTATTTTATTAATATTCCTGAGACATTATGTTAAATTTAATGCTAAGTAGGAATTGATGACTCAGCAGAGTCACCAGAAATGGAATGTAAATTCTGAATATTTTATTATTAATAAATAAATTATGGAGACAACAGCATGGGAGAGATGTTAAAAGAGGTTACTGGTCTAACTGGTGGATGGAACTAGGTAGAAAGGCAAAAGACAAGTGGCAGCATCCTCAAACACTTCCTAAGTTGCAGGTGGCAACTTCCCTATATTTTGGGGTCATGATTCCCCAAGAAAGTGGAATCTGAGCAGGTGGCTCATTAATGACAGTTAACCCAACTAAGACCTAGGCAATATTTTAAATAGTACTCAATGAACTAAGCTGGGGGTTCAGCATTGTTCTGGAGGGAGAATACATTCAGATGAATAGTATTCAGGAGTCCCATTGAGGAAGAGGGAAAAATAGTAAGGAAGTTGTTTGGAGGGAAATGCTGCAGTAACTTGGTTCCAGTTTAGCTGTTTGGGCTGAGTGAATTATTCTGCTGCACCTAGTTCCAGCCAGCGAGACCAAAGCAAGCTCGGGGGTCCTGAGAAATGTTGTTTGGGCACTCTCCAGGAGTTGGTAGGGAGGAACAGCCTCCTATTGTTGTTGTTGTCCTCAATATTAAAACAGGTTCTGTTAATTATTGCTTGTGTTTTATTCAGTTAAATAAATGTCTGTTATGAATTTCATTTAATTGTCAAAATGATATCAGTTTAGTAAAAGAAATATCCTAGAATATCAGCACGTAAGATTTTAAATAATTACTTTATTTCAGTATTCTTATTAGCAATTATTCAGTAGTGTTAATGTTTTATTCCGTATACCATACAATAGTAATATTGTAAGCACTGATTTATTTATGTACAATCTAGACATAGTCTAATTATTTTTGTTCAATAGATAGGTAGGGTTTAGCGCAAGTAATCCTTCTCTGGTTTTAACCGCAGGTTGAAATCATGATAGGAACAAAAATTAAATAGATCTATATAAACTACAGTAATATTTAGCATAGATATATTTTTTTTTACAAGAAGTTTAACTATATCTAGAATAGATTTTGACGATGCAAACCCTAGCTATCAATGGTACAAACCCTTTAGCTGTCACTTAAATGGACGAGCCATTTTACAGCAGAAAGTTTATCTAGATAATAACTGGACAAACGACAGGACATGCAGAACCCTAAATGAATTAACAACGAACCAAACAACAGTTAGTATATCTTTCATATAATAGATTACTTAGACAGAGCCGTAGTTATAACAAATTGATTATTCAACTAAACAGGATTTGTGACTATAGAATTAGATCAAACCCTACCACTCCAAGTTCTTACAATAGGAAGTTTTTTTTTTATCCGATACGAACTAAATGTTAAAACCATAACCACACGAAATAGACAGAACATATCCTAGCTCATAGTCGAGCAGTTTTAAAAAAAAAAAACAAACAAACTTTCTTTGTTTCTCTATTACCAACAGTAGAACGATGCAACTACTGAATCAGCATTTATCTAAAAAAAAAATCATTATATACTTTCGTTTTAAATCCTAGACATTTCAGGTGTTAACTTGAACAGTATTTGCAAGGACTCAACCACGGCTGTAGTCCAGATTCCTGTATAGATAAATTTTAAAACAGGAAGTCAAAATTTACGCCACATACAAAAACTTAAAACTTATAGGAGACCCGTAACAGGTCGTATTATCACCCTTTGAAACTTTTACGACAATTTCTTTATATAGCTGAGATCACTAACCCACTGTACCAGTGGTTTTACCAACCAAAGATTTATTTATTATAATTTTTGAGCATCAAATTAAATAACAACACATGCATAGAACAAGCCGTCACAAGACGCAAGACATATTAAGGAATTTTCCTTCAAAACCCTGGGTAATAAAACCCACAAGCAAAGTACAGGTACAGTATGAAACTTTGAGGCCGTAACCCCACCTACAAAACAGGCTCTCAAGCCTTTATCCTTCTAATTTCTACATTACAGTTCTTCTGTATATAAACAACCCAAGTGCCGAAAGGAGTACATTAGCCACAATTATAACTGAAGCCTTATATTCAAACCAACGCAGGGATTAAACCCTTATCTAATTACCTAAGTCATACAGTTACAAGATATAGCAAGAGTGTCGTGACTCTCAAAGTCAAACCAAAAAAACCTATCATCCAAACAACCCACAAGGAGGACTTGCCATGGTAGGAACCAGGCTTACCGGGTCTGCCTGTCGTCGTAGCTTGTGCCATTCATCAGATAGGAGGAATGCGAACCTGCAATGAAAGAACCAGTTGGTAAACATTCTGTGTTGCTTGGAGATTTCAACAAATTTACTTAACTTTAAACAACAAATTATAAAAAGAACCCTGTAGCTTACCAGTGTGTTAAACGCAGACGCAAGTTGGAGACATTTTGATAGTCTTGAACAGCAAAAGGGTGAATCCCTTTCTTCCCACCAATACGAACAAGCTGCCTAAAAACAGGGGTTTCTTCTGTAATGGAAGTCCAAATGAACACTACTTAAGCCGATACACCCAAGCCGTGACAGGAAGCCTTAGGACAATACCCTCACGTCACAACCAAACTAGTATTGGAGGCACGCATTTTAACCCAGATCATAATCAATTCGTAACTATCAATCACCGAGTTTCAACGACTCTACACAATACAATGAAGGATTACGAGGGCCATTAGAAGTCTAGGGACTGCTAGTAAAAACGTAACAGCAGAAAATATAGTCTAGATGCTCAATAACTTATGGAATGCCAATCACAGAAGCATACAGCTCACGAACGATACTAGGGACACACACCATGAACCATAGCAGTAGGAGTGCCATTACTTACAGCACTACCATGAAAAAAAAAACTCATACCAGGAGGGTCTTCGCAGAGAACCAAGCCCGAAGGCAGAGGGAAATGATTCAGGTAGGGTTTGGACAAAGCATTTATATCGTTAAACACAAGGCACAGAACTATCCACGTAGCTTTTAAATAATTTAACCTGCCATGGGTCGATAGTCTAAAGTCCTTGAGGTATTTGCAATTTATTTGTTTCACAAATTAAAATCATAGCGTGGTTAAAACTTAATCATAGTCGGGATATTCACCATCGTCCGAGAAACTACCATGCAACCCATTACATCTTACATGCTAGCTCAATGCCTTGAAGTTACTTAGTACACATATTTTGATTGCCCTACAAACAACGAAATTTATGCATTATTCATATGATCAAAGCTACGATGAGGTTTTCATCATGGATTATAAAAAAATAACAAGTTTAGCATAAGTTTTGGAACTATCCATAGTGATACATAAGGGTTGAAGTAGCATAATTTCGCTATTATCTTAGAAATGATAATGACAACAACATATCTCTTCTAAGTCATCAAGATGAGAGTGACATAGTTGGGTGACTTATAGTTCCCATCAGTTTAACGTCCATAGGAATAAGAATAGCTATCTTTATCTCCAGAAATTTACCAATTCTTACACAGTTAGATCAAACGGAGGTCGTAGGATAATTGCTACCTGTAAACATTTTGGTAACCTGGTTGGTACGCTTAGACTTGTACTGAATAAAATGATACAGATAATGGAAATACGATACTGTTGAAATCAAAAGCTACGATCTGTATCTTACCTGTGTATCTGCAAGAAGAAGACATTGGTAGGCATTAGCTCAGCAGCTAAGTAAGCCCGGTCTGCTATGGCAACTCCCCCTTGGGGTTACAAAACATTAAAACAATCAGTAACGGAAAAGAGCAAACCATAGTAGCATTTAAGTACAACAAAGATTCTTCAGACACAATTACAATCACATAAGTTACACAGACAGTTAAAGGACTGCTTTCAACAACATTTATTGCTATCTGAAAAGTTTTAAATTTTACGGAAATTGTTGGGTTTTGACATGCAACTTGGATTGGTTGACTAGGCAAGTCTTCCCAATTCGTCTTGTAAAATCTGTGTTATTTTCTTATGAGTTTTTGTCAAAAGAAGAGAGACTTCCTTAATTCTTTTATTAACTAATAACAAAACTAATGTTATTTAATTAAATAAAGAAAACTATAATAATCTAAAATAAATTTTCAAAATGAAAATACAAATAAAATGAAAACTAATTATAAAATATCATAATCTCAATCTAAACTATCCAGGGTATTTTTTAAGGATTCAAATATTATACCTATCTATAGTGTTATAGGCGACTATTTGGATTGAAAAATTATACAGATAGATATATAGGCGAATAACCAATAAAAATAGACAATATACTATTAAAACTTGTATTTTTTTGGCGAATTTTAGCAATTTAATCATATATTGTGTAAAAATAGGCGAATTTTTAAGCTAATTGGCGATTATATTTTTTTTTAAATGACCCAAAAATAACCAATTGACAAATTTTCGCCCTTAAAAAATACTCTAGCAATATCTTATTCATATATTCAAAACTAATAAAGAAAAAGAACAAACGAATAATAATAATAAAATGCTTGAAATAAAATTAAATTAAATTAAACTAAATACTCAACAAAATGAAATTAAAAAAAAAACATTAATTAAATTTAAGTGCTACCCTAAACTACCCTGTATCCTTATCACTCCCATGTTAATTAAATATTCAACAAAAGTCATTTTAAAATGTTGCATAATAACCTAGTTCCCACATGATTTCAATATGAAATAACAAGAAAAATAGCTGCAAAGCAGCTAGTCCCTGCTCCAAAATAATGTTTATAATTTGTATAATTATTTACAAATTATAAGGGTTGTCGTGTTGTCACAGATTCTCATGCTCTATGCATGGTTAGTCATCTGCTTTCTCTTTTCAAATTGAGTGCAAGGATGCGACAACACCAATCACAATATCAATCTCTTCTTCCTGGAGAGTTCATAGCTACCAAGCACCAAGTAAAGAATCTTCATTCACCTTATATATATCTAAATAATAATAATAATATTCTTGCATTAATTACAGGTGCCTGCAAATTCTTGTTCATCTCTAAAGAAAGTTCTTTGCAGAGGGATTCGAATCCATACTTCGAAAGCTTTAATTCTTGTCCAGCAGAATCAGCCTTCAAGCCCCATGCCAGTATTCTTCTTCTCCTTTTTATTTTCTTTCATCTATTCATCACCTGAGGGGAATTTTTTTTAATACAATTTTGTTTATATATATATATTGCAGACAATTGATCTGAGAGTAGGCATACACTGCGATAAGTGCAAGAAAGAGATCAAGAGAGCACTCAAAAGAGTGGAAGGTAGGGATTGATAGTACTTTCATGAATTTGATTAGATTTTATATGTTATTATTTGATTTATTTGAATTTGAAGTAGTCTGAAAGTTCCATCCTGAAAATTTTGATTTCTTTTTGCCTGAGTTTGAAAAAATATAACAGAAATTTTGCAAAATTTTGGGTGTCTTAGGGTTTTTCATGGCTTTGAATCGGTTTCTAACATCAAAATAGCCATTAAAACACAGTTAACTTGAAATTTTGCAAAATAAAAAACGCCCACATCCATCCTCTGCCAAATTATCGAATATTTGGTTTCATTTGGACTATAGTTAATCGGTATATTTTTTATTTTGCAAAATAAAAAAAGGCCCACATCCATCGTCTGCCAAATTATCCAATATTTGGTTTTATATAGACTGTAGTTAATTGATATATTGTGATTGAACTTTCTATTTTAATGTTTCATTCCTGATTGAATTTTCTATTTTAATGTTTCATTCTTTCAATGTAAAAATACAAAATAAAAAAAATTTACACCTTAAAAAATTTAGCTTCTTCATCGTATCACTCACTAAATAAAAATTTTAAACCAAATACCCATTATCATTACTTTTGTTTATCATTTGAAAAAAGTTATAATCATTGATGTAGTTTTTAATTATGAGGGACAAGCATAGAGACTTACAAAATGGACATAGTCCAGCAGAAGATGACGATTACAAGGGACGTTACAACGAAGAACTGGTGAAGTCGGGAAAACCTGCATGCAATTGGGATGAGTATCCAGCTACCAAGTAGTTATCTTATCCAAGCAAGCATATCCAAGTTTACAATAGGAGAGTACTAATGAAAAATTATTCCAATTTTTGCAAAAATATGTTTACCATATGGTTATTAAATTATAGAGAATTATAGTGAGGGATTGACTACCATAATCATTATTATTGAATATCAAAATCTTCATATCATGTTTTCCATACTTCTTCAGACTTTGTGACAAAACGTACCTTAATGGATAACTATCCAGTCAACCTATCTGTCATTGCCTTTCTAGAACTTTGCTTTCATCCAATTTATTTGTCAAACCTGAACTATAAATGTAATTGTGTGGATTCTGTAGCATTCGTTGTGATGCAATAAACAAAAAAATAAAATACTATAGTACTGGAGTTTTAATGGAGGATTCTTGAGGAGTTGTATAGGAATTACACCGCTGAAAATATTGTTCTCTATGAGCCTGTGACAATCATAAAAAACTATTTTTATACGAAATTATCAAAGTTCTTTTGCCTCGTTGCCCCTATCTCTGTACGAATGAATGTTGGTTGTGTTCTCATCTGCCATTGCCAAACCCAAAAATACCAAATAAAGAGTCTTATTCTGTGTAATAGTTTGTGCATGTTAGTAAATGTTGACAGGTGCAGGCTCTATCTTTTAACGTTGACAAGTGTTGGCTCTATCATGAAAGGTTGACAGGTGCGTTGGTCGAAACTGGGGCCAGCCCGTTTGCAGAGGACGACTTTAATGTCGTGGGCGGCAGGAAACCTCCGATATTCACCACAGAATGTGGCGTGGTGCATGTCACTTACACGTCCTCCACATCGCACATGGAAGACTACATGTAAAAGTTACAGTGAATTGAGGAAATTGAATTTCCCAAAACACATACTTAATTGATAGTAGTCGCCAGCGAGCCAAACTCGTCTTTGAAAAATAACATGGATGTCCATGGTGACGGCTCGAATTTATTATTCCAGCGAAGGAAAAATGTAGAGATACTGATGCATCCACACTGTGTGCTGAGAGGAAGGGAAAGATTTGGACTGCTGGAAGACCCGGGTGATGTTCATAAGCTGATCCGCCTGAGCATATAGTTCACTGTGAGCTGTGTGTAATTCATCAATTGTCTTCAGTGCGCAATTCTTGAAAGTGAGCAAATATTGAGACGGAGAGGGAGCAACATCACATTGGCTTCTAAACACCTCATTGGCTTTCTCCAGCTCTATAATTTTTTATCATTATCTCCAAGGTCTTCATCATTCGCACAATGTTGTGTCCTGAAGCCTGCATTCAGGAAACTCCAGCTAAGACAATTTCATAAGATTGGGCAACGGTATCTTCAATGACAGGAGAAATCAGTCGGCAAAAGGCTACCTAATCACCCTGACCAGACTTCACCTGACATACATGGGGAAGCTCAGGAAGAGACCTCTGTATTTTTATTCAAAGGTATGGATGAAATGTATGGATAGCTTTTGTTCTTCATTCTTACCTTTTTTTTTTCAAATGATTAAGCTGGATGGATGTCTGTATGTGGAAGTAACGTGTAGAGGAAGCAATGTGTTTTCATTTATATGGATGATGAGATTTTGACCTTTAGCAAGAAGCAGGATGCGGGACGCGGACGGTCGAAAAAGGATGAGCTGCAACGGCTGTCGAGTTCTGCATAAAGGTTGCAGCCATACTTGCATTCTTCGGCCTTGTCTGCAATGGATCGAATCCCCAGAATCCTAGGGGCACGCCATTTGTCTCAAAGTTCTTTGGCCGTGCGGGTCTCATGGCGTTCATTAGCGCTGTGTTGGATCATCAGAGGCCTAGTATGTTCGAATTCGGCGAGCAGAGGGTTACATGTATACGGGCTAGATTGTTTCAATGGTAGTCGTCATCGTTAAGGGTAATGAATTTTGTTATCCGTTCGTTAGTAGGGCAGCGTAACCGTGCTGTTAGTTCGAGAAATGAAGAGCTTCCCATCGGACATTACAGGGAATGTATAACGAAATCCTCTGCAGGTGGAGTTGCTCAGGCCGCGTGTCAGGACAGCTATTCAATAATGCCACCCAATTTTCGCGTTAGTTACAACCATATCAATTTAGTTGGTGGTGGCCATGCCGGTATTTATCTTGCAATCGAGATTGGAGCCTTCCAGTTACAGTTTCAATCCGCCGAGGCATTGCAGTTAAGTTTTTTTTGTTTGACATTTTTTAATTGTAATTGTTGACGTTTGACATATAAAATCGAGGTGTCTATGCAGTTTGTAGGCGGTCTCTTCTCCTTTTCGTTGGTCTCTGCATCGTCGTTCCCTTGCCGGAGGAAGGATCTCCAAGACATCACCAGCCTCGCTAGTCGTCACATCCTCCGCCGTTCCAATTGTTGTTTTTTGTTTGATGTTTTTTTAATTGTAATTGTTGACGCTTGACATATAAAATCGAGGTGTATATGTAGTTTGCAGGCGGTCTCTTCTCTTTTTTGTTGGTCTCTGCATCACCGTTCCCTTGCCAGAGGAAGGATCTGCAAGACATCACCAGCCTCGCCAGTGCGTCACATCCTCCGCCGTTCCAATTGTTGTTGTTTTTGTTTGACATTTTTTTAATTGTAATTGTTGGCACTTGACATATAAAATCGAGGTGTATATGCAGTTTACAGGCGGTCTCTTCTACTTTTCGTTGGTCTCTGCATCGCCATTCCCTTGCCAGATGAACGATCTGCAAGACATCACCAGCCTGGCCAGTGCGTCACATCCTCCGCCATTCTTAAGGCAAGTATGGGCGACTGAGGAGTCTCACCTGGACTCGTAAAGCATACTCTATACTCTTCAATATATGAAGCGTGCATATCATGTTTCTGTGTGATGATAAACTCCATTTGCCTTCTTGGAAAAAGGTTTGTACCAAAATTTTGAATCTTTTTAGCAGAACCAAAAATTAAAAATTATAATTATTTCTAAGCTACTCGCATTGTATTATGAAAAACAAGTTATAAAGATAGAACAAGACCGGCCATTAAAAATTCTTAGTCCTGGGAGGGCACCTTAAGTTAATGGATGGAGGCATCCATGAGAATGAGCAGTGTGCAAACTACTGAGTGCGGGAAGCACGGTTGCAGGCATAATATGTATGTGTATATATCGGACAAGTTCAAAGTTTAAAGCATAATCCGTGTTGTTGACAGGCTTACACTTAACATTGATTTCAAGGTTGTTACTGGAAATCATGTTTTCGCCTACCCGAAATGACAGCCCATAGATAATATGTTTTGTCCTTTATCACTTAAATGTATACATTAAAGCGGTTGTCAAATCTTTCATATATCACATTAAATGTATACATGTATTAAACGAAGGGTTGTTGCCAAGTGCACGTGGCAAGTTTTTGGTTTTTTTTCAGTTTTATTTATTTTATTATTTTTATAATTACATAATTATTTTGCACAGCAGGGCAAATTTGTCAAATCTGTGTGCTGCACCAATCAAAAAATAAATAATTTAATTTTGAAATTTTAGTAAATTGATTTTAATAATAAAAATTTGAAAAACTTTAATCAACATTGGGTTTAGAAAATTGAAATTTAATTTTGAAATTTCAAAAATTTATTTTGAAATTTTAGTAAATTGATTTTAATAATAAAAATTTGAAAAACTTTAATCAACATTGGGTTTAGAAAATTGAAATTTAATTTTGAAATTTCAAAAATTTATTTTGAAATTTTAGTAAATTGATTTTAATAATAAAAATTTGAAAAACTTTAATCAACATTAGGTTTAGAAAATTGAAACAATGACGGTCAATAAAATTGGACGACCAACCGATCGCTATAATCCCTGCGGAGCAGGGACTAATAACAAAAGTATCGACTTTGTTCTCTATAATCCTTGCGAAGCAGAGACTAATAACCAAAATATCGACTTTGTTCTGTTTAAAAAGAAAAACTAATTCCCACATTTCTTTTACAAATTTAAAAATAATGATAATAATATTCACAAGACCCTAGAAAATATGGACCACATAATAGCCATGTGGCATCTCTTTTGTTCCCTTATAAAATTAAAATAAACTATCTTCCTTTCAAATATAATAACAATAAGTTTTTGTTTAATTTGCTCCTCCCTTTCACACTTGGTTTATTAAATGGAGAGATTATGGGTGGTCGTTTTAATGGTTATGCACATCATTCATTTTTCCCCTTAAAAAAAAAATCTAAATCAGTCTTTTGAAATGCTCGCTCTAGTGAAACAATTTAGATCAACTAGCCTTAACCCACGAATCACATCCAGCCCTTATTACTGGTTTGGGATGGTCATCATATCGACATCTCACCCATTACAAGCATTTCTATATATGCTGATCAATACCAACACCACCATCTGATACATAAATGGTTTTAGTACTAGCATAGATCCATCTTAAACCCGTATCTATCAAGCACCGAGAGGGATCCAATTTCTTGAGGTGTATTTATTTTTTTAAATTTAAAGTCAAGAAATTTGATCTCTCTTGAATTTGATCTCTCTTGATTGATAGATCCGGGTTTAAGTTTTAAGTTTTTATTTTATAAACGAACATCTATTTTTTAATTACTTTTCATAATATTTTATTTTATGAACCAACATGGATTTTTTTTAAACACTTTCCAAATACTTTTTACGTTTTATTAGATGGTTATAGGATTTTTTTTAAATACTTTTTACATTTTATTAAATGTAACGCTACATCACACACGTTAGAAAATCTCCCCCATACTGAACTATAGAACATCTCGTTTCATTCAATACTATTAAAAACAGATGCGAGTTTCACACGCCGATCCACGTTTCTTTGAAACACATGTACTCTCTTTCATATTCAAATGTATGCATTGTTATACCATTCAAGTTTATCATATGTACTTTTTAAATAATGTTTTCGCCATCTGTTGATAAATGTTATATTTCAGGAAGAATAAACATTCACCATGTTTTAATAAACAATCCATATTAATATCAAAAAGTTACATCGAATAATTATTCCCAAAACGGTTTGAAGAATAAATATTTTGTTTCTTGTTAAAAGGATACTAGTATAGACGTAGAAATCTTCGAAGACCTATCTCTGAATAATGAATGCTCAGTACAGATACATATTTCGCAACAGTAATCATACGGTATCATCTTCCACCTACTCTCACAACTAGCTTCTAGTCCGTTAGCAGGGTTTGACACCAAGCGTCACCATTTAAAATATTTTAATCCTTGAATAAGGTTATTTGATCACTAGGTGCACCTCACGCCTCACAGCATTTGAAAGATCAAGCCGCTCTCAGAAATGGCTCTAAGTCAGCTAGTGGGTAATAAATATTGCATAAAGATTATACAAGCTAACAGAGAGTCTTAATATGAGTAAAATCCTCCTACGACTAAGTTACAAGGATCAAATCTATGGTTCACAGGCTCGCTGGTTGCAACTTGAATGGAGCTGCGACATGTGTTGATTTTCTCATGCAAGACCTCAACGATTGATAAAACAACCTTTCCAAAGATGTGACTGATCCTAGAGGACAATCGGAAGATCACGACATAGAGTGGCTTATCCCAGCTTGACAGTTTCCATGCACTTTGGTAGGTGTAGTTGCAAGCAAATATGGGGAGACAACGTTTATGGAATTGCAAATGGGGGGCTCAGGTGCACAGTGTATGATCATGAAACTGACATAGTCGCATCAAATCAAGATGCCAGTGGAGGGTAAAGCAACTCAATTTAATAATCTTGGGTTACTCATTCAATGAAGACAGTTAGATCATTGTGAAAGCATCAACAAACAATCCAACAGGAATATTTCATCTGGCCTAGTCATTATTTATAAATCAATTTCGGCCACACTCATGATGCCAAAAATTTAGTTTAGGGGGCCCTTGCTTTTCCATTTCTCAAAATAGAAAAGTAGGGAGGATGTTGTGGCCACAATAGGGCATCATATCCCCCATGCCAATCCACCCTCCTAATGGGGGCGTGTGGGGGCATAGCCCCCAAAATAAAATTTTGGGTCCTTTTTTTGTACATTTTGGATTTTTTTACCAATTGTTTTTGCTATTGTAAATTAATTATGGTTAAGAAATTAGGTTTATAATCTAATATGGGTTAGTGGGTTAGGGTTTTTGATGTTGTAATATTGTATTGTAAACAAAAAGGATAATACAATGAGATAGAGAGTGGATAAACTCTCATGTAGGTCGGTTTTCCCAATTTTGAGTTCTTAGAGTAAATATTTGGAATATACTTTTTGTGTGAGCCATCATTAATTATTGATTGTTAGATTTTGTTTGGGATTGTTTTCCGTACACAGTTTTATCGTTCTCTTAAGAAAGAACCCAAGATGACTCGATTGACTAATATGATGTATATGATGAGAGGTTAGTTGGTTACTAATACCTTTAACAACATATTCATTGATTGATGGTTCGATCATATTGTGGCTATCGATGATTACCCATATGTAGGAATCAACTTTCGTCGCGATCGAAAGATATCACTACCTGTCGAGGCTCAATGGAGCAAATTAGGTATCATATTTATATATTTTTTAAGTATATTATGATTTTAAATTTTATTATATTTGTTTTTTTGTTATTTTGTAGAGGTATATTAAATTTATATGAATGGTGTTCCATTAACAAAAAAAATGTATGATGTAGATGCGGACCATGAGAGGTTGGATGACCTTCCCATGAATAGGAACATAAATGATTAGGCTATGGGTGCATATGTTTTAGACTCATCATATGAATCCTTCAAAATGTCCAGCATAACCTAGATATGTTGAGCACTAAAGTGCCCATGTCACAAGTAGAGGAATTTCCAAAGAGGTTCCAATGACTAGTGGTGGGAATACAAAAACCACAATGTGCCTTATGAAACAATTTTCATTGTTAGCATGTGCTTCTCACAAGATTCATGCATCTGACCCTTAGGATTAGATCTTGATAAGACTTCTTTTTATATCATCAACCCTAGGACCACACCATATGATCAAAGGCTTAGTTAACGGAATTTTGTAAATGACACACCATACTTTTTGGAAATGATGAAAACTCTTTATATATGTATGTGTATGTGTCTACTTATATGTGAAAATTTAATGTGCTTGTTTTCTTTATGATTATGTACATGCATGCTTTGATTTATCGTAATGTGACACATGTAAATCTAAAACATAGTTTGATAATGAACTAGTGACATCATTAAATTTTCTCCAGATATGGATATACATAAAAGAATTCAAAATAGTGCTCAAAATGTCTCACTCGTAAATAGTTTTGAAGAAGCACGGGATTGTGAAAATGATAAAACATTGTTTAACTATGACACCGCAAACTATGAATCCAAGTGAACAACCATACATAAAATGCTTAATGTAATGGATTCTAAAAGAAGTTAAATAACCACACTATACTTAGCAATATTATTGATCACAAGACTAAGGCAAAGTCCTCTTGATTTCACAATTAGTTGACATGTGGAGAATAAATCACCCAAGTTGTGGAAACGACATTCTGAGCATGGTGATTGGAACCAATCAGAAATTCCACATTTATAGGTGTGTTCAATGGAATGTGTCAATAAAATATAAATTATGATAAGAAAAGACCAAAACTTTGTCAAGAATACGGTGGCCCGTAGGTGGGGTTAGATGGATTTCATTCCATCCACTCGGGTTCAATTCCGTTGAGACATCTTCTGGCTTGGATTACCAGCTGACGGTTTGCTCAACCTACCATCCACGATATATGAGGAAGTTTGTTGAGATTTCCTGTGCGTTGTTAGCTTTCCTTGATTCCTTCTACTTATATACAACATGTACAAGGTTATTTCTGTGACATTGTTATTTGGGCATAGACATCCTATTAACATAGAACATATTGTGAGGATCATTTAAAATATTCCCAATATAATATTCTAACTCGTAAGCTCCATTACTAAGGACATGCCTCACTATGTAAAGATCATGCCACATGGGTACAAACTTTCCCCCCAACACATCTTTGTCATGGGGGCGTCTTTGTCATGGGGGTGGACAACATTTTAATATTGATCATTAACACATTGTTTATGTGCCTCATTTGTGTTTTACTCATATATATGGTGTTCATCGATATGTTCCAGGTAAATGATACATTCTTCTTCAAAATTCATGTTAGTCTTCAATAGCTAGCTTAAATGAGGGAATCTCACAATCAATCGCCATAATTGCCTCCACTCCATGCACAAGTTTAAATGGAGTAAATCCTTTATGAATTCCAAGCACAATATGTCCCCAATGAGGGAACCAAATAATTCATAAAACCAAATTCATGATGGTATTCATTGCATACAACCAACTGTATCCCAACAAGATATTTTAATCTAATGGAGCATCAACAACCTCTACTTTGATTGAGACAACTTTAGCCCCAAACTCAACTAGGAAGGACGGAATGATCCTGTGGGGTTTAAACAAACAACCATAAAAAAAAAAAATTAACATAGTGGTAGAAGGCACTCTCTTGAGAGAACTTAAGTCTCTCAGCATTGCCCCATTTATGGCAAGACTTATACAACCAAAGTAATTGAATGAAATCATTAAGTGAGATGACTCTATGCTAAGGTATAATGCTATGGTTAATGTCTTTACATAATTTATAACTAGAATTGTGTGGTTCTTTTATGAGAATCTTGATAGATCTGTAACATAATATTGGCATTTATGTTATATTGCACATCATGATATAGTATAGTGCTACTAATGGATTGATGGGTGATGACTAACTATTGGATATATGATGCATACAAATGATATATATTGCAACGATCGTCATATGGTTTGACAAGTTCTTCCAAGTGTGATAACAAAGCACAGGTGCGAATTAATGCAAGGTGGCGTAAATGTTGTGTGGGCTCTAGATTGAGCCTAGATATGGTATCAGGTGATACAATGTGATAAATTGATATTTGATTATTTTGCATGAGCTATTTGATGCATGTGTATTTCGTGTGTGCAAGCACGAGATCTTGATTGCTAAGCAGTCCATACATGGGTAACAGGGTTGTATGGGGAAATGCACACCATAAATAGCATTGGTTTCCATGAAAGGGATTGAAAAGTGAGTGAAACTGTTTCTCGAGAGATGCATGTTGTCGTGAGGATAGGCCACGGATTCGGTCACTCATGAGGTTTTGACTGAGGGGCGTGCAATAAGGTGTCTTCGTTATTCCTCACTGACCATCAGTCTCTCGACAAGATACGTGAAGATTGAGTTAGCATGGTTTCAATCGTTGTATCACATCCCCGTTGTAGAAAAAGGGTCTATTTGAAGGGCATGTGTATGACCATGGCACCCTTGATAGAACCTTGGTAAAATTAAATTAAAATATAGAACTTATAAAATATAAATGAGAAAAATAATTTAGAAAATGATAAATAATAAATTAATAAACACGTGTGCATGCTAAGAATAAATAATTAATTAATTATGTTCATGCCAAGAATAAATAATAAATTAATTTAAAATAAGAACATGTGCATAACAAAGGCAAGCAATTAGTTAAGAGTCTAAGATAAACTAAAACACACCCTTTAATTAAGGAGAATAAACTAAGAAAATCAATTGAAGGAATATTAAAAGTCAATTGCACACACACATGTAGCAAAAGAAGGCTCAAGTGCACACACGCATGAACATGCAACAAAACCTAAGAAACTTTATAAAAGGAAGGCAAGGAGATGAGTGAGGATAATCTTTTGGATCTTGAATATTTATCTTTTTCCATCGACGAGATGGTTGAGGATTGTTAATATTTCAGTGACTGTCGGAGAGTTTGGTCCTTGGAAGTGGTTAAGGTTGGGACGCCTAAAAGCGGAATGATCCACTTGCAATGGTGTTGATATTGTATTTCTTCCATACAACCTCGTTGTAGCTCAGGGGTCCCTGGGGAAGAAGAGTACCCATAGGGATCAGGAAGAGTGGTCAATCGGGGATACCACTATTGGAAATTCGTTTGATGCTACATCGATACTGTGGAACGTAACAAGGGCTATGGCACTTGACGACGACCTGCACCGCAAGAACCAGGTTAGTCTTTAATTGTTTCAATTCCATTTTCAATTAAAAGCTTAAAATGTTGTTCAACAAATTATGAAAATTTGTTTTTATTGAATGGAGATGAAGTTGCTATTTTTTATTTATATGTGGTAGAGGGGAAACCCATGGAGTGTCGCTACGCTCTCCAACATGACCAAGACATTACACAAGTCAAGGCCCCTTGATACACCATAGTCCTAAAAATGTTTGTCTTATGAGAAGATACCTACATCTAAAATGTGATGTGGTGGTAAAGTCTAGGCTTGGAATGGTCCATGTCAAATATTATCATACAAGTATTGGAAGGATCAAAACCACCAACAACAGTCAAAAATGCTTTATGTTGTGCAAGGCATCTTTGAAGTACTTCCAATGCAGACATGGTGCATGACATTCGGGCTAGATATTCAACAATACTATAATTATGAGCTATCGTAGCATTAAGATTATGTAATGACCTTCTTAAAATTACTTTTGGAATGCAAGGAATCATATCAACCAATGGATTCTCTATCTAGAGAAGCCCAACTATTTGGGGTGTGGATACATCCTTATTCAAAGCTCCAATATGCAGAGCATCATAACTATGAGTTCAAGTATGGAAATTAACTTCTTGGCCACACATGTCATTATTTGCAATTGAAGCATCGCCCCCTTGGGAAGGGTTACCTTGATTTCCCCCTTGTGGGGGTATGAGAATCTTAGAACCTCCAATGAGGAAAAGGATTGATAAGAACAGTGGTTGTTGTTGGGAAACATGTTGTGGTAACAGCGTTTGGGATTCATTCATTTTAGGGCATTGATGGGTTAAATGGTCATTTTTACATAGCGTGCAAGGAAACTTGACCTTATTTTTTTTCTTCTTACCCCAGTCAACATTCTTAGTGTCATTATTTTTAGCATCCCTTTACTTGGAGTTTTTTTTCTTCCCTTTTTTCTTTCCTTTGGGTGGTTGGCTTCCTTCCA
The DNA here is from genome assembly GCA_027924585.1 of Larix kaempferi. Classification (NCBI taxonomy): domain Eukaryota; kingdom Viridiplantae; phylum Streptophyta; class Pinopsida; order Pinales; family Pinaceae; genus Larix; species Larix kaempferi. The sequence continues at coordinate 2,205,862 of BSBM01000687.1, read as the reverse complement.
AATTAGAGCATTGAACCAAAAGAACATTAGAGGATTGTGTGAGGTCTAAGGCATTTGCAGAGTTCTAAGAAAATTCGAGACTTCACGTATGTTTGAATATAATGACATTTTTCCCATTTGATTAGTCATCTAGGCAGCTATGGAACTTTTTACAAAACCAATCACACCATCAATATGAAGTCGTACTTTTGGTTTGGTCAAATTTGTCTTGGCTCTAGGTGCATCTAGCATAATATCATATAGAAACCTAATTTCAGAGTAAATCAAATCTATATCTTGGGATTTCATGATGACCCCTTCTTCGATAATGACTCCTGACAGAGCAATATATTTGGCAATATAGGGCACTAAGGATTTCATAAACCAATCTACTAAAAATCAATTAGGGATGTTAGCTTTAACTATTTGGTGTCTTCTCCACCCAGTAATGTGGTCAAAGATGTGGGTAGAAGTACTTTTTTGAAGTGACATCAATAGTTTTGTCCTTGTCTCATGGATGGGTAGTTGGAAATGTGTCAAAATATCCATTGCTAAGGATGAAAATATATTATATGTAGTTTGTAGAAACTCAATGTACCTCTTCGCTACAGCTCGTTTTAGGGTTCTATGGAAAAGTCTAAACTTAATACTATCATCCATCATTGATCTTGAAGAATAGAAAGTATAGAAGGTCATACTATGGTAATTTTGGAATTCCATAATGTAATTTGGTCGAGATAGGAGGCCAATTAGGATTATGGTGCACGAGGTCATTAGTTACTCTAAACAAGTTTGACATATTTAAAATTTCTAAGAATGGAAACTTGGTAATGGAAAGGTATCCTAGATTCCCATAAAAATGGTTTCGGTTTATGCTACCACTCATAAAAATTCCCCTTGGTATGTTTCCAACACCAAGGGTAAAGGTTGCATGCATTTAATAGCTAGAAGGAGGATATACTCCACTAAAAGGGTTTCCCATGATAGACACAATTGTACTCACTATTTGAATTCCAAAAGGGGGAATGAACCCACTCCCAAGAAAGGGTATAGATTCAAGGATGTGTCCACCCCCAAAATAAAATGATGAAGTTGGGGTACTATTGCTTCCCAACATTGTGTCGAAAGAGGATAAATTACCACTAAATGATGGGAAGATAGTATTAAATGGTGGCATCCCAAAAGAGACATTTCTAGTCCACTCTAAGCAATGGATGCATGGATTCCACTCCTCATAAAATGACGTTAACAGGGGGAAACGGATTCCCCTAATCGAAATGTCAGAAGTAGGAGTGGTTCTTCCTACACTTGATGTACTAGTAGTACTATCCATTGCAAACCACTAGTACAAAAGGTTATTGTAAAATCAACGATTTGGATCTCTGAGTGGAATTTCAAGTGGATTTCATGAACTTGGAAAGAGGTGGACTCTGAGTTTTAGTTAATGGGGGGTAAGAATAACCATAGATGGTCAGGAAGATATTCCACTTCCAAATTATCCTCAAATGGAGGGTATCTCTCCCTTCCAAGTAAATTGATGTTACCATATGGGCCTCTTAAGAATCCATGTGTCGATAAATCATTAAAGTTAAGCTCATCTTATTGTTGTTCCCTTTCTAATATGTTTAAGGCAGTGTGAGTGTCATCTTTTGAATCACTCTATGGAGAGTATGGATTGGAAAACCTCTACCTAAAAGCAAGTGGTTCTTCAAATTTAGGGGGGTTTCCTTTAATCCTCCAAGAGTGATAAGGCGGTTGATCAACCACCCTGAAACCAAGGTCTCAAAAAAACAAAAAGTAGATAAGACCTAGGCTATCTGCTCTTGAGAACATCAAGCACTCCACTAAAATGGCATCAAAGTAATCAACAAGAAAAACAACTCTCCCAAATATTGGCCCAAGGTGGTTAAGCCTTCTAATTAGTGAAGAACAGAATATATGGCCTCCCGAAATTTAGTCTAGGATGACGAGGGCCCGAAACCGACTAGCGAAGGTGCAAGAGATATTTATTGTAATTCTCACTCAACAATAACCCAAGGTGAAAGTACCCTCACATACACAGGAATCCTCCAAGGGATCCTAGGAGAATGTTATATGTGTATCTCAAGTATCATGAGAAATTCCCATTTGCAATCATCTAGGGAAAAACCAAGAAAAATCCACTAAGTTGAGCAATTCACAAATGAAAAACAAGGGGAACGCTAATGGGTGAGGTGTCTATGTATGGATAAGAAATGTAGACTTAGTCTTAGACATAAAACTTTGGAGAAATGGTGTCACCTTGGGGACTTTCCAATTCAGGCAAAGCTCACATACACGCATAGCCGACTAAACAAGAAAGAGGAGATAAACTATGTACTTACTTGGATTGACCTCATACTTGATGCATGTGTGAGGTGTTATTTCCCTATAATTGCCTTTGCTACTACTGAATTTTGAGCACTCACTAGTGGATTACGTTTATGTTTTTGTAGCCTTGGAGAATTTACTCTCCAACCTACACCCTAGATTTGTGTGTTTTCTATAAAGAAATAGTCTAGTTCATTTTAGTTATAATCATTTTTTTTAAGTTGTTTTACTCAAAAAAATATGGCAATGAAACTTATAATGTTTCGACACTTCAGAAATTCTTGATAAACATTCAAGAGTATTATACTTGATCTTTCAAAAGAAAATTAAGCATTATTCAAAACCTTAAAATGCAAATGATTGAGATCAGCTACCCTATTCATGCAACACAACTTTATTTTTAACTTGAAAAGGTATCCTACTTATAAATGATGCTAAAAAAAAACTATGAAAATGCCTAAACAAAAAGAAATGTTTTTTATTATTTTTCTTGTTTTCAATACTCAAGGGAAAAACAATGAAAACCAAAGCAAAATCTCTAATATACTAAGATTCCATAATACTAAATTTTCATAGAAAAACAAAACTAAGTAGAAATTTTCTATTTTATGAGTGCTTTCTCACTTTCCACGAGACGTCTATGGGTTTCCTTCATGGAACTTGCGGGTGTTCATGCCTTTTGTATAGAAAAGTTGCAGTGCCCACGAGTTTCCTAAAGAGAAGTCACAGGTGAGCACAAAAAGGAAAAAAAGTATGTGTTGGTAAGAGAATGAAAAAGGACAAAGGTACAAATGTATGGCCGCTTGAAGCATATATCATCAAGTATGACCAAATAAAACTATAAAAATATGATAAATATAATTTTCTCATTTTGGTTATGTGTGTAGATGATTTAATTCTTATCGGTAGCTCACAAAAGCTCATCACATGGTGGAAAATATGACATGAAGAACATTGGTCTTATGCATTACTTTTCGGGTCTAGATATTTAGTAGAGTGCATATGATATCTTCCTTGGGTAATTGAAGTACACAATGAAGATTCTAAAGAGATTTTAGATGCTACATTGCAAACCCTTGGCCAATCCTATAGTGCCAAATTTAAAGTTATTTGTTGATTTATATTATGAATTGGTAGCTTTGTATTTGTATATGCAAATGATTGTTCCCTTATGTACCTTGTGATTACCATGCCTAATATTTGTTTTGTGGTGAATGCTTTGAGCTAGTGCATGGTTGAATCCATGGAAAATCGTTGGAAAGTAGTTAAACATGTGCTCGGATACCTTAAGGGAAAAATGCATTATGGCATGAACTATGTGGGAGATGGAGAGTTGTTGTTACATGGATTTGTAGATTCAAATTGGGCAAGATATGAAAGCACAAGGAAGAGTGCTTCCAATCACTCCATCATCTTGAGATCATGGAAGATTTCCAACTTCAACGGGAAGAAAGGGGCAATTGCTTTTAATTTGGTTAAGGTATAGTATGTCGAAGCGTTATGGACAATTTGTGAGATCATTTGGCTCCATAAGTTGAATGTAAAGTAGACCAATCATATGTTGGAGCCCATTGTTGTGTACTATGACGATCAAAGTTTCATTTGGCTCTCTAAGAATCCATTGTTTCATAATCACTCTAAGCACATTGATATCTAGTACCCTTTCATGAGAGATAGGGTATAGAAAGGAATTGTTCTTGATTATGTTCCAACTAATTTGCAAGGTTATTGGAATTCCAACAAAACCTCTTACAAAGTGGAAGCTCAATATTCTTAAAGGGAAGCTCACCTTGGTGGATAACACCTTCACTGCAAAGGGGGAGTGTTATTTTTTGGTTGCTCGGATTTGTTCTCATAGGAAGAAGGAGCATGAGTGTTGAAAGGGACTCATTGTACGATGGGTGTTCCATGTGGGAGAAATTCCTCTACAACCCTATGAAATATTTCTTACACTTATGACACTTGGCATCCTCTACTTTTGGTCAATGTAAGGTTATGATAGATTTTATGACAATTATGACAAATTGTTCTTGCACATTATGTCACATTTATAATGGGAGTTACACATGATAAGTAGGTTTCATCCCTTGAGGAGAAATTCCTTCATACATGTGGTGGATGATTCCTTTCATGAAGGATATTATTAGCCATTACTTTTGTAAATGCTCTTCCCTCTCTTATCAAGTTTGATTTAGTAAAGGAGGGAACACTAGTTATACTTGTATATAATGAGAGTGTGAAGGACTAAAATGTCCATTGTAGTCCCTTGAGGATAGTATTGTAGTTTCCTTATATGTTAATGAGAAGATAGTGATTGTTGATACAAAATCCCATAATCTTGTTTGCTACAATCATGTTGATAATTGTGTAGATCGGATTTCATCTTTTGTAGGGTTGACGTCATCTCTTGATATGTGATATTCACATTTCCTATCCTTCCATTTAGCACTTCGTTTTGCATATTTGAAGCATTAATCGATGTTCCCATAATCGTCTTAGTTGTAGGACAAATTCTTTTGAGTGTGGGTTTGTGTATCATGTGGATGTAAAATCACAACACTAATTACAATCCAATCTATCTCTTGGTCACGAGGGATAGAGAGATTGGACCATTCACATTCTGCTATAATCATGCTTGGTTCACTTATCAAACACTCATAGCCCTAAGAAGATACTTATGGTCCACCCCTATCAATGCATCTATGTCCTAAATTTGGGAATAAGAGATAAAATTATTAAAAACTTGGGCCAAGGCGCATTCTATGGATCCCTCAAAGGAAAGAAAACACAAGGAGAAAAGACTTGAACAATACTAAAATGAAGAAGAAGGGATCTATGGGGAATTCAAGGAACGAAACAAGTAGTAATGCCAATTTGATTAGACCATACAATGCAAAGGAGGCGGATAAAGTCAAGAAACCTACAGCTTAAAGCAAAGAGTAACAACATTTGTTTTTTTCATAGTTGAGCCAACTTTACATGAATATGGAACCATATCTCAAAATTTTCCCTTCTAAATGGAACAAAGAAAAAAAATGTAGTAATAAAGAATGTTTCATATAATCCTCATGGTCAGAGATGGTGGACGTGGTACTTTCTCGGGATCTCGAACGGCGAGCAGCATGCTGGGAGCGACGGATGGAAACCGTCGGTTTTAAACTCTCTTACACTGTTAAGGTTTACTGACCTTTCTGTTTCTATCTCTGTTACCTTAAGATTTACTGTGGTAAATCGTTTTTCCATGGCAAGCTTCGATGACCTGGTGGACTACACTGACAACCCGTCAGATGGGCTATCGATTTGGTCATAGACATCTGGCACTGTATGGAGTGATGTGGCGCATGCTAGTGGACTTGGGCTGACTGGGTCTTATGTTGGGGAGGCTCGACAGGAGCTAGGTTTCTCTCCGTCTGCATTCTTGGCACAATCGCCGGCTAATTTACTGTTGACAAAACCATCTCCTCGGCTTCCATCGACAACGCCATTGAAGGAGACGGCGATTCCTTTCTGTTCTACGACACAGGTGGCTCAGGATTTTGAAGGCACGATGGATGGGGGTGAAGGTCCTTTTTTTGCGCTTGATGCAAACCCTGGAGTGGTCGATCCATTAAACTTTACAACGGACCCTCTGTATACTGGCAAGAGAGTAGAGGGGCCTGTGGAAGGTTCTGTTACAGGTTATTTGGAGACCCATGAACAGTGTGGATATGCAAGTCCACCGGTGGGCTCTGGTACCAGTTCCGACGATTGGGGTGGATGCTCCTCTAATGACACAAACAATCCAGTGAAGCGGGGGCGGAAACGCTGGTTAAAACTGAGAGCCACACTAAATATAATTATGCCCTTGGAGAGGACATTGAATGGCATCAGCTCCTCAAGATGACCAGCATCACTCTGGTTGGGACGGCATTAGGCCGATCTTTCTCTCTGCATACCATTGAAGATTGGGTGGCGGAACAGTAGGTCGAACAGTTGGGTTATACCCCCGAAGTGGTAGAACTGACACGGAACTGGTTTGCTTTCAACTTTCAAGATGGGGAACATGCACAGTGGGTTCTAAATTCTAACTAGAGCTGGGATCGTTGTCCGGTCATGCTAAAACCCTGGCACCCGATGTTTGATGCAAGCCGCGAAAGACTGGATCTGGTTCCCATTTGGGTCCGTCTTCCAGGTTTACCCTTGCACTATTGGTCGGAGAGACATTTCAAAGGCATCGGGAACTTAATTGGGACTTATTTGGAAGGTGACTACAGTTTTATTCAATCCCGTCAGCGGAAGGTGGCTCGCATTCTGGTTAATTTGAACATCAGGGATGGTCTGGCCATGGATGTTACACTTAGTTGGGGGCCTTATTCTTATGTGCATAAGCTCGACTATGAAAATGTTCCCTTCAGATGCCGTCGTTGCCACGCTTATGGACATCATGTTGTCGATTGTAAGTTACCTCTGTGGCGGCAAAATGGTGGTGGTCACAATCAGTCTAGGGTTGGGGAGGCTCCTCCTCCTGTGGGACGTTCTACTCTGGAACCTTCTCCTCCTGAGGGGGTTGGAACTGGAATTGATCATGGGTCGGCACAAGAAGTGCCACTGGAGGATGGATTGAACCATGCTGAAGTCACTCTTGGTTCTGAACTTCTGGCGCCCCATCAACCTACGGTGGTTTCGACTGCGGGTATTTCTTCTCCCATCAACTCTCATTCCTTTAATTTTGTTTTAAACAATTTTTTGTTCGACAAGATGGACTAGTTGGAGGCCCTCAACAATTTGAAAATATCCTCTTCAATCGCTCCGGTGGAATCCCCTCTTATTGACCTGGCCCCTATTAACATTGTGGAGTGCCCTACTGTCCCTGTTGTGGAGATTCATGTTGTACCCCCCGATCTTGATTTACACCCTGAGGAAGTGCACACCCCCCCTCCCCTGTTGATTCCTCTGATTCGGGTTATTTCCTACGGTCTCTCTCCAAAGTTTCTCCCAGAGGGTTGGGTATTGGGGTGGGTCATTCTAGTAAGGGTCGTGGAAGGAAATCTCATCTTTCTAAGGCTCAATCCAAGGCAAAAATGGACTTGTTGGAAGGTAAATAGGTGACTATTGATAGGGCGCTTAGAGCGGTGCGTGCCCAAAAGAAGGGTCGCTAATGAAGGTCATGTCTTTCAATTTTCAGGGTCTAGCTGGTCCCCACAAAAGATCAGCACTGCGTAGAGTGGTATCTCTTGAATACCCGGATATCATTCTTCTTCAAGAAACCTTGGGTGACGGTTCTTTGGTGAAGTATTTGTTGGAAAGTTGGTTCAGTGGTTGGTTGTTTGCTACTTTGGATGCTCGTGGTCGCTCTGGTGGTCTAGCTATTGGCTGGAATGTCAGAACTGTTAAGTTAATAACCTGTGGGGGATGGAATCCGTCTTGGGGATGTCATGTTCGGCCCTCGATATTGGTGAATTTTTTACGGTGGTTAATGTTTATGGTCCTTATATAAATCGTATCCCATTCTGGGATACTCTTCTCATGAATCCTCTGTTACAGGATGTGGATCTCTTGTTGGGTGGATATTTTAATTTCTCTTTGGGTCCGTCTAAATTCTGGGGCACCAGGGCTCATTCTGACCCTTTGGCTAGTTATTTCACTCAAAAATTAGTTACCTGCAATCTTATTGATATTGAGCCTTCCTTGCTCAAACCTACCTGGAGGAACAATAGAACTAATGAAAACCGTGTTGAGAAACGTCTGGATAGATTTTTGGTTTTCGACTCATTTGTGGACAGGTTTTTCCTATTGAAGTAGTGGGTGGGATCGGGGGGATCCTACGATCATTTTCCCATTTTTATCGAACTTCGTCTGGGACCTATCAAACCTGTTGGGCCTCTGAATTTTAATAAGATTTGGTTGAAAGATGAATCCTTTTCCAACCTGGTCAAATCCCTCTGGGTACCTTTCAACCCTAGGGCTAAGACTTCGGCTTCTTTTCATTTTGTCGCAAATATCCAAAGGATCAAAGGACCTATCAAGAAATGGGCACATGAGAAGAGAGTACGGGAAGATCGGGAACTGACACAGATTGAGTTGGATCTGTGATTGCTCTCTGACTCTAGGACTGGGGGCCTGGGGACTGTGGAGGAAAAGGCCCATCTTGTCTCTCTGAAAGGCAGGAGAAACATTTTATTGCTGGAAAATGAGGAAACTTGGAGGTTGAAAAGTAGGGCACTTTGGCTCGAGGCTAGCGATGAGAATACAAAATTTTTCCATGCTTATGCGAAAGGCAGGAAGGCTTCCAATACAATTTGGAGCCTTGAGGACTCGCTAGGGGATTCACAGACCTCCTTTGATGGCATGGTTGGGGTGGGGGTAGAACATTTCCAAAATCTTTTTAAAGCCCCTGCTCAGGAATCAGTTGCTGAAGTTGTTCGGATGTCTCAGCTTTTTCCTCGTTTTGTTGAAGATGAGGATAATCTGGCCCTGATGGGAAGTGTTACTAAGGAGGAGTTGAAGGGGGTCCTCTAGATATTCCAGAAAGACAAGAGTCCGGGTCTGGATGGATGGACCATTGAATTTATTTTGGCACTTTATGATTTTTTGGGGGATGATCTATTACAGATGGTTGAAGATACTCAAATCTTTGGGAGGATCCCGGCTGCTCTGAATTCTACTTTCATTGCTCTCATCCCAAAGACGGATAATCCCTTAGCCCTCAGTGATTTCAGACCTATTTCCTTGTGCAACTATGTTTATAAGGTGGTGACTAAAATTATTTCCCGTGGACTGAAGGTCATCTTGTCCAAGCATATCTCTGCGGAACAATTTGGTTTCCTGGAAGGTCGTCAAATTCATGAAGCTATTAGGGTGGCACAGGAGGGCCTTCATAGTATGAAATCACGGAAGCTGAAAGGGGTTGTTATCAAGATTGATTTATCAAAGGCATATGACAAGGTGCGTTGGCTCTACATTCATTTGCTTCTTACTCATCTGGGATTTGTTGTGGATTTTATCAGGTGGATTATGAGATGTATTACTTCGGTCTCTTTTGATGTACTCATCAATGGGGTTGCCTCTCCCTTCTTTCACTCTGAAAGAGGACTCCGCCAGGGGTGCCCTTTGTCACCTTTACTCTTTCTACTAGTGGCAGAAGGGCTAAGTAGGGATCTTAAAAAAGCTTGTAGGGAGGGCACTCTTCATGGTATTCAGGTGGCTCTGAATCTTCATATTACTCATCTTCGTTTTGTGGATGATATTCTCATCTTTTGTACCGGCTCACACAGTGACACTGAAGCTCTTCGAGGTATTTTACATCTTTTTTCTTCTGCCACTGGTATGGATATTAATGAAAGGAAGTCTACTTTGTCGGTACATTTGTTAAGAGAAGCTGAGGTTATGGCCATCAGGAGGGTCTTTCCTTTCACATTAACGGCCTTGGATGCTGGCATTAGTTGCCTTAGTTTCCAGTTAAAGCCAAATGCTTATACTAAACAGGATTGGCATTGGCTTATTGAAAAACTTCATAAGCACTTAAAGGTATGGAGTCATAAGTGACTTTCGAGGGCATGAAGGCTGGTTTTGGTGAAGTCTGTTCTTGAGGCTATTCCAATCTACTGGATGTCTCTCTCTTGGATCCCCAAAGGAACGCTGGAAAAGGCTCGAAAAATTTGCTTTCGGTTTTTATGGAGTGGTAAAGGAGATTTTGTTTCCCCTTGGGTTCAGTGGCAGAATATTGCAATTCCTAAGGCTTTGGGTGGATGGGGTATTAAAAACATTTTCTACTTCTCCAAAGCTCTGGTGGCTAAAGGAGTCTGGAGGATCTTAAAATCTGACAGTTTATGGACCCGGGTGGTCATTCAGAAATACATTGCCCCTACAATTGTTTTGGATTGGGTTCGGAACCCGGATAAGACACATTGCGGTGGATCAGTAATTTGGAAAGCTATTGTTGATTATTTCCCTGTTATTGGTGATCTTTTGGTATGGAACATTGGAAATGGTCGTTGTGTGAGGGTGGGAGAAGATCCCTGGTTTGGGTGTGCAGGAAGACATCGCTTATCGGAAGGATTGATTGCTACACTCCGAAACATGGGTATAATTTACCTTTCACAGCTTGCTGCTCCAGTTTTGGATCGACCATGGGTTCAAACCTGGGTGGATGTAAACACACTGGCACTGTCGGCTGCTGAATAGACGGAATTGAAGGAATTTTTTTGGGCACTCATTCTCTCTCAAATCCTTCTTCGAGAAAGGGATGACTGTCTTATTTGGGAAGGGGCTCCGACTGGCATCTTCTCTCCGAAGAGTGGATATATCAGTATAAGCTTCTTTGACAACCCCCAGGCTCTGGTTTGGTGGTGGAAGCCACTTTGGAAATTAAAATGTCCCATGAAACAGAGGTTATTTATGTGGAATATTCTTGAGAATATGGTGCCTACTTGGGACTTTTTACAGCGTAAGAATTGGGCGGGACCAGGGTGGTGTATCTTATGCAAAGCGACCGAGGAGACCTATTTACCCTTATTTTTACATTGTTCCTTCACGACCCAAGTATGGGCAGAATGCTCCTTAATTACAAATTATCGGTATATTTGGGCTGGTGATTCTCTGTTACAAGATTGGGCTCAATGGTACACTGATCCAATTGACAAATTGGTTAAAGCTTTACCTTTGATGGTGTCCTGGGGGATTTGGCTAGCGCGGAACAACCTTCTTTTCTCTGATAAACCCTGTACCCCTACTATTTCTGCGACGCTCATTTGTGGCTTTCTAATTGCATTCCCACAACATATTAGAGTTGCTAAACAAATGGTGATTATGGAGGTGGATATTGATCGAACCATCCCTTGGGGGTTTTTTGATGGTGTTGCGTAGGATAATGTGTGCGGGGGAGGGGTCGTTCTACATCTTTCTATCTCACACTACTTTCACCTATACTGGGGTTTGGGGGTTGGTGGGAATAATCTTGCGGAACTCATGAGTTACAAACTCCTCCTTTTATTTGCCATTGAGAAAGGATGCCGGAACCTTAATGTTTATGGTGATTCTATGAATGTTATTAACTAGTCACATGGTATTCAACAGTGCAGAGATATTAGACTTGTTAACATTCTTCAGGACATACGTGATCTACAGCACTCATTTATACATTTTTCATGCAGACATGTATACAGGGAGAATAACACGGAGGTGGACGAGGCTTCTAAAGTTGGCAGGAACTTGGCAATGGGGATGTGGAAGGTAAAGGAGTTCCGTGAGGGAACTACCTATGGGTACTATCCTCGGTCGTTTGTTGATGAAGCGGCTTTTCTTTGAGATATCATCCTTTGGTTACCACTGCTACACTATTTTGAACGTGAACTATCTGTCATCTCTCTGTTTGGGAACTCTTTTGACTACATTTGAAGGAAGGCTTATACTGATATTATTTATGACAGATCTTATGAGACTCAGGGAATCGGTAGACTGATACATATTTTATTGTCTTTTGATTTGGATCGGTGATTATTTGATCACATATGACTGTTGTCAAGAAGACTCTTAAGTCTTTAGCACTATTTTTTGTTAAGTTGGTATCCGCATGCATTCTTGAAATGCACATTCAGAATGTAATTTTGTTCACCTCTGCTGAAATAAAATTACGCTTTTTTTCCTGGGAAAAAAATATATATATATATAATCCTCATCAACCCATTCATTTTCCATAAAGGTTGGAAAACAAAGCTTTGGCCCAGGGAGAAATGCTATCAAACACCCTTTGCTCACTACAAGAGTTGGACTATGAGAACCTCATCAAATTGGTCCCCTTGAAGAAATTCAAGATGCAGTATGGAACATGGAACCTAACAAGGACCCTAGATCATACACATTCTCATCCCACTTTTACAACAAAAATGGAACATCATCAAGCAGGTCCTCCATATGAAGGTTGAAGGACCAAGGGAACATAACAAAGTTACAGGCATCAACTCCTTCCTCACTCTTATCTCTAAGGAGATAAATCCATGCATTTTTCTCATTTTTTCCCATTATCCTTCTTTTACGTCTCATATAAGATTATATATTCTATATTAAAATATTTTTAGAAAACCTTATCTCCGTAGAGTAATTAGGCTTCTTTTCCTTGAGACTCATCAGGGCTCAATTTCATAATGATACATAAATCTATCCAAGTGGCATGTCTAAGTGAAATGGTCATCCATCTAAACATGGCCAATGCCTTCAATAGGGTGAGACATGAATTTATATTTGCAATTTTGAGGTGATTGGATTTTCAAAAAATATATATAATGGATTGAGTCTTGTGTAGGTAGACCCATGATAGCCTCATTAATTAATGGTAGGACAACCTCCTTCAAATTCTTTTCGGGGTTAAGGCAAGGTTTTTTCAACTCTCTCCATTTCTTTTCATCCTTGGATATTGTGCAATAAGAATGGTCCCTACCTAGAATTTTGGTTGTCCAAAGTAAAGAATGTGAATCAGATCCATGTTTGCAACTAACACCCACCTCTAAGGGTTGTTCCTTGATAATAGCCAAGATATTTAAAGTAATCCTCAACTATTTTCTAGAGGCCTTTGAGAGAGGACATTAATAGAAGTGTGTGAAACACACCAACCAACAAATTGTGAATAATTGAAATAAAACACTTTACAACATCTACGAATTCCATTAACACATAAATATCAATGGCTCAATCTTCACAGAAGATTAACTATTTAATCAAATTGGTGTCCATGCTTATTCCCTTTTCCTTATCTAACAACCCAAGCAAGGGGGTTTAGGAATCAAAGTCCCTACCTTGATGAATAGGGAATTGAGTGCCACGATTTTGTCCGAAGAGAAATCATGGTGGAAAGACACCTTCTGCAACAACCAATAAAAATCATGTTTAGAAGGACCTTTGTCTATGGTTGGAGGATGACCCATCTAGAAATTCTCCCAAGACACCAAATAAGATATCATCATTATCAAGTGGAATAAAAAAAATAATGGATGGGAGAATAGGACTATATCAAATCCACCTTTAAAGGAAAAAAATATAATTCTTTATACATAGAATGGATGGAAACTATCTTAATACCCTAGTGGACATCTCAAATTGGGAAGTTGACAATGTAAATATATGCAAGTGCTAAAAGATCAACCAATACTTTTCAATACCAGATGATCTAGATCTTGAGTTAGATTTACTGGTAAAAACACTTGGTAGACAAGATTTACCTAAGGAAGCATAAAAGGATTAGAAAATATGGTGATCCAAAGATGAGACATACTTAGTGAAGAAAGCCTATGATATATTGTTGTGAGATAAAACAATTGATCCACCCCAAAGTAAACCCTAGAATATTTGACCTTTATGTCATTGACATTCTACTCTACTTAAGGTGAGGTTATGCTTTTAGGAAATCTTAATGGCCGAACCAAGGCATCGTAGATCCTACTTCATCATGGATCTGAGAATGCTCTTTTCCTTCAGGAGATTGACCCAAATTTTGTAGAATTATACAAGAATTGAGAGGATGCATTCAAATTTCTCAAACCTTATGGGAGGCACATTTTGAACTTGGGTGAATCTCATGAGTTTTGATCATGAATGGTCTTCCATTCTACCCCTACTTTGGAAGCTTCATGTGTTTCCCCCATATCAAAGTACAATATGTATTTCACTATGTCTTGGCCCACATGGAGCTCCTCTATTGTATCCTCCACTATTAGTGGCTTAAAAATTTTCACCCCATTTCAAAGGACACTATGTAACTCATTATGTCTTGGTCCATAAGGAAATCCTCTATTATATCCTCCACTTCTCGATCTCAGGACATTGTGTAGCTCACTATGTCTTGGTCCACAAGGAAATCCTCTATTGTATCCCCTACTTCTCAATATCCCTATCCCTATCGCAAATCATGTCTTCTCACCTTCCACCTCAAAACCCCCTCCTCCATCACCTCCCTTCCCCCCATGGACTACCTTCCTCTTCAATGTTAATTTTTCCAAAGTATATGCCTCTTCGACATTCCAAACCACTTCCTCCCCTCTGACACTTCTCTCCCCTTGAAACAACTTCAATCAAATATGAGATTCTCTCCATGACTCTTTGGGAGGCTACTCTTGATTATTTCCCTCATGTCACCAAGTTTCCCTCTCACGTCCTCCCCCTTGCTCTTTCCCCATGAACTAATGTATAGTGAAGAGTGCAAGTTTCACCATCGTAAACTTTGTTTTCCCTTCAATCATGATTCTTCCTCTTATCCTCAAGTCAAAAATAATACAATGGCATGTGTCATAAAAAGCAGGATTTCCTTTCCTTGAGGTCAAGGGTTATGTGAGACCCTCCACCACTCTCCCAAGAAATTTTGGTAGATGCATTTCCCAAAAAAACCTTTCCCACTAACCTTATACCTAATGATTTATTCTCCCATAGGGTCTCCCTATATGAAACCCTAACAAAATACCCTACCAATGCCACCTCCTCCTTCTCTTGCTACCTCTTATCTAAAGGCAATATCGGGAGGAAAACTATCGTCATGCCCACGAGAAACGTAGAATACGAGGAAGGCCTTCAAGCCGAATTCCTCAAGTATGGTATTCACCCTCTTGGTTCTTACCTTAATGCTCTATTTATTCATGTTGGTTGTTTAGGTTTCCCTCAATCCTAGGCTTGGTGAATTATCCACCTGATCCACCATTCGAGGGCCAATTTAGATCCCAACAATTACCAAACCATCATGGTTGGGCACACCTTCTCCAAGTTCTATGCTACAGTGCTTCACCTTCAACTCTTTCAATAGCTTGAGAGGGGGTACCATAGGGCCTATGCATAAACAGGTTTCCTCTGAGAGTACCAACCCATTGAGATATCTTTACACTTGAGCCTATTATTGAGGAGGCTCAACATCAATCTTCAAAATTCTTCCGTTAATTTGTGGACTTTCCTAAAGCATTCCACACAATGTTATGTGAATCCCCTTTCAATCAACTTCAAGGAAATGTCATATTATAAATCCTATTGATATTAATTATGAGATTATATGAGTTTTTTGCAGGTCATCTTCACATACCTCATGACCTCTCAAACTTCATCTGAAGCACAAAGTGAAATAGGGATGCACCAACCCTCTTTGGAAATTATATTGAGTCTGTCCTTTGTGAGGACATTTGAGGGATGGTTGGTTCCTTCACTGGTGTTGATATCCATAATTCTCTTCACAAATGATATAATACTTTTGGAAGCTTCTCTAGAGTAGTTACAAATACAACTCGATGCACTTTTCAATGTCTGTGACCTATAGTAGTTGACAATCAACCCAGATAAAACAAAGGTCGTGATCTTTAATACATCAATAAAAAAATTTGTTTCCTACCAATTGTTTTTTTGGGAGGATATTGAGATCACTCAAGTGTGTATGTACTTGGGGATTTAGTGTATAGAATCATGCTTTAGTGTGCAATAGGTCTTCTATCCTAGGCTCAATCAATAATATGCATCTATTTTCCTTATTGATAATTAGTGCTTTCGTGATCATTTAGAGGGAATCTCATCCAAGATGCACCTTCTAGACACCGAGTGTTCTTAATACTAGATGGACCAAGCTAGATAGATTCCAAACCCTTATATGCATCATTTGGTGCAAACAAAGGGTTACAAACCACATTGTTCACATAGAGTTCAAGACCTATCCTTTTCCACTGGAGTTTATTTTTAGGTTGGTTTATTTCCTCCATTGAGAAAGTACTATAAGAGATTCAACCTCAAGTAGGGATCGGTACCCCCACATCACTCTTTCTTCATAAGAGGACATCACATCAATGAATGCCACAAGGCATGTCAACCCTCGGTTTGAGTCTTCTCGGCGTATCCACTCCATTGCGATATATCCAAAGCATAATTCCCCACTTCAGAGACTCCCTTGTCACACCTAGACACTCCTTGCATTTAAAACAAAACCTACACAAAGTTATCAAATAGAACATATACCAATAGAGCATCCTAATCACATGGACCTAACCATTTAACCTCCCTTCAAGATGGATTTCTACTGTGAGCACTTTCTATAGACACGGAATGGCCTGATCATACGTATGTAATATGCATAGAAACTAAAAAACTCTAAATTGAAATTGACCATCACCTCCTTCAACCAAATACACTATAGAAATTACGTCCCTTACAAGTGCCTAAGACTGGGGAGTATTTTGTCTTTGGATGTCCTTTCTACTAAAATATTTCTAAGTTTTGAATGTCTTTTACAATACTTTGGTAGATCCATGTCCACATCCTTTATACTGACTAAGACTCTTTCTCCCAAACCCAAGGCAAAGGCTTCCCAACATATCACCTCATACGTCTAGGTTGTCACAATGGATCATGGAAACAAGTCACAAGGGGACACCCACTGTCCTTCAAATGACCCATTGAGATCCTAATTAATGTGACATCAACTCGCAGGTTGACCTCCCCCTCCTAGTAGATCAAGCTACTCAATACCCCTATGGTGTTTCCAATCCAAATCTAGCATAACACACATTACTCATCCTTGGGGATTAATACAATCCAACATAAACAAATTACAACTGGGAAACATCAACAACAAATCATTTCTCCGCGATCACATACCTAGTTACCCCCTATTCATAACAACGAGGCATCCATCCAAAGCTTATTTTCCTCTACCTTGAATGTTAGGATATTGTAGCACTCTAGCTCTCAGGTCCCCCTTAGGCTCATACCTCCAACCCTATCAACATCGAACACCCTCTAAAGTACATTATAAACTAATGTAGTGGCAAGTTCATTGTTATCAATAAATCTATCAAGAACCCCCCCCCCCACCCCCTTGGTTTCTATAATCAACACCAATGAACAATGTCAACATTTCTTAACATCCTTTCCTTCAAATCGAAATCATTGAAGGGAGAATTATAAACTTTTGACAACCTAACTTATGTTTTGAACATTTGACAACCTAACTTATATCTTATTTCTTGTATCTTTTATCGACATTTTCCATGTACTTTAGAAGTCAATTGCTTTTCTAGCTTTCACACTCCCACAATTTATCATCTTTTTTATGATGTACTCTTTGAGTCCCACTAAGTTATTTTCTGCCATTTGGACATTATTTAATAAGTAATCCTGAATAATTTGTTTATAAATTGAATTGTTCTTATTGGGGTTGATGTATAGTGTTGGTGAGGGAGATTGGATGGGGCTAGAGGGTTTTTCTACGAAAACCCTAGGGATCATTGATGCGGAGGAGGAACTAGTGGATTATTTTATGGATCCCACCAAAGCTTTAAATGCATTTGAGTATACTATGCCTAATCGTAGGGTGGATGGTGATGTGGAGGTATCTAGTCATTATTCACATGATGTGAAGGGTGTTGAAAATGTTGCATAAACTTCCTCAGAAAATCATGTTGATAGGGTTTCCTCCATTCTTTCTTTCCAGGAAGAAACCTCCTTTATTGATACTGACACCATCTATCTTGGAAAGGGTCCGGTGGTTTTAAGTCTCGATGGATCTACACAAATCATAAATACTTTTGTGCTAGATGAATATGGTACAATTACTCCATGAATTTATGATCTTGCAATCTCAATCAGGGAGGCCCCTCTTCTTCCTTTTTGACCCTCCCACAATCTACTAGCCATATTCATTTTATTTTTGGTGACATGGAGGGATATAATAATACTGTCTCAGTGGTCAAAGGTGTTGTATTTGTTGGACAACTCTTAGATATTTCTTTCCTTTCGAGTTGCGTAGTTTTGACTAGTATGGAAGCCTAGTTTGTTGACCATAATCAATTTTTAAACAAATGGGTACATAAGGTCATCAAGAAACACCCTAATATTGTGAGAATGTGTGTGGGAGAAGATATATGGGTTTCATAGATAATGTATTATTTGGGGTTTACCTTGGTGGGTCGATTCTTTGGAAGGATGATCTTGGAAAACCATATTAATAATTGGGTGCAGCGGGTTTAGAGCTTGGTCATAGGTTACAGCCCTACCTCTAATATACTCACCAAAGAATGGTTGAGTTTATCTTTCCACTCTACCACAAACATCAATTCCATTTTAGCGGGCACTTGCTTCTGGGGCTCGTGTTAGGATATTTCAATACCCCATCCTTGTCCTACCTAGCATTATTTATTTTTCCTAGTTGTTGATGATGTCATTTTCCCCCTAGTGGTGTGCAGATTTCATCCAGGATCCATCTACCACCTTCTGAGTCATGCATGCATCATTTTAGGACTAATTCAGTCAGTTCCCTATTTTATAGGAACCTACTGATTGTTCTGGTGCAGTCTACCTGAGTTATCTAACTCTTGTGGGGGGTTAGAGATCCGGATGCCATCGATTGTGGCCTCGTGTGCCCTTTTCTGATTGGCATGCATGACAGACTTACTATTGCGCCCTCCTTAGTTAGTTAACTGATTGTGACTTCAGTTAACTGAGTTTAGGTTCAGTTCAGTTGAGTTTGAGTCTTCCGGAGCACTCCAGTGGTGATAATCCCTATGCTAGACCAACTGAGGTTCAAATTCTCCTGCATGATTCGAATTCTCTCCATTGTAACATCATTTTTTATTATACTGATTATTGGAACATGTGGTATTATTCTGCTCCTATATGAGTGCTGCTGCATTATTATTCTTTTGCTCTTTTTTACTGCATTTTTCACTCTTATTCTAATTTTATACTCATTCTTTCTTATGAGGTATCCTCGGCTCTTCAGATCTGCTGTGACATAGAAATTCACAGCTTGAATCTCCTCTCCCTAAAACCTTAACACTCCCTTTTTGACCCCAGTCCAAAAAGACACTAAGGGTTCCCATCTAGGTAAAACTCTGGGGACTCCCCTTAGAATTATGGAGGAATTCTTTCTTAACAAAGATTGTAAATCTACTAGGCAATACAATAAAGATTGATGATTCCTTCAAAAGTGCCCGCTTCAGATTGGTTTCCAAGGTTCTAATTGGTATTGGCACACAGGAGGGTTCACTTGAGCTGATGGCATTAAAGGTGGGAAAATATACGTGTGTACAACCCCTAGATTATCATAATATTCCATTCAACTACTTGAGGTGTCGCATCCAATTCCATATTGAAAAAGAATGCTCACACCCATTTGTGAAGCGATATAAACTTCTGAAACCCACAAATAATTCTATAACTCCCACGAATTCTTGAAAAGCTACATATTTAATAATTGATGAATAATAGATGATGATTTATATTTACAATGGTTGGACTTTTTTTTTCCAAGAAAAAAAGCGTAATTTTATTTCAGCAGAGGTGAAAAAATTACATTCTGAATATGCATATAGCATGCGGTTATCCATTGAAGGATGAAAAACCATTACAAAAAGACTTCAGTACATCAGTCCAGTATGTTCAATCTCGCCAAAGATATGGCCAAATAAGTAAGAAACATCACACAAAATATGGCAGAAAAACATATATATGCCAGGTGGCTCCCCGAGCCTCCTGATTTCTCCAAAAAAAAAGTCTAAATAGTTTGGAAAAGGCTCAGCCTTTCAACAAAAAACCAAAAAGTAATATCAGTTCCATAGTATATATTATCATCACTACATTTTCCAGCTACTGTTCCTACTGTTCCTGTATAGTCAGTACGTCCATAAAAGGTCTATGGTAGTATTCATAGATCGTCCCATTTCGGTGTTCCTTAATTTTCCACAGCCCCATTGCCATGTCCCTGCCAATCTTAGAAGCCTGGTCCGCCTCCTTGTTGTTCTCCCTGAATATATGTCTGCAAGAAAAATGTATAAATGACAATTTCAGTTCCAAGATGTCCTGTAGAATATTTCCAAGTCTGATATCACTGCAAAGTTGAGTGCCAATTGTCCAGTTTGTGACATTCATAGAGTCTCCATACACATTTATATGTTGACAGTCATTCTCCCTAGCAAACATGAGAAGCAGCTTTAGGCTCATTAATTCAGCATAATTGTTCCCACCCTCCCCCAGTCCCCAGAAAAGTTGGTATGAGTGGGTTCGAGATATATGTAGTACAGCCCCACCCCCACAGTTGTAATCCAATGCAGAGCCATCGTAGAATCCCCAAGGCATAGTATCATCGATTTCAAGAGCAAGGACATCTCGTTGTTTTGCAACTTTGATGTGATGAGGGTAGGCTTTTAAAAATCCACAGATCTGTACAGTAGAGACCACCGGTGTACAAGGTTTTTCATTGAAGATCATGTCGTTCCGTGCCAACCAGATGCCCCATGCCACCAATAAAGGAAGATTTTTGTAGGACATACCAATAGGGTCCCTAAACCACTGTTCCCAAGCCAAAAGGATCGTATCCCCCTCCCAATTAAACATGGTATTTGATAATCTGGAGCATTCCGCCCATACCTGCACCACATATGGACAATGTAGGAATAAGTGTAGACAAGTTTCCTCGTTTGCTTTGCACAGAGTGCACCACCCCGGCCCCGCCCTATTCTTGCGCTGTAAGAAATCCCAGGTAGGGATGGAATTTTCAAGGACATTCCACATGAAGATACGATGTTTCAATGGGCAGTGTATCCTCCATATGGATTTCCACCACCACACCAACTCTCGTGGGTTTATCAAGTGGCTTAGACTGATGTAGCCATTCCTTGGTGTGTACCTTCCATTTGGGGCCCCTTCCCATACCACACAGTCCTCCCTGTCACGAATGTGTATATGAGAGCAGATAAGTGCTCGGAGATATGTTCTCAATTCCCCCTATTCCTCCACAGATAGTGCCAAAGTATCTGCACCAATCCACGACTGATTCCATGGATTGGTCCGATCATGAATTGCGAGTTGGGATAAATTAGTTATGCCAATATCCCGAAGAGATGTAATCAAATCAGCTGATAAGATGTGTCTACCAGCACTCCCATACCAAGTATCTACCCCAACACGAAGAGCCTGTCCATTCCCAATATTCCAAGTTAGAAGATCTCCAATCACAGAAAAAAATTTGATAACTGCTTTCCAGATAACAGAGCAACCAATAAGAGACTTATTCGTAGCCCGAACCCAGTCCATTACAGATACAGGGGCAATGTATTTCTGTATGACAACTCTTGTCCAGAGGCTTTCATATTTTAGCAGTCGCCAAACCCCTTTCGCCGCCAGTGCTTTTGAGAAGAGATGAATGTTCTTAAGACCCCATCCCCCCAAGGATTTAGGGATAGCGATTTTCTGCCAACGGACCCATGGGGAAACAAAATCTCCTTTACCACTCCACAGAAAACGAAAGCACAGTTTCCTAGCTTTTTCCAGCGTCCCTTTGGGAATCCAGGTGAGGGACATCCAGTACACCGGTATGGCCTCTAAAATAGATTTCACCAGGACCAGCCTTCCAGCTCTAGATAGCCACCTATGACTCCATACCTTCAAACGTTTGTGAAATTTTTCAATAAGCCAGTGCCAATCCCGTTTGGTATATGCATTAGGTTTTAAGTGATACCCAAGGTAGCAGAAACCATCATCAAGATGTAAAAACGTATAGGGGAAGATCCTTCGAATAGCCGAAATCTCACATTCCCTAAGTAGGTGAGTCGTTATAGTAGATTTCCTGTCATTGATCTCCATACCCGTAGCTTGAGAGAAAAGTTGAAAGATGTCCTGGAGAGTTTCCATATCCCTAGACGACCCAGAACAGAAGATGAGTATATCATCCATGAAAAGCAGATGTGTGATATATAAATCTGGAGCCACTTGTATCCCCTGAAGGGTGCCATCCCTACAGGCCTTCTTCAGTGCTTTACTTAGCCCTTCAGCAACCAACAGGAACAGTAAAGGTAATAATGGGCAACCCTGACGTAGTCCTCTTTCAGACCGAAAGAAGGAAGATGCTGCACCATTGATGAGTACCGCAAAAGATACCGTAGATAGACAGCTCATAATCCACCTAATAAAATCCACAGCAAAACCCAGATGTGTAAGAAGTAAATGAATATACATCCAACTCACCTTGTCATAAGCTTTTGATAGATCAATCTTGATTATAGCTCCTTTGATTTTCTTTGTTTTCATACTATGGGTGCCTTCTTGAGCTACTCCAATCGCCTCATGGATTTGTCGTCCTTCCAGGAATCCAAATTGTTCCTCAGAAATATGCTTGGACAGAATAATTTTTAGCCGCCTGGCAATAATTTTTTACACCACCTTATATACACAATTACACAAAGAGATGGGTCTGAAATCACTTAGAGAGGAAGAATTGTCAGTTTTAGGTATTAGGGCTAGAAAGGTGGAGTTTAGGGCAGCTGGGATCCACCCAGAGATTCTAGTGTCTTCCACCATCTGAAGAAGATCATTCCCAACAAGTTCAAATAGTGCTATCAGGAATTCAACAGTCCATCCATCAGGCCCCGGACTTTTGTCTTTTTGAAAACTCTGTAACACTCCCTTCAGCTCCTCTTCTGTAACAATAGCCATCAATGAGTGATTGTCTTCCTCATCCACAAACCGAGGAAAAAATTGTGCCATTCTGGCAATCTCCAATATATTAGCCTGTGCAGGGGCTTTAAAGAGATATTGGAAGTGATTTACCCCAACCCCATCCATACTATCAAAAGAAGTCTGGGTATCCCCCAAAGAGTCTTCCAGGCTCCAAATGGTATTAGACGCCTTTCTACCTTTTGCATATGCATGGAAAAATTTTGTGTTCTCATCCCCAGCCGATAGCCACAAATCCCTGCTTTTAAGACGCCAGGTTTCCTCTTTTTCCAATAATAGCAAATTTCTTCTACCTTCCAGAGATATCAAGTGTGCTTTTTCTTCCGCAGTGCCCAGTCCCCCAGAGCTAGAATCATAAATAGACAGAAGCTCCAATTCAATCAATTTCAGATCTCTATCAGCTCTACAATTCTTTTCATAGGCCCAAACCTTCACTGGCCTTTTAATTTTTTTGATATTAGCAGAGAACCGATATGAGGCAGAGAGACCCCCCCCTGGGTTGTAGGGTACCCAGAGGGATCTCACCAGGTCAAAAAAGGTCTCATCCTTTAACCAGATCTTATTGAACTTCAGCGGTCCAGCTAGTTTAGAAGGTCCGTCACGAATCTCCAAAAAAATAGGGAAGTGGTCAGACGAGCCCCCTGACCCTACCCACTGCCTCAGTAGATAGTTTCTATCCACAAAAGGTTCTGACACCAGAAACCGGTCCAACCGTTTCTCCACCCTGTTGTCACCTGTCATATTATTCCTCCAAGTAGGTTTTAGAAGAGTAGGTTCAATATCTAGCAAGTTATTAGTGACCATCTTATGAGTGAAAAAATCTGTCAAAGGGTCTGGTCGTGCCCTACTACCCCAAACTTCTGCCGGGCCAAGAGAAAAAATTTAATCCCCTCCGAGGATCAGGTTTCCTTCCTGTAACAAAGGATGCGAGAGAAGAGAATCCCAGAAAGGAGCCCGGTTCAAATACGGTCCATAAACATTTACCACTGTAAAGAGTTCACCAAAATCAAGAGACGAGCAAGTCATGCCCAAAGTCGCTTCCACACCCCAGAGGTTGTGGCACTACACCGTACGAGAATTCCAACCAATAGCCTGGCCACCAGACCGACCATGAGCATCCAAGGTAGCAAAGGTCCATCCTCCAAACCAACTTTCAAGTAATGTTTTTATACCCTCACCAGCACCCATAGTCTCCTGGAGTAGAATGATATCCGGGTTTTCAAGTGAGACCACTCTACGAAGCGCTGATATTTTATGGGGACCAGCAAGACCCCGACAGTTAAAGGACATAAATTTCATTAACGACCCCTCTTCTGGGCACGCATCGCTCTAAGCGCTCGATCAATAGTCACCTGTTTGCCTTCAATCAGATCCATCGTTTCCTTGGATTGTGCCTTAGAAAGATGTGATTTCCTGCCGCGGCCCTTTCCAATTTTATTCACCCCAGCACCCAAACCTGCCGGGGAAACTTTTGTGAGAGATCGAAGAAAGTATCCAGAATCCGATGAGGTAGTAGGGGAGGAGGATGAAAGACCTTCTATAGGTCCAGGATCAGTTTCAGGAGGTAGGTCAAGCAGTCTCACCCCGGGGGACGGCTGAGTATGAGGAGTGGAGGGGAGGGTATGTGAAGAGGAAGGGAGGTCAGAAACAATACAAGTAGGTTCCACAAAATCCATAGCCGGGGAGATATTCAAATTTTTTAAAGCCTCTAACCAGTCCATTTTTTCGAGTATAAAGTTTTTTAAAACAAAATGAAAGGAGAGGGGGTTAATGGATGGATTAATACCCGTAGACGATGACCTTGGTGCCAAGGCAGGAGCAGGTTGAGCGGGCACAATATCTGTTGTTCCAGGTACCGACTGTCCAAGAATTGGCGCATCCAAAACCAGTTCCTGTTGTATGTCGTCAACCCCTTCCGCAGTAACCCCAGGTTCCGAAAGAGCATGGGCATGTGGGTCTTCCTTATCCCGCAGGATTCCATGTCCCTCATCCGCATCTAGAGACACATCATGAGAAGGTCCAGAAAATGGAACATCAGTCGGCGGGGTAGACTCCACAGCAATAGTAGATTTATGAGTCCCTCCATTTTTCCTCCGTAAAGGAAGTTTACACTCAGCCACCGGATAACCATAAGCATGACAACGGCGGCATCTGAATGGAACGTTTTCATAGTCCAGTTTCTGCACATAAACATAGGGTCCCCAACTGAGGGTAACATCCGGTGCCAACCCATCTCTGATGTTCAAATTAACTAAAATACGGGCAATCTTCCTTTGACGGGTTTGTAGAAATCTATAATCTCCATCTAAATAGGTGCCAATCAGGTTACCAATCCCTCTGAAATGCCTCTCCGACCAGTAATGGAGAGGTAAACCAGGGAGCCGAACCCACAGTGGGACAAGATCCAATCGTTCCCGGCTCGCGTCAAACATCGGATGCCAAGGCTTAATCATGACCGGGAAATGATCCTAGCTCCAGTTGGAATTAAGAACCCATTTAGTATGTGCCTCATTGTGGAAATTGAAAGTAAACCAGTTGCGGGTTAATTCCACAACTTCCGGGGAATAACCTAATTCTGCAGCCCAATTTTCTCCCACCCAGGCCTCAATGGTACGCAGTGAGAAGGATCTGCCCAATGCCTTACCAACCAAGGTGATACTGGTCATAGTGACCAATTGATTCCACTCAATGTCTTCCCCCAGTGCATAGTTATACTTGGTCCTACTCAGCTTTAGCCATCGTTTTCTGCCTCTCTTCACCTGATGTGAAGTATCATCTGATGAAGGGCCTCCCCATTCTTCGGAGCTAGTACCAGAGCCCACACATGGGCTAGCAAACCCACAATGTTCATGTAATTCCAGTAAACCCTGCCTCGAACCTTCCCTCTCCCCAACTGTGTTCAACACAGGAAATGAGTCTGTTGATGGTAACGCCACCCTTCCAGTTCCCTGAAAACCCTCTCGTACCGTAATAGGCCCTTTCGTTCCTTCCGCCGAAACCTCAATGGCATTAATAACCTGTTCTGATGACCAGAGTGAAGCCCCAGTATCCGTCAAAGGTGAAGACGATGGGATACGACCCGTTGGAGCGTTTAACGGCCCGGAACCTGGAGAACTAGCAAGAAAAACAGAAGGTGAAAACCCTAACTCCGGGTTGTTCTCAGCAACAGGTAAACCTTCCACCCCACCAGCAGCTGATTGAGCCCCATCCTGCCACCCGACACCCAATGGCTGAGTCCAGATGGGCATTTCTTCCGATGGATCGAAGGCATAGTTCACCATGTCATCATAGGTAGCCATGACGGTAGCAAGACCACAGTAAAAAGTAAACAGTTAGCAGAAGTATTAACAAAACCACAAGGGTTTAAACACAAACCAAGATTTTCACAGCAAGACCCCTCATGAGTACACGGTGTTCAATGTAGAGTTGGACTCCACCTCGCAAACTTCGAGTGTCAGGCTGATACGCCTCATCCTGACAGAAAAAACCACCGCCGACAGCCAACCTAGGGTTCGGCCATGAATCAAAACCCCTGCGAGCTCCAAGATGCATTCATCCTTTCCAACACCAAACACTTGTTAGACCTACAATGGTTGGACTTATATAATTCCATTTGTGACTTTCCAATGTAAAGTCATGACTCTTTGATAATTATTAATTATTAATTGTTAATTATCTATTAATATTAATATTAATATTATTAATATTAATGTTAAGATATATTATTAATATGTTTATATTTATTTTTTATATAACATTGCCTCTCTCTTAGAAAGGCTTTGTCCTCAAAGCCTTATAATGTTGTTGCATCGTTCCTTATGACGTCGTAGCTGACGAAACATGTCGATACGAACTTCTAAGTGTAGAACATAACTTCTGATATGTTGATGGATCAATCCAGCCAAAATTGATTTTGTTGCTGACTGTTGGGATTCTCTATTGATCTGTCGTCATGAGCTTTGAGCACATTAGTACCATTATCTTTCGGCAATTCCCACTTTTTAGGATACTAGTTTATATGGTTGGAGTGTCGATAGGGAGTTATTGTTGTTTGTTTTTCTGCTAGTTTGAATTCTTTTTGAATTGCGATGAAGACTGAATTTGAATTTATTTCTTCTTCCTCAACTTGATTTTGTTTTCTGGAGAGTCTGGATGCTTCCTTCTGGATTTGTGCTACTTTGTTCTCCAGTAGATTGTTATTACTCTGAATTTTCTCGAACCTTTCGTCTTGCGACTTTTTGTCCTCTTTTAACTTCTTGACTTGTTCCTCTAGTTCTTGTTTAAACTTTCTGAGGTGTTGGTTTTCTTCTTGCTTTTCTAGTATTCTTCCTTCAAGATCTTCATTTGAATGCTCCTTCTTTCAACTATGTTTTGACTTCTTGATTTTCGTAAGTAATGTCTTGTTATGAATTCTTAGTCGAAATAGTTCTTCAGTATTGCTTGCTAATTCGTCCTTAATTTTCTTAATTTCCAGCTTATGTGTCTTCTTAATGTCGTCATATTGTTGCTGAAGTTTTTCCTTTTGTTGTTGATGTTGACATCTCTCTGATTCTTGATTTTCTAGCTTTCTCTGGGTTTGCATTAATTCTGTATTTTTATCCATGATGAGCTTGTTTAAGCGCTTTATGTCATCTTCTAAATCATTGTTACTTCCATACGAAGATTCTTCGACATTTTTTAAGTTTCTGATTTTATCTTCCAGGTTTTGATTATGGCTTCTTAGATGTGAAATTTCCTTATCCTCATCTAATAACTCATTCTAGAGCTCTAGTTTTTTTTATTTTTTAATCTTTGATGCTCCTGTTCTGCTAAACGATTTCACATTTCTAGCTTTATAATTTTGAATTGAATATCGATATTGGTTGCTTTAGATTCCTTTAATTTGTTCAATGCTGCTTGTGACTGCGATGTCATTTCTGATTTTGAATTCGCCATAATTCGTGACTTTGGACGATAACTTGGTCTTCTTTTGAATTTGACTTCTTTGTCAAGTCTTCCTTTGACTTTGGCTTCTTCAATTTGTCGTCTTCTTATTAGGTTAAATAACTTTTTTTTTCAAAAATAATAATTATTATTATTATTTTTTAAACAATAATAATTATTAATTAATTAATTAATAATATTATTATATTAATGTTTTATGAACTATATATATAGTTTTTTTTTTCTTTTTTCTCTTTTTTTTCCATTTTTTTTTTGGATTACGAAGAGTTCAAGCCTTGAGATAATAATAATAGTATTATTATTATTACTATAGTTATATAATAACTATAATAAAACTCTAATAAAAAACAAGGTGTTTAATAAAATTAAATATTATTTAATAATATTTAAACAATGTACTCTTTTTAAGAAACCATGTACTTCTTTTTTTTCACTTCTTTTACTTATCTTTTTTTTTAACTTTTTCTTTTCTTTTTACTTCTTTGTTTTTTTCATTTTCTTTTTCTTTTCTTTTTCTTTCTATATTCTCTTTTCGTTTTACTTCTTCTTTTACTTCTTTGTTTTTATTTTTTATTTTCTTTTTACTTCTTTGTTTTTTTTCTTTTCTTTTTACTTCTTTGTTTTTACTTTTCTTCCTTTTCTTTTCTTTTTAGTTTATTTATGTTTTTGGACAATGTCCTGGATTTTAGGGAAACCCTAATGATGGTTACAAGCCAAAAAAATATATGGCCAAAGGTCGGATCAGCCAACGAATTCTTGAAAAGCTAACTAATTGATAATTGATGAATAATAGATGATGATTTACATTTACAATGGTCGGACTTATATAAGTCCATTCGTGACTTTCCAACGTAAAGTCATGACTCTTTGATAATTATTAATTATTAATTGTTAATTATCTATTAATATTAATATTATTAATATTAATATTATTAATATTAATATTAATATTAATTAATAATATTAATATTAATATTAATATTATTAATATTAATATTAATATTAATTAATAATATTAATATTAATATTAATATTATTAATATTAATATTAATGTTAAGATATATTATTAATATGTTTATATATTTGTTTTATATAACAATTTGTCAAACATGTATGGAGGAGGAAAGCAACGCCCCAAAGGGAGGACTCCAATTAATCTAAGTAGGAGAGGCAATACAACATGGTTTTCGACTCCCCAAAAGATCTTTTCATTGCTCCCAGGGGGGATAATTTCCAAGATACAAGGGATACCAAGTCAAAGTCTTATCATTTATAGATCCCTTATAAGAAGGTTTGGAGCATAGTCCAGCAGATGCAGTAGTGGTGGAGTTGTTGTGATCAGTATCCAAGTGGGGAAATTGTTGGTTGTGGAGCCTGATCTTCCCGATTCATAGATCTTGTTGTTCAGTCGTTTTTGTAACCCAATTTTATATGTTGTGTAGGTGGACTATACACTCATCCCAGCAGGGGTTCAGGGGCAACGCCCCCGAAAGAAATTTTTATTGCCTTGTAAAATGTTGTAATTTCATAGTCATGACTTGGTCAATAATGGGTAATTTATGGGACCATGGTATTGGGTATCCCATGGTATTTTCCCATGGTAATCCATATTTACAAGGAAGGCATTGTAATACGGCTATGTATTGTAGTATTGTAAAGATATATGTGGTTGTGTGAGAGTGACTGTGAGAGAGTGAAGAGGAAGTTGCAGCAGATGTGTTGCGGGTTGTATCCTTTCATTTGTTGGATGGTATAATAAAAGGATTGGAAATTTATTCGTGGACGTAGTCCATATTGGGTAACCACGTATATTGGTGTCTCTCTTGTATTGTGTTTTGGTGTTTTATTTCTACATCTTATTTTATGCTATTGTTATGCGGTCTTGTTTTCTAATAGTCATCTCAAATCCCTTCTTCAATTATTTCTTTATGGTTGATGCAATATAGCTTTCACTAGTCCTTGTCATCAAAATATGATCTACATACACCATAAGATATACAACATTTCTTCCAACTTTATTTAAAAATAATGTTGCATCATCAAGATTAAAATATTTGAAATTTAACTTCAAAAAATGTTTGGTTAACCTTTTGTACCATCGAGGTGCTTGTTTCAATCCATACAATGACTTGATGAGTTTGCATAACTTTTATTATTGTCCCTTCACAACAAATCCTTCTGGATGAGACATGAAGACATTCTCTTTCAAGTCTCCATTAAGCAACATTCACATCCATTTGATGAACTTTCCACCCATTTTGTGTAGCCAAAGACAATAAAGTGTAGATGGTAGCCCATTTTGTTGTGGGGGAGAAAGTCTGTTCATAGTCAATGCCTTCCTTTTGTGCAAAACCTTCCACCACAAACCTCACCTTGTGCTTGTCGAGTGAGACATATGATCTGTACTTGTTCTTGTAGACCCACTTTTAGCCAACTAGTTTGGTTCCAAATGGAGGGTCCACCAACTTCAAGGTCCCATTGTTAATGAAAGCATCATACTCATTTTGCATGGAATCTTTGCACTCATCCTTAGCAGCAGCTTCTTCAAATGAAGTAGGTTCAAGGTTAGCAAATAAATTCAATTCACAATCATATGAGACATCCATATCTTCTACATCACCTAAATTTGAATTATCTGCATCTCCTTTGTCATCTTGTCTATTCGAACTTCTTGTTCTTGTATTTCTGACTTCATCAGGATGGATGCTTTCAAGTGTCCTTTGTTGGGAATGTTATGTTCTTTGCATGAAATCAACGGTCGAAGTCGATAGTCGACTGGTCTGTAGGTCGACTAAAGTTGGAAGTCAACAAACAGTGGAAGTTGGGTCAACTGGCCAGAAGGAATAGTTGTTTGGTTTATAACAAATGACTAATCGATGTGAATTCGACGAACATTGGAACAAATAGAAACTCAATGGGCGATCGACCAAAGTTTGACTAAATCAAGTCGATTGTAATAGAATAATTGAAAGAGGCTAGGAAGTTATGGATTTTCATTAATAAGAAGTAGGTTGTAACTAACTCAGGTACCACAGGCTAGTGTATGTATGGCATTTATAAATAAGATGTAATGGGTATGTAATAGAATAATGTAATGAAGTATGATTTTTCGCCTAGTAAATCATAGTTGTAAACGTTGGTTAAGGGTGTTGATTAATATATGGGTCGTTAAGCTCACTGGTTTGTTGGGTTTTCTCAGTAGAGGGGTTTCCAAGTTATTTTTGTGTGTTGTATGCCATTGCTTAATGTTTAAGTGTGATTGACTGTAAGAATCAATATGCATGCTCACTATAATAGCTATTAGAAAACTGCAATTGGTATCAAAGCTATATTTGGATTTAAGAGGATTCCTTTGTTGCTGACAGTTTGGCTTGGTCTTGTATCTGGTGAATACCTATTTTAATGGGAGTTTTCAAAATTGTTGATTCATAGTTAGAATGGATAACACTTCGAGGATAGAAATTGAAAAGTTTAATGGGAATAATTTTGAGCTTTGGAATAAAATGAAGGATCTCCTTGTATGTCAATAGAAATGGGTTGTTTCCAGCCCTGGTACAACTCTGACAGGTAAGTCATCGCAAACTTGGCATAATATCGACAGAAAAGCAATGAATGAGGGTGACTCGGTTACAAAGCACTTGAATGCATTTAACACTATGATTATTTAGTTGTTATCCATGGATATTAAAATCACTAAGGAGTAGAAATGTATCAATGTGTTGTGTTCTTTGCCAGACTCATGGGATAGCATGGTCATAGTTATTGGAAGTAATAATACCACATTGAAGATCGACAATGTGGTCACATCTCTATTGTTGAAAGAGATGAGACGAAAGAACATGGAAGGTTCGAACCATGATGCCTTAATGGTAAGAGGTCAACCAGTAGACAGAGGAAAAGGAAAAACCTACAGTAGAAGATCAAATTCAAAGGGTAGATCTACAACCCTATGTAAATATCTTGGTCCAACAATTAGATGTTGGAAATGCAGTAAACTCGAGTACTATAAGCAAGATTATAAATCAACAAAATTCAAGAGAAACAAAAAGTCTAAGGAAGGTCAATTGGTCGATGGTAAGCCTTCACAAGAAGAGAAATGTGTTGTGTATTTGGACTCCACAAGTACATAGTAAGATCATGACTCCTGGTTAATCGACTCTGATGCATCATATCATATGACACCACACAAAGAATGGTTTTATGAATATGATAAGTTCGACGCCGGTAATTTTCTTCTAGGAGATAATTCATCAACCAGGATAGTTGGACGAGGTAAATTTAGACTACTATTAAAAGATAGAAGGACAAGAACACTTCCAAGAGTGTTGCTTATCCTAGGTTTGGCTCGAAACTTGATCTTGGTTAGTAAGTTGGAAAATGTAGGTGTGCAGTCTATATTTGAGAAAGATACATGCAAGATGGTGTGAGGAGTGATGGTACTAATGAGAGGATTTTGGACTAGAACCCTATATAAGTTACTGGGGAGAACAGACACCAACGGGATGTCTTAATGTAGTATGTTCTAAATTCAACTGCATATCTTCTTGTCTAGTCAACTTGACCATGTTGTGGCATCAGCGAATAGGACATATTGGTGAGAAATGTCTTCATGTTGTAGTATGTTCTAAATTCGACTGCATATCTTCTTGTCTGGTCAACTTGACCATGTTGTGGCATCAGCAAATACAACATATTGGTAAGAAATGTCTTCGTGTTATGCATAATAAAGGTATTGTCGAAGGTTTCCCTGATGTTCTGAAGAATAGACTTATGTGAACATTGTATTTATTACACACATAATCGTGTAAGTTTCTCATCTAGTGCTACTAGGGCTAAGGAAATACTAGAGTTAATACATAGTGATGTGTTTTGACCAGTGTCGGTTCCATCACTAGGAGGATCAGAGTATAATGTTTTTTTCATAAATTAATTCTCCATAAAATCATGGTTGTATTTTCTAAGGAAGAAATCGGAGTTCTTTGAGAACTTCCAAGAGTTCAAGGCTGTTTTAGAAATTCAAACTAGTAAAAGGATCAAGGTGTTGAGATCTAATAATGGAGGAGAATTTTGTGGGAAGGAATTCGACAAGTTCTGTAGATAAAACAGTATAGCTCGACAAAACACAAGTTCATGCACACCTCAACAAAACAGATTTGTTGAAAGAATGAACGGAATGTTGATGGAGAAAACTACGAGCATGCTCAATTGTGTAGTAATTGCACAAGAATTTTGGGCAAAGGTAGTCAACACGGCATGTTACTTGGTAAATAGGCCATCATTGATGGATCTAGCTAACAAGACTCCATATGAGGCATCGGCTGGCATGAAATCGACGGTCAATTTTGATAGTTGATTGTTCTGCAAGTCGACTAGAGTTGGAAGTCAACAAATGGTGGAATTCTGGTCGACTGGCAGATCGAAATAGTTGTTTAGTTGATAACAAACAATTGGTCGACGAGAAGTCCATGAACATTGGAACGACTAGAAACTCAACGGGTGATTGATCAAAGTTTGACTAAGTCAATTCGACTGAAACAGAGTAATTGAAAGAGCTTATGAAGTTATAGATTGCCATTAATGAGCAATTGGTTGTAAACTAACCTGGGTACCATGAGCTAGTGTATGATGTATTACATCTATAAACAAGATGTAATGTATATGTAATAGCATGATGTAATGAAATGTGATTTTATTGTCTTGTAAAGCATGGTTGTAAACGCTAGTTAAGAGTGTTGATTAATAGATCAGCAGTTAAGCTCACTCTTTTGTTGGTTTTTTCTCGGTAGAGGGGTTTCCAAGGTAATTTATGTGCACTGTATTAATGTATTGTGAATGATTGCTTAATGTTTAATTGTGTTTAAATATAAGAATCAATATGCATGCTCATTATAATAGCTATTAGAACCCAACATCTTTGTTACCCACTTCAAAACTTTCTTTGAAGGTCCAAGTTGCTCAGTTGGTGGTGCTTCATTCTCTCCAAGATTCAATCTTTTAATCCTCTCAATCACATCATCCAATTGAACCTCTTGTTATAGTGAGGTGCCAGGAACTTCTTCATGAGGGGGTGATCATGCTGCAAAATGAGATTCCAAAGATTGATCCAAGATAGGGATCCCCCCTTCAAAATGTGGAATATCATTATCAACTTCATGAAATGTATTTATCATGGGTAAATTTATCCAGACGATCAACCTGCCTCTCAATAGATTCATCATTTTTATTCATTTAAAAAAAAATGACATATCTGAAAAGAATAAACTTTTTGTTTACCTCATCGTAAATATGATATGCCTTGGTGGTATTTGAATACCCATAGAAAATGCACTTTCAACTGCTATCACTGAACTTGTTTCTTTGTTCCCTTGAGATTGAATCATAATAGGTGGAACCAAAGACCTTGAGATGCCTTACTAAAGGAATGCATCTATTAGTGCTAAAAGATGCACTCTGACCGCAAAGAGGGCATAGCTAGCACATCTTGATAAATATGCTTGATTGCTTAAGATAGTAGGTGGTTCAGATAACTGAAATCTGAATCTTATCTTTATAGCTACTGTAAATATTATATACTGCATCTATCAAAAGAAGGCCGCCAACATAATGCTCAGACAATAATAATAAAACTAAAGTCAGACAACATAATGCTCAGACAATAATAATAAAACTAAAGTCAGAAGAATGATTAGAAGACATAAGTGTGAATGCATCATTCCCTCATCCTGATTGAATGACAAATTCACCCCAGAAAAATATTCATAACCAAAAATCCTTTCTTAGTTAAGAACAAGAATATCTGAATGTAACTCTGAGATACAAGTCATCTACAGTAAATCTTCTATAGTTTCAGAAATCCATAACTCATGACCACCAGTATAGACTATACTCATAATCATTACATTCGCATAAGCGGAAACAAACATGAAACCACATAAAGAAAACATCTGATCATTATATCATTGGAATCTTCATAGTCATGATAAAGTCATAAAACACAAGGTTTACATATAAAATATGAATTCCCCAATTTCAGAATCGAACCCTCAGCCCCTCGGACTGAACCCCCACACATTGTCAAATAATAGAATTTATAAAAATTACAAGATAAGGGCTGTTACAAGCTCTTCGGAACTAAAAGTCTAATAATAGACTTAGAAATAAATGTGGTCTCTGATACATCATAGGAATTTAGGAATTGCTAAAATTGTTTCCTCAATTTGGGTTATGATCCACCTTCTGATTGCCACCTATATCCTTGAAAACTTAAATAAAGATAAGCTCTGTCTCGGAAACTGACATTTGATGTTGATTCTGTGCCTGGGAATCTGGATTCAATCCATTGTTGACTACTGATTTATGCCTGAAAATCGGGATCTATATCCATTTGTTATCAATTTGAAAACTAGAAATGATCTGGCTATTTATTTTGTGCACTGAAACTGGGAAATTGATTGGAATTATCTAAGAGATATGACAAGCTTGGGAAAGCTCGATTTCCATACTGTCCTGAATCTGGAGGGGTTTAAATTTTATCCATATCATTGTCTATGAATGCCCTGCCTTGAAATATTCTGCCATCTGGAAACAAACAATGCCCGATCAAGAGGAACAGGTACCACCATCAAGGATGAGTTGAAGGAAAGTAGAGTGAACCATGCCTGAAATAACAGTAACACAATGCAATAAACAAACATGTACTCTCCAGAATCTGCTGAGTTGTCCCTCTTCCGTGGCTAGAAATATGTTCTTCCACCTGTTCTTTTGAATGCTGACTGAAGATGCTCATATATTATTGACTTGTAAAGTTCTGGTTATGTTGCTAGTTACACCACCAAGTTCTGCTCCCATATGACCTATACTTATCTGTAGACATCACTTCTAGATGTCAAATGTCCAGTCATTACATACTCTGGAGCTGTGTATTCATAGATTTTCATAGCTCCGGTAGAAAAATAAGTTTGTCTCCTATGAATGTATGTCTCGACGCATTCTGTAGGAATAAAGTGTAATCACGCCCCTCCCTTAGCGTATCATGAAGCTTGAGCTTCATATTAGGGTTTCCATGCTTGAAATACACAATTAATTTTGAATTGTTAAAACTGAGAAGCCTCCTTTCCTCATGTGGCAATAGCTTACTACATCAACACTTCTCATTTCCAATAGCTTACTACATCAACACTTCTCATTTCCAATAGCTAGATCTCTGCTAAATAATTCAACATTTCATAGAAGAGATACAAAGGTTGACAAATGAAGTCAAGTTCCTCAATTTGTAATTGTCAAAGTTCTTCAAGATATCCACAACGAAGAGATAGCAAGCAATCTTTGAAGATTTTCAATATTCACTTGGCCTCCGATGCAACAAAAGCACAATATGCAACACCAGCATCACCCGCAAACCATGAAGACAAGCATCAGCAAATTTGGGTACTGTCCATTGTTCTAAAGCCTTGGCAGGTGTGCGTTCCTTCAAGGGATATATGTACAACAATGAACCTGAAATCTTTGAAATAGAAAACTTTAAATGCCTTTACCATCACTGGGAGAGCTTGAACATTCTGCGAGAAGAAGAGTACCATTTTTTCATCAATTGTATCCATGTGTGGCAGAGTTTTTCCCAATAATTTCAACTCATCTAGATCGGTGCAGTCAACTCATCTAGATCATATACCCTCGTATACAAAAATCTGTGCCAGAGTCTTAGTATAAATACTCAAAATTCTACAACATCTTCAATTCTGACATGATACATTCCATGTTCAATGTTACCATTAAGAGAATCCTACCAGCGCTTCATTTTGATATTGCTATCATGGCGCACTCTTGACATTTGGCGATCATAAAGATGCTAACCTCATGGGCTCTTGCTTCATTGGATGCTTTGATTTTAGACACTCCGTACGACTTGGCTGTGTGTTCACCCTCTAGTAGTCTCCTTTAAACACTGAAACCCCAACTTGGCATTCGGGCGATATTTGTGATGCAATTTGACGGCGCATTAAAATCAGAAATGCTGCATAAAGTAAAGATGCCAGCTCTAGTGAATACAACCAAATGTTTGCTCTGGAGTCATTGCAAATGGGTTTGAAGAGCTTCAAAGATTATTGAAATGCATCCATGTATTCTCTCAGTACCATGAGTTCTGGAAATGACCCATATGTGCTTCATACATCCAGATTGCAAAACTGATCATCCACACGTCCTTCTAATCCACAACTGGAATTCATTTAGCATCGTGAAAATGCCAACCTGTTATTTTAATTAGCACGTTGTGAATATTAAAACCACTTTTTGAGCCAACATCTAATGCATGGGGCTACATTCTGGCATGAAAACCACTCTTTCTTTGTCACTCGGTCAAAAGATTAGGTCACAGGACAAATAGTTTAATTACTTGGGCGGCACTTTTAAACTTGGATTAATTGATAGATCCCAAAAAGTAAGTTACTAACATGTGAAAGCTTTAAACTTTGAACCATCTACGTGACCATATTTGAACTTTAAAATCTCATGGACAAAAAGGGTAATGGGTAAAGTAAAAAAATAATACTTTTAGATGACTTCATCCTTAATTAAAACTATTATCTTAAAAAGATTAAAAAAATTAATTTATAAAAGATCATTTTAAAATAATAATTATTATTATTAAGTTGTGAACCCAACCCTCGGTAATAGTGAGAATTGCACATAGGACAAAGATTTGTAATAGTGAGAGTTGCACGTAGGACAAAGATTTGACAAAATGGGCGACTTAGTCCTCACATGAAACTACATTTAGGACATAATTGTGAAGACTCATCTGACAAATTTTAATAACATAAAACTGGGGAAGTTTTGCAATTTGGGAAGAAGATTGAAAATTTTGACAATGCAAATTTGGGTACTAACACTGGCTCCAACTGGGGATGGAGTCCTCCTTGAGAGGCTTCAAAAACAGGCAGCCAATGCCTTATTCATTTTATCTCTACAACCTGTTTTCAACCATTTTTATAATACATCTCTTCATTCATTCTACAAACTAACTACATTGGAAACAAACCACTCTATAAGTCAAACCACTCCCACTCCTGCAAGCTGAAGGAAACTAAAAACCGAACTATCATTCTTAAAAAAAAACTTCAATTTGCACCGGTGCTTTTCCATTCGGTTGGAGTCTTTATTCGTATAAACTACTATACTGTACACCAAATAAGTTGAAAACAAATGCCCTGACAACGAGCTTATTTATATACATCTCTACACTAATCAAACAAAATGCATTTCTCATGTGATGTGAAACATCCAATATTGCCAAATAAGCATTTGGTTGATAAAATGATCTTCTTGTTTACATCTGAATCAGAAAGTACCAAAATGATGAAATCCTTGCAACAAAAATTTAATATGCAGCTTATACCTATTGTTCTGATCTACTTGCATATCGAATGCTGCAACATTTCGGACCTCTAAAAAGGAGACTCCATCGAAATAGCCACGAGATCATGAAGAACATGACAGGCTTTCAGCTGGTTTAGACGACAATTCTGTTCCTGCATAAAATCTGCTTTATTGGCAACATGGTTATCCTCATACTTCTCCTTGAAAATCTCATGAATATCATTATAAGCTTCATAATAATTGAGGGCAACATGGTTATCCTCTGTTTCTAATTTTCTTAGACAAAAAATTCTTATGTAGAATTCATAGCAGCTAGATCCGGAGGCGTCAT
The DNA here is from genome assembly GCA_027924585.1 of Larix kaempferi. NCBI lineage: Eukaryota > Viridiplantae > Streptophyta > Pinopsida > Pinales > Pinaceae > Larix > Larix kaempferi. The sequence goes on along the minus strand of BSBM01000687.1, from coordinate 2,167,439 downwards.
CAGTTTGAAGAGGGGAATCAATATGCTCAATAAGCTTTTCATTATCAGCAACAGGTAAAGAAGAGAAAAGTGTGTCTTCTTGAATTTGATCAGAACTAAGAACTAACATCCTGACCATCAATTTCCAATTTTTTTTGTTTACTATTACAAACACAATCTTCTCGATCATCCACTTGATTTAAATTCTTCACTACAATTTTTCATAGTAACAAAAAAATCAAATACGACGAAAATACAGTAGTAGACATCTTATAAATACAAAAAACATGTAATTTTAATTTTAAAAAAAATATTATACATAATCATTGCAAATTTTAACATCTCATTTATTATTTATTGAAAACTTTAAAAATAAAACTTAAAACTACACAAATATATTTTTATATAAAATGACTTAAAAAGGATAAGAACAAAAAAAACTACATAAATTTACTTTTTGAAAAATAATAAATACTAAAATATAATAATAAAATAACAATTATATATAAAATAAAACTTGAATAAAAAACTAAAAGTAATAGTAATAATGTAATAATAATAACTCAATAGTAATAAAGGAGATGATATAAAAACCTAACAGTATAACACTAACACAAAATTATGAACTTAGCCCAGAAATCACTGAGCCAGCAGAGTTGCTAATTTCATGTTCTTTGTTAGCAAATCAACATTCAAAAATAAGTTTGATTTTTTTTTATTCACAATTATTTTTTAACTTGATTCGAATTTCCATACAGCAACTACCAATACTGCCGTATTTTGTTACTATGCAATTTTCAAATAGCAATTCATCCAGAAAATACCTTTTAAAATTAATGAAATGCAACATGAAATTCCTTTAAAGAAGAAATGCTGGAAGGAAATAAAAATTTACACCGTTCTCGGGCTCTTCCTAAGACATCCTCATGAACAATGTTCAATTGATGCATAAGTTCATGAAACTGCAACAAATGTTCCGCGAGAATGTCCCATTCGTTTCCCTTAAATCTTGGAAGACAGCATTCCCATTCTTCTCTACCAAGAATAGGGTTGGGAAAACCAGGTAAGTTGGAAAAATCACAAAATGCATACCTTGCAGCTAGTATAGCCTCCATTGCTTTTGAATTTTTGGCCCAGTGGAGACACTTATGGATTCTTCCTTCATGGATTCACCAGGTGAATCATCGCAGTCCATGTTCACCATCAAGAACTAGTTGTAATCATTGTCGTACAGCCCAGGGAAGTATGTCTTTGTTCCCCGGCGCCAAACGATTTTAGCACTAAAAGATGTCCTCTAACTGCGAGAAGGACATGTTTAGCACATCTTAATTTTGATTTTAGCACTAAAAGATGTCCTCTGATTGCGAGAAGGACAAAGAAATGTTTAGCACATCTTAAGTTTGTAATGATTGTTTGTTTGGTTGAGAATGGATGGTGAATCGCGGCGCCAAACGATTTTAGCACTAAAAGATATCCTCTGACTGCGAGAAGGACATGTTTAGCACATCTTAAGTTTGTAATGATTATTTGATTGTTTGTGTGGTTGAGAATGGATGGTGAATCGAGTAGACTAGACCAAGAAAGATGAAAAGGCAAGTAATTGGATAAAAACAGCTATAGATCAATGATCAAAGCCACTGGACATGGAGTCATCATTAGACAGGAAGGAAATGAGAAAACATAACAAAAAGAATGAGTATTTCAAACTGAAAATAACTCATTCATCTGATGCAGAAATCATACTGAAAGAGAAATACTTTCTTCAACAGTATGCAGACAGCATTTGAATGAAATACAAAGCCCAGGCATGAAAGAAAATATACTAAACCACTTCAGGAATTCTGATACATCATAGCAGGAAAATATCCTACAAATTCATTCAAATAAGAGTTGAAAATAAACACAGGAAACCAACCGTACATGAGAAAGTACAGACTAATTAAGCTGACAACATGAATTCTCTGATAAAAACTATACAAACAACTACCCAAAGGTTTACAAATAAAACATTTAGACTCTGGCCCCAAAGACTTTCTCTCGTTCCTAAGAGCTGAACCCCAGCTTCCTTCGAAAGGAAGATCTCTCCTTATTACATTTCAAGCATTAGCTTTTATAGCCCAATTACATCAGTAAGCTGTTGCGAGCATCTTTGGGGGAAATAAAATATATCGATAAAAACAAATCTCTTCTAGAAGTATGGGACAGCTGAAGTTACTCGCTAATCTCTCGAATTCCTTATAATTTGAAAATGATTTTAATGTTGATCTTCATATTTATCCTCTACCTCTTGCGTCTCGATTTTGAAGATATGGAATTATCCGATTTGATTCACCAAAATTATCTGTCAAGTGCTTAATTAACGCTATTAAATCTGGAAACAATATGAATGCTTCTTCAGTTGTTCATTTTTCCACAGTTGAAGAATTGCTGAACCAGGAACCTGTGGTAGAGATTGTTATTTCGACAGTTTTAAACCCTAAAGCAGGTCCATTGTCAGGAGAGGCTCTTCTATTGAAAGCTTCACGAGATAAAGTGCTTGGAAATTTTGAAATTGGTCTCTTTCTTTCAAACTTGGGATATAGATTTGAACTTCAAATATGGAAATGCGCCTTTGAATATGAGATTGTTCCTCATCAAATAATGATCCCCTACCTGGAAAATCTGGAATATAAGCCTTCTCTGTTGCTTAAAATCTGGGAACGATCTTAGCTGATTTTGAAGCTGCTGATTCTTGCGTGGAAATTCTGAAACCATCTGATTAAATATTGAAACTCTGCCGCCTCTGATAAATCTCTGTTTCTTTGAATGCCATATGTTGATACCAAACAGAGTATAGAACCTATAAGAGACAACAAAAAGATGTGTCTACATAACATTACATCAATAGAGAAGCGAGATAGCTTCTCATTGCCCATCAGCCTTTCACCGATACAAAATTACATTTATCTTAGAGCTTTCTCAATAAGATTCACAAACTTATAACACATAAATTGTTAAACAACGTTCAAAATATTGTCCAAAAAACGACAAGAGTGTCATTTAACTTATTTCCAGATAGTTACTTCTAACCAGCAGTGCTCCTCTGAACTCCTTGACCAAAAGAAGCCCATCCATATCACCCAGAGCCAGCTTTGAGTTACCATCAGCGTCCTCATTAAAGCATCGGTAGATGTGAGAGAAAGAGATCTTAGAAAATGCCATAATCAAAGAACGTGTCCTCTGCATCCAGTGCTCCAGCAAAATAGGTCTCAAACTCACTTTACCCGTGGCCCAATCAATTATGCATTGTGAATCCCCAAAAATGTGAACTGAATCAATGTTCACCTTCCTCGCAAACCACAATAGTCCCCAAAGGGCCAATAGCTCAGCTATGGAATTAGTACCCCTTCCCCCTTTGAGCAGCAAATGATAACAGTAATCCGAAGAAAGCTTTAGTACTATTCCGGCTCCACATAATCCCCCCTGAGCGGCGCCATCAAAATAACCAATCAGGAAGGATTGCCCTGCTTCATCAAAATATTTAGATCTGTTCTTTATGTTTTCAGGAGGGCCAATTCCAGATGTGACCCCAACACAGATACGGGCAAATACTAACTCAACATTAGGATTTCGATCCCTGAAGATCACCCCATTTCTTTCACACCAGACTTCCCAGATAGCATAAAAGACCAAATTCATGTTCACATGCAGGAGATTAAAACACTCAGACATATTTTCATTGAATTGAGTTCTGTCCCAATCTGGCAACACAGGATATGTCAACCTCATCACATGCCAAAGCCATCAGAAAAAGGAACATCGCCCGAAAAGATGGTTAATGTCCTCATGATGTTGGTGACATAACTGGCATATACCAGGCCCCAAAAAACCTCGATTCTGAAGGTTCTGCCAAGTTAGTATTATATACACAAGTTGATCTTAACTAACTCCTAAATGTCTAAATATCCTAACAAGGGGTATTATATACTTTTTAACTAAACGGGATTAACTTTTTTGCTGAAATATCAATATGTTATGTAATGAAATTTTACTTTTCATTCACCTTTGAACAAAAAATATGGTGTTTTTTCTTTTAGAAAAAAGAAAATATTGAATTGTTATAAGGATTTTTCTTTCTCCTTTGAATAGGAAGCATGGGTTTTTTTTTTGGAAAAAATTATTAAATTGTTATAAATTAATTTTTAGATTATAAAATCTGATATTAAGTGTAAATTAAACTGCTTGATTGAAATATCACACAGTTTTATTGAATTGTTATAAGTATTTTTCATTCTCCTTTGAATAGGAAGTCTGATTTTTTTCTTTTGGAAAAAAATTATTGAATTGTTATAAATTAATTTTTTAGATTATAAAATCTGATATTACAAATGTAAATTAAACTGCTTGATTGAAATATTACACGGTTTTTTATATTTTGTGTTTTGATTATTTATAATAATATATTGAATACCAGTGAATTGATACATCGTACTGTGCATTTTCTATGTTTTGATTATTTATAATAATATATTGAATACCAGTGAATTGATACATCATATTGTGCGAATTGATACATCATATTGTGCATTTTTTTTAAATGAAATAATTAAAGTTGTATTTTTTAATAGCACTTTTTGAATTTAAAAAGTGCATTTTCTATAAATGAAAGTTGTTATTTTTTAATAGTACTTTTGAATTTTAAAAAAAACTCTGCATATTAGTATATCCATTGAAATTTTACATGCAAATTCAAATAAACTGTACTGGTTGAATAAGGTTAATAACATCACAAGTTAGGCATGGGATAAGGGCACTTATATTTCCCATTATTTCCAGCCAAAATTATCCTTAAATCTGTCAGGAACTACGATGCAAGTTTAAGTTCCACCCCATTGCTGGGAACTTTGCTTCTGGAAGTTATGGCCCATTTTAAAACAATTAAAATTCTTTATCCCTGAAAGTTATGGTCTATTTAAAAACAATTAAGATATCAAATTTTCGATAAAATGTACAGATATAGTGAGACTATACCTCACTGAAAAATTAACCATCACAGAAAATGAAACAATTTGAATACCCCATTTCATACACCCAAAAGTTAAATATCTAAAAAACAAAACCCTAAACTTAGTGACTTGGTGATGTAGAAGATTGTGTTGTTAAAATCTTATTTATATTCATACATATATCACTGAATTGATGAATATTATGCATTTTCTTTCAATTATTGAATTAAGCTTCCATTTTCTTTAAAAGCCCCAGTTATTAAGGAGACAGGGTGCAAATTAGTTTACCCATTGAAATTTAATATGCAAATTCAAATATAATAATCCAGTTAAAAAAGCCTATAGAATCTTAAGTTAAATATCTCTGCATATATTAAGTAAAACTGAAATTTGTAAATTGAACATCATAATTTAGAATACAGTCAATATACAGTCGAAAAGGAAGGGAGCCTTCTACAATAATCACAAGAAAATTCAGAGATAGAACCTTTGAAGTAAAATTAAAAATTAATAAAAGAAACTAACCTCTAACTCGGTTAGCTTTTATTAGAGAGTTTGAAAGTGACATATCATAAAGAAATTGTTCCACGATTAAAAAGTAACAAAGGATGAGATTTCGCTGTCCAACAGATCCAATTGGAAAAGATTAACATAGTCTATGGAGAATCTAGTGGAATATAATCAAAACTATGGGGAAACGAATACCATTCTTCATATCAGTGTTTGTATTCTCATAATAGAAAATTCAGTGTTTACATTTTCATAATAGAAAATTGAAGGCATCCGAGTAGTATTGTTCCAATTTGGAGTTATTGTTTGAAGCATTTTTCCAATTTGGAGATATTGTTTGAAGCATGTTTCCAATTTGGAGTTATTGTTTGAAGGATTTTTCAAATTTTTGGGTTAGTTGTTTGAATTTGGAGTCAGTGAACTTCCTGCTATATAATGAACAGAAACCATATTCAAATTCAAACAACAATTACTTAGATGCCTCTCATTTTCTACTTAGCAAATTAAGACACTGAAACATGAAATACGGTTATAAGTTGTACCTGGATTTGATTTTAGTCCTCCACCAATTAGAAACCCTAAACTATATTTAATTTCCTGATCATATTTGTTCTATAGTGAAAACCTCATCCATTCGATGTTCACTTGGATTTTATTTGTACCTGAACTTGATTTTATCCCTGCACCAATTAGAAACCCTAAAGAACTATGTTTAATTTCTTGACCATAATTGTTCTATAGTGAAAATCCCATTCTTGCTATATTCTCTTGTTGGGTGAAAAAAGTTTTTATTTGTACCTGAATGTGATTTTATCCCTGCACCAATTAGAAACCCTAAAGAACTATGTTTAATTTCCTGACTATATATGTTCTATAGTGAAAACCTCGTCCTTGCGATATTCTCTTTTTGGTGAGAACGGTTTTTATTTGCACCTGAATTTGATTTTATCCCTGCACCAATTAGAAACCCTAAAGAACTATGGTTAATTTCCTGACCATATTTGTTCTATAGTGAAAACCTTCTCCTCGCGATCTTCACTTGGTTGAATTAAAAACCAGTCACTGTCCTGCACAGCTACAATTTATTATTTTGAATATAATGTATAAGCCTTTTATGCAAAGGTACCGTTTCTAACATCAGTAAAGGCGTTACATGCATAGATTCCTATTTGAATAGGTAATCTTTTGATGGTATCTACTCAATGTAACACAAATCAACCCCAATTATAGAAGGATATATCTATCAGCCTTTATGAATGTGGAGATTGTATCTATCATGACTCAGAACACCACCCTAGAGGTAGTTTAAAATTGACTTATAAATGATAACAAGGCATGTTTCATAAAAACTCACCTAAACTTATACACAAATCAGGCTTCGTGGGTCGCTATATCAACAGGGAAATATAATCAGTCGTAACTTTCAAGGTGAAAACAAAATGAAGGTCAAAATAAAAGGAACAAAGGTTTATGATTGAACTGAAGTATATATATTTCCTGTAAATATGCAATTGTCTGGCTGCAAACTGACAACAGACCTCAATCAACAGCACATATCTTTGGCCTTGGAAGGCGGCAATCAACAGCACATATCTTTGGCCTTGGAAGGCGGCACCAATGGCCTTAAGGTAAGTACCCTTGGTCCCAACAAAAAAAAAACATTTATTTGTTTCACCTCGAATAATTTATAATGATTTTCATGGTAAATAGTAAACTCGTTGCCTCCAAGTACAAGGGTGCAATGCCTCCATGTCCGTTCCTCGTTAAACCTTTGATGCTACTTAAACAAATACCACCCAAAGGGCATAATGACTAATAGTTTAGACCAGCTGTACAGCTTAACAGAAAAATCCATTATTTAGTATCCACTTAGACCACTAAGAATATTCACTTTCTTTCAACAAATTTGAGTCTATGTAATTTATTTCAAGTTGGTGGCAGATTCTTCTTTTTATATTCTTTTGGAGCTTTACTCTGTAAAACTTGCATGCAAAAGATTCACCATAGGGACCATCAAAAATACTGCTGCAGACCATCTAACCAATTGTTTTTCCAAAACTAAGCAAGCAAATAGTTATTTAAACACACACTACATAGCAATTCATGAGTCAAAACAACAACCAGTGACTGCCTCAGAAAACTGAGGTTGCTGTGAACTTGCAGTGGAAAACATGCTAGGAAATGCTGTTTTCAATCAACAGAAAAGTGTCATATTTGAGGTATTAAATTCTGCATAATCAAACACAGTTCAGTGCACACTGAATATAGCCTCTCCTTCCAATTCCCTAGTCTGCTAAACCATCTACACATGGTCCCCATTGCCACCAATAGTTTTGTCCTTAAGAGATAGGACAAAGCACAGTAAAAGATAGTTGCTTGACTGGTAACAGCATCAAGTTGTCTGCATGTTCCCCAGTCTGCCGTTAATGTGCGCTTCTAAATTACATAAAGAATGTAGCTCCAAAAAGACACATGTTGTGATACACGATACTAGTTAAAAAGGATCCAGGTTGAACACACTGCTCAATGGAGAATCCACTATTTTCTTCCCTTTATATGGCAAATGAATTAAGGAATACAATTGCACAGACCTGCAATGTCTGCACTAGCCACATCTGGGACTTACTATACAAGTACAAGACTCTTGCCTGTAAACTACATCCCAAACCCCATTAGACTATCATCTTCAGGAAAAGTATTCTCCCCAGGAGAATTTTTTGGTCCTTGAGAATTGGGATGTCTGCCTCAAGTCCTTTCAAGGCAAGAATGAATCTTTCCAACCTTGGAAAAGAAAAGACATGCAAGACAGGTAACTCAGAACTAGCAAATTTCTTCACCTTAAATTGAAATACAGGAACAGCGATAAAGCATGGACATGTACTATTGTGCCCTTGTCAATGATCTTGTTGACACACCATGTAGTATTTTTACAAATCCGAGGAAACTTAATTTTCCATCACTATGCCTTATCCAATCATGAAGCACCGCATGTACTGGGACAGCTGGCCCTATCCCAAGTTCCTGAGAAAATAAAAACATCATTAACCCATTGATACATTCAAAAAATCACACTAAATGAAGTTTAAAGGAAAATAAGTACCGAGGCTAGTTCTTCAATAACAATTGCCCGGTTCCCTTTCTGTTCAAACAATTCATATGCACAACGAGCATGCTGTTCCCACCGATCCAGTGCTTCGAGCTGGTGAACACTTATAGCAGCAGCACAGAATTCTTCAAAATCCATTTTCCTCGATTGGAGAGAACTCATCTGCTTATAGGGCAAGGCAAGCAGAAAAAAGCATATTAGACGTTTGCATAGTTACTATCGCACATTAATCCGAAGTATAATATTTTTGTTCAAAAATTAATCATTTAAAGAAAATCGCACTGTAATAAGGCTCACCAGCTACAGGTTTAATTAAAAAAGTGAAAATATATCTTACAAAACACTGATGTAATCTGATAGACATGAGAGAAGATTTGTACCGAAGAAAGCAAATCATAGATGTGGGATTCCTTCATTGCTTCTGTTGCATGTTTCATCAAAGCCTGGACAGTACAACATACTCATTATGACCCAAAAAATAAGAGCGTTCACTTTTTAATGTGTCTATTGATAGAAAATCAAAAAGATGCTAACAAATTTCCAACTATGTTCAGTCCTGATTTTTGTCTATGAAAATGGACATCAGATAACTCCAATCCCGCTTTACAGTATGAAAGGTCTACACTAATCAGAATTTTAACACCATTCGACAAAGATTGAACATCATAATCACAGCTGCATTATATTCTATAATTAGTATGAGAAATCATACAAGCCTTCAGGTATCCAAACACACAACATACCATTCTGAAATTTTCCAGAGAGACTTGACCATTTTTATTTGGTTCCAACAATGCAAATTGTTCCCGCAAATAGAACAACTCATCCACAGTAAGTGTCTTTGCCAGTGCCTATAATCATCAAATTCATTGCATTAAGATCATCGGAGATAAAATTTAAATTCCCATCACATAAAAGACTTGAAGAAAAATAGATTAACAATTCCACACATCTGTCAGTAGAATCCCACTGTCTTTAATGGCAAAAAGAGTTGCATCCATGTGACGTGTAAATTACTAATTACAGTAAGATTCAAATAGCTACAAATAAAAAAGTAAAAACATTATCGACCATTTTTCATCTGTTAGCGATTTTTTATATCTTCTCAAAAGTTAAATATACCACTTAGCAAAACTACATCTGTTAAGCTATTTTTTATATCTTCTCAAAAGTTAAATATACCACTAAGCAAAACTACAGTAAATACTTAGGCCATTTTTATATAAAATATACTAAAACCAACTCTATGTACCAGAAGCAAAAAGGATGAAAAGTGAATTATATGGTTTTCTAAAATACCAGCATAGATCCATCTTAAACCCGGATCTATCAAGCACCGAGAGGGATCCAATTTCTTTAGGTCTAATTTTTGTTTATCTTAAATTTTTACACATCAAGAAAAAATTTACACCTTAATATATTTGATCCCTTTCGGTGCTTGATATATCTAATAAGTTTAAAATGAAATCAATATGATTTAAGTTTTTTTGTATAAGCCGACATCACTTGCATTTTTGTTTAATTTTTAATGGGAATGGCATGATACATAACATTACACGTTACAAGATCTCCCCCATACCAGGCTGTGAAGGACCTAGCTACTCTCAGTGCAACTAGTGCATACTTGATACATTTATTAATTTTTTTAAATTGAACAAGACACTAACTATATACTAATATAAAATATATCATTAGTCAAAGGTTCTTTTATATAGCACAGAGGTTAGCATCTTTGGGCTTGCCCGCAAGGTTTTCCTTGGGAAAAAAACAATTTGACAAGGTTAAATTTGGTTTGTTTGCACAGCACACAGAAGATTGGGTATATGGTATATGGAACTAAGTGGAGTCACATAAAAACATTACTGTAGTATTAATCTGGATTAGTTTAGAGACCACATACAACTTAATTTTCTGTTCACTTGTAGGTCCTCTGCAGACAAATTAAGATTGACAGAGAATATGTTTATACAAAGTTTGAAAAATATATCATTATAACCGGTATAATATTGGCTAGAATAATAAGTTCTAACAAAGAAAAGGTTCGCTATCCCAGATGGGGTGGCTGTTCAGCAAGATAGAGTAGGCAAACATACAGAGTCAGTAGACAGCACATGGATGGAAGAGGGGAAGGACAGAGGAAAAACCTCATCCCCCACTCGCATTTATCATTCCCTTCTTCACAAGTTCAAAGACAACCTGCAGCCTCTCCTCTCAATCACGCAGAAGCACAAGGGGAAGCAACGGACATACCAAACCTTAATGGTTGTGATATTCTAGCATAAAAAAGGGCCTTCTTTCCTCTGTCCAGAGCATGTTTATACACCATTCTGGAAATCTGTGTGCCCCATGTCTATAATGGCTGCTAAATTGGGAATACGGGGAAGGAGGAGAAAGTTGTTTTTGCTGATAAAGATCATGGAAGACAGCTATTGGCTCCCACGGGAGCACAGAAAGATGAGGAGGGTACTAGGGCTCCAGAGGAGCAGCTGGATCAACCTCAAGCAAGAAGTGCACATAGGTGACCAAGGAGCTGCCCAGACCCCCCATGGCACCACCTCCACCAGAGGCTCAGACAGAATTATAGGTAAGCAGGTCAACTCCACACCTCCTCGCGACAATTTCACTTTTGGCATTAAGGATGGCAGAGATTTGCTTTCCCAGCCATAGTGTGCAAAGTGTAGAAGAGACATTTTAAAGCTTGGGCAAAAGTCCAAACCTAAACTGAGCAGGATACTGAAATCTTCTATCAAACCCCTATCCTGTATCCTGGTCATACTAGACACGGACGAACTCTTTTCACCAGAACTACAACCCTCTCCTGGGTAATGAAGGAATTCACCACATTAGCCATGTTAGCAGACAATAAGGATGTTGCAGGCCCTAGTACCCAGCAAACTGTCGACCAGGAGGGCACATCACAAACCTCAAAAAGGTCATTTCTGAAATCAAGCAATTGATCAACACGCTGCAAATAACTCTGGAATGGCTTCTGAGGGAGAAAGAAGGGCACTCAGACAAGCACAATGTTATCAGTGACTCTAAATGACCTTCAGAGCTTATAACCCCTCGGCCTTTTAGTATGGTTATATCCTACATTTGCAACTGGACTTACAGACCTGCTAGTTTAAAACTGTATTATGTTTCCAGGAGATCATGTTTACTGCCTTTAATATTCGAAGCAGATATGACCATATGATAGATATGGTTCTTGCTTTTATGAACAGACCCAGATCACAACAGTATTTTGCTATCATGGAGAGGATTATAGCTCATATAGAATAACCTGGCCCACAGTTGACATGCTCCATCAGAGCCTATGAAGGATCCTCTGCAGGGTCTGCTCTCTGTTTTTGGAAACACCTTAACAGAACTTCTGTACTAGTATGTTTTATATTGTATAATATCCTGTTTTATTTACCAAAAAAAAAACAAAGAAAAGGTACACTGGCTTGCTGCAAGATACCAGTGACACCCAGGGTTTCAGGAAGAAAGGCAGAAGTGAGGCTAAGTATGCTGACCCCCAGGAGTTGTGTTTTTCTTGGCATTTGGCTGTGAGAGTGCATTGCAAACTTTCTTTGCTGAAGGTTTGGTGATGCAGTATCTATGCATCGAGAAAAGTATATTTTCTGGGGTCCTTCGACTCAGATTCAAGGGATCCTTGCTTCAGAGGTTTATCTATATGCTGGTTTTCTCAGAACTATTGCCACGTTTCTGCAATGAGTTGGTTTGTACTGGTTGTTGTTTAAGGACAGTGTGCTTTTGCTCTGCATGGATGGTGGTAAGGGTTGCTGATCTAATGGACAATAGGGAGATTGTGGACTGGGCTCTTCTGACAGGAGCTATTGAGAGATTCCTCCTGTAAGTCCTCCTGTCCCTATCCTAATGGTGAGGGATCTGTTGACTGGTAGACCAACAAGAAAAGCACCTTTTGAACTGAATCCCTAAAAGTGGATAGGATCGGTAATCTTGGTTCCAGCAGGATTTTACATGATAGTATTAAATGAATGCAAACATATGCCACTAGCCGGTTCTATTTTTCTGCGACCAATTTTATCTTGATATGCACTGTTACCACCATTGTCTCATGGCAACAGGAGACTCCTTAAAAGGAGTCTGGGACTCTGGCCATAGAAAAAGTTGCAAGCAACCAAACATAGGAGAAATTTACCTGACCATTATATATGTCCTATACCCATGAGATTGTTGTCATTTGCAGATTGCACTATACATATAGCAAACATATTACATTGGGTCTCATGGCTATTGACACTAGACTATGATGAGGACTGTTTTTCAGTGACAACTGGGGCTAAACAGGGGAGTTACCCTGTCATTGATTGTTCTAGTAAATGCCATCTAAGTCAACCTTTGTGGGTTTCTCCCCCCACAGCTTATAAGTGACAGACAAAAGGGACCAGCAACCGGGTGCACACAATACCCCTTAGAATGCTGGGATTTGATATGTGCAGGGAGGTGTGGTTAATACTTCAATTTTATAGAAGTTCAAGCCAGGTTGCAAATAGCAGTCCACGTGATTCTTTTTTAAAGTATCTGACTTGGCTGTTCTTTATGGGTGCCTCCCCACACCTCTGCAACTTGGCAAAGGAAGTCCTGGTTGGGGTGTTTCTAGCTCAAGGTTTCTCTCTTCAGTAAGGTTCTAGATGAACTTTTGGGCAGCCTCTCCTATAGACTCACAGGTGAGATAGATCCAATTTGAGATAACACTGTCGAATGTACATTTATCATTTAAGTTGTTTTCGGTTTCCATCATCTCTGCACATCAAAGAATCTTCAGGTGAGATGGATCCAGTTTGAGATAACAATGTGCAATGTACATTTATCATTTAAGTTGTTTTTGGTTTCCATCATCTCTGCACATGAAAGAATCTTCAGTTTGATCAGCTCTGTATCTGGGCCACAGTTTGCATGTCATATTTAGAATTAAAATAGCAAAGTCTCTTCTTTCAGTTTTGATCTTCCAGCAATGCTGCAGTTCAGGCTGCATGGATCATACCGATACATGGAAAATAAAATTCAACATACAGAATTGGTTAAGTGTGGTTTATTTGTTCGATGTAAATTCCTACGCCCGGTGTCCTTCCTTAACCCTGGAGCCTCTGACTTGTACTTTTTGGTAAGCATGACCACAGCATTATAGAGCTCAATACATTCTTGGCTATTGTATACGGTCCTTCCTACTTTACTGGTTGTGGACAATCTTTCTAATTCAGCTGGCTTGTTCACAGCTTTTAGCCCATATTGATATAGAGATATCTTGAACTGTTTCTGTCCATGGGAAAAGCAGAGTGTAAAGCAAAATTCAGTAATAAGCACAGCTTTGATCTCAAACAAGAACGTAAACCTACCAACAGGGAATCTTGATAAAGTCCACAGTTTTTGGGATTTAATGAAGTTTTTATTTTCCTGAAAAATTAAAAACGAAAGCCGGTGTATGAACCAAAGTTACCATACCCAACTCAGTTCAGGACCCATTTTGACCCACCAGTCAAACTTGACTCCTCGCCAGTCAACCTGGGAAAGACTCAACCTGACAAATGTTGAGAAATGTAGCTCAGACAGGAACTTCTTGCACAAGTTTCAGTATGAACATGTAACAAATGGTTCGAGACATTTCATAAGGCGACCACTTATAAAAAGTGGGAAATATTTATATTTTGTAATTTCACTTGAAAAGGTGAAAGTCTAATGTTTTGGAGTTGACTTAGACTTAAGGGTCTAAATGAAGTGTGTTTAATACATGAATAACTTAGACTCTATTTAATTTCAGCTGTACATCTCAAGATTGGGATAGGTTGAAAATTATTGATCTTCATGATACGAATGTTTGTTTTGCATTGAATTTAGATTAGACATGAAGATAACATAACAATGAATATAATGCAAAAATAACATATCCAGGTATATCATATGTTCACATGGACCATGGATGAAGTTATAAACAGTGTTACATGGGGATATGTCCCACAGGATCAGGGGCACGGCCCCCTTGCTCCCCGCGCCCCTGGGATGTGGGGACACCTAGGGAAACGTTTCCCCACATCCCCAAATTGGTGAAACATGGGAAAACACATGGAAAGCCGTTTCCCAAAAAGGGGGATGCCTGGGTGCCCCCTCCTGAAAAGTGGGACACCTAGACGGCCCCTCCTGATTTTTGTAATTTTTTTCGTAATAAACAAAAAAAACTACTTATATATAGAACCTGATTTCTGATTTAGTATGTTTGATTTCAAACTCTAGTATTTGTTGAGTTTTTTTTGTAAGCTAGTACCCACGGAGTTTCAAACCGGTGGCCTTATGCAAGGTGTGCCTTAACAGTACACCCATTCACCGTCTATTCTACACCCTGTGGGCTCTAGTGTTTGTTGAGTTATCTAACATTAACTGGTGATATTAAATTCTTAAAGTAAAAGAATATAAAATGAAAGATAAGGAGAATGTCACTTTTAGAAAATTAAAGATAAGGAGAATGTCACTTTAAGAAAATGAAAGATAAGGAAAATGTCACTTTTACTTAAATTGTTAACATTACCATTAATTGTTTCAGGATGTTTGAGAGTGGTTCCAACCTCATCGGACTTCATATGCAAAAAGTAGAATTTTAGATCCCATTCAGAATTCAACAAGCTTAGCAGTATTCAGGATTTCAGGATTGCAAGGTTTCCACTGGATTTTAGCATGTACAAGGGTATGGGATTGGCATTTAATCAAGCACATCGACCCCTCTATGTACCATGATCTTGGTGGTGTTGATTGTGGAACTCCTCTATCACTACCTTAATAAAAATGTACCCTTCACTCAAGCAAAATCATTTTTTAAGCATGGGAAGCTTTTTGAAATTTTCTACCTTATCTTAAAGCTTGGATTAGGAGGTTTCATCAAAATTGTAGGGTGTTGACTAATGTCCTTGGAAGATCAATTTCGAGATTTAAGGTAGAAGCAAGGGCTAGAGCCTAGAGGAGAGGGGCATAGGAAGAATAGGATCCCAATATGTGAAATTCAAATACTGAAATGTGATAAATCATATCAACAATCGTGTTTGCATTGCACAATGATGAATTTAGTATTTAGTATTTAAATGGTGATGGGATGAGGCATTGTTATGTTAATATGTTGGGATTTATATATTTTTAATAATTTTGGAGATGGGGACCCCAATGTCCCCCCCATCCCCCATGAATTTTCCTAAAATTTGGGGGTGGTCTCCACATGTGCCCCATGTGCGTTTCCCCGCTCCCACACCCACATGTCCTGGAAACTTGGTGGAACATTGGTTATAAACCAAAATGGACAATGTTCGATCCGTACAATGTCAATAGTCAAGTTTGAAATCATATGACAAAATATGATAAAACATAATAAATATAACAACCTAGGCATGAGTGCAGACTAGAGGCCCTCCACCCCACCCTTTCCCTGCCTTAGCGGTTTGCTACAACCAAATGAATTCATCCTCCAAAAATAATGGCTCTTGGGCCTCCTAGCTTTGCTCAGCAATCCGCTCAGAGGTTGTTTCAGCATACTCCATGTGAATGACAGTAAGATTAGTGCCACCTGATGTATGAAACAAGTTACAACCCGAGTTTGACCTGTCAAGCCTAGCCAAGTTTTTCTAGAACTGATTGGATCAACCCAGGTCTGAACAGTTTTACTGATCCTGCCCCAGTCTGGCTGGATCTGAACCAAACCGACCCAGTTAGGGGTCTAGTCTAGTCAAATCATCAATTCCCAGTAAACTCAGCCCAGTCTGGTAACTATGGTCAAGCTTAATAAACCTTACATTCATTTATGTCTACCTTAGCTCCCAATAACTTTAGTCCAATAAATACAAAATTTCAAGTCCTTTTGAAAGTAAGTCACGATTCAGGTGAAGCAATGTTTAAAATTTTAAAATGCATCATCAAGGAAATCACTAGGAGGTCACTAAATTCTCTACTACAGCCAATAAAACATATACAGTTAAGGTTGGAGACATTAAAAATCCTAAATTAATGGTAGGTTTCAGTTAGGGTGTGTAAAATACTAAAAAAGACTTGCATCTGGGAAAATGTATCTTACCACTGGGAAACAAAAGAGAGTGGTATCAGTTCAAAGTGACATCAAAACTCAGACCCTTGAAAAGGCACTTACAGTTTTTTCCTTTCTTGTGGTTGTGCTTGTGTTGAAATTGTGTATACAGTGATTATAGTCATAAATTCAAAAATGATGATTCTATCACAATTTTAAAATACATTCATTCACACCCACTTATAACCAACCATCAAACAAATGGAGGGCTATATGGTATCACGAAGACTTAACAATGCTTGCCCCTAGTACAAAGTGCCATCAGAACTCTTAAGTGACACTAAAAGGGACTCTTCTAGTTATTTTCTTTCTTGTGGTTGTGCTTGTGGTGGAATTGATTATAGACCCATTATAGTCATAAGTTCAAAAACAAAGCTTCTATCTAATATTCTAATTCTAAAATGCATGCATTCACACCTCACTTAATCAGCTATCAACCAAATGGAGGGCTATCTGGTATAGATAAAGGCAATGGACATGGAAACTCTAGACCTCAGAAAAATTCAGAATAGAACTACTTAGTAACTTATAGAGAGAACATTACTATCGCACTCTTCAATCATGAAAGAGAAGTACCTTCAGTGCTGCTCTTCGAAGACTTGATGCACGTAGATATGCCCTCACAAGCCGATAGATTAGAATGTCCAAAGGAATCTTGAGATTGTGAGAATTTTTTATCCAGGGGTGGGCTGTAGAATGTCAAACAGAGTCAGTACTAAATTACAATATATTTAGAAAGACAAAACTCAACACAATGGGAGCTTATTGAAAAGTACACTACTCACTGAGAGCCTGAGAGGCAGTCATTCTTTTACGCATATCCTTGTTAAGCAAACGTTTGACAAAGTCCTTTGCTT
The DNA here is from genome assembly GCA_027924585.1 of Larix kaempferi. Classification (NCBI taxonomy): domain Eukaryota; kingdom Viridiplantae; phylum Streptophyta; class Pinopsida; order Pinales; family Pinaceae; genus Larix; species Larix kaempferi. The sequence goes on along the minus strand of BSBM01000687.1, from coordinate 2,149,916 downwards.
CAGAAGACACAGCAGGCCAAGGAGCTTCCTCAAAACTTGGATCAGCCTTCAAAACAGCTCGAAAAATACCAGACTCGGTTCGAGCCCAGAAAGGTCGGCTACCACAAATAAGGATGTATACAATAACACCGATGCTCCACACATCTGCTTCTGTACCATAAGACCTGTGAAGAACTTCTGGTGCAACATAGTATGCACTACCTACAATATCATTCAATCTTTCATCTGCACATATCGCCAAAAGTCAAATGCAAGTACTATTAGCTTCACTAACAGATAATTCCATATTGTTGGTAAGTGAAGAAAGTTTTCAAATCAGCTACCAATATGCCATGTGATGAAATATACCTGGCTTAACAAAGTCTGACAAGCCAAAATCTATAGCCTTCAACTCCGCATGTTCATCCTTGCTAGTGAACAGGAAATTCTGTTGCAGCAATACATGTTTGTTTTCTAAAGTCAGTATGGGTACACATGAAAATAACTTTTAAAATGAAAACTATCAAGCAGTTGAAGATGTGCTAAGGCCACAACCTTTCCACTAGAAAATGTTGAAACTGACTAAAATATTAATATTCATCACAAAATATCAACACTATTTCACATATCATGAATCCCATTTTCCATAGTAAGTAGCCATTATCAAGGAATCAAATCGTTGTCTTAAATCAAATAAAAGACAAATAGAGGTGGAAGTAGATACAGGCTTACAGATGCATGACTGCAATCCATGTCCATCTAGGCCTCTTATAACAAGAATTGCCAATTAGGAAAAAGTCTCATTACCGGTAATTTATGTAGATATGGTGATAAAGATTAGGTCTGGGATATACTTTAGGCTTGAGGTCTTACTCACCACTCATGGTTTCTTGGAATTGTTTAAGCTAACTACAAAACTATAATATTATTTACAGAATATCAACACTTTGTATTTCACATATCATAAATCCTATTTTTCATAGTGTGTAAATGGGCATCATCACAGAATCAATCTCTTGATTTGTAGCAAATAAAAAATCAAGTAGAGGTGGAGGTACACAATAACAATTATAGATACTTGATGTAATTCATCTTCTTCTAAGGCCTCTGATAACAAGAATTGGCAGATAAGAAAAGCCTCCTTACCAGTAATGCAAATAGATATGGTGATAAAGATTGGGTGTGGGATAACATCAGCTTGAGGTCTCACAGTTATCTAACTTGGAAACATTGAAACATTCTAGAAAAATATAATATTCTTCACTAGCAACATTAGTTTACATAGCATAAATCCTATTTTTCATAATGCGTTAGTGGGCATTATCACAGAATCAATCTGTTGCTTCATTGCAAATAAAAATCAAATTGAGATGGAGGTAAATAAGTGTAATTACATAAAGCATGATGGAATTCATCTTCATTCAAGTCCTATAACAAGAATTGGCAATTAAGAAAAATCTTATCACCAGTAATTTACAGAAATATGGTTATTAAAATTAGGTGTGGAATTACTTTGGCTTCAGGTCTCATATTATAGTTTCTGAAAAAAGGACGGTAAAAGAAAATATTAGTAAGAGGATACCTCTGGCTTGAGATCTCGATGAACCACACCCTGAAGATGACAAAAGGCTACAACATTTAAAATTTGAACGACAACAGCTTTTGCATCATCTTCTGAATACTTTCCTCCTCTGTGCAAAATCAAAGCAGAAAGCAACATTATTCATTCAGTTAATTAAAAAAATAAAAATGAATCATCCAAGTTTTACCTTAACACCGTATTTACTTTGGGCAGTCAGATAAGATAAAGATAAAATAATTTTATTAATGTCCAACAAATGACCACAAATGGAATTCAAAAATCTGCATAACTTTCAGTGTAGTTCAGCACCAACAAATCTAAACCTTAGAAGCCAAAAAATGAACATGTTTAAAGAAGAGGAATAGAGAAACGGAACCCAAACCCAAATAAAAATATGCAATAGCACATGCCTTGAAAATTAAAATGCAACTCTGAATTCACATACCTTGAAAGGATCCGTTCTAGCAGCTCACCACCCTCACATAACCTGAAGCATACAGTAATGGATTGTCACTTTCAAACCTTCAATCTAGTTCACAGCCAATGCAGCCAATGTAAAGTGAGTAAATAATGTAATTAGAATAGAAACATTCTAAAGATCCAGCCTGGATAACACTCTGGATCAGTTTTAAAAAAACAATAGTTGAGTTCTAATATATGACTTTGGGTATATATGGTAGCAGTACCATAAGAACTGAATTAGTGACCGACTCACAGCAAAAGCACACTGCAACTGAGCTACTAGATTTATACCAGTTTCATAAAAATATATCTGCTAAACTAAAGCTGGTTTCAACTTTCAAGTTCTTGTTAATGTAAATGCATCATGCACAGATCGCATAAGCAGCATCCAAGTCAAGACTTTCAAATTTTTGGAGCTTGAAAATAGCCATCTTCTTGTGCTATACAGTAAAGTTAGCAAGAACTTCTCTTATGTCCACGACTAGTGATTTAATAATGTTCAAACAATAAACCTGAGCTATTTTCTCCAAGACGTCTATTTTTGGTTGGTAATGCTTCTGTTTCCTGAATTTCCAGCTCGCTAATTGTTATCACCCTGTACTCTACAGAAGTTTGATCCAAAATGCCAGCACTACAAAAACAGTATCTATAAGGTGTTGTGTTCGACTTTTCTAAAGCTCGAGTTCAGCAGAAATTAAAAATCTTTAGCAAGCAGAAAGGCAAATTCCCAATGTCCCATGGAAAATTGAAATAGCCAAAAAGTTCGAAGTTATTGGTAGGATGTTTCAGCACAATTAAGCCAAATAATGAGAAAAGGATTGAGATTTTCTAACGTTGTCCTAAGTGAGACTATCTGGAATGCTCCCTGCTGCTTAACAAGATTCCCTGGTTTGAACAATTGATGGATTCCACGATCTATCTAGAATGCTCCCTGCTGCTTAACAAGATTCCCTGCTTTGAACAATTGATGGATTCCATGATCAATAAATTTAACTAGAAGAATGGGTAAGATGTATATGGATGCTAAGCATGTTGGGGAGCAAGATGGTTAAAGGTGATATGAAATTAAAAGTCTATAAATTTAATTAAAAGAACGGATTAGGTGTATATGGATGCTAAGCATGGTGGAGAGCAAGTTGATTAGAGGTAGCACCTCAATTAGAAGACCTATTGTTAAAAAATTGTAGCAATAAGACAGAAAGGTAATTTCTGCTTACCAGAGAAGCCAGTTACAGGCAAGAATCAAAACTATTCTCAAGGCATGCGTCCATACATAAATGGCTAAAACATTCTAGTGGTGCAGTCCTATCAGAAAGAAACTAGCTCTTGGAGGGCAAATATTGAGATGGAACTTAAATGGTTTAGTGTGGACATTGCATGAAAAAGAAGCAAGAGAAAGAGAAAATTCAAAATATAAGGCAGTATATTCTCAATACTACCTTGGATGGAAGCATGCAAGTCTTTCAATATCAACTAATTAAGGTAAATCCTGGGAAAAGGAAGACCTATTCTTGAAATTCAAGGAATGAACTGATATGTTATGGGATGTCAAACATAGAACCAAAGAAAGTGTCCAATTGAATTTCATGAATTGCCACTGCAGCAGAAAGTGTGACTTTTGTGAAATCATGAACCTGTTGTAATTTCACAATATCAGACATCATAGAGAAGAAATTGGATGTTATACGGTTCTGGATAAAGGTTGGCTCATAAATAATAGATACTTTATATTTTATGACAAAGGGATGGAATTTGATCTTGAGCATTGACATATATTGACACATCACAGAAAATATAGCAAGACAGTTTACTGAACAGAGAAATGGGGGGATAAAATGGTTAAAATACATTTCATTTGAGTGAAAGAAAAAAAGATCAGATAAAAACACCTAGACATTTGTCATAATATCGAAATTCATACAAAACCATTCCATGCATTTAGATAAATGAACAATTTGAGATAATATCTCGACCTTTCTGCGATTTAAGATTCATTAGTGTTGATCATCAGACTGGAAACCTATAGAATATTTCACTCAAGGCACATGGACCAAACAGTCCAGGCCCAGAAACAAAGAAAGTTCTTTGCAACAGCTAGTGAAAAGTAATGGGAACGTTACTTTTTACTTTATTTTTTCTATGACCTTCTATAACAAAGAAACCTCGACAGTTCCAATTGTGGATATTAGAATGTGATCATTTTGTCTAAATTTGGTTATTCAAATTCCATAGCTTCTGTGCTCTAATACACCACTTTTTACATTATTTTTTCTATGACCTTCTATAACAAAGAAACCTCTACAGTTCCAATTGTGGATATTAGAATGTTATCATTTTGTCTAAATTTGGTTATCCAAATTCCATAGTTTCTGTGCTCTAATACACCACTCTATCAGTGATATACTAAGCTAGAGAAAGCCTTCAGCATTAAAAAGTTAATTACAGTAAACCTGATTTCTCAAAGTATATTTTGGAATGACATTTTGTCTAAATGATAACCTTAACTACCTAAATTTATCAGCCTCAAAATTTTCTCATGCAACTCTTAGTAGTACTAGAAATATATTAGGGTAAAGAAAAATTAAGCTTAAAAAGGGAACCACACTGAACTCAAGCTTCCAAAGCCAGATTAACCAATGACTTTAGGCACTATAATATAATAATAATAATAATCTAATTTTAAGGTCACAGCCTAGCAAGACACCAAATTGGTATACAAGATCCCTTTGTTTGTGGAACAAGGGACTCCTGCGCATAGCAATTTGACTGATAAAGTCTACAGAGGAGGTGTACATACCCTACCCTCCCTCAGGAATTGAACCTGTGACCTCCTAGGAAGAAACACATGTTCTAGAATCTAAACCGTTAAGCCCTTGTGTGTGCAAACCATATATGACCCCCCAGGAGTTGAATTCAATACCACCATTGGCTATTGATACTCATTCCCATGGACTTCACATGCTAAAGCTTGAGTTCCCAGAGGCATATTTCTGAATGACTTCTTGTCTGAACTTATTTGCATAATTTTCTCAGCTTCAAAATTTCCAATGCAACTGACATCATAAATATACTGGGGTAAAGGAAAATCAGTCTTGACAATTGCATTAAGCTTGAGCTCTCCAAGCCAGACCAAGGACAATAGGCACTTTGTTGTCTGTATAAACAATATGACAGCATGAAAATCGAGACTCAGGATCACCATTGGTAATCACCACCCACAAACCACAAGCATCATAGATATTTTATCATTGGCCTTGCTTTAGTTACAGTGACGATCTTGCAGCCTATTTCATTAAAACCCAATAGCAGTTTATTTTTAATGCTTTTTTAAGCCATTTTTAGCAATCAATCCTTTTAACTCATCACACACAGTCTTTTCATCATGTCAGTGTAAAACCTTTTTCTATGTAAGGGGGCGTCAAAATAACAATTACCAAAATTGATAAGATTGAAAACAGAAATAAAAGAGCATAAACTGTGCTCATCCATCGTTTTGGATCGCAACATTCACCGCATGGTTAAAATACTGCTCTTAACTTATGTAGGAGAAAAACTTCTTTACATACTATGGCATAACCAGAAAACATGTAAATAAGAGGTAATTGGACTTGGAACTTACTCCATTACTATATATACATTTGAATTATCTTCATATGCTTCATGAAATTTCACCAAGTTATGGTGTCCTGTCAATGCTCTGAGAATTTTTACCTCCCGCCTAACATCCTCAATGGCAATGGCTGTAGTCATCTGTTCAACAAAATTGTGTATAAAGGTGAGATAAGTGCTTAGCTTGTTCTTTTTTTCATGAACCTATTAAAATGATCTTTGAAAAAACTTGAACTGTAAACTGTATGAGCACTACTATAGTTAATAGGAAAACAAATAGCAAAGACCAGAAACTAGTATTACAACACTCGGATCTTATATTAAGTCGCATAGATCAAGTATGACAAAATGCACAAAATAGCATTGTCATGTAAGCAAAAGAATCATAAAAGCTTGTGCAATGCCAACATAAAAGTAGAAAAGGATTAACTGTGAAATTGTGAATTATGTTTTGCTCTGGTGCTCACAAATTCACAAAATGCAAATTACAGCCCTTTTAAATTAATAAGAACCGATTAAGATAGCATAAGAGATGCTGTAATCTGAATAGATTAAGCTAAGCATGTAGGATCATTTATTTGAAATGAAACAATCCAGATTTGAGAGATAATTATTGATTGGATACAAACAATTGAACTAAACTCAAAAAAGAACATGCCATCCAAACTATAATTTCTAGAAAAAAATAATTTGAAAGTTTTCAGCTGAATACACTAAACACCAAATTGCATTCAGTCCTCCTTGGACCTCCACCAAATCAATAAAATGACAATGGCATGAGAATATCAAAGTTCATTATTTCTGTACTGCATTTTCAAAGAGTGCCAGAGTGTAATTGCCATGTTACTGTTTTTATCATTAGATAGGTTGTCCTATGCTAATCTGACTGTGGCTTAAGAATGTCATGGTGAAATGTAACAAATAGAACAAAAAAACAAATGTTAAGTTGTTAACTCACAGACATCAAGATCCAGGCCAAGAGAATTTTTTATATTACAACCAGCCCTCATAAGAAGAAATGTAGCTTTAAGGAAAAGGGTAGAAATGAAATTCTGTATATGTTCAAATGACAATATACTACATATATGTAACTTTGAAAACAATGTCTAGTCAACAAGACATTTTAACACCTTCCAAGGGTTTGTGCCAAATAGTCACTAATGCAATTAAAAGGTCTTCTTAAAAACATATTTTAGAATAAAAAGAATAAATGCATTTGATTTGTAAATATAATATGATAATTGTCAATTGTCTCACTAGGTGATAATAATGTATTTGTCGTCCATGCACAAACAATGAAACAACAAGAGAAATATAAAATACCCCATCGTGTCTTTTTTCCACTAAATAAGCTCATTGAGGTTAACTCAATCTATTCTCAAAAGAGTAATAAAATTATTTCAAAAACTTGAACTCCTGGATTTCTCCACAAATATAATTGCACCAAGAGAAGCAAGATGCTCTACAACCCAGAGGGGGAGAGATCTCGGTGTACATACATATTTACGTGGGTAAAGGTGATAATAATGTATTTGTCGTCCATGCACAAACAATGAAACAACAAGAGAAATATAAAATACCCCATCGTGTCTTTTTTCCACTAAATAAGCTCATTGAGGTTAACTCAATCTATTCTCAAAAGAGTAATAAAATTATTTCAAAAACTTGAACTCCTGGATTTCTCCACAAATATAATTGCACCAAGAGAAGCAAGATGCTCTACAACCCAGAGGGGGAGAGATCTCGGTGTACATACATACTTACGTGGGTAACACTAATAAAATAAACTATAAAGATTTGACATCCAACCTTTAACATCAAAAAAAAGAATGAAACACCGAAAAACTATCATAGATACATGTTAACCCTGGATATTTTAAGCATCAAAAGGTTTGAACCTAGGCCTTTTATCCCCCTCAGTGCTTAATAGATACAGTATTAAGATGGACCTATGCTAGTGAAAGAAAAGAACGCATACTACAAAATATGTGGACCAGTCAAGTAGGAGCACACATAGTAGTTGAGTCCATGATATGTAGGAGCACATAGTAGATGACCACCTTGATGTGGACCAGTCATTTAGCTCCATGAATCCATTTACCAGTTAATACTACAGGCAAGAATATAGAACATTCACATCACAGAAAATGTGATGTTCCACTTCCCTCCCACTACATCCCCTTCGAAAAAGAAATGTTAATTAACTCAAGATATGTCTCAAGCAAAGAACACCCACTTTTTTAACTGAGTAGGTGCACACACAAGAAAATAAAGAAAAGGTAGGTGAATGGATAAAAACTTAAAAGAAAAATGACATGAACAAGTGAACATTTTCTTATTGTTTGTCTAGTTGTCTTGTATCCGTCTTCTGAATAAAGGCTAGCCAATATTTTTTGGTAAGATATATGTTACAGTTTCAATTTTTTCTTATATTGATCTTCTGAATAAGGGAAAGCCAATGTCTTTTGGCAGGCATATATTTTTAAAATTCAGTTACTGCAGCTTGAAAAAGTTTATAATTTCAACAAATATCTCAAATTACCACTTCATGTTATTCAAGCCCATATATGTTTGAAGAGAATTTAATCCAATGCAATCAACAGTCTTCATTTAAAAGACAAGTTGCTAGTTCAAATGAATTGTGAAGTTAAAAAATTCTGCATAGATAGATACACACACATACATACATATATATATCAAGTTGCTAGTAAAGAACTGTGAAATTATAAAATTATACATGCATAGACATACATACAGACATACATTCATACATACATACATACATACATATATAAAAGACAAATTGCTAGTTCAAAAGAAATGTGAAGCTATAAAATTATGCATACACGTGTGTGTGCGCATGTGTGTGTACTTATTCACAAACAAGGGGGTCTCATATGTCAATTTGGCATAGACATACATGCATGCATGCATATATATATATAAGACAAATTGCTAGTACAAAAGAAATGTGAAGCTATAAAATTATACATACGCGCGTGTGTGTGTGCATGTGTGAGTGTACTAATTCACAAACAAGGGGGTCTCATATGTCAATTTGGCATCTGGCTAGGCTGTGGCCTTCAATTAGATTATTATATATTGGATTCCACCTAAAGATAACTGGATCAAATTAAATTATGATAAGTGATCAGAGGTAACCCCAGACCTGCAGGTGCTGGAGGAGTGCTTAGAGATGGAAAAATGCTTAGAATATATTACAGATTCCTTGCTGTGGCCACAAATAATAAAGAAGAGATTCAGGCATTGATGGAAGGTATTAAACTATGCCTTAAGTTTTAACCATGGAATGCAAAACATTGAAGTGGAGGGAGATTCAAAATTAATCGTTGATTTATTACTAAACAAGGCCAACGAAAGCTATTGTTCCTCCAAAACAAAATATCCCAGATCAGACACAAGAAAATCAATGAAAATGCAATTTATAGCCATAGTAGAAGAGCAGTAAACAAGCTTAAATGATAAGGAACAGGAACTAAGGGCGATTGAGGTTTGCATGATCCTCAGGAATCAATTGAATAGGAAGATACATTGGCCCACTCCTAACCCCCAACTCTCGTCTAACCCATGCCCCCTAATTTTTCCTCCCTCTCTCTACCCAAATCAACCTTATAGTTGAGGGTTGTGTCTGCATTTATAAACTGTGTCTGCATTTACGAACAGAGCTATTACAAATCTAACGATAAGAATGGGGATGTTCTCAAGACATGGGTCAACCCTGCCACCCCATGTATCTAGATTTTTCACCTAGGGGCAGGCCTCTTCAATCACTCCGCCCCGCCCTGTCCCGGGTGTGGCAAACATTGGGCATAGGGAATCAAAGGCGCATAAGACAAAACGAGGCAGGCCCTGTCAGTGACCACAATTAAACAGTTAAAAGAGAACAGAAAGATGTGGGGTCCCATCGGTCCAAGACTGTAATTTGTTGAAAGACTGACAAGGTAAAACAAGGACGCTGTTGAGAATGGCCTGGAAATAAGGCAAGAGAAGATGCACCAGGTGATGCTTGTTCTACAGAATTTGTGCAATCTTCTAGGCAAACTCGTCAAAAACTCTGAAAACACGAGCAAGCAGATATCTGAATTGGAAACTAGCGTTATGGATGAAAAGTTAAAACATGTACATTAATAGCAGGCTCCGACCGACCAAGACATTAATGGCTCTAATATCAGGCAAATTCATAGAGAACTTGTAAACCTGAAGGTAATGCTTTCAAACGACGGTGAGTCGACACTTTAAGACTCTTCTCAAAGGCACTTTTGCTTTTTGCTTGGAGATAAGCTCGGGGAAAAAGTAGACTCTTTGGCTGCCTACAGATGAACCTGAATCTCAGAATGTTATGAGTTCTTTTAGTTTTTATGGTTATGCATGTCCTATAAGTCAAGGTCTGTCATCCAGCAAGGCAGATAGTTAACACAATGAAAACTTTTCATTGCCTTGTGATTGTAATGATCTCCTGGTCGCTCTCTAAATAGAATGTTATGTGGAAGGTTATTTGAGGCTTACCAACCTCCTTTCTGTTTTGTAGACTGATATCTAAGAAGGGGATAATCTGAAAATCCAAGGTTCTGGACTGCAGTCAATATTATCCATCCAGGTGACTGTATAATTAGTTGACTAGCTATAGATATACATACATATAGGCCCTGAACCAAATTCCAGACTTTTCGGGTCCTATTATTTTCACGGAACCAGTCTACCTGGGACTGAAACCCCCTGACAACCCCAAGATGACATGGATGCCCACAGAAGAGAGTTGAGAATTGAAGTAATAGAAATTAGAAAATGCATCAAGCATTTGAGACGCCGAAAAATAAAAATTATAATTAAAAACGTGTAGTCACCTTAGCCTTGGATATGATCTTGACAGCAACAGACTGGCCCTTGAGCTCTCCTTTCCGGGACTTTGCAAAGCAAGTGTGCCCAAAATGTCCACGCCCAACCTCATAGCCGAGATCATACTTAGACGAGAAATTCTTGCTAAAGCCAAAATTTTTATCAAGAACGACTTCTTCGCTCTCGGTCCCTTCAGGAATCGCAACTTCATTGGGTTTCACAGACCCGTGCCGTCTCGCAAGAGCGGCCTTGATATGCTTTGCAGGGGACGGAGGAGGGAACGGCCGCCTGAAAAAGCGCCGGGGAGTCGTATTTGCAGGCGAATTGCGGAAATTACTGTTTGCAGGGCTAGGGCTATAGAACGGAAAAGGTGAGGGTTTGCTAATTACGTCAACAGGACCCGGGGATTCACCGATCCTACATTTGTCATCCTCGTTAGAAGCGCCCCCATTGTTTTCCTGTTCTTGAGGTTGCGGCAAAGGAACTCCTGGTGCCGGAACTTTGCCATAGCAGATTCCCATGACAGGCAGACGGAAAAATAAACACAAAATAAGGCCAAGAATTTCAAGCAAATTCTACTATCACCAATGACTTGAATTACTCGATTCTATTGAACAACACCAAACAGAACCGTAAGAAATACATGGTGTTATCAAAGATGCAAATCTCAAATCCTGAAATCTTCGCCAAAATGTGTCACTGTGAATCTCCCAGTTTTCGACCCCAAATAAAGGAACCGCAAGTCCTCTAATTTTTGGCAGAAACAGATCTCTGAATATCCAAATTTGGGGGGCGAAAGACGCCACTGTGAAATCCTCTCTTCTTCGCCCAAATAAAAATGGCACTGTAAATATTGGGGAAAAGGCCTGCCGTTTTCCTTCTAAAATAACGAAGGCCGAGATCTAAAAGACAAGCAATTCAACTCCCAGAAAACTGACGCACGGTACCCTTCTTCGCCTGCAAGTATTCCTCCTCGTCCTGAAAATTCTCTTTTCTGCTTTCACTGTTGTCTTCCTTTCTTGAGGGATTAGTTGCATTGGATTATTGCGTGTTAAACAGTGGCCTACTTTTCAGTCCAACGGAACCCTAACGCCGTGGGATGAAGATGAGGGATGACGAAGGTGACTTTCAATTAATGTAATGATATATAATCGTCGAGAGGCGGACCCAGCCTGGCCAGAATTTGAGCCCACTTTATTTAAAATCATTAATTACGACACCAAATTTGGATTTGTATGGGATTTGGGGAATAACGACCGGTGGTAACTTTGAATTCATTTAAACGTTTTTGGGGTTTACTTAATTTGACCCAATTTGAAATCTACTCCTTCAAAGTTTGTAAAAAAATCATATCCTCTGAGTCCATGATGGCTGGCTGATGCCTTTTTCATTGGATTTAAAGGATTTAGGTAAAGGCCGCGTAATCTAGGGTGGGGGAACTGTGCCCTAGCTGTCTGTATCCGTATAGCTCTGTAGCTGGAGTATTCAAAAAAAGGTGTGCCGTGTTTCTTTTGGCACGGCATGGCTTTACGGAGATTTAAGGTTTATTCCAGGCTTCCAACCTTCCCCAGAATTCTCAATTCTTCATGCTTTCTCACAGTTTTCTGTCCTGAACGAATCTGAATTTTGCTTTACGAAGGTAAAAAAGAGGGTTTGATGTTGCCCGATTACAAGATAAACTTGCTTGCACTGGAAGCAAATTCTACGAGCGTTTCGATGCTGAAAAATTGAATTGCAGATCTTATTCCTCGTCTAGTCACCTCACCTAACAAATATTTATTTTTAAATGTAAAGCGAAAAGATTCTATACCGTCCAAGTAAGGGTAAAATAATTAATAAAAAATTAGTTGAACAATGCAACTCAATTTCTTTTATATTTTTTTTTTGCCACGGATTCTCCTTCCATTATTCATTTGAATGATTATGTAAACAAGGTATCTTTCCTAGGGAACAGATTTAAAAACATAAATTTATTTTGTTTTTTTTTGTCATTTTGAGGTTTTTAAATCCTGGATTTAGGCTAATTTAAAATAAATAAAAGATTTATTTATTTCGACGATGATGGTAAGCGTCTCAATTTGGATGGATTGAATTATAAGAAAATTGATTAAAAAATTTTTATTTTTTTTTTTTTTTTTTTCTCACCCACTCATATTTATTTACTAAATATATAAGTTTATTTTTAATTTACCAAAGTTAATATTTTCTGAAAGATCATTTTGATTTTTTAAATTGGACTTGATGTTTTTCAATAATATTTTAATTTTCTTTTATTTCATATTTTTTTGGTACATCACATCACATTTTTTTATTTAAACTTAATTCTATAATGTTTTAAATAGCATGAATATTTATAAAATTGTGTCTCCTTTATTGTCTAATGGTTTAAGTAAGAATCAACATCTTTAACTACCCTCTCTTTAAGTTTAAGGTGGCTTTCATTGCAATTGAAAGTAATGTTAGGAAGTTTTTATCATTTATGTTAATTATCTTGTGTAGATAGATAGCTCCTTAATCATAGTTTTGCTTTGAATGGGAGGAAGCTTAATGTTATGGAGACTAATTGGATAAGGTGTTTAATTTTAAGATTATTAATTACAAAAATGCTTCTAGATTTGCTTCATTTTTCTTAAGTTTTTCTATAAATTTTGTAACACCAAATGTCACATCCATATAAGATATTTGGAGTCACACATGCATTGAAAAGGGTTTTATTTTCTTCCCTGAGCCAAAAATATGTTGCTTTGCAATTGTCCTCGTGACCAAAATAGGCTTGTCAGGTTGTGATTCTCCATTAATCCTTTTATTGGCACTATAGTTTCAGTTTAATTTGTAATGAAGGCTAACTCCAATATACTTGTACAAATTAACTTCCCCCGAGTTCTTTTTTTTTTAATGATGGTTCACCATTTGTTAGAGGGCTACATCAATCGGGAAATTTCCAACACCTGTTATTCCAAAGAATCAAGGTATGGCCAGCATTACAAACATTGCATAATCAAAGTCGGCTCCCAAGGAGCAAGTGTCACAAAGCGAGATTTGAACTCGGGTGGAGAGGACAACAACATTCCTCCCAACTTCCCCCGAGTTCTTATTGTCATATGCAAAATTAGGGTAACTAGTGCTCTTTGATTTTATAATTGTGACATTTGTTTTATTAATATTTACTGACATACCAAAGCTAAAACAAAGATCTTTGAGAATACTTGGGTGTGCATTAAGATCAAATTGGCACCTCACAAAAAGACCAATATCATCAAAGTAAAGAAAAAGGAGAGTGAATTAGACACGAGACTCCAATTTTTTCATGGTTTTGCACTGAGAGTAGCAAGGTGGTTACAACCCCATATGGGGAAGATGTTGTCATGTTTGTCACGTTACATAACATAACGTTCACATGTCGGCTCATAACTTATCAAAATAAAAAGTAATTAAAAAATTCATGTTGGCTCATAAAATAAAAATAAAACTAGCATAGATCCATCTTAAACCCAGATCTATTAAGCATCAAGAGGGATCCAATTTCTTGAGGTGTAAACATTTTCTTCATGTGTAAAAAAATTAAGACAAAAAAAAAAATACACCTCAAGAAATTGGATCCCTCCTTGTGCTTAATAGATCTAGGTTTAAGATGGATCTATGCTGGTTATTAGCATTATGCACATAATATTGTGTGACAAAAAAATATCTTCCACAAGGACATGCTACTTCTCTCAACATAATAAATCTCAATTGTTTAACATGCAATGCAATGATGTCGTGGAACTTTCAAATAAATGATGTGGCTAAAGAATATCTTTTTTTGGACATTAAAGCTTCATTTATATGTGGTTAAGTGGTTGGGATAGGGTATTGTCATGCAAATAGTCTAAGTTCAAACATGAGCAAGTGTAGGGCCCTTGAGTGTGTGAGAAGGAAGGTGTTTGTCCTCCCTAAATTGGTTCCCCTGTCATAAAATTAGCTTAACACATATTTGATAAACCAAATTCATATAAGTGGACGTTAACAAGATACTTTATCCAGCATAGATCCATTTTAACCCTAAATTTATTAAACACCTAGAGGGATAAAAAACAAGACTCAAACCTCATAATACTTAAAATATCGATTATAAACAAGTCTATGTTGGAGTATGTTATTATTTTATTTTGTTTTATTATTATGATCAATTTTTCATTATATTTGTTTTTATTATTATGGTCAACTTGTATTTATTTGTTTTTGTATAAATCTCAACTTTTATTTCATTTTATAGGTTATTTACATTACATCACAATATATGTCTCATTCAAAGTGAGTTGTAGAGTGCACCTTGTTTATGTCATACAATTAAAAGAAAAACAAATCAAGCATAAAAGTTCCATTAGCAAATTCAAAACCTAATCAAAACTTAAAAACTGGGTTGACTTGTATCAAGACACCCAGACACCCATTACATATAAGATACACATAGCAAAGCATCGTAAAAAAAAATCCAAAGAAACATAAGACATTGCACCTAAGCATAAACATAATATTAAGTCATAATTTGCAATTTTACACCAATTTTACATTTGATGGAAAATCATTAAAATCATTTAATATTAACCTCCATTTGCAATTGTTTTGCCAATCTAAACTATGATTAAGTCCCCTCTATCATTCACTAGTTTAAAAAACTTTAACTACTCATAAATTAACCAAACCCAACCAGACCCAATGTGAGAAACTTGTCACTTTGAACTAACAAAAATAAACCTAATTGTGCTTATGCATAACCCTTTATCCCTTTATAAACTTGTATTAAAACTCTAAAATCCAAAAGACGAAGTTAGGTGTGGTTGTGCAGAGCCCTTTGTGTAATTGTATTAAAACTCTCTAGAATCCAATTTACTCAAAAAAAAATACCTTTCAAAATAAAGAACTCCGTGACTAAAACAGAAAACGTGTTATAATGTGAATTCAAAGCTCTACATTGATTTTACATTTTTTTAATTAAAATAATTAATAAATATTTAATTGTTTTACACGAAGAGAATACTTGTACTTCAAGATTTTTTTATTTCTCGAGATAAAGGTTGGGATGGATTAGCCCATTAAACTTCTAATGGGAAATCATGAAAATGAGTGATAACTTATTTTACTTTATTTGATTGGATTTTGGTTCACTTGTACTTGTACTTGCGTTGGGATGTTTCCTGTGTTTGGAAAAAATTGCAAGTTCATTCTTTCAAGGAATTTAAGAAGCATATAGTGTCATCGCTAAAAGTTAAATGCTAACAACCTACCAAAATGGACAAAAGCTATTACCATTCACATTAATCTATGTGGTTTAAGAGGCATCACATCAAATGCGTTGATATGAGCTTTGCAATATTGAATGAAATTTGTTTTTCACTTTTTAGAAATAAGGTCTCAATCAAAGGCTTCCATTAAATTAGGTTTTTTTTATTTCATAAATTAAATAAGTTTTTTATCAAAATTATTATATATTTTTTATTATTATTTGATTTTTTATTTTAAAAAAAATTGAGTAAGTTTAAAGGTTAAGAATAACATTTTTTTTGATAAATTATAGATTTGAATCTAAAGAGAATCAAACATGTATACCTTAATGAAGCTCACGGTTGTAGGTGGGTTGGTGAAAAGTGGTGGTTAAGTCTCCATAGGTCAATAATTCAAATCCTATGGGTTAGAGGTTGAGGCTAGGAGCCATACGGAACAAGGCTGAGCTATGGGGCGTCCAAGGCGGTCCTCATCTTCGCACAAACCTGGTTTGAGTACCTCTAATGGTGAGCAGTTCGCTCTTCCAGTCAACACTAAGGTTGGCCTCAATCGAGGTTATATACCTATCCTAAAGGCGTGGGGGGATTCCTCGTAAAAAAAAAAAAAAAATGTATACCTTAATGAATTAAGCAGTTATATCATTGCATAAAGGAGATCCCAAATCCCATAAATAAAAGGGTCCCATACATTGATTTGGTGTTTAGTCAATTATGACATTAAAATTAAATTATTATTATTATAAGTTCATTATATATTTTTCGACTCTATTGTAATTAGATATTGATAAGTTGATGTTGGAATTTCATAATGAAGTTTACTCCCAAAAAAAATTATTTTGGCAAAATATTCATTGTCCAAGGACCCTCAATCTATTTGTTTTGCAAAAATAAAATACTCATTTTTGCATTTGTTAATAAAGTGTCAAACAAACATGAAGAATAGAAATGAGCAAAGCCAAATCACCTTAAATTACAAGCCTTGGAGACAAGCGCAATCGTTTAAAGCTCAAGACTTTATATCTTGAAAGTCTAAAGTGAAAGTCCATTATTTCCAAAACATGGAACCTTTTCCCTAATCCAGATACGAAAAATCATGGTTATAAACAAATAACCAAAACATTGAGGAAAACAATTTGACTTAGTGAAATCGCATACATTGCAACTACTTACCTGAAAGAAAAGTTTGAAATATTTGACTGCAACTTTAAAGAGACAAATCCCCATTGGTTGGAAAATGTTGCTTTTACTAGTATGATCAAACCAAATTGGAAATGTTTTGATGCTTCTTTGAAGGAGTCCTATAGTTTGCAGTTTGTTAATTCCTTAATTGTTATAAAGAAATTAACAGTGGATTGGTCGGTTAATCAGCTGAAGAGTAGGAACTTCAGACTCAAACATATTGAATCTCAAATAAGTTCCTTTTATAATGATTGTCCAGGTACTTTGAGCAGTAAGGAGTTACATGACCTAGTTGTTCTTGAGGAAAGAAGGAATGCTATACTGAAGGAAAAGGAAGCTGAGGTAAGGATGAAAAGCATAGCAATCTGGCTTTCTTTAGGAGATGAAAACAATGCTTACTTTCACAAATTTGTAAACCAAAGGAAGAGGACCAACACCATTTGGGAATTAAACAAAGAAGGAGAGGAATCTATCAAGGGGTTTGATAATTTAGCTGTTGAAGGGGTCAAATTCTTTGAAGAAATTTATGCAAAGCCAGAGCTGAATAATCTCCCTGATCTAGTAAAAACTTGCATGAAATTTCCTAAATGGATTAAGGATGAAGACAATGAAAATCTTTATGCCCTTATTTATTTGGCGGAACAGGAAGCTACTTTGGGGAAATCCAAAAAAGAGAGAAGTCGAGGGTCGGACAGATGGACATCACAATTATTCCTTGCCTTTTTTAATCTGTTGGGAGAAGACGTGCTGAGAGTAATTGAGTATAACCGAACTTCAGGTAGAATGTTATCCAATTTTAATTCTACTTTCATTGTTCTTATACCTAAGGTGGATAATCATGTTTCTTTCGGGGACTTCCACCCGATCTCTCTCTGTAATGCTCTTTATAAAATAATGTCCAAGATTATAGCAGAAAGAATCAAACCCTTTCTAGCTTCTTATATCTCTCAGGAGCAATTTGGATTTCTAACTAATAGGAGTATTCATGAAGCGGTAGGCATTGCACGGGAGTGTATCCATACCGTTAAGAGCAAGAAAATTCCAGCTAAGGTTATTAAGATAGATTTATCTAAAGCCTATGATAGAACATGTTGGTTGTATGTAAGATTGGTTCTCATCTACTGGTTTCTCGCTTCAATTTGTTAATTGGATTTGGTCATGCATTTCTACTATCAATTATTCCCTTTTGATTAATGGAGCATCTTCCTCTTTTTTTATCCCTTCGAGAGGCTTACGACTGTTTATGGATAATCTACTCGATCGGACGTGAGCATGATCTCCCTACTCCAGGTGGATCTAGAACAAATGAATACATAATATAGATCTACTTTCGTAAATCAATTAGAGATTAAAGTAGATAGACACCTTACCTTCAGATTAGCGAATCCTTCTCCTCTTTGTTGTTCCAAGCTCCGTGGTGTTCAAATCTAGAGCTGCAAAACCCTATCAAGCATTTAGAGACAAACAAACAATAAAAGCACATATAAACACTAAATGATGTAAGCTAACAGTTAAGGAGTAAAGCTCTAAATATCATTAACGCAAAGACATTTATGGAAAGAGATTATATGATTGTAAATAAATGGGAAATACATAGAAGATTAATGATTACAACCCAAGCCTTAATGTTGTAACCTTCCTCCAATAGTCCAAGCCAAGCCTCCAAAGGGTGTGTGTGCCTCCCAAGAGATGAATAGGGATCACCTAGGATAATTCCACTAGCATGTAAGTTCTATAGTTCTTCCTCCCTTCTCAATGGAGAGAGAGGTCTTATTTATAAGGCTAAGAGGATAGAGTAGGTTAAGGATTAGGGTGAGAGGTCTAAGGGATCTTCCCATTAGGTTATGATCCAAATACCAGTTGTTCCTACCAATTAGGGATAGGTATCTATGTCACCCAGCTTCTAGAATTCGCTTGAATCCCCTTGTCATCCACTCTAACCAACCCTGGCGCACTCTGCATGAATACAACAGGCGCCAGGAAGGGTTGGTGCATCTTGCATGAGGACAACAAGAGCCAATGGCGCAGGATGCTAGTGTACATCAGACGTCAGCCAAGGTTTTGCGCCGCTTGCTAGGCAGCAGGATGCGCCAACATCACTAGGAAAGGTGGAAAACAAGGTCAACAACTTGCTCAATGATGTTCTAGCCTGAGAAACTTCAAGGATTAAAGCACTGAGTTGATACAAGGCTCATGATTATGAGATTTTGGTATAACAACGACATGGTTTCCTGTAACATCCCGTAAAAATACCAAAATTAAAAAAAATTATAATAGCAATAATTATCGAAGTCGTTAATGCAGAACATATAAATTAATTAAATTTCTTAACTAAGATAATCAATAATGATGACACGTCATACTTCTCAAATAAAATATGATATATTTGTATTTTCTATTTCAGATTTTAACGGATGCTAAACTTCTTAACGAAATATCCTTTTATGATTATGCATAAGAATATGGTTTACAGATTTGCTTAAGTTCTAATTATGATTACATGTTGTACATAGTTTATACTATTATGATGTTCTTGATGAAGTGCTGACAGTTTGTTTGTATGTTGACGAAGGGGTCCTACGAGGTACCCTGGAGTTTACTTAGCTACGTTTAGCTAAGGCATTTGAATCATGTTTCCATGTGCAGACCGTAGGTAAGAATTTATATGACAACATGTGTTAATAGTACATGTGTCTTTCAACTCAACGTCAATGTAATATTAAATGTTAAGTACTTCCTTGCGAAACAGGTTACTGGAGGTATGGATACTTGGTTCTAAATCTCGTTTGTGTGCTGACTTACAAAACTCTTCAGTGTTATAATTTCACGTTGTCCAAGTGTTTGTTATAATGCTGCAATTATTATCATATGACTATTGTCATTATTATCAAAACAGTGATACCAATATCTATTGATAAAGATATTAGAAAGCTTGTAGAAAATAGTGTTTATACTTTGGAACTATCATTACGTCTTGATTCTACAGAACTTAGACCATTCTAAGTCCCGAATTCATTATTTGATTATCATTACACAGTTAATATATGAACGGTCTAGTGACTAGTGCTTGTGCTATGAACTCAGCATTTATAGTGTATAACGTCACCATTTAAACTATGCCTTAGGTATTACATCTATCAATTAAACTTTGCAGTACATGGCTAGCATATTAAAATGTGTATCACTTATCTATACCTATAGGCTCACACTATTATTATGAATTGGAAATTCATTGCTATTGTGTGAAATCTATAATGTATATAGTATCTAAAACTACTTTTGCATAGCTAGAATCCTAACTATATCTATGGTCTCCATTTATCAAATGATTAACAATATATATATATGGCTAAGCTTTATTCTATATATCTATATACGAGTCTTAGTAATGAAATGTTAACATTATAAAGTGATTATACAATCACACCAAACCTTGGCATACAATACAAACATTACGATGCATAACAATAAACTGTAGAGACTAATATGAAATACGATCCACGGGTCTAACAAAGCAATTATTTTGATGTTGACAGGGTATTAACTTGGCATGCTTTCCAAGCTGGCGTTGATAGGCCTAGAATTAACGTCGTTCCACGGTTAAGTGATGTGGAATCCCAGTTGTAAGGTCTTCACGTGGTTTGTGTTTGTAATGAGCATCACAACGAGCTAAGCTGTGCCATGCATTGGCTCTCGATCTGCTTACTTGGAAATTGGTAGATGAAATAATCAATGCAATATTGATTACAATCGTGGTTCGAAAATCAACGTGCCTTAACTGGCAGATCTCCCACCATTGATCTCTGCAAGATCTGGGGCTGTGAATGAAACCCTATTCACGCGTTGGTAAGTAATGGAAAAAATGATTTTCGACATTCATTGTTGCGTTTTTGGTGGAAGGTCGTGGAGCTGACCGTCTGCTGCAATGTAGGGTTTTAGAGTTGGTTGAGAGGAGGACTCCTTCCTCGGTTTCAAACCTTGGACCTGTGAGGGATATTTCTTAATAGTTGCAAGCTCAAAATCTTGTGCCATAGCACTACGATACCATCATGGAAGTTGTGTATGGTTTTTCTTCTGTCAGTTGTTGAATTCATAGTTGAACTGGGGTTCGATCCTCCAGTTTGTGAAAAGATCTTCTGTGTTTAATTCGAGATTGCTGTCAAGTGCCATTGGGCTTCGTCATTTTTACTGTGTGGTGTGCCAAAGTTCAAGGCTTCGTTTCTAATGGTAAGTTCTGACGATAATGATACTAATACTATGTTACTCGTTTTTATAGTGTTTTCTTATTTTGTAACCCTTCGAACTGTATTTTGATAGGTACCCACTTCGTAGGAGGTTTCTTATGCATAATATTGGAGAAAGGGGCATGTTGCTACTACTTCCTGGCAAGCTCCGGTGGTTCTAGAAACCTCGTAGGTACCCTTTTGCATGGTTTTGATGGTGACTACTGTGTGCCAAGAGTTGGAAATATTCGACCTTGTTTCGATGATGGCCGAGTGTTGAGTTTTAAAGTCTTATTTTGATACATACTGTACAGAGGATAGCCTTCATTTGTTTAAGTTGCTACTTGGGTATTTGATGCCTGGCTGTGTCGTTGATAAGAACTTCGCACTCGTTTTTGTGTTGCTAAAGTCAAGGGTAAAACCCTGTGTAGTTTGTGGATCTTGACCTCGTTTTAACGTTTTAGTTGATAAGGGTTAAACTTCTGTGTAATGTTGGGAACCTTGACAAGTCCGTAATGTAAACTCTATTATACTTTTGAATGTGAAAACCAAGAACTGAGGGTTCTCTTGCACTTATAAACAATGGCTCGTGTTTGAAATGGAACACTGTGTTTTTAAAGTAATGGTTGAGATATTATGTAAATAATTGTTAAGGTGGTGCCGAACAACAAGGTTGTCTGTAGATAGTTGTTTCTTGTACTTTGTCATCGTTGTTGATATTTATGTTTTTGGGATGGCTATGCCACAGTGTGTTATTTTGTTTCACAAATGAAACCCTACCTATAGCTTTCGTTTGCCATCTGACTTGTACAGAGCTTTTGTACCCGAGACTTAACCTGTGTATCAAATAGTTTCGATACAGTGTATGTTTTCTTACTAGGGTTTGAATAATTTATACTTTTGGTTAAGTGAAAATATTTGATGTTTAAATATCTTGTTTGTATTCTCAATACGAGAATTAGTAAGTTAGAATTATAATGTTGTTTAGGGTTAGATAATAGGTCTATTATAAAATAGTTAGTTGAAGTTTGCCATAAATGGCTTGATAAGAAATTTATAAAGTGTGTACCAAAAATCACTTGGATTCTAAGTCTTGTAATAACTTAGAGTTTGATGCTACTGTGCAGATATTTAATAAATGAAATCATAAGTGATAGTTAGTGAAGAAATAATATGTGTATATTTATAATTAAATCTGTACAAAGATTAATTTTGCAGCTGCTATAATTCTTAAAATGTAAATGCTCTAAAAACATGAAATGTATAATATTGAAATGCATGTGATTACTATCTGAACTAGATAGAGTTAAACAAGAAATATATAGAACTGTGCAGAAACATAATGTGTTTTTCTTTCATGTAAGAATTATATGAATTCTATACAGTTGTTGATACTATACTGTAATGTTTACTGTGTTTAAATATATGGCATAATTATAACAAGAGCACTATTGTATTCATATTTCCAATCAATGGCATTCTGCCTATCATTCATCTTTCTTAATTTACTTCTCTATACTGGAGTACGATGCAGATAACATCATGGGAAAAAATATACAGATGGTTATCGATTCAATCATTTCACAAAGCTTTTTCATTCAGAATCATACTTAGATCAGAAAATAAAATAATTTCTTTTACATGACTGAGTTTAATAATTCTACTATGCAGAAACATTTAACTGTAAACAAAAGTAAGAACAGTAAAACCTGATTGACTGTAGGAGAAATAAACAGCCCAAGGAACCTGTTCCACCCAACCTATTCCTGAAGACAAACAAGTTACTTGCCTTAGAACCCCCAAGCCTATTCACTGAACCACCAGGAGGAAGATTCTGTAGAAGCCTTAGTCCATCAACTTGCAATAGAATATAGATTGTCCAGTCATCAAGACTCAGCAGTCAAAGAGACCTGCACCAGCACCTCTGGTTTGCCTTCTCAGTATAATTAGCAGACTCACAATTGCACTCTCACATAGCCTCCCTATTTGAATCTCTCAGTGATCACCTGATGCACTTGAGGAATATTTCTGCAGAAAATATTGTAAGGGGGCTACCTGCCTAATTCGAATTGCCTTATCTAGGATACCTACGCATTTTAGTGGTTAACTGGTCATTAATGAGCTGCCTGCTCTCTTCCACCCACCTGGGGGATAATGCCACAAATTTAGGGGTAGTTGCCCCATAACCAACAACTAGTGGTGGAGTGCAAATGTTTCCATCTGTCCCATACCTTCTAACAGCTTCCATTCCTCCTAATGGGTCAGTGAACACTCATTTAACAGTTCCCTTGGGTGTTTGTCTCCTATTTTAATTTATTAAATAATAATAATCAGTAATTACATTCATCCTTGACCAAACTTGGTCATAATTACAAAACTTTGTAATTAAAATTTAACATAAAGTATTTTGCAAATAAAATAATATTCTCAGAATTTGGGTAGGTGACATTTCCCACTGTCTCCATACCTTTTTCTACTGGTTATGGATGGTCTTAGAAGGTCCTTATCCAAGGCTAGAAGCAGTAAGAGAATCAAGGGTTTATGTTTTGACGAGGAAATTGTAACACACATTTTCTTTATGGATGATGCTCTCCTTTTTCTTGGAGGCTCTGATGAGGAGGACGAATTTGTTAGAGATCTTTTAGGGAATTTCATTTCTGCAACAAGTATGCTTATAAATTATGGTAAGTCGGCTTGCTACCACAATGAACAGGAGGAACTGTACTTGCAAAATTTCCATAGTATTATGCCTATGGATCGGTATCCTCTCAGTGAGGGTTTTAACTACTTAGGGTTCCATTTGAATCCTAACGGTTCTTGTAAACTTGATTGGAATTGCCTAATTACTAAGGTTGAAAGAAGAATAAGCTTTTGGTGTAATAGGTTTCTCTCCAGGGGTGGTAAATCAGTGTTAATTCAATCGATTCTTGATGCAATTCCTGTGTATTGCATGATAATAGAAAAAATCTCTAAAGGAGTCTTAAATAAACGGAGGAAATTATTCTTTAGGTTTTTAAGGAAAGGGAATTCTAATTCAGGTATTCATTGGGCTACCTGGTCATCTATTTCAAAACCTAAAGAAGAGGGAGGTTGGGGACTGAAGGAGCTCCATAGCTTTGGGAAAGCATTGGCTGCTAAATATGTCTGGCAAATTATTTCAAAGGAAGGAAAATGGCAGTCTATATTAAAGAAGAAATATCTGAAAAGCAAATCATTATTGGAATGGACCAGAGACCCACTGAAAAATTGCAGGGAAGATTCTTTGTTTTGGAAAGCTATAGTGGGAGCCTTTCTGGTAATAGGTGACTTATTGGCTTAACGTCAGAGAAGTTCTGATTGGAAAAGAAAAAATTGTGGGTATAGATAATCAAATTAATCTCTCGGAAGGACTGATTAAGCACCTCTCAGGTCGTGGACTATTCTTCTTATATGATATTGCTGGCAGAGGTAGAATGGATAGATATGTACAGGATTGGAAATCAGTGGCTGAACTGGAACTTCCAGAGAGATGGTCAAAACTGTGGATTAGACGGACATTGAACTTAAACAAAGGATTTATACTGTTAAAGGAACATCCCAATACTTTGGTATGGAGTGGAAACAAAGAAGGAGGAAAAGCATTCATCCTCTTGGAAGTTGGTGGTGGAAAATACTTTGGCAGGTTTGTGCTCCTCATAAAAGTAGAATTTTTATGTGGTCGTTACTGAAAGGAAAGGTTTTGACTTGGTATAATTTAAGGAAAAGGAACTTTATTGGCCCAAGTTGGTGCTGCTTATGCAGAAGTGAAGAAGAGAACTCCGAACATCTATTTCTGAACTGTCCTTTCTCAAGACAAATTTGGCTAGGTGTTGGGCAAAGTCTAACTTTAGCTAATCTTTGGGAAGCAGTTTCAATAGAAATCAATTTAAAAAACTGATTTGAAAACTCAAATTTGAAATCACTTAGATGCATCCCCTTTATAGTTCTATGGAGTATTTGGAAGGTCCAGAATGCAACTATTTTTTAGCATTGTCATTATCTCGCTTTCTATGTTATCTCTCAGGTACTTGCAATCTACAGGTTTTTTATAGATTAGGATAGCAAGGATAATAAGAGGAAAATGAAAGAAATTTGTGCTCGTAAGGAGGATAATATTGGATATTTTGATGGGGCTTGCGAGAATCCTTAAAGATTTTGTGGATTGGGGGGTATCCTGATTATCTCTGAGAATGAGTCCATTGAATTCAAAGCCAATGGTGGAAAATGAACCAACAACAGAGCAGAAGGACTGACATTGAGAACCTTATTACAGTTAGCTAAAGATGAAAGTTTGGATGATCTGAAGATATATGGTGATTCGGAATACTGGATCAAATATATGAGGAAGGAGCAAAGAATCAGAAATATGAATTTGCAAGGCATAGGACACAACTTGGATATAATAGCATCTTCATTTTGCAACAACAAGTATAATCATGTGTATAAGGAACAAAATGAGACAGTCGACGTACTATCTAAAGAAGGATTGCTTATGGAACCAAGAGCCTGCTTGATTACAGAAAACAAAAAAGAAGAAGAGGACAACAAGAACAGAAAAGGATAATTTTGGATTACTGGTCAGAAAGATTAAAAATGGCTCATTTATTGGGCTGTCATTTTTGTAATTTTGAAATTTTGGTTTGATATACTTGGATATTTAACTTGTATGCTGAAACAATATTTACATTTGGATATTTAACTAGTATGTAGAAATAGTATTTGCTTCATGAATCTCTTGAGAAGGGAAGATGTAAACAGTGAAGGTATACTCGAGGAATATATTCTAGACTTCAACATGAATGAAAGAATGTGATTTTTTGTTTTCTGTGGAAAAAGAAAAAAAAACCTTTAAAGAAACAAAGTTGATTAAGGAGACTAGAACAAACAAAAATAAGTTATTTCAACTATTTAAAGTTTTGGTACTAGTTACACAATAATCAATTTCAAAAAATCCACAAACACATGGAAATTAAATCTACAAGATATACTCTTCTTCAACAATGACTCAAAGGGAAACCTTGGGTGAGAAGGTGTAAGTGGACTCATCCATATACCCAACGATAACATTATCCACATATTCATATGGGGTTTGATTAATATAATGAATAATGGTATGTAAGTTATAGCTACTTTCTAAGGCTATTAACTTTTATGTCAACTTGACATTATAATTATAAAGTAAAATCTCTAAACAACCTTATCGGACACTTTTGTTTATAAGATAACACTTTTGTTTATAAGAGAAGTAATATGATCTTATAGCTTTTTTGCATATTACCCAATCTCACAACTTTTTGCATATTACCAAATCTCACAAGTAAAAGAAATTTAACAAATAACCAAATACATTCTAAAATGAAATAAAACAATAACACTGAACTATGAAACATCAAATATTATGAAAATGAAAAGAATGACACTGAACTATGAAACACTCAAATATTATGAAAATGAAAGGAACATAAACACTCAAATATTATGAAAATGAAAGGAACATAAACACTACCACAATGACACTGAACTATGAAACATCAAATATTATGAAAATGAAAAAAATAACACTGAACTATAAAACACTCAAATATTATGAAAATTAAGGGAACATAAACACTACCACTTTGTTACTCCTGAAGTTGGAAGAAAGGAATATTTCATATGAAGAGGATTTGCCCTTCCCAACCAGCCCCATACTAAAATTAATTTTTTATTTTACCATTACTTCAATGATGAGAGGACAAGATAAAAAAGACTTTCAATAAGGAAATCCGGACCTTGTGGATCCCTAAAGGTTAAAACATGTCTTCTATGAACTAATCATAACTCACCAAATAGTGTCTTTCTCTTACCTACTTCCCTAGGTTACTGGGCACACACTTTGGGGCTATCAAGCTTTGGAACATTACGAGGATTGTAAACACATGAACCCTTGTGCTATGTGGAACAAGGATTCCAAGTACTTGGACATACGTAGGGCATTGAAAAGACATTATAAAACTTTTATTGGAAAATGCGGAAAAATGGCCTTCCCCCAAAAACATTATAAAACTAAGGACGTGAAGGTCGGTGGCAATTTCATATTGTTTTATCTTATTGGTTGACCATAGCCTATATACTCTCCTTAGGGGGAAAACCACCTTCCGAGTTGAGGAGAAACCTACAAGCAAGGGAAGCTATAATAAACTCCTTATATATACACATGTTTTCAATGGTTACTATGTTATGGTCTAATTTCAAATTTGATTCTTATGGTTAGAAAGGAAAGAAGATAGGTTATAATAAACGCAAATGTGTGGTGTGAAAAAAAAACTCGAATGTGGTATATTATGACTTAATGGTGATTTTATGAGTATAGGGTTCATAAACTCTCAAACTCACACCTTCTTGATGATATTTATTATGATATATATGGTAAAGGTTGTTGTAATTCCATGTTATTATTTTTATTTTTGGTTCAGTCGAAATGGGTGATTTTTTTTTTAATTTATCTGTATAAGGTTATTACTTATTTTTTTAATTTTTTATATATTTTATATTATTTTAAGGTTATTAATTATTTTTTTAATTTTTTATATTATTTTATTGTTTGATTTGATAATCAAAATACTTATATTTATGTTTTGGAAGCATTTATGTATTTAGTGATGTTATTATCCAATATGCACACGGTGTTTACCAGGAAGAAGACTTCATCCAGCAGGGACCTTTCAGTCCCCTAGTTGATCAAGTAATATTCTATTCAGTTGTTGTACTTTGCACCTGCTTGCCATGGTCAAAGAGGGGTAGTTTGTAAAAAGTTTGACATCCTTTACATGTGTAATAGGGCTAGGTTGCACCCCTTATTATGAGTCACTCATATTATGACACCTTTGGAGTCACTCATATTATGACACCTTTGGAGTGTTTATTAGGCAGAAGACTTCATCCAGCAGGGACCTTTCAGTCCCCCAGTCGATCAAGTAATATTCTATTCAGTTGTTGTACTTTGCACTCCCTTGCCATGGTCAAAGAGGGGTAGTTTGTAAAAAGTTTGACATCCTTTACATGTGTAAGAGGGCTAGCTCGAATGAGTCACTCATATTATGACACCTTTGGAGTGTTTTTTTTACCTAGTTGAACTTAGATCCTAGTGATCAGAGTTCAACGCGGTTTTTTCACTCACACCTCCAAAGCCAAAGTGTGTTATAACATAGGTGCATCAGGTTGGGGTCTAAGTCCTTAGGGTCCGATGTCAAATTTAGTTAGTCACCATGGTCTTAGACTCATTCATGGCATATTTGGTCCCTAGGAGAAGCAATTTGGAAAGAAGACTATGTAAATTGAGTTAAAGGGGTCATAAATTGTAAAGGGAATATTCTTTGCACCTTCCCCCTTAAGGAGGGGTGTATGCATGGTCCTCCCCTCATCAAGGAGAGCAAGGCGGCACCCTTACCCACCTCATAAGTTATATCCAAGTTGAAATTTGGCTCCCTTTGTCAAATTTAGGATCTCAAGACAAAATCCCCAAATTTGGGTATGAATTTGAGTCTTCTCCTACAAATCAGGGCTCCCTTGATTTTCTCACGTGTATCTCCTACAAATAGGAGCGCCCTCCCCTAATGGTGGAGTTAACTCAAGCAATCAAATATCTACTATATTGCATAAGATATCTCCCTATAGGTGGTGCATATGAGGCTTAGTTAGG
Organism: Larix kaempferi; assembly: GCA_027924585.1. Classification (NCBI taxonomy): domain Eukaryota; kingdom Viridiplantae; phylum Streptophyta; class Pinopsida; order Pinales; family Pinaceae; genus Larix; species Larix kaempferi. The sequence goes on along the minus strand of BSBM01000687.1, from coordinate 2,121,062 downwards.
CCAAGACAAACTCCTAAATTTTCTCAAGTTGTCTAAGTGGTGGCGCATATTCACATTGGAGGGCTAGTTAACTATGGTAAATCCTAAATTTTCTCAAGTCCCCATGGAGTGGTGGCACATTGGAGACTTGGAGTCCTGGTTAGGGTTTTGGAGTGACTCACGTGTGTCATTCTCTAATGAAATGTGCATTATTCACTCAAGGAGGGCGCATTATTTCCCTATATTGTTATTTAAAGGGGCCTCTCCTCTTTGTTTAGTGGTTGGTTATTGTTGAAGGCAGAGTATTGTAACAATCTTTCTCTCTTAAGAGTTGTATGGAATAAAGTTTTAAGGCTTTGGAGGCTACATAAGAGATCTTATTGTATGGTATATTGCTCTCGTCTATTTATTTCATGAGTAGTTGATCTGATTTAGATGTTTTGTACTCTTTCTTGCATTTGCTTGTTTGGCCATTGAAGGGTATTGCTACCCATTTGGTTTAGATACTTCTAGTGTGATTGTATATTTTTGATAGGTTTCCTAAGAGAATGTTATTGATAACTTCTTTCCTAGTTTGGGTGTGGTTGTACTAACCTCTTTCGGGTATACTACACCATCAAGTAGCAGGAAGAGGAGAACCATATCCTAGTACAATTTCTTCTCTTGCAGGTTAACCACAAGCTCCAAGAAGGATAGGGAATGCCTGGAGCTTCCCTTGCTATTGGATCTATTTGCAACAAGATAGTGCGTGCATAAGATTTGGTTTCCTCCTTTGGTCATTCTCGAAAAGGACTCCCTCTTCTCTTCTTTGACCCTTCTCCATTTAAAAGAAAATCTCAATCAATTTCTTTGTGTTACATTGTTAGTAAGGTCTTGGCTTACTAAAGTTAAATGGTACATAAAATTTGATATAACTCAAACTTTTAGTAGTCATTTGCTTATCATTCACATATGATTATTAGATCTAATACTAAAGAAATATCGTGCATACATTGAAATCCCTACCCATTTTGCACCCAGTTTAAAGAGAAATGCAATCTAACACTTGTACAATTTTGTATTCTTTGTAAATAATTAATTTGTAATTTGTATTAGATTTTAACTCATTGTCCACAGGTTGGATAGTGAGAAAATCTCTTGGTATAGACCCTTACCTCCCATTAGACTTGCAGATTTAACACTTTTTAGGTAGTTTTTTGTCTAACAAATTTGTTGCAGGACAAGCCCCCTTTTGGTGAGTGATCAAAGAGATATATTAGACTATTTTCCCGCTACTTTCTAATCAATTTTTACAAATTTGAAAAAAAACTAAATCATTCCAATAGGCACCTAGGATCGGCTACCATCAAACCCCCTAGGGTGCCAACTGAACAAGCATTAAGCCCCTTCTAATTTTCTCGTCTCACTCCAAATTTTGTAAGCTTGATTATTGGTCATAAGGACCAACAATAGGAATTTCAAAGGGCTCCAAATCCTTTTGTAACTCATAAGGTAGGGTAGTGGTTTCAAATCCCATGTACCTCCTTCTTCATGTCACTTTTCATGCGTGATTTTGCTTTGCTTGTTTTAGTTTAACATAGTTATCTTTTCTACTTTGTCCAAGTATTAATTAGACAACATTTCCTTTCAGTTGGAAGTAATTTCGATATATTCTAAATTTGTAATATCATTCATGTACACTTAATTCTAATTAAAATCAAATCCTAAACTCTTGAATTAATACCATAATTAATTAAAATTAACCTCCCTAAAAGACGAAAATCCAACGCCTTTCTTCATCATATTTGTCACTTGTGGGAAAACTCTATAGTGAAGGGTAATCAACTAGGTAGTGATTGTAGGTACCCGTCAGGCTACACCCTCGACTGTTGTGAGTGTTGGACATACCCCCCGCAATTCCGATCTAGTCCCTTTCTCGTGTGGAACCACATTTGACAATCCAAATTTGTTCAATGTACCCTTGAGTATATTGGAAACCCCATTCCCTTAACCCATTCAATTGTAACACAGTCGATCCCTGCACCAAGCAGGTTCACAATTTGACGCACCTCCATTTAACAAGCAACGCCAATACTCACCTTGGTGAGTTCATAATTTGACTTTGCTTTTGCTTTCGAGTAATTAGATAAGACGTAATTTTATCCTGGTGAAAGTAATATTTTATTGTAGCATGCAAATACTTTTTTTTATTAGTAAGATATCAATGCCTTCTATTACTTAAAGAAATATACTATACATATTCATACAAAACCTGTCTACCTACTAGAGGAAACCAAATGGTAGTAGAAGTAAAGAGAAGTTTAAGACTGGCACCCTACACTTACTGGGAGACTAGGGGAAATTCTGTTTAAGCAGACTTGGAAAATAAAAAAGAACCAAAGCTGTCACTTTTAAACCTCTAAATGCTACTACTACCCGAAGAGCTACTGAATCTAAACAACCTATAGGCTGCAAAATTACTATTTCCCACCCTCTGCATCAACCCAAAAACTAAAAAACACAGGAAATCATTGCTAACCAGAACCCCCGTAGGGTGCCCCTATCTCCATTGGGCGCTGAGTCGGCTGATTCGCGGGGATTTGAAAATCACTGGGAGTTGTTACATTTGTTCTCCTTTGGTAATTATGGAAAGGGACCTCTACCCGGTCCATGATTGCATCTATGCTACTCACCTCGCTAAGTTTTCCTTCCCTCGTTTCACTCAATATTTGGACCACTACTTCACCAAAGCTTCTCCTCTCGATCATTAAGTGATCCAAAAGTCTTCTCATAATCCAATAGGGATTAAAAACCACCTCCGGACCATATTGAAGCTTCATCGCTCCAATCTCCTCCTCTTCCAAATCCACAATGGCTTCTTCGATATCCCTAGGGACCGAATCAACATAGTGATTCCTCCAATTGAAATCACTCTCCACACGTTCAAGGCGCCCCCCACCTCCTCGCCGAATCCACATCCAATGATGAGGGGCCATTATCAATCCCTCATCCCACATGAAACCTTCAGAATTGTAGAAAAGCTCCAAATAAATTACCAGCTGTGATACTGAAATAACCCTCCCATCTGCATGAAGTCTCGACTCTCATTTTAAGGCCTCCCACTCTCTCTGGCTTCTTCACCTCAAGCAAAGCAGACTCCATCAATGTTTCGTATCCTAATTTAATCTCTGCACCTCTCACTCTAGGCCCATATCTAACATCCAACCTCCAACATTAACATCCGAGTCACGTCTAGTGCTATCCCGGTTCTTGTGACGTCTCCCTGGCTGCAAATTGATTGAATTTCACAGGCATATCCCCTGGTAGTCCATATGTGCATCCTCATTGGCACCAGAAAACATTCTTTCACCTAAGAGCTCAATACTTCTCCCCTGGCCTCTCATGCTCTTGAACCATTTTAAACTGACACAATGCGCTTTAATGTCCTCTCCATTAGCTTAATTATGTCAGGTACCATCATGCCCATCCTCTCCCTCGTCACGTGCTAGAGTTGATCTTGCCGACTATCCATCCTTCCCATAATCACCCGCATCTGGGAAGCATGTGAATACTTCTTATTTCATAGGCGGTATCCTTTTTGTGCAATAGACAAGGCACTAGTCTTCTTTTATGCATCTTGAGATTGTGAATTATTCGATAAGTTACTTTGTCATATTTGCTTTCCTTGTTTAATTAATTAACTCCGAAGTCAACTTTTCCAAGGAGAACATCCTTAGGTTTTTCATAGGGTCTACCTCCCTTGGCTTTTGTTTAGGAGTTGGCCTAAATAGAAGGAGTCAAGTGTTGTGGTGTCAGTTGGCACCCGACTCATTGACTTTCCCCTAAGGCCGCTCTTAGTGGGTTGAGATTTTTCCCACGTCCACGTGCAGATTATAGGTGGCAACAAGTGGTTTAATGAGAAGGCTCCAACACTACACATTTCAATGTACAATTTTGTCATAATTATTGCTTCCAAACTTTGATTCCCAAATTAATAGTGTACTACTTCTTTATAAGCACCACAAGACGATGGTACACATGCAAACAAAATGTCATGATCTTTCACATGCAAATGGCATGGCCACTGAGTGCCCTGCTTCAAGTGCCCTGAAGTCGGGCTTATGAAACTGAAATGTTGGTGAGTGTATGTTGAGTGTCCAGCTTCGAGTGCCCTATAGTTGAGCTTACAAAATTGAAACGTTGGTGAGTGTCTCGCTTCGAGTGCCCTAGAGTTGGGATTATAGAGCCGAAACATTGGTGAATGCCTACTTCGTGGCTTACAAAGTTGAAACACAACATGTTAGAGAAGACATATCAGTTATATATTTATTACTTTTAATCTTATATTTAAAACCCGACATTTCACAGTTGATTAATATATGAAAATCAAGTACATTTGAATTCGCATGCTACAATGTTAATGGGCATGAGACTTTCTGGCCTTCCACAATTCCACTATAGAGTTTCCACCCAACATCGCACATTGAAATCCATTTCACTGTTGGCAATTGTCCATCCATACAATGAATGCCTCATTAATCTTCAAGTTCCACATGCTCTATCTACATGACTTGCCTATGTTCATTGGAAAAATTGATAACAATGATGAAGGAAATATCATGTCATAAAATTAATTAAGGCAAGACAAATAATTACCTTGTTTGAAAAAAGTGGTGGCAATAAGTGCTTGTCAAAGGGAATTACCACTAAATGTCCTACTTGAGATGGGCTTGTAGAGTTAAAATGTTGGGGAGTGTCTTGTTTCATAGCTTATATAGATGAAACACACCAGGTTGAAGAAGATCGAATATAGAATATCAACTCCACTGTTATCTTTAAAAGCATGATGAAATCAACAACCCTTTCTCTCTATCCATTGATTTTTCTTATACATTGCTAGTTTCTACTCCATTTACCTATATGGAATTCATGTCTAGCAACATAAAGTTTACCTATACTTTGAGTAAAGAAAGTATTATGGTGGTTGTAACTTAGTAAATTAGTGGATACCAAGAACATGGCATGGTGTGAGATAACAAGAAAATTGTTAGATCCCTTTGTCTAAGTATATATCCAAAATCCTTAAGCCTAATCGAGCTTACAAAACAATTTCTATCTATAATTAGCGCAAGGATAACTAACTTGAAAATTAAAAAAAAAAACACATCCAACCTGTCATAGGACATCTAGTAAGAACTCCCTCAAGTCAGTTTCATGCAAATGAAGTTCAAGAGAAGATGTTTTACCTTTGATAACCCTTGAATAAGAGTTCCTTGGATTGCATAAGGTTGCTTAGAGGCATCAACCTCAATTCCCCCCTGGCATTGATTGGTTTCAACTTCCTATTGTTAGGAGAAGAAGACGATATCCATATATCCAATATTCTTCCTACAAACCTCTTGACTAGGCCCACGCTTTACTTATACACGTTGGGAAGGCCTCCAAAGGCTAAAATTTCTAGACCCTTCTAGTGTATTTATGTTCTTTCTGGAGTCCTCATATATATTATATAAAAGAGGAGTAACCCCTCAACATTGTAACACAAGAGAGATAAAAAAAAAGCATTGTAAGTTTTTTATCGAGTAATAATAAAATATCAAAAGTACCATTGCCCCATGATTTTACTTACGTATAACAAGGTTTCCATATTATATTGTTATTATTATTTACTTCTATTTTTATATAATTTTTCTAACACCTATAATTTACATTGAGTTACCATATAAACCTTTGGTAATCCTCGAAAGCATATTACATATAAACAAAACCTAAAATCATAAAGAACAACCAACCATAACAACCAAAAAGGAAGCATGCATTCTAATAACAATATAACATATAGTAATGGGAGTTTAAAGCACACATTTCCACAGCAACAAGTCACGCAACTTGTTAATCACAAACTATTATATGTGCATATTTCTTATAATTAATAACTGTTTTGGTTCAATTATATGTTATATTGATTAATCAATATTATTCTACTTTGAATTCAATTGGTATGATGTCGTGTCATGGTTTTATTTTCATTATTTTTATGTTTGTTTTCTAATTACCATGGTTATATTATAAAACTAACGCCACTCTAAGTATTTATTTTTTCTTTACCATTAATAGATATGATTAATTATTTTTAATCATAAGATTTAGTAAAATAAATTTATTTTAAATATATATTAAAAGATAAAATATTTATCAAAATTTATTTAAATTAATTTATCTAAATCATTTTAATAATGTAGGTAAACTAACTTTAAAAAATCAAACATCCTTAGTATACACAAAACTCTATAATAACATTTCATATCATTTTGATCTTATATATATTACTTATTTAATTGGAAATAATCCATAAAAGTCATAATGAAAAATAGTTAATAATCTAATTTTATATTTTAAATTTATATTATATTATTGTATATTTTTACATTTATTTAATATTGATGATGATGATGGTTAACGTCCACTGAGACCAATTTTGGTTTATTGGACCTTTAGAAGGTTATTACTTGGTTTGCTTTAAACTTTTGTTCATATGCTCAAAAAGCTTGGTAAGAAGTTTTCCAAGCTCACTATAGTTTTGGCAAGTTAGGAGGTTAGCAAGGTTTGTATTGTAGCAAATACAATGAAACTCATATCTAATGTGGGTGTAAGCAGGGCACTCTAAGAGAAAGTGTTTTCCATCCTCAACGCTCTTAGACTCAGAAAGATGGCAAACCCTTTCCTCCCACGAAGTTTTGAGAATATACCAACGCTCTGTTTCGCTATGAAGCTCATGGGAGTTCCTTCTAATCTTGACTATATTAATTTTCTTCTTTGAACTAGTTACTATCGAGAGATATTTTTGATCTTCCAAATTAGGGTTAATGACCTCCTTATAGTATCTTAACTTTCTCTTAACCGCTAAATTTTCCTTGCACGACAATTTCTCTTTAAACTTAAAGGTAATAATATTTTTGACATTATCAATATTATGTAAAGTGTCATTTTCATCAATGCCCCAATGGTCTAACCAAGCCATCGTATCTTTACACCAACTCCGCTTGAGACGTAGTTGGTTTTGACTTGACTTTAAAGCAATTTTAGGAAGTCTCTCATTTCCCATGTTATTTATCTTGTGCTTGTACATCAGGTACCTAGTCATAGCCATGCTCTCGATGGGGGAAAGACTCACTTCTATAAGGAGAATAAGATAAGGCAATCATACCCATGTTAGAGCAGAAATATTTGAGAATTCTTAATTGTTTATTGAGATCAAAGGGACACCTTGCCATAAGAACAATATCGTCAGCGTAGAGAAGGAGGATGATAACTATCATAGCTAAGATCACTCCGGGACAACTTGCTTCTTCTAAACATCTTTCTAGTTTGTCGATGTAAATGCCAAAAAGGGTAGGGGAGAGGGGGCAACCTTGCTTAACTCCAATATTACAGTTTATATCTATTAACCAACCCTCATTATTCTTAAATTTGGCGATGAAATTTTGATATAACCTTATCGTGGAAGCTCTCAACTCAAAAGGAACATTAAGCTCCTCTAGCCTATTCCACAGGTTATTTCTAGGCACTGTATCAAAAGCTTTCCTAAAGTCCACAAAGCAACAAAAAATGTCATACTTATTATTACGACATTCCTCTGCAATGACCCTAAGCGTAACGAGGTGGTATATGGTTGAATGATTCCTTCTAAAACATGCTTGGCCTTTAGCCCGCTTACCTTCCATTTCTAGTCATTCGTTGATCTTCTTTTCTAAGATAATACCACATAACTTGGCTAGGAGAGGGCTAATCATAATGGTCCGATAATAAGAGGGGTTATTTTTATCACCACTTTTGAAAATAGGAATAATGAGGCTCTGAGTCCAAGGTGTAGGGAACCCTTGCTTGACCGCTAGATTAAAGAGTTTGTGGATGTGCGGGATGAGGACAGGCCCCCCAATTTTTAAGATTTCTTCTTGGTAGCCTTCAATGTCTTTGGCTTTTCCATTTGCTAAGCGCTTAACCCCAAAATTTATGTTTTCTAACAAGAAAACTTCTTTCGTTGTAAGAAGGGTTTGAATGTTATCTCTGATATCCGAGGATTCGTAAAGCTTTTTAAGATATGAATTCCAATCTTTTAAAGCAATCTTATTATCTTATTTTGTTTTGCAATTTATAATTTGCCTCGAGAATTTCTTAGGAGCCACCTTAGAGAAGTGTAAGAGATTTTCCCGTCGTTTACTAAGATAGTGCCTTTATTTTCTTTTAATTAGGGTTTTGCAGTGATTTATCTTGTCCATTTTTATCGATTCTCGAGTAGCTTGCTTAATTTCTTTTCTCGCATTCTTACACTCTTGGTCATACCAAGGGTTGGTTCTATTATATCTCTTATTAACCGATACTTCAATAGAGAACTTGCTAATGGACGACGAGAGGGATGTAGTAAAATTATGGTAGAGATTTTCTATATTCTCCATACTAGATAAATGAAACAAATCATTTTTTAAATCATGGAGAAAAAGCACGGTTTTATTTTTATCGAATATCAGGTGCTTTTGGAAATGATAGTTTTCCTCTTTGGGATTGCTATGCATGGCAATATTGAGAGTTATAATTAAAGGCCTATGATCAGAGTCATGCTCATGGTTGTTTAAGATGTCGAAATATATTGACTTGTTGCATAAAGAGATAAAAAAAAACATAATCTACTACACTACTGCCAAACCTGTGAATACAAGTCATCCAACTAGAATTTGGCCATTTGACCATTATATAATATGTATAGCTCATACAATTTCTTTTTATTTATATCATTCAACTAATGTAAACATTTATATAATTATTCAATACTCTTTATTATTATTTCTATGTTATATCCTTATTATAGTGTAATCATGTTACCATCAAAATTTCCTTTTATACATAGACATGAGTAATATTGAGGAAACCAAGGGAGAGATTATAGTTTTTTTTTTAATAACAAAATGGAATATCTAAAAAGTCAAACCAAAACGTTAAAAACTACTTCAAGGAATCTAAATAAAATATCTTTGTCATGTATTGGGGAGGTTTATATAATGAGTGCTAAATTCATAAAGTCAGAGAAATCCAAAAGAAGAATAGCTCAATTTGAATATATCTCTGGAAGATTTGGACTTTTGGTGCTTAAAAAACATGAAGGGAATTGAAGTAATCTAAATATAATATCTTTGTCATGTATTGGGATGGTTTATATAATGAGTGCTAAATTCATAAAGTTAGAGAAATCCAAAAGAAGAATAACTAAATTTGAATATATCTTTGGAAGATTTGGACTTTTGGTGCTTAAAAAACATTAAGGGAATTATTGTTTTATACTTTTGGTGCTTAAAAAACATTAAGGGAATTAGTGTTTTATATTAAGATGTAAAAAAACATTTTAGGCTTTTGGAGTTTAAAGTACATTAAAAAACAATAGTGTTTTAGATTAAAAGGATTTTGATAAATAATTGTGGAAGGTGAAATGTTTTTCAAAACTTTTAAAAGAATTTGAAATTATCTTAAATGATGTTTCAAAGCCAATTATGTTAAAGGCGTTGCGAGCAATATCTATTAATACTATAATGATCCTTTTCTCCAAAGATTAAGATACCATAAGTGTATATCTAGAAACATAAAGTAAGGTATATATGTTGTAAAAAAATTAAAATATATATTAAATGTATTTATTTATTTATAATAAAAAAATTAAGTAAAATAAAAATTTAGAATATATATTTGAATCATTAAAATATAAAAAAAATGAAAATATAAAGAGATTTAGTAATTATTTTCAAAAATAAAAAATAAAAAATAAATCCAAAAGAACTTAGATTTCATGAGAGACATCTCAAGTATAAATGTACCACAATATCACACACCAAGTCAATGAAAATGGCAAGAGAGATGCAATGATATGGAACCTATGCACCCTCATGAAAGTCAGGCTAGTGAACATGTATTACATTTGTACTTTTATGTTTTGACCTTTATATTTATCTCTATTGAGTGATTTAGTATAAATTTGTTTAATTACTATTTTATTGTGTTTTATTGGAAATTTGTGCAACTTTGATTACTCTCCCCATAATTTTGTACTTCATATATAGTGATACAAATGAATGTATAACATGTCTACATTTCTGACAATCCTCTTTCACACTTGCTCTCTTATCTTGTGTGGGCATCTCTTCTCATTTATTAACATTGCGTTCATATAAATTGATATTGGAGTCTTAATATTAGGGCTTCTTAAAGCTTTATTATTTCAATCTCATTTGGGATTGTATTCCCACCATAATCTTTCTTCTATCTCTCTAGGCCATAAGACTATGATCGTAAGATGAAAGTTCAACCCTAGGGGGATTTAGGGAGTGAAACCCGCAACTAAAATTTTGTTGAGTGGTAAATCACATTATTAACCAATTTTGGCCCTTTATCTTTGCAATTCATCCCCCCCTAAAACTTGTAGATTATTATTCTAGGTGTAAAACCATATTTGTTCCTTCGCCTCCTAAATCCCACGACCCTTTGTAAAGGCTCTAGTGAATCAAGAGATTCCTAAGACTATAGCCTTTCCCAAGCCTTGGATGAACAAATGTAGGAGCAACAACTCCTATTGTTAGAAATCCTCACTATTCGATGGGCCCAACAATAATAAGAGATCCAAACTGAAATGATGCATGATATGATGAGTACGTTTGAACAACTCATCGCCCATTTCAACGAACCTAGCCACAACCTCAATCTCAACCCACTAGTCACCAAGTGGTCCTAGTGTTTAATAGACCTTCAAGTTGGAAACTAAATTATCAGTTCCTAAACTTTATGAGGCTAGTAATAGCAAAAATATCAATTATTGGATTCGTGCTTTGTAAGCTTGTTTAAAAACTAGTCAATCTTGATATAGATCAACAAGACTTTAATCGCTAAAGTTCACGTGGAAATTGGAGATTTACAGAGTGTCAAAACCACACCCAACATTTGATAGCCAATAACCAACCTCTAATACACACTTTGGGAGACTTCAAGGATGCCATCTATAAGAGGTTCTACTCATTAGGGTACAAAGATCCTTTGCTAGCAAAGTGGACATAACTTCAATAAATCCTAAGACAATCCATCCCATTGTTCATTATTGACTTCAACAAGCGTTTCATTGTGCTAGAGGTAAGAGGCTTCAAAGACATTCTATGTATTAGTTTCATTTTGTTTATTGTCACATTTAAGGAGCTATATTTGTTCTATGTTTTTTTAATGGAAACATCCCTTATTTTTTGGCCAGAGTCGGGGACTTACATCTCCCCAAATCCTCCTATCCCACTACCAGGATATATTCATATTTGTCGAGACCAAGCTTTGAGATTTGGGGTTAATGGATTATCACTCCTGGAACATGTCATTTTGGGACATGTCACTCTATCTTACTTCCTTACGAATGTTTTTCTTCCAAAATAGAGGCTAAGTTTGCCTAAAATCATTTTTTTTGTAAGCTAGTACCCACAGGGATTTGAATTTGTGACCTTCCATTTACAACTTCTCATCCCAATTACTCATTACCAATTAATTGCTCTACCCCCCGTGGGTGCCTAAAATCAATTTCATTGGCCAAAAAACTAATTTTATTTTCTCAATTTCCGACATTTACAAAGGATAACCTAATAAAAATAGATAAAGCTTGAAATCTTCCAAACATAAAAAAGATACGACGCTCCTACTACAAAAATTGCATCTTATATTAATAAATGAGATAATCATGGTAATGATATAAAAATATTATAACTTTCAAATTTTAATATATAAAAATTTAAAAAATTAAAATAAATATCCAAAATAAAATGAGATAAATCAAATAAATTAAATACATTTTATTAAATTGAAATAAAAATAAAAGATCTTTTAAATCGATGAAAATAATAATAAACACACCAATTTAAAATCGATACGATCAAATAAATAAAATAAATGTTATATTTTAATTTAAAAAATACACTACAAAACATTCAACCAAAATTTATACAAATCAATCAACTAATAAAAACCTTTTTAAGGGCTAAGCCATTCACTAATAAAAACACAAAATAAGAGTTTGTTTTTTCAGTGTTTGTTTTAAATTTATTCAGAAGGGTTTCTGTTTTAAATTAAAAGGAGTAACACACACATAAAGTGGAAATGTGTGAAAAGTAACTTTTTGGACAATGACTTTGCAATATAAAGCATATAAATATAATAATGATTATCTCATGTGGTCTAGATTGCATATAAGCATGATTATGTCCCTTTTTAAATTTAATTCATAAAATTTAAATTTTAAAAAACAAAAAAAATTAAAATCCAATTGAATGATGATAATACATCCACATGTTATCTATTTAAATTAATCAATTTTATAAATTTCAAGATCTGACTTAATGTATGTAAAGTGAAATTTTTTCAATCAAGTTAAAATGTTTAAGAAAACACTCATTCAACATGACACTTGAATGTCCTTACATTAATAAGTTGAAATGTCTTAAAACAAACTCATTCAAATCTATCATCAAGTCGTGTACATGAGATAAAGTATTTTGGTATAACATCATTAGTCCATGTGATGTAATGTAAGATGAGATAATTTTCTTTCAAATTAAAGGTTTTATAAAAGGAAAAAAAATAACGTTTAAAAAATCCATTAGGGAATGACCTTCCTAGTTGTATATCCCTGGTCAAAGAAGAGACCTCCTTCTACGTCTTTTTATCTTTTTATTAAATGTGCATTCTATTGATAAGTGTTAATATTCTTTTCATCAACTCTACATAGATCACAGAGACTTGGTCTTTGCCATGATCTCCTTTGAAGTACCTCTCAGGTAGGCACTTTATTATTTAGAGCTAACCACATTAGTAGTCTAGATTTTAATAGTGCTTTGATTTTCCACAATCCCACTATCATTATTCTACAAGTGTTTCAGTTAGAAACATGGCTCTCATAACCTAAACTTGTAGTGAAATGTTTGCAAGGACTCCATGAGCATATTAAAGTAATATTATCTTCTTTAAAAAAAATGTAATTTAGCTTCAATATATTTACATAAGCATTCCATTGTTTAACATCAAGTCCATCCAATCCAAGTATCATAATTTCCTTCCATTGATTTTACCATAAGTTACATCTGTGATCTTTCAATCTAGCTAATTCCTCACTAAGGTGGGAGCTAATACTAGATCTTTCCACACAATTGGTGAATTTGCAAAATATCTAGATTTTTATCTTATCCATTCCTCAATATTGAAAGGCTCAATGTATTTTGAAATGATACATTATGCCACAAGCTAAGGGTTTTGAGTAATCTCCATAGGCTCGTAGTTGTAAAATATTTTCCAAAGAAATGGATATTTTTGAGACCCTGACCATCCATTACTTTGGGGTTTTCCAATCTATTCCATTTTAATAGGGGGATCCCCTTTTACTCCTTTGTTAAATTCCAGAACTTGGAAGGGCGAGATCTAATGAATTCCTCTCATTTGATTATTGCAACATTAAGAATGAGATGGATGATTTTGCCATGTTAACTTCCATTCAAGTAGCTAAGCTATAAATTTCTAGGGATTCCTTTAAGTACCTTGCCTTTCTAATATATCCTACTCCAAAGAGGAGCATATCATCTATAAATAAAAGGTGAGAGATGGACAACCCTCTTCAAATTTGCATTCCTTTCAATTTTGCATTTATTTTATATGAAGATTCGATAAACACGTGTAAGAAAAGCAATACCAAACATACTCTAAAACACAAGAATTATTAATGGATCATACATATAGTACATAGAGATTTACATCAAAAACCCTTAACTGAGAAAACCAACCTACCTTAGAGTTTATCCACTCTCTATCTCGTTGTATTATATTTTATGTTTAAAATATAATATTATAGCATCCAAAACCCTAATCAATTAACCCAAATTAAATTACAACCCTAATTCCTTAACCAATATTAGTCAATGGGCCAACAAACCATTGGCCCAAAAAGCTCAAAATGGAAAAAAAACGGACCCAAATTCTTTTTTCAGGGGCTCCACCTTGAAACCCCCTATGTGGGGCCTACTGCCCCCCCCCACAAACCCCCAACAAAGGGAATGATCAGCCACCTAGAACCCCTTTGCTTAGGAACTTACAAAGAGTATAACACATGTCCAAACACTCTAGGCTCCAATGATCCTTCTCTAACCTTCAACAACCAAATCAAACAACAAGGGAGACAATAAACAATGTTATCTAAGCCCATTGGAATGCTTAAGAAACATAGAATTTTAACTATTGATCAAGATTTCAAATGAAGATGACTTTAAGCATCCTTTAGTACAATTAATGAAAGGAAGATTTAAACCTAGGTGTACAAGAATGACTATGAGAAAATCCTCACACTATCATCCGTCTTCTATTAAATAATTTTGATTACCATTGAGTAGATTTTCATAGTCTTTATTGAATGCAATCCCTCTTGAGAAATACCAATTTCATCACATGCTTGTCTCCCATCCAAAAATTCAAACTACTCCAAGTATATAAGGATATAACATTATAGAGGAATACTTTTAACCTTCTACTAATAAGTTTTGAAATAATTTTGTATATTGAGTTGCATAAAAATTGGTTTATAATAGTAAAAATAAGTAGGGCTATCCTTTTTGGAATTAAGTATTGGGAAAAAAAAGTTCAAAGATCCCAATATTTTGTCTGATCTTCTTGATTTATCCACCATAACAAGGATGCCATCTTCCATCCATTCATATATATAATCCTTGAAAACAATTAATTGACCACCAACTAGGGCATGGGTTCTTATCCTCTTGAAAGAAGAAAACAACTTTTGTATGTTCATTTTTAGATACTTCTACCTCATGATCTTCATTTTCTTGTTTTTTTAGGAAATAACTCAACCATTTTGATTACTTCTGCAATATTGGATCTTTCAGGATCTTTGTACAATTGGATAAATAAATTAACACTTAGCTAAGCCATTTCCTTGCATGATGAAGTTGAGCTTCCATTAGAATTTGGCATCTCCTAGATTTTGTTTCATTTTTCCACCCTTGGCATCATTTTGAAAGAATTCAAAATTTTCATCCCCTTAGGATAACCAAACAACTCTGCTCTTAAGTATCCACTTAACCTCCTCCCATCTTAACAAGTTCCTCATCTTATATTCAAGGGTCTTCAAATTTATTTTTCTCTTCCTCGTTAAATATAGCATTTGGGCCCTTTTCAAATAGCTCATCTATTTATTCTTCCACATGAGTATTATATTTTTGGAAGGTATTGTACTTTCATTTTTTTCCAATCCATTATGTCCTTCTTAACCTTTGAAGATTTGAGATGAATTGAAACATAATAAGTCCCTCCACTTGAGGATCAAACTTCCTCCATTCATTCGTTATTATACTTGAAAATTTCTCTTTTTTTCTAGGTAAATATCTTAGGGAAAACCCCTGTACACTTCCCCTCATTTCAAGGATGGTACCCAGGGTAAACCCTACATTATTTCGGGCACAAGACTAATCAACAATAGGGCTCAAAGCAAATACAATAATATACTCAGTATGAGCTCAACATGCCACTCATGGGAATAAAAACTGGATGGGATAATAACACTCCATTCCCACAACCACTCGGGCTAGACCCAATTGACATACTTGAAAATTTCTCGTCTCGTAACCATTGAGATTTAGATTTGAAAGGAGCAGGGTGTTAAATTTCAAGCACTTGGGTAGTTAATACAATACTAAAATTTCACCTTCTTCTTAGAAGGTTTCCTAGATCTTAGCCATGGAATTTTCATCCTTAAGACTATTGTAAATTAAAGTATAAAACAACAGTGGAAATATCAAGATACTTCACTTCAAACAACCCCATACTTTAGGACAATTCTAGAAGAAAAGATACCAAATAATTTGATAATTTTCAGCCCATTCAAAGGCAACTTATCAACCAATAATGAGATATAAATTTGTACTTTTACACTAATAATTATAGTAGTATAATGACAGTGAAATCAAACCCTTATATTCTTCCCTAGATGTGAAAACACTTAATAGTTTTCCCTTTTACTTATGTCAAGTCAACAATACATAAATAATTGTAAACAAAAATGCATAAAGAACATAATAGATGGAATTTCAATCTAGAAATTGTACAATATATGGATATCTAGAAACTTCATTCATTAGCTCAAGATGAAGTATAAGTACATCCCATAGCCTTCTCTCAAGGCTAATACAAAACTCCAACTATCCAAAAATCCCTAGATAGAGTAAATCACAAAACCCTAGCTCAACCAAGAAGATCCAAGTGCAACAATCTCTCCAACACAACCTCTTGTCTTCTTCTTCACCAATCCACCCTAGGGTTCTATCCCAAAACCATAATTATAATCTCAAGGGATTAAAACATGGCCCTATAAATTTAAGATGCTCCAAGAAACTTCAATAAGAGAGAGAGAGAGAGAGAGAGAGAGAGTACTCTTCTTCAGAAGAAGGTCACATCTCTACACAAGAGTGAATAAGAATGAACTCACAAGTTATTTAATAATGTCAAATGTCTTCTCTACAAGGGAAAACCTCGGTGACATGAACATCAAACTTTAAATGAAGGCATCTTCTCTAGACTCCATAACTCCACCAAGGGTTCATGAGGAAACCCTAATGGTTTCTTCCAAGAATCTAAGTACAAACAAAATAGTTCAAAGGATGATATAAATGGAAATATTCTCTTATTTATCTATTTATATGAGAGGTAAGGGAGACCAACAATACTATGTAGACACAAACCCTTACAACCAACATACAATGAGAAATTATAGGCCAATGCAAGTGAGATTCCACTCTAAAGTACATGTGTCATGCTCCAAGGTGATGTTGTGGACAATAATGACTCCAAGGTGATGTGGCTACACAAAGCATGACCACACCACCCCAACACAAGCCCCCACATACTCCATTGATCCTCCTAAGCAATGTACTCAACTTGGTTAGTTATCCCCTACAAGAACATTATCAAAGCCCTAGGCATCCCCAAGCCATCTCCAATCCTTCAAACAAGAATCTACGTTGCCACATACCATATAGGGGTTGAAAACATCCCCCATGATGCACAATGCTCCACATCTCATGTAGGCTCTTCTACTAGAAAGTGGCTCCTTCATGGGGCCCCAATGAAGGGCATCCACCAAATTGCTAAGAGATCTCCAATGCCTTAGGGAAGGACACCAAGCCAACACAATCTCGAGGTCAAGCATCCATTAATCAATCTATATTAACTATGCATATCCATCATGGATAATTTCTCATGCTTCAATCCATCTTAGGTCATTTGGGGGTTGAACATACACCATGTATGCCAAATCTTACAAAGCAACCCCAAACATGGTGTAAACACTTTTGGAGTAACCCAAAATTCTAACACATGGGGCTTATATTAAACTTTTTATAATTGAAGGAATATGGAAATATGATATGATATGCCCCAAACCTTGACCTAGGTTCTTATTTTTTCTACTTTCTCCATGAGATATTATGATATTACGAACCTACTAGGCCTCTTGGAGACCCCTTCCCTCCTTGTTCTAAAATTTCTTAAAGTAGGTATTAATTCAATCGGGTCTCACTCATACAGTTTCAATTCTTCCAATTTATCCAAAATGAAATCTACCAAGGGGTCCATCTCACTAGGTTCTTCATTAAAATCACACTTTATTACCCTTTAACAAGATGCATAAAGTCACAATATCCAAAAATGTTTCCACATCACACAACCAAGATGTTGTTATTAGAAGCATATACTTATTCAACATGTCATGAAGTGACCAATAATAAAATAAAATGCTTAAAAATGCTAACTTGTGATGCCTTTTCGTTCAAGAATAAACTACCAAGAATATTTAGGGTTTGTTTGCATAACTTAGGAGCAAAAGTCAAATGTCATTAAGTCTTAAGGCATACATCATAAGTGATTAGTATTACATGTGTGTAAATGTTATTACTTGAAAATGAAAAATTAAGGACAAGCAATCCAGAGAGTAATAATTACAAGATAGTAATTATATATTACAGTATTGGATCCTCTTAGAAAACTGATTCTTAAGCTTATGTACATTTTGTAAAACTATTGTTGGTAAGGGAGCATGTTGTGCCTTAGCTATGACAAAGAGGATCCTATACTCGACATTCACCCTATTCATATCTAATATGTATTATGTAATGAATGAATGAAATTTGTAGTAGTAATCAAGAGACCATAAAGTAATTACGTTTCATAGATGATGACCAATAATATATTTTCTAGTGTTCCTAATCCCAAAAGAGTGACTGTTGTAATACTAAGTGATTAGTATTACTTGTCCTTAATTTTTCATTTTCAAGTAATAACATTTACACACATTTTCATGGTGCATACATATGTTGTGTGTGTGCTAATGGTAAGAAATCACATTGTTTAATACATAGCTCCTATATGCTCTCATACAAACATGCAAGACAAAAATCAATGATAACATCTAACAATGTTACTAACTAGATCACAATAAGACAATACAAACTGCACAACATACTAAAGATAATCACACATGAATAAAGCAATAGTTTTAACATACACAAGTACTCAAGTTGTCATAACTAACTCCTAACAACATTCTAAGGTACTATGAACCATCCTTTGTCCATAACCTACTTCCATCTTCCACATCCCATCCTTTCCTTTGTTGGAATATGCTAAGGTGTTGACTATGTTGATCTAACCCTAAATAAAACCCATAAGTAAAAATTGTTTATTATATCAACCAAGCTTCTCTGACAGGCACAGGTGACTGGTAATTGTCGTCACATAACTTGGGGAGCATGTCTTAACACAACCCTCTCACAACTCTAGTTTTCGAAGGATAAATGGCGGTAATAACTCCACCCCTCCTAATAAGAACTAGGGTCAACACCCTATTAATTTACATATCGAGTTGCTATTGTTGTTATTATAACCACATCAGTAAATGACTAGTTTGGGCAACTGTGTTTGCTGGAAAAAATGCACTTGCCCACACATAATAGCAATGTAGCTCAAACCAATAATACTCTCAAAATAATTGTTTACTAGAATACCATTTCTCTTTTGAAATCCACACCATCTACATCACCTTAGTATCATAATTATTCGACTATCACTTCGCCCATTAACTTGTGGGTCAGTTACCAAACACAAGATGGTGGATAACATTATCAAAGTTTACCAATGATTATCATGTTATTAGTTGATGAGAAATGTAAATAAGATGATATATTTACCACATGCATGCTACTCAATGTTTCATTGCCAAACATATTTAAATTGGTATCCATGTACCACATATGTCTAACTTACATCCTAGAGGGACATCATACTACTTTTGTCATTTACACCATAACCAATAAAATTTAAACACAACTTCCTTATATAGCTAGGTCCATAATCTACACATAGATAGTTTTCTCAATCCATGTGAGTTTAATTGATAATAAGCAAAGAGATACAACATAGGTCAAAATGTATTTCATTACCTAAGTTAAAATGGGGATTTACATATACCCACCTTTCAGGAAAATTCATCCCAAAAGTTACTGTCAAAATACCATGTGTAAATAATAATAAATAAAGAAGCATTTAACTCAATCTTACTAGAGAGTCACAATAATATAATCAAAACGTTTAAAAATTATAGCTAGATGTCACTAGTGTCAACGTCACACTTTCTTACACTTTATAAAGATGCATAAAGTCACATTATCAAAACATGTTTACACATCACACAACCAAGATGTTGCGATCACATGCATATACTTATTCAACTTAGCATGAAGTAATCAACGATAAAACAAAATGCTTGAAATTGCTAATTTGTGATGCCTATTCGCTCAACAATAAACTAACAAGAATCTTTAGGGTTTGTTTTCCTAACTTAGGAGAAAAAGGTCAATTTCATTAAGTCCTAAGTCACACATCATTAGTATCTCCATAACATTAAACTAGTTTGAATCCATGATTTCCAATAGTACTATTAACATTTACTAAAATAAGAGAACTAGGAACATTTACGAGGTCTTCATGACTATCCTTCTCAGGATACCCAAACAAAACCTAGAGTCATGGGAGGGTCGTGCTAAGACACACTCCCCAAGTTGCGTGATATAATATTTATGGGGAGTGCGTTTTCCATGTAACTTATACCATAAGGTGCTCTGAAATTAGCAATTACTAAAATAAGAGAACTACAAACATTTACAATGTCTCGATGACTCCAGTGTTATCTAGGTATACTAATATGATAGAGATAGAAAGTTGACTACCGCTATATATAGTGCCATGTTTATATATGAATAATTATATATGTCACAAAATGTGTGTTATGATAACTACACGGTAGTAAATGTTCTTATGATTTTGAAAGTAGGGCCTCGACTCTAGATTTTGTCTTGCATGTTTGGATGAGAGCATACAAGAACTATGCTTTAGAGGATGTGATTTCTTACCATTAGCACACACAACATATGTATGCATTGTATGCACATGTGCATTAGTGTTATTTCAAATACAAATTAACTATGAAATTATGATTATATTTTAGTTAATGAATATTGGGTTAATTAACCTTTTGATATAAAAGCAGGTTACATTTACTAATCAAAGCAAAGTGCATTTCATTTTGTATATGCATTTGGTTTCATTTCATTAGTATAAGATATGATTTGGTAATATTTTACCAAGGTTCAAATAATTATATTTGATTTGATATGTTAGGTGAAATGTTAGTTCAATTAAAGTTAGGGATAAGATTGTAATATTTTTTATTATACTTGATTTGATGTGTTAGGTGAAATATTAGTTGAAATAAAGTCAAGGATATGATTATGATTGCATTAATGTTTATTAACCCTTCCTAGAAAAGAGGGCAGCACCCCTCTTGAGAGAAAAAATAAGTTGGTAAGTGCTTAAGAGGGATTTTTGAGAAGAAGGAAAGGGGTGAAGGTTGTGTGGAAAACTTGGGAGAAATCTAGAAGGGAGAGGTAAATGAGTGGGAAAACCATTTTTAGAGCTATGTTATTTCATCATAAACATTTTATGTAAGCACGATGTTGTCTCTTTTCATAGCATATTGATATAACAGTGTGCTCTGATAACCCTTGGGGAGCGTAATACCCCATTTTGACTTAGGTAACGATACTACATTTTAAACTATGTTGTATCTCTTTGCTTATTATCTTTTAACCTCACCTAGATTGAGAAAATTATCTATGTGTAGATTATGGAACTAGCAATATAAGGAAGTTGTGTATAAATTTTATTGATTATTTTGTAAATGACGAAAGCAGTATGATGTCCCCCTAACACGCTAAGTTAGACAAATATATGTGGTACATGGACACCAATTTATAATGTGTTTGGAAATGAAACATTGAGTAGCATGCACATGGTAAATTTATCATCTTATTTACATTTCTCAACAGTTAATGCCATATAATCATTGGTAAACCATGATAAGGTTATGCATGATCTTGTGTCTAGTAACTAACTCATAGGTTAAATGGGCAAAGTGATAGTTGAATAATTATGATACTAAGGTGACATAAATGATGTAGATTTCAAAAGAGTAATGGTATGCCATTAAAGCATTATTTTAAGAGTATTATTGGTTTCAAATACATTGCTATGATGTGTGGGCAAGTGCAGGTTTTTCAGAAAGAAAAGTCTCCCAAAATGGTTATTTGTTGACGTAGTTTTAATAAAAACAACATCAACCCAGTATGGAAATTAATAGGATATTGACCCTAGTTCTATTAGGAGGGGTGGAGGTATTTCCTACCGTTTATCCTTTAAAAACGGAAGTTGTGGGAGGGGTGTGCTAAGACACACTCCCCAATTTTTGTGATGACAATTACTAGTCTCTTGTTGGGAAAGCATGGTTTATATACTTGATACGTTCTACTTATTCTATCTGGGGTTAGGTCAATATAGTTGATGCCTTAGCATATTCTAGCAGAGGAAATGATAAGATGTGGAAACTGGAATTACTTTAGGGAGAAAGGATGGTTCATAGTAGTTTAGAATTTTGTTGGGAGCTAGTTATGACAACTTGGTTACTAATGTGTTAAATCTATTGCTTTATTCATGTATAATGATCTCAATATGTTGTGTTGTTTGTATTGTCTTATTGTGATATAGTTAGTAAGATCGTTATATGTTGTGACTACTGATTGTTGTCTTGCATGTTTGCATGTAAGCATACCTGAACTATGCATTAGAGGTTGTGATTTATTACCATTAGCACACACACAACATATGTATGCACTAGCTACACATACATACATTGCACATGTGCACTAGTATTATTTTAGATATAGATTTACTATAAAGTTATAATTATATTTTAATTAATGCAAGTTGGGTTAATTAACCTTTTGATATAAAAGCATGCTACTTTTACTTATCAAAGTAAAGTACATTTCATTTTGGATATGCATTTGGTTTCATTTCATTACTATAAGATACTGTTCATAAGATTTTACCAATGTTCAAATAATTATATTTGATATGATATGTTAGGTGAAATGTTAGTTCAATTAAAGTCAGGGTTAAGGTTGTATTATTATTTTCATTATATTTGATTTGATATGTTATGTCAAATGTTAGTTCAATTAAATTTAGGGATACGATTGTATATTGGTTTATTATAACCCTTCCTATAAAAGGGGGTAGCACCCCTCCTAAGGGAAAAAGATTGCTAGAAGTGCTTAAGAGAAACTTTCAGGAAGAAGAAAAGGGGGAGAGATTGTTTGGAAAACTTAGGGTTAATATGGAAGGGAGAGAGGAACGAGTGGGAAAACCAAATATGAACTAGATGGATTGGATTAGGAGGTTGGGATATTTCCCAAGGTATTTTGTTGAGACCTATTATTTTGTTGAGACCTATTGTTGTTGTTGTTGTTAAGAACATGGGAACAAAGGGTTAGGAAACCCATAAATCTCCTAAATCCAAGGAGTCGAATAGGATGCTCCTAGTTGGTTGGGAGGTAAATCCTAGTTTGGGCATACTAGATTGGATAGTTGTACAGGAGCATTTGACTAGATTTCTAACTTAGCTAGATTATTGAGGTAATCTACTAATTTTTCTTGTTTCAATTTAGTTACAATTTTCATTATAGATTATATCAATATGCCATGAAAAGAAACAATATCATGCTTACATAAAGTGCTTATGCTGAAGTCAAATTTCTACCCATAATTATGCTTAAGACAAAAATATAGTTTCCTATTTAACGGTTACCTATGTATATTTTGAAATTTAGAATGGTGTTATGAAAATATTTGAGTCACAATTAGGCTACATTAGCTTGTAACACCCATATCAAGACATGGGTTTTACATGACAACAATTCTATCCAAATCTTAGAGTTCAAAATGTTTGAATTTTGGAGGTTGAAAGATCAGTTCCAGGTTGTAGGAACCCCTTCTTATTTATCCACATAATCCAAGGCAACAATAGAATAACCATCAAGTAAAGAATATAACAATGACTTTTCTTTCTCTTGCTTCATCACGGTTTCTTGAAGAAACATAATATTTCGTTTGTGAATCCTAACAATTTTTTTTAGGGCTCATTTTTTTATGGGGCAAGCCTAATCGAACCTTGATATTCCAAGACACAATGGTCATCTTAAAACTATGGAAGGGAATTCACCTGTTCTAATATCCTTGACAATGTTTTTTTTTTGTTTTCCCTTCTGGATTTCTTTTTCTATATTCCCTTGAGAAATTGATAGAAAAAAATTTCTTTTCACATTTTAGTGACTTGAGATACGATTTGTGTTCATCCCTAACCCCCCCAAAATGTTAGTGCCCTCACATTCCACTTATAATTGCTCGGTGGATATGATATGGTATAATTTTACTTAATAGGAAGGGCTTTGATATTTGGCACTAGGGGATGTATTCATAGAAATAATTGGGGGGATTAGCTTTGAGGTAGAATCCATAGAAGGATAATAACACTAAGGGTTTTCATTAATCTTATGAAATGAGGTAGAGGGCGATGTTACAAGCACATAAAATAAAGAGTTTCGAGACTCATCCTTATGAACCCTCTTTTTGGAATTTAAAAAATAACAAAATTGAATAGAAAGGGTATAAGGGGATTGAGCAAAATAATTAACGACAAAGTCTTCTTCTACCTTTGTACTTGGTGCACCAAGAAGTTGATCTAAATTCACATCATCCTTTAGTTTGTGACTTAGGTCCATGATTAGTTCATCCAACAATGTAATCTTCCCCCATAGTCTCTCTTTCCATTGTTCCCCAACTTTTCTTTTTAGTATGTTCACCGTCACTCAAATGATTAGAAAGGAGTGGGGCCTTCACTATTTATTCAAAAACATGACCCTTTTCACCACTTATCACACATGAATCCTTTAAATGTCCATACAAAAGGAATTAAGAGTATATAAATGAAACCTTAACATAATCCAATTTCCAATCATATGTCCATATTCTAAACATTATTTTTATGTTGTCCAATTCTCCTTCATTTAAGTCCATTTCTACACATACAACAAGCAACCATCTGCATGTTGTCCTTTATACTTTTTCCATCAATGCCCTTGAACATGCCTAGGGATTTTCATATGGATTTAAATGCCCTATCATTCCATAAATTTAAGATCAATATTGGTAATTTTATCCACAAGGGTTGGATATTCTCATTCTCTCACCTCGGGTGAAAACTAGATGTTGAGTGTTTCAATGTCAAGAGTGAATATCCCCTAAACTACACTCATCTTTTATTCTTTTCATATAAACTATATTTTTGGAAGAGAAGGACAAACATCCTCAAGTTAGGATGGAGAAATATGGAGAGTAACCAATGAATGGATTCCATACCTTAGAGATCCATTGTTTGAACAAGGATTTTGAGATGGCGTGCTCAAAGAATTTTCCAACCAACACTGTTTCTTGCAATTCTAAGATGTTCTTCATGACCATGCCATATTATTAAAGAACCATTATTATTCTATATTCATGGATGTTTAGACACTTTTCCATTCTTGATCACTTCATAGGTCTCTTAGGTTTACCGCCCTAAACTCTCTACCTTCCTCAATACCCTTTTATAGATATAATACATACAACTGTCATTACTTGATCAAGTAAAAGACCTCATATTGATATCTTTCAATCTAAAGGCTCCTTTGAACCATTCAATCACAATATTGGAGTCCCCATAAACCTCTTCCCAAAGAAACCTTCTTTGACTAGTTATTTATTCCCCTTCCTAAACCTAATTTAAAATTGGTGTAGCTTCTTTTGCTCCACATATGATTAATTTCCCCTAGATGGCCCCATCAAATAAGCCCCAACATTTAGTTTTTTCAATTATGAGGGTCTAGATTATTTTGCATTTTCTTCTTTGGAGGCAAGCATATGTATTCATAAATGTACTTGATTTTGGAAAACACTTGCAGTGAGCAATAATGTTTATCCTAGAATAATATATAATCTATAGTTATCCAGATTGAATAAGAGACAATTCTAGGAAGAACCTTGTGCTCCAAAAACCTTGAGTTGTCCATCCAACGTTTTAGGACATCGAGTAAGAAATTAGCTTACCATTTACCTACGCCCCATCAAAGAATACAAATTTATTTCATATATCCTTAGTAGATGGAAAATGCATTAACAAGTGTTGATGTTTAATCCATTAACTCTACATAGACTATATATATTTGCCCTTTACAAGTTCTTCTTTGAAGTATCTCCTAGGTATGCACCTTATTACTTAGAACCAACCAAATCACTAGTCTATATTTTATCGATGATTTGATTTTCCACAAGGTCTACCACATCATTAAGCTTCTAGTGCTTCATTTAGAAATACGGCCTTATAACCTAAGCTTATAGTGAAATATTCAAAAGCACTCCATGAGCATACTAAAGTATCATTCTCTTCTTTCCAACAGAAAAAATTAATTAATCTTCACCACAAGGAAAAAACCATTTAGTGGAGGTTTTTGAGGAGTTTTTTAGTGTTACAAGATTGGAGAAAACCATAAAAAAATATCCGCTACAACCTCTGTCAATGGTACTAGATGGTTTGATGGAGTTTTTTAAGGAAATTGATTATACTAAACAAAACTCGACGATCGAAGGTTATCATGGAGGTTTTTTTTGTGCGCTTTTAAAAATAAGACAGACCAACGTGTATATAATTTTAACCGCACTGATGCATTTTATTTATACTCAATACCAATGCGTACTATAATTATGATATCACCGATGCTCTATAACTTAATACATACCAGTACTTTATAAGTAAAATCGCATCGATGCTTATTATATGTTATAACACACCAATGCTGACAAAAAAAACGCATCGGTGAAGTTCATGATGACGTTAACGGTTGTTACATTTTTTAACATTATGGTGCAGTTTCAATATATTGTCGACCCAATGCGATTTGATCGTAAAAGCATCGATGCGTACAAATTATACTAACACATCGGTGCATACACTTACTATATATATTTTTAATGAAAATGATTAAGATTGTATTTATAAAAGGCTGAAAAAATTCAGCAGAACAATACAAAATTCCTCAAAACATATTCAGAGGTTCTTGAACAGTATCTTGAAAAGAAAAGATCTTATTTATAGTCATCCACAAGGGAGAAAAATTATGGCAAAAAACAAATTTCCCTAGAGTCTTCCTATGTTTCCTCACTATCCATAGTATGGTTACCTTGACTTTCCTTAGTATTTCCAGCACTCTCCTCTGAATTGGAGATAATTACATGAACCGAATGCAGAACATAGAGCCCATTAGCATGCTTATATTTTGACTTTTCATCAATCCTGGAATCTTTCCCTGCAATAATATCCTCAAGCTTGGATAAAGTCTTTGAAATTTCTTGTACTTGCACATCACAATGTAACAAATAAAATAATATATAAACATATCAATAATAAAAATTAAATAATTAAAAAGGTAATTAAATAAAATTGATATGTAATTAATGGAATAGATAGAGACGTACATTTCCATTGAAAAGGAACATAAGACCATATTTAAATGGTCCATCAAATTGTAATGTAATCATCTCTCATCAATCAATGTATATTCAATATTATTTATTCTTTCCAAATGGAGTTATTTTCTATTGGTTGACTATTCACTTGAATAGTCTTATTGTAATTTGGACACGATCACAACATGAGAATATCCGGATACGGATATTACTTTTTTTTTTTCCTTGGATCCGGATACGGATATTACATTGGTATTAGAGCCCCTTTTTGGGATTGATTCCGGCCTTTGACCACAAACCATTCTCATGGCTTCTCTGATTAATGATCTTTGATCCACATTGGATTTTGGCCATCATTTTTTGGGCTTCCCAAAAATCTAGGACCTTGTCCAAAAGTAGGCTTTTGACCCAAAGAAGATTCAGACGCAACTTTGAAGCAAATCAAGTTAATAAAAATATATTATTCCGCTGCAAAATTCAAATACAACCGTAAATCGAGAATAGAAGAAGGAATAAAAAAGGAGAAAATTAGTAATTATTTTCATTGCAAATAAAAGAAGAGAAGAAGAAGTAAGAAAAAAAATATTACAAAGAAGAAGTGGAAAAAAAGAATTATCTACCAAGAAAAAAAAGAAAAAAAGAAAGAGTAAAAAAAAAAGGTTAAAGAATAACATTCATGAAACCGCACATGGTTTTATGAAACCACAAATGGTTTTATGAAACTGCACATGGTTTTACTTAGTATATTAAAATTATAAACAAATTTTATAAGGTATATACAAAGAAAGATGTGACCTTCATCACTAATTCTTTGAGGACAAAACATTCCTAAGAGGAAGGCCATGTAACAAATAAAATAATATAAAACATATCAATAAAAAAATAAAAAAAATAAAAATAATTAAACAAATATTAAATAAAATTGATATGTAATTAATCGAATAGATAGAGACGTACATTTCCATTGAAAAGGAACATACGACCATATTTAAATGGTCCATCAAATTGTAATGTAATCATCTCTCATCAATATATATTAAATATTATTTATTCTTTCCAAATGGAGTTATTTTTTATTGGTTGACTATTCACTTGAATAGTCTTATTATGATTCGGACACGATCACAACATGAGAATATCCAGATACATATATTACACACAGGCATGGACTTTCCCATCGACATAAACAATACGAGCTTCCATCCTAGAAGTAAAGCTTGAAATTTGTTGATAGGTTTCATCTATTTGATCTAGACGACCATCCAAAACAGGAACATGAGTAGTTAATTGATGAACAACAACTATTAATCCTTCCATTTGATCTTTCATCCACTTCAACTGGCAGTGGATATCATGGATTTTGGATGGAGCATCACTAATTCTCTTTGTGAGATCCTCTATCTTTTTTTTTTCAAAATATGTTATAGTAGTGCAGTACCAAATACCTTTGATATTGTCAATTCATATACAAACTCGACAATTGGAGTTGCTGAACAGAAAATTCAAAGTGTATCACCATCGCCAATATTGACAGAATGATCCGTCCAATCCCAAATCGCCCTTGAAAGAACAAGGTTTCTACTAGCCTGACATAAGAACAAAATTGACGCTTCTTTCCAACCACTAGAAAATTATGAAGGAAAGATAAATCTATTCTCAACCCATCAAGAGGGAAGATTCCCAAAACAAAAATGAAAATTATTGTCTCCTCCCAGACCATAGTATCCCAGTCTTGCTAAACAAAAGAAAGAGCAAAACCCAGTCGATTTGGACAGAAAATTACCTGAAATTGAGAATGTAATGTACCCCGTGGGTATCAAATGGAATTAGGAAAATATAATTAGATATAAGAGGACAACTACCAAGTCTAAGCACATTGAAGAAATAGAATAAATACTTAATTTCAATTTTCACAAATTAATTACAACAAAATATCGATAATCACAAATTAATTAAAATAAAATTTAAATCCGAGCAAGCAGCTGAAACAAGGACGTGAAAGCTTATACAACAATGTATAACATCATTATACATCCATCCCAATCCACAACAAAGGTTAACGGGTTACTTGAATCCATCATTATACATCCATCCCAATCCAACAATATGTCAATAACTAGTTAATTAAGGTAATTAATGTGCTAATTACGACACTTAACCTACAAATGAAGACACTTAGCATACAATAATTTGTTCAACTAATTAACTCAATTTATCAATCCCAATGGATAATTAACACCTACATCCATGTAAATATGGACAAATAACCATTTTTAAATAATTAAACATAATATACACGAAAATGACATACCAAGACTAGTCAACTAGTTTCACTACACAAACAACTAGTCTTGTGCATTTTCGATGCACAACCATACCAACCATTCAAAAAGTGAACCTACAGCTAATATGTGCATAAATAAGCATGCATGTACAACAAAATAAAAGTACACTTGCATCTCTTATCTGAGTACATAAACGGCGAATCTTTCAAGTTTAATCAATACAACTAGTTAATAAACACTCCTAGGAATTCAATCAAACCAATCACATTGAGTTTCGAGGCACATAGAGGTGAAGGTAAAGATATGGAAAATATAATTCTAAATAAAAAATAAAGTACCAAAAATAGAGCAGATGGCTGTACATTCATCTTTTACCAAAAACAAAGATTCAAATCCAAAAAAACTAGTTACCAATTTCATCGTTTTGAAGCTAGTTTCCAATTCTAGTTTTCAAAATAAAGTCAACAAGAAGGAATTGATGATAGGAGGTTAGTATAAGCATAATATAGGTCACCTACAATCATATGGATATATCTTTATACTCATATACAATCCACATTTAAAATCTCAAATCTAGCTATAGTAACCTCTCCGAAAAGAATAACAATTCGAGAAATAGACTAGGATTGCGGTAACAAACTTTATAGACTATCTTGGAATCTCTTTCACACATTTAGTCAAACATATCAGATGCAAATATCATATATAAATCAAATAACGCATATAGATATTTTAACAGACACTTCTCTTGTAAAGTCTCGAATCTAGCTAAAACAAATTTTCCGGAAAACTAGTAATTGAAAAACAACTGGATTAATTGCAAATGGATTACAAAGAACTTTCTAAAACTATTCCACATTCGAATAACACATTATACTAATATTATCAGAGACATAAAAATAATATCTGTAGGATAGGAGTCTCATAGACATTTTATCAAACATTTCTCTTGCAAAGTCCCAAAACTAGCTTTCGCATTTTTTCCAAAAGAACTAGTAATGAAAAAACAACCAGAATCATAGAAAAGGACTTTTTTCACATTTGATTCACACATTCCATCAAATATATCAGATGAATACATATATATATCAGATTAGAAATAAATATCCCACATATATAAAATACAACCACTTATCTTGCAAATTCACGCAACTGAAATCGACCGTGCCACGATCCACCCAGCCGTGACACTGTACAAGACAAATCTTTCTTTCCATAGGTCACCCCCGATATAGAACCATGATGCCACAATAAAGAGTGCACTCAACATAAAACAAAACTATCATCGGTCCAACCACAACTCCAATGGCAAGTGGATCCCACATCACTTCTAATCTAGGACATTAGCTCCAGGACAGATAGTCACAAGTCTACCATTGGTCCAACTGTATTCCAATGGAAAATAGATCCCACTATTTCTAATCTAGGACATACAACTCCATGAAACATAGACTCAATAAAACACTAATCTACCATTGGTACAACTGCATCCAATGGAAAGTGGATTCCACATCACTTCCAATCTAGGACAAGTAGCTTCCAGGACAGATAGACTAGCAACAACCGATTCTCTCTTCTTTGGAATAGGCTCATCAAGGGTGCACCGACCATCCAAAAATACCACTGAATCACAGGATCTCACACATACCAAGGGAAACAAATCAAATTCCTAAGTGCCAAAGAGAAATGCACGTAGGTGAGTGAACTAAGAACAAAGAGAATGAAGCCAATAACCAAGAAGCAAAAATCAAGAGAAAATGAAGCACACCCAACCAATTCGAATTCCTCATGGAGAACTCAAGTTGGGGGAGAGAGAGAGTCACAAGAGGAGTTAATTTCCAAGAATAGAAAATCACTAAGGATGAATTACAACTTTCATGAGGGGCAATACCAAGTGGCACTCAAGGGGGCACACTAAAAGAGAGAGTGACTCCAATTTTAATAAAAACCATCCCAGAATAATAAAATCAAGGAGCAACACTACATAAGAGGGTGCATGAGTCAAGAGGGTCCACCAACATAGACACAAACACTTAGGAACACACTTTCCCACTTCCCCTTGCTCATAACATCGTGGTTCCTCATAATATTTTATGTGGCATTGGTCGATATCAGCTGTTTTATTTTATTAATTAATAATATTAACATAATAATAATAATGTGCAAACCATAGTCCCGGCACCTCATGCCATAATGTCACAACATCAAAATAATAATAACATGTCCAGGGGAAAAACTAGAGGGTATTACATAGAATCCTCACTGGTAAAAATTGCTAGGCCATGAATCCTATCTCCTCCAGCATAGGAGAAGGCATGAAAATTCACTGCATTCCACAACACCATTTCAGAGATCAAATCCTCACAAGGTCTATTATCTCCAACACAACAAACATAACAACATGATTCACTGCAACTCACAAAGTGTTGAAGCTAATACTCCCATAATAGAATGAAACCTCTCAACGAAGTTGTCTTCCTTCAAACGCCTAGGGAGGAATCCAAAATATACTAGTAAAACATGCCCATAAAGGTTCATAAACCCAAACACCTCTTGAACTCGACATGGACAGACTAATTGAAGAGACCGTACTTTGAAACTACAGTTGTTTAATGCAGTTAATGCTTGATATGACATGAATCTTGATGTTGGATATCTGCTCGACTTGCAAAATAATATATAGGGGAGCCAACATGATATAGTTTGGCCCCCATTTTTTTTAAAACCCCCACAAGGAAATTGCGAGGCTTCATTAGCTAGTTTATCTGCAATAACATTAAGTTCTCTAGGTACATGATGGAACTGAACATTCATAATTTGCTGAAGAAGACCAAGAATGCGCTTGTGATCCTGCAAGCTATTTGATTTGAAATATCTTGTCGATGTCTATTTGGGAAATGATAATGAGAGAGTCTCCTATCACCACTAGCGATCAAATTCCTAAATTTATAGTTTTTTTTCAATCCTAGATATAGAGCATATCACTGTGTTTGATTATTAATACTTCTTACTAGGCCACACACAAAATTTGAAACAACAATTCCCTTGGGGTAAAAAATAACCCCCCCCTCGCGCCTACATCCCCAGACACTCATTATATTATTGCACTGCAACTATTATATAGTAAAAGTACCAGTGCATATATTTAATAATAAAAGGTATTGATGCAACATTAACATAGAAGCAACTGTGTGACATTAGCATAAAAGCATTAGTGCGTAAAATAAATAAAATGCACCTGTGGGGAAAACTTTGTGACCACCATTTGCAAGGTGCGTGTGTAACAATTTTAAGCACCGATCTCCTTCATAGGATGAAAAGCACTAGTGATCATTTGCTCATCGATGACTAGTGACCAGTGACTATTAAATTAGAATGCATTGATATATATATATATATATATATATATATATATATTCCATTATTCATTAAAAAACGAAATAATTTTTATAATAGTATTCATATTTGAATTTTTTATTGTGTTTGGATATGATGTTTGTATTAATCTATTATACTATCAAATTTTACATCTGTTCATTTTAATATTTAATCATCCATATATTTAATCAATGAGGTGACATTTCACAATGACATTGGATAATGCAATAGAATAAGAAGCTTATTTTATTATATATGAATAAGAGGCCCTTTGTCATACAAAATGAGACAACATAAATATCCACAATAATGAAAATGTCAATATGTAATTGTTACACTTATTGATAACTCATGGTCTTCCAATTGGGACACTATGTCCACTACATTATACAAAATGTTTAGTTTTCATAGACAATTATTTAAAAACATACAACAACTTGCATTAACATCGAACTATATTGATCGTCATTCTTTGCTCGAACTGTTGCCTATGCTCGAGCTACTTGCACAACTTGAGTTATTTGGCCGACTGTTTTGTTTATTGGCTCAATTACGTTCCTCCTCTTGAGCTTCCATCTACAAACATAAAAAATAAAGTGTAATGAGTGTATCTACATTGGTGGGCATAATGTAAAAATAGATAATATACATGATTATGTAAATAGAAAAGCGTACCATAGCAAGAATTGAGTCATAAACAATACATGTTCTTTCAAAGACAAGTCTCATGTCGTTTTTCAACAATTCTTCTGTTGGATCCACTCCATACTTTGTTTCCTGTAAGTTTTATACCCCATAAAAAATCATAGATTTAATATATAGGTTTTTTGTTATTCCATTAATTATAAAACGAGAGAAGTAAAACAACATAACTACTCACAAATTCCATAATTAATTTCTAATACGCCAACATATACTCACAAAACATACTTAACCCAATGTCAATTAATTCTTCTGATGGCTCTTCTTTTTATGTAAGCATCTACTTGAAGACATTCAAGGATGGGTGTAGAAGAATTAAAATTTAAATATCACAACCAATATGAAATCTAAAGTTGTGAGGAAAACACAATCACTGACAAACTTTGCTATCAACCCTTTTCTTCCTTGTCATCTTGTCTTATGTGCTGAATGGGTTCCATTTTGTTTTCTTTTCCACAACAAAACAATTGAAAATTAATATTTAATGCTAAATTAATTAATTATATGTACATAAAAAGAAAATCAATGTTTACATACATTTGAAACACATTGTTGTTGAGATGGCTCCCCCTGCGATACAATTATGTCTATTTCTTTGACTATCTCCATGTACACTTTTTTGGACATCCCTACTAACATTTTTTTGGATATCACCTCGTTCGTCCTTTGAGGTTTTCATAATCTTCCTAAAAAATTAAAATTACACCAAACTATTTTTATATTGATATGAAAAGAAAATATAGTAGAATTAATATTAATAAACGAATGCTTTGTAGTAGTCTATATATATTCTAGAAAAACATGTTTAGGAATATTACTTTTTCAATGATTCTTTTGTTGTTGTTGTGTGTTTTTGTTATTGCAAGTTTGATAGGTCTCATTGACCATTGCTATAGAAACACTTTTTGTAATTTAAATATAACCTAATTCTTGGAGTCATTGGATTGATTTTTGTATTATAAGTGGAAAGTACATCTATACATTCTTTCCACTATATCTCTCATAGTTTTATAAAAGTCCCCCCCTTTCATTAAATTCCAACACCACTTTAGATGAGATAAGGACCAATTCATTATCATTTACATCTTTCATAATTTTTATTTTCTTAGGATGACATTCCCTTCCCTCAATGTCGGTCCCTGCAGAACATTCAACATATGTGAAATGGATTGTTTGAAACATGTTAGCAGATATTCTTAAGTACATTATTACTGAAAATTCAAAGAAAAAATTCGTATTGATTACTTTTTTATTCATCTAATTCATCTTTCTGGAACTTTTCCATAAAATTTTTATGGTCTTCTGCACCTAGATTGCAAAGAATCTTATCAAGTTTCCTCATGTTTTGGCTCTTCATAATACACATTAGTTAAACTTACATATAATTCAAACATATTAATTTTATACTGAAATTACAAAGAACTTGACTTGTTATCTTTTTTGGATGTGCTCCCATCGTGTCGATTAGAACTTTTTTTCCTTGAACTCTTATCACACATTTTCTATCAATAAACAACCTAGACCATTTAATATAGAAGCTATTAAATATATTATACAAATAAATTACATAACTTCTAGCTAAAAAAGTAGTTTGACATATCAGTGTGCTTTACGAATGCAAACAACCCGGTGTGTCTACAATATATATGCACTCGTGAGTACACAATATTTATGCACCTATACCAAGAAATAATTAAAAAAAAGTAATCTACAGATTCTGTAGTGCGTATGTCTATAGAAAAGAGCCGGTGCGAACTAATATACCTATCGCACCGAACAATCCTTGAATTGAAAAAAAATATTTATAGCTAAATGGTGCGCTTATATTACAAGCACACCGATGCATTCTACGATACTGTTCACACCAAAAACAACAAAATCATTTTTTTAGAGAAATAACTGACAAGTACATGGTTTGGGCTCCGATGCAATAAGTGGTCTAATTGCATCAGATGCCCAACGCCTTAGCTATAGAAGCACAAACCCATTAAATATAAAATGCCTAAAAACCAAAACCCTAATTGTGAAATAGTAGAGGGAGTTAAACCATAATGTTAAATTTTTTTAGCCACATAAAATAAAAGGAAGCAACAAGAAAGCACGGATTCCAATGTTGAAGGTAACTATGATTTTTTATTTTCCAGAATTTACTCTATATCTTAATAGAAAGATAAATAAATCATGCAATGAGATCGATAGTAAGTTGTTACATACTTGAAATTTCTACTATGTAGAGTTTTGTGTGACTCATCATACCTTACAAATTCTGATCTTTAGAAAAATCTGATTACTCCATTTTCCTCCCAAGTAAATATCTCTTGCAAAACTCTTCCCTCGTAATTTTGGCAAAATAATAAAATATTGATTAGGTTTTCTTTTATAAAATCACTTTACCAAACAATTTGTTTGAAAAATAAATTCCCACTCCTTTTTCGGTGGATATTTCAGCTCATGAAAAACATGCATTTTTTTTTTTTACATTCTCGATAGAGTGGTGCGATTTAATATATAATAGCACCGGTGCGCTCTACTACAAATGGTGCCCCTGTAATATATGATTGCATCAATGCACTATATTTTTTAAAGTGCACCTTATAGTCATAAAATGAAAAAATAAACATGTATGTACAGACCGTCTTTTTTTTTGTTGCAATTATAAATATCTTCTCCAATTAAGTTAAGAATTTATACATGTGTATAACGTGTTTTTATCATTCGATCCTTTTGGACCCCTAACATTTAAATTAACCTATTTATCAAGGTAAGATTTGAATACTATTCTATCTTAATAATGATTTATTGACCTCCCCCTTTCACCACAACATAATACATTGTTATAAAGGTTGACAATCACCTATTGTAAACTTTTATATGCACATCACCACGCAATACTATGCGTACCAACTTCCACATGTTCCAAATACTAAGTTACATTATGATGCACTTCTATACCTAACATCCACATATTCTAACACTACTACATATATTCATAATGCTATTCCTTTTGAGCATTTTTATATATTACACCCACTAATTATGCATGAAGTAATATGGTGTCATTCATTCAACCCTTAAATACAACAACTCTAAGATGCTTGTATTTCTATGTGAACATATTTCCGCATTTTTCAACACTAATATATATTTATTACAATGCAATTTTTCTATATAATTGTAAGATACAATTTGTTTCAATAATGAAGATATTCTTAAGTAATAATCATGACACATAATTATAACCCATTCATGATTTCATCGATAAGGACAATCATTAACAATTAACTAAGATGTTCTTTTATAGTATCCCATACATACATTGGGATAATTCGATAGTATTCTCAAATGTTTCCTTGATACATTTTGTTAAAAAAAACCTATATTTATAGTTCAATAATCAAGGAGGTTTTCGAGTACATTCTAGGATACTTTAGGCCAATTGTCCCACAACTACTATTTCCTTATAAAACGATCTTACCATTTCCATATATAAGATTATAACAAATTAGACCATTTCATATTTAAGATTAGATAACTTAATTACATTGATCCCTAATTAATATAATAAGCAACCATTCATCACTCTTGGTTAAACCGTAATTTAAGCAATATCTCAAACACTCTCATATATTTATATTTGATGCATTTTCCTTCACCACAATAAGTGACAACCCATTACCGAAATATAATATTTAAAGGTATGAACATATACTTCTATTCACACTAGCTTCATTGGTGGAATTCTTTTCACTAACCTATTAATAGAATATCATATATGACATAATGTATAATACAATTTCTTTTTAAGTAGAAAATATCAAGCTTACCCTCCGAGGTATTTCCTATGAAAAGGAATACAATAAATTATAAGGAAGGATAGGAGACATTTATTAAAATTTGCATTTCGCATGAAACTCTGTGTCAAGGTAAATTTCCACGCTAAAATTTACAGAGAGTTCGAATTACATTTTGCTTTAAGATTTTAGAACGTAACTAAAATTTTGAACAATTTAGAGGGAAACATAAATCGACATTGCACTGTACAACGAATTCTGGAAATGCTCGGCAGTTTAGATCAACATTAAAATTTAAGAATCAAGTTGATTTTTGAAATAAGCCACAGAAATTGAAATCAATATCTAATTCAAATGTTTGGAAATTCTGGAGAAGCTACGCCGGTTTGGAGGTTTTGAAGGAATTAAATACAGTTCGAATTACCATTTAGAAAAATATCGAGCCGTGTTGAACACAATGATTTTTATTTTAATGGACCGGCTTTCAAATACACCCTTGATCTGGAAATGCCAATTCATAATGAAACACGGAATTTTTTTCTCAGATCCTTAAAGATCAAAACCACCCTCAGAAGATAGATCCTCTGCAACCAATTCACACTGGAATTGGTAATCACAATACCACAGCATTCGAGATATCAGATTTATTTGATCAACAGCAACAACTAATGCTGGATTCGAAACCATAAAACAATAAATTTAAATATATCTCAGAATAAAAGATCGATTTCTACAAATTGTTCTAGAATCGAAATCAAATAATAGACAGAGTTTTGAAAATCCTGGAAGTAGATCGATTTCCACAATTGATCTGGAAATGAAATCAAATAATAGACAAAGTTTTTAGATCTTGGCAAGTAGATCGATTTCCACAATTAAATCTGGAGTCAAAATAACAAACAACTGAACTTTAAATCTCATAAGAAGGGTCGATTCCAACAAGCAACTCTGATGAAATTTTGAATTTAATGGAATGTGATATAGACTAATCCTGAGCGTTGATCGTTCCCTGGCGCAGATCGACCTCAAAAGGATGAACTTACGATTTTTTTTTAAACAATAATAATCAGTCCATAAATTGTAATTATAATGCAAGCAAGTTTAAATCTTAGATGATGAGTCGACTTTAATCAACAATTCTGGAATCAAATTATAATAAAGACAGGGTTTAAGGTCTCAAGAAAAATAGATCGGTTCAACAATCAACTCCGGAAGTGCTGAGTTAAAAGAATTATAGAGATTCAGAATGCGCAGAATTATGAGAATAGAGTTAAAAACTTTGTCGAAACCAGATCGAATGTCTAATTCTGTGTTTCACATGGATTTGGGGTATAAACTTATTAAAGACAGGGTTAAGCCTTTAAGAAACCAGATCCAATAACTGTCTCTGCGTTTCACATGGATTCAGGTACATAAATTTAAAAAAGGGCAGAGTTTAACTTTAAAGAAACTAGATCCAATATCTATCTCTACGTTTTTCTTGGAATCGGTATATAAATTTATAAAATATAGAGTTAATCTTTAAAGACATTAGATCCAACAACTGTCTATGCGTTCACATGGATCCGGGTACATAAATTTAAAAAGGGCAGAGTTTAACTTTTAAGAAACTAGATCCAAAAATCTCTGTACCTTCACAAGGATTCGTAATGCATATATATCATATAATAAAGATAACGGAATTTATAATTTTATTGACCAGATCGATTTCCAAATCATTATTCAAATATCAACATCACAGACAAAGAAATAAACTGTTGAACCTGATTTCTAGGCGTCGAGCTTGAAAACCCGTTGAAGTAGTGGCTGAATCGGCTATCCAGAGCTGTCCAACGTTGACGTAGATACCGATAGCCCCTTGGTTGGCCACCCTACCGTATCGAGGTTACTCTCCTTCACCCCGAACCCCCGAGATAATGGGGTTGTAAGAACACACTAGCTAGCTTCCCGAAAGGATCTCCCAATCCCCGTTCCAGCTAATCCCAACTTTCAAGAATCATAACATAATCCGAGATTATGATGCTCATCTAGCATTAGGGAGCAAGATGTGTCTTTCTCTCCTTCTTCTCCCTCATTATATTGCAAAATTCTATGTGCCATGTGTCTATCCATGTACATATTTAATTTAATTTAATAATTTTAATTTCAATTATTCTCAAATACATGTATCTCAATATCTTTAGTGTGCACCTAATTCCCTAAATCACTGAGAATTAGGTGTGGGAGAGTCATACTTCTATTTTGGTTCTCATTTAGTTTACTCAATATCTTTTCTTTGTAAATTAGTTGTTTTTCATTTGTTTATCTTAAATATTTAGAATTAATATTTATAAAAGAGAAAATATCTTTTAATTAATAACCTCTAATCTATTTTGATTCAAAAAGTTTTAAAATATTATAAATGATTTATATATTTATATATATACTCTTTATTTAATTCTATTATTCCTTAATAGAATACTTTGATCTAAAGTTTAACTTCTATTAGCATTCATTTCTAATAAAACTTCCTTAGCATATTTCTAGGTTAGTTTTAGTTTTCATTCTTTTTATTAAGTAGATAAATAAAATAATTTAGACTAAACAAATTGTTTTTGTTTTGTTTCTTTCTCCATGTCTAATATTCTTCTTTTCTCTTAACAAAATAAAATAAGGAATATTATTTTATTTTAATTTGTCTTTTAATTTAAAGTCACCTGAATTGATATTTGATGAGTTTTCAATTTCTCCATTTAAATAACATTATCTTTTTCTTGTCCAGGTGCCTCTTCGACGGGCCCTTCCGACAGTTTCATTTCTTCCTTCTTATGGGGAGTACTGCGTAGCGATCGGGAATTGTTACCGCGATCTCTCAACTATGCTTCTTGGAAACTAAGGGATGTTGAGGGATAAGGCTCTCCTTATTGCGCGCCCCTCAACTCATCGTACGCGACCAAATCATTATGGCCTTGCCCGTACGGTATATGCTTCCTCGGGTGAGCTGAAATGGCTTCACCCATGCGTGGATTGCCAATTCAGGGTCGACAGTCAGTCGTCGTACCCCTTAGTGTTCTTTCCGTTCTTACGACCCCTATAATTCCATTGTGGGTTAGTTGGTAAATCGTCTTACCTCCACTGCAGACACTCAAGCGCACATTAGTAGTGCTGCACTATAATTTTTTTTATCATTCTTTTCAATATCTCAGTCAGTCGAGTCTACTAAACATTCATCATTTTAACATTATGCTTTGGTCAGTCGAGCATGTTCATCATTCGTTATTTTATCTCAGTCAGCCGAGTATAAAACAAAACATCATTTTCATTTCAAGTAATTTCAACATTCATCATCATGTCTTTGTCAATCGAGCATACATCATTTTCATTTCAAGTAATTTCAACATTCATCATTTTCCATTCCAAAGTATTTTCATCATTTTTCGTTCTCTCAGTCAGTCGAGTGTATTCATCAATCATCATTTATCTAACCATTTTCATTTCACATATAAAATTTAAAGCAATCATTCATGGTCCAAGTTTTTATAAATCAGGTCACTTCAAACCAGTGCCCTCAATAGTCAAATCAGTCGTAGGTCTCAAAATAATATAGTCAATCATAAGTCTAAAATAATCAAATCAATCATAAATGCTGAGGCGGGCATTACAATGTAGTCTAAATATGTAATATCATATTGCGTTATGTGTGCAGTGGTGCGCCAATAATATAGTGAGCATCAGTGCACCAATAACATATGTGAGCATCGGTGCGATAGAGTTTACACAGTACATTGGGTAGACATGAAACAAAAAAATTGTATGTAGTCAAAATCGATAATTTCGTGTTGCATTTTTTCATTCGTTGGTGCGTTTTAAAGATATGAGTGCACCGATGCGCTATAATATAACAAGCACATCATTTTGGCATAATATTGAAAAATGCATATGTAAATATCCACCATTAAAACAAAGTGGATATTTTCGTTTGTGGATTTTTTCTTCTTTCTGGATGTTATATTTAGTGTGTATATGTGTTATATGCACAAGTGCAATTTGGTGTTATACGCAAAATGATGTGCTTAGTGGATATTAGCGCACCCGTTGACTTAACAAGCCCTATGAATGCATGATTGAACTTAAAATGACATATTCATCTCAAATGCTCTTTGAGAATACCACCGCACCAATTACAGTACTTCATAGTATACATATGTTGCTTAAACTCACCATATTCTTAAAAAATGGTTTCAAAACTTTATTTAAAGTTAGATTATTATATGGTTCCCAAAATTTATTGATTGTTGATTTCACTCAAATGTAGGGAGAAAAAATTATAATATCAAATGGCCAATTCTTTAAATTCTGTCTCATTCCATATTGTTCAAAGTTCATCAAGTCCTCCCTTTCCATCTCTAGTAAGTTCATATTTTATTTACATTTTGATTATCTAATTGAATTTATGTTATTTATCCATGTAATATTAAGGCATTCAATTTTGCAGGGTACCGATTCAGGATCGAATTCAAATGCATGAGACATTCTGCCAGTTGAAAAACATTGCAAGCTCTTATAAGGAGCAATATACTGCAAGTAGTTGGTAGATGAAAATGGAAAATCAGTTTACCCCACCAAGTAACATGGCATATAGCAGCCTCAATATTGGGTTGTCGTTAGTAATTCATCGTTAGATGAATCTCTTTTATGACACCCCAGTACTATGTGGCTATTCAAAATTTCAAGGGTTGAAGAAGAACCCTAAGTGTGTCACACTCAAGCATTATATTAATGATCAACTATCCAATGTTGATTGTCTAATACCTCCTATTGTAGTAAAAACTCCAATAGGTGATACATAAAAGACACGTAGGAGCACTTCTTTATGCTCATTTTTGGAAGCATTGGAAGCCAAAACAACTAGGTTTCATCCTAAATTGATCAACCCCTTTGCTTATGTTGAGTCAACCAAGAGTTCTAGTGATCCAAAGTATGATATCAATACCACCCAAAACATCTCTACTAGAAGATCCAAAAAGTTGTATGAGCTAAGAGCAAAAATGTCCAAGTACACACCAAGGTCAGTTTATTGTTGGAGGGTAACGATGATTTCTCTCTTCCTTTGCATTTGCAAAGTAAATACCAAACTTCGTACAACTGTGCTTTGTATGGTACTTTTCCATCTTCTCTACATGTGCATGATGTTGGAACCAAATCTCCTTTTGTGGTAATAATTTTATGATTTCCAAGTCTAAAAAATATGCTTCAAATCTTGGGTTTCTTATCCTTTCACATGTACTCATTCCTCCCAAATAGTCAGTAGCACTTACGCCATTTTTGGTCCTCTTTATTGTCGGTCTAATTACTTGAATATTGTTAAATGCAAACATATCATTTCCATGTACAATAAGTGCATGAATGGTTATGCTTATGGAAACTTTAACGAGAAGAGCCTGCTATATATTGATGGTCATCCATGCACTCATGGGAACATTACAAGGTTCATAAATAGTTCTAAGGTTCATAAATAGTTCTACAATTTATTCATTTGAGGAACAATCCAATGAACATGGGTTCTTTATGGAAAGGAAAGCATCGAGATTTGTTGTTGTGCATTCAATACATAGTTTGTCTCCTGATGAGGAGTTGTTAGTAAACTATAAATTTCGTAGATCACCAACCACTCATAAAATACGCCTTGTATTGGGACTACCTTTAGATGTCCCTTTGGGGCGTAAGACAAAAATCGTTGATTAATTGTATTTTTTTTTAATTTTCAATGGAATTAATGTAAATATATTACTCAATTTGAACTTTTGTCATATAAAATGCTTGTGGTTTCACATTTACTATTGGAGAAAATTCCCATGCTTCTAGTAATTGTTTGGTATAATGTTTGAACAAATCAATTTCATTGTGTTTAATAATATCATCGATGCAATGTTCAATATTTTTCAATTCAGGATTCTCATAATGAGTGACTTGTCTACCATATTCAATTCCACCCCACTACAATGTCAAATCAAGAGAAGGTTGCAAAAAAAGCATAACTCGGAGAGGAAGCATACCAAACATGGTTGAATCAACCACCTATTCCTTTCCTATTACGTCTCGAGTCACCAAATAGGAATGCCTACAGTAACACTAGTTCTCCACATGTTGGTAATGAAGGCAATGAAATAGAGGTTGGTATGGATGATTTCTTATGGGACATGGGTGCCATGGACGCAATGTTGTTAGAGGCATTCCAGGAAGATGAGCTAGGGAATGATTCTCATATCATCAATACCTTTTTCGAAATCTTGAAATCTACTTCCACCACCCCTCTCTTTGGTCTTGGCCGATCAAAGTCTACCCATATATGGCCAACAATGTTACTATACAACTTGAAATCAATGTATGGCATGTCAAACACGTGTTTCTCAGAAATTTTGAGGTAACTGATCATCAATTCCCCTATATTTTGAGGAATCTTGTCACACAATAAACATTGAAAATGGTCAATTTTATGAATGTTCGATCAAACATTATACATTTATATTTTCCACTAATTGTAGGTTGTTCAAAGATAAGGTAATTTTGGGTCATAATGTCTTGTCCGACAGTTGCAAAGACGTAATGCAAATGTTGAAAATGTTGGGTGTTGAGTACATATCATATCATGCGTGTGCGAATGATTGTATTCTATATAGAGGAGAATATGCATACAAAGAGATACGTCCAAAATGTAGGCATGACATGTACCCAAAAAAAGGGGTAAAGCACATGGTCCTCCTCATAAGATATTGAGGCATGCGCCTATAATCCCAAGGGTTCAAAGGATCTTTCATTGCAAAGAATTAGCTGTGATGTATCAAGATCCATCCCAACAGAGAGGAGTTTTATGTTGTATGGCATATGTGCATACACCACACATGATTATTTGGGGTTAGGAGTTTGCTTTGATAAACATGTTGATTGATTTGTTTATATTTGTAACAATATTTTTTGGCATAGTTAATATGGAGAGAGAGTATTCATCTTCAACGCTAACATGCTATGTATACCATAACTTTGTAGGTCTTGTAACAAAAGGGTATCATGGATGTTAATGTTGTGGACCTTCTATAAAGGCTAGGTGGTCCAACCACATACGAAATCCAATGTACGACTACTCTAGGGTATTCCTCCCAGAAGGCCACCCTTATAGAAGAACATTTGCTTTCAATGGTAAACCAGAGAGAACCTAAAGACCAAAAATAACGACATCGACTGACTAGCTTAGGGAAAATGACAGAGAGACAAAGAAGGATATTGCATAAATGTTCAATTAAAATAAGGAACCTATGTTCGATGATCTTGAATTCTTCGACACTTATGTTGAGAAAATGCCCATTGGGATGAAAA
This sequence comes from Larix kaempferi, assembly GCA_027924585.1. Classification (NCBI taxonomy): domain Eukaryota; kingdom Viridiplantae; phylum Streptophyta; class Pinopsida; order Pinales; family Pinaceae; genus Larix; species Larix kaempferi. The sequence goes on along the minus strand of BSBM01000687.1, from coordinate 2,076,526 downwards.
ACAAATCTGTTTTTTATGAGCTCCCATATTGGGAGCATCTTAATATTTCCCATAATGCCCACTGGGATGAAAATAAATATGTTTTTTATCAACTCCAATATTGGGAGCATCTTAAGATTGCCTACTTACTAGATCTCATGCATATATTTAAAAATGTTTCATCTTATTTATGGAGGAACATATCATAAAAAAATGACACATTGGTTGTTAGGAGAGATCTTATTTTTTCAAATACTAAAAATAAACATCAACCAAGACAAGAAAGCCATTGGACAAGATAAGAAAGTAGAGGAGAGGCTGGTCCCTCTTGGTCTTTGAAAGAAGGTGATGTCCCATGGATTTTGAAGAAAGATGATCTTTCTCTGGAAAAGGAAATTATATTGGGTGTGAAGGTGCCTTATTTATGTGGGTCTACTCTATGACACTGCTTCACTATAGAAGAACATTTGTTGGGGTTGAAATCACATGACCATATGAACCTTCTAGGAGTACACATGTAAAAAACATGTATTTATTTTTTGTTTTTATTTTTTCCACTGCAAGTTAAAACAAAATTAATTTTGTTTGTGTTTACTTTGTAGTGTCATTATCCTTTGCTCGTGTGTGGGTGTGTGAACCATGAATTTCGCCAGGATCTATGACATGCCATATGTAAATTATCTGCATTTGTACATTGTATCACATCAAAGGATCTTCATATGGCTAGAAGTCCACAACGCCGTTAAGAGATAGCTAATATTATTTATATGTTTGATAAGGAACTACTGACGAGTTTCGTGGACTTGCATGTTCATCTTCTAATTCACCTAGTTGGTTAGGTTGAATTAGTCGGGATGGTCTCATGTCGTCGGATGTTCTTCTTAGAGAGGTACATAAAAATATTGAAGGGATTATTTCAACAAAGGGAAAAACCCGAGGGGTCTATTGCAGAGGGGTACATAGTATGTGAGTCATTCTATTATGCTAGTGAACACATCAAGAAAATCGACGACACACTAGGTGTAATGATTTGGGACGGACAAAGGGATGAGGACAAAAGGTAAGGGGAGGTACTCCAAAAAAATGAAAAAAGGCACAGGATAAAGAGTCAGTCACTTATATTTTTTCAAATTTCTACAGAGTAACTATTTACACTGAACTTCATAGTGTATCTTTGATCTCATACATACTAAATGTCGGTTTGATTTCATGAATACATCAACAAACTCATAAATTGATGCCATCAATAAATTCATTCTTTAGAATGTGGAAGCAAGAAAACTATGTGTCGCATTGTATGGATAGAAGAGGAGGAAACAAGACAGTGGCAATAAATAATTCAAACAATTGAACGTTAGAAGCATGCCTTATCCCGATCATTTACAAGAAAATATGCCAATGATCTATCCAAACAATTGGGTTGTTGACCAAGTCAGAGATAAGTACGATACATTCGATCATTACCCGCGTGCTGAAGAGGATGTACTAAACATAGGGATCGGGTGCAACAATTTGGTAATAATATCTTTTTGTAAATTTTTAACTTTATAATGCACCTTTGAATTATAACATCCATATTTTTTTATTATGGTTAGGTTATTAGACATATGACACCATCACTTGTTCACATTTTTACAGGTGCATGTGTTACCATCTATGTGGGCATATTGACACCATTTTTGCATTGATGATTCCAATGATGGATGTGTCACACAAGATTGTGGAGTGGAAGTCGAGTTTGACCAATCTAGTCATGCTAGCCACCGTGATCATAACATAATAGGAGGGAAGTTAGGTTACATTGGAAATATACAAGCAATTATTCAAGTGGACTTTGCATCTTTCCAATATGTTATTTATAGGTGCAAGTGGTGGGATACTTTTGACCGGAGTAATGTAAAGGAAGATCGCGATAGTGTGCTAATATGTATCAACTTTAGAAAGCTGTGGGATGAAACTAAGGAGCCTTATGTTTTTCCAAAACACTGGAGCCAAGTGTTTTATAACCCAGATGTGTTGGATAGGGATTGGTGGTTTGTATTAGGACATGACCCTAGATCAAAACATATTTTTAAGAACAATGGTGTTATAATGCCAAGCGAGGAAGATAATCATGGTGATGCCAACGAAGAGTGATATGCACATGTTTTATTTCATCATTTATACCGTTGATGTTTCATTTTATTATTGTTATCTATAATTCACAAATTATATTGTTTTTTATTCATTTTATGATGGTGGAAATGGAAATTTAATTACAACCAATTTTAGTTGGTTAACAACCAATTTGATGTGTATGTGTTTGTCTATTTAGTAATTTGTGATTATATGAAAGTATTGATTGAAAAAGAATTTTATTTTAGAAGAAAGTATTTTTTTCTCATTGTATATTTAATACAAGAGGCACAAGGTCGCAATGTCCCCATGTCTTCAAAAACATTAGATAATAATACTTAAAATATAAATTTACAATCATTTTAAAATTTAAAAAACTTTTAATTAACTGAAATTTTATGTTATTTTAATTCAAAAATAAAATCAATTTAAACGGGGAGATAAGATTTTCATTATTTAAAATTTTATGTTAAGAACAATGGTGTTATAATGCCAAGCGAGGAAGATAATCATGGTGATGCCAACGAAGAATGATATGTACATGTTTTATTTCATCATTTATATTATTGATGCATCATTTTATTATTGTTATCTATAATTCACAAATTATATTATTTTTTATGCAAGGATTGATTGACAAAGAATTTTATTTTAGTTGAAGGTATTTTTTTCTTATTGTATATTTAATACAAGAGGTACAAGGTCGCAATGTCCCCGTGTCTTCAAAAACATTAGATAATAATACTTAAAATATAAATTTCCAGTCATTTTAAAATTTAAAAAACTTTTAATTAACTAAAATTTTATGTTATTTTAATTCAAAAATAAAATCAACTTAAATGGGGAGATAAGATTTTCATTATTTTAAATTTTATGTTATTTTAATTAAAAAAAAATCAATTTAAACTTTTAAAATGAGGAGATAAGATTTTCATTATTTAAAAATACTAAAAAAAGGAAAATTAAAAAAAGTATGTAATGAAATTAGGAATTAAACAATAAATTACAAGGGGATATGATTGTTTTTATTTATTATTTATTTTTCTATAAATATAAATATTAATTATTTTTTATGGTTTTATTTTTTATTATTCTAATGTTGAAAAATTTCCAGTTATATTATTTTTATTAGCTTACTTGCTAGCACTTTGAGTAACCATATATGATGGTTTTTGTAATATCATTATGCAAGTTTGACTATTCAAAATTTAAAAAAAGTTGTTTAAACGTGACATATTTAATTTCAAGGTGACATAGTTTCAAGGAAGAATATGCCTTTTTTGAATTGTTGATGTATCATTTTATGATTGTTATTTATAATTTAGAAATTATATTGTTTTTTATTTATTTTATGATGGTGGAAATATAAATTTAATTATAACTAATTTTAAAATAATTTTAGTTGGTTAACAACCAATTTGATGTGTATGTGTTTGTCTGTTTAGTAATTTGTGATTATATGAAAGGATTGATTGAATTTATTTATTTATTTTAGGATTGATTATAAAGTCGCAATGTCCACGTGTCTTCAAAAAACATTAAATAATAATATTTAAAATATAAATTTACAATTATTTTAAAATTTTAAAATCTTTTAATTAACTAAAATTTTATTTTATTTTAATTCAAAAATAAAATCAATTTAAACCGGAGATAAGATTTTCAAAAAAAAATATGTAATGAAATTAAGAATTAAACAAAGGTGATAAGATTGTTTTTACTTTTTAAAAAATAAAATATAAATATTAACTAATTTTTATGGTTTTATTTTTTATTATTCCATTATTGAAAAATTTCCAGTTATATTATTTTTTATTAGCTTACTTGCTAGCACTTTGAGTAACCATATATGATGGTTTTTGTAATACCATTATGCAAGTTTGAAAGTTGTTTAAACGTGACGTATTTAATTTCAAGGTGACATAGTTTCAAGGAAGAATATGCCTTTTTTATTACTAAATATATATAATAAAAAATAAAAATAATATTTATCCAAATATATGTATTTTTAATGATTTTTTTAAAATATTAAAATATTATATATATTTTTAATTAGGCTAAGTTGTTTTAGAAGTGTTAAGAGCATTTTAAGGTGAATTTCTCCTCCAAGTTTACTATTCATGGTTCTAAGTTTGTAATGACATGATTAAATTTAATTTAATGTGAGGTATTAATTTATTTATTTTTGTGAGTAAGAGTAGTAGATTTTTATTAAAATGAAAAGCAAAAATTACATCAATCATAAAAAAAAATAGTCTCCTCTGGGTGAGATTAGGTTGTAGAATTTTTTTTTGGAGATATTTATATTTGTTGTAGTATTGAAGCTCCTAATAAGTAAAGGAGTTGACTGAAAACCTATAGTCTTTCTTACCTAAGACATAATTTAGAGTTTTGACTTTAGAGTTTACAAAATAGCCACTAATGGCAATAGAACAAGAAAACCTGGAAAGTGTGTAGTATAAGCCCGATTATGTGGTAGGTTGGTATTCATCATCTTCGATGAGGAGTGGAGTTTTGTGGGAGCTCGCAGCTGGAGGAGTCTTTTGTGCCAGCTTTAGGTCTAAATGCCTCCCTATGATGTACATTTTTCCAGCCATAATCTTATTGACGCTCCTTTGGTCTTGCAGAGCAGTGAGCTTCTTCTTGAGGCTGGTAATTTCCATATTTTGATCCATAAGGACCCGACCCAACGACGATTTGGTGACCTAGTTTAGAACCACTAAGCGCTTGTATAACATGACCCTGTTCCTGGAGTCTATTGGATTTTGTATCCAGTCTTCAATAGGATTGGAGTCTACTTTTGCTTTGAAGACAACAATGTTCTGTTCCAGATCCTGTGCTTCCCTATTCATGTCTTCGTCTTTCTGCTCGGAACTATTGGGGTTGGATCGAGATAGAGGGGTCCGAGGGATGAATTCAACTCCTATGCGGCGACCAATATGGTTCAGGTTGGAGTTCAAAATGTTGGTGTCTGTGGTCAGCTACGGGAGCAACTACAATTCCTCTTCCAAAATGTCAGTTTCCTTCCATTGGTCAACAAGAATATGACCAAGCAGAACTTTGTTGTCTCTAATATGGGAAGACACAGGTTCACTACGACACATACCAACAAATCTGAAGATATTGACCCTTTCGGCATCACCTGCAAGCAGGTGAAGTCTCACCTGAAGTACCTATGGGTATTGCAGGAACCACGTTCTACAACAATGAAGGGGGGGGAACTTTGTTCTATCATCATACTCGTTAACATAACCTCGACAAAAATCAGTTAAATCACATAACTAACATATTGCATACATCAGTTGTGTAGTAATACCATAACTACACCATTCACAACTAATATGATTAATCAGAGTATTATCATTTAGCAATATTACATAGATAAAATATAACAGACACATAAACAATCATAGCACACTAGAGATTTTTACGTGGAAACCCGAATGAGAGAAAACCACATAAATGCTTTGTTTATTCATTGATCCCATTACATAAAGCATTTCATCTTCTTTGCGCACATAGACTGCAGACCTCAACCCTTACAAAAACCCTCCAGTTACACAAAACTCAACAACAATACATGGGATCTCTCAGTTCTTCATCACACTATCTTTCTCTTAACATTTCATTAACAACTATCAACAGCCTACTCTACCCGACCCATTACATATATATTTTAATTGGCATAGCCCCTGCGGACCACTAAGTGGACTAAAAATCCTAACTTACTCCCTAACTTACTCTAACCACTTTCTTGGTTGACGTGATCAACCACTACTCTTTCCATCTTTTGTGGGCGCTACGTTGGGGTCCGTCCTTATTTTGTGGGCACACTTCCTTTTGACCACTTTGTTGCACTACCCATTTTCATAGCAACACAAAATTGGTTCAAAATACCTTAGGGCCAACAAACTTTGTCAGTCCAAAAGGTTATAAGTGAGCAGTCATAGAGTGCCTTCCTGTAGCATGAGTCTCCTGGGTTAGGAAACCAATTTTCCAAGGCTAGAATTTCATTCACCTCTTGGAAAATTACTATCTCTTGCCAGATTTTCCATTCAATTATTTTAATTTCAATTTTGCAGGCGTGAGGGATGGAGTTCTTATAGTGGTTTGCATTTGAGGCCACTCTAAGTTGATTTGTGGTGGGTTTGTGAAGCTTGGATCCTACTCATTTCTCCCCCTGTTATGCACCATGAATCGAAGGCTGTTGCCACTCTTCTGTTGATTTCTGCTATCGGTTTCTCTATTTTCAGCTACAAGGATGAAGGTAATTTCTAATCTCCCTTTTAATTTAATTCTTTAGTTCATTTCCATGATTAGCCCGTCCCTCTTTGCATGGGTGAAATCAAACCTCTTCATGTTGTTGTACTACTTCCTATCCTTCGTTGTACTTTCTGATATGCTTAGGTACAACCACACAGGTTGTTGCAGATCAGGGTGATGGATTTTCACGGGGGTTCTTTGGTCCATGTGCTCCGCATGGATTGTTTCCACCTTATGTCCTCTTAGGGCCAGGTGACCCATCGTGGCATCATGGATGTGGGCCCTCCTTGAATTGTTCGCAAGATGATCTGGGGCATTCTGAGTGGGACCTATATCATTCATGCTCAGTCTATGTGCATGTTGTGAGTTGTCACTTAGGTCCAAATTTGCTATCCTTTGACATTCTTCCATGGAGGGTTCGCCTTCCAGAGTGGATGCTAGGTAATCCAAGGTTTGACTCCAAGGGTGACTCCCAAGTTAGCCATATAGTCAACTACTTTGTTATCTATTCTTCTAATATGGAGATGGATGAGGGCTTGGATTTTGATGATGGTGGCAACCAAGTCCAGGGTGTCATCTTCTAGTATCCAATTCTGTATCAGTTTTATGACCTGAGTCCCATTTTGCAATTTGACCATCAGATTGACAAGGATTTGCGAATCTACCTCTATGATGACTTGGTTGTATCCTTGTCTTATTTCTATGTTTAGACCCTTAAGGAGCAACCCAAGTTCGACAACATTATTATTGTTAATATCCAAATAGCCTACAAACACCCTTCTTATGGTTCCTATGCTATCTCTCAAGACTCCTCCATAACCTGCTTGCCCTAGGTTTTCCTTGGAAGCGCCATTAAAGTTGATTTGATGAAGCCTCCAGGATAGGGCCTCTATAAGGAGGGGTTGATGATCCTGGGTCTAGATGGGGTAGGGATGATGGATTGTTGGATCTTTAGGTCCTAAGACTGGAAGATGATTGCTTACTGATAGTTGAGTTTCTTATCTTGATCAGTCTAATGTTGGAGCCAGAGAGTTTCTCGAATGTTGGATTTGAGATTTTTCCAACAAAACTTGTGGGATGAGATTCATCTTTGAGTATATTTTGATTATGCTCCTTCCAGGTTCCCATATGATGAAGGTTAGTAAGAGATGCCAGAGATGGTTGAGCAATGAGATGATAGAGGGGAGATCTCTCCAGTTGAGAAGGGTGTTGTTTATGTTTGATCCATCTCTGTTTGAGGTGTGAAAGAGAGCAGCTCCATTATCCCATAATTCTAAGGTGAAGGCACAAGAATTGAAAATATGCTCCTTATCTTCTGAATGATTGTTCCAGATATGGCAGTGAGAGGGACCTTGGAATATTATTTTGAGTAGGTTTTCCCAGGTGAGTGTTCTGTCGTGAACAAGGATCCATAAGAACACTGATATTTTAGGCCATATATTTGTGGTCTATATGTGAGACCAAATGGGGTATTTTGGGAGGTCAGTGTGGCTAGCCACTATAGCATATCCTTCTTTTATGGTGTAGCTTCCCATAGGTTTGTGGCCCTAGTGGAATCGATCCTTATTGTGATTGGTTTTGATCCTTTTGTTCCAGAGTTCCGAGATTATGTTTGAAGCATATATTTTGGGGGTTGAAGTGGCCATATTTATATGGGTAGCCAATGTCTCCATTCTCCTTCCTTGAATTCGTTGTCCCAAAAGTGATGAAACTGGTAGAAGTTTTGAGTGTTAAGGGATTCTTGGCATTCACAGTTTGGACAATGCTACTCAAAATTTGGGGTTTGCTACCAAGAGTCTTCCCAAAAGAGGGATGGGGATACATTCCTTATTTCCCAGAAAATATGCTTTTGAATAAGTTTGTGATTGGACCAGGCTAGGTTTAATATGATGGATCCCGCAGTTTGGTCATTGAATCTAATTAATTCTTGTTGGTCTACCTTGGGGTGTATTTGGCTTTCCATAACAATCCCCATGGTTCCTGTTTGTGAGTGATCCATTTCCACTAGAGTTTAGAGCCCATAACCCCATTGACAGTTTTCGGGTGTTAGAGTCCAAGTCCTCGTAAGATTTTAGGCCCGTAGACATCTTCCCACCTTAATAGGGCCCATTTTATTTGATGACGGTCACTCCCGCAAAGGAATTTTCTCTGGAGGTTCTTGATTTTTTTTAGGAGAATTTTAGGGGTTATTAGGACAAAAAAAAGGTAGAGGGGCATGGAATGGATAAAATATTTAACCAGGACCAGTTTGTCTTCCAAGTTGAGAGAGCGAAAGGTTTAGCTGAATAGCCTTTTTCTAGATAAACCATGATATTTTCCCAATTTGCTTGATTTAGATGTTTTTCCATGAAAGGGGATCCTAGATACTTAGAAGGGAGTGAACATATTTGGAAGTGAAGGAGTTGGGTTATACGACATTGGACTAGAGGGGTGTGTTAAAGAAAAACAATTGGATTTTTTCCTGATTGATGTCCATGCGTAAGTATTCCATAAAGCTATTGAAGATTTTTTGAAAATGTTGACTTCTCGATAAGAGGGGTGATTAGTGAGGAGAGTATCATAAACAAATTGGTGGTGAGAGTAGGTAAGGAAGTTCTAATGAATCTAGAGAGATTAGTGAGGAGAGTATCATAAACAAATTGCTAGTGAGAGTAGATAAGGAAGTTCTGATGAATCTAGAGAGATTTAAGATGCTTCAATCTGAATTTTGCTTGTATGAATCTTTACAGTCCTTGGACCATTAGGATGAAAAGAAAAAGGGATAGAGGATCTCCTTTACGAATGCCTCGAGAGGGGATGAAGGGGGTAGAGGGGGAGTTGTTCACAAGGAGGGATAACAAGGCAAAGGAAATAAGGGATATTATCTAGTCTATCCACTTTTGGTAGAACTCAAAAGCTTTAAGGATCTGAGCTATGTAAGTCTAGTTTACTCTATCAAAATCCTTAGACATGTCCAACTTTATGAGCATCCCCAGTTTCTTGGTGACTTTAAGGGAGTGGATGAGCTCATGTGCCATTATTATTCCGTCCAAGACTTGACGGCCTTCAACATAACCATATTGATTGAGGGAGATTAGGAGGGAGAGAAGGGGTTTTAAACGGTTATCTATGACTTTTGTATGATCTTGTAGATGACATTGCATAGAGCAATATGTCTGAACTTGTTAGGGGAGGAGTGATTGTTTCCTTTGGGGATGAGAGTCAAGAAGTTAGCATTGAGGGTTGAGAGGATACCATAGGATTGTTAAGAGTTTTCAGATATGACCTAGACTTCTCCTTTGATGTTGTCCCAAGAAGAGTGAAAAAAGTAGGAGGTGAAACCGTCCGGTCTCAGGGATTTTCCTGCTGGTATGGTTTTAATTGCTTGCTCGAATTCTTCCATGGTGATGGGACGCATCATGATGGCATTGTGCTCCATATTAATAAGGTAGGGAATATGTTGAGCATTATCATTGATGACTGCTGTGCAGTCCCCTAGAGGTTTCGAGAGGAGGTGCTCAAACGATAAGACTTTAACTTTGCTGCCATTTCCTCATGCTTCCAAAGATTGTGACCTTGACCATCGTTTGAGAGTGATGATTTTTTTATTCTGACAACTTTGAAGAATGGAGTTGTGAAATATTTTTGAGTTTTTATCTCCCTCTTTAATCCACTGAACTCTAGACTTTTTGCGCCAGAGGGTTTCTTCCTGCTTAAGCCTCTCTTCTAGTTGATGATTGAGGAGGTTCTCTTGAAGGTTGAGGCTCTCAGTGTGACCTGTTAGAATGATTTTTGTTGCAAGGATGCCATTTTGTCCTCAATTCTTTTTTTGTCCTCCATAATGTGGCCAAAGACAGTCTTGTTCCAGGTTTTGAGCTTTTGCTTAAGGTTTCTTAGCTTCTTTTAAAATCTGGACATGAGGGAACCTAAGGATATTTCTGCTTCTTCCCACCATTTTTGGATGTTGGTTTTGAAGTCTGGATGATCTAACCAGAATTTCTCAAATATAAACGACCTATTTGTTGATGTCCCTTCATAGTTCCAATGGAGGCAAATAGGCCAGTGATATGAAACATTGGTTGTGAGTATAGTTGCGTACTAGTCTTCTCCCCTGGTATAAAGATATTTTGAGATGAGAAAATGGTCCAATATTGAATCTATCTGATTATCTCCTTCGTGCTTGTTGTTCCAAGTGTAGAGACCATTCGTTGTGCTGAGATCAACTGATTTATTATTCTCAATGAATTTCCTATAGGCCTGACTATCTATATCAAGGAACATGAGGCACCCTTTTTTCTCTGTAAGGGCGGTGATCATATTAAAATATCCTCCTATAATCCATTTTTGATCATGGTAGAGATCCTGAAGCCATTGAAGGAGTTTCAAGAGTTAATTTTTTTGCTTTACAATTTGTTGTCCATAAACGTTGGTGAGGAACCCTTTTCCTTCCGTTCCAATGAGATGGGAATTGGATGATATGGCTCTTGAAATTGCTAGGAGATTATCAATCATTATTGCTTGAGGGTTCCAGAGAAGAGAAAGGCCTACAGAGGCTCCCAAGGAATCCACTACTGCGACTTTGGAACCCTTCCATATTTTCTTTGTAATGACCTCCACTATTTGATTTTAAGCGATTCTTATTGCTTGCTTGATTAAGCTCTGCAACTTGAAGAGTGTGCGCCCAACTCATTTTTATTCTTGATTCCGGGAAATGGACCCCCCTGATCCTGACCAGGATCCTAGTTTGGATGAAATCTTCCATTTTCTTGTCGCTAGTTTGAAGGAAAAGAACGCTTCCCAATCATCTGCCATCTTTGTGAAAAGATTGGACGCCCCTGAAATAAAGATATCCTGTATCTATGCTAAGAAGAAAGCCATCATCCTGTCTAAGAGAGGCTTGTTCGGTTTGTTTACATGACTTTGGCCTTCCCTTAGGGAAATGGAGGTATGGATTAATAAAACCTGGCACCCTCTTTTGACAGGAAGAATGCAATGTTGCTTTTGTGGGAAAGGGTATTATGTTTTTCTTTTTGAATTTAAATCTTACCGAGATCTGATATTTCAGAATGGTCCTTATTTCATGGGACCTAGAGGTATGTATTTAAATAGTTTGGACTTATCATTTGATCTAGAGAAAGATATGCCTTCAACAGTTCCTGTTTGGGTAAAACTACCTCACCTCTCACTTCACTATTGTTCTGATGAAGTTCTTGCCTCTATTGGGAATACCCTTGGTAGAATCTGAACCCAAATCATCTATTTTCTCTTGTGCCATAATTTGTGTTGAAGTAGACTTGGAGAAGGACCTTCCAGAGGTTGTAAATATTGTAATGGATAATTGGAATCATGAACATAAAGTGAACTATGAGCAATTTCCCTTCAAGTGTAAGAAGTGCCATGAATATGGACATTTTGCTAGAAATTGTCCAAAATATGAAGGCAAGGAAACATAGAAGGCAGTCAATAAAGAATGGAAGAAGGTGGAAAAGAAAGGAAAGGCTCAAGTAGTTTCAGTGCATCATGCACCTCTAGAAACATCCAATAAGTTTCATGCCCTTTTGAATATTATTCTGGTTGAATCGGAAATTCAAGAAGTAGCAATAGAAAAAGAAAGAACTCAGATAAATGCGTCCCCTGTTCTAGAGGAACTTGGAGTAGAAGACTATAGTAGTGGGCTTCCATAGTGCCATATCATAGAAATTAGCACTCAGCAAGCAATTAGTCAAAAATAGGGATCGAATGATGAAATTAGACAACCTTATTCTTTTGTCCAAGGAGATTCTTCCGAGGAAATAGAGGAGGAGAGAGAAAAAAACAAGAAAGTAGGCAGAAGATTAAAAAAACTATGAGGGAAGAAGATGACAGAGAAAAAAAACTAGGGAAACATGCCTCAGATTCTATTTTGAAGGGTTATGCTTCTAATAAAAAAGGGAAAAAGGGTGATCCTGAACATAAATCTGGCTCAAAATAAAAAAAATAATGCAACAAGTCTCCTAGAATTGTAGGGGTATGGGAGGAAAGCAAAAAATTGAAACAATGAAGCAAATGATATATAAAGATCACCTCTCCATCCTGCTTCTCTAGGAGACTAAAATGGAATCCATTGAATTAATTTAGATTTTTCAAAATCTTTGGCAGGAAGGGGTAGGTCTGGCTAAAAGCTCTTTGGGTGCCTCTGGAGGATTAGCAGTGTTATGGGACAACACCAAATTCAATCTAATTCAACAAAAAGATGGGTGGCATTGGATCATGGTCAAATTGGATTCTAATGAGTTTAAAGAAAATTTTAGTATATGCAATGTTTATGGCATAATATTGTCAATTTTAAAGCATGATTTCTGGAGGTCCTTGAGTTCTCTTGAAGGAACCAGATGTATGATTGGGGGAGATTTTAATGTCACTATTTCCATGAAAGAAAAAAGAGGGTGTATATTGTTAGAGATCCTTATGGAGAATATATGAAAGATTTAATTAGTACTCTGGATCTGGTGGACATTAAACCAAGAAGAGGTCTCCACACTTGATCTAATAGGCATATTGGGCCTGTGCATATATCAACTTGACTTGATCGATTCTTAGTTCACAACTCCTTTTTGTCTAAGTATTATGTAATTTCTATCATTCTTCCTTATGCAAGTTCGGATCATAGGCCTATTTGTTTAAAAATGGATGGAATAGAGAATCAAGGTCCAATTCCATTTCGTTTCAATCCTCTATGGTTATCAAACGTAGAATCCATACATGTCATAGATTCTACTTGGAATATCCTGGTTTATGGTTTTCCTTCCTTTGTATTTGAATCAAAATTTTGGGCTACAAAGTTGGCTTTAAAAAATGGGCTAAGTCCAATTTTAATCCCTGAATTCAAAAAGAATCTGTTGCCAAAATAATTTGGAACTACTACAAGAGCAAATGGAGAAAGTCGAGATAATTCCAACAATTTTGTTTCGGTAACAACAAATCAATGAAGATTTAAATGTTGTTTTTCATCAAGAAGAAGAGACTTGGAAGTTAAACTCTCGAGCTCTATGGTTGAAATAGGGAGACATAAATACCACTTTCTTCCATAATCAGTTAAAGATCCAAAATCATAATAATTCTATTAATGAGATCCTTACTGCTGAGGGATTGAGGCTTACAGACCATTCAAAAATCAAACAACAAGTGGTAAGCCATTTTAAGGAATTATATACTGAATAGGGAATGGATTATAGGGTTTCAAAATATGATCTACTTGAATGTATCCCCTCTTTGAGCTCAGTACAAGAAAATGAATATATGTATCGATATATAAGCAAAGCAGAGGTCCTAGCGGTGAGCTGTGGATTAGGGGCTGATAAATATCTTTGTCTTGACAGGTTTACTATACAATTTTATAAAGCTTGTTGGATGACCATAAAGGTGGATTTATGCAAAATGTTGGAGTGGAAAAAAATAAAATATAAAATTGGTGGAGCCACTAACTCCTCCTTTCTGTCCTTGATTCCAAAAGAAGCTCGTCCCTCTTCCTTCTCCCACTTCAGGCCTTGATTCCAAAAGAAGCAAACATAATTAAACCTTTGATTCCTAGGATAATTTCTGAAGGACAAGGTGGGTTTGTTAAACTTCGATATATTGTTGACAACATTATTTTAATTCAAGAGGAAATGCACTCAAGTTTTTCCAGAAAAGAGCAGGGTATGGCTATCAAGCTAGATATGGATAATGCCTTTGATAGAGTTCGACATAGTTTTATTTTTTAAGTTTTGGATAGGTTCAAAATTTCTTCCTTTTTTATTAAATGGATAAAATATTGCATTTATCGTCCTTGGATCTCTCCTTTGATTAATGGATGACCTGTTGTTTTTTTCAAGCTTCATGTGGTCTTCGTTCGGGTTGTCCTTCGTCCCCATTTTGTATATTTTGATGGCTGAAGTTTTAGGGAGGAAACTATTAAAAGAAAGAGATTAGGGGATACTAAGCGGTATTCGAATAACAAGAGGAATTAAATCAGTCAACAATGTTCAATTTTCCAATGACAGAGTCCTTTTGGGAGGAGCCTCCATTACAAATGCAAAAGGTTCCAAACAGGTTTTGGATCAGTATCTCAATGCTCAAGGAGGATTGATCAACAATGGGAAATGCAAAATTTATGGATGGAATACCCCTCCCATTATTCTGCATCGCATTTCTCAAACCTTGGGTTTCTCTGCAAGCTCCAGCTGGACGTCTTTTAAATATTTAGGAATTCCCATTGCTCCGAATCGAAATCAAGAATTTGGAACGGGAGCCTATTCTTCAAAAAATAAAAGATAAAATGCAAACTTGGGGACTGCGATGGTTAAATCAGGCTAGAAAAGTTGTTTTATTCAAGTTTGTTCTCTCTTCCCTTCCCTTATTTCAATGCTCCTCTCTTTTGGCTCCGAAAGATACTATGCAAAAATTAGAGCAATATTTTCCGAATTTTTTATGGCAAGGAGGAAAATTCAACAATTAAAAATTTCATTTGATCAAATGAGATTTGGTGAAAGCTCCAAAATGTTTTGGAGGTCTGGGAATTCAGGATTTTCAGTTAATGAACCATGCTATGGGAGACAAATTAGTTTGGAATATGGTATATGGAGACAAAGTGCTAACTATCGGTGGGTTGATGAAGGGTTATGTAAGCTCCTGCGAATAATGAGTAGGTTAGGTAACATCAAGGGTATTGATGATAACCATAAGAGGTATAGGGGGATTGGGTAAGAATTCCTTTAGCCATGTTTAAATATTGAATTGGTATATTCATGATGGTGGTTGACGACATGCATGTATGAGTATCTTATGACTAGGTAGAACATGGAACAAGATGGGAAACTTTGGGTCAGAAAAGACTGGTAAGTCTCTTATACATTCATATGGTTGTGTGTGCCATGAGCTAGAGTTTGATGAAAATTATGCTCATGTTGTGCATGTGCATAAGTAAGTATGTGCATTGAAATCAATTTACCAACATAGATCCATCTTACAAGGGGATATACCAAGTGCCGAGAGGGATCAAATATCTCGAGGTGCAAACCCCTCCTTTTTAGAGTGTAAATGTTGAGGAAGCGTTTTAATTTATCTAATTTGTGTTGTTTTATATATATGTAGTTGTAAACGTTTTAAATATAATTTGAGATGACATGTTATTTTTTCATAATATTTTATTATTTTTTAAAAAGGACACATGCCATCTCGAGGATGAACATGGAAGGAGTTACACATCCCCCTACTGGGCTATAGAATGCGCCTCTTCGGCACAATTATTAGGGAGAGGTTTCCTATGCTCCTAGGTGGCTGTTTAGCAGTGAAAGGAGTGGAATTTGATGAATGCTAGTATGAATGATGCTGCCTGGTTAAATGGTTGTTAGAATTATGGACATGGTGATTTCGAGATCATTCTATAGGTTGATATGGATGTGGAAGTAATAAGGCTAAATGGAAATTAATAAGTTAACCCTCACCTCATGTATAATAGTCTTGCATGTGTGCTTTCCTTGTTTTGCATTTGATTATTGTTGTCTTGTCATTCAAGAAATATGCATTTGTGGTGGTGTTGGTTACTTGTAGTATACACACAAGCTATGTGTACGTTGGCCACACATACATACCTTACACGCGTACATTAGCATTAGTTAATATATATAGTTGATTAAATTGTTATCAATAAAAATGGTTGATGGATGTAATAAGGGTTAAAATATAGTATTATAATCAACATTTCATTTCATTTGTATTAATTTCTTTTCATCTAGGTTCATGTGCATTACTCTTGTATTAATTGCATTTCAACTGTATTTGTTTGAATTACATTTCAGTTCATTTCATTTAATTGTCAGTTCGTATGCATTAGCTCTCATTTGCATGCCATTTTATAACTTGATCCATTTAATATTTACCAAACATACATTGATGTGAGTGATATTTGACTTGCCCAAAAATGATTATGATAGGTATATATTTTATTATTTTATTGTTTTATTTGGATTTATGAGTTATGAATTGAATTAATGTGAGAGATTTCCTTATTGAGTGGGTTGTCAGACCACTAGGAGGGTAGGTAAGATATTATTATACGATTTTGGACCTTCCTAGGGCCCTTCTTGAGAAGGGAGCAAGGGGGTGGAAGATGAGCTTAAAAGGGGGTTTGGGTAGATGATATGGGGGTTGCTTGTGGACATTTGGAAGAGAAGGATTTGAGGAGAGAAACAATTTGTGAGAATTGGAAATTGAATCCCATAGGTTGATACTTGAACTTGGAAGGTTTAGTGTCTGTTGTTGTTATTATTGTTTTGGGTATGGAGTTATAGGAAACCCCACATGTTTCCTAGAATTACTAGCTTAGCTGCTAGTGGCTAGGAGGATTAATCCAAATTTGGGTAACACTAATTTGGTTGGAGTGGACTAAGGACTGGATTGTTGGGATTCCTACAAAATTGCTATTACTAAGGTAATCTACTATTTTTACCTTAGTTATATTATTTCTTTTAAAACTACATTGAATTGATATTATGATATGCTGACAAAGATAGTAGGAACTATTGTAAAAATTATACCTACTATGCTAGAATTATGGAATAATAAACATACATTTTATATGCAAAAATATACATTGAGATTATATGTTGACTTTAATTCAATTACTGTTATTGGATTACTAACACCCATCATGAGGATGGGTGCTACAATTTTCTTTAGTTTTATGTACTAAGGTGGAGGCTGAGGGTATAAGACTATCAACTAAAGAGTTCTAGGACTCATCCTTATCAAACCTCTTTTGGGAATTCAAAATATCACAAAATTGAACATAAAGGGTTACTTTAAAGGATTGAGCAAGAAACTTAATAATGAAGTCTTCTTCTACCTTTGGCTTAGGTGTATCGAGAACTTGATCTAGATTCATATCATCCTTAGTTTGTGACTTGGGGGGTCATATTCAATTCATCCAAGAATGGAATCTCCCTTTTTTACCCATAGCCTCACTGTCCATAATACCTTGGCTTTGCTTTTTCTCATGTTCATAGACACTTTAATGATCAAAATAAAGTGGCGCTTTCATTATTACTTTAGAAACACATCTCTTTTCATCTCCTGTTGGGGATGAGTCCCTTAGATGCCCATAAAGAAAACACTAAGAGTATATAAACAAAACCTTAACATAGTCTATGTTTCAGTGATATACCCATCTTCTAGACATTATTTCTATGTTTTCCAGTACTCCATTTATTCTAATTTCTACACATACATGATCAACCATCTTTGTGTTTTCTCTTAGACCCCTGCCATCAACAACCTTAAGCATGCCTAGGTATTTTCATATGGATTAGAATTCCCACTCATTCCATAAATCCAAGAGAAACATTGCTAGTTTTAGCCAAATGTGTTGAATATTCTCATTCTCTCACCTTGGGTGAAACCCGTGTCTTGATATTTTTAGCATCAAGAGTGAATTTCCCTACAACCACACTTAGTTTTTTTTCTTTTAATATTTCAACTACACTTTTGGAAGTGAAGGTTAACCATACTCAAGTTACGATGGAAAAAAATGGAGAGTATCCAATGATTAAATTCCATACCTTACATACCCATTATTTGAGTAAGGATTTCAAGATGGCGTGCCTAAAGAATTTACCAACCAACCTCATTTCTTGCAATTCTTAGGTCTTCTTCACTACCGTGTTTTCTCCAAGAACCATTATGATTTTGTATTCATGGAGCTTTATATACTTTTCATTTCTTGATTTATTATTAGGTCTCTTAGGTTTATTATCCCAAACTCTCCACCTTCCTCAAGATCCTTTCCATCTAGATTAGCCCTAATGTTATTCCCACACTCTTCATATGTTCAAGTACTCAATACCACTACTAAGTTAGGGTTCATAAGAGCCAAGGATATTTCGAATGGGCGAGTAAGCATCAAGTCTTTGAGAACAAAAACTCTTGATAGTTCTAGAAAACTTGGAGAATGAGAGCTAGCTCCATTTCTTGAGCAATTTGGGTCATCCACCCTAATTTTATTAAACCTTGGACTTGGTCGATCAAATATATCAATATTGGCTTTAAATTCCCCTACCACTAGTGCATTATCCACATGGAGACCATTGTCTCTACAGTTTAAAATACCATTTGATTTATCAAAGTCCAAAACATTATTTGCACAAGCAAGATTTGCATTAGAGTTTAACTTTGTGGATTTTCCAACACCTCGGGTATTTTTATAAACTTGATGTGGTCTACCATAACCAAACCCATTCCTTTCTTCATCCCTTATCCATTCTTTAACGAATTTTTCCTTGTCGCAATTTTTTTTTTTCCTCTAGTGGATCTAATGAATAATCCAATAATTCACCATTAACATATTCCATATTACCTTTGAACCTTATGAATAATATGGTTAGAGTCGAATCTATTAATATTAGGATGATTTTTTTATACGAATATCAAGGCACAACAATCATATATGATTAAACAGATACTTCAATGTAAACAAGATAGAAGCCATACAATGCCTAGTCCCTGCCTTATAAGTATGAATACCAATTTTGAATTTAGTTAATTTTAAGGAAAACAATCATACTGCAACATTTGAGGATAGAATGACACTATTAATTTATAGTTCATTTTTTTTAAATTTTGAAAAAAAATATCATGAAAAACATACATGGAACTAATATAATATCGCGTAGTATGTTGTCCCGATGTGCATGTTTTTTTTTTTCACACAGAAAAGGACTATACTTGTTATTTCATTTTGAAATCGAAGTATATATAGAATTTTTTTGAAAGTGATCATAATAAGACAAGTTCTATCTTCCTTTCAAGAAACTATGGCCGAGAATATGAACTCGTATCTTCCAGAAATAACAAAAAAATTGCTGCTCCCTATTCTATCTGTAGAAATGTTCTTTACATGGATCCACAAATATCCATTTCAAAGTCCACGCTTCTTTTACAGAACATTCATGTTAATAAGTGCAACTTGAAACTAGTATCATAATGCATACCTCAGCAAAAGAAATAGAAAATAAATTAAAAAAAGGCAGAGATCTGTGCAATGTATAGACAAAGCTCGCCACTCCTCAAAACATATAATGCCAACTTCAATGAAAAATGCCCGTTTTGATAGATAATCTGCCTCTATATTGTATTCCTGGTGGATGTGGTGAAACTTAAGACTTGGAAGGTTGATTGCAGGAGACATATAAATATAGCCTGCCACCAATCCAACACCACTGCCTGCAACTTGCATTTGTGTTGATCCCAATCCAAGATAACCTTTGAGTCCCCAACAAACATCAAACATTGAATATTTAGATGGGAAGCAAAATGCAGAAGACCACATAGCACAAGAAGTTCACTTGTTGTGTTTGTGCCCTTGCCACAACCCAACCAAAGCTTATAAAAGTGTGAGGGAAAACGTTTTAGAACCATCCCTACGCTAGACACCGCACCACCCTGGTGCGACTCACCATCGAAGAAGGCAATAAGAAAGACTGCTTCAAATAAGGGAGGACTGATGTGCCGAGGATTTTTCCCTTGGAAACCTTTTGATAATCATTAGATAAAAACATCTATGAGAGACATACCTTCAAATTATTTCTAGGCCGGTTTTAAAACAATACCAAATTTCAATGCTTCCATATGGACCAGTTGACAAAAGTGGGGAGTTCCTGCCAATAATGGTCCCCAGAGTTGCAGGCAATTAGACAATCTTTAAAAGTACTGGGGAGTTCCTGCCAATAATGGTCCCCAGAGTTGCAGGCAATTAGACAATCTTTAAAAGTACTCGTACCCCACTGTTTTGTCAATAATATAGAATGAGTCACCTACTGTCAAACCCACTATGTAAACTGACATGAAACAAAAAGATGGTGAATGTTTTCCACCTCCTTCCTGCATAAAACACAAAATCCTGGTCCATGGCCATCCCTTTTAACAATATCCTCCCAAGTTAGGATTTTTTTTCCAAAATAAGCCAGCAGAAACATTTAATTTCAAAGGACGATTCCAATTCCAAAGTCTCGCATTCCAAATTGCATTGACATTTCTTCTATGTTCCGCATATTGATGGAAAAAATCCATGTTCTAATCCCCTTGAGATAGCCAAACAACCCAGATTTTTAATTTTTTTTGTTTTATTCCCTAAAGATACAACACATCTCATTTTTCCTGATCCGAGAGGATTTTGTCATAATTATTGGCATTTATCTCCTCAATTCGTCCCTCAGTAACCAACAAATATTCCTTGAGAGCCTGTTTCTTCCTTAATTCCCAGTTTATGGAAACATTCTTAATGAATTTAAGTTTTTCAACCAAAATATCCATCCTGGATGCACCCATAATCAAGGAAAAGGACGGCCAACTGTCTTTGATGATGTCTTTAAAATCCTCCTCAAGTAACCAAGAGTGGTTAAATTTGAATCAATATTTTGGTCTATCCAAACCGACCTCCACCTACAACACAACGAGCATATGATTGGAAATCATGGAATTTACAGTCCACGGCGTGAATCTATTGGCATATGCATCCAAGTCAGATGCAATAAGACGATGGTCCAATCGTTTAGCAATACCTCCTTCGCCGGATCTACCATTGGACTAGGGGGGGGCCAAAGGCCTAGAATAGATGTTGATAAGGTTGGATTTGTCAGTCATATCTCTGAAAAAAATTGCCAAAGGGTCAAGTTGAGCCCGAGAGCCCCAGACCTCTCTTGCAGATATTGAAAAATTTAGATCACCCGCAAGAATAAAATGTGGATCCTTCAGTAAATCAGAGGCCAAGATCTCATTCCAAAAACCAAGCCTATTTTCATATGGCACATAATTATTTAATATCTTTTGAGGATAATCCAAGTCTTTCACCAACCCTTCCAACAGTATGCCACCACAAGTCAAATAAGGGTTGAAATTGGCAGAAGAAGGATTTCAAGCAGACAGTAATCCCCCCAACTTCCCATTTGATTCCACTACACACATTTCCCATCCCACAATGAACTTAGCACACAGTTCTCACGCCTTTTCACTAATTAGCATAGTTTATTGAAACATAAGAAAATCCAGATGAAGACTATCAATCAATCTACAAAGGGATAACTCATTGGGATGCCCTCCCATCCCCACACATTTAAGGATATTAGAATCAATTGGATAATAGAGCGAGGGCCTTCTGTGCTCTAAGTGCCCATAATCCACCATTGATGTTTCCTATAGGAAAGTCTGAAGAAGAAGTACCCCCAAATTTCGGCTCAATACCCACACCAGAACTTACCAAAATGGATTTTGCAAGACCCCCGTGGATACCTTTAATACCCTGCTTCCCTTTATAACCACTACAACCTATCCCCACCTGAAAAGAGTCAGTATTGATATCCACAGGGGTGGTTCGAGATGTTGAACACTCCACTGAGGGTTTGGGAACAATACCATAACAAATTTGAAGAGGTGATTTCCTCAGAATATCTTTGTAACTAGGAACATGTTCAGTAATAACAATATCTGCCTTCAGTTTCCCATCCAAAAGACACATAACAAGTCCCAAAACAAGGAAATCCTTAGAGAGTTCAGTTTCAATATCATAATTTCCAAATAGGGGATGCCCACCAAACCCATCAGAAAGACCCTCATTCCCAGATGTCAGAGAAAAATCATTAAGGCCCTCCTTCCCAATGAGGTCATCTTCAACAAAAATCACTAACACAACACGTTTGATGGCCGACACATTACTGAACTAATCCCCAATTAGAAAAACTGGGGAATATAAGGAATAAGGCTAAGGAAAGACCCTCATTGACCTTGTCCTCCTTCCTCGAAGGTGAGGGGTTCTAAAAAATAGGTGTAAGGGTATATTTCCATTCTCCATACAACTTGCACTAGACCAAACCAGATTATCTAAATTTTTTTGAGTCAAGAATGGATTCTAAATTACTAGAGGGTATCAACTGTGGTTCTGATGACGGGGATTCTGATAAACTATGCTTTATACCCATGCCATATTCAAGGAAAGTAGTCCTGCTTCTACTCTTCAACTCATCCAGCTTGGGTCTCCCCTTCGTCTGACGTAGGCCCAACGTACATGTAGCTTTTAAGTGACTAGTATTCCCGCACTTCAAGCACCAAAATGATAATTTCCAATAGTCCAAAACTTGAGTTATGAGCTTCCCTCTCCATTCTATCTCCAAGTACTCCAGAAGCCTTTAACTCACATCGATCTCTACTAACACCTTCCCCACCCTTTTATTTGAACCAATGAACGACAGTTCATCAACAAAAAGAAAATGACCCAACGCATTTCCAACTGCCTCAAAAGCAGGTCTATTCTAGAATGGGAGAGGGAATCCCAGAAGTAGCCACCGTTTTAGCATAAAGCTGCCTTGTCTAGCCATCCAAAAACCACCCAAAATCCTTGCAGCCTCTCGTTCTTTTTGAAAATGGAAGAAACTATCCCGTCATGAGCTGAGTGGCCTATGGAATATAATGCAACATTGGGAGCCAGTTCTCCATCTTCCAAGAAGTTATGGAGTGTTTTGGAAACGCCCAGTACCCAAATCTCCTCACTGATGCATGCTTCGATAGATTAGCTATCTTTTCTAACCCTATCTCGCATCCAAATGATATTCTATCTCTAGTTGCACGTGTCTTTAGATCCTTATGGAAGCATTTTTATTTAAACCAAAAAATCCTTCCAATATCCCATGCTGATTGCCATTCAGTAGAGGCTGCGACGTCCTCCTTACCCCTCTTTCCCTTGCTAGATTCAACAACATGTCCTCCTGACCTCGCCAAACATGAACTGGGTTGACAAGAATGGTTAGGGAAAGAAGACTCTGAATGATAAGACCCATTATTAAGTCCCTCTGGACTAACTGAAAAGTTGTTCTTGAAAACCTGACCAACATCCTTACAAGACTTATTTCCCCCTAATTTATCGGGCCCACTTCCAGATTAAAAGTACCATCTACCCAACCTCCAGGTGTATCAGTCTTGTCCAGTTGAAAAATTGTACACTGCATATTGCCCGCATTTCTTGCATTCGGGTCGTGATGAGGTCATATAAGTACTCATCATCAGTTTTGAAAATCCTACCCTAGGCCCATATCTCCTCCTCTGGTGAGCCCATCAAACCCTTCAACTCATCTAGAACCTTGGCTACAGAGGCTACCTATCTTTCCCTTGCTAGATTCAACAACAGGTCCTCCTGACCTCGCCAAACACGAACCAAGTTGACAAGAATGGTTAGGGAAATAAGACTCTGAACGATAAGACCCATTATTTGGTCCCTCAAGACTAACTGAAAAGTTGTTCTTGAAAACCCGACCAGCATCTTGACAAGACTTATTCCCCCTTAATTTATCGGGCCCACTTTCGCATTAAAAGTACCATCTACCCAACCTCTAGGTGTATTAGTCTTGTCCAGTTGAAACATTGTACATTGCATATTGCCCACATTTCTTGCATTTCGGGTCATGATGAGGTCAGATAAGTACTCATTTTCAGTTTTGAAAATACTACCCTAGGTCCATATCTCCTCCTCTGATGAGCCCATCAAACCCTTCAACTCATCTAGAACCTTGGCTACAGAGGCTCCATAAAAACTAACTAAGCAGGGAAATAGTTAAACCTAGTCACAAAAAACTCCAGAAAGTCCAGGTAACTGCTGAAACACAGATCTCAGTACCCCAACGCACTAGATGTTAACCAAATTTGAGGCTACACCTTTTGAAACCATCAAACCCTATCCTAGAAAACCTAGCTTCCATTTCTCTCGCTTCCATTCCAGGTACCACCCCCCAAGCATTAAACTTTGCTACCTTAAACCAGGAGAGCCAAATAGATCTAGGATTTTTTTACCAAAGTTACTCCCCATTGATTTTCCTAATACATAAGGCCATCGTGACTAATGTATTCAACTCATCCAATGTGTATGTTTATTAGCGCATTTTCCCTATCAGTTTCACATGCCATTAAATAGTTTATGGTTTATAATATGTAACCTATCCATGAATAATTTTGGTAATGGAAAATATCAGTTGTTCAATAAAAAAATGGAGACATTAAAACAAAACATGGAACTTGTTATCTCCCCAAATAAATTTGTCAAGTTGATCATTTTTAGATGATAGGATGTCATTTGAAAATTCATTTCTAAATTTCTTATGGCTCATTGTTGATAGCTTTTTGCATGTAATGAAGTTTGAAAATCATTAGATTCGGTTTTCATTTCAAAATTTTCAAAAGACAGGTTTCGGTAGCTAAGCTCTTATGTAAAATGGTTCCTAAGCTACCGAAAGCTCTGCTTTTGGCAGCTTAAACGAAATTGTCAGAGCTCTCCTAGCTACCGAAAGTAGAGCCAAGTTTCCAACACTTGGGGCGATTCGGTGGCTTAGGAAAAATGCTAAGGTTGATTCATTAGCCACCGAATGAAGGGTTTTTTGCAGCTTACCACCTTCGAGCCCAATTTTGATAGCTACCGAAAGCACCAAAACGCAGAAATCGACCGTTGAGCATCAAAGCTAGTTCCCGATGACTCGAGCATCTTGAAGGCGTTTTCCAGAGACTGGTGAGAATTACAGGTCATGACCACTTTCGTTTCCAGATCGGAGGGTACCTGTAGGGTGAACAGAGAAATATTCCTTGCCAATTTTGAGAGAAGGATAGCTACAGAAAATGGGCGTTTTTTTGTGAAAAGTCATCATCTTCAAATGATGATTATGAGCGACTGGAGACTTATTTTGAAAAATGATCGGAGGTTTTTGTTCCTGACATGTCATAGCACAATAACCTCTCTCCGTTTTCCTGTAGGTGTTACGGGTTGAGAGAATCGAATCCATCTCTAAGCCCCAATTTTCAGAGCTCAGAATTTGCCTGTTTGACACATGTTTCTGAAATGAAGATCCCGGGAAAATAAAAATGAATTTCAATGATATGAGGGAGGTTTTTTCTCACAACGGATCAATGCACAATAAACTCTCTCGGTTTATACATAGGTATCACAGAATTGGAGAGCTGAACCCATCTCCGAGCCCCATTTTTCAGTAGTTTGGCCGAATTAATGGCGTTTTTCTGTGCAGAGTCATCATTTGCAAATGATGATTCTGAGCGACTAGAGTGTCATTCTGCAAAAATCTCGGAGCTTTTTCTTCCTAACACATCAGAGAACAAAAACCTCTCTCAGTTTTCCTACAGGTGTCACAGATTGGGAGAATCGAATCCATCTCTGAGCCCCATTTTTCAGCAGTTTGGCTAATTAAAAAATGATTTTTTCTGGTTTGTTGAAAAACGGTTTTTGATTTTCCATTTGGAGGATTCGACCCACTTTCCAAGGGTTTGAACATTTTGTAAAAGGCTATAAAGCCCATTACTGAGGTAAAACAAAGGTTCGATTTTGGATTCACTATGCTGCTACTGTAATAGAGACTTATTCTTAAATATATTCAGGCCTATAAGCTTCTTTCATTGATGTGATCAGATCTCTTCTTTCCTATCTGTCTATGCTTATGAGTGAATGTTATTCTCTGTCTTATGCTTATATGATCCTTAGGCGACTATCATCTCACTATTTGATTGATAAGCAAGAATCATAAGTGGTTATCCTAGTTTCTAGACCTATCATACTTATTGTTTTATATATGTGTGATCTGGTTAGATGATTAGCTTCTGTTCTATCCGATAAACAACTTGTCTGATTTCATCTCTTGAGAGCCTTATACTGTTTGAATATCACTAGACAGTCTTCAATAAATGGTCCAGTTAGTAGATATTCATCTTGATCCAACCCCATACCCATCATTGAGTTAATCATTGAGAGAATTAGTTAAGTTACCAGGCATCTTCGAGCTCAAACTAGAAGAGTTTCCTGGAGTGATAACATTTTGGCGTCATTGCCGGGGAGAGGAGATTGAAGCTCAGCTTCCTTGGGACACGACATAGATCCAGCTTTGATGATAGACAAAGCTTGGACACTTTATTGGTTGAAATTTTCTATCTGGCGACTCCATTGAAGAACTGTGGCTCCGAGAAGGGCTGATACCAGAGCAAATCAAGAGAGGCCACTAGCAACACCTGTTGCAGACCCAGAGAAGCTTATCAGAAGAGGAAGACTTCTACAAAGGAAAACTTCCAGAGTAGCAAGGACATCTAGATCCGGTATCTCAAGAGGTAGTGCTTCTTTATATGTACCTAGAACACCTTCCATTAAGTCTACTTCTGTTGAAGCTTCTTGTTCTCAGAAAACTGTAGTTGAATCAAAGAATACCAAGGGTGACGAGCCTTCATTAAATTCTGCTGTTATAAATCCTTTTCCTGAGAATTTTTCTGTGCATAGGTTAGGGAAAGTAGTTGAACAATCTGCCCTTGAAGAGGACTGTTCCTCTTCTCTGAAATCTTTGCAAACAAAACCAGAAAACTCTATTCTTATACTCATACCAGTTTGCCTATAGTAGAATCTATTCTCCAAGATTTGTTTGCAGAAGGAGAAGAAAATGATCTAGTCCTATTGCTAGGGAAGATTTAAAAAGCCTTTTCATTTCTCTGATTCATCCGAGTTTAATAAGACTCCACTGGGGAGGATCCGATTGACAGAAGATGAAGAGGCTGAACTCCAAATTCAGGTATTAGTGTATCAGCCTACTTCATGAAGTGTTGTTGTTTTTTATCAACTCTTTCATGTTGTTCCCTATGCATGTAAAAAGAATCATTTTCTGTTTTGTATATTCAGAAAACTATCATCCTGCTTTCATTTATCCATCTTTAGAAGAAGAGGAAATCCTGCAGCCCTATATTATAGATGTTGATGCAATATCCTCATCACAACCTGTTCTTAAAGATGAGTCTTGTATTCCAATTCCTCTTGCATTTGATCACTCTTCTGATTTTGTAGAGTTTGAGATTGATTCCAAGTCTACTCAGACTTCAGCACCTGCTGTTATTACTGCTGAACCATGTAATAAACTTGTTTTCCCTCATGAGCAACCCACTGATTTTCAAACTAAAATCAGGATGAAGATGTTCAAACCTTTGAGGCTGCCTTATCCCCTTCATCCTTATCCTCTTGACTGTTATAAATATCTTCCCCAGTTTTCTGGAGAGAATCAAGTTTCAGTTGAAAGGCATTTGGAATCTTTTGAGGATTTTGTTGAGCGATTTGAGATTGTTCATGAAGATGTGATTATGAGATTTTTCTCCAAGTCTTTGATTAGAGATGCTGCCGCATGGTTTAAGGGTTTGAGAGCCGATTCTATCGGTTCTTGGATCGTGTTCTCTAATGATTTTTTGAAGTACTGGGGAGAGTACAAATCACTTGATTCACACCTTGCTGATTTTTATGCTTTAAAGAGAGAGCAGAGTGAAACTTTGCCTGTTTTCAGTCGAAGGTTTTACCACATGTATCATAACATGCCTTTGGAGATCCGACCTACAGAAATTACTGCCATGATATATTATGTTATGGCTCAGCATTCAGATTTAGTTCTTCTTCTGTTAGAAAGGAAGTCCTCATCCTTAACTCAATTGTTTGAAGATGCTCATGAGGTAGAAGAGAATATCCATGCATCCAGGTGGATCAGAATGCAGGTTGACTCTGAAAATATGCAGGCATATAAGCAAGCCGAAGGTCAGTATACTTCCGATTTTGAGCAGGAGAGTAATGAGGTTGAAGCAGATTTGGAACAACAACAAAAGGAATGTCACTACATTTCAGGTTCAGAGCAAGAAAGCAGTGAATATGAAGCAGATTTGGAACAACAACAAACACCCGAGCTCATTTCAGATTCAGAATCAGATTCCTCAGTATTCGCAGAGTACTCCAGAGACAGGTATGGGTGTAAAGTTTGTGATCAGTTTGTAAATGAGGAAGAGCCTATGATGACCGATGATATCTTAGGCAATTATATGTTCTTAGCTGATCCTAATCCATATGATGTAAACCCTGTGTTATTATCCTCTTGTGTTCATTATGCTGAAAAGAAATTTATAATTTTTGATGATCACAAGTTGATCTTAAGATAACAAGAAGGTCATCAATCTTCTGGCAAAGAAGCAGTCAGTGATGTGCAGCTGTTTCCCGAGAATCAACCTGTTTCTAATCTTCTTTTCAAAGATCCGGTGGCAGCATTCATGGAATCATACATTTCAAGGAACTTGAAAATTTCATATTTCTTCGGCTCTCCCATTTTTCCGACTGAGTATAGTTTCCTGAATGAGTTTATTCACTATTGTTACATTTCAAATATCAGTTGTTAAGTAGTGACAGAGACAAGGTTTCTTCGGTTTTGAAGTTACTTGGATGGTTGTTATGGAAGTCAGCATTTACTTCACCAAATTGCAGAGTTTGTTAGAGTAGTATAGGGTAGGAAATAATCTCACTGCCTGAGCATTTCTTTCTTCCAGTTTGCAGTAGAAATAGCAGTTAGTTTGTGTGAATAAAGATAGCTCTTGAAAGGTGTTCAGAGGGTGGTTGTATTACTGACTCCATGCCCAATGGATATAAGACACTATTGGTAGGGGAAATTTGGCTTCAAATGATGAGCAGGGTTGCAGGATTTGGACCAGGTTTTGAAAGCAGCATTTGGGACTTCATAGCCCAATGGATGCAAGGCATGGCTAGCAGGTTTATAGTTGAACATTTGTGGATATTTTGCAGAGATTTGGTGACAGTTTAAATGACTCCATTGCCCAATGGAACACTAGACTAGGTTCTGTATTTTGTTTATCCAGGAAAGGCATCAGATCTATGGTTCTTGAAACCTCACAGGGAGGTTTTCATCCTCGAGAAGGAGCCAGATGTTATCTCCCCAAATAAATTTGTCAAGTTGATCATTTTTAGATAATAGGATGTCATTTGAAAATTCATTTCTAAATTTATTAAGGCTCATTGTTGATAGCTTTATGTATGTAATGAAGTTTGAAAATCATTAGATTTGGTTTTCACTTCAAAATTTTCAAATGACAGGTTTCGGTAGCTAAGCTCTTATGTAAAATGGTTCCTCAGCTACCAAAAGCTCTGCTTTCGGCAGCTTAAACGAAATTGTCAGAGCTCTCCTAGCTACCGAAAGTAGAGCCAAGTTTCCAACACCTGGGGCGATTTGGTGGCTTAGGAAAAATGCTAAGGTTAATTCATTAGCCACTGAATGAAGGGTTTTTTGCGGCTTACCACCTTCGAGCCCAATTTTGATAGCTACTGAAAGCACCAAAACGCAGAAATCGACCGTTGAGCATCAAAGCTAGTTCCCGATGACTTGAGCATCTTGAAGGCGTTTTCCAGAGACTAGTGAGCATTACAGGTCATTATCACTTTCGTTTCCAGATCGGATGGTACCTGTAGGGTGAACAGAGAAATATTCCCTGCCAATTTTGAGAGAAGGATAGCTACAGAAAATGGGCGTTTTTTTGTGAAAAGTCATCATCTTCAAATGACGATTCTGAGCGACTGGAGACTTATTTTGCAAAACTCTTGGAAGTTTTTTTTCCTAACATGTCAAATCACAATAATATCTCTCCTTTTTTCTACAGGTGTTGCGGGTTGAGAGAATCGAATCCATCTCTGAGCCCCAATTTTCAGAGCTAAGAATTTGCCTATTTGACACATGTTTCTGAAATGAAGATCCCGGGAAAATAAAAATGAATTTCAATGATCTGAGGGAGGTTTTTGCTCACAACGAATCAATGCACAATAACCTCTCTCGGTTTATACATAGGTATCATAGACTTGGAGAGATGAACCCATCTCTGAGCCCCATTTTTCAGCAGTTTGGCCGAATTAATGGCGATTTTCTGTGCAGAGTCATGATTTTCAAATGATGATTCTGAGCGACTGGAGAGTCATTCTACAAAATGCTCAGAGTTTGTTCTTCCTAACACGTCATAGAACAAAAAACTCTCTCAGTTTTCCTACAGGTGTCACAGATTGGGAGAATCGAATCCATCTCTGAGCCCCATTTTTCAGCAGTTTGGCTAATTAAAAAATGATTTTTTCTGGTTTGTTGAAAAACGGTTTTTGTTTTTCCATCTGGAGGATTCGACCCACTTTCCAAGGGTTTGAACATTTTGTAAAAGGATATAAAGCCCATGACTGAGGTAGAACAAAGGTTCGATTTTGGATTCACTATGCTGCTACTGTAATAGAGACTTATTCTTAAATATATTCAGGCCTATAAGCTTCTTTCATTGATGTGATCAGATCTCTTCCTTCCTATTTGTCTATGCTTATGAGTGAATGTTATTCTCTATCTTATTCTTATATGATCCTTAGGCGACTGTCATCTCACTATTTGATTGATAAGCAAAGAATCATAAGTGGTTATCCTAGTTTCTAGACCTATCATACTTATTGTTTTATATATGTGTGATCTGGTTAGATGATTAGCTTCTGTTCTATCCGATAAACAACTTGTCTGATTTCATCTCTTGAGAGCCTTATACTGTTTGAATATCACTAGACAGTATTCAATAAACGGTCCAGTTAGTAGATATTCATCTTGATCCAACCCCATACCTATCATTGAGTTAATCATTGAGAGAATTAGTTAAGTTACCAGGCATCTTCGAGCTCAACCTAGAAGAGTTTCCTGGAGAGATAACAAAACTCATATATTAGCACAGAGTATGTTGTTCCAATGCTTGTGTTTATTAGCGTGTGTGCCCTATTAGTTTCACATGCAATTAAATGATTTCTTGTGTATGATAAGGGCATGTGCAAGCTAATGAGGGTCACTTTTGGCGCGTTAGATGCAATAGAAAGCTGAAAAATCAGGCATCCCTCAACTTACTTGGTTTTTTTGAGATGCTTACACAAGATATCTTGCATCGAGTAAAAAAAATGAAACGTAGGAAATTGAGTCACGTTTCCAAATATATAACTTTTAAGTATTGAAAATTTACATAACTATGTCAAATTTCATTTTTTCTAACAATCACTTTTTATTTTTTTGGCAAATGAGAAGGTATATGTTTTTGTGGGTGCAGCCTTTCACTGCCTAAATGACGGTTTTAGGCTACAAAATTTGGTATACATGTATAGAACCCATAGCACTAGTGCAGCGCTATTTTTCCAAAATTAAATGTTTAATTTTTTTTTTTTATTATGTAAGGGGGAAAACCTTGAGAACGGTACGTCAAATGTGGGTGCAGCATTTGAAGGTCTTAATGTAGTTATTTTGACTTGGATTTTTTACAGCATGTAGAGGTCGGTGTCCTCTAGTGCAGCATACAAGTTTTTTTAAAAATGGTTGTGAAATGAAAAAGTTACGGAATAAACACTAACAGTATGTTTTTTGACCAATGGAATGATGACACAAGAAAATTAGGAAATAAATAGAAAATCTCAATATTTTTAAAAAAAAATTACATATTTGGAATCTGCATGTTAAATTCTATCTATCCCTAAAATTTCGTCACTAATGGTCAGGTGTGTCATGCTATAAAGAGCGGTGGAAAACATGCATACTCAGAAAAATACTGAAAATATCAAACTAGCTATGGTCTAAAAATTCCTTAGCACAGGTTTGGTAAGTTCGAACCAGCCACATAGGACAGTGGCTGACACGCGGGCGCTGGAGGAGCGGGTGATTAGGCCCTAAGGAACACGCGTGCATTATGTTTAAATTCAAATAATGAGTGCGTGCTATATTTAAATTCAAATTTTAGTGTTTTGGCGCTCAATGTTATAAGCAACGCGCTAGCGTTATGTGTGTACATAACACGCGTGCGTTATAATCTTCACAAATTTATGTTTTGAAGTGTTAGATTGGGTGAGATAAAGATAACGATAATGAGGATGATGAAGATGAAGATGATGATGGTGATGAAAATGAAGATGATGACGGTGATGAAGATGATGAAGATGATGATGGTGATGATGATGATGATGATGATGATGATGATGAATATCATGATGAAGATGATGATGATGATGATGACGTAGATGATGATGAAGATGATGATGATGATGAGGATGATGTAGATGATGATGATGATGATGATGATGATGACGCAAATGATGGTGATGATGACGATGAAGATGATGGTGATGATGACCACAACGATGATGATGAAGATGATGAAGATGATGATGAGGATGATGATGATGATGAAGATGGGGATGATGACGACGATGAGGATGATGATGATGATGATGATGAAGATGGAGATGACGACGACGATGATGACGATGTACTCTCTCTTCTATGGTTTTACCTCTCTCTCTCTCTCTCTCTCTCTGTAAACCCCCTCTCCCTCTCCCTAACCTCTCCCCCATCCCTAACCATCTTACGCTTTCTATCTCCCTGTTACTCCCCCTAGCCCAAAACCCCCTCCTTTCCCTAGGCCTTACTAACCCGGGTTGTCTCAGTCTCTCTCTCTTCCCTACACCTCCACCTACCTCTAACCACACCTTCCATCTCTCTTTCACAATCCCTACAACCAACACCCTCTCCTCTCTCGCTCTCTTTCTCCCTCCCCCCCCAACCATTACTAATGCCCTCTCAGTCTCTCTCTCTCTCTCTCTCCCCCTCACTAATCCCCATCCTAGCCCCTTACCCCTAACTAACCCCCCCTCTCTCACTCTCTCTTCCTTGCTTCTACACCTCTCTCTCTCTCTCCCTCCCCCCCTCTCTCTCTCTCGTAATCCCCCTTCCCCTACCACTACATGATGATGATTATGATGATGATGATGATGATGATGAAGATGACGATGATGATGATGGTCATCATCGTCCTCATCATCTCCATCATCGTCGTTATTTCCATCATCATCTTCATCCTCATCATCATCCTCACCACCATCTGCATCATGATTGATTATTGGCCATCATCATCATCATCATCATCCTCTTCTTTATGATCACCATCACCATCATCATCATCATCATCGTCATCGTTGTCGTTGTCATCTCCATCTTCATCATCATCACCATCATCCTCATCGTCATTGTCATCTCCATCTTCATCATCATCACCATCATCCTCATCGTCGTTGTCATCTCCATCTTCATCATCATCATCCTCATCACCGTCTTCAACATCATCATCATCATCATCATCTTCCTCAGCATCATCATCATCCTCATCATCCTCGTCGTCATCATCATCATCATCATCCTCATCATCCTCATCATCCTCATCACCAACTTCATCTTCATCATGATTAATGATTGATCATCATCATCATTAGCATCATCATCATCGCCATTCTCTTCTTTATCATCACCATCATCATCCTCATCACCATCTTCATCATGATTGATTCATCCTCATCATCGTCGCCATCGTCGTCGTCATCATCTCCATCATCATCTTCATCATCATCATCATACTCACCACCATCTTCACCATGATTGATGATTGATCATCATCATCGTCGTCGTCGTCATATTCATCATTATCTTCATCATCATCATCATCATCCTCATCACCATCTTCATCTTCATCTTCATCATGATTGATGATTGATCATCATCATCATCGTCATCATCATCATCCTCTTCTTTATCATCACCACCACCACCATCATCATCATCATCATCATCATCGTCGTCGTCTTCATCTCCATCTTCATCATCATCATCATCATCATCATCATCATCATCATCATCCTCATCGTCGTCATCATCTCCATATTCATCATCATCATCATCATCATCCTCATCACCGTCTTCAAGATCATCATCGTCGTCATCATCATCATCATCTTCATCAGCATCATCATCATCCTCATCATCCTCATCATCCTCGTCGTCATATTCATCATCATCATCATCATCATCATCCTCATCATCCTCATCACCAACTTCATCTTCACCAACTTCATCTTCATCATCATCGTCATCATCATCATCATCGTCATCATCATCGTCGTCGTCATCATCTCCATCATCATCATCATCCTCACCACCATCTTCATCATGATTGATGATTGATCATCATCATCATCCTCTTCTTTATGATCACCATCATCACCGTCATCATCATCATCATCATCGCCATTCTCTTCTTTATCATGACCATCATCATCCTCATCACCATCTTCATCATGATTGGGTATTGATCATCATCATCATCATCCTGATATTCATCATCTTGATATTCATCATCTTGATATTCATCATCATCATCATCATCCTCATCATTGTCTTCATCTTCATCATCGTCGTCTTCATCATCTGCTACTCCCCCTATCCAAAACCCCCTCCTCTCTATTTCTCTCCCCTCCTCTCCGTAGCCCTTACTAACCTGGTCTCTCTCAGTCTCTCTCTCTCTTCCCTACACCTCCACCTACCTCTAACCACGCCTTCCATCTCTCTTTCGCAGTCCCTACAACCAACACCCTCTCCTCTCTCGCTTTCTCTCTCCCTCCTCCCCCCCCAACCATTACTAACCCCCTCTCTTAGTCTCTCTCTCTCTCTCTCTCTCTCTCTCTCTCCCCCTCGCTAACCCCCCTCTCAGCCCCTTACCCTAACTAACCCTCCCTCCCAGCCCCTTACCCCTAACTAACCCCCCCCTCCCAGCCCCTTACCCCTACCTAACTACCCCCCATCTCTAATCCCTAAACCCCTAACACTAAATCCCTATTTAACCTCCTAATCCATAGAAACTATTAAATAAACTACTGAATAATGTTTTGTGATTATTTCAATAATGCTAGCGTGTTTATGAATACAGAAACGTGTGCATGTTTTGTGCAACCAGGGGTTATTTAGCCATGCACCAAACATATTAAATACTTTTTTTTTTTAAATTTTCAAGAAACACGTGTGCGTTTTGGGTGTGAATAACGCTAGCGTGTTATGTGTTTACACAATGCTAGTGCGTTATGTCTGTGCAAAAATATTAGCAAAATGCTTTTATCCTCCCGCGTTCTGCGTTTTCTCCCCCCGCCTTCCCTATTTTTATGTTTACCAGATATTTTACACAAACAAAATGATGAAGCAAACAAATTAATAGGAACAGTCTTCGAAATGGCTTGATGACTTGTTTCAATAGACACGTATTATCTAAATATCATAGCCATAGACAACAACTGATTCAAACAGTCAATTCGCTACAACTAAGATCAAACTTTAGATAATATAGTTTCTATAGTGGTAAGCGGTGCTATTGCAATCTAGGTAAATATCATACAAATATTTCAAACAAATTTATGGGCATAAGCATTCAGAAAAGATGGAAAAGTTTCAAAACGATTGGCTGTACCAATAAAACTAGCGGCACCAAACTAAGGCTCAAATTGCGTCTATGGACACTTATCGATCGAAGGATGTCTGAGTGTAAATGAAAATGCAACAACCCCTCCGGGAAGCCTTCTTCTTCACCGACCTTCTCTTGGACTCAAGTGGCCTTAATGCCCAACCACCGAACAATTGCATGAGCTGTAGTTAAGAAACAATGGTCGAAATAGAGTAATTATACATGATTTGATCAACAAAGCAAGTCGCCCAATTCGTAGAGTTGTTAATTTGAAGAAACAAGCAGGCGCAGAACAAGCATGAAGGAGTTTCTTAACTGGTAGTGGTCGCTGATCAGATGAAGAAGGAGTTTGATGAATGGACAATGCATAACTCCGATTCGTGAGAGACCAGGCCACTGTGCAGTGGTGATAACATGTTTACTGTCTGTTGAGTTTGATACTACATCTAGGAGGCACTCAACAAACTTTGAGATAGAAAGCTTTGTAATTTTAGGATACTGATTCAACCACTCAACAAAGGAGTGTTTTGCAGGTGACTTGGAAATCCCTTCCAATTTTCAGCAATAAAACAAAGAAGTTCAACGTACAGATTTTCAGGAAAGCTTGTCAACCAATCAGACAACCGAATATAGGGAGATAACCATGCCCAAAAAATTCAAGCTATTATAAAACTCTTGTTTATCAAGATAAGGATGGACTATGTGTACATTACGAGAATATAGATGAATGAAGTCACTTTGATGAACTTGTCCTCTTCCTTTCTCCAGAATGCGTTTAAAAGCAGGGAGTATTGTTCGAGCTTTTGTTGGTTTACATAAATGTTTCGATGATAGAGGTGAATTACCACTTATTAGAGCACGAAATGCTGAACAAAAGGCTAATGGAACACAACGAAGGATTCCCTGTTTCCACTAGTTATTGAAAATGATACTTTCTCTTGATGAAACCAGTAAAAAATCTGCCTGTATTATAAATGGAAATCCTGTTGCAATTTCCGTTGGAAGAAAAGCATAGATACCTACAACCGCCATATTTCCTTTTGTAAGCCGCTCGCCCATCGGAAAAGATAATATAATAGCCCATTTCCCAACATCTTTCCTCTGCTCAACCCTACACTCGTTTTCCACGGGAAACCGCTGCCTCCACATGTAATAACTACATTGTTTTGTCGAAAATTGATCTTCTTCTGCTAACAAATGCAAAATGAAGGATTCATTGTCATTTCTATGAGAAGTTCTAAGGTCAGTTTCTCGTAAAATAGAGATTGTATAAATCCTGTTAAGATTGATATTTTCCAGCTCACGAACTGAGAGCTTCTTTATCTTAGACATAAACAAAAGAGCTTCAGGATGAATAGTAGAGAGCTGTTGCTTTACAGCTTCAA
Source organism: Larix kaempferi (assembly GCA_027924585.1). Classification (NCBI taxonomy): domain Eukaryota; kingdom Viridiplantae; phylum Streptophyta; class Pinopsida; order Pinales; family Pinaceae; genus Larix; species Larix kaempferi. The sequence continues at coordinate 2,039,630 of BSBM01000687.1, read as the reverse complement.
CCTTCTCAGGACGTAGGGGTATAGAACGAGCCATAGAATAACGACTATGGCTCGGATCGACCAATTAAAATTTAATTGGACCCATTAAAATTCAATTGGACGTGACATGAATGATTAAAATTAAACTCTAGATGCATACGCAAGCCACTTGGACAATGGATAAACATCCAGTACATTGATGCTTTAAATGATGAACTCTTTCCTTTATGGCATTATAGGGATGCTTACCCTACATTTAACGTCAGCATTAATTAGTTAATGGCTTCCATATTCGGAGCATAGAGAAAAACCTTGTCACATTACAAAATCCTTGTAACATCATACAAATACAGCATTTATTGCCCTCAACCTAGCTCATTTAACCTCTTCCTAGTTCAAATACGCTCATGATCCCCTCTTTAAAATCACATAAATTTTGGACCGAGATATCAATGATGTGCTAGCAGGCTCGACCAACTGGCTGGCCATGGGACCGACGGAGAGGGGCACTCCTAGCACTATCCCGATGTCAGCTTGAATCCAACGGAGTTGACGGTTTGTCGATCCAAGCCACGGTCGTCATTCTAAGGTTCGTCCCGTCTATTTTTTTTTTATATTAACCAAAACGCGCGAGCGTTATGGTGGTACATAACGCGCGCATTATAGGGATGCTTACCCTACATTTAATGTAGGCATTAATTAGTTAATGGCTTCCATGTTCGGAGCATAGAGAAAAACCTTGTCACATTACAAAATCCTTGCAATATCATACAAATACAACATTTATTGCCCTCAACCTAGCTCATTTTACCTCTTCCTAGTTCAAATACGCTCATGATCCCCTCTTTAAAATCACATAAATTTTGGACCGAGATATCGATGATGTGCAAGCAGGCTCGACCAACTGGCTGGCCATGGGACCAACGGAGAGGGGCACTCTTAGCACTATCCCGATGTCAGCTTGAATCCAACGGAGTTGACGGTTTGTCGATCCAAGCCACGGTCGTCATTCTAAGGTTCGTTCCATCTATTTTTTTTTATATTAACCAGAACGCGCGAGTGTTATGGTGATACATAATGTGCGCACGTTATGTATCACCATAACGCTCATGCATTTTGTAATCCTATCCTACATGTTAAATGACATGGCAGGTTCGGAGCCTGCCATTCCTAGTTTTACATAACGCGCGAGCGTTATTGATTTACACAATTCTTGTGCGTTTCACGTTTACCCATTGCATCTAAAGGGTCCCTCAACTTCGTGCGAGGGCCCATAAGTAGAAACAATTATTCTGTGTTATTTTCATTAATTTAGTTTGTTTACAACTATAATTACCAAGGGAAATATAAATTTAAGTTGTGACAAAAGCAAGGAACTTTATTTTTGGGGTTTGTGGGTCACTTAAAATGTGGTTCCCTGTAATTATTTTTAGTTGGGATGAAAATAAATTATAACCCCCTATCTATAAGTGAATATTGTAATTGTCATATGATGCTTCTAATGTTATTACTTACCATTAAGAATATAGATTTGAATGTTATGTTTCTATTTGCTGCAGGTTTTCTCTCATGGCCGAAAGTTCTCACTATTCATCAATTTTTGGCCATGGGCACTTCAACGAATCACATTTTTGGCATATTTTATAGAGGAAAACCTTGCTACTGAAAGCTTCTCTATGTGTATTGCATACATATACATGTATGGTTCCATTATTGGTGTTTAAGTTCAAGAAAATCACATCTTTATCTTAGTTCGAGAAATCAAATCTTTGTCTTGATCTTCCTTTTATTACACTGAAGGCGTTTCACCATAGAGAAGCATGACCTTCCACCTCGGAAAGATTCCTTGTCTATGGATCCAATGGAATCCTGCCACGTGTTTTGTAGTTTTCGCGTATGCCAACCAAATCACACCGACCGTGGATGGTTGTTTCTGTTTCACTCCCTCACTCTTCCGGTTTTCACAATTTCAAATTACTTCTAATTTTCACAATTTCAAATTATTTTTACGCCGGTTTTCAAGAGCCATTACCTCCTTCACTCGGCTGGGGTGGATCGAACCCGAAGGAAAATGGTGTGATCGAAAAATTATCGATTTTCTCAAGCAAAGATGCAGAGCCCGTTATATGATATGTAGAAGCTTGAAGTTCTAGAAAAACTGCAGAGTTGTAGCGTGTGATTGCAAGCCATGCCAGAACTTCATCGAAAGCTTGCAAAGATGGTCGACAAAAGATGACATTGGCCGCAGTTGTCAATGAAATGACGTCATAATCTGACCTCAATGGAGTTATCCATCGACCACGACATATCTAACTCCGACTGAAGATACTGAATATAGTGTTGCCTTGCTCAGAACCTGTCGATCTCCACAGTTCGTCGAATGAAATGCCTCGTCTGGGTTATTAAACCCGGTGCAAATTGTCAGTGAATATAACCTGTCGGCTAGCAACTTGTCGGCAGATTCAGTTAACCGACTGGTGTAGTCGGCATAATGACCACAGAAAAGAAAATCCTGCACGCAAGAGAAGAATGAAGTGTTTGACATAGAGCCAACCTGATCAATCGTGGTCCGTGGAGAGCTAGTCTGTGAATGCAGTATCTGACACGGAGCCGACCTGATCAATCGTGGAGATCCAGTCTGTCATTTGACCAGTTTTCACATCTCTATGCAGCCGTTGACCTTCATACTTTTGTTGAGTGCCAGAGAAAGTCTACCGTGTCCAAGAATTTCTTGCTAACTGAAGCAGGAAGGCCGACGCCCAAACTGCGGTAAATGGGCACAGGAAGGTAAGGAAAATGCATGCATAAAATTTTGTCAGACTTCTCCACCGACCAGAAATGTCTCGACCAAGTTCGAAACGTTACATTTTCAGGAGTTTCTCCATGGGTGAAAACAGTGCAAATAAGATGCAAAGTAGATATAAAACAAACATAAGCAAAAGAGAAACCTTTGTTGCAAAGTCATCTGTTGGATTGACGTATTGATACTCAGTTGACCGATGCCATAGGAAAAAAACGTCAACTGATGGTTAACTGGATTACGGAGGCAAGAATTTTACACAATTTAAATTGAATTGGAATTTTGTAAAAGTCTGTGGATGTTTCAATAATTAATTCGTAATTTCTGTTGTGGTGGAGCAGTACACAACCTCGTATCAGCTTCAGTGAGAAACAATTGTCTTAAGCACGAATTTACTGGACATAATCTTGTCTAAAGGGACTTTTACAAATGATACTCATATATAGGTCTGAGTATGGCCACACTTGCAATCAGAGTTGAAGAAAATCAATCTACGAATCGGTATAAATTTCAAAATATTATTTCTTTCGAGTTCTATTTGTGGTATTAAAATGCATTTAGATCATTACAGTATTAAAATGCCTTTTTTGGATGCTCAGACTGTTCACCAATTCCGCAATCCCCATTCAATGGACCAAAGTGTTGTCTTGATTGCTATACATATTTAGGCACAAAAATTTATCATGTGAATAATATCAAAATTATTAAAAATTATTATAACGGGTTCGATCGACCAAATGTGTAACTCGTCGAGGTCGACCATTGCATATATACTTTTGCTTTATGCCTCCTCCGATCTCCTACGACCTCCAACCTCCACCGACTTCCTCCTGCTCTCTGCTCTCTCCCACGACCGTTGTGTACAAGTTGAAAGTCGTGCGATAACTAGAAAGGAAATAAAGAGTTTTTATTCTCCATTCAATTGTATTTTTCACAAATGCACGCAAGTAGATACCACCCAAATTAGCCTTCTCGCCGAAAATGGACTTAAATAAATAAAATAAAATTATCAACCTATAAACCTTTTCTTGTTTATTAATTCTTGATTTAACTAAGAAACAATATTTCAATGATAATGATGAGAAGATTATATTTTTTAATCCTATATATATTTCAAATGACATTTTAAATATTGCTGGATTTTCTTTTCAATAATCATTATGATTATATTAAAATATGAGACATAAAAATATTATAATATATTTATTATTCTTAAATATGAGCATAGATCTTTGAGATTGTGTCTTAGAAACTATTTATCTCAGAGATCTTGGCTTCCATTGGATCAGGTAGTAAGATGAGAAACATATATGGGAAAAAAGTTGAATTTGAGAAGTTAGCTATTCTTCTCAAAGAAAGAAATGACAGTTCACAAAATATATTTTCCGTCAGCAACAGACAACCTTGCAATTCAAATTAAGAAGCTATAATAAAACGAGGCAACATTTCAACTTATCTCATAAACTTTATATCATATTAATCATGTTTTACAAAATAACCATTAATCAGTGAGTGTACCCCTAAGAAGCTCTAATAAAACAAGGCATCATTTCAAACCAACTCAGAAACCTTTATATCATATCAATCATGTCTTGCAAAATAACCACTAAACAGTGAGTGTACCTCCCCTTTAGATGCATCATATTGTAACTTGCCATCTATAGTAACTAGCAATGTATTCTTTGCAAGTTAAAGTAGCATTTCCAACAAATAGTTGTTGGCCCCAGGTTGGATGAACTCATGCACAACCATTCCGAAATCACACACTACTATGTTCTCCTTGAGATGATGGTATATGTTCACACTCCTATACTAATGGAGTTCACTCTATCAAACTTCTTGGCCCCAGGTTGAATGAACACATGCACAACAATATTGGAATCACACACTCCTATGGTACAGTCTTGGATAGTGGAACTACATATGCGTACTTACCAGAAGTAGCGTTTGTAGTCTTCAGAGATACCGTAAGTTCATTGATATTTTAATGCTTTTTAAACTGCTCAAAGGCCAAGTTTCAATGAAATTATGAATAATGTTATAGGATAATTCCAATCATTGATCATTGTTATGTTAGCAATTTATACCTAAAAAAAAGTTTTCTCTATTCATCATAACTTACAAGTTTACAACAACTTCCACTAGTTTAAAACATAGCTTAATGCCCTGAGGCAACATCCATTAGGAAGATGCATAAGACATGGTCACACTGATTTTCCCTTGTTCAATTTAAATGTATTTGAGAACATTTCAAGATTTTTAAATATTAAATTCACGAAAAACTTATGTGCAGACATGGACCAAATTTACTTTAGCTTAACCCCATACTAAGGGAAGAAGGCTATGATGAATGATAAGTCTATTGATGAGACAGAAGGCCCCTTTAGATCAATAAGGCTCATAAGGCCCTATAGAGGTCTTTGAGATGCTTTAAGTGATATCCATAAGGGGACCTGAGGATGCTATGATGAACAATAAGTCAATTGATGAGACAGAAGGCTCTAGGACCTTGAATAGCTCAGAAGGGGCTCCAGATGTGTTTGAAGGGCTTGTGGTGATGATGATGATGGGGCTAGAGGGGGCTGTGGTGAGCGAAAGAGGGTTGGGATGAGGGTAGGACGGGGTTTGCTTAAATGTAAGGTGAGGGGGGTGTTTGAATTAAAGGTATATGTTATTTTTTCACGAAAAACTTATGTGCAGACATGGACCAAATTTACTTTAGCTTAATTCAAAATGATATCAATTTAATTTACAGGTAACTTGCTTTCATTAAGCTCGAAGATATTTTTTCTATCTTATTTTAGCCCAACACTAATAATGTTATCTCTAAACCATATTAAAGTTCTTTCTTTTCAATTACCAAATTTGATCCATCAACCAGAAATTCAGTTGAATCTGTTGAATCGGACCCTGTCTGAATAGCATTGGATGTTCTTTCTTCTTTACTACAGTCAATGGCTGTTTAGTGGCAGTTGACAATGAAATTAACATGCAATGCAATGGAACATTAGCGTTGTCGTCGCTACCAAAAATGGGGTAAAGGGATTCCAAGATCAAAATGCAAGCCCATCTGATGCCAAATTTTGAGAAATTATAGCACTGTAGAGTCTAGATCACCAACGTCCCCGCATTGGGGACATTACTTAACGCCATCGACAAACCATTCCGAAGGGTTTTCTTGTCTTTCATGTTCTGCACGATGTATTTTATGAGACCACGAGTGTCGACATTATCGCAGATCATTTTCAGTCCACAGTTGACTGGGACCATTGATGTTTCGTTCTCTTTGTTTTTGCCCAGGTTTGCGGATTCTTTTGGTTTTTCCTCCTTTATATTTAGGGTTTTGTACCACGATTGCAGGGCTTTGTGGAGGTTGTGATAATACTTCATCACGTTCTTCCACATGTTGACAATCCAACATACTCGATGGGTTCCTCTTCGATCAGGCGCGGCTCTACTTCAACAACTCAACCCCGACAGGTTCTGGGTTTGACATGACCTCTATGGCTTCTAAATTCAACACATCCGTTGCACTTCGACAGGTTTGGCTACTTTCGACAGTTTCACTACATCGCTGGGATGTGTCTATAAGGTTTGGAAACATATCCCGGGATCCCAACGTTAAGGTTTGGAGAAATCATATTCACGACACATCTCGGTGAAACTATGAGTCGTCCCTCTCTCAGTTAAGGATGAGTCATTTACCACATCTAATAGCTGCGACCGACAGCTATATTAACTTCATCAGGAGATTATCTACCTTTGTGGTGGTTTTGTCCTGATTCTATTTGAACACCATATCCTCTCCCATGTTCACATAACTAAGATTGTATAATTAAAACTTAGAATGGAATATCTTGGCCTTACTTACCCTCACGATCAACGAATGCACAGTCACAGTGTATCTAGATGTTGTTCCATTACTTATCCTCGTCCGTGATTAGTGATCCGATCTGCTGGATTACGGTCTCATTATCATTATGATTTGTTCCCTGTGTGGATAGCTTGATCTTACTCCTAAAAACGTTGATGGACGCGGTTACTTACACCAGAACTCTGTGCTATACCAACTGGCACATTGTCATGTGTCGAGGCTAATGAATGATGTTCAACTGCTGATGTTGACCATATTTCGACCAAAAAAATATCAAACAAAAAGTGCCAAAGCAGTCGGAGTCTGGCCACTTCAGTCGATCAGCAAGATGACTTGTCTAGTAGAAATGCAGCCGACCACTCCAGTTGACGTGAAGCCGACTTATTATTGCTGGTAATACACCTTAAAGTGATGTCTGCACACAGATTCTTTATAAAATAATTCATATTTTCCCGTGAATTTTACATATTATACATATTACAGTAAATTAGTGATGAGTTCATAATTTCATTCGAAAGCCTCGATCTCTTCCATGCGATAATTTAAATGTCATATGTTAATATTGCAGTTTTCCATTATCCAACCCACTTTTTAATGTGACACTGTTCCATAAACCCACGTAGAAAATATTACATAAATATAACCGTGTAACCTACACAATTCATATCATATATAAACGAGCATTGTATATTTTACAAGATTACAACGTCATGAAATAACCAAATGACCCCATTTGACAGACTGTTAATCGATGCCTGACATGTTGGACAAAAATTATTCTAACCGACGGGATCGGAAACTGTTGCTCGGATGATGATTCCTTTAATGGATTTCTCAATGAACTATAATTATTTCCTCATGTTTAAGGTACTGGGTGTTTGACTTAGATAGAAGTAGCATCCCGACTGAAATCGACACCATCTGAAATGACAATCGACTCTCCACCATCATTTGTATGTGTGTGGTTGATGGTTCGACAGCTGCAGAATGGTCGATCAATGACCGACTGGTCAGAGTTACTATCGACAACAGTGGTCGAGTGATTATTTCTAGGCGAAATTCCACACTTTCCACCTGGTAGCAAGCATTTTGAGCTACCTCACCAAAGCTATGCTGGTAAGTTCTGGCATTTATGTTGTCACAAGCTTTTGGGACATAGACATTTATATATTATGGTGCTAATTAGATTTGAACTCCTGCTCGGCTTACATGCAGGGACCACTTGGCATGCCGGTGCTTAACGCCCTGGCAAAGCAGAGGGCTATGCTGGAGAACATCATGAGGGCATGCATCGGCTTGGCTCCTGATAACAACATGACCCTCGAGTACAAGTGAAGCGCTGGCGCTGAGTGGGAATCAGTGGGCTTACGAAAAATAAAAACACGTTGGTCCACGTAAACTAGCATCTGCATTGGTTCTGGTGCCTTTTTGTGGAAAGGTGTCTACGTGATGTCGTCTTGTTATGACAAATAATGTTACAGTCGAAGTTATTTATGATTAATAATAAGGAATTGTAGAATGGTTAAACTCACAATGAGTAGAATCGAATCTCATCGAATCCCTAGCTCGGCCCTCGATGGTCGGACCTCGACGAAACAGGATTACCTCAAACGATTAATCGTTCACCTTGAGTCTGTGACCAAGTCTACCATGTGGCTGTCAATTGGAAATCTAATGGTCGAATATTTAAATGCTCCTCGACCTTCTCCTACTTATCCGACCTCCTCGACCTCCCCGAACTCGATCTCTTCGACCTCCTCGACCTCGACCTCCTCCGACCTCAGATCTCCTCGACTTCGGACCTCTTCGACCTCCGACCTCCGCTGACTTCCTCCCTACTCTCTCCCAACGCAGAATCAGGAACTCGTAAAGCTTAAATCATTGATCATTACGATTTATTTTCATTTACTACAGAGACGTTTTCTGTTTTTTGTTAGAGTAAATTTTGATCGTGGAGTGATTATGCTTCTGTCAATACTCATATACAGGTCCTGGGTATCGCCACACTTGCAATCAGAGTTGATGTCGAAACCTACACAGTCTCGACAGGTCACCAATCAGTCTTGATAGGTTTCGAGTTCATTCGTCCACAATACTTAATTATAGAGACTTATGATATGAATATTAATAGAGTAAGTGAAATTATGGATTGTTTTAACTTTTCATTTTATAAAAAACTTAAAAATCATATAACTAATTTCAATTCAAATTTATCAATTTTATAAATTATTGAATAAAAAATATATAATTATTTATATAACTTACTTCACCCAGAGTTTGATGGGGGAAGCTATTTTTCGCTCAAATTGGAAAAACATCCGAGGTATGCCAGAAATGTTGTAATAAAAACTCGGCTACCTTGGACCCCTCATCACTTAAAGGGCTAGAATCTACTACAGTTATCCAAATGAATAAAAAAATCTTTCTTTTTTCATTCCGTTTTTCTTTGTATTCATTTCGAAATGCTAATGCGATAATTATACTTAGCAGTCTTCACTTTTTTATGACTCATCCATCCGAGCTATAAAAAAACAAAAAAAATTATTTAACTATCACTGATAACTACTTATTATTACCTCTCAGCTAAGCGAATTACGGTTCGATTTTATAGAGTACTATATGCCATTTAATTCCTTATTTTAAAAATCTATTATGTATAACAATGGCATGAAATCACTTCCAGGACCTAGTGTTTGACGTAAAATATAGATCTTTGCCCGACCTGGTTTTATCTCTGTTGAAATCCATTGTAAATACGTTCGAATAGGTTCCTGTGCATATACTGAGTGATATGCGTGGTACATTAAGAAAGTATATGATGGGCGTTAAACAATATTCGATGGTCAAATACATGCTTCTGTCATTGTGCTTGCAGCAGATGGGAGGTTATGGTCGCTCAATCAACTAACTCACCTATGACGAAAATACAAATTGATCAAAAGAGAAGTCGGTCACGACCAAAATTAGATATCGACCAAAACACTATCAACCATAAGACATCCACTTTATTATAATTCTGACCAGTTTTAAATATGGACCAATCAATTAAATTTTATAATCCCGACCAAAAATAAAATATTAACCTTGACCATGGTTAATATTAACCATATTTCATTTTAAGCACATACGTTTGCAAAAACTCTCGTTTGACCAAACTTCGGGCTCTGACCATAACAGGTAGATTAAAATTGGGCTCGACCATACAAGTTTGATGCATTTACACACCGACTAAATATAAAGAAGTTTGTAAAATATAATGCTCATGATCAAGGTACCGTTGGATGCTGTCGAAATTGCTTTTTCCACGTCTAATTGTCAACTGAGATAGTCGGTGTTTGATTGTGGCAGTTGGCAGTCGACTATTCCAACTCAACTATTCCGCGAGAATTTATTAACGCAAACATAAATTTCCTGAATGTGCTCCCTGACAGGAGATAGGAGGGTTGCTTGTGAAGCAAGCCACGCCCACTGAATGTCGACCAATTGAAGTGTCCAATTTCTGCTCAACAAAAAATGCAATATTAACCATATTTAAAAGGTCATCCAAAAACATGTTGATCAATTGAAGTGTGACTGGATGTTTTAACTTCGACCACAACTAAAATGAATGGCTCGACCAAAAACTCAGCTGTAATAAGATGACCGTCGACCAAAATATTATTGACCAAGCATATTATTTCTTTTGAGGTTACGTATAGAGCGACATCGGGGCAAAATCGACTAATCGATCAACAACATGGAGAAAGTCGACCGGTGCAGCATGACTTTTCATCCGTCGACCTTCGACTTGGAAAATGTTGTTGCACATTTTCTTTTTATGGGGATTGTTTTAGTCACAATACATTTTCTTTTTTTGGGGATTTATTTCTCCTTTCTGTCTCCTTTTGAGTTCACGATATACAAAGGTTCATTTTAGTACGTGGAATATAATATCATTTTATAACAACCAAGGTAAGTGCAAACCGCTACACAAAATCTCATAACTGATTCAAAGATGTAATATTGCTTGTAAATTTAGTCCCAAATAATATGGGATGGCCCCGTAAAGCTCATGGATGGCGGATTTGAAGATATTGCATAATGCTATATGGCGTTGTGATAGGGTTGTTTCATATCGTGTTAATATTGGTCTCTTCTAATGAAACGTGAATATCCGTCGTATCACTGCTGCAATTTTCGAAAAATGAAGCGGTGATGCTGTACATTCTTTGTTATGACAAAAGTGAGGGTCGCACTATTTGAGCAATCAATCATGTGCATTAATCGCAGTCTCACCATGAAAAGAGAAGAAACGATGTCGGTTGAGAAGATCACAGTCTCACCATGAGAGGAGCAAAAATAATATCGGTTGAGAAGATCGCATTGTCACCATGGGAGTGGATTCAAATTTGAAGTTGTACATAGTCATCAATTTGGTGCCAAAATAATTTCATGCAGAGAAAATCTGAGGCATCCTTGTAGTCTGATATTCCGAAGACACCAGTAGAAGGAAATACATAGGTATCGACACTGCAATGCTCATCATTCATCGTGCTACCATATTTTCTCTTAATAAACCATGAATCCATGGCTATTTAACCGATCATCGTCAGAAAACAATTCCGTAGTTGCAGTGGATTGAAGCTGTGACTAAACATGGTCAAAATACACATGATTCCATTGAATTCCAACCATTATTGAATTCAATCAAGCACTCAACCATGACAGCAAAGGAGGAGGGATGAACTTAGAAGCTTATTGTTGGTTGTGATTGAAAGGTCATACACTGTGTTTGGAGGTCATGTTTTTAGCACCGAGAATCCTTCTTCCAATATTTTATGTAGGTCTTCTAATGCTCAGGTTTTGGTGTAGAAGACATAGTGTTGAGATAACATAGATGCTTGAGTTATCTTAGGTCATCAATGTTCAGGTTGTCATAGCTGCAGACATTCATAATGCAGTTGTAGCTTTGTGCTTCGATAGCATCCACCAGAATTATATATCGACCAAACCGACCAAACCCTAAACACCGTCGACCAAAACACAATATCGACCATATTTTATAACGACCATATCTATGAGTGGTCGAATATTGACACATACTTGGAAGAAAAAGCTATTGATCTGCCAGATTGTCATGGAATGAAGGAGCTTTGCGATTTCCCACAGTGGGAGATAATCTGTTTCCTATTCTTTTGTTCCAAATAGTTGGTGGACCACTCAACAATTCATCCCCTACCATCAAAGAATGGACATGAAAATATCCTTGGAGGTGGAATGAGAGGGATTCTCACCTGCTGTTATCTCTTATATCTCCAAAACGCTCTCAAAGTCAAGATGGGAAATCCGAATGCACGCATTTCAAATTATTTTGACATTGCCGTCGGGACCAATATTGGGGGAATTATTGTTGCTTCGTTATTCGCAAAGGTGAAGATGCCAACCTCTTTTCACAACCCAAGAGACGTTGGATTTCATTATAGAAAAGGGGAAACAATTGTTCTAGTTGTAGTCATCAAGTATTAGGTTATTGGGTAAGTTAATGCTCAGGATCAAGGTAGTTGCTGCATCAAAATACTCCACTAAGAGCCTCAAAATACTTGAGCAACTTTATTTCATCGAATATTTGTCGCCGGCGGTCTACGTCAGGAGAGAGCAGGTCAGATGTCGAGGAGGTCTGAGGAGTTCGGAGGAGGTCGAGGTCATAGGAGGTCGAGGTTGAGGAGGTTGGAGGAGGTCGCACAGATTAACTGGACAAGTTTCACCACTCGTCGGACTTCTACTTAGTCGACAATTCATCCCTATAATCAAAGACATCGAATAAATCTAAGGTTTCTTAGTACCATCTTTCTTCAATACATTACGATTATAACCGTAATGAGACAAAAAATTCCAGATAAAAAATCTTTTAACTAATAAAAACAATAAATTTATAACACGAATATTGAAAATTGAAAGCTGGAATGTTAAAACTTAAATATTAGTTGCACAAATATGAATTATCCAAGTTGCACCTACCATTCATTTCCTTTCACTTGTTTTCACAATTGTTGTTGCCATTCAAAGCATATAATTGTCATTATTTAATTGATATTGTTCCTTACAACACAAGCAGTACCGTGCATCGTGCATAATTATGTTCTATCCATTCATATAGATATATTGCTGTGCCAGTTTCTCAACTCTGTTTATTGTACGAAATTATATCAGTTTTCCATCACAAACATATAACATAATGGGAAATCAAATTTTATGGGCATGAACTGTGCTACATCTACTGGATATGTCTATATAGTTATTTTTGAGTGGGTGACTTTCATGTCAGTGTTCGGTGAAGTAGCTGGTTGATTGGACATATCTACAAAAAACTTTGATCGATGGATAAGGTCGAGAGTCATCTGGCAGCCATATTATTTTCAACAAATGCCTCAGGCTTTCATATTGTTACAAAACTTACTCTTTTCCTAGTGGCATTCACTTTTGCGCCTCCTGGGGAAAATGCTAGTTATCTGTAATCATATGAATTACATATACTAATATGCATATCTTCCAAACTTAATGTGTCCTATCTATATTCCTTGTGAGCATGTGGATTAATTTCTATATCTTTTTTATTGCTTTGATGTGATGTGGGTCTCCCCATACCATCTAGCTTTAAACTGGTAGCACATGGATTTATTAGTAGGGAACGTTGGAAGCATGGGCATATTTATTAATACTTTGATAAGTGTCATAATAATTGTGTTTCTTCAAGTTGTCAATATGTGATTCTTTGTGTTTCTCAAAGTGGGTTGTCTCTGATTTTGGCCTTATGTAATCCATGTATTGTAATATATGGTGGTTTTTTAAGGTTAGCAAAGACGAGAAAAAACAAACTCCATAGTACTATATTGTAATATATGGTGGTCTGTTAAGGTTGACAAAGATAGAAAAAACAAATTGATTAGTGTGAAAGTGGGAAAAAGTGAGTATGTTCCAAGACATTTCATAAAGACTCTCAATAATACCAATGGTCTCAATTGTAAATTTGGAACTTACATTTATGGTCCATGATGGTTGAGAAACATTTATATCAATAGATTAGTCATGATTGGCCCTATGGAAGAGATGCATAATGACCACATTGTCAAGGATTATGTTGAATTCCCTGGCCCTCCTCTCAATGAAGGTCTCTCACCAGGGTCATCACGTGGGGTTTTTCTATCAGAAGCTGGTCCATGTTGAACCACACCATCATTGCCTTTATTACTGCACAAATACTAGGTCATTAGTAATTGAGGATATATCTTTAAGATATAGTCGTGGCATATTTATAGAAAATTGGTGTTTCTTGTAATGCACTACTCCGTCGATTTACAAGTGTTGTTTCATATATGCTTGACAAATGGATTTCATGCAAAGGTTTTGCACAAAGTGGGAGGCATGTACTGTTGATGACATAAGCATCCATTGATGGGAATGGTTGCAATAGCCATTCCCATAACTGAGAGAGCATCCACATAAATCATATTGAGTCTTTCCCTCATGAAACAAACATCAGGATTCTCTCTCGGGCATTCTATTATTTCCTACCTATTAATTTTCAAGCCAATTTTTTCACCAACATTTGAAAGATATGGTGTTCTCTTTTAGTTGTTTTGGCTAGAGAATTTGATTTCTTATTTTCACTAGAGAATTTGATTTGTGTTCTTGAGAAAAAACATGTTGCTTTTGAAATATTATGGATAAGAAATTGCTTATTCTCACCAATGCTCCAACATGTATGTTATATCTAGTAATACTATACAAAGATGATACCCAAAGTAACATTTAGATCAGGTTTTCAAAAGCATGTTCAAGATTTCTAGAAGTTCAAAATGATCTCCTGTCAATATTTGTAGTTATACTCTTATAATATGTTTAAATTTCTTCTTTCCTCTTCACCTCTTAGACATAAGCTTAAAACAACATAGAAGGGCATTTATTTTCACCATTTCTTTGGGGAGGAATGTTGGGCTTCATAAAGTATTTTTGGAAGGGTATTGATTTTGGTGAAGTGTAGAGATGAAACTGAGCACAATTTTGGCTATGAATAGGGTTAACTTTGGTTTATTAATTGACGATTCTGGATATGACTAAGGTAATTTCAGCAAACTTTAGAGACATGGAATTCAGAGTTCTACGTCTATGCTATCTAAGCCAATGAGGGTTTTCATCTCAGTTCATTCTCCATGTGGTGGCTTGTGTATGGCGAATTTGAATCAAGATGATGTGTTGTTTGGAACCGAAAATTACTAGAGACCAAATTCCATTTACAATTTGAGACAAAAATTATACGCGAATATTTGGCTAGAAAATCCTTTTGGAAAAATTGTGATGGTTCTCCCTTGCCAAGTCCGAGAATGAAGAGTCCAGGTCCAAGTTTATGAGCACAATTTGTTGTTGTTTCTCCTCTTCATCATTGAGCTAGTGGATTAGGAACTGAGTCTCCAACATGGACATAGGAAGTGGGATACAATTTAATTTGCATCGAGTTCCATTTTTCTTACAAGATATCTCTGAAATTCCACAAGATCGTAGGAGGTGAGTCCTAACTAGTTATTTTTCTATTATGCTTTAATCTAGTTTGAGCATTTCAAGAGCTACACTATTTTCGAAGCAATTTTCATGTTCAAATATTTAAATAGCAACATAGGCTTTGGAACCAGAATCGAGCTCCTCCCAAGCCAGCAATGAGGAAGAGTTGAAGGAGGTTGAACATCCATGTGTTGGTTACTACTAGGTCCAATAGCAATATCTATATCATTACACCCAAGAAAAGTAGTTGTTGTAGTTATAGAAATGTAGCAACATGTCGAAGTTGTAATATCAGTTGTGGATTCCAACCCTTGCACTCTTTCCTCATCTCACAAGGTCAAATTATAGATCCTGTTGCCTCCCTTTTAGACTATTTTTCATTTGTTTCACATGAGTAAAATTATGTGTATATGATTTGTAGGGAATCCATACTAAGGGTGAGAAAACACCAAACCATCTAGAGAAGGAAAAATGTATGATACTTCTAACCTTTATTTGATAGGTTAACCTTAGCATACCTTTGCTTTTAGATTTTATGTGATTAGCCGGCAATAGCTCCTACTTTTGGCTAAACGTTTCCATTATTGTTGGTGCTTATATATAGGGATTTCATTACAGATTTGTACTGTATAGCTAACGCTAGGGCTTCAATTACTGAATTGTATGGCTAGATGCTCCAATTCTTTCTATTGATCAGTACAACTATATGCTTCCATTCATGTTATTTCTTATAGTCAAGTTATTCTATTACATATCTATGCAAGTACTAGCTCTTGAGAAACCTTGTATGGGATCATGATGGATATTTTACTGGGATGCTTTCACCCTTTCTCCTATTTCTCTTGGTCTCCACTCCATTATTTTGTGTAGAGGTTATATGCAATATAGGTAGATGTAGATGCATGTAGCATTATGGTCACCGGGTGTAGAGAGTGCATGCAAGGTGGAGGATGCAAACAACATTGTAGAATGAGCAGACATCGATTGTAGTATTGCTGAGAAATCGAGTAGACATCAACTGTAG
This sequence comes from Larix kaempferi, assembly GCA_027924585.1. Classification (NCBI taxonomy): domain Eukaryota; kingdom Viridiplantae; phylum Streptophyta; class Pinopsida; order Pinales; family Pinaceae; genus Larix; species Larix kaempferi. Next base: position 2,023,418 of record BSBM01000687.1, on the reverse strand, counting down.
TGTGCCTGACAAATCCACCCAACAATTAAGTACACACCTATAACTAAACCAATAGTTTAATTTTGTTTTTTTTATATGTTAAATCGATTTTTATGGTCCAGAAAATGCTCTAAAAGACATGCCCACCACCAGGGGTATTAAGTCCCATCAATATTCCAATAATGAATAGGAAAACTAAACTATAAATTTTAAAAATTATTAAAAAAAGCGTAAATATTTTATTTTTACGTAACTTTGGAATATCTTGGGAAAACTTGGTAAATTAATAAAAGCTGAATAACTATGGATTCTCTCCGAAAACAAGAGCCTCTACTTTGATAGGGACTAATAAGTAAATGATGAAGCTAGAAAATTTAGACACTACATAAAGAAATGTAGTTGTTTCTCTTACAAATAAAAATGAATCCAAAAGAACTTACTTCTATGTAAAGTAGATGATGCAAGTTAAAAAATAAAAATATAATCCTTTACTTCAATGTAAAAGAAGTAGCTAATGAAAGTTAAGGAAATTTAATCCTTAATGTAGTGATTTCTTTTAAAGACAATAAATAAAAAATGCATCCAAAATAACTTAGATAAATTGGAGGCATTTCAAGTATAGACATACTATAATATTAAGCCTTAAGTGAATGAAAATGATAAGAGAATTTTAATATTATAGAAGTTATATATTTATAAGACATTTATTTTATTTTGAAGACAACAAAACCTATCATAATTTGGTTCTCAAATTGTTAGTGAAATAGTCATCATTGAATGCTATCTATTTGTAAATGTGAGTTGATTCATCACCATTATTTAAAAAAAACATGTCACCTTAAATATCCCATTGGTGGTTCATAAGGGGGTAGATTTACACTCATGCTAGATGTATTTGGGCCTTGGGCCATTAAACTATTTCCTTACTTTTGATGCCTCGAAATTAGCAGCACCAATCAACAAGGGATTCTCCTTGGTAAGCAAGCCCAATTAGATCGCTCACTGTTTGGTGTGGGGAATCCGTCTGGTTAACGGCCCGACTACTGTATAAGGTTTAAAGATATGTTTTCTTTCACTAATTGTGGCCCGATCCACCATTTATGTGTTTTATATTAAAGATGATATGGAAGTGCTATAACTAAATGCATGCAATTAAGACAAAATTGATCTAAATCTATCTAAGCTAATTAATATATCCCTGCAGCGAACAAAACTGAAATATGAGTAATACGCTGGAAATACACCCAAGAATCTCACAGGTAACTGTTCAATAATATAGATGCATTTACAACAGAAAGTAAAATATATAAAAGATAGCTTTGAAAAAATTAAAACATTCAATTACTCATTTAACACAGAATATTTGCACAGGAAATGAAAGCATTCATAACAGAGAATTAATTCAGAGTAGTTAGGAACAATCTCATAGTATATGCATGAAAGATATAGAAATAATTCAGCAAACATTCGACACATTCCCAAGCAAAACGCAGTGCTAGCTTTTCCCAGGAAAAATGGAGCTTTCTTTATATATGCAGCAAAATAGTTCACGTACAAGACAAATCAGTCCTTTCACCTTCCAAAAGTCCTTTCATTCTTCTCTATTCATCTATTTATAACATTACAAAAATGATTCTAGAGCCCCTACGTATAACCTAAACCTAGGGAATCTCTTGATTTTGTCTTTTAGTGCCTTTTACAAACATAATATTTCCCAGCTGCTTTTAACGTTTTTTACAAAAAGAAACAGAAAGTCTCCAACCGTCTTTAATATTTTACAAAAATAGAGAGGCAAAATTAGCTTCCAGCTATCTTTAATATTTAGATATTCATGCACTGCCAACATCAACTTTCAATTGTCATGCCTGCTTCAGCTGGTCTATCCACCTCAACTGGTTTGTTCACTTCAGCTATGTAGCTGACCCAAATGCCCGTTTCTCTTACAATGGTATTGGCAGGCGCAGGGAGCATCATTTTCATGGAAATCTCATGCTTGTCCAATTCTGCTTCAATACTTTTCACACCTGCCGCTGTCGCTTGGGAGATGTCTTCTAGAAGGTAAGAGTGGATGGAGGCTTTCCCGATGAAACAATGGAGATCATTTGCTGTCAGGACATCTATCGTCTGCACGTATTACATATCCGTGTTCAACTCGTTCTACAACTCTGACAAGTGCTGGCGTTTGTTAGGGAAATATTCCAATGCTGGAGATATCATAATGCTACACTTCTCATGGGTTGCCTATATTCTAGTATAGATGCTAGTACATTGCAAAATAGTCTATTAGATCCCAGTGTTTATTTTATACCACAACCCTTATAGAATTCAAGAAGGCGTGAATCTAATTGAAACTCTGCTACAGGTTTGCGAGGCAGGTTTGCAGGGAAGCCTGACTTTCCTTCTCTCCATTCAATCTTCTTATTGATGTCCTCCATTACGCATGCATATTTCTTCCTGAGACTAAGGGCTTCAGCGTTGATTTCCTTCATCCTAGTAATCATTGCTTTCATTTTAAATACTTCTTCCGTGATAAGCTCTTGTGACTTATGGATCTTCTTTAGTATATCACAAGACTACTCATGGAAGGGGCTTAAGTCATTTTTCCTACTGCTTGCTAGCTCTAGTTGTTCTGTCATCAACTCTTTTCCTTTTTTCAACTCCTCAACATTGGATTTTAACTCCTCTATCTGTTGATTGGCGACTGATTGTCTTGATTCAAACTGAGTGGCTCTGGTTTCGAGATCAATTTTCTCACCTTCCAGTATCATCATTTGCACTGCTAAGGCCTCCTTTTCTGCATCTAGATTCTGGTGCTCGCTTATTAATTTTATTTGTTCTGATAAAAGGGCATCATATTTCTTCATTTGTTTCTCTCCATTTTCCTGCTCGTTTATCAGATTGAGCTTTAACTTGCGCACCTTCTGTTTTCCCGCCTCAACATCATCCTTTAGTTTGTTGATATTGTCCTCATTTGCTTGGGAAACAACTACGTTGATGGATGCTATGAATGAGGGGTCACTCTGCGTGCCTTTTATGATGTTGGTATCCTGCATAATGACGACATCTAGTTGGGAATCCACTTTCATTCTCTTCTCCGTCCTTCTCAAAATAACTTTCCTTTTCTTGTCAAAGACAATTTTGTCCAGTTGAGCCACAGTGTGGTCCTTTAATAGAGTAAAAGGTATGAGTGGGAGCTACCCTATGGGGATGTGGCTTCCTGCGGTTATTTCTTGAGATGCTTGGGATGAGTCTATGTCGATGGTCTACAGGCTTGGACTCCCTGCTTCCACAACCTTCCTCAACTTCTCCGCTTCTTCTTCTCTCTTTTGCCGCTCCTCTTCTTCAGCTTTATTTTGCTGCTCCTCTACTTCCCTCTGTACCCTCCCTTTCATTTCTTGTAGCTGGTCAGCTTCTTCTTTTCTAATCCTTTAAGCTTCTTCTTGGCAGATCCTTTGAGCTTCTTCTTCTTGGATCTTGTCGATCTGTTCTTTTTGCTTTCTCTCCGCTGCTTCCCTCCAGAACATTTCCGCCTCTTCTCTTAGCCTTTGCTCTTCCGCCTGTTTGGCAGCCTGGTATTTAGTGGAGCTAGAGATGGCTCCACTCTTGGGGTGAAAGCGCTTACTGAGTTCAGTCATATTGCTGCCTCTCCTGAAAATTTCTTCGTCTTCACCAAAATCGCTTACATATTCAAAATGGACTTTGACTTCTGAACAATGGTTTGCAAATTTGTTGAGACTATCATTCTTTCTGAAAATATTTTTACCAAAGTGGAAATCTCCAACCTCTTGAATAAAAGCTTCGGCTAATTTAACTTTAGAGAACTTATATGCCCCAATGTAGAAGGGAAATGGTGGGAAATAGGTCTTTTTCAGTCTATTTAGGACGCCGCCAACCCCATCTATAAAAACTTGTCTTACTACTTCCTTGTGGACCACATAGTGGGTTGCATATCTGGGCAAGAGAGATGGTGGTTTGGAACTCCCATACATTTTGAGGTAGGTGCCCTCCTTTGAGAAATAATAATCGCCATATTCCTCTATGACTGCCATGGCGTTTTCAGAGAGGCAGTTTGGCTCTCTATTGAAAATCAGCTCATACAGAGGCATTATAAATTCTTCACATATGGTCTTATAATAACTTTTGTACTTCTGAGCCCACAGGATCTTATAAGCAGTATAAATTGGGGAGTCGGACTTGTTCCAGATGCAGCCTAAATTCGAGAAAGGATGCCTTGACAAAATGAAATCTACAAGGTATGATGACATGTAGAATTCTGCTTTTTTCTGAGTCAGTCCTTCTTTGTAATCAGCTATTGCCGAGGACAGACTATCTGAGAGGATGTCCGCCCAATTGAAAATTGTAACACTGAGAGACACATGGTGGATTAAAGGTATCCAACTCAATTTATAGATAGTTCCATCCGCTCTGCTGAAAATTCTGCTTAGCATCGGGCCTATAATTATGAAAGGAGGCTTCAGTGCTCGTGTTTCATATTCTCCTCTCTCCTTTTGCCTCAGTTGCTTTCTTGTTATCAGTAAGTTCTTGGAAAACTCAAGGGTATCCATGTTGAGACTTTCGAGCCAGGCATTGTTCATTAGGACCTGAGAGCATGGTAACTTGTAGGATGCTTCTATATGGGCTGGGTGAAACGAGGCAAATGCCTCTCCCATGCTGTCAGATATAATCCTTGACATGGAGTTAGCTTGCGATATAATCCACCCGATGACTTCTGAACAAGGGAAGAGTTCCGGGTGCATGGCTTCTTTTGCTATGCCATATTTTCTGATGTTTTGGTATAAGAACCCTTCCTCTAGGACTACTCCAGGAACATTTTGGTCTCTTATCATCTGATATAGTTCCCCCCACTTGAATTTAGGGGAAACACCCGTGATTGGCTTGGTGTCTTCATATAAGGTTTCCACCCTTGTTTCCAGACCGACTTCGCCCCCTCTCAGGTTCGGATACCTTAGACCTTTTCTTGGCTCCTTTCGACATTGTATCAAAACCTGGTAGAAGAAGTTCATGCATAAGGAGGAAACATATGACAAAATCTTGAGCGAAACACTGCAAAGCTTGAACAGAAACATTGCTATATTTGATTAAGAACTTATGCCATGTTTAACCAACACTCAAACCAATAGTAGAAAGTATGTACAATAATCAAAACATCAACTTTCTATTAAAGTAACAGTGAGACAACTAGCTTCTCTCAAGCGATCTTGAGAGACTAACACTATGATTCTACTCAGAGTTTCACGTTTGTTTAAAGGCACATGATAAACAACAACTTGCAAGTAAACAACAGAAACCAGTTGATTGTAAATAGGGTACGCCCCACTGCGTTGATATGGCTCATCTTAGTTCACGCTGGGCAGTTCTAGGACACAACTGGTTAGTTCGCTGGGGATGGGGAACAGGGCTCGGTGAGGCTACCGAGGTCGCCAGAGTTTTGGTGGGTGACTGAGGTCTTCTACGTAGAGTTAGCTTAACAGAGTGGGACTTTCAACGGGAGGTAAAAAAGCTAGTGCAAAAATTAGTTTCATAAGGGATTCAAAGGTGGCTGCGGTGAGGGAAACGCTGATAGGAGGGTTCTAAGGGGACAACCTATGCTTAAGCAAACAAAAACTAGACAACAACATGATCAAAACCCACGAATAGGGACAAAGATACCTTCCTGTCAACTGGTGAGTGGTGTAAGGATTCGACAATGCTGTGCACCTAGTGCTCTGTGAGTGGTGTAAGTAACCTCGAACGACGTTTGGCAAAGTTAAACAATAAGCAAAAACACAAACGTCGGCTCCTATATATATGTCTTCCGCACGATTGAGTCATTAATACGACATAGACCATGTTGGGTGAAGCATTAAAATGCTGTTTAAGGCGGTGGGGCCTAGGGTCTTTTCTGCACCGTCAAAAATAACTCTTTGCTGTGAGTGACCACAGGGTGCTGATAGTGTCGATGAAACTTAATGGGTTGGAGTAGTGCGTATCGGCAGAGATTAATGAGTTGGAGCGATGCGTATCGACAGAGATGAAACTACCCTGCTGATCTTACCTTCTTCAACGAGTTTTTCGTGTTAACAAAATTTGCTTTGCGACCGTTGCGGTGATAAATATGGATTTTCGCCGATGCGTCGTGCGGGAAAAAGGCTTCCACTGTTTATCGGTTGTATTTACCGACTGTAGGTGATGGTTTCGGCGTGACTCTCTGAGTTTAGCCGAAACACATCGCGACTCTTTAAAACAAAAGGTGATTTCGCTAGAAAGACTAAGTGCTAAAAAGAACAAGAAATATGTCTTGACACTTCAGTGACTCTGAGAGAGGCAAGCCGACCGTTTTGGGCGGACTCAGTGAGTTATGCCGAAACGAGGGGTTAAAATATGGAAATCGACCGTTGCGGCTTGACTCGATGAGTCTTGCCGAAACAAAAGTTAGAAAGATGAAGGCGCGGCGTTTCGACGGGCTTGACTGACTTCATCTGACCATTGCGGCTCGATTGGGTGAGTTACATTGAAACGAGAAAAGGCTTCCAAACTTGAAAATGACAACCGACCATTGCGGCTCGACTCGGTGAGTTGAGTCGCGGTTTCGGCTAAAAACAATGAGTTTTACTTAGTGAAAATAAGCTTCACTTACTTGATCCCTTTGAAAAAAACTAAGTATGGAAAGGCCTTTTAGATAGGACTTAACTCCAAAGAAAACTCTCCTAGGAGAAAAGGAGGGGCCCCAATAATTTTTCACAAATTTTGGGGATTAGGTTGCGGTAAAAACAATTGGCGATTCGCTAGTGAACACAGATCTTTGAATTAATCTCTTCCCATGGTCAGAAAACTTATGAGCTGCTGGCTCCAAAAGTGACAAATTGCTTTCATAGTCCAATTTCTGCAAAAGGAGTGATCGCTTTTATCATCATGGTCATTGGGGACAAATCAACTTTGACTTAAACTTCTTTACAACTCTCTTAGGGCCAAATTGTGGAGTTCATTTTTAAAATCCATCGTTCAGATGCCAACTAAAATAGGACTCCACAGGATCGTAACAATATCTTACAGACATATTTGTTTGTTCCTCATTCCCATGCTGTTAGCATCCTTTTTGGATTTTTTCTTAATTGACGACTTTTGTCATTTGAGCCTTCCAAAAATAAATTTCTTCAATTTTCAACATTTGATTTAGGTTCTTCGATCCATAATGTCCTTTTGTGTGAGAAAGAGATTTATTTGATTTTCATGCTCACGGACGGAAAAGAACCTTGTTGGGATAACTATTTGAACAACTTCCTTGATTGAATGTCTTTTCCTTTCTCAACCATGCTTTAATGGACGCGAGAATTTTTGGAAAATAGAGTCTTTGATATAAGCTCTTTTGGCTTTTGATTTGCAGCATGGGATCATTTTAAATACCATACATAAGTGAGACATGCTTCCTCTCCATGGGTCCAATGTAGTGAACTTCTTGAGCCAGTCATTAATGTGAGAGTGAATGGAGCCCCAAGATAGTAACAATGAAATACTAAAACTCAGTTATTTAACAGGGGTTATTGAGACCAAACAGAAAAGGATCTCTTCATTCCTAGAAACCAGTCAGCAAAAGCAAAGCCACATAGAGATATTTTCTTTATAAGTAGATTTTTGCCTTTTAAGATTTTGAGATTTGCTCAGAGCCCTATCTTTCCAGTAAGCCAAAAGTTGGGCTAGGCTTTATTAAAGAATGAAAAACTCAAACAAAGAGTAGGGTAAAAACTCAAATGAAAGCAATCAGACCAAACCACTAAAGAGACTAAAAGTGAAAGAAAACAACAACTCAAAATCAAATAGAAAAGGTAAACGTAGGAAACAAAACGTTTATTTATGTACAACAAGAGTCCCTAGAGCTATGCAAAGTACTGCATTAAAGCAAGACCGTTGACAGGGAGGTTTTCCTCTTCCCCTTGTAAGTCTTTCAATTTGTACGTCGATGGGCCAAGCTTTTCAGCAATTTGGTAAGGGCCAAGCCATAATTGTTGGAATTTCGTGTGCTTTCCCTTATCATTATGTGGGTGATCCCACTTCAGAACTAAGTACCTATTTCAAAACTTCTCTTGCCAGATTTCGTTTATCAGACCACCTTTTGACAATATCTTGATGTTGGTGGAACCTATCCTTGGATTTCTGCTGTGACTCCTCAAGCTTTAGCAGGGTATCAATTCTTGATTGCAGAACTTGGCTACTGGAGCCTCGAGAAGCTTGGGCTAATTGTAAGGATGGGAGTAATAATTTCGGAGGGAGTATGGCTTCCCTCCCATAAACCAAAGTGTACGGGGAAAATCCTAAGGTGTTCTTCGGGGCAACTCTATCTTCCCATAAAGCGTTTGGGAGGGCTGTATGCTAACTTTTTCTGATTCTCAATGACGGTTTTCTTAAGAATTCGAAGGAGGTTTTTGTTTGTGGATTTAGCTAGCCCATTTCCCCGGGGATAGTAGTTTGCTGAATAATGTAATTTATTTCCTTTCTCATAAACAAATTCATTTATTTTCACAGATGAAAAATAAGTTGCATTATCAAAGACTAGGGAAATTGGAACCCCAAACCTGGTTATGATGTTTTCTTCCAAAAAATTGATAACTGCATCTTCATTTACTTTGCGTAGCGGGGGAGCTTCTGTCCATCTTGTAAAATATTCCGTAGCCGTCAGAATATACCGATGTTGTAGCGAAGAATTCAGATTTATCTCTCCAGTAACATCTATTCCCTATTGCTCGAATGGTTCAGAGATAATAACTGGTTGCAGAGGTCCTGCTGATTTTGAGAATCTGCTAGCACCCCTTTGACATACATCTCAATTTCGGGCATAGGCATGAGCATCCTTGAATAACGTGGGCCAATAATATCCAGCTCTGAGTATTTTATGGGCTGTGGTATCTCCAGAATAGTGTCCCGCAGCAGGGCCATCATGTAATTCCTTAAGCACCTTATCAACGTCTTCTTCCTCAAGGCATCTGAGAAATATCCCATCATAATTTTTCCTAAAGAGGATTCCATCAACTTTTTGATAGGATGCTGATTTCAGACGTAATGCCCTTCTTTGCTTCAAACTCCATTGTTCCGGCAAATATCCTTGCTGCAATAATACACTAGGTCCCTATACCAAGATTCAAGAGTGGTGAAAATGGGACATAGCTCAATCATATTCAGTTTAGCTTAGTTTTCCCAATATGGCTCTTCATCATCCAGGTTTTCTGTGAGTAATTTAAACAACCCTTGGCCTTTAATATTGGTGGCTGGTTTGAATTCCAAATCATATTCTTGCAGAGTGGTGACCCAGTTTCCTCTCCTTTCTCCCAACTCCTTTTGCACAAACATAGATCTAACGACGGGGTGAGGTACTATGAATTTAGTTTTGTTCTTTAGAATATATGGCCTGAACTGTTTTACCGCTTTAAATACTGCATATGCTTTCTCATCTACGGTGGGCTAATTCAGTCCAGCAACTTGCAAACCAGTGCTCATAAAGGATATTGGATACTCGTCTCTTGATTCTACCTTCTGAGTGAGCACAGCTGCGAGAGAGTTATCTGAAGTGAAAGTGTACATGATGAAATCATTTTCAAAATCTGGAATTCTTAAAGAAGGGGCGTTAGCTATGGCAGTTTTGATGTCCTTAAATGCTATCTTATCTATGTCAGTCCATTTAAACTGCACACTCTGCTTCACCATTTGCTGCAAAGGTTTTACAATTTGAGCGAAATATGGTACAAACCTTCGAACAAAGTTTATTGTGCCCATAAAAGATTGCATAGCTTTTTTGTTATGGGGCATGGGGATCTTGCTGATAGCTTGCACTCTCTCCTGGTCTATCGAGATTCCCTTCTTTGAGATGATGTGACCTAGAAGCTTACCCTCGAGAACAACGAAAATACTCTTCTTAGGATTTAGAGAAATACCGTATTTTCTGCAACGATCAAAGATCTGCTTTAAGTGGAAAACATGGTCTTCCCTTTTCTTTGAAAAGACTGTCACATCGTCTAGATAAACTACCACACAATGACCGCCCAATCCTCGAAATGTAATGTCCATGGCTCACTGAAAAGTAGCTCCTGCGTTTATCAAGCCGAATGGCATTCTGCGATATGCAAAGGTTCCCCACTTTGTACGAAAAGTGGTTTTGAGTCGGTCCTCTTCTACTATTAGTACTTGGTTATATCCGAAGAAACCGTCTAGTAGGGAAAAAAGTTATGATCCTGAAACCATCTGTAAAATTTGTTCCATCGGAGGGATCGAGTAATTGTCTTTATCAGAAGCTTTTTTCAAGTTCCGAAAATCTACACAAAACTGTATCTCTCCCGACTTCTTCCGAACGAGGACTAAATTAGCGACCCATTCAGAATGTCAGACTTTAAAAATGATCTTTGCATCCAACAACTTCTTCAACTCTTTCTGAATTAGAGGTTCAAGTGTCAGATGCATCCTCCTTAATTGCTGCTGGAATGGCTTAACACCTGGCTTCATTGGTATTATGTGCTGTATAATGTGAGTATCATATGTTTTCAGATCTTCATAAGTCCATGCAAAAACATCTTTATACTTCTGAAACAGTTTGATGAACATATCTCTCTCGCCTGGCGAGCAACATTTACCAAGATTGACAAATTTCGGCTCAGCTTCTGTGCCCAGGTTTATCAATTCATGCTGCATGGAGGAGCTGTTAGTTTTGGTGTTCGTCGGTCTTCTGAACTTGTTATGCAAATCAAACAATCCTTCAAGAGTCCTTACTCCTCTGGGCATGAAGTTTCCTTTAATCGCATCTTTTTTTTGCATATCAAGATCATGCTTCTCTTCATCAATTATGGCTTCTTGGAAGGCATCTTCATTTGTTAAGAAGCTGATAATCAGATCATCATCATCAAATACTCTAAAATTTGTAATGTTGTCAGGTGCAGATGGCCTGAAAATCAATTCAATGGAGCATTTGTTATTGGTAGGAACTAATCTGGAAGCGGAAGTGGCTAGCAAATCAGCATCAACATTCTGTAATCTAGGAATGGAATTTGTATTGAAAGAAACAAAATGCAAAATCAAATTCCAGACTTTGGATTGATATCCCTTTAAATGTGGAGAAAGACAGTGAATTGCATCTCTTACTTTCCTGACAACTATCTCTGAGTCACCGAAGACTTTTAAGTATTTGACATTCACACTAATAGCCTTCTTTAGCCCATGGACTAGAGCTTCATACTCAACAGTGTTATTTGTACATTCAAACTCTATTCTACAAGATAAAAAATGTTTGTTGGTTTCAGGGTCAATCAAAATGCAACCGGCTCTGGATCCTTCTAGAGTCTTGGAACCGTCGAAGTATAGAACCCAAAAAGTATTTTCCGCTTTAATTAAGTTAGTGTCACTATCACCTAAGTCAGTGACTAATCCTACTATATTACAATCAATATCATTAGTCAGAGAAAAGTGAAGAAGATTGGACTGCTTGTTTGATTCATGGCTAACATCTGTTGATTGATAGTTACTTGATTCAATCTCTAAAAAATAATTTCCCAAAACTGAAGATGAAAAAGATACAACCTCGTTCTTTTCCTCTAACTGAGTTACATTTTGTTTCATGTGGGGTTCTCTCAATATTTTAATATGATTTTGTCTATTCTGGTATGGAAACCACAAGTGAGACTAGTCCATTGCAAAGTAACCATTCAGTTTCGTAGACCAGTCCCTACTCAATATCAAACCATAAGCCTTAGGAATATCAACCACCATTATATCAATAAATTGGCACACTCTAGGATCTGCTGACAACCTAATAAGTACATCCTCCATTTCTCCAATGACCTTAACATCAGTTCTATCTAACTGTATGATCTGAGATGGGGATGGTATTTGCTATTAATCTTTTTGCAGATTGATAACGACATGACATTTGAAGAAGCCCTAGAATCTACCAAACAACTATGCACATTATGATTAAAAATTTCAAATGTCAATAGAAAAGGCAAAGTTTGCGATCTAGATTTCCCGCCAATGCTAGCTTCATTTATCTTAGGATTTTCCTCATTGTTTTCTACTGAAGTGCTAGATTGTGGGTCGAAAGATTCTAGCAATTTCTTTCTTTGCTGGGGAAGACTACACATTTCAAATATAGAGATATTTGCTTTTGTTTTCTTGATATCGTCGATTATGTCATATCCATGTCATACTCTTTTGGGCCTTTCCCATGATTTTCCATTTTGTTTGTTATAGCCTTTGGCTGTTTGTTTATTTCTACGTTTGATTCTTTTGTCACTGCTGGGTTTGTCTTGGGTTGTGGTGGAATGACGGTTATGTGCCGCTTTGGCATTTATTTTGCAAACTTGGCTTTAGGGACATCAATGGTTTGATCGAGAACAGGGCCCTTACTCCTAGTGGTGACATTGATTGATGAGGATTGAACTTCATCAGCAAGATCTTCAAATGAAGATTCTTGTATGGGTGCCCAATCCCATAAAACCACTGTAGTATCGGGAGTGGGTTATTCCTGTTCGAAGATCTGTTCTTCCAGAGGGTCTTCCTGATCTGTTACTCGTGCATCTAGCATTTGATTCATCACCAGACTCATCGAGTTTATCCACTGTGGGAAGCTCTTTTTAGAGTGTGGTTCTTGATGGAAAGTGCAAAAATGATCAATTCCTACTTCATTTAAATTTAAAACAACAGAGTTGTTTATAGGTGGAAGAGGCTGGCCACTTTCATCCCTTTTCTTGTAGAAAGGTTTGAATGGTTTTCTAGATGTGCTAGCTGCCTTATCTTTCTCCAGATATACAATTTTATTAGATAGCTTCTGCATCATTTTGACCACGTTTTCTAAATCAACTAACGGTTCTTCCTTAGGTCTGGTTAACAACAGTGTTTTCTTAGTAGTTGTTGGTTTTGTTTCCAGATCAAGGGAATGCTTAGCAATACTGTCCGCTTCTTCTTCTACCTTCTTGGCTTCTTCGAAGTTTTCTATCAGGGTAGTTTTCTTTGTTCTTTTGACAAACATTGCTATGGGAGGATCAAGCGCTGTAGTATAATATTCAACTAAATATTCTTCAGCGGGTCTTGCTGCATCACTAAAATTATTTAACAATGTAGTAAACCTTTGATTAAATTCTTGAACCTTCTCTTTCTTTTCCATCCTCATGGACATCAGTTCTTTCATGAGTGTAGCGACTATTTTCTGATTTCCATATTTACTTAAGAAACATTTCTCGAATTCTTCCCAATTTGAAATTGAACTAGCTTGCAAACTAAAATAACAAGAAGATACCTTAGGTTCAAAAGTATAGGGAAAAAATCTGCAGACTATGTCTTCATGTTCTACATTGAGAAGATTCAAAGCCAAATAAAAACTTTTAAGGTGATCTTCAGCAGAGATACCTTTCCCAGGATCATACTTAGGTAATAACTTTTCTGGATTCTTGTGCAGATCATGGAATGGCCCAACTAAATTCAGCGCTCCTCTTGCTCTCCATGCAGGTACAACCATGACTCTCGATGGAGAATGTGGTGGTGATCGCGACGTATAGTGTTGTGGGGTGTGAGGTGGAGTCTGTGGTATTTCTTGATTTGGAGGAGTTTTGGGTCTGATTTCACTAAAAGGTTCTGTGATTTCCTGTAAAGACAGATCTAATAATTCTTCTAGATTTTGAAAAAGAACTGAGTCTCTTGTGTACTGGGTTTCTCTCCTTGGAGCTCTTCTTCTGGGTAATAAGGGAATTACGTTCAAACTACCTAGTTCCCTAACATAAGAACGAGTGTGCCTTCTGAAGTTTGCTACTTCTGCAAAAGGGACAACGTATAGTGATTCTTGATGTTCAACCTCAGGATTGGGATTTTCTTGATCTTGTGATTCCAGAACGAAATTGTCTGGGATAGTCGTTTCAAGCGGGTCTTCAGGGGAATTTATTCTAACAAATGGATCTCCTCTGCCAGCCATGCACTAGTGGCCCTCCTTCTAGCGCCAAAAACTGTTGATGCCTCGAAATTCGTAGCACCAATCAGCAAGGGATTCTCCCCGGTAAGCAAGCCCAATTAGATCGCTCACCGTTTGGTGTGGGGAATCCATCTGGTTAACGACTCGACTAACGTATAAGGTTTACAGATTTGTTTTCTTTCACCGGTTACGGCCTGATCCACCGCTTATGTGTTTTATATTAAAGATGATATGCAAGTGATCTAACTAAGTGCATGCAATTAAGACAAAACTGATCTAAATCTATCTAAGCTAATTAATCTATCCCTGCAGGGAGCAAAACTGAAATATGGGTAATACGCTGGAAATACACCCAAGAATCTCATAGGTAGTTGTTCAATAATATAGATGCATTTACAACAGAAAGTAAAACATATCAAAGATATCTTTGACATAATTAAAACATTCCATTACTCATTTAACACAGAATATTTGCATAGGAAATGAAAGCATTCATGACAAACAATTAATTTAGAGTAGTTAGGAACAATCTCACAGTATATGCATGAAAGATGCAAAAATAATTCAGCAAACATTCGACACATTCCCAAGCAAAACGCAGTGCTAGATTTTCCCAAGCAAAATGAGCTTTCTTTATATATGCAGCAAAATAGTTCACGTGCAAGACGAATCAGTCCTTTCACCTTCCAAAAGTCCTTTCATTCTTCTCTATTCATCTATTTATAACCTTACAAAAATGCTTCTAGAGCCTCTACGTATAACCTAAACCTAGGGATTCTCTTGATTTTGTCTTTTAGTGCCTTTTACAAACAAAATATTTCCCAGCTGCTTTTAATGTTTTTTACAAAAAGAAACAGAATGTCTCCAACCGTCTTTAATATTTTACAAAAATAGAGAGGCAAAATTAGCTTCCATCTATCTTTAATATTTAGATATTCATGCACTGCCAACATTAGCTTTCAGCTGACATTCCTACTTCAGCTAGTCTGTCCACCTCAACTGGTTTGTTCACTTCAGCTATGTAGCTGACCCACATGTCCATTTCTCTTACAATGGTATTGCCATGCGCAAGGAGCATCATTTTCAGGGAAATCTCATGCTTGTCCAATTATGGTTCAATACTTTTCACACGTGCCGCTGTCGCTTGGGAGATGTCTTCGAGAAGGTAAGAGTGGATGGAGGCTTTCCCAATGAAACGATGGATATCATCTGCTGTCAGGACATCTATCTTCTGCACATATTCCATGTCCGTGTTCAGCTCATTCTGCAACCTTGACAAGCGCTGGATTTTGTCAGGGAAATATTCCAAGGCTGGAGGTATCATAATGCTACAATTCTCATGGGTTGCCTGGATTCTAGTGTAGATACTAGCACATTGCCCAATAGACTTTTGGACCCCAGTGCTTATTTTTATACCACAACCCTTACAGAATTCAAGAAGGCGTGAATCTAACTGGAAATCTGCTACAGGTTTGAGAGGCAGGTTTGCAGGGAAGCCTGACTTTCCTTCTCTCCATTCAATCTGCTTCCTGATGTCCTCCATTACACGTGCATATTTCTTCCTGAGCCTAAGGGATTCAGTGTTGATTTTCTTCATCCTGGTAATCATTGCTTTCATTTTACATACTTCTTCCATGATAAGCTCTTGTGACTTATGGATCTTCTTTAGTATATCACAAGACTACTCATGGAAGGGGCTTAAGTCATTTTTCCTGCTGCTTGCTAGCTCTAGCTATTCTGTCGTCAGATCTTTTCCTTTTTTCAACTCCTCAACATTGGCTTTTAACTCCTCTATCTGTTGATTGGCTTTGAGATCAATTTTCTCACCTTCCAGTATCATCATTTGCACTGCTAAGACCTCCTTTTCTGCATCTAGATTCTGGTGCTCGCTTATTAATTTTCTTTGTTATGATAAGAGGGAATCACATTTCTTCATTTGTTTTTCCCCATCTACCCGCTCCTCTATCAGATTGAGCTTTAACTTGCACACGTTCTGTTTTCCCGCCTCAACATCATCCTTTAGTTTGTTGATATTGTCCTCATTTGCTTGGGAAACAAGTACATTGATGGATTTTATGAATGAGGGGTTGCTTTGCGTGCCTTGTATGACGGTGGTATCCTGGATAAAGATGACGTTTAGTTGGGAATCCAATTTCATTCTCTTCTCTGTCCTTCTCAAAATAGCTTTACTTTTCTTGTCGAAGACATTTTTTTCCAGTTGAGTCACGGTGTGGTCCTTTGATGGAGTAAAAGGTATGAGTGGGAGCTCCCCTATGGGGACGTGGCTTCCTGCAGTTATTTCTTGAGATGCTTGGGATGAGTCTATGTCCATGGTCTATAGGCTTGGACTCCCTGCTTCCACAACCTTCTCAACTTCTCCGCTTCTTCTTCTCTCTTTTTCCGCTCCTCTTCTTCAACTTTCTTTTGCTTCTCCTCTACTTCCCTCTATGCCCTCCCTTTCATTTCTTGTAGTTGGTTAGCTTCTTCTTTTCTAATCCTTTCAGCTTCTTGTTGGTGGATCCTCTGAGCTTCTTCTTCTCGGAGCTTGTTGGCCTGTTCTTTCTACTTTCTCTTCGTTGCTTCCCTTTGGAACATTTTCGCCTCTTCTCTTAGCCTTTGCTCTTCCGCCTGTTTGGAAGCCTGGGCGGTAGTGGAGCTAGAGTTGGCTCCACTCTTGGGGCAAAAGCACTTACTGAGTTCAGTGATATTGCTGGCTCTCTTGAAAATTTCTTCGTCTTCATCAAAATCGCTTGCATATTCAAAATTCACTTTGACTTCTGAACAATGGTTTGCAACTTTATTGAGACTATCATTCTTTTTGAAAATCTTTTCACCAAAGTAGAAGGGAAATGGTGGGAAAGAGGCATTTTTCAGTCTATTTAGGACGCCGCTAACCCTGTCTATAAAAACTTGTCTTACTACTTCCTTGTGGACCACATAATCGGTTGCATATCTGGGCAAGAGAGATGGCGGTTTGGAACCCCCATACATTCTGAGGTAGGTGCCCTCCTTTGAGAAATAATAATCACCATATTCGTCTATGACTGCCATGGCGTTTTCAGAGAGGCAGTTTGGCTCTCTATTGAAAATCAGCTCATACAGAGGCATGATAAATTCTTCACATATGGTCTTATAATAAATTTTGTACTTCTGAGCCCACAAGATCTTATAAGTAGTATAAATTGGGGAGTTGGCCTTATTCCAGACGCAGCCTAAATTCGGGAAAGGATGCCTTGACAAAATGCAATCTACAAGGTATGATGACATGTAGAATTCTGCTTTTTTTTGAGTCAGTCCTTCTTTGGCATCGGTTATTGCCGAGGACAGACTATCTGAGAGGATGTCCACCCAATTGAAAATTGTACCACTGAAAGACACATTGTGGATTAAAGGTATCCAACTCAATTTATAGATAGTTCCATTTGCTCTGCCGAAAATTATCCTTAGCATCAGGGCTATAATTATGAAAGGAGGCCTTAGTTCCTGTGTTTCATATTCTCCTCTCTCCTTTTTCCTCAGTTGCTTTCCTGTTATCAGTAACTTCTTGGAAAAATCAAGGGTATCCATGTTGAGGCTTTCGAGCCAGGCATCGTTGATTAGGACCTGAGCGCGTGGTAACTTGTAGGCTGCTTCTATATGGGCCGGGTGAAACAAGGAAAATTCCTCTCCCATGCTGTCAGATATAATCCTTGACGTGGAGTTATCCTATGACATAATCCACCCGATGACTTCTGAACAGGGGAAGAGTTTCTGGCACGTGGCTGCTTTTGCTATGCCATATTTTCTGATGTTTTGGTATAAGAACAGTTCCTCCAGGACTAGTATAAGAACCCTTCCTCTAGGACTGCTTCAGGAACATTTTGGTCTCTTATCATCTGATATAGTTCCCTCCACTTTAATTCAGGTGAAACGCCTGTGATTGGATTAGTGTCTTCATATAAGGTTTCCACCCTTGTTTCCAGGT
This sequence comes from Larix kaempferi, assembly GCA_027924585.1. NCBI lineage: Eukaryota > Viridiplantae > Streptophyta > Pinopsida > Pinales > Pinaceae > Larix > Larix kaempferi. The sequence continues at coordinate 2,005,539 of BSBM01000687.1, read as the reverse complement.
TGATTTCTCCGCCTGACTCAGGTTCAGATACCTTAGACCTTTTCTTGGTTCCTTTCGGCATTGTATCAAAACCTGGTAGAATAAGTTCATGCATAAGGAGGAAACATATAACAAAATCTTGAGCGAAACATTGCAGAGCTTGAACAGAAACATTGATATACTTGATTAAGAACTTATGCCATGTTTAACCAACACTCAAACTAGTAGTAGAAAGTACGTACAATAATCAAAACATCAACTTTCTATTAAAATAATAGTGAGACAACTAGCTTCTCTCAAGCGAGCTTGAGAGACTAACACTATGATGCTACTCATATTTTCGTGTTTGTTTAAAGGCACATGATAAACAAAAACTTGCAAGTAAACAAAAGAAACCGGTTGATTGTAACCAGGGTACGCCCCACTGCGTTGATATGGCTCATCTTAGTTCACGCTAGGAAGTTCTAGGATGCAGTTGGTCAGTTCGCCTGGGATGGGGAATAGGGCTCGGTGAGGCTACCGGGGTCGCCAGAGTTTCGGTGGGTGACTGAGGTCTTCTACGTAGACTTGGCTTAACAGAGTGGGACTTTCAACGGGAGGTAAAAAGGCTAGCGCAGAAAGTAGTTTCATAAGGGATTAAAAGGTGGCCACGGTGAGGGCAACGCTGACAGGAGGGTTTTAAGGGGACAACCTACGCTTAAGCAAACAAAAACTAGACAACAACATGATCAAAACCCACGAATAGGGACAAAGATACCTACCTGTCAACTGGTGAGTGGTGTAAGGATTCAACGATGCTGCGCACCTGGTGCTCTGTGAGTGGTGTAAGCAACCTCGAATGATGTTTGGAAAAGTTAAACAATAAGCAAAAACAAAAACCATGGCTCCTATATATATGTCTTCCGCATGATTGAGTCGTTAATACAACATAGACCGGGTTGGGTGAAGCATTAAAACGTCGTTTAAGGCGGTGGGGCCTAGGGTCTTTTCTGTGCCGTAAAAAATAACTCTTTGCTACTAGTGAGCACAGGGTGCCGACAATGTTAGCGAAACTTAACGGGCTAGAGCGGCGCGTATCGACAAAGATTAACGAGTTGGAGTGACGCGTATCGGTAGAGATGAAACTACCCTGCCGATCTTAGCTTCTTCAATGAGTTTTTCGCGTTAACAAAATTTGCTTCTCAACCGTTGCAGCGATAAATATGGATTTTCGCCAATGCGTCGTGCAGGAAAAATGCTTCCACCATTTGTCGGCCCTTCTTACCGACTGCGGGCGATGGTTTCAGCGTGACTCTCCGATTTCAGCCGAAACACATCACAACTCTTTAAAACAAAAGGTGATTTCCCTGGAAAGACTAAGTGCTAAAAATAACAAGAAAGACGCCTTGACACTTCAGTGACTTTGAGAGATGTAATTCGACCGTTTCAGGTGGACTCAGCGAGTTCTGCCGAAATGAGGGGTTAAAACATGGAAACCGACCATTGCGGCTTGACTCGGCGAGTCTTGCCGAAACGAAATTTAGAAAGACGAAAGAGCGGCGTTTCGGTGGGCTTGACTGAGTTCATCCGACCATTGCGGCTCGATTGGGCGAGTTACGCCGAAACGGGGAAAGGATTCCCAACTCGAAAATGACAGCCGACCGTTGCGGCTCAACTCGGTGAGTTGAGTCGTGGTTTCGGCTAAAAACAATGAGTTTTACTTGGTGAAAATAAGCTTCACTTACTTGATCCCTTTGAAAAACTAAGTATGGAAAGGCCTTTTAGACATGACTTAACTCCAAAGAAAACTCTCCTAGGAGAAAAGGAGGGCCCCAATAATTTTTCACAAATTTTGGGGATCAGTTTGCAGCAGCAACACTTACATATGAGAAAAATGAACTCTTAGCCAATCAAAAGCAATATTAACACTCAGAATCATATATCAACCATATTCCAATAAACATGTATTATATTTAATACAATTTTATCTTTTTAAGTGAGTTAGTTTAAATTAGTTATTCACACGCATTATTTTACTTTGAGTTTTGAGACTTATTCAAATTTGATCACCACCCCCTAATTTTTTACTTCCTATTTATTAATATAAATACAATATAATATATGTATAGCTCCAAAAATCTTCTCATATACCTACTTTATTGTGTTGTGAAAATATCTTTCGTATTTAATAGTATTGTGGTTATATCAATTGGTATTAGAGCCTTAAGTTTAGGGTTTTTCAAGGTTTCCGAAAATTCACTGGAATATTAAATTACATTATTTTACCAATTTCAACCTTTTATATTTGAATTTCTTTCATCTTCTTATAACTCACAAATTAATGTTTCATGTGTAAAGTCATGTTTGTTCTCTCAACTTGTAAGTCCCATGGCTTCCCATAAAAGCACTATTGAATCAAGAGAGCCCTAAGACTTTAGCCTTGGCCAAGTCTCGAAAAAAAAAATGTAGGAGCAACAACATCTATTGATGGAAACTCTCATTACTTGATATTAGTAGTATCCCCAATAACTATAAGAGTTCCCAATAACTATAAGAGTTCTAGTTCCAGACTAAAATGATGCATAATATGATTGGTATGTTTTGATAACTCATCGCCCATTAACAATAAGAGTTCTAATTCCAGACTAAAATGATGCATAATATGATTTGTATGTTTTAATATCTCATCGCCCATTAACAATAGGCTTAGCCACAACCCCAACCTCAATCCATTATTTAGCAAGTGGTTCTTCTTTTTCAAGATACCTTGAAGTTGGACACTAAATTGTTGGTGCCTAAAATTCATGGGACCCTTAATAATGATAATACTGATTCTTGGATACACATCATGGAAGCTTGTTTCAATAACCAATTAATCCTAGTAAAGTCTAAAAAGATTTTGGTTGTTGAACCTCACATGATGCATGTCGAAACATACCCAACATTTGATATTAAGAAAATGATGATTGTTAATATATATATAATTATCAATTTTTAGTTGATACTACATAGTTAAGTAGGTTTATCTGGATGATGTATTATTCTATATTCTATATTTTTATTTTATATATATTTTATAGATTTTATTATAGAGTTTGAGTGAGTTTAAATGTTTAAGAATATGCGTTTCTTTCTTGAAAATTATAACTTCAAATTTGAAAAAAGTAAGATATGTACACTTTTGTAAATTAAGTAGTCAAATCACTAAACGAAAAGGATCTCTCATTAAATATTAACCCCAAAATATTCTAAATAAATCTACATTGAAAAAACTTAATTAAAGATAATTTACCATTTTTATATTTTTATACTTATTTTTTTATATACCTATAAACTTTTTTACTTTTACCTTTTATACAAAAATATTTATATTATCATCAAATTATATTAAAGTCACCATAAAATTTCATTTTTTACCTTTTATACAAAAATATTTATATCATCATCAAATTATATTAAGATCACCATAAAATTTCATTTTTGTTGAATGACATGTCTACAATGTGTGAAGTTAAAAAAGCATTTTCGTTAATAAATATGTTTAAAGTTTTTTATTAAAATAAAGATAGGTATTTTCAAATTGATTTAATAATATTATAGATATCACATATATACTTGGTGTAGTTTAAATATTCTACATTTTTAACTTTTTTCGAGTATATTTTCCGTCTTATTTTGTTCGAAATCTAATTGGAAATCTTTAAAAAATCTTATAATCACATATATTAGTTATGGAAATTGCATAAATTCGGTGCCATGGGGTATTCGAGGGTGATGAATCTATTTATGGATTCAAAAACACAATTTAAACACTCCCAAATTTAAATTTCACCAATATTTTTTTACCAGATTCCGATCAAAACCCACCTTAAAATCCAAAACTTAGAATAAATAAACTACTCCTATATACTTTCATTCTAAAAATATTTTGTTATTTTTAATAAAAAAATAAAATCAATAAATAAATATAAAAAATCATATAATTACTTTTAAGTAAAATAAATAATAATAATAATAAAAATATTACAATAACCTAAAATAAATAAAAATAAGAATAAAATAATATATTAGAATATGCATAGTATTTTTAAATTTAAAACACTAACAACAAATCACAAAACTAATTATTGCACTAAGAGCAGCGGGCTCTACAACCCAGTATGGGGAGATGTTGTATGTAACGTAAGAATAAAATGAAAAGTAATTAAACAATTCATGTCGACTCATAAAATAACAAATTAAAACTAACCTAGTTCCATTTAAATCTGGATCTATCAAGCACCAAGAGGGATCAAATTTCCGGAGGTGTAATTTTTTTAGATGTATAAAAAAATTAAGTTAAAAGAAAAATTTACACCTCAAAAAATTAGATCCCTCTCGAATAGATCCACGTTTAAGATAAATCTAAACTAGTAAAATAATCCAATACATAGTTGATTCTTTAAACCTACGACATTTAAGATAGGTCTCTAAACTTTTTTGAAAATGACTTGTGATATTAAAAATAAAACAAGAGTGTTGTTCTCTATAATAAAATAGGTCTCTAAACTTTTTGGAAAATGACTTGTGATATTAAAAATAAAACAAGAGTGTTGTTGTCTATAATAAAATAGGTCTCTAAACTTTTTGGAAAATGACTTTTGATGTTAAAAATAAAACAAGAGTGTTGTTGTCTATAATAATAGTCAAGAGTGTGATTTGATTTATTCAATATTAAGTTAATTGAGTTTTAAGGTTGTGAAGTAATTGATTTATAAGATTTAAGATATAGAAATAATTATTTAAGTATTAAATTAGTAAAATAATATGTTATATAAATTAATTAAATGATTATTTTAATTGTTAGTTATTAATAATATTAATTGTTTAAATAATGACGATCATGACGTTAACTTTATACTAAAAAAAGTTTAATTTAAATTTTATTAAATAAAATATATTAATTTAAAATAATAATTTTATTTTTTTAAAACATTAAATTGAATAAAAAGTGATAATTTCAAATCAATTTGCATATTTAAATGCGAGAGACATTGGATAGTTTATAGCTAATTTTCTGTATGAAATCCCTTTGTTTGTGAGTGTTAAAGTTTAGAGAGGTGTACATAGTCTACCCCTCTGAATTTCAACCTATGACCTCCTAGGAGGAAACACATGGGCGATCTTAAGTTTAGTATTTCACAAACGACAAAGGAATATGATTTAATCTTCATTGATTCAACTAGTCCAATGGCTAAGATCCATAAACTTTTCTCAATTCTGTTTTTCATTTTGACCAACTTTCTTCCTTTCCTAATAGTCTAAGGTAGGATCTGTAATATCCGTTAATATTTTGAATACTGTAAGGTAGAATCACAATAAGACTATTCAAGTGAATAATCAACCAATGGAAAATAACTCCATTTGGAAAGAATAAATAATATTGAATATATATTGATGAGAGATGATTACATTACAATTTGATGGACCATTTAAATATGGTCTTATATGCCTTTTCAATGGAAAGGTGCGTCTCTATCTATTCGATTAATAGATTTAAGGCGTGGATATTACAGATCCTACCTTAGAATATCTGTAATCCATGCCTTAATAATGAATAAAAGAGATGAATAGAAAGCAACTTCGAGGGGGAAACCTCCTTACACAATGTATTGAAGTACATAAGACAAAACAATCTCAAATGATTCAAATGAAAAGATATCCTTCCTATATATAGGATACAAAGAGGTACAATTACAACTAATTGACACAAGTCAACATAACTAATATAATAATGCTAATGACAATTACCACTAATAGACCCAGTACGACCTCAATAATATGTAATGAGCCACAATATAGGGGGTAATCTGCCAACATTTAGGGCTTAACATGCCCATCCCCTTTAAATAAGTGTTGTCCTCAATGCTTGATTAGTTATGGATGCTTTTGTATCAAGGAATCATCTTCCCATGTCAAATCTTCAACTAGTAAGTTCTTCCACTTGATGAGGTACTCCGTAATTGTCCGATTGCATAGTTGTTTGGTCCTTGTTTCAACGATTTGTTCATGTTACAATATGAATTTTCCTTCTTCATCAAGCTTCGCCAAGATAGTTTGAATTGTGATCTTGTCTTCTATTACCTTCTTTAATCAAGAAACATGGAAAACTGGGTGACTAAGGTAGAATCACAATAAGATTATTCAAGTGAATAGTCAACCAATGGAAAATAACTCCATTTGGAAAGAATAAATAGTATTGAATATATATTGACGAGAGATGATTACATTACAATTTGATGGACCATTTAAATATGGTCTTATGTTCCTTTTCAATGGAAAGGCGTGTCTCTATATATTTTATTAATAGATTTAAGGTGTTGATATTACAGATCCTACCTTATACTATTTGTAATACACGCCTTAATAATCCACACCTTAATAATGAAGAAAATAGATGAATATAAAGCATCTTCGAGGGGTAAACCTCCTTACACAATTTACTAAGTACACAAGACAAGACAATATCAAATGATTCAAATGAAAATGTATCCTTCCTATATATAGGATACAAAGAGGTACAATTACAACTAATGGACACAAGTCGACATAACTAATATAATAATACTAATGACAATTACCACTAATAGACCCAATACGACCTCAATAATATGCAATGAGCCAATATAGGGGATAATGTGCCAACATTTAGGGATTAACATGCCCCTCCCCTTTATACAAGTGCTGTCCTCAATACTTGATTATTTATGGATGATTTTGTATCAAGGAATCATCTTCCCATGTTAAATCTTCAAATAGTAAGTTCTTCCACTTGATGAGGTACTCCGTAATAGCTCGATTGTGTAGTTGTTTGGTCCTTGTTTCAACGTTTTGTTCAATTTCCAATATGGATTTTCCTTCTTCATCAAGCTTCGCCAAGATAGTTTGAATTGTAATCTTGTATTCTATTACCTTCTTTAAGCAAGAAACATGGAAAATTGGGTGTACCCTTGAAGATGAGGGGAGCTCCAATTTGTAAGCCATACTCCCAATCTTCTGCAACACTTTATAAGGACCATGGTACTCGGGTGTTAATTTATTGACTTTATTTAGTTTCTTGAGGGACAACTGTTTGTAAGGTTGCTGCCTCAGAAATACCCAATCCCATTCTCCAGAACTCCTTTCACTGCGATTTTGATTTGCTTATTGTTTCATCCTATTTTTTGACATAGACAAGTTTTCCTTCAATAACTGGAGAATTTCTTGCTAGTGCTCTAGGTGATCTACCACATATTGAACATTAGATTTTAATTTTAAGGGAGATGTGATAGATGGAGGATGGTACCCATAAAGTTCCATAAATGGATACATTTTTGATGACTTATGGAAGGAAGTATTGTACCACCATTATGCCAAAGATAACCATTTCACCAACTGTGTTTGTTTATTAGATGCAAAGCAACTAAGACATCCTTCCAAACATTTTTTCACTATCTCAATTTTCCCATTGGATTGAGGATGATAAGAATAACTGTGAGCCAACTGGGTACCCAAACAAGAAAATAATTTAGTCCAAATGTTTCAGTAAAAATTGGATCTCTATCACTTACAATAATCTTCGGGTTTCCATGTAACTTTTGAATTACTTCCATGGAGGTTGCAACAACTGTACTTGCATTAAAAGGGTGAGAGAGTGCACGAAAGTGTGCATACTTTGTGATTCTATCAACAACCACCATAATAACATTCTTCCCTTCTGACTTGGGTAGACCTGTGATAAAATCCATTGAGACTTCCTCCCAGCACTGACAAGATATTTCTAATGGTTGTAAAAGACTCGGGGTCTTAACTATTTCAAACTTATTTTGTTGGCAAACCAAACATTCTGCCATGAACCTTTGAACATAAGATTTAAGGCCTTCCCAAAAGAATTCCTTCTTGACCCCGTGGTACATTTTTAGGAATCTTGAGTGCCAACCTATAGGAGAGGTGTGTGATTCCAAAAGGATCTTTTGTTTGAGTTGGGAGTTCTTACATATATATAAGCTATCCTTATACCACAATGATTCATTTTTACACACAAACGCATATGATACATTGGGATCCTATTGTAGATTTTGAACGAGTGTCCACACATATAGGTCTTTCTTCCATTCTTTCCTTGCTACTAATACCCAATCGGGTTGTATAATCGAAATCACACAAAGTAATGCCTCAACATCCTCATCTTTTCTAAAGAGTGCATCTGCCACCACATTCTGGTTCCTTTTTTTATAGATGATTTCAAAGTCACATCCCAACATCTTGGTTGCCCATTTTTGTTGTTCTTCTGAAGATAGTCTCTGTTCCAAGAACTATTTAAGAATATCATGATCTGTTTTGACCTTGAAGTGACTACCTATTAGATAAGGACTCCATTGCTTAAGTGCATGTATTATTTCCATCATTTCCTTTTCATAAATGGGTTTCTATAAGTTCTTTCCCTTGATTGGTTGACTTTCAAAAGCAAGGGGTCATCCTTCCTACATTAGAACAACACTGATTCCATTTCCCGGGGCATCACATTTCGCAATGAATGTTTTTGTGAAGTATGGTGTGGTCAAAACAAGAGCTTTGCACATTGCCTCTTTAAGTTGTTCAAATGCTTGAGTTGCCTCTGGGGTCCATGAAAATACTTCCTTGTTCAATAATGTTGTTAGAAGTGATTCTATTCTTCCATAGTTCCAAACTTGACTTGCGGTAGTACCCTATCAAGCCTAATAATCCTATAAGATTCTTTAATGTTTTGGGAATCAACCAGTCCATCATGGATTTAATTTTGTTAGGGTCTACCTTGACACCTTCATGAGATACAATATGACTTAAATACTCTACCTCATTTACCCCAAGGAAAAATTTGGAAGGTTTTGCATATAGTTGTTGCTCCTTCAGTAGTTGTAGCACCTTGTCAACATGTTGAACATGCTCTTCCAAAAACTTTCTATAGATTAGTATATCATCAAAAAATACCAACACAAATTTTCTAAGGAAGAGCTTGAAAATGAAATTCATAAAACCTTGAAATGTGGAAGGTGTATTCATAAGGCCAAAAGGCATGACCAATTCATAATGACCTTCATGAGTTCTGAATGCTGTTTTTGGGATGTCTTCTTCCTTGATTCTAATTTGATGACACCCTAAACGAAGATCCAACTTTGTCAAGTAAACTGCTCCATGTAGTTCATCTAGCAATTAATCAATGACGGGAATGAGAAAATTATTTTTAATGGTGATCTTGTTGAGCTCTCTATAATATGTACACATACACCATGATCACTCCTTCTTATGTACCATTACCATCGGTGTAGAGTAAGAACTTTGGCTAGGCCTAATTATGCCAGCTTCTAACATTTCTCCAACCATATGCTCAATTTCACTCTTCTAGCCATAGGGGTATCTATAAGGTATGATGCTAGGAGGAAAACTTCTTGAAATTAAGTGAATATCATGATCAAAATATTGAGTAGGTGGAAGACCTTTTGGAATATCTTAAATACCTTAGATTACTTATCAATGACCCTTTGGAGATCCAGGGGAATAGGAGGCTTAGATGTTTGAACATCTGGTGAGCATAATTGTGCAATTACACCTTGGTGTCCCTTTTCAACAATTTTGTCATACCATTAGATTCTTTTCCTTCACAAGAAAGTTTCATGAAACGTTCTTGAAAATTAAAATACATTGTTCCCAATGATTGTAACCATTGAACCCCTAAGACAACATCAACACCACCAATTGGGATAGCAATCATAGGACTATTAAATACATATTCCCCCATAGTAAGATTGATATTATGGAATTTCGTTGAGCAATTGATAGTTCCTCCATCTGCAATCATTACTTGAAATTCTGGTGTTGGATATACAAATTAATTGATAACTTTGGCTAATTTACAATGAATGAAATTATGAGTACTACAAGAATCAATCAACACTATTACCTTTTTATTTTTGATATATATTTGATGTTGAGAGTTTGAGGAGTGCTAATTCCTTCCAATGCATGAAAAGATATGGTGGGAGTAATATCTTCTATTTCTTCAGTTGGAGATGTTTCTTGTTCTTTTGCTTCTTCCTCTTCACAGTCTATGTAGACTAATTTCTTCTCACCACACTTATGTCCCTTAATGTACTTGCTGTCACAATTAAAGAATATACCTTTTTTCTCTTCTTTCATCCAGTTTTTGAGGTGTCAACCTTTGAGGTGGGTTAGAAGAAGGAACATTATTCTCTCTATATGTGTTGGAGGTGGTTCTTCTATTATCCATCACGATATTTTTACATTCAACCTTTCTTGCTACCATCAAAGCATTCTCTAAAGATGTCGGTTCAAGGAGGCACACATCATGTTGGATGTTATCCTTCAAGGTTCCAATAAAGAGATCCAACAATTTATCATTTGGTATGCCCTCCACTCTGAGAATCAACTTTTGAAATTGTTGAATGTGCTCAATTACTGGACCCTTTTTCCTTAGATTTATCAATTGGATAAAGAAGGAATTGCTCTTAACATCATCATGATATGATATCAATCTTTTTGTGAAAATGGACCAAGAGATAATGGAGTTCTTTTTGCATTCACAAAGCCATTGGTACCACACAAACTGCTCAGGTTCTAAATATGAAGATGCAATAGGTACTTTTTGTAGACTTGGCACTTGGTGTATATCAAATAATTTCTCCATTTGAAAGATCCATGTTATGGGGTCCTTGCCATCAAACTTACTCATGTCAATATTGGGGAGTTGGATACCCCTTGTGGACCATTCCTGATTACTTCCATTATTAGAATCAAATTCTCTTGTATTATGCTTACTAAGGGATGGTTTCTCAACATGGTCACTATCTTTATCTTCCCTAAATTGGGCCCATTCCGCACCTTTAGGAAAATTTTCCTTTAGATTATGTATAAGATTAGAAATCCTTCCCATATTTTCCTTTGTTTTCTTCTCCATATGTCCTATCCTTTCATCCATGATATGTCCCATCTTATTCTCCATATTAATTATATCAATAATTTTCACAAACCCTTTAATAATATCTTCTAGCTTGGATACCCGAAAAGATGAATCCTTAAATGGTTTGAGTGGAATGTGATTTTTTCCACTGCCTTTTGGTGGAAATTTGAACATTATAAATACATATCACACATTGGGTTAACCTCAAATAGATATTTCCACTAAAAGTTATTCAAATTAAAAATGGCGTATCTTTTTCAAACCTTGATTTGAAGACTCATTTGTTGTCCGACATTCCAATTGAGGTAACCCTGAAATTTCGGCCTTTCTGAGTCTAAACAATTGCCCTGTGATATATTGATATGTCCTCTTTCCAATGCCGCAGGTTTCATTGAATTTGGATGTGCCAAAAAACGTTGTGACAATTTTCCCAAAACTTGTTATTTTTGTCCTTTTTAGAAGAGCGAGAGTGTATAGCCTACCACGTGTCCACTTTTTTTATTCTGATTCTGAAATTGCTACCCAAGATAGTGTGGTTTGTATTTTGTTGATGCAACATGTCTCACTCAATTTGGATCTTGTAGGCTCTAGGTATAACCTTTTTTCCCAGAACAGTTGTTTTAGACTAGTTAGAAACCCTAACTTCCTCTAAGTATAAATCCAAACATGTAATGAGTAAGGATCTGAAACTTAGACCCAAGATAGATCAAGATGTCTTCTGTCTCCCTTGTGAGTTTTACTATCTGAAACATCCTAGAAAAAAAATTGTAGCAAAAATTCCACAATGACTTGTTTTGGAAGCATCCAAGCTCTGATACCTAATGTTATGCAACCAAGTCCCAAAAAGAGCATGAAAAGAGCATAAATAGACTAGAGAGATCTTTCAAGAAAGAAATTGAGCTCTACCAATTAGTGGTTAAGAGAGAAAGAGAGCTTGACAGGGCTCATGCCACATGTTGTTTATTTTGTTGCGCCTTTTTGTAATGAATACATTCATGACATTAATATCATAATGATTGATGGACATATAATAGTTCCCATCAAAAGAAGGAAGGAGAAACAATAGTGGAAGCACCATTGGATTGGATGAGAAGTAGTTTTATTATTGCATTGTGTAGTGTAGGCATGGGATAATAAGTATTTGTTCGATCCTTCTTTTAGATGCCTTTTTAGAATGAATATGGTGAAAATCCAACCAATCTTAAATTGCAATCTCACATATCTCAAACTACGGTTTCAAATTAAAATAAATTCTTTGAATTCATTGAAATATTATCATCACCAAAATATGGTTATTCAATTTTTTGTTGAATTGGGTTTTTTCATTTTTTAAATTGTATTTTTGAATGTATTAATAATTTTATCCCTTCAAATATTATTAGATTGTGCAGTCTCAACAATTGATATATTTATAACATCATAATATGGAAGACAAAATAAAAATCGTTACCACCACAATTTCGAAAAAATGTGATACTATACCGTAGTGCATAATGTATATTGATAAGATGTCATCTATGATCCACCACATAATGAATGACTATTATTATTATTATTATTATTATTTTATCCGCGGAAAATACCTAGGCCCACCCGAAAAAGCCACGCCCTGTGGAACCATAGACCCCCGAGGAATCATCTCGCAAGTCGTTAATTACATCTTTCTAAGTGACATTGCTACCACTATTTTGTGGTTGCTCAAGCGTTCTTGGTGTACATGGTGACAAGGCCACGAATATGGAGAGATTTAAGTCTTCTAAATATTTATATCTCATCACTAGTTTATAATACTTTATAATGTTTAGATCTTGAAAATACGTTAAAGGATGTTGTAAAGATTTTAAAGAACACTGAGCTTGTATTTTAAAGTTTAGGATTTGTTTAAATTTTTTTTTTTAAGGTAAGAGTTGGGGTCTTAAAAGTAAGAGTTGAGGATTTAGTTTCTATTAATGGAATTTATTATTATTTATTGGGATTAAGTATATAGATTTGGAGGTAATGGATTATTATTGTTCGGATAATATCATTTTAACTTAAATTTTAAAGAGATCTCTAAATTGAGATGTCATTGCAAGGCATGGGATATTAGGCATTCAAATTATTTTGTTTTTGTTGGAATTTGGCATAAGAAGAAGTGTTTAAATAACGATTTCCATTGTTCAAATGACGATTTCGATCATCTAGGTAGCTTCAAAGCATGGAATTTAGTCTAGAAATGCGATTTGGGATTTTTTAAATTGTAGTGTTGCTGAAATTGCAATTTCTAGGCCGTGTTTTGGTTGGAATTGGGGAAAAAGAGGCCAAAAAAATAGAGCGATTTAAATCCCTGTTACCCCATGCCCCATTGAAAATTGAAAATTTAAGAATTTAGATATATTTATTATGGGACTATTATAATTATATTTTTTAATTAAAAGTATTGAAAAATAATAATAAAAATAATATAAATACAAACTAATTCTTTATCCATCTATCAATTAATGAAAGAGAGAAGAGGAATGAGTGTACACTTGCATAGTGTAAATGAAATGATAGAACAAATCCCATAGTCATTCCCTCATGTATACAAATTTGAACCCTTTCTTTATTAAAAGTTCGTGTGTAAATAAGACTTGGAGCGATTTGCTCGTTAGAAAGAATTGTTTTCTGCATTAAACTTCATTCACCCACTTCTCTAAGAAGAGCCATGCCTGTTCGATTCTAGCCATGCTAATTATACTTTAGAAGGATCCCCAAGTAGTAGGAAATCTTATCATTAGATGTAATCGATCATTTCAATTTGTAGTCCAACTAAGGAGGTATGGAGGTGATTTAATTCCAACCACATGTGTGTATATTCTTCTGTAGAAGACATAGGCACTCTCACTAACCTTATCCTTGAAATATATCCATTTTCTATTCATGACAATTATTCAACATGCCATCCATTCTTATAAATTTCTTCTCTAATATGAGACATGAGATCCTTATTAAAGCCATGTAATTCTTGGAAAAATTTTAGGTGGCCATGGAAGTCACCCATACCTTCATTTATATATTCAATGAACTTGTGGGTCGCGTTCTCAATTATGATAATTGACCATTGAAATATTTTTTGTTTGTGAACGTCATGGTGGAAACGATCTCTATATCGTTGCATGTATACAGAACTGAAACCATTACCCAAACCTTAGTTTTTTATGTCACTGCATGACATGTAGTGATGAATTCTTACTAATAATCTCCTCCATATTGTATCAAAAATAAAATTTCTATAGTTTTTCAAACCTTAGTTTTTTATGTCACTGCATGACATGTAGTGATGAATTCTTACTAATAATCTCCTCCATATTGTATCAAAAATAAAATTTCTATAGTTTTTCTATTTGTTTTGGATTGAATTTTCTTGATGGGATGACACCTCTTGGTTTCCTTTGCCAAGTGTCCAAGGATGATGTCACCGCTTGTAGGCTTTCTAGCTACAAGCATTAATCTAAGCTAAGGAGTGAATTTAATTCTCTTTAAAAAAATATTGGAATTTGATTTTGGGAGTAAAGCCTACTATCTAGCTATGTCATGTCCAATATGGCTTAGTTATTATCGCATTTTGTCCAATCTTCTCATAGACAATCTGCATTGTAATTTGGTTGAATATAATATGGTTGAGAAGAATGCTAGTGTAGATCGCTAGGATTAGCAGGCCGTGTCTTAGCTATATACATTGTTAAGAATTCAACTTGTGTGGCAAATTTGTGTATTTTGATATATGAATTTATAGTTCTTTTATGGGTGTCACTTATGAATTTATCCAATAGTGATGTGTTTAGTGTAAATTTGGGCATGCCTTCTTTCTGTTTGCATCAATTCGTTTACATCAGGAAATCTAAGTGGAGTTGGAGAGATTAGGACATTTGAACTTTGAGGACGATTATGAAGCCAAAGGCAAATGAAAACATTCTAATTAAAATGAGAATAATTGAGCGAAGTTGGTGGGATTAGAACATTCGACCTTCGAGGACAATGATAAGGCTACATGCAAAGGAAAAAAAAATTAAAATGTGAATGATTAATGAAGAGGTAGGGGAATTTTGGTTGAATTGAATTTTTGGTGTAACTATTGTTGTTCAACATAATAATCCTCAAGTAGTTTGACTAGACTATGCATTGCTATATTCTCTCACTTTCGCACCTAGATGCGTTCTATTTATTTCCATGTTCGATTCAAGATCATGATTTGTGTCACGTCTCCTCTCATCAATCCAAATCAAGGAAGGGAACATGACTAAAATCCGGGCTTTTCAACTTCTTTAGCCCCATTATCATTCACAAATGCATATCAAATAAAATACATATGTGTGCAGATACATAATCAAATTTGACACGGTGGAAATAAATTCTACTACACACATCTATATGCAATTTCCAACATAATCATAAGTAAAACATGCATCAATTAAAAACATTACACACGTGAAATACAAGAGAATACTTATCTTGTTGTGAAGTTGTCCTGAGCAACTAGGTATGAAACTACAAAGTTCCACCCAACCATAGACTAGTTGTGTTCATCAGTCTCTCAACACAACTTCCACCCCCTATATGGGCATGATTTCCACAAGGAAAAAGGGAACAACAACCAACACATAGCCAAGCATACGCCACATCTCAGCCAAGCCATTCCACAACTCGGTTTATCAGACTGTTAAGGCAGTAGAAAAGAAGAATGACTATGCTAGTGAGCTCAACCACATAGCTATTGGCAACTCTACAAGATATTGCTAGATTGGCACCCACAATCCCTACATACCCAACAAAATGAAGTATTCCCTTCACTGCTACACACTCCCTCAGGACAAACCTTCCCTTCTAGTGCTCTTTAGGGTGTGCATAGAAGAGTATCCAAAGCTCTTTGATCTTTGGTGAGGTTACACTCTTCACTAGGTTTATCAAGCCAAATCTAATCCTCTTCTACTCTTGGTTTCTTACACACATTTCAAGCCAAACAAGGGATACACATAACCCAATTCACAACAATCTCTACACACACACAACAAATACCAAAGTTGGGAATGGGAAAATGATTTCAACTGTGGAATGCACAAAATAAGATGCCCATGGGTTTCCCAAATCGTGGCACCCCAAAAATGAGTTGTGAGAGGGGAAAAATACCACCGGGAAGAAAACGATTTCTCCCTCGGGTATATCAACATTCAAAGGGAAAAAACATACTCTATGGACCTCAAAATTGAATTCCCTCCTCCCGGTCATTCTGCAACACTAATAACGTGTTTCCCAACTAGAAAATGAAGGAGTACTAAAAAAAAACGTGGAAGAAAATGCCCAACAAGCTAGAACTGCGTGAGGGAGAAAAGCACATGGAAGAATGATGGGTTGGGGAGAAAATTTGTGGCGCTTTTCTTTCCCAGGAAGAAAAACATGATTTTCCAAAAATGGTGGCTTTCCCATACACGGAATTGGACATCCATACCTTCCATTTCCCAAAACAATAACTACCTCAACCACCTCTTGGAAGACATAAATGATTGGGTGCAAAAGTCAATGTAGGTAGTTGATGGTTCATGGGTTCTCTCATTGACACTTGACTTGACACTATTGGCTTCAAGGGTTTGAATATTTCCCTCCCTATTCTTTGTAAAAATCATGTCCCCATACTCTTGTTGCATTGCATAACCAATTGTGGGCATTTTATTAAAATGCATATTTACATGATATTTGTAATTTCTATTGTGCTTGGATAATACACAATACACATGCATCGATTTTTAAATGTAGATACATAAAACACTAAATCGATGGTGGGGCCTTGGCATTGAGCTCCTCACAACGATTTTATAATGATATTACATCATTTACATATTAAATGCAATGAGGTCAAAATCGGGGGGTTACATTCCCCTCCCCCTCAAATTAGCACCGTCCTCAATGCTCTTCACAATTGAACAAAAATGGATATGCCATTCTCATGGCATCCTCCAGCTCCCATGTAGCCTCATCGAGATCGTAGTGCATCCATTGCATCTTCACTTGTCTGATGGCTCAATTTCAGAGCAATGTTACCTTCTTGTCTAAGATGCATAATGGCTCAATTTGGAACTCTCCCTCAGGTTCCACTTGGATCACATCACAATTAATCACATGGTTAGGATCATGTACATATTTCTTAAGCAAAGAAACATGAAAAACATTATGATATCTAGTGTTAGTAGGCAATGCAAGTCTATATGCAACTCACCCTTATTCTTTCAAGAACTTCAAATGGCCCACAATATTTGGATGATAGCTTGGCCTCACTCTAAGGTAAACATGATCCCCAACACTAAAATCCCTATGCACCCTGTGCTTATCTGCATAACTTTTATGTCTATATTGGGCTGCTTTTAAATTTTGTCTAATATTTGCAACCTCTTGTTCCATTTCCTTAAGCAATTTTGTTCATTAGATTATCCCAAGTCATTGGTGTCCCGAACTACAATTCTGTTCATTGGATTATCCCAAGTCGCTGGTGTACAAAGCCTCAAATGGACTCATCCCCAAGGATGCTTGCTGCCTATTATTATATACAAACTCTACCAAGTGTAGATAATCATCCCACTTGGATGGTTTGTCCATTACATACATATAGAGCATGTCTTCAAGCACATGATTTACTCTTTCTGTCTGTCCATCTGTTTGAGGATGGTATGTGGTGCTAAAGTTCAGCTTCGTACTTAAATCTGCAAAAATATCTCTCCAAAAATTTGAAGTGGACTTGATATCCATGTCATAAATTATTGCCTTAGGCAATCCATGCAATCTGAAAATTTCCATCATGAAAATCTTTGCAATGGCATCGGTTTTATATGTGGACTTAACCGATATAAAATGTGTTGCCTTTTTAAACTTGTCCACTACAACCATGATGGAATCATGTTGTCGCATAATCATTGGAAAACCTGTAATACAATCCATGGAAATTATCTCCCATTTCCACTATGGATTTGGAAATGGATGAAATAATCTTGCTGGGTGTTGGAGTTCAACCTTCACTTGCTGACATTTCATGCACTTAGAAATGTATTCAACGATGTCCTTCTTCATTTCTGGACAAAAGTATTGTTTTCTAGTGTAGCAATCGTCTTCTGATATCCCGGGTGACTAGAATATGGAGTTTATGGATTTCATCCCTAACAATCCTCCTCGAGTCTGCCACATTTGGAATACAAATTCTTTTCTTATAAGTAAGAAGTCCACCACCTTCCAAATGACACCCTTTATACTTCTTTTCAAGGTTCTGTTGCTGCAATTTGTCCTTTATTTGCACATACATTTCATCTTCAACAATATGGTTAACAATCTGCTACCTCAAATCTGGTCGACATGTACTAAGGGCTACCACATGCATTTCATGTACTTTTCTGCTAAGTGCATCAAGCACCTTATTTTATTTACCTTTTATATGTTTGATCTCAAAATAAAATTCACACAAAAATTCCATCCATATTGCTTGCATAGAATTTAATGTTGGCTGCTCAAACAAATATTTCAGACCACAATGGTATGTCCTTAGCTCAAATTTGATTCCCATTAAGTAGTGCCTCCACATCTTTAAGGCATGCACTATGGCTGCAAGCTCTAAATCACGAGTAGCATAATTTTTCTCATGCTCCTTTAACTTTCTTGACTCATAGCATACCACGTGGTTGTCTTTCATCAGAACTCCTCCAAGTCCTTGATTGCATGCATCGGTACACACTACAAAGTCCTTTTATGGGTCTGCAATTTTCAAAATCGGTGCACTCGTGAGAAGATTCTTCAACCGCTAGAAACTTTCTTCACATTTCGGTGTCCACTCAAACTTTATCCCCTTCTTTTGCAAAGAAGTGATTGGGTTAGCAACCTTGGAAAATCCTTCAATGAACTTCCTATAGTAACCAACAAGCCCCATAAAATATCTCACATCTGTCACGTTCCTTGGAGTTGGCCAATTCATAATGGCTTCAATCTTCTCAGGGTCCACATATATTCCTTCCTTTGAGATAATGTGACCCAAATAATGAATTTTATCTTTATAAAAGTCACATTTTCTCAGCTTTTCATATAGCTTATGATCCCTTAACAATTGCAAGGCCATTCTCAAATGTGATGGACTACTTATGATCCTTTACTGTGCTGCAACCCCATCTCTACGCATCTGATGGACTGCTTTACTTCGCACACCTCATGATATAATTCAACTTAGTCTTCGTGCATCTATATTAGAACATCAATGCTATTTTCAAAACTGTCATTCTGTTCTCATGAGCTTGCGCATCAACTGTAGTTCTGCACTTCTGTCTTCACACAACTGTCACAGATAGACTTGCATCATACTGCACACCATTAGCAATTTAACTCCTTTACTTTTGTGCACTCGGATCTCTGCCAAATTATTTGTTATGGTTCTACGAGCCCATGATGCCTTGCGAATTAGAAGCTTGTTAAACTTGTATCTTTCAGCTTTCCTCTCACAAGCTTACTTCATTCACCAACTCAAATTCTTATTTATACTTGTTCTGCGTGGATGGTGATGTCCACAAGTTGGTCGTAGCGCTCCTTATTCCTTGATTCACGGTTCTGCTTACTTTACAGTTCCACCACTTGTCATCCTCTGCGCCATTGAAGTTTCATCTCTTGTGGGTCTTGCACATACTTGGTCCTTTTCCTAGTGGGACTTGTGCCCTTGCGGTTTGGTCTTGCGCCCTTGATGTACCATCGCTTGTGGGACTTGCGCACTTGAATCCTTCAACCACAACATTTTTCTTGGTACTTTTGCATGCTTCAACCACTTGTATGCTTCTTCTAATTGGTGTATCTTGCGTGCTTCCAGGACTTGCATAATTGATTGGCCACTTCTTGTTCTCGAGCCTCTTGCACACTCTAAACCTTCTCCGACCAACTCTATTGACTTAGCCTATGTGGACTTGGGGGTTGCGCATGTACCATATGTATTGAGTGTATTCCTTATATACTTCTTCAAGTTGGCTATGCTTGATAAACTCCTGGATATACTTCTTTGGATTGGATTCCATGTATTTATTCAAACTTGCTTACATCTACTTCTTGAAAGTGGTTTTCATATCTTTCTTCAAACTGACACATGAATACTGATTCCTCTTTTACATTAGTTGACATCAATGACAACCAAATTTCAACACTTTTTTTAATATCCCATGAGAATAAAAAAACCTCTGAGGATTTTAAGAGTTTTAGGGTGAGGCTACAATTTTCTTTGGATCCACAAGCACACACTCTTGACTAGCAATATGGCCCAAATATTCCACTTCAGAGATACCAAAGGTGCATTTGGACTTTTTAAGGAAGAGTTGATGATATTGAAGGAGTTGTAGGACCTAATCCACATGGGATAGATGGCCTTTTCAAGTTTTAATGTAAATCAAGGTGTCATAAAAAACGACGAGGACAAATTTACGCAAAAAGGGTTTACATATTGTGGTCATCGTACTTTGAAAGGTAGAGGGTGGATTGTAATGGCCAAAGGGCATCACCAAAAACTCATAATGGAATTCATGTGCATGAAAATAGGTTTTGGGAATACCTTCCTCCTTCATGCAAATTTGATGATAGCTTGAGTGGATATCAAGCTTGGTGAAGAAGTGAGCACCCTCGAGATCATAAATGATAGGAACGAGAAACTTATGCTTGACTTTGAATTTGTTCAAATTGCAGAATTCCTGAAACATGTGCCGAGTCCCTTCTTTCTTGAGGACCATAAAAAATTGGAAAGAATAGGGTCTAGTATTGGGGTGGATGAAACCAACAACTGTAAAATCTTGAATGATCTTTTCAATTTCATTTTTTTGGGAAAATGGCTAGCAACATGGTTGTACATTGGGTGGGAGGATACTAGGTATGAATGTGGAATGATCATGCTCACAATAGGAATGGGACAATCCTTTGGTAGTGTCAAAGATGTATTGGTGCTTGACTAAGACTAACTGCATGTTAGAAGGAATGGGTTGAGAAGGGGTATGCAAATCTTGAATGGCATGGGATTGTGCCACTATTATTAAATGGCACTTTTAAAGAAGATTTTTCATATGGTCTAAAATGATAATATATGGAGATCTCGTTGTAATTCCTTTGAGAGTGTAGTTATGCCATTCATGTTGGAAAATCATATATAAGGCACTGAATCCATGGTGATAGGGCCTAATGTTCATAACCATTCAACACCAAAGACAATATCACAACCACCTATGTCAATAACAAACATGTTGATTTTGAGGGAATAATCACCCATTTGAAACCACACATTTTCATAGTGACCCCCACATTTCATAGCTCCTCCATTTGCAATCATGATTGGAATTTGTTCATAGTATGGATATAACAATGCGTTTCTTGAGCGACCCGATGATGAAAAATTTATGCATGCTACCATTAAGACAATGACTTTACAATGTTTGAGATAACCAATTAATTTGAGGGTTTGGGAGGTATAAATACCAATCAAGGCATGCAAATAGATATAGGGTTTCTTCTCTTGCATATTAGGCTAGGGAATGTCTTCCGCATGTGTATGCGAGACTTCATTGGTGCTAACGTCAATGTTCTCATCATAAATGTACTTTGAAATAGCCACAAATAGTTTTTTCTCCTTGCATGTATGTCCATGGGAAAATTTCTCATCATAGTTATAGTGAAGACCTTTGAGCTGGAACTTCACCATTTCATCTTGGGTTAACTTTTGGATATTTAGAGGTGGAGAGGATAAGGAGGATTAGTTTGAGGGAAAGTAGGTGGATGGGGATGAGTAATAAATGGGGCCCTTTTTATTTGATCGCTCATCACCTTTTGGGTTTCTCTAGTGCTTTAAGTGGCATCCAACCAAGTAATAGGACAAGGCATTAAGACCCATGGAAATATCTCTTCTTTCAAACCACTAATGCTTGTAAAAAGTGTCGCACATGCTTCACTTTGGATGAGTAGCTGCTCAAAAGATGAGATGAAATATTCGATTGTGCTAGATTTTTTGAGCTTGGCCATTTCCCCCAAATAATGAGTGTCTATTTCAAAATTTTCATAGAGATTGGAAACAAATTGTGTCTAAGCAATCTAACCATTGTATGATTTCTTGTGCCATTTCCGCCATTTCTAGCATTTAGGATCTAAATATAAGACAACCACTCTAAGTTTCATCATATCATCTGTAATGCCATGCAAAGAAAAGTCATGTTCCATTTGAGTGACCCATCATGTGGGTTTGGCCCTTCGAACTTAGTGAGATTGACTTTAGGAAGTATGTGCAAAATGCGAGTCATCATATCATAGACAAGTGGAGTGGAGTGAGACTCACGAGGATTGGATGAATCAACTCCTTCCTTGTGGGAACATTGTTTTAAAAACATTTGGGTATCTTGAATATGATGAAGGAAAGAGAGTCATTAATTAGGTTAGCTAGTCAGAAAACAACTCTTATTTGGTAATCTTGCCATCGATTTCATTAAGATTTTGTTGAATAGAGGAGTGGTGGTGGTTTAAATTGTGTTGCAATTCATCATATAGTTTTTTTAGGTGGAATGTTTTTGAGAGAGATCACCTCTTTGAGTGTTATCCATTGAAGGAACTGGGTCCACAAAAGGGGTACAAAAGAGAGGTACCAAGGTGATTAGCACAATGAAAAGGATAGTAGTGAAATAAGGGTGTAGGAAAAACCTGGGCTCTCTCTCTCTCTATATTTATTACTAGGACTCTAGGGTCCTCAGGGTAAGGGAGTGTCAGGTGCTATATCTCTCTGATATACTTGCATGGTCCAAATGTATTATTTGACCCAATATTTCAGGGCATTAACTAAGGATTGATCATGCTCGTAGTTGTACGACCAAACTTCCTAGGTACTAGAGAGTAATATTTCCAAGTGTTGTGTTTGGTGCCACTGTAGCAACAAGATGGTTCATTGGATTATGTAAATATGATTTCACATTTCCTAGGGGAATTTTGATATATCCGAGGGTACGTGGAAGTGAAATTATGTATATAGGGGTATCTAATGCAATGCTACTCAAAGGTGTACCAATATAGTTTACAACAATGTCCAACAAATGTGACTAGGTACCAATTGTATTCTCTATGTATGTGCTTCCCCAATCACATGTTTACCTACTAAACGATAGATCATTGTGTTATTTATAGATGTCAAAACACATCTCTAGCCTTAATAAAGAAATTATAAAATTTTCAACTCAAGAAAGTGCCATGATACCAGGAGTTATTTACCTTAATAATGTTGGAATATGTAATGATGACTGAATGTATTGATTTGGAAGGTAATAATGTCCACTCTTATGTAAAAGAGTTATCCCACATGTATTATGTAATAATTTACTCGTGTTACCATTTATTATATAAAGAGGTGAAATTACATTTATCCCACATGTAATATTGGGATGTAATTCCTCCTTACCTATTGGTATATAATACAGTCAAGAGGATCTTATCAAGCCACATGAGATAAGGAAAGACATCTAATGATCATCTTGTAGACACACTATGTGTGTTCTTGTGAAGATGGAGTTTGATGCGTGGAATCTCTATATTGTAAGATTGATATTATTGATGAATAATAAGAAGACAACCTTCTCATGGATGTTTCCCCATTTGGGGTTTTACCACGTGTATCTGGTGTTCTCTTTTTCTCTTTTCTCCTTGTTCTTACTATTTGATTATTTGTTGTTGTATGGATAGGAGGTTAGGCTAGTTATGATTTTCATGTTATGATTTTTATATGTTATTCACATATTCTCATATTCTAAAAAAAAACATAATTGGAAATTCAAGTCATAAATAAAAAAATAAAGCAAGCTTTTAGTATAAAAAGACAAAATTACCACAACAATAGATAATTGCATATACCAAAATATCAAAATAGCAATATCTCCATCGATGAAAGAAATTTTCACATGCCTCTTCGAGGGGAAAACCTCCAAATCAAGGAAAGGTTCAATTAAAAAATACTTCACAAGACATCTCGTTTCATTGATTCTACGCCTATATATAGTTTCCACTGAAGGAAATTTCTAGTAGGCATAACCTTCTAGTAACCCTTCTTAGTGAAGGAAGTTTTTGGTAGGTGGAACCTTCTAATATGTATTCTTAAAAATATTGCTTTCACACTATAGAGACTTCCTATTAGGTGGAACCTTGTAGTAAATATTTTTACAAATATTGCTTTCACACTATGTCTAGGCTTTATTGGCCTTATTTAATATAGATGGCCTCAATACATAAAAACCTCTCTATTAAGGGGGATAGGGTAAGACCCTAACATTACTGTTGGTGATTTATAGGCCCATGGTATTCACTTGTGATGAAACCTATTTAAAGGCTTGGCATAATCCATTGTAAAATGAGTCAAGTTCATTGTGTTGGCTTGACTTAGCTATAATGACCAAGGGTAAAAGAAGACATATCTTCTGTGTTGGTTTTACTGGAAGGGTTTCTAGAGCAAAACCCTTGTGCATGCATATTTTTGTGTCTATATCGTCTCTCTCTCTATGCTTGATTTTTAACTTACTGGTTGATCATTTAGGGTTGATCATATCAACCCACAACACATTCCTTATGTGTGATTCCCATGTTTTCTTATTTTCCTATAGAGTTTTCTTTGTAATCTTAATCAATTTTTTTAAAATACTTTGTGAGAACATTTTCTTGAGAATAGTAATTCATTGTCTGACATAGAAAAATGTTATGGTTAAGAGAAAATGCCACCATTTCCACACCACACCTAACTATTGGTGCATTATCAACGACAATTTTCATAGGGAAACCAAATCTTCACAAGATGTTTTTGTAATGAACAATAGTTCATTTAGTGGAAAATATCCAACCAGGGTAATTTTTAAGGGCGAAATTTTGCCAATTGGCTATTATTCGATCTTTTTTTCAAAAAATAAATTTGCTATTTGGTCATTTTTAGTCTCTAATATCGCTTATGTTTACATAAAATATGTTTTTTTATCATAATATTCGCCAAAATTTACACATTTCAGTAGTAAAATGTATGTTTCATATTTAATATTCGCCCACCTATCTATATACATGTCTTTTTCAATCCAAAATAATCACCTAGGATACTATACTTAAGTATAATATTAGAATCCTTAAAAAATACCCTGTATCCAACATCGGAAGGATAACATAAAATTGTAGATATATCTATATATTTGTATACATATAGATTTTTTTTTTCTTTTCAATAAAATGAAACACATAAAACCCTTCACGTACTTTCCCACGATCCATGAAGGAAATTGAGGTAAACTGGTGGCCCTGATTACAGAGCCTAACCCCGAGGGGATCAAGAGAGTTGAAGCCATAACCTCTCCAACTGCGGGGGGAGAGATATCATGTCTGGATCATGAACACTTGAGCTACCCTTGGGGATAAGTGTGCATGTGCGTGTTTATAAAAAATTAATAAATAAGATATACTGGTGAATTATGTTAAGATTCAATATGCTAAGATAGATAACATCAGTATTCAATTCAATTTCCCAACAATAGAATATACAAGATTACTGAAAGAATAACAAGCACAACATAAACAAAAGAGACACAATTTTATCCTGGGAAACCCTCTAGGGGAAGAAAACCCAACAAAACTTCCTCAATATAGATGATCAAAAGTACAAAGACAAAACCCCAAACAAGTGCTCCTTCTCCTTGTAGATCTCTCTCTCTCTCTCTCTCTCTCTCTCTCTCTCCTATGCGATTTACACAAGTGAGTGTGTGTGTGTGTGGATGAATAAATGAGAGATCCTAGCTCTCTATTTATACATTCACTTCTACGTTAATTTTACAACTTGACATGTCGTCCTCAACTAACTTTACCACTCAACTTAATGCTGACTGGGCCGACTCCTCTAGGGGACTTAAAAACCCCATTACATTTGACTCTAGGGGGATCTATTGCCTCAACTTACAAGGGAGGATTTACCTCATGACTCTATGATGACCAAATACAATAATAACATCCCTACGGAGGAATAAAACATCTTTGAATAAATTACAATAATAAAATACAATAGAATATTCTTCGAAGTTACAATATTTCAACACTCCCCCTTAACGAGAAGGGTATTCTATTGACAACAACAACATCAATTGTAGGAGCAAGGAGAGAGAGCATCATCAACAACATCAAGGTGATACATCTATAAATCATCAGAATTTTTCTTCAACATCATCAACAACTGGAATAGTTACTGGAACATCTTCAACATCTTCAGTACTAGAGCATCATCTTCTACAACACTGAGTCTTCATCTTTGATCTTCATCTGCTGCAGCACTCGATTGCTCGATCGTCTACAACAACACTTGATCTTTCGATCAACAACAACATCTTGATCTTTTGATCAGCAACAAAATCTTGTTCTTTTGATCAACAACAACATCATCTGCAGCAACATAACCTACAATACACATGATCCAATTATGGGATGATCAATCCCTCTCACTTTAGGACATAAGTCTAAGGATGATGCAATC
Organism: Larix kaempferi; assembly: GCA_027924585.1. Lineage (NCBI taxonomy): Eukaryota > Viridiplantae > Streptophyta > Pinopsida > Pinales > Pinaceae > Larix > Larix kaempferi. The sequence continues at coordinate 1,979,077 of BSBM01000687.1, read as the reverse complement.
CTATCCACACTCTCGGAGACAAAAGTCTGCGGATCCATTTAGAACTAATGTACAGGGATGATACAATCCCACCCACATTCTCGAAGACAAAGTCTCTGGATCACTTTAGGACTAATGTCCAAGGAGGATGCAATACCAACCACATTCTCAAAGACAAAAGTCTCCAGATCACTTTAGGACTAATGTCCAGGGAAGATGAAATCCCAACCACATTCTCGAAGACAACAATATTTGTATCACTTTAGGACTAATGTCCAGGGAAGATGCAATCCCAACCACATTATCAAATACAGAAGTCTACGGATCACTTTAGGAATAATGTCTAGGGAATATGCAATCCCAACCACATTGTTGAAGACAAAAGTTTCCGGATCACTTTAGGACTAATGTCCAGGGAAGATGCAATCCCAACCACATTCTCGAAGACAAAGGTCTACGGATCACGTTAGGACTAATGTCCAGGGATGATACAATCCCACTGCAACATCATCATCACTGCAACTACATCACAACGACAATAGTCTGCGGATCAATTTAGGACTAATGTCCAGGGATGATACAATCCCACTGCAATATCATCATCATTGCTCCCCCTTTTGAGGAAGGTCCTTTCGAATCACACCAAGCTTGTCATGAAAGTACTCAAATTTCAATTGAGACAATGGCTTAGTCAACACATCAACAACTTTCTCATTAGTGCTCACATACTAGAGCTTTATATCTCCCTTCTGTACCATATCCCGCATGTAAAAATACCGTATTTATACGTGCTTTGACTTGTCATGGAACACTGGGTTCTCTGTCATCTTTATACAGCTCTAGTTGTCACGTAGAATCACCGTGGTATCCAACTCTAGGTCAAATAGACCTGACATTAACTTTCAGAGCCATATGGCTTCACAACTTAGCAGAACAAGCTGCTATATACTCTGCTTCAGCTTTTGCTGATAGCAACACTGGACTGCTTCCTGCTAAACCATGAGATCATGGCGGATCCTAGACAATAACATCCACCTGAGGTGCTCTTCCTGTCTGAGACACTTCCGGCCCAATCTGCATATGTATAACCATACAATCTGTAGTCATGATATCCAACATAGTATAGAACAAAGTCGATCGTACCTTTCAGGTACCTCATCACATGCTTTGCAGCTACCAGGTGAACACGTCTAGGCTCAACTAGATACTGATTCACGGTGTTCAAAACAAAGCATATATTTTTCTTGGTATTTGTCAAATACATCAATGAACCAATCATCTGTCTTTAAACTGTAGAAACCACTGTCCATCATCCCAGATCTCTACTTCGCATTTTCCTTGGCTAAGGAAAAATATCATCTGATCTCAGCCACATATCTAATCACAAGAATCATGCCAAGATTCTTTATCTATGAGATCTAATCCCTCTGAAGTGGAGTCTTCTATATCTGAGTATTGTCCTCCCTCTGTGACTAAACATCATGCACACTTTGCATTGAGTGATCTTCTGCATATCTATCCGTGCCATCTCCTATCAGATGGGTCTACTGATATGAGCCTCAAGATCATTTCTTCTTGAATCCATCTGAGAGAAACATGTCATCTATATATAGCAACCATCTTCAACCTTGTAGCAAAGGTTGAAATTTGTATCGCCCGTGGTGATCATCAAGCTCGTCAATTGACTATCGATCCTGGGTACCTATTGAACCCGTACAAATCCTTCTTCAATCATGTGATTCTCTATCAAATCTTGGGAGTTTGTTCGATATGCACTTCTTCTTCAATTACATCATTCAAGAGAATGATCTTGTCATCCATGGGTGTAATCTATCTATGGAAGTGTGTCTAGCCACTAGAGCAAATATCTCATCATGATCCTCTCCCTCTCTCTAAGAGAATCCTCTAGCCACGAGTATGTTTGATTTGTAAGTCTTCTTGTTGAACAGTCATCACTTGTTCTTCAGAACAAGTTTTCATCATCCTTCTTTTGTAGATCACAACACATGATCTTTCCTACAAATCAAATTCAATACATGACTATTAACACTTCATAATCATCAAACATGTTGACATTTCAATGATAACCTATTATGTATACTGATATGATTCACATAGTTATGCAACTATATTGACCAATACTTTGGCACAACACTTTTCCATATCCTGTACTATGCATACAATGGCTATTTAGATTCCTTCCATCTCTAACAGAACATACTATCAAGAGCGTGCACAACTCCCAGCATGTTAGCAAAGACATTTCATTCTAGACAAGCAACAATGGAATGTTTGTCCAACTTACCCATCATATGCATATTACTAGTATACTTTTCAATACTATATGAATGCTTACACTATGCATGATATATTTCTTGATTCTAGGAATACAAATATGCATACAACTATTACGAGCAATATCTTTAACTATTCAGAGATTCAAGAAGTAATTCAAATAACAACTCAAATACTTATGTTTTATGTTTGTGTGGTTTCCTCCCTATTGATCTCTATTTTCCCTTTATGATAGCATCATGATTATATGTCTTTGAAGTTCTATCCATCCTGTACCACTATGCATGCTTAGGTGTGAACTAGTTTCATCATTGTGTCATCCTCAAGATCTCACACATTCATTAGTATAATCTCAATACTATAAAAATATTATAATCCTAAATAATCTTAGAATTGTATGGTAATGATCCTTTCATACATAGGTAATTTATCACAAGTGTTAGTATTCAAGGTTTCATGGAGTACTTCTTTTACATATGCATATTCTTGTTTGACCATAGGATTCTTCTAGTTTGTCATATCATTAATCAAACTAAGAAACATAATATACATAAACCCTTGCTTACTTAAACTTCTAACTTCAAGAATAATCATTATCAATCATACAAAAGTATACTTATCTAAGGTCCTAACACAAAGTAGGATTCTTGCTCGATATAGGAAACATACCAGGATTAGTATGCTTGCTAGTTATGCCTAACAAACCTAAACAATATCTTCTCTGTTCTCTTCAAAGATTTAGAGATCTTGTGCTAGCAACCTGCATCTCTTAAATCTCATATGTTAGGTGTATTAGAACCAAATCATACATACTCTTATCTCCTCAAATAAACATAGACTAGTTGTGGTTTCTAGGTGATAGGAGGTCTTTCAATTTTTCATTTTTAGATGCATTTGAGGTTTTTTTTCAAGAGATTGAAGTATGTAATGAAGCTTGAAATAACATTTGAGGTTGCTCTTCTCCGAAAAGAATTTTTAGGTTTCGGTAGTTTAGGCGGACCTGACGATGGTTCATTAGCTGCCGAAAACCCCACTTTCGGCAGCTTACTACATGTAAGACGGAACTCTCCAACTACCGAAAAGGAAGACATATATCGTGGTTCATGGGGAGGTTTTCGGTGGCTTGGGCGAATACGATGGTGTTCATTAGCCACCGAAAGGCATATACTTTTCGCAGTTTGCAGTTCAAGAATAAAACCTTCTACAACTGCTGAAAGTAGAGGCATCTTCGTGATTCATGCGACAGTTTTCGGTGGCTTGGGAGGATACAAGGGTGTTCATTAGCCACCGAAAGGCAAATATTTTTCGCAGCTTACAGTCAAAAGGAAGGATCGTCCACAACCATCGAAAGTAGAGGCGTTTGTGAACATTTTTCCAGTAGCTTACGGTGTTAAAAGCGAAATCATCGGCTACCGAAATTGATTCGGTGCCAAACGGTGGAAATGTCTATTCAAGGGTTTAGTCGTGAATTAAAGGGAGTTCATCATTGCTTAACCGCCGAAAAGGGGCATCGCCAGCGAAGACACGATCCTTTCGTTTTAAAACCAGCTACAAACGATGATCGCTCCTCGGTAAACGTGAAAGATTCATAGGTCATGTAAATCCTCATGATTTGATTTCAGTTCGATCTCTCGAAGTCAGGGCCCTGAATCAAGTCATGCCCCATCCTTCATTCTTACCTGTTAACGAGCTGCTTCTTTCCCGATTCCTCGTCATTTTTTCCCCTAAGGCTCGGCTTTTCTGAACCGTAGATGTCGACAAGGGTCTTACAGATGAAGAAGGGAGGAGCTGTGCTTAGGAAGGAGCTAAATGACGTCGGCTACCTCGAGTTGCAACCTGAAGTCTATCAATTCTTAAAAAATGTGGGATGCTATAACTACTGTCTAAAGCTCCAAGGCTCCCATCAACAAATTGCAGAGGCCTTCACATTATCATTTGACGGAAGGAAAACGCAAATTGGGACAGAATAAATCCAGGTGGATGAAAGCAGTGGCCACAGAGATTCCAGGGACAGGAGAAAGATGGTTAAAAACCACCACCAGCCAGAAGGTCAAGTTCAGATCATATCTAAAACCTGCACACCAGACAATCACCTGGTACAAAGACGTCCCTATCTTTCCTTTTCTGGAATGAATTTGACACAGAATTGCGACCCGAAGACAAGGACAACCCTTCCTCTAAAAATCCATACACCCCCAGAAGTGAAAAGAGAAAAAGGTGAGCTGTCTCTTCGTTTCCAGTAGTCCAAATTCCCCATTCTTCTGAGCCTAAGAGGATTGGGAAAAAGCTAGTTTTCAGAAGGAAGGAGAGACTTCTTCAAAGAATGCAAACCTTTTAAACCTCCCTTACACAGATTCTGAAGACGACGAATTGCAGGAAACGGGAGTAGATCATAAGGAAGTTGCAATAGAACAAGAGCCTCAGGAAGCAGCTCTACCTGAAGAACAAAAGGTTCATATGTAGATTTTCCTTCCCCTACACTTGTGGAAGAACAAGATCAGTAGGTGGCTGAGGTATTAACCAATAAGATGAAAAGTTCTTCATCACAGAAAATTAATCAACTTCTCAGGCAGGTGTATGAACTCGAAATACTCCAAAGGGTGATCAAGGAGAAAAATGAAGGGCTGACTGAAAGGCGTAATGAATTGTATGTTTCTTTTCAAGGGTTGACCAAAAAACATAGTAAGCTGAGAGAAATAAATATAAGGCTGATAAGAGAAAATATCAGGCTGAGTAGGAAGGTCGAGCTTCTGGGAGGTGAGGAAACAACTCAGAAACCCCAGCCCAAGTTGCACTCAGATCTTGACACCTTAGCAGCAGCAGCAGTTAGCTTTGCTGACACTCCAGCTTTGGCCTAGGATGAAGAGAAATCCAAGCAGCAAGAAGATAAGTACCAGAGGTCAGAAAACACAATTTTTTCCAAAGCTTTGCAGGCTGGGCCAGGCATAGTTTTTCAGCGGTTTACAACATGAGGACAGGACTCTCCTAGTTACCAAAAGGAGAGAAAGGATTCAAACATCTAAAGGTGACTCGGTGGTTTAGGCGAAACATTAAATCGATTCATTAACCACCGAAAGCAGGGTTTTCAGTAGCTTATAAATTTTGATCCCATCTTTCTAGCTACCGAAAATGCAGAATATGTAGAAGGTTGTCTTTGGGCACCAAACCCGACTTTTGCTGATCCAAGCACCTCAAGGGAGTTTTCTCAATGATAGATAAATGCTTAAAGGAATCATGATCAATTTTTAGTTCCAGACTGAAGGGCGCCAACGAGGTGAAAGGAGGAATATTCCTGTCTATTTTGGGAAAAAGACAACCTGCAGGTTTTCCAGGAAGCGGTTTCAACCTCACTCTTGAGCCTCCGAAGGCTCACTACAACTGTCGAATATAGGTGCCTTAGCAAGATGCCAGTTACTTTTGAATGTAAGACGCTGTCATATTTTTCAGAAAGCTGTTTTTAATTAACTATTTTTAGCAGATTCGATCCATCTTTTTAGGATCTTAAAAGCTTTGTAAAGGCTATAAAGCCCACAACAGATGTAGAACATGGGTTCAGTTTTCCTTTTCTATCTTTCTGTACTTGCAGTGAAGTGTTTATTTCATGTATGTTCTATTTGTCTATGCTTGATAGTTTTCATCCTATCTTTGTGTTGATAAATTGAATGTCAAGTATCATTTATCTGTTGTGATTAGCCATTCATATATGCTTTTGTATGAGTCTACTAGCATAATAGGATTTCTACCTACATCTACCTTTTATGAACATTCTGAACATCGTGGTTAAAAGCCTCGTCTATCTGAGTATGCCTCGGCATGTTTTGCACGAGTGAGTTTCATTAAGTAATCCAACTCGATCCATTTCACAAATCATTAAGAAAATTTGCAAGTTACCAGGCTCCTTTGACCTACAGCCTGGAAGGACTCCTAGAGTGATAACGTTTTGGTGCCGTTGCTGGGGAGAGGAGATTGAAGCTCAGCTTCCTCGAGAGAATGACATAGATCCAAATTTGATGATAGACAAAGCTTGGACACTCATTTGGTTGTAATCATCTATTTGGTGACTCCATGAAGGACGGATTCAGTGGCGTCTCCATTGCCCAGAAATCTGTTGGCGACCCCATTGGTATGACATGAAAAAAATCTTAGCAAAGAGGTATGCTTTCTGCTATTTTTCAAAGATTGTTGGTTTCCCTAATCTAGTGCCTAGTAGAGATGAATGGGATGGCAGCCTTCCTAGATTTCGAGGAGAAGAATGGGAAGTGCCAGCTGAACATGTGCTTGACTTTCATGATTGCATTCATCGGTTGCAAATTGTACATGAAGATGTTAGGATTAAGCTCTTCTGGTTGTCATTAGAGGGGATTGCGCGTGATTGGTTCTGATCTTTTCCTCTTGCAAGTATCAATTCTTTGGCAAGCTTTCATGCTGCATTTCATTCAGTTTGTAAAGAAAAATTTTCAGTCGATCTTTTATATCCTGAATGTTGTCACGAATTTAGTTTGTTGAATAAAGATTCAGATTGTCATGACGGACACCTCTCATTGTGATCAAAATATTAATGAAATTCAGGATGATAACCATGTTACAGATGTTCTTGACATTGCATCAAATGCATCTACTGACTTAGGGTGTCATGAAGTTGAAATTGTCCCCTTTGGAAACTCGAAAGATTATGAACAAATTGAAGGAACATCATGTAACAAATTTGGATCTGCAGCAAATATTAAAGGCAGCCCTCAGCTTTCAGATTTGCAGACAAAGGGAGAGCACAACAGATGTGGAGAGGACAGTGATGAGCTGAAAAGCTCAGATCAGCAGTTCATACTACATGTTTCTTCGACAGAGGTTGAACAGTCTGCATTCAGCATTGAGATTGGTAAAGGAAAGGAGCAGCAACATTTCTTTTAGTTGGAAAAGTATCATGAAGAGGTATTTCTTTGTGTCTTTCATGACCCTCTTGCTGATTTTCTGAAATCCGTGAGCAGAACAAATATCAAAATATTTTTGTCAGATGATAGTTGGTTCTGTCATCCTTTCAAACTACATTTCTGCATGCTATGGTTTCATTTATTTTTTGGGTCAAGATCAAGGAGGATATCAATAAATCATTTTCTTACATGGCTTCATTGGAAGCATGATGTCACTTGATATGGAGCAGTGTAGTTAGTTAGAGTAGGGTAGCATAAATGAATAAGCTCATGGCTGGGCATTTCAAGTTTTCATAATGCGTGAGGTTTTCTTTTAGTATTGTGGTTTCAGTTTTGAATAAAGACTCCATGCCCAATGGAACACTAGAAGATAGGGTTATATTTTTGTTTTATAGGAAAGGCATTTGATATGTGGTTCTTGGAACCTCACCGGGAGGTTTCCATCCCCGAGTAGGAGCCAGATGTTATCTCCTCGAATAAACATAGACTAGTTGTGGTTTATAGGTGATAGGAGGTCTTTTAATTTTTCATTTTTAGATGCATTTGAGGTTCTTTTTCAAGAGATTTAAGTATGTAATAAAGCTTGAAATAACATTTGAGGTTTCTCTTCTCCGAAAAGAATTTTCAGGTTTCGGTAGCTTAGGCGGACCTGCGATGGTTCATTAGCTACCGAAAACCCCACTTTTGGCAGCTTACTACATGTAAGACGGAACTCTCCAACTATCGAAAAGGAAGACATATATCGTGGTTCATGGGGTATTTTTCGGTGGCTTGGGCGAATATGATGGTGTTCATTAGCCACCGAAAGGCATATACTTTTCGTAGTTTGCAGTTCAAGAATAAAACCTTCTACAGCTGCTGAAAGCAGAGGCATCTTCGTGATTCATGGGACAGTTTTCAGTGTTTTGGGCTGATACGACGGTGTTCACTAGCCACCGAAAGGCAGATACTTTTCCTAGCTTACAGTCAAAAGGCAGGATCGTCCACAGCCACCGAAAGCAGAGGCGTTTGTGAACATTTTTTCGGCAGCTTACGGTGTTAAAAGAAAAACCATTGGCTACCGAAATTGAGTCGATGCCAAATGGTGGAAACGTCTAATCAAGGGTTTAGTCATGAATTAAATGGAGTTCATCGTTCCTTAACCGCCGAAAAGGGGCATCGCCAGCGAAGAAACGATCCTTTCGTTTTAAAACCAACTACAAACGATGATCGCTCCTGGGTAAACAGGCAAGATTAACAGGTCATGTAAATCCTCATGATTAGCGTTCAGTTCCATCTCTCGAAGTCAGGGCCCTGAACCAAGTCATGCCTCATCCTTCGTTCTTACCTGTCAATGAGCTGCTTCTTTCCCGATTCCGCATCATTTTTACCCCTAAGGCTCGGCTTTTCTGAACCGTAGGTGTCGACAAGGGTCTTACAGATGAAGAAGGGAGGAGCTGTGTTTAGGAAGGATCTAAATGACGTCGGCTACCTCGAGTCGCACCCTAAAGTCTGTCAATTCTTCAAAAATGTGGGATGCTATAACTACTGTCTAAAGCTCCAAGGCTCCCATCAGCAAATTGCAGAGGCCTTTGCATTATCATTTGGCGGAAGGAAAGCGCAAATTGGGAAAGAAGAAATCCAGGTGGATGAAACCTTCATAGCAATGGCCACAGAGATTCTAGGGACAGGAGAAAGATGGTTCAAAACCACCACCACCCAGAAGGTCAAGTTCAGATCATATCTAAAACCTGCACACCAGATAATCACTTGGAACAAAGACGTCCCTATGTCTTTCTTGGAGGAAAATTGGCAGCAGTTATTAAAGGCCATCTTGGTCTATTTTACATGCGAGGGCATATATTCCAGAGTGTTGGTCTATCATTTCAAACTGTTGGACCATTTCACTGGAAGAAGCCCTCTAAATCTACCCTTCTATATTCATAAAAACCTAACAAAGATGGCTCACCAGGTCCAGGCAAACCCAAGCAAGGTTCATAGCAGGTTATCCCATCATGGTCTAATTAAAATCTTGGTATCGGAGCATCTGCAAAGGAGTGGGTTTCTTTCCTTTTCTAGAACGAATTTGACACATAATTGCGACCCGAAGACAAGGACAACCCTTCCTCTAAAAATCCATCCACCCCCAGAAGTGAAAAGAGAAAAAGGTGAGCTGTCTCTTCATTGGCAACAGTCCAAATTCCCCCTTCTTCTGAGCCTGACAGGATTGGGAAAAAGCTAGTTTTCAGAAAGGAAGGAGAGACTTCTTCAAAGAATGTGAACCTTTTAAACATCCCTTACATTGATTCTGAAGATGACAAACTGCAGGAAACGGGAGCAGATCATAAGGAATTTGTAACAGAACAAGGCCTTAGGAAGCAACTCTACCTGAAGAACAAAAGGTTCCATATGTAGATTTGCCTTCCCCTACACCCGTGGAAGAACAAGATCAGCAGGTGGCTGAGGTATTAACCAATAAGACGAAAATTTCTTCATCATAGAAAATTAATCAACTTCTCAGGCAGGTGTATGAACTCGAAATACTCCGAAGGGTGATCAAGGAGAAAAATGAAAGGCTGACTGAAAGGCATAATGAATTGTATGTTTCTTTTCAAGGGTTGAGCAAAAAACATAGTAAGTTGAGAGGAAGAAATATAAGGTTGATAAGAGAAAATATCACACTGAGTAGGAAGGTCGAGCTTCTAGGAGGTGGGGAAACAACTCAGAAACCCCAGCCCAAGGTGCACTCAGATTTTGACACCTTAGCAACAGCAGCAGTCAGCTTCGCTGACACTCCAGCTTTGGCCTAGGATGAAGAGAAATCCAAGCAACAAGAAGATAAGTAACAGAGGTCAGAAAACACAATTTTTCCAAAAGCTTTGCAGGCTGGGCCAGGCATCGTTTTTTGGCGGTTTACATCTAAAGGTGACTTGGTGGTTTAGGCGAAACGTTAAATCGATTCATTAACCACCGAAAGCAGGGTTTTTAGTAGCTTATAAATTTTGAGCCCAGCTTTCTAGCTACCGAAAATGCATAATATGCAGAAGGTTGTCTTTGGGGACCAAACCTGATTTTTGTTGATCCAAGCACCTCAAGGGCGTTTTCTCAATGATAGATAAACTCTTAACGGCATCATGATCAATTTTCGGTTTCAGACTGAAGGGCGCCACCGAGGTGAAAGGAGGAATATTCTTGTCTATTTTGGGAAAAAGACAACCTGCAGGTTCTCCAGGCAGCGGTTTTAACCTCGCTCTTCAACCTCCGGAGGCTCATTACAACTTTCGAATATAGGTCCCTTAGCAAGATGTCAGTTACTTTTGAATGTAGGACGCTGTTATATTTTTCAGAAAGCTGTTTTTAACTAACTATTTTTAGCAGATTCGATCCATCTTTTCAGGATCTTAAAAGTTTTGTAAAGGCTATAAAGCCAACGACTAATGTAGAACAGGGGTTCGACTTTGGAGACCTTTTTTATAATATTACTATCAGAATTCTCATTGCATCTTGGTTATAAGAGATTCTTTTGCCATTTATGTTCAGTTTTCCTTTTCTATCTTTCTGTACTTGCAGTGAAGTGTTTGATTCATGTATGTTCTATTTGTCTATGCTTGATAGTTGTCATCCTATCTTTGTGTTGATAAATTGAATGTCAAGTATCATTTATCTGTTGTGATTAGCCATTCATATATGCTTTTGTATGAGTCTGCTAGCATAATAGGATTTCTAACTACATCTACCTTTTATAAACTTTCTGAACAGCGTGGTTAAAAGCCTCATCTATTTGAGTATGCCTAGGAATGTTTTGAGCGAGTGAGTTTCAATAAGTAATCCAACTCGATCCATTTCACAAATCAGTAAGAAAATTTGCAAGTTACCAGGATCCTTTGACCTATAGCCTAGAAAGACTCCTGGAGTGATAACATTTTGGTGCCGTTGCCGGGGAGAGGAAAATGAATCTCACCTTCCTCGAGAGAATGACATAGATCCATCTTTGATGATAGACAAATCTTGGACACTCATTTGGTTGTAATCATCTATCTGGCGACTCCATGAAGGACGGATTCAATGGCGTCTCCATTGCCCAGAAATCTGTTGGCAACTCCATTAGTATGACTTGAACAAAATCTTAGCAAAGAGGTATGCTTTCTGTGATTTTTCAAAGATTGTTGGTTTCCCTAATCCAGTGCCTAGTAGAGATGAATGGGATGGCAGCCTTCCCAGATTTCGAGGAGAAGAGTGGGAAGTGCCAGCTGAACATTTGCTTGACTTTCATGATTGCATTCATCGGTTGCAAATTGTACATGAAGATGTTAGGATTAATCTCTTCTGGTTTTCATTAGAGGGGATTGCGCGTGATTGGTTCCGATCTTTTCCTATTGCAAGTATCAATTCTTTGGCAACCTTTAATGTTGCATTTCATTCAGTTTGTAAAGGAAACTTTTTAACCGATCTTTTATATCCTGAATGTTGTCACGAATTTAGTTTGTTGAATAAAGATTCAGATTGTCATGAAGGACACGCTGAAATAGGGGACACCTCTTATTGTGATCAAAATATTAATGAACTTCAGGATGATAACCATGTTACAGATGTTCTTGACATTGCATCAAATGCATCTACTGACTTAGGGTGTCATGAAGTTGAAATTGTCCCCTTTGGAAACCCAAAAGATTATGAACAGATTGAAGGAACATCATGTAACAAATTTGGATTTGCAGGAAATATTAAAGGCATCCCTCAACTTTCAGATTTGCAGACAAAGGGAGAGCGCAGTAGATGTGGAGAGGACAGTGATGAGCTGAAAAGCTTAGATTAGCAGTTCATCCTACATGTTTCTCCGACAGAGGTTGAACAGTCTGCATTCAACATTGAGATTGGTAAAGGAAAGGAGCAACAACATTTCTTTCAGTTGGAAAAGTATCATGAAGAGGTATTTCTTTGTGTCTTTCATGACCCTTTTGCTGATTTTCTTAAATCCGTGAGCAACACAAATATCAAAATATTTTTGTCAGATGATAGTTGGTTCTGTCATCCTTTCAAACTACATTTCTTCATGCTATGGTTTCATTTATTTTTTGGGTCAAGATCAAGGAGGATATCAGTAAATCATTTTCTTACATGGCTTCATTGAAAGCATGATGTCACTTGATAAGGAGCAGTGCAGTTAGTTAGAGTAGGGTAGAATAAATGAATAATCTCATGGCTGAGCATTTCAAGTTTGCATAATGCGTGAGGTTTGCATTTAGTATTGTGGTTTCAGTTTTGAATAAAGACTCCATGCCCAATGGAACACTAGAAGATAGGGTTAGATTTTTTTTTACAGGAAAGGCATTTGATCTGTGGTTCTTGGAACCTCACCGGGAGGTTTCCATCCCCAAGTAGGAGCCAGATGTTATCTCCTCAAATAAACATAGACTAGTTGTGGTTTCTAGGTGATAGGAGGTCTTTCAATTTTTCATTTTTAGATGCATTTGAGGTTCTTTTTCAAGAGATTGAAGTATGTAATGAAGCTTGAAATAACATTTGAGGTTTCTCTTCTTCAAAAAGAATTTTCAGGTTTCAGTAGCTTAGGCGGACCTGACGATGGTTCATTAGCTACCGAAAACCCCACTTTTGGCTATTACTACATGTAAGACGAAACTCTCCAACTACCGAAAAGGAAGACATATATCGTGGTTCATGGGGCAATTTTCGGTGGCTTGGGAGAATACGATGGTGTTCATTAGCCACCGAAAGGCAGATACCTTTCGCAGTTTGCAATTCAAGAATAAAACCTTCTACATCTGCCGAAAGCAGAGGCATCTTAGTCATTCATGGGACAATTATCAGTGGCTTGGGAAGATACGATGGTGTTCATTAGCCACCGAAAGGCAGATACTTTTCGTAGCTTACAGTCAAAAGGCAGGATCGTCCACAACCACCGAAATCAGAGGCGTTTGTGGACATTTTTCTGGCAGCTTACTGTTTTAAAAGCGAAATCATCGGCTACCGAAATTGAGTCGGTTCCAAACGGTGGAAACGTCTAATCAAGGGTTTAGTCATGAATTAAAGGGAGTTCATCATTGCTTAACCGCCGAAAAGGGGCATTGCCAGTGAAGACACGATCCTTTCGTTTTAAAACTAGCTACAAACGATGATTGCTCCTGAGTAAATGGGAAAGATTCACAGGTCATGTAAAACCTCATGATTAGCTTTCAGTTCCATATCTCGAAGTCAGGGCCCTGAACTAAGTCATGCCTCATCCTTCGTTCTTACCTGTCAACGAGCTACTTCTTTCCCGATTCCGCGTCGTTTTTTCCCCTAAGGCTCGACTTTTCTGAACCACATGTGTCGACAAGGGTCTTACAGATGAAGAAGGGAGGAGCTCTACTTAGGAAGGAGCTAAATGATGTCGGCTACCTCGAGTCGCACCCTGAAGTCTATCAATTCTTCAAAAACATGGGATGCTATAACTACTGTCTAAAGCTCCAAGGCTCCCATCAGCAAATTGCAGAGACCTTCGCATTATCATTTGATGAAAGGAAAGCGCAAATTGGGACAGAAGAAATCCAGGTGGATGAAACCTTCATAGCAGTGGCCATAGAGATTCTAGGGACAGGAGAAAGATGGTTCAAAACCACCACCACCCAGAAGGTCGAGTTAAGATCATATCTAAAACCTGCACAATAGACAATCACCTGGAACAAAGATGTCCCTATGTCTTTCTTGGAGGAAAATTGGCAGCAATTATTAAAGGCCATCTTGGTCTATTTTACATGCGAGGCCAGATATTCCAGAGTGTTGGTCTATCATTTCAAATTGTTGGACCATTTCACTGGCAGAAGCCCTCTAAATATACCCTTCTATCTTCATAAAAACCTAACAAAGATGGCTCACCAGGTCCAGGAAAAGACAAGAAAGGTTCAGAACAGGTTATCCCACCATGGTCTAATTAAAATCTTGGTATTAGAGCATCTGCAAAGAAAGAATAAGGGGTGGGTTTCTATCCTTTTTCTGGAACGAATTTGACATAGAATTGTGACTCGAAGACAAGGAAAACCCTTCCTCTAAAAAGCAATCCAACCCCAGAACTGAAAAGAGAAAAGGGCGAGCTGTCTCTTCGTTGCCAGTAGTCCAATTTCCCCCTTCCTCTAAGCTTGAGAGGATTGGGAAAAAGCTAGTTTTTAGAAAGGAAGGAGAGACTTCTTCAAAGAATGCGAACCTTTTAAACCTCCCTTACACAGATTCTGAAGACGACGAACTGCATGAAATGGGAGCAGATCACAAGGAAGTTTCAACTAAACAAGAGCCTCAGGAAGCAACTCTACCTAAAGATGTTAGGAACCCATGTCTTTACTTTGTTAGTATGGTGTTGTTGGATGCATATGCTTTGTAAGTTGTCCCGTAGTAATTGTTGATCAATAGTTTGTGTTATTGTTGTTGGCGCATATGCTTTGTAAGTCGCCCGTAGTATTGTTGATCCATAGTTTGTAGCGGCCCATGGTTTTGACCCATAGTATTGGCGCCTAGACTTAGTATAAAAGTGTGTGTTGAGACCTATGAAGGCACCGTGAAGTTATTTGTATTGAGCTTGCTCATAGGAGGTTGCCCCCTCGAAGTGGCCTGTTATCAATATAAAAGTGATTCTGAGTTCTGTCATTTCTGTTATTTCGCATATTCGTATTAATTAATTGTTGCAGGTGCATCACATCTGGTATCAGAGCACTTTCTTGGGCTCGCTGGGTGAAATTTCTGCCAATTTTTTTTTCGCATCTGTTGCAGGTTCGGATTTGGGAATAATCCCTATCTGCTTAACTGTGGGAAGTACTTGGGCATAAGCCCTAAAAATCATTGTGAGGAGTACCACAGGAACCCCGAAGTAGCTGGCCCATTGAGAGGACCTTCCAGCGAAAAGGGCAACGACCCCTACCTGATTGACTAGTTCCCACCCGTGAGGTAAACCAAGAGCTGTCGTTTGTGGCAAAGCGGTTATCAGTTTTACCTGAGCCGTGGAGTGAGGGGTACTGCCCCAATACGCAAGCCTTCAGGCAGCATTGGTGGCCGAGTGAAACCCCTGAACTGTTAGGAAGCCGCACATACCTGGGGTCCATATCTACTTTCAGCTGAACTATTGTCGATCACTACTGCGCCGTTTCAGATCCATTTTGCAAGCCGTTCCAGATCCAGCCGTTTTCAATCCATTCGGCACTGTTCCAGATCCCTTCGGAGCCGTCGCTGCTCTAGTCTGGAAAAAAAAAAGAGTATAAAATTCAGTTTTTTGTCCATATTTCCCTTGTTTTCACTCTGTTTCCCTTGAAATTTTCGGGGAACCCCTGTCATCCCATTCTGCATATTTCATTCCTGAGGATCCTATCCCCAATTCCCCTTCCCAAAGCCCCGAAAGCCCACATTTGTCTATTTTTAGGGTTTGCCATAACTTCCTTAGATTTCACCCAATCACCTTCAAATTTTACCACAGAGTTCCTTTTTGAATTCTGCTTCTTTGTCCCCCTCTGCCAAATTTTCCCATTCTTTCACCCCGCTTCTGAAATCCTCATTTTTGCTTCCCTGTCTAGTCGACAGTGTCCAACACTTAGTCAAACCCCAATTACCCTTCAGATTTTTTCCCAAGTCCAGATTTTCCCTTACTGAAGTAGTTTCTATTTTTGTTTTCCTACCCAGTCAAAAAAAAAAAAAAACTCCTGGTTATGGTTGTCACCCGTGCAGGAGCAAAAACTATGGAAGAAGCACTTGCAGCCATCCAAGCCAAACTCCAGGATCTGGATGAAAAATTTCTCGGCCTCCATCTTGAACATTCAGCTATGAACAACAAACGATAGTCCGAGTCTTCATCAGACAATGGGTTCTCTTCTTCCAGCAATTTCCGTGGTCCGAAGCTTGATTTTCTTCGCTTAAATGGTACTGATCCAATTGGATGGATCTATCGTGCAGAACAATATTTCAGTCTGCATAATACTTTTGATGTCAACAAAGTTCCGCTGGCATCCTTTCACTTGGAACAGGAAGCTCTTCAATGGTATCGTTGGTACATCAAGGCTCATCCAGAGCCCAAATGGTCAGACTTTTGCCAGCTCCTTTTGCAACGATTTGGTCCTAGTGCTTTTGATGAATTCACCAGATCCCTCACTAAACTTCGCCAAATTGGCACTGTGAGAGAGTATCAAACCGAATTTGAGAACCTAGCCAACCACACCGAAGGATGTCTGATGACTTTTACCGGAGTTGTTTTATTAGTGGTCTAAAGGATGCCATCCGCTCTGAGGTCAAAATGTTTTGTCCCACCACAATGATGGAAGCCCTAGGGTTGGCTAAGTTGGCAGAAGACAAGTTTGTAGCCCAACAACGCTCCAAGCCCACTTTTGTTCCCTTCTGAAATATGGGTTCTCAGTGACCACCTATACCGCAAGCTCCTCGATCGACTCCTATCAAGCGTTTGTCTGAAACAGAGATGCAAGCACGTAGAGAAAAGGGGCTTTGCTATAATTTTGATGAGAAATTCACTCGGGGACATAGATTTGTTCAGCAAAAGCTCTATCTGTTGGATGTGGAGTCTCCGCCTGCCTCTAAAATTGGTGACGAAGATCCAGAAACACTGGATGCTCCGGTCGACATTCAGGAACCGCCTATTGACCCTCCGTCTCAGGATGACCAGCCAGAGATATCTCTCCATGCTTTAGCTGGATTCACCACCCCCCAAACAATGCGGGTCAGGGGTTACTTCAAGAATCTTCCTCTTACAATACTCATTGATTCTAGTAGCACTCATAATTTCATTGACCCTCGGATCGCCAAACAAGCTGATTGTTTTATCCATCCTTACTCCAACTTTGAAGTCATGGTTGCCAATGGGGGCACCTTACCTTGCAAAGGGAAGTGTCGAAATGTGCGTATCTCTATGGGAGATTATACCTTGCGCTCTGACATGTTTTCCTTGCCCTTAGGTGGATGTGATGTGGTTTTGGGCGCTCAATGGCTATGCACACTTGGCCCTATCTTATGGGATTTTGCTGAACTTTGGATGCAGTTTTCCCTCAATGGACAAAAACACACATTGACAGGATTACAACCAGGTTCTCTCAGCATCATCAGTTCACATCGCATGGAAAAAATCCTCAATAAGAATTCACATGGTGTCATTGCTCAGATCCATTCCATTCAGATGCAACCATCAGCGGTCTCCACTACTCCTTTGGATCTACAACAAATTCTGGATCGATATACAGGTGTCTTTGCTGAACCAGTGGGATTGCCACCTTCCAGGCCAGAATACCATCGTATTCAGCTCCTTCCTGGCAGTGTTCCTCCCAACATCAGGCCCTATCGCTACCCATTTCACCAAAAAACGGAGATTGAAATGCTCGTTCGGGACTTATTGAAGCAAGGTATTATTCGCCCAAGCACTAGTTCCTTTTCTTCTCCAGTTATTCTTGTCCGCAAAAAAGATGGGTCATGGCGCCTCTGCATTGACTTCCGAGCACTTAATCACCTCACCATCAAGGATAAGTTTCCAATTCCTGTTGTTGATGAGCTTCTTGAAGAGCTTCATGGGGCTCACTTTTTCTCCAAGTTGGATCTTCGTTCTGGGTATCATCAAATTCGGGTTCATGAGGATGATATCCCTAAAACAGCTTTCTGAACACATGATGGCCATTATGAGTTTTTGGTCATGCCCTTTGGCCTCACTAATGCTCCTTCCACATTCCAGGCCTTAATGAATAAAATATTTTGACCCTACTTGCGAAAATTCATTCTGGTATTCTTTGATGATATCCTCATCTACAGTAAAACATGGGATGAACATCTCCAGCATCTGGATCTTGTCATGCAACTTTTCTCTGACCATCATCTCCATGCCAAGCAGTCTAAATGTGTTTTTGGACAGAAGGAAGTTGAGTATCTCGGGCACATTATCTCAGCACAAGGGGTTCGCGTGGATCCTGCCAAAATCGATGCCATGAACAATTGGCCGCATCCTCAGACACTCAAGAGCCTTCGTGGTTTTTTGGGGTTGATTGGCTACTACCGCAAGTTTGTCAAGGATTATGGGAAGATTGCAGCTCCATTAACTGCTCTATTGAAAAAGGATGCTCTTACATGGACACCTGCTGCTCAGTGTGCATTTGACAAACTAAAACAAGCTATGTGTACTACACCTGTGCTAGCTATGCCCGATTTTTCCAAGCCCTTCACTATTGAGAGTGATGCTTGCGGCAATGGACTTGGTGATGTTCTCCTTCAAGATGAACACCCCATTGCGTTCACCAGCAAAGCCCTTTCAGGTAAGAATTTAGCTGCCTCTACCTATGAGAAGGAAATGATGGCTATTTTGCATGCAGGACAGAAGTGGCGCCCATACCTATTAGGGAATCATTTCTGCATCAAGACTGATCACCAGAGTCTGAAATATTTCTTGGACCAGCGTGTCTCCTCCCCGGCACAACAGAAATGGGTTAGAAAACTCATGAGTTATGACTATGAGATCACTTACAAGAAGGGTAAAGACAATGTTGTGACAGATGCTCTTTCTCGCACATTTGATGCCCAAGGTTCTCTTTCAGCTATTTCTATGCGTGTTCCAAATTGGTTGCAATCTGTTCAACAGGGTCATGTCAATGACTCTTCCTTATCTCAAATCATCCAATGCTTGACCAACAACCCTTCTGCTGTACCACATTACTCTTGGGATGGTGTTTCTCTGCGATACAAGGTTCGTCTGGTGCTTCCCCATAGCACATATATTCAATAGGCTGTCTTCTATGAACTCCATGCTTCTCCATCGGCAGGGCACTCTGGGTTCCTCAAAACGTATGAACGAGCACGGCGTAACTTCTTTTGGCAGGGCATGAAAAGGACAATTCAACAGATGGTGGCCGAATGTGATACCTGCCAGCGCAATAAGGGTGAAACAACACTCCTTCCAGGATTGCTTGAACCCTTGCCTATACCTACACGGATTTGGACAGATATTTCTATGGATTTCATTGAAGGGCTCCCTAAATCTTGCAGGAAGACAGTGATTCTCATTGTGGTTGATTGCCTCTCCAAATATAGTCATTTTTGTGCTCTCAGCCATCCCTATACAGCCTCCTCCGTCGCTCAAATTTTCCTGGACCAGATCTTTCGTCTTCATGGCATCCCTTCTTCCATTGTCTCGGATCGTGATGCGACTTTCACCAGTCATTTTTGGAAAGAACTATTTCACCACACTGGCACCAAATTGAAGATGAGTTCAGGGTATCACCCACAAACAGATGGTCAGACTGAAATTATCAATAAATCCTTGGAAACTTATCTTCGTTGCTTCACCTCGGAACAACAACATCAGTGGGAAAAGTGGCTTCCTCTCGCTGAATGGTGGTACAATACCTCTTACCACACAGCCTCTAAAATGACCCCATATGAAGCAGTCTATGGTCAGGCACCTCCAGCTCTTCTTCCATACACCCCCACCAGTTCATCAGTTCAGGAAGTTGACACGGTCCTTCGAAACCGCGATCAGATTCTTCGCATTTTGTGGGACAATCTTCACATGGCAAGAAATCGCATGAAGCAACAAGCTGATCAGCACCGTTTTGAGCACACTTTTCAAGTCGGCGATATGGTTTTTCTTCGTCTCCAGCCATACAAACAATCCTCCTTGAAACTCAAAGGGCGTGATAAGCTCGCTCCAAAGTTCTATGGGCCATATCAGATTCTTCAGAAGATTGGCTCCGTTGCTTATAAATTGGAACTTCCTCCTTCTTCCCGCATTCATCCAGTCTTTCATGTCTCTTGTCTAAAGAAAGTTCTTGGCACCAACATCAGTGGACAAACGATTTTACCCGAACGGGATAATGAACGATCCATCCTTTTGGAGCCAGAGGCCTTCCTCAATTGGCGCACACGTCAACTTCGCTCTCACTCTATCACAGAGGTCTTAATTCAGTGGCACGGCATGCAACCAGAGGATCCTACATGGGAACCACTACTTCAGATTCAACAACAATTTCCACATCTAAAGCTTTGAGGACAAATCTTTTTTTAAGGGGGAGGGGATGATAGGAACCCATGTCTTTACTTTGTTAGTATGTTGTTGTTGGACGCGTATGCTTTGTAAGTCGTCCCATAGTAATTGTTGATCAATAGTTTGTGTTATTGTTGTTGGCGCATATGCTTTGTAAGTCGCCCGTAGTATTGTTGATCCATAGTTTGTAGCGGCCCATGGTTTTGACCCATAGTATTCGCGCCTAGACTTAGTATAAAAGTGTGTGTTGAGACCTATGAAGGCACCATGAATTTATTTGGATTGAGTTTGCTCATAGGAGGTTGCCCCCTCGAAGTGGCCTGTGATCAATATAAAAGTGATTCTGAGTTCTGTCATTTCTGCTATTTCGCATATTCGTATTAATTAATTGTTGCAGGTGCATCACAAAAGAACAAAAGGTTCCATATGTAGATTTTCCTTCCCCTACACCCGTGGAAGAACAAGATCAGCAGGTGGTTGAGGTATTAACCAATAAGACGAAAAGTTCTTCATCACAAAAAATTAATCAACTTCTCAAGTAGGTGTATGAACTCGAAATACTCCAAAGGGTCATCAAGGAGAAAAATGAAAGGCTGACTGAAAGGCGTAATGAATTGTATGTTTCTTTTCAAGGGTTGACCAAAAAACATAGTAAGCTGAGAGGAAGAAATATAAGGCTGATAAGAGAAAATATCAGGTTGAGTAGGAAGGTCTAGCTTCTGGGAGGTGAGGAAACAACTCAGAAACCCCAGCCCAAGGTGCACTCAGATATTGACACCTTAGCAGCAGCATCAGTCAGCTTTGCTGACACTCCAGCTTTGGCCCAGGACGAAGAGAAATCCAAGCAACAAGAAGATAAGTAGCAGAGGTCAGAAAACACAATTTTTCCCAAAGCTTTGGAGGTTGGGCCAGGCATAGTTTTTCGGTGGTTTACAACATGAGGACAAGACTCTCCTAGTTACTAAAAGGAGAGAAAGGCTTCAAACATCTAAAGGTGACTCAGTGGTTTAGGCGAAACGTTAAATCGATTCATCAACCACCGAAAGCAGGGTTTTTAGTAGCTTATAAATTTTGAGCCCAGCTTTCTACCTTCCGAAAATGCAGAATACGCAGAAGGTTGTCTTTGGGCACCAAACCTAACTTTTGTTGATCCAAGCACCTCAAGGGCATTTTCTCAATGATAGATAAATGCTTAAAGGCATCATGATCAATTTTTGGTTCCAGACTGAAGGGCGCCAGCGAGGTGAAAGGAGGAATATTTATGTCTATTTTGGGAAAAAGACAACCTACAGGTTCTCCAAGCAGCGGTTTCAACCTCACTCTTGAGCCTCCGGAGGCTCATTAAAACTGTCGAATATAGGTGCCTTAGCAAGATGTCAGTTACTGTTGAATGTAGGACGTTGTCATATTTTTCAGAAAGTTGTTTTTAATTAACTATTTTTAGCATATTCGATCCATCTTTTCAGGATCTTAAAAGTTTTGTAAAGGCTATAAAGCCCATGACTGATGTAGAACAGGGGTTCGACTTTGGAGACCTTTTTTATAATATTACTATCAGACTTCTCATTGCATCTTGGTTATAAGAGCTTCTTTTGCCATTTATGTTCAGTTTTCCTTTTCTATCTTTCTGTACTTGTAGTGAAGTGTTTATTTCATGTATGTTCTATTTGTCTATGCTTGATAGTTGTCATCCTATCTTTGTGTTGATAAATTGAATTTCAAGTATCATTAATCTGTTGTGATTAGCCATTTATATATGCTTTTGTATGAGTCTGCTAGCATAATAGGATTTCTACCTACATCTACCTTTTATAAACTTTCTGAATAGCGTGGTTAAAAGCCTCGTCTATCTGAGTATGCCTGGGAATGTTTTGAGCGAGTGAGTTTCATTAAGTAATCAAACTCGATCCATTTCACAAATCAGTAAGAAAATTTGCAAGTTACCAGGCTCCTTTGACCTACAACCTAGAAGGACTCCTGGAGTGATAACATTTTGGCATCGTTGTTGGGGAGAGGAGATTGAAGCTCAGCTTCCTCGGGAGAACGACATAGATCCAACTTTGATGATAGACAAAGCTTGGACACTCATTTGGTTGTAATCATCTATCTGGCGACTCCATGAAGGACGGATTCAGTGGCGTCTCCATTGCCCAGAAATCTGTTGGCGACTCCATTGGTATGACATGAACAAAATCTTAGCAAAGAGGTATGCTTTCTGCGATTTTTCAAAGATTGCTGGTTTCCCTAATCCAGTGCCTAGTAGAGATGAATGGGATGGAAGCCTTCCTAGATTTTGAGGAGAAGAATGGGAAGTGCCAGCTGAACATTTGCTTGACTTTCATGATTGCATTCATCGGTTGCAAATTGTACATGAAGATGTTAGGATTAAGCTCTTCTGGTTTTCATTAGAGGGGATTGCACATGATTGGTTTTGATCTTTTCCTATTGCAAGTATCAATTCTCTGGCAACCTTTCATGCTGCATTTCATTCAGTTTGTAAAGAAAACTTTTCAGCCGATCTTTTATATCTTGAATGTTGTCCCAAATTTATTTTGTTGAATAAAGATTCAGATTATCATGAAGAACACGCTGAAATAGGGGACACCTCTTATTGTGATCAAAATATTAATGAACTTCAGGATGATAACCATGTTACAGATGTTCTTGACATTGCATCAAATGCATCTACTGACTTAGGGTGTCATGAAGTTGAAATTGTCCCCTTTGGAAACCTGAAAGATTATGAACAGATTGAAGGAACATCATGTAACAAATTTGGATCTGCAGCAAATATTAAATGCAGCCCTTGGCTTTCAGATTTGCAGACAAAGGGAGAGTGCAGCAGATGTGGAGAGGACGGTGATGAGCTGAAAAGCTCAAATCAACAGTTCATCCTACATGTTTCTCCGACAGAGGTTGAACAGTCTGCATTCAACATTGAGATTGGTAAAGGAAAGGAGCAACAACATTTCTTTCAGTTTGAAAAGTATCATGGAGAGGTATTTGTTTGTGTCTTTCATGACCCTTTTGCTGATTTTCTGAAATTCGTGAGCAGCACAAATATCAAATTATTTTTGTCAGATGATAGTTGGTTCTGTCATCCTTTCAAACTACATTTATGCATGCTATGGTTTCATTTATTTTTTCGGTCAAGATCAAGGAGGATATCGGTAAATCATTTTCTTACATGGCTTCATTGGAAGCATGATGTCACTTGATAAGGAGTAGTGCAGTTAGTTAGAGTAGGGTAGCATAAATGAATAAGCTCAGGGCTGAGCATTTCAAGTTTGCATAATGCGTGAGCTTTGCATTTAGTATTGTGGTTTCAGTTTTGAATAAAGACTCCATGCCCAATGGAACACTAGAAGATAGGGTTAGATTTTTGTTTTACAAGAAAGACATTTGATATGTGGTTCTTGGAACCTCACCGGGAGGTTTCCATCCCTGAGTAGGAGCCATATGTTATCTCCTCAAATAAACATAGACTAGTTGTGGTTTCTAGATGATAGGAGGTCATGAAATTTTTCATTTTTAGATGAATTTGAGGTTCTTTTTCAAGAGATTGAAGTATGTAATGGAGCTTGAAATAACATTTGAGGTTGCTCTTCTCCGAAAAGAATTTTCAGGTTTCGGTAGGTTAGGTGGACCTGACGATGGTTCATTAGCTACCGAAAACCCCACTTTCGCCAGCTTACTACATGTAAGACGAAACTCTCCAACTACCGAAAAGGAAGACATATATCGTGGTTCATGGGGCAGTTTTCGATGGCTTGGGAGAATATGATGGTGTTCATTAGCCACCGAAAGGCAGATACTTTTCGCAGTTTGCAGTTCAAGAATAAAACCTTCAACAGCTGCCGAAAGCAGAGGCATTTTCGTGATTCATGGGACAGTTTTCGGTGGCTTGGGAGGATACGATGGTGTTCATTAGCCACTGAAAGGCAGATACTTTTCACATCTTACAGTCAAAATGCAGGATCGTCCACAGCCACCGAATGTAGAGGCGTTTGTGAACATTTTTTCGGCAGCTTACGGTGTTAAAAATGAAATAATCGGCTACCGAAATTGAGTCGGTGTGAAATGGTGGAAACGTCTAATTAAGGGTTTAGTCATGAATTAAAGGGATTTCATCATTGCTTAACCACCGAAAAGGGGCATCACCAGCGAAGACACGATCCTTTCGTTTTAAAACAAGCTACAAACGATGATCACTCCTGGGTAAACGAGAAAGATTCACAGGTCATGTAAATCCTCATGATTAGCTTTCAGTTCCATCTCTCGAAGTCAGGGCCCTAAAAAAAGTCATGCCTCATCCTTCATTCTAACTTTTTAATGAGCTGCTTCTTTCCCGATTCTGCATCATTTTTTCCCCTAAGGCTCGGATTTTCTGAACCGCAGGTGTCGACAATGGTCTTACAGATGAAGAAGGGAGGAGCTGTGCTTAAGAAGGAGCTAAATGGTGTCGGCTACCTCGAGTCACACCCTGAAGTCTGTCAATTCTTCAAAAATGTGGGATGCTATAACTACTGTCTAAAGCTCCAAGGCTCCCATCAGCAAATTGTAGAGGCCTTCGCATTATCATTTGACGAAAGGAAAGCGCAAATTGGGACAGAAGAAATCCAGGTGGATGAAACCTTCATAGCAGCAGCCACAGAGATTCTAGGGACAGGAGAAAGATGGTTCAAAACCACCACCACCCAGAAGGTCGAGTTCAGATCATATCTAAAACCTGCACACCAGACAATCACCTGGAACAAAGACGTCCCTATGTCTTTCTTGGAGGAAAATTGACAGCACTTATTAAAGACCATCTTGGTCTATTTTACATGCGAGGGAAGATATTCCAGAGTGTTGGTCTATCATTTAAAACTGTTGGACAATTTCACTGGTAGAAGACCTCTAAATCTACCCTTCTATCTTCATAAAAACCTAACAAAGATGGCTCACCAGGTCAAGGAAAAGTCAACCAAGGTTCAGAGCAGGTTATCCCACCATGGTCTAATTAAAATCTTAGTATCAGAGCATCTGCAAAGAAAGAATAAGGAGTGGGTTTCTTTCCTTTTCTGGAACGAATTTGAAACAGAATTGCGACCCGAAGACAAGGACAACCCTTCCTCTAAAAAGCCATCCACCCCCAAAAGTGAAAAGAGAAAAAGGCGAGCTGTCGCTTCATTACCAGCAGTCCAAATTCTGCCTTCTTCTGAGCTTGAGAGGATTGGGAAAAATCTAGTTTTCAGAAAGGAAGGAGAGACTTCTTCAAAGAATGTGAACCTTTTAAACCTCCCTTACACAGATTCTTAAGATGACGAACTGCAGGAAACGTGAGCAGATCATAAGGAAGTTGCAACAGGACAAGACCCTCAGGAAGCAGCTCTACCTAAAGAACAAAAGGTTCCATATGTAGATTTGCCTTCTCCTACCCCTGTGGAAGAACAAGACCAACAGGTGGCTGAGCTATTAACCAATAAGACGAAAAGTTCTTCATCACAGAAAATTAATCAACTTCTCAGGCAGGTGTATGAGCTCGAAATACTCCATAGGGTGATCAAGGAGAAAAATGAAAGGTTGACTGAAAGGCATAATGAATTGTATTTTTCTTTTCAAGGGTAGACCAAAAAACATAGTAAGCTGAGAGGAAGAAATATAAGGCTGATAAGAGAAAATATCAAGCTGAGTAGGAAGGTCAAGCTTCTGGGAGGTGAGGAAACAACTCAGAAACCCTAGCCCAAGGTGCACTCAGATCTTGACACCTTAGCAGCAGCAGTAGTTAGCTTTGCTGACACTCCATCTTTGGCCTAGGATGAAGAGAAATCCAAGCAGCAAGAAGATAAGTAGCAGAGGTCAGAAAACACAATTTTTCCCAAAGCTTTGTAGGCTGGGCCAGACATAGTTTTTCGGCGGTTTACAACATGAGGAAAAGACTCTCCTAGTTACCGAAAGGAGAGAAAGGCTTCAAACATGTAAAGGCGACTCGGTGGTTTAGGTGAAACATTAAATCGATTCATTAACCACCGAAAACAGGGTTTTCGGTAGCTTATAAATTTTGAGCCCAGCTTTCTAGCTACCGAAAATGAAGAATATGCAGAAGGTTGTCTTTGAGCACCAAACCTGACTTTTTCTGATCCAAGCACCTCAAGGGCGTTTTCTCAATGATAGATAAATGCTTAAAGGAATCATGATCAATTTTTGGTTCCAGACTAAAGGGCTCCAGCGAGGTGAAAGGAGGAATATTCTTGTCTATTTTGGGAAAAAGACAACCTGCAGGTTCTCCAGGCAGCGGTTTCAACCTCACTCTTCAGCCTCCAGAGGTTCATTACAACTGTCGAATATAGGTGCCCTAGAAAGATGTCAGTTACTTTTGAATGTAGGACGCTGTCATATTTTTCAGCAAGCTGTTTTTAATTAATATTTTTAGCAGATTTGATCCATCTTTTCATGATCTTAAAATTTTTGTAAAGGCTATAAAGCCCATGACTGATGTAGAATAGGGGTTCGACTTTGGAGACCTTTGTTATAATATTACTATCAGACTTCTCATTGCATCTTGGTTATAAGAGCTTCTTTTCCCATTTATGTTCAGTTTTCCTTTTCTATCTTTCTGTACTTGCAGTGAAGTGTTTATTTCATGTATGTTCTATTTGTTTATGCTTGATAGTTGTCATCCTATCTTTGTGTTGATAAATTGAATGTCAAGTATCATTTATCTGTTGTGATTAACCATTCATATATGCTTTTGTATGAGTCTACTAGCATAATAGGATTTCTACCTACATCTACCTTTTATAAACTTTCTGAACAACGTGGTTAAAAGCCTCGTCTATCTGAGTATGCCTGGGCATGTTTTGAGCCAGTGATTTTCATTAAGTAATCCAATTCGATCCATTTAACAAATCATTAAGAAAATTTGCAAGTTACCAAGCTCCTTTAACCTACAACCTAGAAGGACTCCTGGAGTGATAACATTTTGGCACCGTTGTCGGGGAGAGGAGATTGAAGCTCGGCTTCCTCGTGAGAACAACATAGATCAAGATTTGATGAGATACAAAGCTTGGACACTCATTTGGTTGTAATCATCTATATGGTGACTCCATGAAGGATGGATTCAGTGACGTCTCCATTGCCCAGAAATATGTTGACAACTCCATTGGTATGACATGAACAAAATCTTAGCAAAGAGGTATGCTTTCTATGATTTTTCAAAGATTGTTGTTTTCCCTAATCCAGTGCCTAGTAGAGATGAATGGGATGGCAGCCTTCCCATATTTCGAGGAGAAGAATGGGAAGTGCTAGTTGAACATTTGCTTGACTTTCATGATTGCATTCATTGGTTGCAAATTGTACATGAAGATGTTAAAATTAAGCTCTTCTGGTTTTCATTAGAGGGGATTGTGCATGATTGGTTCCGATCTTTTCCTATTGCAAGTATCAATTCTCTGGCAAGCTTTCATGCTGCATTTCATTTAGCTTGTAAAGAAAACTTTTCAGTCGATCTTTTATATCCTGAATGTTGTCATGAATTTAGTTTGTTGAATAAAGATTCAGATTGTCATGAAGGACACGCTGAAATAGGGGACACCTCTTATTGTGATCAAAATATTAATGAACTTCAGGATGATAACCATGCCACAGATGTTCTTGACATTGCATCAAATGCATCTACTGACTTAGGGTGTCATGAAGTTGAAATTGTCCCCTTTGGAAACCTGAAAGATTATGAACAGATTGAAGGAACATCATGTAACAAATTTGGATCTGCAGCAAATATTAAAGGCATCCCTCAGCTTTCAGATTTACAGACAAAGGGAGAGCGCAATAGATGTGGAGAGGACTGTGATGAGTTGAAAAGCTCAGATTAGTAGTTCATCCTACATGTTTATCCGACAGAGGTTGAAGAGTCTGCATGCAACATTGAGATTGGTAAAGGAAAGGAGCAACAACATTTATTTCAGTTGTAAAAGTATCATGAAGAGGTATTTGTTTGTGTCTTTCATGACCCTTTTGCTGATTTTCTGAAATCCGTGAGCAACACAAATATCAAAATATTTTTGTCAGATGATAGTTGGTTCTGTCATCCTTTCAAACTACATTTCTGCATGCTATGGTTTCATTTATTTTTTGGGTCAAGATCAAGGAGGATATCAGTAAATCATTTTCTTACATGGCTTCATTGGAAGCATGATGTCACTTGATAAGGCGCAGTGCAGTTAGTTAGAGTAGGGTAGCATAAATGAATAAGCTCATGGCTGAGCATTTCAAGTTTGCATAATGCATGAGGTTTGCATTTAGTATTGTGGTTTCAGTTTTGAATAAAGACTCCATGCCCAATGGAACACTAGAAGATACGGTTAGATTTTTGTTTTACAGGAAAGGCATTTGATCTGTGGTTCTTGGAACCTCACTGGGAGGTTTCCATCCCCGAGTAGGAGCCAGATGTTATCTCCTCAAATAAACATAGACTAGTTGTGGTTTCTAGGTGATAGGAGGCCTTTCAATTTTTCATTTTTAGATGCATTTGAGGTTCTTTTTCAAGAGATTGAAGTATGTAATGAAGCTTGAAATAACAATTGAGGTTTCTCTTTTCCGAAAAGAATTTTCAGGTTTTGGTAGCTTAGGCGGACTTGACGATGGTTCATTAGCTACCGAAAACCCCACTTTTGGCAGCTTACTACATGTAAGACGAAACTCTCCCACTACCGAAAAGGCATACATATATCGTGGTTCATGGGGCAGTTTTCAGTGGCTTGGGCGAATACCATGGTGTTCATTAGCCATCGAAAGGTAGATACTTTTCGCAGTTTGCAGTTCAAGAATAAAACCTTCTACAGCTGCCGAAAGCAGAGGCTTCTTCATGATTCATGGGATAGTTTTCGGTGGCTTGGGTGGATATGACGGTGTTTGTTAGGCATCGAAAGGCAGATACTTTTCGCAACTTACAGTAAAAAGGCAGGATCGTCCATAGCCACAGAAAGCAGAGGCGTTTGTGAACATTTTTTCGACAGCTTACGGTGTTAAAAGAGAAATCATCGGCTACTGAAATTGAGTCGGTGCCAAATAGTGGAAACGTCTAATCAAGGGTTTAGTCGTGAAATAAAGGGAGTTCATCATTGCTTAACCGTCGAAAAGAGGCATCGCCAGCGAAGACACGATCCTTTCATTTTAAAACCAGCTACAAACGATGATCGCTCCTGGGTAAACGGGAAAGAGTCACAGGTCATGTAAATCCTCATGATTAGATTTTAGTTCCATCTCTCGAAGTCAGGGCCTTGAACCAAGTCATGCCTCATCCTTCTTTCTTACCTGTTAACGAGCTACTTCTTTCCCGATTCCGCATCATTTTTTCCCCTAAGGCTTGGCTTTTCTGACACGCAGGTGTCGACAAGGGTCTTACAGATGAAGAAGGGAGGATCTGTGCTTAGGAAGGAGCTAAATTACGTCGGCTACCTCAAGTCGCACCCTGAATTCTATCAATTCTTCAAAAACGTGGGATGCTATAACTACTGTCTAAAGCTCCAAGGCTCCCATCAGCAAATTGAAGAGGCCTTCGCATTATCATTTGATGGAAGGAAAGAGCAAATTGGGACAACAGAAATCCAGGTGGATGAAACCTTCATAGCAGCGGGCATAGAGATTCCAGGGACAGAAGAAAGATGGTTCAAAACCACCACCACCCAGAAGGTCGAGTTCAGATCATATCTAAAACCTGCACACTAGGAAATCATTTGGAACAAAGACGTGCCTATGTCTTTCTTGGAGGAAAATTGGAAGCACTTATTAAAGCCCATCTTGGTCTATTTTACATGTGAGGGCAGATATTCCAGAGTGTTGGTCTATCATTTCAAACTGTTGGACCATTTCACTAGAAGAAGCCCTCTAAATATACCCTTCTATATTCCTAAAAACCTAACAAATATGGCTCACCAGGTCTAGGCAAAGCCAAGCAAGGTTCAGAGAAGGTTATCCCACCATGGTCTAATTAAAATCTTGGTATCAGAGCATCTGCAAAGAAAGAATAAGGAGTGGGTTTATTTCCTTTTCTGGAACGAATTTGACACAGAATTGCTACTCGAAGACAAGGACAACCCTTCCTCTAAAAAGCCATCCACCCCCAGAAGTGAAAAGAGAAAAAGGAGAGCTGTCTCTTCGTTGCCAGCAGTCCAAATTCCCCCTTCTTCTGAGCCTGAGAGGATTGGGAAAAAGCTAGTTTTCAGAAAGGAAGGAGAGACTTCTTCAAAGAATGCGAACCTTTTAAACCTCCCTTACACAAATTCTGAAGACGACGAACTGCAAGAAACGGGAGCAGATCATAAGGAAGTTGCAATAGAACAAGAGCCTTAGGAAGAAGCTCTACCTAAAGAACAAAAGGTTCCATATGTAGATTTGCCTTCCCCTACACCTATTGAAGAACAAGATCAGCAAGTGGCTCAGGTATTAACCAATAAGATGAAAAGTTCTTCATCACAGAAAATTAATCAACTTCTCAAGCAGGTGTATGAACTCAAAATACTACAAAGGGTGATTAAGGAGAAAAATGAAAGGCTGACTGAAAGGCGTAACGAATTGTATGTTTCTTTTCAAGGGTTGATCCAAAAACATAGTAAGCTGAGAGGAAGAAATATAAGGCTGATAAGAGAAAATATCAGGCTGAGTAGGAAGGTCGAGCTTCTGGGAGGTGATGAAACAACTCAGAAACCCCATCCCAAGGTGCATTCAGATCTTGACACCTTAACAGCAGCAGCAGTCAGCTTTGCTGACACTCCAGCTTTGGCCCAGGATGAAGAGAAATCCAAGCAGCAAGAAGATAAGTAGCAGAGGTCAGAAAACACAATTTTGCCCAAAGCTTTGCAGGTTGGGCCAGGCATAGTTTTTTGGAGGTTTACAACGTGAGGACAGGACTCTCCTAGTTACCCAAAGGAGAGAAAGGCTTCAAACATCTAAAGGCAACTTGATGGTTTAGGAAAAACGTTAAATCGATTCATTAACCACCAAAAGCAGGGTTTTCAGTAGCTTATAAATTTTGAGCCCAGCTTTCTAGCCATCGAAAATGCAAAATATGCAGAAGGTTGTCTTTGGGCACCAAACCCGACTTTTGCTGATCCAAGCACCTCAAGGGCATTTTCTCAATGATAGATAAACGCTTAAAGGCATCATGATCAATTTTTGGTTCCCGACTGAAGGGCGCTAGCGAGGTGAAAGGAGGAAGGTTCCTGTCTATTTTGGGAAAAAGACAACCTGCAGGTTCTCCAGGCAGCAGCTTCAACCTCACTCTTCAGCCTCCGGAGGCTCATTACAACTATCGAATATAGGTTCCTTAGCAAGATGTCAGTTACTTTTGAATGTAGGACGTTGTCATATTTTTCAGAAAGTTGTTTTTAATTAACTAGTTTTTCAGATTCGATCCATATTTTCAAGATCTTAAAAGTTTTGTAAAGGCTATAAAGCCCACGACTGATGTAGAACAGGGGTTCGACTTTGGAGAGCTTTTTTATAATATTACTATCAAACTTCTGATTGCATCTTGGTTATAAGAGCTTCTTTCTCCATTTATGTTCAGTTTTCCTTTTCTATCTTTCTGTACTTGCAGTGAAGTGTTTATTTCATGTATGTTCTATTTGTCTATGCTTGATAGTTGTCATCCTGTCTTTGTGTTGATAAATTGAATGTCAAGTATCATTTAGCTGTTGTGATTAATCATTCATATATGCTTTTGTATGAGTCTGCTAGCATAATATGATTTCTACCTACGTCTACCTTTTATAAACTTTCTGAATAGCGTGGTTAAAAGCCTTTGTGGAAGACGGGCCCAGCCTTCACACAGAGACGCTGGCTGAACAACGCAAGTTCCTTTAAATCAAGAGTAACTCCTTATATTAACAGAAGATGATTACACAGTTGCTTTCGCTGCTAATATAATGAATTAATTATCTGTTGTTCAACCCCCTGGGTCAAGGCAACTCCCCATATTTATACATACAAATCCTAACATCCAATCCTATAATCGGGCAGCCATGAAGATCTCTGATCTTCAGACGCCCTAAATAACTAGTTGTTACAATACGTGGCAGAATAGAGGCATCAAAATATGAGAAAGCTGTCAATTGACCCAAGAGTGGCGATCCTTCCAGATCACAGCTAGACTCGAGCAGCAACATACTCAAGATAGTGCATTCTGTTACAGCTTCCCTGTCACAGCTGTGCCTTAATTAATGATTCGAGCCCCGATGACCCCTTTTCAAGTAATGGACATCCCTTCTTTCACAACTTGTTCAGCCCCATCTTCCTGCAGTCCATTTATCTCAACTACCTTCATAAATCATAACATGTTAGCACAATTGAGAGATACACAACTTTAATTATCACAATCATAAGCATTAATAAGATAAAACAATGATCAGTCATACCTTGGCAACTTGGGGGAATAAAGTAGGGGCAACAGGTCTAATTATCATGATAAGTGGTGTAAGACAAGGGCAGGAAAGATGATTAAATATGATTAGAAAGGGCCAATTCTGGGCTCAACATCTCCCCCCAACTACCCTATTGCATGTCCTCATGCAACAACCTGCATCATTCAGAATCTGAGTCCTGTACTGAGCTCTATCCATGGAGAGAGGAAGAATTGTAGGAAACTCAGGCAACTTATCTGTCTTTTGAAAAGCCTCTGTGAGTAACTCAACATCTTCCTAATCATTGTTCCCCTTCCACTACTACTTGCTGGTGTCTAGAAATGCAGTTGGTGTAGTGGGAATCTTCCTGCAGTCTCATTATGTTGTGCCTGGGGGCTCGAAAGGAAATATTTAATCTGAATCTAAATCAATGATATTTCTAGGAGGTAGAAGCACTGGTTCTTGTGGGGCAGTGTCTTCTAGCACATCTAAATTTAATAAGAGAGTTGCTGGTTCTTGTGTAATAGCAACATCCTTTAGACTCTCTTCAGCAGCTACCCTCATTGCTTTTAGAGACACTGGTTCTTGTGTAACAGTGTGTTCCTTGTCCTTCTGCTGCTGAGATTGGATCTCTTTCTCATTTTGAAGCTCCTCCTCCAAGATTTTTGTGTCACCTGAGCATGGTGTTTGTACTTGTTCATCTTCACTCCACTGTGTATCGGGAATGATATCCACTCCAGGGTTATCTTTTAAATGAAATTCAGGAGTTCCTGCTGCAGCTTCCAAGGATGTTGGTTCTTGTGTAGCAACATCCTGGCTTGCCTCTTCAGCCTCCTGTTGTTGCAACTCTTCTTCTATGAGCTCTGTGTCATGGGAACCCTCTGGGGTTACAACCCAGAGTTCATCATTAAATTCCAGAGTGTCCTCTATTCCAGGTTCTTCTTCCATCTGCTTCGCCGGTTGGACAGGTACACTCAGGGTTGCTGGT
Organism: Larix kaempferi; assembly: GCA_027924585.1. Lineage (NCBI taxonomy): Eukaryota > Viridiplantae > Streptophyta > Pinopsida > Pinales > Pinaceae > Larix > Larix kaempferi. Next base: position 1,945,522 of record BSBM01000687.1, on the reverse strand, counting down.
TCTTGTGTTACAGCATCCTGTTCCAATTTATCAATGTCCTGCCTTTGTGGCTCTTCTCCTAAGATTTCTGTATCATGGGAGCATTCTGGGGTTGCAGTATAGAATTCTTCATTGGCCTCCAGAGTGTCTTCCATTCTAGGTTCTTCTACCATCTGCTCTATAATCTCTGTATCATGGGAACATTCTGGAGTTACAGTATATTCCTTATTAAGCTCCAGAGTTTCCTCCATCCCATGTTCTTCTCCTATCTGTTCTCTAATATCCGTGTCATGGAAAGTGGCAGCTTCAGCAAGGATATTCAAAGATGCTGGTTCTTGTGTGGCAGCATCTTTCTTTTCTACTGCTTCCTCTATTGTGGCCACGGGCTGTTGTGCTGAATAAGTGCTAAGTATAATTTTATGGCCTGCTTCCTTGAAGATTTATCCATAGGTGGGACAGAGTATTCGTTCATTCTCCTGCCCAGTTCCAGCAGAATCTGATCCCTCCAGTTGGTCTGCAGCCTCTATCAATGTATACATTTTTCTTTCACCATGTTTTCTGCAGGTTTCCTTCCAGATTTCCAACTCCCTTCTAAGTACTTGGAGGTACTCTTTTAACATTGCATTCTCAGCCAGAAGTCCTTCAATTTTGGGTTATTCCTCCACTGGCCTTTGTGGAGCATCCATTGGTCTTGGTACAAGGATTGGGGGCTCAACCTGTGCCTTTAGAGTTGCCCATCTTTTTCTGGCTGCCTCTGCTGTTGTAGCTGATCTAGTTCTTTTCTTTCTGATAGGTGAAGTTATGTTAAATTCATTGATTTCTCTCTTTCTTTTCTTTTTTGGTGTCTTCTTTTGTGGAGCTGGGACATAGGGAATCACAGCTAAGGTCGAAGGGATGTTTTCTTGCCTCTCTTGCTGTTCTTCTTCAATTAAAGATCCTCCTTCCCACTCGGGTGAGGATTCAATGGTTACCAGCTCAATGTTTTCTTCTATTGCCCTGGCTCTGTCATCTTCAGGTTCAATTGTCGCAACATTTAATGCTGCTCCAATTTCACCCTCTACTATCGGAACTTCCCTAGTGTCTGCATTTTCCACCAGATTTTTATCTACACCTTCCCCCGATGGCTCTGCCTGTGATGGAGTTTCATCTCCCCCAAATGGCTCTGATGGTAACGGAGTTTCATCTCCCCCAACTGGCTCAGCTTGTGCCGGAGTTTCATCTCCCCCAAATGGCTCAGATTGTGCCCCCAGTTGTTCTTCCTCTAATATAGTTTCATCCCCCCTAGGTTGTGTCCCTGGTTGTTGTTCTTCTGCAATTTCATCCCCCCCCCAACTTCAGTGGAGGGACTCCGGTCCTCCTGTTGTGGTGGAACTCGTATCTGCTGTAATGGGACAACTCGCAAGGGAACGGGTTGCTGAGCTCGAATTAGGAATTGTTCCTAGGTTATATGATGCTGGGCAAGGGTTCTTACAATGATTAGTTTGATAAGGCCATGGTGGGTGAGAGAGGAAAGTGGGTGCTTAGAAGACTGAACAAATGCCGCCATATGACGCAAGTCGTGCAGTAAATAATATGGAATGTTCAATAAAATGCCATGGCGGAGATGAGAAAGAAAAGGAAGTTCAGAGTTATACACAGTTTGATATCTACCTTCACAAGTAATGTACTTCTTGAGAAAGAGAGCAACCTGGTCCCATGGCCGCGACAGTGAGTTCAGTGCGATCCCTCTTCTGGATGCTTCAACTTGCTCCCCTGCGAGTAAAAATTCTTCTCGTGCAGTCGTTGCAGGGACTTGTCGGTTAAACCATGGTTTTCCCACCAGCGGAATGGCTGTAACCTTGGATATAATGGTCTCAGAGACTTCTATGCGCAGCCCCCACACCGTGGAGTGAGTTTTGGTAAGATTCAAAGAAAATTGCAAGGCTGCGTCTCGATCGAATCCATCTAGTCGCTCAAAAAATTCGAGCCAGCCGGCGGCTTGAAAGATGGCGAGAACTTGAAGATTTCTCCTGAGTTCTCATGTATTGAAAGGTTCATGACGGACTGGGATCCCCATGGTCCTGGCTGCAGGCTGAAGTTGTTATCAAACAGACGGCAGAATCCGCTAATGGGAGTTGCAACACAGAGGATGCGCGAATCGCTGAGCGGAGACGTTGAGAGAATGGGTAAATTTGGAAAGTTGAGCACAGAAAAACGTTCAAAATTTCCATGCCGAATTGGGGAAGGTGGCAGTTATTAGTGTTTACGTCGTACGAGGGAAAGGTTTAATCAGGTATAATGGTGGTACGAGTGAAGGTACGACTAATATCGTTTAAATGATATCAATACTTAATCACGTGATAAATGAAAGCCATACCTCATAAGACTGTGCGTTGGAATCCTGCGGAGAATGGTGGAGCGTGCAGTTGGTGACGTTGCGGAGCCGAACTCGTGCACAGTCAGAAGTGTGATCATGATGAATCGGATAAGGCAATAATTTCTTCCGTCGGTGAAACACAAACCATCGCGTCCTCGGGGTCGGAATGATGAGTTCGCTGGCACGACTGAGGTGAATCAGCACCATGATTTAGCAGGTTTGGACCAATTCCTTTGTTAACACAGGAGTTACCACTGCAAGTTGCCAGAAATGATAGCACAGTCGACGAAAAAGATGTTGCAGTCGCCAGGAAAGATTCACGGCCACCGGAAAAAGGATTTGCGGGATCGGGAAAAAAAATACGGCTGGCGGGAAAAGTTTTACGGCGATGGGATATATGTCGCAGTCGCCGGGAAATATGTTGCAACCGACGAGAAACATGTTGCAGCTACCAGAAAACATGTTGCAGCTACCGGAAAAGGGTTCACGGCGGCCGGGAAAAAGGTTTTACGGCAATCAGAATAAAAACAAGTCACAGCTGGCAGAAAAAAAAGTTTTACGGCGGTGGGAAATATGTTGCAGCTTGTCAGAAAAGTTGTTGCAGCTACGGGAAAATGGTTGCAGCTGCCGAAAAATAGTTCACGTCCGTCGGAAAAACTTCATAGCTGCCAGGAAAAAGAATTAACAGCTGCCGGGAAAACGATTCTACGGTTGACGAAAAATGATAATGTAGCCACTGGGAAATTATGTTGCAGCCGCTGGGACATGATGTTGCAGCTGCCAAAAAAAATGTTGCAGCTGCCAGAAAAGATTCACGACAGTCTAGAAAAAGGATATTACGGCTGCTGGGAAATGATGTGGTAGCCGCTAGGAAATGAGGTGGAAGCCACTGGGACATGGTGTTGCAGCTGCCGAAAAAGATGTTGCAGCTGCCAGAAAAGATTCATGGCAGCCGAAAAAAAAAAATATTACGGCCGCTGGGAAATGAGGTGGCAGCCGCTGGGACATGGTGTTGCAGCTGCCGAAAAAGATGTTGCAGCTGCCGAAAAAGGGTTCACGGCAGCCGGGAAAAAGGATATTACGGCTGCTAGGAAATGATGTGGCAGCTGCTGGGAAATGAGGTGGTAGCCGCTGGGACATGGTGTTGCAACTGCCGAAAAAGATGTTGCAGCTGCCAGGAAAAATGTTGCAGCTGTCGGGAAAAAGGATTTGCAGCCGTGGGGAAAACGATTTTACGGTTGATGGGAAACGATATCGCGGTTGTAGGAAAAGATATTGCAGCTGCCGGGAAATATGTTGCAGCTGCCGGAAAATATGTCGCAGCTGCCGGAATTTTTTTTTTTTAAAGGCAAAAGGGAAATACAGCACAGGATGGCACAGGGAGAATTTCGCTTGCCGGGCCCAATCTGGTCGTTCTCCTGGCGCTTCCCTGAAATTTTTTGAAAAATAATAGCAAACGAAAAGATCAAATGCAAAGAGAAAGAAAAAAACAACAATTATACGCTACAGCAGGAAATTATTTATGTACAGCAAATACGATTTTCAGTTTAAGGATTGGCAAAGGCAGAGAGAAATTCCTGCTCTGGTGCCAGCTGATAATCTGGATCGGCGGCAATTTGCGAAATGAATGCATCTTTCGAGATGGGCTTACGATACAGTCGCAGTCTGTGGCCATTAGCAAGTAATGGTATACGGTTTTCATCAATGGTCACCAGGCGAACAATGCCGTTGTCAAATACCTTGTCGACCAAATATGGACCCAACCATCTTGTACGTAATTTACCTTTAAAATCCTTCTTGAATCTGGAGTCGTATAATAGCGCTCAGTCTCCCTCATAGAAAATTTTCTTTTTACTAAATCGGTCATGCCAGTTGGATCTCTGTTGCTGAAGCAACACAGTCTGATCTACTGCTGCTAACCGTTTCTCATCTAATTTGTTTAATTGATTCAATCTTCTCCTCTGGGCTTCTGTTACATCCAGACTCAATTCTGTGGCTGTTTTTAGGGTTTTGATCTCAAACTCAATTGGAAAGATGGCACTCTTTCCATACACCAGATCATAGGGAGAAAACCCTTTGGTGTTGCGCCATGTTGTGCGATATGCCCACAATGCTTCTGGAAGCCTGTCAGCCCAATCCTTTCGATGGCTTTTAACTGTTTTAGTAAGGATTTCTTCAATAACTTTATTAGTACTTTCCACCTGACCATTGGCCTGGGGGTGGTAAGGTGAAGCTATCCTATGCTGCACATGATACTTCCGGAGCAAGGATTCAAATTGGTGTGAGATGAATTGCGGTCCCCCATCGGTAACTACTTCCTTTGGTACCCCAAAACGGGTAAAGATTTCACTGTACAGAAAATCAATCACCGCCTGGTCATTAGCCTTAGCCAAAGCTACAGCTTCTACCCACTTGGTCATGTAATCAGTACAAACCAGAATGTAAACCTTCTGTCTGGACGGAGGGATGATAGGGCCAACAAAATCTAATGCCCATCTATCAAATGGTTCAAGTACCACTTGAGGCTGTAAAGGCATCTGATCTGTTTTATTAGGTTGGCCCATCCTTTGGCAGCTGTCACAGGACTGAACATATCTTTTAGCGTCCCTGAACAGAGTCGGCCAATAGTATCCCATCCGCAGCGCTTTATGCCCTGTTCATTTGTCTGCAAAGTGTCCTCCACAAGGTTCATCATGACAGGCCTTCAGTATATGAAAGATCTCATCTTCCCTTACACATCTCCTAATCTCAAGATCGGGTCCTGTGTAAAAGAGATGACCATTGAGCCAACAATACCTGGCACTTTGCTGGATAATTTTTCTCTTCTCTCGTTTAGACATGTGTGGCGGGAGCTTTCCTGCAACCAAATAATTAGCAACGTCTGCATACCAGGGGGAATGAGCTGAGAGTGCGAATAGATGTTCATCTGGAAAAGAATCCTCAACAGGCGAACTGTCATCACTGTTAGTAAAACGTGATAAAAAATCAGCAACAACATTTTCTTTTCCAGGTTTATCTATAATGGTAATATCAAATTCCTGCAATAACAAGAGCCACCTGGTTACTTTGGCATTGGTGACAGGTTTGTTCATCAAATACTTAATGGCAGAGTGGTCAGTGTGCACAAATGTAGGATACCCAGTAATGTAATGCCGAAATTTATTAATAGAATAAACAATAGCAAGGAATTCTTTTTCAGTAACAGTATAATTAAGTTCAGCAGGGGCTAAGTTTTTACTAACGTAATAGATAGCATAAGGTACTTGACCATCCTGCTGTCCTAGTACCGCTCCAATGGCGGTATCAAAAGCATCTGAAGAAACGTGGAAAGGTATGGTCCAATTAGGTCCCCTTAGGATAGGGGCTGTGGACAGCTTCTCTTTAAGCTTATCAAACGCTGTCTGGCATGCTTCACTCCACACAAACTATGCATCCTTCATTATCAACGAAAAAAAAAGGAGAAGCAAGTTTGGAGAAGTTTTCTATAAATCTCCTGTAATATCCAGCATGACCCAGAAAACTTCGCACCTCTTTCTAAGTTGAAGGAGTTGGTATATTTTTTATCACCTTAATTTTTGAAGGATCCACCTAAATGCCATCAGTAGAGATGAAATGTCCTAATACCACTCCCTCACTCATCATCATATGGCATTTTTCAGTGCTTAATGAGAGGCGAGCCTGTTCGCAGTGAATTAAAACCTTCTTTAAATTTTCCAGTGCCTCCTCAAAATCCTTGCCATAGGGAGTAAAATCGTCCATAAAGACTTCCATACTATCATTAACCAATTCAGAGAATATGCCAATTACAGCTCTTTGGAACGTTGCTGGTGCATTACATAAACCAAAGGGAAGCACCCTGTAGGAAAACGTTCCCTAGGGGCAAGTGAAGGTGGTCTTATCCTGGTCCTCAGGAGCAATCTGAATTTGGTTGTACCCGTTGAACCCATCCAAGAAGGAGAAGAACTTCTTCCCTGATAGGGTAGCAAGTACTTGGTCAATAAAGGGTAGAGGGAAATGATCCTTTTGCGTAGCTTTGTTCAGCTCCCTATAATCAACACAGACTCTCCATTTACCATTTTTCTTGGGCACAATTACAAGTGGGGAAACCCACTCACTATCTGAAATAGGGTAGATAAATCCTGCTTCCAAAAGTTTATGGATTTCCTCCTTCACTATATCCCTCAGATTGGGGTTCATGCGTCGTTGGGGTTGACACACAGGCCGGGAGTCATTTTTAATGTAAATATGGTGGGTGCACAGATTAGAAGGGATACCTCTCATGTCTGTATACTCCCAGGCGAATGCCCCCTTATGTTCCTTCAAGAGATTGATTAGGCGCGTCTGTTCTTCTGAGGAGAGACCAGGGTTGATGTTCAAAGTCCTTCCAGGCTCTACCTCAATAGGAATACTTCTCGAATTTTTCAAAACTGGGATTATGTTTGCGTCACCGACTAGTGCTTCCTCCGTAAGATTTTCTTGTTCTTCCTTATCAAGGGTAATGTTCAGGATTTGATAGAATTCTTTATCCATTGAAGCAGGTTCGCTAATGAAATTATTGATGGCATCGTCTTCTGTTTCGTTTTTAAAAGTTAAGGCCTTCCCTATTGTTAATAGTGGCTGAACATCCTCCTCCTCCTACTGCTCTATCCAGAGAGAAGTTTCAGCCTCTAAACTTGGCCAAGCTGGAGGATACAAGGTGAGGTTTTTAATCTCTATACCATCAGATATAGTCATGGACCTAGATCGACAGCTAATGCAAGCATCAGCTATGGTCAACCAAGGCCTCCCCAGGATCAATGGATGTCCCCCCAGCTGTGATTTTGGTTGCAATATCAAAAAGTCAGCAGGGTATTCCCATGAATCTACTGAGATGACAAGGTCATCCAGAATCCCTTCGGGTCTAATGGTGGATCTGTCTGCCAATTCTAAAATGGTAGGGGTCGGCCTAAAATTAGTGAGTCCAAGCTTCCTCACAGTCTCAATTGTTATGACATTGATTGCTGCTCCTAAGTCGACTAGCACGTTGGGTATCTGCGTTTGTCCTATATGTACAGTGACAGTAGGATTGCTAGGGTCGTCATACTTGGTCACAGGGGTTTTTCCTGTTATTAAAGCAGATAAATTCCCTATGACGTGAACAGTGGGAGGGTCTCTAGGTTTCCTCCCTGGTTTCTTAGTGCACAGGTCCCGAACGGTTTTAGCATAAATAGGCACGTCTTGAAGGGCTTGCAGAAGGGGGATTTTAACGTAAAGATTCTTCAACTCTCCTAGGAGGTTGAACTGAGGTTGCCCCCCTATTTTTGGTAGCATTAGTCTCTCAGGGTATGGTGGTTGCCTTACCAACTGGGTAGGCTGCGTATTATCTGATTTCTCATTTAATGTTTCAGCCGTCCCATCTAAGGGATGCTCAGCACCTTCAGTGATAGGAACCGGATCAGATGGATGTTGTGAACTCTCTCCTTTTTCATGCACAGAAGGTGGAATATCTTCTGTAATTACAGGTTCTATTATCTTCCCAGATCGTAGACGAATATCATTACAAGGTATAGGGGAGAGAGAGTAGGCCGGCATATTGACAGTTTCCAATTGATGGACTGTTTTATTATTCGGGTTAGGATTAGGTTGGGCAGGCAGCTGAGGCTGTATTGGTATATTAGGAACAGGATTATTTTGCAGCTGCAGCTGCGACTGCTGAGGTGGGTATTGAGGATATTGAGGAAATTGAGGGTATGGGGGAGAATATGGTGACTGTTGAGGTGGGGGTGGTTGAGGGAACTGGTTCCTGAGAGGAAAGTTCCTCCATCCAGGAGACCACGACGTAGGTTGATGTGGTGGCTGTGTCCAAGGACCCCGTGAATTAAAATTTTGCATTACAGGTTGGGGAGGATTCCACTGAGCATAATTTGAAGGGAATTGTGTATTCACATTTTGCATATTATTATTCCAATTGCTCATATTATTTAAAAATGGAAACAAGTCCAGAGGCATACCTTGATTTCGAGGCTGCCAAGGTTTCTTCTGTGCAATGAAATAGGTTGATTCCACTTCTGGAGTTGATTCCTGCAGAACAGCCTTCACTTGGGGAAGTGTGGGACATTCCTTCATGTCATGGTTTAGCTCACACAGCTGACATACTTGTATTTTGTCAAGAGGGCATTCTTTCAGCGGGTGATTCTTTCTACATCGGGGACAAAACACACCTAGTGTGAGATCTTCCACTGCCTGTTTTTGTTTGGCCTTCAGGACATCAATCTCTGAAGATATGGAGCTCATCATTTCTGTTTTAAAATTTTCAAGGAGATTGCCTATCTCTGCACGTGTAGCTCCTCCATTGGATGACTTCTGAGTTCTATCGAAGACATCACGTTCCAGCTTATCCCGCTTATCCCGCTTATTATTCCTGGAAGATCCCCTGGAGTATCTCTTACATAATTCCACAATCGTCTCAAAAGGTTCTTTGGATATATCTCCCTTTCCTAACAGATTTAACATATCTAAACAATCATCCTTGATCCCTCGAAGCAAGATTATCTTGAGCACGTCCAGCCCCATGTTCGTCTTCCCGGCTCTTTGCACATTGTACAACAGCCTTTCTACAAAATCCTCTAGACTTTCATCCTCCTTCTGCACCATCTTGAATAATTCCTCTCTTTTGTCCCTGGTGTTGCAATATTCTTGATATTTCTCCAGGAATACTTGCTTCATCTTATTCCAATTAGCAACAGTTCCTCCCCCAAGGCTCATGAACCATCGTAATGCATTGTCCTTCAGGGTGGCGGGAAAAAGTTTCAGCTTTTGGGCATCTGTGACATAATCATAGCTGTGACAGAGGATATCAAATTCAAAAAGGAATTCATCTGGATCCTCTCCCGCCCTGCCATGGAAGCGAGGCAACACCGATGGTGAGATGTTCTTCATAGGAGCTGTCCCTTCTGGATGCTGAATTGGAAATTGTAATGTAGCCGTAGTTCCTTCTGGCAGGGAGTAATTTTCATGATGGTATTCTACCACTGCCTCTTCCTCTTCGGTCTCATGTCTGTTATTCATCTTTTCTTCTGTATCTTCTTCTTCGTTCATTCCTGCATTCTTTTCCTCAATTGTAACAGCTGCGTATTCTTCAGTTGTAGCAGTTGCGTACTCCTTAGTTGTAACAGCTGCGTATTCTTCAGTTGTGACAGCTGCGTACTCCTCAGTTGTAACAGCCGCATCAGCTGTACCTTCCTTAGCAGGGGTATATGAGGGAGTCACGGCTTCTCCTGTATTCTCCACCGTGGACGTTGTCATTCCAAAATCGGCAGGGTTTCATCTGATAGGAGTTTCTTGATGACGAGCCCTGGTGGATGAATCAGTTCTGTCAACAAGATCGTCGATGAATGTTCTTCTGCCCAATTGTTGTCCTTGGCCACGACCCGAACCACCTGCACTGTTAGTAATTTGTGGGGTTTTGGGAGTTGGGAGGTGATCGCGTTTTACCCTCCTTGTATTCATGCGAACCAAATCATTTCAGCAAAGAAAAGACTGACTAGAAACAATTACCAGATGCAACTAATGATCAATGTTTAATTTTTATCCTTCCCCGACAATGGCGCCAAAATGTCGAGCACCCTATATGCAGTTAGATTATCACCAACACACACAGAGCATACGAAATTTATTGTCAACCCGAGAAAGTTTTTTATTTCAAAGGATGAGTGCACAATCTATGCTTAAACACCAAACCATTAGAATTGAATACTTTTATCTTCTATCATCCATGTTCATCCCAAGAATCTATGCAGTCCCAATTGCCTTCTAATTGCTACAACTTCAATTCCTCTCTACCATGCATCAATAAGAAATGATATAAGATCTAATCAACAATTGCAGGAAAGAAATCTCATTCATATTCTAGAACAATCACCTCTTTGATCTAATAACTCTTGAAAATCATAAGACATAAACTGAACATTAATCTAGAAATCCAATTGCAAAGGATTGAGTCAACTGCTCTAAGAATTTGAATTGCAGAATGGAAATCAACAATCATAACAGGAAAGATAATTTGCAAGGGCTCATGGGATCACAACTTAACTGCAAGATGAACAAGGCTGTGTACAATTATCACACGAATTGCATAAAGTCTCTACTCAGTCGACTGTCACTCTGTATTACTTGCCAATTTCAAGGAAACCTAATATTAATTGTACTGGAAATCCACACCATAATTACCACTGCTGCGTACAAAAGAAATATCATGAACAAAGCATCACACAACAATGAATTCAAAATCCTATTCAACTCAGCAATCTCTGTGGAAGATGGGCCCAGCCTTCACACAGAGACGCTAGCTGAACAACGCAAGTTCCTTTAAATCAAGAGTAACTCCTTATATTAACAGAAGATGATTACACAGTTGCTTTCACTGCTAATATAATGAATTAATTATCTGTTGTTCAACCCCCTGGGTCGAGGCAACTCCCCATATTTATACATACAAATCATAACATCCAATCCTATAATCAGGCAGCCATGAAGATCTCTTATCTTCAGGCGCCCTAAATAACTAGCTGTTACAATACGTGGCAGAATAGAGGCATCAAAATATGAGAAAGCTGTCAATTGACCCAAGAGTGGCGATCCTTCCAGATCACAGCTAGACTCGAGCAGCAACATACTCAAGATAGCGCATTCTGTTACAGCTTCCCTGTCACAGCTGTGCCTTAATTAATGATTCGAGCCCCGAGGACCCCTTTGCAAGCAACAAACATCCCTTCTTTCACGACTTGTTCAGCCCCATCTTCCTGCAGTCCATTTATCTCAACTACCTTCATAAATCATAACATGTTAGCACAATTGAGAGATACACAGCTTTAATTATCACAATCATAAGCATTAATAAGATAAAACAATGATCAGTCATACCTTGGCAACTTGGGGGAATAAAGTAGGAGCAACAGGTCTAATTATCATGATAAGTGGTGTAAGACAGGGGCAGGAAAGATGATTAAAGATGATTAGAAAGGGCCAATTCTGGGCTCAACAATAGGTTTCAAACTTCCAGCCCACCTAGTGCAGGTATTGAGGGAAAGAGGTATTTTTCATTTGAACAAGTTTGCATATCAAGACATGAATACAATTTGAAGGCAAGAATGGAAGCAAGCTGAAGAGCTTGGTTTTGAAGGAGAATATGCAGTAACTTATGAATCAAATTTCAATGAGTACAAGACTAGATTCATAAGAATTAAGGATGAGGAGGATATATAAATTTGGTCAATGAAGGCTATAGGAGAATATACCCTATAGATGGAATATAAAGTTTTTTGCTCTAATGGATATATGGGAATCCAGGTTTGGTCATGGGGGGAAGTATAAAATTTAAAATTCCCACCAACGCCATGCATCTTCATGTGGTTGTTGCTGAACAACATAGTTATAACGTGGGACATTCTTGAAAACAAATACATAAGGTCGAGGGAGGTGTCCTTTGTGTTATACTTCTAAGGAAACAAATTATCATTTGTAATGGAATATGCTTATACAAAATAGGTTGGGAAGGAAATTGAAAATATATTAAGATTTATAAATGTTTGGGATGGATCTTCAATCAAGGAAAGTCTAAAGTATGGAAAATTTTAGAGGCGAAATTTCACCCATGGATGAAATTAGGGGATTTGAAATTTTGAATGGGCGATTTTTTTTCATATAGAAAGGGTTTATTAGAATTAATATTAATTGGCCCACTATTTATTAAAAAAAATCCAAAAAATGGTTAGTCCAACCATATTTGTGAGGATTAGTAGAAGAAAAACATTTTAGCCCACTTAAATTTGGATTAGAACCCCCATTCACCCCTAATTTCTAGCCATACAATTTCTAGAATATATTTCGCCCCATGATTTTCACCCATGGTGTTTTTAGAAGTTATTTCGCCCCCAGGTTTCAATCAATGGCCATTTCTAGAGTTATTTCATCCTCAATTTCTAGCAATGGTAATTTCTAGGATTTATTTCTCCCCCGAGTTTGGCCACTTGCTATGATGATCACCACAACTGCTACCCTAGTTATATAAGGTTTCTAGTGCGGGATATCAAACTGTGAGAGCCAATTTATTGCTTGGATAAGGAGCTTATACACTAGATCTCTAGTTGTTTGATGCACGACATGACAAGAGGGAGGGGGGAGGTTTTGAATAAAGAGATAATCAATACGAGCATTAATAAATAAATCCATATCCATCCGTTCGAGGGTCCTAAGGAGAGAGGGTGTCATTAACCTAGATTCGTTCAGTCAATTCAATCCAATTCAACCTATCAGTGTTAAGTGGTTAAAGTGAGTTTAGGTGATAGTCATTACCAACATGTCGCCTGCTCATTCATGTGCCCAAATCAGGTTATCCAGAAGCAACATGGATCAAAATCTAGAAATGAAGACCAATTGAACGCTGGATAATTTTGCATATTCTAAGCGAGTTTCATCTATCAAAATTTCCCACATGTTACTTTTTATCAATGAACAAACATCAGTGGAAATAAGTAAAACATTCTTAAAGATGAGATTTGGATTGGATCCCCTCCATTTACCTTTGACTCTAAGGCGTAGGAATTGTTAGGGGGAGAACTAACAACATGGACATTTGACTAGAGTTAAATAGGATTGAAATGGACCAAAAATGATTGTCCATTTCATTCCTATTTAACTCTAGTCAAATCTCCACATTGTTAGTTCCTTGTTCTAGTCAAACCAAAAACTATTGTGCTCGTCCCTTGCTCTCACTCCCCATAAGAAGCATCCCAGTTGGTCTAGACTTAGGAATGGATAACTGTAGCTACTAAATCGGTTAGACTAAAGGATATGAGTTGGCATAATCGTTGTAGTAGCCTCATGTGGTCAATGGTTCTCTCAACTATTCCATTCATAGGGTGTACCTACCGGTTGCTCTTTGTAGGGGCAAGAAGTTATGATCGATAAATTGTGATTGAATAAGGTTGTGATTGCTATGAAGATTAAAATGACTCATAGAGACTAGATTGGGAGAGGTGAATGTAATTGACATAATGCAGTTGTGCTCGATGCATCCCAACTTTTCCTTCCAAGCTATATCTAATCAAAGCGACTAGCCTCAATCCAAGTTCAAATGACCGATCTATTATTGGTAATCGATTATCTCATGGTTGTTGTTGTTACAAGCATAGAACTTATTATGGAGATAACAAATTCTAGATGAATACTTGTAGCATCAAACTTAGGTGCATCCTGTGTTGGAACTTGGTTTTAGTTTTAACCATCAAACGATTTTTTTTGATGTTTTGGGTATATTTACTCCACGTCCAAATACTTGTTGTTCAAAAATTTTCCTTACATCATATAAAACTTCTCATAATATAATTTTTTATTTTAAAATATATTTTTGGATGATGAAATTGTTAAACAAAAAACATTAAATTTATATAAGAAATACAAGTATTGACTATATAGAGTCAATTTTAAAACTTCTAATTTTATAGGGAATAAAAGAATTGAAATGTATAAAATAATTTTAAAACTTCAAATTTATACAAGAAATAAAAGTAACTATATAGAATTTGAAATCAAATGCTCATTGCTAAAAAAAATTAAACATAAGAAATAGGGAATGTAAGGCACAATGGTTTTGCGCATGACAAATGGGGGTGAGTAGTTGAATATGAAAATGGATGATTAATTTGAGAAGTATCACAAATTGAAACATTTTATTTTCATGATGACACCTAACAATTTGGAAGTTGTTATTTAAGTGCCAAGTTGTTTGTGTTGGTTTATCGATCAAATCAATGACCATAAGAAATGAAATTGAGATGGTGAACTATAATATGTAGCCTCAAATTTTGATGAAAGTTACTTCAAAACTTTTGTTGTGCAACTGGTCCTCTTCTAAATGAATTTCTGTCATGCAATTGGTCCTCTTCCAAATGAATTTCTGTTGTGCAATTAGTGGCAAGTATTCCACTATATACATATTAATACCTCATAAGAAAATTTAATGACAACGACTGTCTAAAATACGTTTTTGGAAAAAAAATGACTTTGTAACAAGACGGTTTCATAAACAAATTAATCATGTTTGATGGGAAAAATGGACCCTGACAGGCATTTTTCCCATCAAATTACAACCCTGGGTGCATTTCATTGATTTGTTCAGAGTGCATACAAGAAAAGTGTATTCATTCCCTTCATGATAGCCTCAGATTATCAATTTAGTTATTCGAATGGTAAGTCACGCATGGTGCATCAGAAATTCAAGATGGAGTGAACCCGTGACTACGGCATATGAAAAGAGTGAGACAAAGATGATTAAGCACAAAATCCTTATGAATGTGCTTTGCATCTTCCTAGTTGGTGTGGGATAATGAACTTTAGGTCCAATTATATGCTATCACCCAAATTCCCAACTTATCAATATATAGATTGATGAAGCTATTGTCTACTTCATGTGTGTGTGTGTGTGTGTTTTGTTATAACAATGGAAACCAGAGCCATTGTATGACTGCTTCACTGAGGCGATCACTGTATCTGACGATTGGAATGAAAACCACAAGCCAAGCCCAACCTTAATATTGGTCTAGGAAAATGATTTGCTCAACCACAAGTAGTACGGTCACCATAGATACAAGGCTTTCTAAGGATTTTGAGTCCCCTCCCGCAGGAATGATACTTGGGTCTTCATCGGGTCAGGGGCCTTACACCTATTGTTTGCTTTATATATACATGTTTTCTGCTTTATAAAGAGTGAGAATGAAATTATTGTTGGATCATAAGTACAAAACAGGGATAGAGCCCACCCCAGAGACCGCATGAGCAATTTATACCTCATTTTGATTATTTGCGGAAAGTGTTCACCAATAAATGATCGAACACATAATCGATTAGAAAAGATGTCTATGTTTCGCCTCATGTTAAGACGAAGTATAAAATGACCTATTAAAATACTTCGCATGGAAAATTAAATGTAACTTGATACTATAGAACAAAACAAAGAGACGTCATGCGTGTCATTACATTTAGACAAAGTATATTATCATATATGAAATACTTTACTTTAAAAAAATTATATAAATATGTGTTTCTCACGGAAAAAATTATATCCAATATTGAAACTATAGAATGGAACACGATTTTTAAATAGATGCCATGTCCAACATCTCACATCAATACAAAGTATATAATTGTTTATGAAAAATACTTTGCTGGGAGAAAAACAAATCATTTTAATTTAAATAGATGACATGTCCCACATTATGTTAAGACACAGTATTAATTATTTATAAAAAAAAAAAATTCACTCAACAATTACATGTACTCATCTAGTCTAGGATGTATAGAACAGAACCTCTAATAAATTGATTCTTTATTTATTTTTAAATATGAAAAGTTTGGATGTTAGTTAAGTTTAATTTTGTATTTATTAAATATTGAAAGAGATTAATTTTTTTTAATTGTAAATTTCGAATCTTACTTAACTTTTTAAAACTCAAAATTTATATAAATTTAAATCGGTTACATTGTAGTTTTGATTATCGATAAAATATATTTGTAAAGTATTATTTTTTTAATGATGAATCCCAATAAGATAAGGTTGAGTTATCTATATTGAATAGTAAGAGGCACTAATTTTTTTTTTTTTCTACTCATAGATGTAAGGCTCTTCCACACTCATTTGATAATAATGTCTCTTCAAATCTTGCAAGGAAATATTTTTTATATGAATATCAACTTATAAGTAACTAATCTTTGTAGTTTTTCACCAAGAACATTTTTCAAGGTTTTGATTTTTCTTTTAATTTTTGGGCATGTAGTTGTCACATGTTTGTACTCAAAGGGGGATTGAAATCGAAATCTACATGCTCAAATAATACTTCATGCATATCTCCTTGTGGCTCTTGTCCGTCTACTTCCATTCTTCCATGTGCTCCTCATTCAACAAAAAATCGTTGTTATGTCAACCAAAAATTGACTAGGTGCCAGACGTCGAAAAGGTGGCCTTCTGGAAGCTTGGACTTGTGTGGAAAACTTGAGGTTATTTTTATTTATAGTAGTGACCTACATGCTAATATTCAAGCTACAAAAATAGAATACTGAAAGCAAACAAAGAAATGCTCAAATAACATAGAGTTTTACGTGGAAAACCCTAGTATGGGGAAAAAACATGGGAAAGAGTGATCATGGATATCTTATAACCATAAGTTATGGAGATACAACACACCCCCTCCTTCATGCAGCTTTGCCTCTAGAAAAAACAAATGCTACAACTTCTGCTTCCGTAAAACAATACCAACCTTAAAGGATTACAAGGTTACAAAATGTATCAATTGTTGGATCTAGGTATTTTTATGGATGGCCTAGATTGACCCCTTATTTTGAGAAAAAGGTTGTTAGTGACCAAATCACAAACTCACTCAATTATAGGCTTGTCCAACTTAGAAATCCAAAATCTAAATTTAGAGTAGCCAACCATGCCCATGACTTCCTTCTATGTGCATAATCATAAAAGATATTGCATGTAGCTTATTATCTTTCTCTTACACAAATCATTCACTTTGATTGCATCTCGTGCTATAAAATAGAAAGATCCATGCTAAGAAGACATTAATGTCAATGTGGATCCATCCACTGAATTTTTTAAGAGCATTGTGGTAGAGATTTTCAAGCCTCCTATTTTAGGTAGTGCTTCAAACAACCAGTTTCTTTGTAGCTATAATTTTTTATTGAGGGGAATGGTTAGGTATCACATAATTTGTGAAAAATGATTGTGCATTGAGTCTAGTAGGCTAAACGTGCTTCATACCTTGATAAATTGCTCAATTCTATATTGCAAACATTTATGAAATCATCTTTGCATTTGATCTCTAAGGAAGTTTGAACTTAGTAGCATACATGTAGTTGTGATGAGTCAAGTTAACAAATTAACTTGGATTTTGTTTACAAGGTGTTCTAGTGAAAGAGTGCATGGAAAATTTGTAGTGAATACAAAATCAATAAGAAATTTTATTAAGTAAAATTTCAACTAAATTTCCAAGAATTTACAAGGTTTTATATTTTAGTGAAAGATTCGCTAAGATTTTACAAGTTTTATATTTATGTGAAAGATTCAACAAGACTTTTACAAGGTTTTATAATTCTATGAAAGATTCAACATGATTTTACAATATTTTATAATTTTGTGAAATATTCGCCTAGATTTTACAAGATTTTATAATTCAATGAAAGATTCGCCAAATAATTATATATACATATTAAATTATTGATAAAATAACCTTCACACTTTCCCATGTATCATGTCTATTCTCCCATTTATTATACATATAAATTTAGGGGGGGTCTTAAAATTTTCCCTGGTTTGGTGTGATAATATGTCTATCGAGGGCTTGAGTGATTTACCATTGATATTAGCACGTGGTACAAGGATTTCTAGGAAAGCTTGCATATTCGATGATATGAACATTTGTATTCAATGTGCCTGAAAGGTATAAATATACCCAATAGATTCAGTTAACATGAGAAATGGAAACCAAGTAGATAGATTTAAGAAGAATACATTGACAAATTTGGGTCATGGGCATATTTTGATGTTGCTTCTCAAGGTGTCCCTTTGATGTGGAGCCAGGCGGATACTATATATAAAGGAACATATTTCAATAAATTTAAAAGCAAGACTAGGACAGGGTACAAATAAATTTTCAAATTTGATAGCCTTAAAACTAGCTCTACTATTGTCGATAAGAAGGGAGTACACAACCTCCAAATTTTAAATGATTGTATAGTGGTAATCAAACGTATGAATACAAAATATGCAATGAGGAATTTGTAGCTACATGTTTTACTAGATGAGGTAAGAGACATAGCTTCCAAATTGGAATATGTTAGATTCCATCATGTTTGTAGGGAAATAAATTAGATTGTAGATGGTTTTTTGAAGTAAGGTATTAAATTGCATTGATTTGTCTAGTTTGTGATAGGAGAAGATGATGGGAAACGAACATAATCTATTCATCCTTATTTTTATTAATCCTTTTTGAAGCACTTTAAGGACCTTGAGAAAGATATATAACCTCACTTTGATTCTAATTTTAAGAGTTTTTTATAATGATATAATTTAAATGGAATTTTTACTAGAAGTTATCTTAGGAAGTCATAATTAGGTTAGTTTGGACATAACTCACCATGAATGAAAGGAGAAAATATATCTGGAAGAGATATTTTTTGGATTCTATATGATGTAATAGGTCCTATTATGTTCTGCATAGGCTAAATAAATGTAAAATGTATTTGAGATATGTAATTTTTCCATTTAGAATACATTATTATTATTATTATTATTTCCCTATGTAAAGTAAAAAGACATTATGTTTATTGAAGTTTTTAAATAATTAGCGTAGACATGTTTAATGAAATGTTTACACGCTTAAAATGTCTTTATCATTCATTGGAATTCAAAGAAATGCTAGAAAGTCTCTATCATTTACGTTCATTATCTCATGTATGTGGATTAGGTACCTAATCATAGCCTTCCTCTCATTGGGTGGAAGCCTAACTTATAGGGGACGGGTTAGATAAATGTGTGTTGTTTTTAATTTTAACATTATTAATTATAAAGTGATTCCATTTTTTATTGCAAGTTTTCCATAAATATTGCAACCCAAAACTTCATGTCCATATAAGATATTTGGAGTAACATTTGTGTCAAAGTAGGATTTATTTTCTTCCTTGAGCCAAAGTTTATTGCTTAGTAGTTGTTCTTAATATCAAAACAGGGTTTCCATTCTCCATTAATCCTTTTATCAACTATAGTTTGAGTTGAGTTTGTAATGGATACCAACTCCAAGATACTTTTACAAATTAACTTAAGTCGTTATTATTATATAATTAGTAATTCTTTTCAATTTTATAATAATAACCTTTACCTTATCATTATCCATTGGCATACCAAAGCTAAAGCTAAAACAACGATATTTAGGAATCATTGGTTGTTGTTAAGATTAGATGGGCACCTTAGAAAAATACAATATCGTAAGAGTAAAGAAGGATGATGAATTATACATTGGATGCCAATTTATTTTCATGTTTTTATTAGCATTATGCACTTACTATTACATGACAAAAATATATCTTCCACCCAAACATGTTAATTCTCTAAATGCAATAAATTTCAATGGTTTAACTTGCAATGCAATGATGTTGAACTTTTGAATAAGTAATGTGGCTAATGAAGAAAATTTTCTTAAAAAAAATAATATAGCCAAAGAAGACATTTTTTGGACATAAAATATTCCTTTTGATGTGGACATAAAATATTCCTTTTGATGTGGCTTAGTGGTTGGGATGGGGTGCTTCCATGTGAACAATCGAATTTCAAACCTACATGTGTAAAGCACTTGATTGTGTGTGAGAAGGAAGATGTTTGGCATATGAAATTGGTTTACCTCCATCATTAGAGGGGCTCAACACATGTTTGATAGATTAAATTGGTCTACGTGGACATTACTAGGATACTTTATCCTTATAAACTAGTATATATTCATTTTAACCTAGATTATTAAGCATTTGAAAGGATTAAAAAACCAATGCTCAATGCTTAAAAGAATGAGTCTAAGATGAGTCTTTGTTGACGTATTTTATTATTTTATGTCATATATTTATTTTATTATTGTGATCAATCTTTTATTATTATTATTATTATTATTATTATTATGTACCTGACATATATGATTTGGGAGGTTGGATTAGTTTGCAGGGTTTACAAAAATTTCATTGCTCTTTAAAATTGGAACTATGGTTTAAAATATTTTTATTTTTTTGGTTTTCTAAATTTATATTTATCTCGTTTTTTATTGGTCCCATACAAGTAACGTCAGCCTGGGGTCTTGTGCCCCAGGCCCCGCGGCCAGCCCCCGTCAGCGGACGTATCCCAAGGTCAGTTGATTGACAAGTTTTAATGCGTTAGAAGTGATCATGGACGGAGTTGCGTCCTTGTAATACTGCGAATAACTGTACAGGCCCCGAGGGAATGATGTTTTAGGCCCAGACGTACCGCATATCCATAATGTTTGATGTTTACCCATAATGTTTGATGATCAATGCGTGCATAGCTTGAAAATACAACATTTACCAGACGCGAGCATAATACAGTAATCACCGTCAATGGACAACTACCAGGTCCAACAGTTCATGTACATGATGGGGACACTATTATTTTTAAAGTTCATAAAAAAGCAAGATAAAATGCCACTATTCACTGGTATGTATCTGCAACCCTAATAATCATATTTCAGAAAATGAGTACAACTACTGTTCTTATAGGGGAGGGATGCCAGTCATTGGACACCCCACGTGGCTCCCTCCCCCACGCCACGCTGGCACCTCGGCACGTGGCGTGACCGGGCCCAGCTAGCAGCGCCATGAGTTGTGGTTGTTGGTGTCATTAAAGCGCCCTTTATGGTGGGATTTTTGCCCTTTCGCTGGTGCTTTTCCCGCACTTGGTCTTTCGTCTTGTCTATTCTTGCTCGGGCCCTGTCCGTGGCCGCTCCGCCACCCCCGTCCCTGTTCGTTCCTGCTCCGGTTATTGAACACTCCATCTCTAGTTCTGCTACTGTGCTGCTGTGCTTCTGTGATGTGGTGGATGGGTGGTGCGTTTCTCCTCGACCGATGGTGTTCGTTGCTGTGGTTTGAACTATCTGCTGGTTCTCCCGACATTGACGAGGTTATGATGCCCGCGGCTCACAATATGCCCATGGAATCGTCTGCAGCGGACCCCGTTGGAGGGTTTCCTCGGTTCGGTGGTGGTGTTGTTGGGTTCTTGTTCGGCTGGTTTCGCTGGTCCCTTCCTCTTCACGGCGGTGGCTGGTCCCTTCTTGCTCGCGGCGTTGGAGAAGGCTGTTCCTGCTCGCGGCGTTGGAGAAGGATGTTCCTGCTCGCACTTCTTCGGTGGCGTTGCCGTTGGCGCTGGTAGGTTTCGTCGATTCGGTGGTGGTGTTGTTGGGTTCCTGCTTGGGTGGTTCCGCTGGTCCCTTCCTCTTCACGGTGGTGGCTGGTCCCTTCTTGCTCGTGGCGTTGGCGAAGGTTTTTCCTGCTCGCACTTCTTCGGTGGCACCGGCGCAGGTAGGTTTCCTACCAGCCACTCCTGCATCAGTGTTTTTCAACACTCTCAACCTTCTGGTGATTTCGTGGACCATTTGGGTTTTTATGTGGCATTAGGGGTTTAATTTGTTTGTGCTGCAGCAGGGTTTAGGAATGGTTTATGATGCAGTAGGGTTTATGAATGGTTTATTGTGCTCCTGTTAATTTGTTTATGAATGGTTTACGGATGCAGTAGGGTTTATGAATGTTCTAGTGTTTCGGTTTCGGCTGAATTATTGAAGGTTCTATGGTTTACGTTGCAATCATAGTTTCGAGTGAATTATTGAAGGTTCTATGGTTAATGTTGAAGCTGCGTTTAAATTTTTTTTAGGGTGTAGGAATTAAGGTTGTGTTGCAGTTGCGGTTAAATTTTTTTTAGGGTTTATGTTGCAATCATAGTTTGGGAAGAATTATTGCAGGTTCTATGGTTTGTGTTGCAGCAGGGTTTGTAATTTTTTTAGGGTTTATGTATTTAGTTTGTCGTTTGTTTATGTTGCAATCAGTGTTTGGGCCGAATTATTGAAGGTTCTATGGTTTAGGTTGCAGCAGGGTTTATAAATTTGTTGGGGTTTATGAATTTGGTCTGTTGAATGGTTTATGTTTCAATAATCGTTTGGCTTGAATGATTGAAGGTTCTATGCTTTATGTTGCAGCAGGGTTTGTAAATTTTTTAGGGTTTATGAATTTAGTTTGTTGTTTGTTATGTTGCAATCATAGTTTGGGATGAATTATTGAGGGTTCTATGGTTTATGTTGCAGCCAGGTTTGTAATTTTTTTAGGGTTTATGAATTTAGTTTGTTGTTTGTTAATGTTGCAATCATAGTTTCGGCTGAATTATTGAAGGCTCTATGGTTAATGTTGCAGCAGTGTTTATAATTTTATCGGGGTTTATGAATTTCGTTTGTTGCTGGTTTATGTTGCAATCATAGTTTGGGCCGAATTATTGAAGGTTCTATGGTTTATGCTGCCTTATGTTGCAGCAAGGTTTGTAAATTTTTTGGGGTTTATGATTTTAGTTTGTTGCTGGTTTATGTTGCAATCCTAGTTTGGGCTGAATTATTGAAGGTTCTATGGTTTATGTTGCAGCAGTGTCCCTAAATTTTATCTGGTTTATGAATTTAGTTTGTTGTTGGTTTATGTTGTTGGTTTTTGTCGCAGTAGAATGGTAATAGTTAAAAGGCAAAACTGCATCATACAGGGGATGGATGCCAGTTGACAATAGTGACTTTTCCATTGTCTCATCTTATTGGAAGAATACCCATAATTCAGTTGTTGATATCAGCAAGTTTGCGAAATTGGCTATTGTTGATGCATTTTACAAGTGATCTGCTCCATCTTATGATCTGCTGTTGTTGATGCAGTTTACAAGTTGTCTGCTATTGTTAAATTACAAGTGTATGATGCATTTTTTACTTTTAACTATTAACATTAAGTGATTTGCTGCATCTTATCAGTCCATTGCTTGCATTATGGGCCAATAACTTGCATTATGGGCAAAATAGAAGAAGTTAAATTAGTTGTTGCATTATGGGCAAAATAGAAGAAGGTAAATTAGTTGTTGCATTATGGGCATTTATATAGACATAGTTTTATTAAACAATTTGTTGGCTTGATTACTGTTGTCTGTTGTTCTAGCCTTCAAAAGGATATTGAATTTCTTTATAGGAATGTACATACATTGGATCTAATTTAGGCATGTTATGTTGATTAGTATGATACTGTATTAAGGTGTAAATAGTCATGCATGAGAGCCCTCCATGGAACATTCCTTATAGAAGCATTATTAATAATAGGAGAGAAATATGGGCATGTTCCCGATCAATTAGCATCGAATGGATGGGTATCACACCCCTGTAATGGTTCAACCCCATTCCCAACTGCTAGTTTAAGGAATATAGGGGTCAAGAGTTGTAAACCATAGAACCAACTGTAACATAAACCATAGAACCTTCAATAATTCAGCCCAAACTATGAAACTTCAATAAACCTTAGACCCTGCTGCAACATAAACCATAGCCCACGATATCATCTAGGATGAAGCTATTATAGTGGTCTTGGGATTCTTCTATCTCCCTTTGAATTTTGGGCATATGGTTGTAATCTCATATGGTTGTAATTCAGCCCAAACGAATGCAACATAAACCATAGACCCTACTGTAGCATAAATCATAGAACCTTCAATAATTCAGCCCAAACTCCTGCAACATAAACCATAGACCCTACTGCAATATAAACCATAGAACCTTCAATAATTCAGCCCATACTACTGCAACATAAGCCATAGACCCTACTGCAGCATAAACCCTAGAACCTTCAATAATTCAGTCCATACTACTGCAACATAAGCCATAGACCCTCCTGCAGCATAAACCCTAGAACCTTCAATAATTCATCCCAAACTATGATTGCAACATAAACCAACAACAAACTAAATTCATAATCCCTAAAAAATGTTAATGAAATGTTTAATCGGAGAACATTATAGCTTGCTGTTGAAATGATGAAATTGTATATTAAACCTTATGATAAATCCCTGATTACAATGCCGCAAACATCAGGGAACGATATGACCTAGGATTGTACCCAAAATGGTCTAGGATTGTATACAAAATGGCCATGTTGCAGTAGTTAGACCCAGTGATTACAAAATCCACAATGCAATGCGGTCACAACAAAAACTTTGGCATCCCTATATGACACTCCTATGCTTGATGTCGTCCAAGATCTTCACTGCCCAATATTGTTGAGTTTCTTGCTTGAGCCAGGTTGGTTTGCATACCTAACAATGGCTGATTAGGTTGTGGTTGGTTGCCTCCATATGATATCCAATTTGCTTCTTGTAGCCATGGAGGAATTGAGTAGCCACAGTGCACACTTGTGCTACTAACCCCTACATTAGGTTGAGCCCCCAGATAATCATACATATGTCTGACACCTGCACTGGTAGGAGGGAATAAAGTGAGCATGCACACTTGTTGATAGCGGGGGACTTGGATGTTTAGGAGGTCTTGGAAACATGGAGTATTATCTGCAAGATGTTCCAATGTGTTTGGCATCATCCTACTCCCCTCCAGTATGTTTGCATCAGTGACAGAACTTTCTGTCACCCCTTGTTCTTTTTGAAGCAATGTTGAGCCTTTCTCAATTCCTTTTCCTGCCTTGCCATTTGTTTTTGATGAGCCTTTTCTTGTCTTTCTCTCTCTCTTTCAAGCCTTTCCTGTGCTTGAAGTTCTGCTGCAGAAATCCTTTCATCCTTCTTTTCTTTAGCTAAGTCCCTCTTTTTCTGCTTTAAATCCTGGATTTCAAGTTTCCTATGCTCAGACTCAACCAATAGTTTTATATAGTCCTCTGAGGTGAGTAACTGTGAACTTCGGCATAGATGAAGATTGTCTACTGTTGCTTTCCTTCTTTTTGCTGACACTCTCTCTACTGGTAGCTTTAGAAACTGACCAAGCAACTGGCCCTTCTTTGACACTTGCTGCTCCTTGCTTGACACTTGCCTTTCAATATTTGGGTCAATGTTCTCCTGCTCTATCTGAACCATATTGTCCTCTTCAGCTGGAACCTCATTGTGGACACTATCTTCTTCCAGGTTTCCATTGTCCACAAAATAATGAACAATTTATTCTTCCAATTCTCTTGGCTGTGAAGGCATGTTCATGCTTTCTTCATTTGTCCTTGAGACAATATTTTTGTCCAAATTCATCATGGCTTCTGCCAGCCATGATGGTGGGGTAACCTGGCTTGGCAAAGTCAATTCTCCATTGCTACTTCCTGGTGCATGGTCAACGTTTTCATTGACATGAACAGAAGCAGAAGATGCAACTATTTCTTGCATAGAGACATTAAGAAGATTAGAAGTAGAAGTTGCAGCTGTCTCAGTTGGTGTAACAACCTCCATGTTACTGTCAATTGGTTCATTGTTATATTGTGTTTCACTTACCTATTCTTCTTCATCACCACAGTATGGTCCTCCTTGAGAGAGGGATATCATATTATCAGCAGCAACAACTTCTTCCTCTACCTCCACATCTTCTTGGCCAGCAACATGTGCTTGGACATCCCCTTCTTCCTGGCCATTCAGATCAAATGCCTGGCTACAACTAGTATCACGCATGAGAGCCTCAAAATTCAGTGGCCATATTCCAATCCTCCTAAACCCAGCCTTGATATTCGAAGGTGTGAGAGCCCTTTTAAAGGATTTACTTGCAAGCTTGGCTAGCTCAAACCTTTTTACCTCCACCCCTGTATTCTTTGCCATCCACGAAGCTCGCTCACCCCTGAAATAGTTCTTGAAAGGCCCAAACACACTGACATCTAGGGGTTGCAATCTGTGAGTGGTATGAGCAGGCAGTGTCAACAGGTCGATGCCCAAATTGTTAGGCTCCTCGATTGTTTGCACAGCAATGTGGCTTCCATGACCATCTAAAACCAGCAGGTGTCTATTTACACGTGAGACACCGCCTGGTATAGATGCAGCAAAGTGAGTAAGCCAATTCAAAAAGAGTTCTTTGGTCATCCAAGCATGGGGATGTGCAGCCATGCATGCACCTGGTTCACAATTCTATATATAGTTTTTGAGTTGAGTTTTACCTTTAAATAGATAAAATCTAGGGATTGAAGCACCAATTGCATTGACACAACATAGAATAGTGATCCACTCCCTGCTCCTAGGCAAAATCTTTGGCACATTACGACTCCTTCTCTTGGCAATTACATGCATGCCACAGTTCCTTCCTGCCTGTAAACCTGTTTCATCACAGTTCCATATATGGTTTGGAGCATACCCATGGTTCTCATATCCACTAGAAAGGGTGGCATAGAACTTAGTCATAATTGCAGGTCGTAGATTTAGAGCCCTGTCTCTATCTAGGCCCTCAGCTGTATGCAACACAAGGTCTGGATGCCTTTTTTTAAACCCAAACCACCATGACTTACCAGGAAACCCATCTTTGAAGGGGTTTGGCCTCCCTTGACAGATTTGAGCTACTGTGGATTTTAGCTGTATCAGCTCTAGCCCATGTCCCATTTCAGCCATCTCGTTACACCACTGAACCACCTCGGCCTCCTCCTCTTCACTCATAACTATAACAGGCCCTCTGCACTTTGTATGTGTGAACCCATTTATCCAATAATGTACTAAAGAGGTAGCAACTCCATGTTTTTTAGCAGCAGCACGAATGGAATATCCATTGAACTCTATATCATCAATAGCAGCTAGCATGTCTTCTTTTGCCTAGCCTCTTATTGCACTGATTTTGGTGATTGAACTTGTTCCTTGAACTGTGGTTGGAAGTGACTGTGTGGTTGGTGGTGGGACAACAATGTCCTCTTCCACCACATTGTCATTCTCAACAACATTGCTGGGAGCATTGTTGGCATTTGAATGATCGACCCTCTCCTCGTCCGATGAGGTGCAACATAGCTGGGCACCCCTGCTCAGTCGACGACTTGTTCTCCTTGCATTGCTGACTCTTGCCATGCCTGCAACAACCTACACATTTAGAAGGGAGGCAGATTATGTAGAAGAAACTGGAAGTTGATTATAACAGAAATGTAAATAATAGAAATGGAAATAACATTGTAAGGGAAGCTGGTTATATAGAAGGAAATTGGAAGCTGATTATAACAGAAACATGAATAACATATCTGGAAATAACATAAACAGAAACATAAATAACATAAATAGTAACCTGAATCTACTGTGCACACACTTCTGCTGGTATGCCTCCACTATGCACACACTTCTGATGGTATGCCTCCACTGTGCACACACTCTGCTGTTCGATTTTCTGAAATGCAACTGTGCACACACTTTGTAGGTCGAATTTATGAAATGCATCTTCATAAGGGTTGTGGTTCATTTATAGTTGTTTGCTATTGAATTGGGTTGGTAAGAAGGTTGCACATGGATTGCAATCTCTCAAATTTCAATGTGTGTTGTGGATTGATTTGAAAGTGATCCAATGGCTGGGAGCTTGTCATTGTGGATCCCTGTGCCTTCATCTGTTTCATGATCCTTGTGCTTCCATCTATTTAATGGGTAGGTGTCATTTAATGAATATAATGGGTTGGAATGTTGAACAATCTTGTAGTTATGGCTAACACTATCCTTTCTGATGTTTGAACAGGTTTCAATGAATGTTTGAACAGGTTTTAATGAATGCTGGGATATTTAGGCTCCAATTGATATTCGTGGGTCCTCCTTTGATAGGTACCTTGCAGTAGGTGGCAAAAATGAGTTGGGTTATTTAGCTGTTCATGTACTTTTGGATCCCTGAGCAGATCTGTACTTGGTTGGGACAAGATGTTTTGTACAGTTTTTCATATAAAGACTATTTATTGACACCTATTGGCCCAGTCAGTTAATGGGCAATTTTTGGACATAATTTAAATATTTTTTGCACTTAATATGGAATATGTATGTTTAATTTATGGGTTTATTTGTGTCAATATATGGTGGTTGTGTGGGACTAGTACTATGACAACTACTGGTCCCTGTTCAAGAATAGACAACTCTCCCCTAGATAGGTAATTTTAATTATAAGACTTGTTTACATATGTCAGGCATGGAGTAGAGCAGTTACGTACAGGATGGGCCGATGGACCTGCATATGTGGGTGAAACCTAAGCATTGAGATGCAAAGCATTTAATGTGACAACTCAGTGCTTGGGGTCCATTGGATCTGGAGAATCTCCCAATCCAAGGGACCCTAAGCACTGAGCTGCCGCATTTAATGCTTTGCAGCTCAATGCTTAGCTTGCAATCAGTGAGCTATTTCACCAGGTGGACGTTTTACACAGAGATTCAAGATTATTGGACAAGAAGGAACCGAGTGGTGGCATGCTCATTACTCATGGCTCAGAGCTTCAGTGCATGGAGCTTTCGTAATCTATCCTAAGAAAGGAAAATCATATCCATTTCCTAAACCCAGTGCTGAAGTTCCTGTCATAATAGGTACTGATGATGTGCTATAGATTAAAACGCAAATGTTTGTATGCTTAATGTGTTTTAATGGTTAAATTCATTCAAAGTGATTATGTTGTTGTCATTGAACAGGAGAATGGTGGAAGAGTAACCCCATCACTGTTATAGATGAAGTAGTTATATCAGGCGGTGCGCCCAATTTATCAAATTCCTTCACCATAAATGTACATCCAGGAGATCTGCTGCCCTGCTCTGACTCAGGTATTAAGTTTCTACTTTCATACTGGCTTCAGTTTGCTTATATAAATTGTTGTGTTGAAAAACAATGTAGAAACTGATCGAAATCTTGTTGATGCAGACACATTTCGATTCGCTGTAAAACAAAGAGAAACGTATCTTCTGAGGATCGTGAATGCTGCACTCAATAGCGGGCATTTTTTCAAGATAGCAGGCCATGAATTTACAGTTGTAGCTGTGGATGCTTGCTACACCAAGCCATACAAGATAGATGTAGTCGTCATCTCTGCGGGTTAGACTACAGATGTTCTTGTCACGGCCAACCAGCCTGTGGGAAAATACTATATGGCCGTTAAAGAATATAATAATATGACAATAGGTGATTTCGATAACACCACAACCATTGCTATTTAGAGTATATTGGAGCTGGAAATTCTTCGCATCCAAGTTTACCTAGCCTTCCAGCCTTCAACGACACTGCGACTGTCACTAGATTTAGCAGAGCACCGTGAAGCCTGGCTTCTTGAGAGAAGCCAGTCGATGTTCCACAGAAGATAGATGAAAGCCTCATCTACACAGTTGGACTGGGGTTGCGTCCTTGTGATACTGCAAACAACTGTACAGGCCCCGACGGAATGATGTTGAGTGCAAGTGTCAACAACATATCCTTTGTAACGCCCACGATCTCGCTGCTTCAAGCTTATTATTTCTCCATTAATGGTGTCTTTACGTCTGATTTTCCATCAAAACCTGTCGTTAGATTCAACTACACGAGGACGAATATAACCGAAAGTCTTTGGGTTCCTGACCCCGCAGCAAAAGTGAAGTGAAAGTGCTTGAATACAACTCTACAGTGCAACTAGTTTTGCAGGCAACAAACATCTTTGTGGCAGATAACCATCCAATGCATCTTCATGGCTACAACTTTTAAGTGGTGGGACAAGGCTTGGGGAACTATAACCCAGTAACAGATCCGCGTAAATTTAATCTGGTTGATCCCCCACAGTGCAACACAGTAATCGCTCTAATGAGTGGGTGCGTCACCATAAGATTCAGCGCTGACAATCCAGGTATACATCCTAATTAATATAGTATATAGAATAATTTATCAACAACGTCGTCAGTACTTCCAGCCCATTTATTTTCTTCAATTTCTCACTTTTTCGCATGGACCGTCCAAATTGGGCCTGATCCTTTCACCAAAGCTTGCTTCGAAATAGAAATACAAAGACAGCTGCTGAATTGGCTAAGCACGTGAGTTCTATATTTGAAAAATTAGCAAAACTTGTAAAGGCTTCAGCAAGCTGTCCAACATTCTATATTTGAAAAATTAGCAGAACTTGTAAAGGCTTCAGCAAGCTGTCCAACGTTCCATATTTGAAAAATTAGTAGAACTTATAAAGGCTTCAGCAAGCTGTCCAAATGCAAGACCACACAGCCACCCCAACCAGCAAAGTAATATTTGCATAATATATCGGATTTCCCTGAGCACATCCATTGTCAAGTAAAAACGTAGTTTTTCACAAATTACTCAAACTTCTTATAATGCCTGCAAATTTCTAATACAGACTATCAATAAATAGTCGAGAGGGTAAGAGAATCCAACCTTCAAGGTTGTTGGCTTGACTAAGAAGTTACCAAAGTCTTATCCGCGAGTTGAGTTTTGTAGGATTACACGCCTAACACGTATTGAACTACTAGTGGTCGAGTTCTTCCAATGACGGAATGTTCAGCAGTGTAATCTTAGCCATTGCACAGAGATTAAAATGAGCAGTGAATGAGTCTTTACATTACGAGGTATTTTTATATTAAAGTTTTTTTACATCTCATGTAATAAAAAAAATATGGATTTGGCTTGGCAGCAGTTATTGTTATTGTCGTCACTTATATTCAATTTATTTCGGTAAGTCTGTAAACTGAAATATGAGATTGTATAACATCTCATTCCATTTTATATAATAAATAATATGTAACCTCCTCCTTTATAAAACAAGGATTCTCTTTGCTCTAGTAAATAAAAAAGAATGAAATACTTTTATTTTTTTATTATCTTCTATACCTTCTATTCAAAGACTCATATTTGTTTTTTCAAACGGGTAGCACGTTGGCGCGCAAGTCTTTAAGAAAGGCCCAATAGGATTTGTTTACAATGCTTTTAGGTGATTCTGTTGAGAAAATGTCTAATGCTTTTTCTATCTCTTGTAATGTTGATGATTTGGAGTTGTATGATGCTCAACCTATGGCATAGCAAAAATGTGATATTGACAATGTTTCAAATTCTAACAAGCAAGTTTGAAATTCCAAGGTTATGATGTCCTAAATTTGGAAATTTCTGCTTGCTGTATGTGTTAAGGTTCCCGTCACATTTTCAGTTCTCATCAAGTTTTCAGTTTAGTGCATTGCTTTAACTGATTGCAAATATTTTATGTGTGAGAAAGACTCTAAAATTTTGAGTTTTGAATAATGTATCATATTCCATTTGTGCAATAGTCACTTGCACTTTTGCATTATAGTGATGAATAGGTTGTTGATAAATGCTTGTCAAGGATGGTCATATCCATTTTTGTTTAACCATTTTGATATCTTGCCTTGTGCTTAGGTTGTGGTGTTTTATATGCTCTCTATATAAAAATATATATCATGTGCTTTTACAACAATTTTTCCTTTTCACCATAAGGATTCTTCTCACAAGCAAATGCTATTTTGTATTTAAGAGACTTTATAATTAGTAATTCTTTTTTTTGGAGTGTTTTTATGCATTCTACAATGCTAAAACATATTTGATCACATGCAACAGCTAGTGCAGATGGCACTGGCAATGTCAAGGACATTGCCGCCTCGTGGCTCTTGTTATTATATATATATATATGAACAAATTTTACTTTTTTTGCTTTCATATTAGGGAGTTCAACTTTTCTTCCATTTTAGTTTATTAGAATTACATTACGTTATACATCTCATTCATAATGATCTCTAAAGTGCACCTCATTTCTCTTGATACAATTAAAAGAAAATTAAATCATGCATGCAATTACCATTAGAAAATTCAAACTCTAATCAGAACTTAAAAACTAGGTTGGCTTGTACCAAAACACCCATTAAATATAAGACCGACATAGCAGAGTATCATAAGCAAACGTCCAAAGAAACAAGAAGCATTGTACTTGAGCATAAATACAATATCAAGCCACAATTTGCAACAATCTTGTATCAAATGGAGGATCATTATAATCATTTAAGGTTCCCCCAACTAGTTGCAATTGTCTCTTTGATCCCAACTATGATCATGTCCCATTTATCATTTGTTGGCATGGGAGGCATGGCTACTCCAAAAATAACCAAAGTCAATATGAGAAACTTGTTAGTTTGGACCAAAGGAGGAAGTTAAATGTGCTTGTGTTCTATTCTTGCACGAACTTTTCCATTAATTAATGGAAACCCTTATGAATGCAATGACTTAACTTGGGCTCCTTACTCTTGTTGCATGTGGCCCTATCTTAGAACTTTAGTAATTGTTGCAAATTGGTTATCTCCATCAAGTTTGTAATACCCACATTATAATTTACATCAAAAACCTTGCACAAATCAAAGCACTATAATATCTAATAAGAAATTAAATTTAAAATTCCCCCTCAAAAAATATAAATACCAATAAACATCTTTACAAATTAAAACTCTACCATCTAATATCCTACTTTCAAAATAAAGAACTTTGTAAAAATTAGTTACATGATGTCGCTATCTTAATTCATATAAATTTATGTAAAGAATAAAACCAAAAGTACTTCTTAAAGTTTCAACTCATCTACATTAAAGTTAATGTAAATTCAAAACTTTACATTAATAATATTTTTTTTAAATTTAAATTAAAAATGTATTAATTATTTTTAAAATGTTTTAAAAATTATATATTTATCCACATTGAAGATAATGTGAATTCAAAACTTTACATTAATATTATTTAAAAAAATTAAATTAATTTAAATAAAAAATAATAATTAAAAAATATATTAATTATTTTTAAAATATTTATACATTTATTATTATTTTTAGTTCTCTCCATAAACATTGAGATGAATATACCCATTAAACTTCAAATGAGAAGTCATGCAAATGAGTGGTAACTTAGTTTACCCCATGGGATTTTGGTCCACTTACTGGTATTGTACCTGCATTGATGACTGCTTGTTAATTGATTTTTAAAATTTGCAGGTTTATCATTTTTATATTTGTCAAATACTAACATCCAATCAAAATGAACAAAATGCAATTTCAAAGAAGATAAAATGAGCATTTCAAAATTAAATGAAATTAGTTTTTTTTTTTTGTCTTCAAACCAAAGAAAAGCACATGCATAAACTTAAGCTAAATGAGCCTTTCAAGATTTAATAATTTCTTTTTCCTTTTGTCTTTAAACCCAAAAGAAATGGATAGACATAAGCTTTTACAACATTTTGGATTGAACGCAGTTCTCATACGAAAATCTTCATTATGAAAGGTTCCTGATGTCCATAAAACTTTTGTTTTACTTTGGGCTTGATCTTCGACATTTTAAAGAGACGATATAGGTTATAAGTATTTTGTTTATTTTTAAATAATGAGTTATTAAATTTATTAAGCTATTTTTATAAAGAATATAATATTTTTGTTTGCAATTTAAATAAATTTAATGGTTTAAAATTTATATTTTTTATTTGTAAGTTATATATTTAAATTTGAAGGGAGTAAGGTATGTACATCTCCATATACTACGTAGTTAAATCATTGCATGAAGGGGGCTATGTCCCACAAACAAAGAGATCTAAGTCACAATTTTAATTAATTCTTGATCAACTTTAATTAGTTCTTAATAAATTGGTGTTGGAATTTCATAATGAAATTTATCCCAAGAAAAGTTCTAAAAATGTATTTTAGCTAAATATTTCTTGTCCAAGGTTAACATCTTTTTCTAGCTCCTAACTCTTGGGGCTTTGATCCTCAATCTATTTGTTTTGGAAAAAAAAAATACTTGTGTTTGCATGTGTTATTAGATTGTCAAACAAACATGAAAATTACAAATGAAAGTTAAACAAAAAAAAATAATATAAATAGTATTATACAAAGGTATGAGAGTCATAATGATGGTAAATTTAATAATAATAAAAAAAAGAGTTATATATTCAAATTTAATGTCTCTATATGGCTATATAAAGAAGTCCATGCAATGTTTCAAATATCTTATTTTGAAAAATAAAATAGTACATTATCATGCTCAGATAATATAATAATATATCATATTTTGGACAGTAAAATAATATATCGTATTTAGACAAGATGGAATAACAATAATATTTAGATAAGAGCATGTATTTTGCTCGGTTCCTTTAGGCTTGGCTTGTTTTTCATAAAAAAATAAGCCAAGCTTAAATGAGAAAAAGATAAACCAATATTAAAGGAGAACATGTCTTTTGCTAGGCTCTTTTAAGCTTGGCTTATCTTTGGTCGATTTGCAAATTTGATAGATTTAGTAGGTTCAAATAAAACATGACCCCTTTGATAAGGCTCTGTTAATATTTTCAATTTACACCCAGTTGTAAGAGTGCAAATCATCATCCTTCAAGATCATCTTTTTAATATTTGTCATTAAAAGTTAAATACTAACATCTAATCAAAATGAAAAAAAATGCAACAATCAATCACATTAATTTATGTAATTTGAATAAATAGTTTAAGAGGCATCGTATCAAAGATCATGAAATGAGCTTTTTAAGATTCAATGATTTTTTTTACTTAAAAATAAATGCATATGCATATACTTAAGCTAAATGTGCCTTTCAATACTCAATAAAATTTATTTTTTCTTTTCTCTTTAAACCAAAGAAATGGATAGACATAACAACATTTTGGATTGAATGAAGCTCTCATATGAAAATCTTCATTATGAAGGGTTCTTGACTTCCATTAAACTCATAAATTTTTTGTTTTACTTTGGACTTTATCATCGGCTTTTAAAGAAATGGGTAGATGTTATATATATTTTGTTTATTTTTGAATAATTAGTAATGAAGTTTATGAAGTTATTTTTTGTAGTAAAATTTAGTATTTTTGTTTGGAACTTAAGTAGATGTAATGGTTTAAAATCTATATTTCTTACTTGTAAGTTATATATTTGAATTTGAAGGTGGTAGGGCATGTATACTTCCACATACTAAGTAGTTAAATCATTGCGTGAAGGGGGTCCCATGTCCCATAAAAAAGGGATCTCGTACACTAATTTGGTGTATGATTAAGTCGCAAACTTAATTAGTTTTTGATAAATCGGTGTTGGAATTGTTGGAATCGGTATAATACTTAGAGGGGGGGTGAATCAGTATTAGCGCAGTTATTAGCAGTTTTTACCTTCTTTAATAGATTAGCTTTTACTTAATCTTTATCTTCAGTTATGCACCAATAAATAAAACCTTCATCCATATATGCACCAAGACAAAGAACACATAACACACATGATTTTTACATGGAAACCCAAATGGGAGAAAACCACGAAATGCTTCTTTATAATGAGAAAGAATACATTCAAGGAAGCACCAAATTCCCGTGTTTACCAGCACCAACTGGAAGGAGGCACTGACTCCCTGGTTCTACAGGCAATGACCTGAAGGAAGTACCAAATACCTGTGTTTCTCTAGCACCAACTACAAGGAGGCTACGACCCCCTGTCTCCTTGTTGTTTTATAGGAACTCACATGAAGGAATCTCCAAATCCCTGTCTCCTTGCTGTTTTACATGCACCAACTTGAAGGAAGCTCCGAATCCCTGTCTTCTTGCCCCGTCCTGCCACCCTAATGTCCAAATTATGATTTTGTCTTTCTAAACTTCAACTCCGTGCACTCTTCTGATCTTCTGATGATAGTTCTGTTGTGCACTACCTTTGTATGCAGTTGATTCTCTGTCACTGAGCTGCATGCATCTCTTGACTTCTCATTCCTCTCAATTCACACTTCTGCTAACTCTATTCCTTCATGTACGGTGTGCTCGCTGATACTATGGTATGCGCTGAGATATGCTCTGTCGTTCTGATACGACGCTACTACATTCACCAATTGATATTGTGCTTCCAATTGATAGTTTGTTGTTATGAAATAATGCACTAGTAACAGATGGAATTGCACACTTACTGATGTGTCCGTTCTGTTTAAGTGCCACAATATTTTAGAAAAATTGCGACATCCTATGCATCAAATGATACATCTGTTTGGTTTAATTCACTTATCTCAGATCATCTGCATCATGACGCGCTTGTTGGATCCTACTGTTGTTCCCTCATCGTGCATCAGATAGTCTTCTCAACTTCACACACTTTCACTTCTGCTCATATGCATCAGCTAGACATTTGTGCATCATATGATATACTTTGTTTATGTCTCTGTGCTTATGTCTTCACAACACCTGTGAATTTCGCGTGCTGACTGTAATGTTGTCATTCAAAACATCAACCACTTGTGCACACTTCATTATTTCTTTCTCTCAGTGCTTGTGCATACTTCAATATTTCTTCCTTTCAATGATTACGCATCCGTCATAGATCTACAACATCATTCTGCACACCATCGATACTTCATTTTGCTGCATGTGCGCACTCGAATCCTCTCTAGATCATTTTTTTCTGTCCTCGATCCCTTTGATTCCCCGAATATCAAACTGTAACTTTCACTTGAAGCTCTTATGCTCTCGCCATCAAACTTGCTTCAAATCTCCAACTTGCATCTCTATTTATACATGTCCTGCACGAATTGTATGTCCACAAGCTGGTTGTGGCATCCCTTCTTCCATATTTCACGTATTGTGCATTTTCCACATGTCATATTCCACGCTATTGATGTTTCATCTGTTGTGTGTCTTGTGCTACTGTGGTCCACAACTTAGTGGGACTTTACACCTTGGTGGTGTACATTTGCTCTCTTGATGTACCATTGCTTTGAGATATGTGTGCATCCTTGCTCTTCAACTTGATGAGTCTACAACCCTTACTATACCATCCCTTGTGGGTATTGCGCCCTTGATGCATTGATGCTTTACGGAATCTACACATACTCCAACTTCGACGTGGTGGTACTTTGACCTTTTCCTTGTCGTCACTTGTGGGTAATGCACACTTGATGTATTGACGCTTTACGGATTCTGCACATTTACCAACTTTTGCTTGGTGGGACTTTGACCCTTGTTGCTTCATCACTTGTGGGAATTGCGCACCTGCAGTACCATCGACTGCGGAATTTTCTCATAGACTTACTTCAACTGCTGTACCCTTCTAGGAACTTGTGCGTGTTCCACTAACTGAAATGATCTTCTAATTGGATAGGATTGCACGCTTTTAGGACTGTCCAACCATTTGTTGTTTCTTATTGCTTGCGCACTTCCGATCTTTTACCAAGCAATGCTTACGCATTCAAGAGACTTCTTTCAACATGCTTACACACATGTACCATTTTCTCAACTAACTCCTTGGTTGCTTGTGCACATGTACCA
The DNA here is from genome assembly GCA_027924585.1 of Larix kaempferi. Classification (NCBI taxonomy): domain Eukaryota; kingdom Viridiplantae; phylum Streptophyta; class Pinopsida; order Pinales; family Pinaceae; genus Larix; species Larix kaempferi. The sequence continues at coordinate 1,908,389 of BSBM01000687.1, read as the reverse complement.
TTTACTTAACCAACTCCTTCGCTGTTTGTGCTCATGTACCATTTTTCCAACCAACTCCTTGATTTCCATCACAAGAGACTATGACTCGGTGGAATTGATATCTTTGTGTAGGTACCACATGTAGTAGGATACATCACTTATGTTCTTCTTTGAACTGGATCTACATGATGTACCTAGGCCTATGTACTTATTCAAACTCATCATGCATGATGTACCTTGGACACACATATTCAGACTAGATGCAACATATATACTTTTTCAGGCTGGAATCCATATCTATCACCTTCACCATCTTGCGCATCTACTTCTTCAAAGTGGTTGCCATATAATTCTTCACACTTATGTAGGAATGATGTATCCACTTTAACATTAGTTTACATCAATGACTCAAACTAAATCAGTTGACATCCTCTTTGAATTTAGTTGACCAAGGTAGTTTTTAAGGGCGAAATTTCGCCAATTGGCTATTTTTCGAGCTTTTTTTCAAAAAATAAATACGTTATTTGGCCATTTTTAGTTTCTAATATCTCCTATATTTATCTAAAATATGTTTTTTTATCATAATATTCATCAAAATTTACACATTTTAGCAGTAAATTGTATGTTTCATATTTAATAGTCGCCTACCTATCTATATACATGTTTTTTTTAATCCAAAATAATCGCCTAGGATACTATACTTAAGTATAATATTCGAATCCTTAAAAAATACCCTGTAGTTGAAATCAATAACAACCAAAGTTTAATAAGAATTTCATAATGAAATTTACCCCAATAAAATTTCTAAAAGTTTATTTTAGCTCGATATTCATTGTCCAAGGTTAACATTTTTTTCTAGCTCCTAACTTTTGGGACTTGGACCTCAATATAATTGTTTTGAAAAAAATTAAATACTTGTGTTTTCAATTGTTATTAGAGTGTCAAACAAACATGAAAATTACAAATGAGAGTTAAACACACACGGATAATATACATAGTATAATACAAATGTATGAGAGTCAGAAGGATAATAAATAATAAAATAAACATAGTGATATAGTTAAATTTAATGTCGATATATGACTATATAAAGAAGCCCATGCAATGTTTCAAATATCTTATTTTGAAAAATAAAATTATATATTATCATGTTCGGATAATATTATAATATATCATATTTTAGACAATGAAATAATATATCATATTTATACAAGATGGAATAATAATAATATTTAGAGAAGAGCATGTATTTTGCTTAGTTCCTTTAGGCTTAGCTTGTCTTTCATAAAAAAAGATGAGCCAAACTTAAGGAGAGCTTGTCTTTTGTGAAGTTCCTTTAAGTTTGCCCTGTCTTTGACCGATTTGCAACTTTGATCAATTTAATAGGTTCAATTAAAACATGGCCCCTTTGATAAGGCTCCGTTAATATTTTCAATTTACACCCTAGTTATAAGGGTGCAAATAGTCATCTTTCAAGTTCATCCTTTTAATATATGTCATTAAAAATTAAATGCTAACATCCAATCAAAATGATCATAATGCAACAATCAATCACATTGATTTATGTAATGGGACAAAGTAGTTTAAGATACATCGCATTAATCTATGTAATTTGACAATATAGTTTAAGAGACATCGGATCAATGGTGATGAACTGAGCTCTTCAAGATTTAATGAATTTATTTTATCTTCAAACAAAAAAAAATGCATATACAAACAACTTAAGCTAAATGAAATTTTCAAGGCTCTGTAATTTTTTTCTTTTCTTTTGTCTTTAAACCCAAAAATGGATAGACAATAAACTTTTACAACATTTTAGATTGAATGAAGTTCTTATATGAAAATATTCATTATGAAAGATTTTTGATGTCCGTTAAACTCATAAAATTTTATATTGTGGATGTTGTTACAAGCATAGAATTTATTATGGAGATAACAGATTCTGGATGAACACTTGTAGCACCAAATTTAGGTGCATTTTGTGTTGGAACTTGGTTTTAGTTTTAACATCAGCATAGATCTATCTTAAACCCGTATCTATCAATCACCGAGGGATCCAATTTCTTGAGGTGTATTTTTTTTTTAAAATTAAAACTCAAATTTTTTTTATCTCTCTTGATTGATAGATCTAGGTTTAAGTTTTAAGTTTTTATTTATTTTTAAATACTTTCCATAATTTTTTATTGTATGATCCGACATGATTTTTTTTAATTATTTTTATCACTTTTTACGTTTTATTAGATGTAACGCTACATGTAACAGTACATCCACGTTAAAACATCTCCCCCATACTATATTGTAGAGCACCTCGTTTCACTCGGTGCAATGAAACCATTTGTTTTTTACGTTTTGGGTATATTTACTCCACGTCCAAATACTTGTTCTAAATTTTGCCTTTCTATCATATAAAATATTTAGCTTCTCATAATATATATTTTATTTTAAAATATATTTTTGGGTGATGGAATTGTTAAAAAAATTAAAACTTTAAATTTATATAAGAAATAAAAGTATTGAATTGTATAGAACCAATTTTAAAACTTCAAATTTTATAGGAAATAAAAGTCATCGAAATGTATATAACAATTTTAAAACTCCAAATTTATATAGGAAATAAATAAAAGTACTAAATGGTATAGAATTTGAAATCAAATGTTCAATGGTAAAAATAAATAAATAAAAGTAATAGGGAGTGTAATGTACAATGGTTGTGTGAAGGACAAATGGGGTAAGTAGTTGAATATGAAAATGGATAATTAATTTGAGAATTATCACAAAGTGAAGCATTTTATTTTTATGATGGTATCTAAGAAATTGGAACTTATTATTTAAGTGTCAAGTTGTTTATGTCGGTTTATCGATCAAATAAATGACCATAAGAAAGGAAATTGAGACGGTGAACTATAATATGTAGCTTCAAATTCTAATAAAAGTTCCTTCAGAATTTTTTTGTGCAATTGGTCCTCTTCTAAATGAATTTATGTCATGCAACCGGTCCTCTTCCATATGAATTTCTACTATGCAATTAGTGGAAATTATTCCACTGTATACATATTAATACTTCATAAGAAAATTTAATTACAACAACCGTCTAAAATATGTTTTTTGGAAAAAAATTGACTTTGTAACAAGATGGTTTCATAAACAAATTAACCATATTTGATGGGAAAAATGGGCCCCGACAGGCATTTTTCCCATCAAATTCCAACCCTGGGTGCATCTCATTGATTTGTTTAGAATGTGTCCAGGAAAAGTGTATTTATTCTCTTCATGATAGCCTCATATTATGAATTTAGTTATTTGAATGGTAAGTCACGTATGGTGCATTAGAAATTCATGATGGAGTGAACCCGCGACCACGACATATGCAAAGAGTGAGACAAAGATTGATTAAGCACATGATCTTTATGAATGTGCTTTGCATCTTCCTAGTTGGTGCAATATAATGGACTTTAGGTTTGATTATATTTTATCATCCAAATTCCCAACATTTCAATATATAGATTGATGAAGCTAGTCCGCTTTGTGTGTGTGTGTGCGCGCGTGCGTGTGTGTGTGTTTTGTTATAACCATGGAAACCACAGCCACCATATGACCACTTCACTAAGGAAATCACTGTATTTGATGAGATTGGAGTGAAAACCACGAGCTGGGACCGACCTTAATATTGGTCTAGGAGAACGATCTACTTAGCGACAAGTAGTACTGTTACCATGGAGGACACAAGGCTTTGTAGGAATTTTGAGTCCCCTCCCGCAGGAATGGCACGTGGGTCTCCATCAGGTCAAGGGCCTCAGACTTGTTGTCTGCTTTATATATACATGTTGTCTACGTTATATATAGGTATAAAGCATCCTTCAAGAGTGAGAATGAAATTATTGTTAGATCATAACTACAAACTAGGGGATGGAGGCCAACCCAATGAGACTACATGAGCGATTTAATACCTAATTTTAAGGACTATTTACGGAAAGTGTTCACCGATAACTGATCAAACACAAAATCGATCAGAAAAAATGTCTCTGTCTCGCCTCACATTAAGACAAAGTATAAAATCACCTATTAAAATACTTCACTTGGAAAATTAAATATAATCGAAGTATAAAATTAGAGTAGTCTATTTATTCTATGTTTTCGACTTTACGATGGGTTTTGATCGGAATCCGGTAAATGTTTTTGGTAAAATTCAAATTTTTACGTGTTTAAATTGTACTTTTGAATGTATAAATAGATTCAACACCCTCGGATACCCCATAACACCCTAATTATGCAATTTCCATAACTAATATTTATGATTTTAATATTTTTAAACAATTTCCAATCAAATACGAATAAAATTAAACATAAAATATACTAAAAAAAAATTAAAAACGTAAAATATTTAAACCACACCTATAAAATCACCTATTAAAATACTTTGCTTGAAAAATTAAATATAATCTTAATACTATACAACAAAAACAATTTATGATTTTAATATTTTTAAACAATTTCCAATCAAATACGAATAAAATTAAACATAAAATATACTAAAAAAAATTAAAAACTTAGAATATTTAAACCACGCCTATAAAATCACCTATTAAAATACTTTGCTTGAAAAATTAAATATAATCTTAATCCTATACAGCAAAAACAAAAACAAATAGACGTCATGCGTGACATTACCTTTAGACAAAGTATATTATCATATATGAAATACTTCACTTTAAAAATTTATATGAATATGTGTTCCCCACGGAAAAATATATATCCAACATTGAGACTGTATAATGGAACACAATTTTTAAATATATGCCATGTCTAACATCTCACATCAATACAAAGTATATAATTGTTCGAGAAACTTTTAAATTTAAATAGATGACATGCCAAATACATGCCATGTCTTAACATCTCACATCAATACAAAGTATATAATTGTTTATGAAAATACTTTGCTGAAAAAAACAGAACTTTTAAATTTAAATCGATGACATCTCCCACATTATGTTAAGACAAAGTCTTCATTATTTAAAAAAAAAATTCACTCAACAATTATATGTACTGCTTTAAATTCTAATAATTGTTTATTTATTTATTTTTAAACATGGAAAGTTTGGATGTTGGCATTAATCCATTATTACCATAATTTATATGTTAATTAAATATACCCATAATATATCATATAATACTCATATTACATACAATATTACTATATTATAAATATTTTAACTTCATCATATTTATGTCCCATTACATGAATCTTAAAGGGCAAATTATAAGAATCAAAATTTTGCCCTTTTTTGAATGCACCTATCCAAAATTTACAAAATCCATATTTTATACTTTTACTCAATATAAGCCACTTAAAAGCCCTTATATTGCCATTAAAATGGTCTAAGGGGTCATTTTTTGATTATTCCAAAATTTATAGTAGAAAAAGGATGATTTTTGACCTCCCTTTTAAAACGCCCTTTTCACCCCCTCAAAATGACCCACCACCTACCCCCGAACTCTACCCATAAAATATTTTATTTGGGGCTTATATAGCCTTAAAGACAGCCTATTTTTTTAAGTAGTACACCTACCAATCAGTACTAAAAAGTACTGATTGTACTTTTTTTTATGTATTTATTAAGTACGGAAAGAGTTTGAATTCTTATTAATTAGGATGAATCTCATTTAACTTTTTAAAACTCAAAATTTATATATATTTAAATATGTTGCACTATAGTTTTGATTATTGATAAGATATATTTATAAAGTAATATTTTTTTTAATGATGAATCTCAATAAGATAAGGTTGAGCTATCTATATTGAACAGTAGGAGCCTCATAATTTTTTACTTCTCTTTGGATCATAATGTCTCTTTAAATCATCTAAGGAAACATTTTTTCTATGAATATCAACTTGTAAGTATCCAATCTTTGTAGATTTCCACTAAGAATATTTTGCAAGGTTTTGATTTTTCTTTCAATTTTTAGGCAGGTAGTTGCCACATGGTTGTACTCAAAGGGAGATTGAAATCAAAATCTACATGCTCAAATAATACTTCATGCGTATACCCTTGATGCTCATGTCCTTCTACATCCATTGTTCCATGTGCTCCTCCTTTAAAAAAAAAGTCGTAGTTATGTCAACCAAAAATTTACCAGGTGCTTGACGTCGAAAAGGTGGCCATCTGGAAGTTTGGACTTGTGTGGAAAACTTGTGGTTATTTTTATTTAATCTAGTGACCTACATGCTAATATTCAAGCTAGAAAAATAAAAAAAATAAAAGCAAACATAGAAATGCACAAATAACATAGAGTTTTACATGGAAAACCCTAGTATGGGGAAAAAAACCCATGGGAAAGAGTGATTAGGGATCTCTTATAACCAAACGTTACAGAGATACAGCATACCTCCTCCTTCGCCCAGCTTTTCCTCTAGAAAAAATAAATGCTACATCATCTACTTATGTACAACAACACTAACCTTAAAGGATTACAAGGTTACAAAATGTATCAACTGTTGGGTCTAGGTATTTTTATGGATGGTATAGATTGACCTCTTATTTTGAGAAAATGATTGTTAGTGACCAAATCCCGTACTCACTCAATTATAGGCTTGTCCAACTTGGAAATCCAAAATCCTAATTTTAAAGTAGCTAGTCATACCCACGACTTCCTTCTACGTGCATAATCATCAAAGAGATTGCATGCAGCTTATTGTATTTCTCTTACATAAATTATTCACTTGGATTTCATCTCATGCTACAAAATGGGAAGATCCTTGCTAAGAAGACACTAATGTCAATGCGGATGCACTGTAACCATCCATTGAAGTTTTTAAGAGCATTGTGGTAGAGATTTTCAACTTTCAAGCCTCCTATTTTAGGTAGTGCTTCAAACAACTAGTTTCTTTGTAGCTACATGTTTTATTAGGTGAGGTTGGAGACATAGCTTCTAGATTTGATTATGTTTGATTCCATCATGTTTGTGGGAAAATAAATTAGATTGTAGATGAAGGTATTAATTGGATTGATTTGTCTAGTTTGTGATAGGAGAAAATGATGGGAAACAAACATAATATATTCATCCTTATTTTTATTAATCCCTTTTTAAGCACTTTAAGGACCTTGAAAAAGATATATAAGCTCACTTTGTTTCTAATTTTAATTTTTTTTATGGTGATATATGTAAATGGAATTTTTACTAAATTATCTTAGGAAGCCATAATTTTGTTAGTTTGGACATAACTCACCATGACTGAAAGGAGAAAATATCTATGGAAGATAGATTTTTCGGATTCTATATGATGTAATAGATCATATTATGTCCTTTATAGGCTAAGTAAATGTAAGAGACATTTGAGATATGTAATTCTTCCATTTGGGATAAATTATTTTTATTATTATTTTCCTACATGAAGTAAAAAGGCATTGTGTTTCTATTTAATTATGTTCATTGATGTTTTTAAAGAATTATCAATGAAATGATTAGGCTCTTAGAAAGTCTTTATTATTCATTGGAATTCAAAGAAATACTAGAAAGTCTTTGACATTCATGTTAATTATCTCATGTATGTGGATTAGGTACCGAATCATAGCCTTCCTCTCAATGGGTGGAATCCTAACTTCGAAGAGAAGGATTAGATAAATGTGTGTTGTTTTTAATTTTAAGATTATTAATTATAAAGTGCGTCTATATTTTCTTGGAAGTTCTCTATAAATATTGCAATCCAAAACTTCATGTCCATACAAGATATTTGGAGTAACATTTGTGTCAAAGAGGGATTTCTTTTCTTCCTTGAGCCAAAATGTATTGCTTGGTAGTTGCTCTTAATATCAAAATAGGGTCCCCATTCTCCATTAATCCTTTTATAAACTATAGTTTGAGTTGATTTTGTAATGAAGGCCAACTCCACGATATTTTTACAAATTAACTTCCCCTAAGTTGTTATTATCATATAGTTAGTAATTCTCTTCAATTTTATAATAGTAACCTTTGTCTTATCATTATTCAATGACATACCAAAGCTAAAACAATGATATTTAAAAATCCTTAGTTGTTGTTAAGATTAGATGAGCACCTTACAAAAATACATTATCGTAAGAGTAAAGAAGGATGATGAATTAGACATTGGATGCCCATTTATTTTCATGTTTTTATTAGCATTATGCACTTACTATTACATGGAAAAAATATCCTTCCACCCAAACATGCTACTTCTCTAAATGAAATAAATTTCAATTATTTAAAATGCAATGCAATGATGTTGAAATTTTGAATAAATAATGTGGCCAACGAAGAAATTTTTCTTTTGAATAAATAATATGGCCAAAGAAGACATTTTTTGGACATAAAAGATTCCCTTTGATGTGTCTTAGTGGTTGGGATGGGGTGCTTCCATGTGAACAATCAAAGTTCAAACCCAGACATGTGTAAAGCCCTTGAGCGTGTGTGAGAGGGAATATGTATGGCATATGAATTGGTTTCCCTCCATCATTAAAGGGGATGAACACATGTTTGATAGATCAAATTGGTGTAAGTAGAAATTAATAAGATACTTTATCCTTTTAAACTAGTATATATGATGCAGGAGGGATCAACAAAACCAATCCCAACCTGCTTTCCTAGGATTAGTCTGGTTCCAAATTTAGTAGAACCTCTAAACTTAACAGAATCAACTAAGTCTTTCTCTAAACAATTGTTGAAGAGAAGATTTAAAACTGGCGGTGAGCTGAATTTCATAAAAATTATGGGTCTCACTTGAAGGCTAAGCATCGAGCAAGTGTGGCTTCCAAAATTACCTTGGACCGTTGGATCAGAATCATGACATATCAGTGGTGGAGTTGAATTGGCTTAGGATGGATTTGATGGATATTTCGCGTCCGTGTTTTCCATTAACCTCCGCTCACTTACACGAGCGAGATATTGTTCGAGTCGTTGATCAATTCAAAGCTTCCCTCGTCCGTCGAACTGTGATCACATGGAACGTTCACTTTCAGAATTTCGGAGATCTATCTTTCGCTCATGTTCACCCAACGAAATCCTTTCTCTTCTTTCGATATCCTTACTTCGATCTAGATCTTCCAAACTCTGTGGAATGACCAAACCAAATCACTGTAACTATGCGTTGATTGATCAGAGAATCGATCAATCAAGTTCAATCAATATTCATTGGACTTGATCTACCTTGCTAAACTTGCACATCATCTCTTGAACAGATAATATAACTTCAATTAAATTCACCCAATTCGACTTCACAGCCTCGTTCCAGTACAACCATGAGTTTCACGTGCAACTTCATAGGCGAAGGAGCATCGATCCTTTCAGTGATAGATGACATAGGGTTTACACTGCAAATTATAACATTTACTCATGCACTCATACACAGAGATCAGTCAAACATCCTCTGCAATATTCAATTCTCTAAAACGCCAATTTCAGGCTGCTATATATACACAGAGTAATCAAGCATTTAACAAGTATTCATACTGTCAGCATCTCATTAGTCACACACAAAGGAAACTGCTTCCCTATCACAGTTTAGGCATACAAAGAATTATTCTCTTGTCACATAATTTAGACATGAATTCATCCATTCATACAGAGGTATGCATACTTATCATTTTTCATTCAATCATAAGAAACTTGATACAATCATGATCACCTCCCTTGTCCTGATTTACCTTGTTTGGCCACCTATATCCTGATTTACCTTGTTTGGCCACCTATATCCTGATTTACATTGTTTGGCCACTTCCCTTATGCCTCGTAGGCTTACACACATTTATGCAAAAGGATTCTTAAACCAATTATGGTTCAGATACAAAAACCTCTCAACACACTCCTACATATTATCAACTGTTTCTAAGATTAGAAAACTCTCAATCCCATCTCTATGACTCACTCATGAGATATTAAACCTTCATCAAATAATGCCATTAGATGTGGATTTTGTTACACGACTCACTCAATGACTCATCTAAACTAATGACTCATCATCTATCTAGAATCACACTAAGGTCTGCTTAGGCAAATGTCCAAACCCTAAGGTCTGACCAAACATTGGACTTGGGTGGAGAGCAGGATGCTCCTGCATCAATATATCCATTTTAACCTAAACTATTAAGCACATGAATGGATTAAAAAACCAATGCTTAAAGCTCTCAATGCTTAAAATAATGAATCTAAGATGAGTCTTTGTTGGGGTATTTTATTATTTTATGTCATATATTTATTTTATTATTATGATCAACATTTTTATTATATTTATATTTATTACTATGAGCAATTATGGATCTTAATTTTTCTTTCATTTTAGGTTATTAGCATTATATTACGTTATACATCTCATTTAGACTGATCTCTAGAGTGCACCTCATTTCTCTTGATACAATTACAAGGAAATTAAATCATGCATACGCCTACCATTAGAAAATTCAAACACTAATCAAAACTCAAAAATTAGGTTGACTTGTACCAAAACACCCGTTAAATATAAGAGTATCATAATGGCAAAAGTCCAGAAAAACAAGAGACATTGTACCTGAGCATAAATACAATATTAAGTCACAATTTGGACCAATCTTCCATCAAATGGAGGATAATTATAATCATTTAAGGTCCCCCCCAATTAGTTGCAATTGTCTCTTCGATCTCAACTATGATCATGTCCATTTATCATTTATTGGCATAGATACTCTACAAATAACCAAAGTTAATGTTATAAACTTGTTAGTTTGGACCAAAGGAGGAAGTTAGATGTGCTTATGTTCTAGCCTTGCACAAACCTATCCATTAATTAATGGAGACCTATATGACTATACTGACTTAACAAAGGGGGGCCCCAAGTGGTTTCTTAGTCATATTGCATGTGGCCCTACCTTAAAACTCTAGTAATAATTGCAAATGGGTTATCTCCATCAAGTTTTTTGTACCCACATTATAATTTGTATCGACAACCTTGCACAAATTAAAGCATTATAATATCTAATGAGAAGTCAAATTTAAAATTTCTCTCAAAAAATATGAATCCTAGTAAACATCTTCACAAATTAAAACATTACAATTTAATCTCCTAAATTCAAAATAAAAAACTTTATAAAGATTAGTTACATCACAAATTAAAACATTACAATTTAATCTCCTAAATTCAAAATAAAAAAACTTTGTAAAGATTAGTTACATGATGTCATTGTCTTAAGAATAAAACCAAAAATATTTTTTAAAATTTCAACTCATCCACATTAAAGGTAATGTGAATTCAAAACTTTACATTAATTTTATTTAAAAATAAATAAATTAATTTTAATTAAAAAATAACAATTAATAATTATTTTTAAAATATTTTCATTCACAAAAATATTTATACATTTATATATTTTTTATTTATTTCTCTCCATAAAGGTTGAGATGAATCTACCCATTAAATTTCTAATGAGAAATTATGAAAATGAGTGATAACTTAGTTTACCTCATGAGATTTTGGTCCTCTTGAACTTGTGATTTTGGTCCAATTGAACTTGTATTGTAATTGCATTGATAATTGTTTATTAAAAAAATTTAAAATTTAAAATTGATAAGTTTATTTTATTTATTTATTATAAAAATTAAATTCCAACATCCAATCAAAATAAACAAAATGTAACAATCAATTACATTATCCATGTAATGTTAATAAATAGGTTAAGAGGCATCACATTATTAATCTATGTGATTTGACAATGTAGTTTAAAAACATCATATCAAAGAAGATGAAATAAGCTTTTCAAGATTAAATGAAATTTGGTTTTTCTTTTATTTTCGAACCAAAAAAATGCACATACATAGACTAGACTTTAGTTAAATAAGCTTTTCAAGATTCAATAATTTAATTTGTTTTTTCTTTTGTCTTTAAACCCAAAAGAAATGGATAGACATAAGCTTTTACAACATTTTGGATCTAAGATAAAAAAAATCTTCATTATAAAAGGTTCTTGATATTCATAAAACTTTTGTTTTACTTTGGGTTTGATCTTTGAACTTTTAAAGAAATGGTCGAGGTTATAAATATTTTGTTTAATTTTTAATAATGGATTATTAAATTTATTAAGTTGTTTTTATAAAAGAATTTAGTATTTTTAAGTGGATTTAATGGTTTAAAATCTATGTTTTTTATTTGTAAGTTATATATTTAAATTTGAAGGGAGTAGGGTATGTACACTTCCATATACTAAATAGTTAAATCATTGCATAAAGGGGAACCCATATCTCACAAACAAAAGAATCTAAGTCACGATTTTAATTAGTTCTTGATAAGCATTTATTCATCCTTTATAAACTAGTGTTCAAATTTCATAATGAAATTTACCCCAAGAAAAGTTGTAAAAGTTTATTTTAGCTAAATATTCATTGTCCAAGGTTAACATATTTTTCTAGCTCCTAACTCTTGGGACTTGGACCCTCAATCAATTTATTTTGAAAAAAAATAAATACTTATGTTTGCATGTGTTATTAGATTGTCAAACAAACATGAAAATAAAGAAGTCCATGCAATATTTCAAATATCTTATTTTGAAAAATAAAATAATACATTATCATGTTCGAATAATATACTAATATATCATATTTTGGACAATGAAATATTATATCATATTTAGATGAGATGAAATAATAATAATATTTAGATAAGAGCATGCCTTTTGCTTGGTTCCTTTAGACTTGGCTTGTTTTTCATAAAAAATAAGCCAAGCTTAAAAGAGAAAAAGATAAACCAATCTTAAAGGAGAACTTGTCGTTTGCTAGGCTCCTTTAAGCTTGGCTTGTCTTTGACTGATTTGCAACTTTGATAGATTTAGTAGGTTCAAATAAAAGATGAACCTTTTGATAAGGCTCTGTTAATATTTTCAATTTGCACCCTATTTGTAAGGGTACAAATCATCATCTTTTTATATTTATTATTAAAATTTAAATGCTAGTATCCCATCAAAATGAAAAAAATGCAATAATCTATATATTGTGACTAAATAGTTTAAAATGCATCACATCATTAATCTATATATTGTGACTAAATAGTTTAAAATGCATCACATCATTAATTTGACAGTGCAGTTTAAGAAGCATCACATTAAAGATGATGAAATGAGCTTTTCAGTATTCAATAAAATTTATTGTTTCTTATCTTTAAATTAGAAAAATGGACAGTCATAAGCTTTTGCAACATTTTGGATTGAATGAATCTCTCACATGAAAATCTTCATTATTAAAGAACCGAATTCCATTAAACTCATAAAATTTTTGTTTTACTTTGGAATTTATCATCAACTTTTTAGAGAAATGGGTAGATGTTATATATATTTTGTTTTAAAGAAATGGGTAGATATTATATATATTTTGTTTATTTTTAAATAATGGGTTATTAAATTTATTAAGTTATTTTTATAGTGAAATTGAGTATTTTTGTTTGCAACTTAAGTAGATGTAAGATGTAATGGTTTAAAATTTATATTTCTTATGTGTAAGTTATATATTTAAATTTAAAGGTGGAAGGGTATGTACATCTTCATATACTAAGTAGTTAAATCATTACATAAGGGGGTACCATGTCCCACAAACAAAGGGAACTCATAAACTAATTTGGTGTCTTGGTAAGTCACGACCTTAATTAGTTCTTGATAAACCGGTGTTGGAATTCCATAATGAAATTTACCCCAATAAAATTTCTAAAAGTTTATTTTAGCTAAATATTCATTGTCCAAGGTTAAATTTTTTTTCTAGCTCCGATCTCTTGGGACTTGGACCTCAATCTATTTGTTTGAAAAAAAATAAATACTTGTGTTTGCACTTGTTATTAGAGTGTTGAACAAACATGAAAATTACAAATGAGAGTTAAACAAACATGAATAATATAAATAGTGTAATACAAATGTATGAGAGTTAGAAGGATAGTAAATAATTATGCCGTAGGTGTTCACCAACGAGAAGCGCTACCTTCCACCTCAGAAATATTCCTCGTCTATAAATCCAATAGAATCCTGCTGTGTGTTTTGCTGCTTTTGCACACGCCGACCAGATCACGCCGACCCTTTCGTTGAAATTATTTGCCCCTTTCACGCAAACCTCCATCCGTTTCGCAGCGATTTGCGGACTTCACGCCGACTAAAAATCCTCGGATAGATTCCTCGTCTATAAATCCATTCGAATCTTGCCGTGTGTTTTGCCGCTTTCGCCCACGCTGACCAGATCACACCGAGCTTATTTGCATTATTTGCATTCGACTATCGACCATGTTTTTTTAAGTAAAGTGACCCGACCATTTCGAATCCTGACCATATGTTAGAAAACAAAATTACAAATTCATATCAACTGTTTCATATGTCGATCATGTTTACACAGTGAGAATTTCACGGCGACCAATTTTTAATGCTCGACCAACTCGACTATCGACCATATTTTTTTGCATTACTTTGCCCCTTTCATGCAAACCCCCATCCGTGTCGAAGCAATTTGCAAACTTCACGCCGACTAAAAATCCTGGAATATATTCCTCGTCTATAAATCCAATGGAATCATGCCACGTGTTTTTCCACTTTCACGCAAGCCGACCAGATCACGCTGATCTTATTTTCATTACTTTACCCCTTTCACGAAAACCCCCGTCTGTGTCGCACTGATTTGCAGACTTCACGCCGACTAAAACGAAGTGTCTATCAATTCAACCACACAATTAAGAATTGACCAATTTTTAAACACTCGGAAATATTCTTCGTCTATAAATCCAAGAGAATCCTGCCGCGTGTTTTTCCGCTTTCACGCACGCCGACCGTCTCGTCAAAATTATTTTCCCCTTTCACGCAAACCTCCGTCTGTGTCGCAGCGATTTGCGGACTTCACGCCAACTAAAAATCCTTGGATAGATTCCTCGTCTATAAATCCAATCGAATCCTGCCGTGTGTTTTGCCACTTTCGCACACATCGACCAGATCACACCGAGCTTATTTGCATTATTTGCATTCGACTATCGACCATGTTTTTTTAAGTAAAGTGACTCGACCATATCTTAGAAAACAAAATTACAAATTCATATCAACATTTTCATATGTCGATCATGTTTACACAGTGAGAATTTCATGGCGACCAATTTTTAATGCTCGACCAACTCAACTATCGACCATATTATTTTGCAATACTTTGCCCCTTTCACGCAAACCCCCATCCGTGTCGAAGCGATTTGCAAACTTCATGCTGACTAAAAATCCTGGAATAGATTCCTCGTCTATAAATCCAATGGAATCCTGCCACGTGTTTTGCCACTTTCGTGCAAGCCGACTAGATCACACCGATATTATTTGCATTACTTTACCCCTTTCACGAAAACCCCTGTCCGTGTCGCACTGATTTGCAGACTTCACGCCGACTAAAATGAAGTGTCTATCAATTCGACCACACAGTTAAGTCGACCAATTTTTAAACGCTCAGAAAGATTCCTCGTCTATAAATCCAATAGAATTCTGCCGTGTGTTTTTCTGCTTTCGCGCATGCTGATCGTCTCGTCGAAATTATTTGCATTGCTTTGTCCCTTTCACGCAAACCCCCATCCGTGTTGTAGCGATTTGCGGACTTCACGCCGACTAAAAATTCTCGGATAGATTCCTCATCTATAAATCCAATCGAATCCTGCTGCGTGTTTGAAGCTTTCGTGCACGCTGACCAGATCACGCCGATCTTATTTGCATTATTTGCATTCAAATATCGACCATGGTTTTTTAAGTAAAGTGACCCGAACATTTTGAATCCCGACCATATCTTACAAAACAAAATTACAAATTCATATCAACTGTTTCATATGTTGATCATGTTTACACAGTGAGAATTTCACGGTGACCAATTTTTAACACTCGACCAACTCGACTATCGAACATATTTTTTTGCATTACTTTTCCCCTTTCAAGCAAACCCCCGTTTGTGTCGCAGCGATTTGCAGACTTCACGCCAACTAAAAATCCTGGAATAGATTCCTCATCTATAAATCCAATGGAATCCTGCCGCGTGTTTTGCCACTTTTGCGTAAGCCGACCAGATCACGCCGTTCTTATTTGCATTATTTGCATTACTTTACCCCTTTCACGAAAACCCCCGTCCGTGTCGCACTGATTTGTAGACTTCCCGCTAACTAAAATGAAGTGTCCATGAAATCGACCACATAGTTAAGAGTCGACCAATTTTTAAACACTCGACGAACTCCACTAAAGTGAATCAAAATGGTATTATCTAATTTTACAAATATTATTGGAAACAAAATTACAAATTCATATCAACTGTACCAACTTGAATCTCGACCATATTTTCTTAACTAAAGTGACCCAACCATTTCTTACAAATATTATCGAAAACAAAATTACACAGTTAACAGTCGATCAATTTTAAAAGGCCCGACCAACTCCAGTATCGAGCATATTTTTTTTAAAACTAAAGTAAGCCGACCATTTTGACTTTCGACCACTTTTTAAAGGCTCCAGCAACTCAACTATCGACCATTTTTTTTTAAAACTAAAGTTACCCGACATAGTTAAGAGTCGACCAATTTTTAAAGGCTCGACCAACTCGACTATCGACCATATTTTTTATAACACACTTGACCTGACCATTTTGACTTCCGACCATATATTAGAAAGTGTCTATCATTTCGACGAAATAGTTAAGAAGCGACCAATTTTTTAAGCCTCGACCAACTCGACTTTTGACCAAACTCGCCAGCATTTGGGTTGATACAGTCTAAACAAGCTGTCCAGCTTTGCATGGAAAAATCTTGCAAGATTTATACTTTTGATTATAAACTTGAGCATTCAATGATGGATTGGACATTGAACAACTTTCTATAACGTTACCCACGTGAACATTCATTTCGTTGTGTTTAATCCATCACGAAGTATGAACTTTGCTTCAGTAGTACAGATTTTTTCCTATGGACGTATATCTGGATTTGATGGATTGGACCTGCTAGATATATGATGTAGTGGAGATACGAGAACATATTTCAATGCAAAAATGGTTAAATGTGGTCAGACATGAATGCACCGCCTTTACTCTTCATCGTTTATAAAATTCGATGGGTAAAGCCTCTCTCATTCTTTTGTTGTTCGATACTGGTATTGTCACATAATCTCAGTTTTTTTCTCAGCATTCGAATCGCCTTCAATTTGTTGCTCTTTTACAAACCAAAAACCTTGTCAAGGATCCAAAGATTGATGTTTCCTATTAAAAAAAAGGTTCTCCTCTCAAACAAAAGTCATTTCCCTTGTTATAATTATGTTGTTCTAAATCCTGTTTCTGTTTAATACATCCAAACAAGATTTTGCTGTCTTTTTTTTTTATGTTTTTTCTTGAAAACTAGAGTCTGTTTATGTCAATTATTTACTGGTTTAAGATGAAAGGTTACTTGACTGGTATATATTAATTTTTTTGTCTCCTAGGAAAATTGCCCTTGCAAAAAAGTAATCTTTAATTTAGTCATTTTCTATGTGGACAATCCTATCTTGTTCTCACTGTTCCTGTTTAATACTTAGAAACAAGGTTCTCAGAGTAAATTTAGCCAGAATTATGTTCCCTTTTCTGCTGTTTTTTGTTTGAAACTAGCTTCTGTTTTTTTTGTTGTTTTTTGCTGTAACTTGTATTTGACCATTTACCTCATTTATTTACTGTTTTCAGATGAAATGTTACTTGACTGGTATATATTCATTTACTAATTTTGCAAACAAGAGCCAATTTATCTAGAATTATCTTGTTTTTTTTGTTTCTTTTGTTGTTGAAAACTACACTTTGTTTCTACTATTTTTTGTTTTTGTTTTTGTTGGAAACTAGAGTCTGTTTCTGCTAATGGATTGTCATTTATTTACTAGTTTTAGACAAAGGGTTACTTCACTGGTATATATTCATTCTCTTGTGTTGGTTCTCAGAGTAAATTTAACCAGAATTATGTTCCCTTTTTTGCTGTTTGTTGTTGTAAACTAGATTCTGTTTTTTTGTTGTTTTTGCTATTTTTTGCTCAAAATTGTATTTGACCATTTACCTCATTTATTTACTGTTTTTTAGATGAAATGTTACTTGACTGGTATATATTCATTTACTAACTTTGGCAAATAAGAGCCAATTTATCTAAAATTATCTTGTTTTTTGTTTCTTTAGTTTTTGTTGTTGTTGAAAACTACACTCTGTTTGTACTATTTTTTGTTGTTGTTTTTGTTGGAAACTAGAGTCTGTTTCTACCAATGGATTGTCATTTATTTACTCCTATTTATTTACTAGTTTTAGACATAGGGTTACTTCACTGGTATATATTCATTCCCTTGTGTTTACCAAGCCCTCCATTTTTGTATTCTTGCCATAAATATTCCTATGTATTGCATGAAATATCAAATGATCTTTTGTTATGTTTACTCTTGCAAATATTATGTGTATAGTATTTTTCTGCTCCACCAAATGTAGCAGAAAGTCCACAACCACTAAACACTTTTTTTTTAGGCATGCCAACCAATGATAACAATGATCAACATAATGCACGTAGAAGACTTCTATATGCTCAAAAGAAAAATGCAAACAACGAGCGTCAACGCTTTCTATATAGAGCTGCTCGTCAACTTGTTCATATCCCTTCTCCATTTGACGTTGCTCAACCTCCACTTATACCCTCCACACCATTCACATCCACAACAACGCACCCAACAAGCATGGACCTACATGGTGCACAACAATGATTCCGTACAAGATTGGACAAATTATCTCCTATGAAAATATGCTCTATATGCATGGAGTCATATCCTAGAATTAAAATAAAACACTCTTCTGGTGCATATGCATGTTCTCGGTGCAATGCGGAACAAAATGGCACCTCTATTCCATTGCAAACAATATGGATCCTGGGATACAACCATCAGTGCTAGCAGCCCTTACTCAAGTTGAAGAAATGCTCATTTCTCGAGTTAACCCAATTTTACAAATCACTCATGCTCGTGGGTGCCAATATACATATTATGGCCACACTATCAGCTTCCCACAAAACATTACAATCATTGCCACTTTCCTCCCTCATTTACTTTTAGACATTGACATCCTTATTGTTTGTAAATGCAGTACTACGAAAAATCCTTATGACTTCTTTGTTAGTCGAACACGTGTTCTTGCTACTCTTGAATATAAGCTTTCAAATGATCCATACTACAAAGATGTCCAAGTTAACTCAACTGCATTATCTTCTTTGCCTCTTGAACCAACTGACATTTCAGCCCTCCTTCGTCATGTGACACCCGCTAAAACCCCATTTGATGAACATACCTCAACTTCTACTATTCAATCATCCAACTTCCTCGAAACCCATGAACAACAACCATCCTCCTTTATATCTACACAAACAAATTGTAGAACTGAGGTTGATGAAATCAAATGCTTCTTAGGAGCAAGCGATGCAGGCACTCTACCTTCCATTGACTGGCCCCTAATAGACAGTTTCCCTATTAATGAGTATAACATAATAGGCCTCCTCTCAATGGCCTTCCCAACCTTATTTCCCACAGGAGTTGCAATGCTTAAACAACCACACATTCAAGAGGTTGGTATGGACAATTATGCACTGCACCTTCTTAGATATCATGACAATAGATTTGGCCAACATCCTCGTTTTCATTATTACATATATAACTTGATGATGCACCATCGTAGCCAATCTACTGCTTCCATGTTTGTAAAGCGTAACATCGAAGATACATTGCCTCCAACCATATCAGAACTTGTACAACAATTAAAAGACATGCCAGATGCTAAAATTGCTGAGCAAGTCATGCGCTTCGGATCCACACTTCATGGGACACGCTCCTACTGGAACAAAAGTAGGGGTGAGCTAACTGACATGATCACTCAACACGGGACACCTACATTCTTCTTCATGCTCAGTGCAATTGACACAAAGTGGCCAGATTTGCATTCTTCGATGCTTGGACAAGATCCATCCACTTCAAATCAACAACACCAATAGAGAATTCGCAACCTTATATCCAATCCACACATTGCATCTCAATACATGAACAATAGATTCAAAATATTCCTAGAAGAGGTTCTTCAAAAAGGCCTTCTTACAAAAGACTACTGGTGCAGGTTTGTAATCACTCATATTCCCATGAAAGTTCAATGTATTTAAAACTTACAATATTTGTTCCTTATATTTATATTTTACATGTAGGTATGAATGGAAACATAGGGGGTCTGCACATATACATTGATTCTTATGGCTAGAAAATGCACCCAATATGGACATGTTAAACTGGGCAGATGCTACAAAGGTTGAAGATGCCAAATTATACTTTGACAAGTTTGTTACAGCATGGAATCCTCGTGTCAACCATTCTCAAACTCCAACCTTACAAGCCTCTACTCTAAATGATCCATGCACCCTTGGATCACAATCCATACTTGCAACTAATCACTTGGATGACTATGAAGAACTTGTTAATTGTGTCCAAAGGAACACAAAATGTTCAGAATCTTCTTGTCTGCGCACAAAAGGATAATCTCTTCAATGTCGTTATGGGTTCCCCTTTGATCTACAACCTACCTCTTCCTTATTCATTGATGCAAAAGGACGAAAAACATACAACCCTGCAAGGAATGATGCCCTTCTAAATATTCACAACCCTATGATGCTGTCAATTTGGCAAGCTAATGTTGATTTCCAACCTGTTCTTTCTAGACATCCTGTCCTCAAATATATTTCAAAATATGCAGCAAAGGAAGATCCTAAATCAGAAAGCTACCATGCACTTATTTCTCGCCTTGCAAATGCAACTCCACATGATGCCCCAATCCTTCTACCAATAGGACGTTTTCTATATGAAACTGTTGCAGAAAGAGACATTGGTGCACAAGAGACTTTCCACATGCTCCAAAGACTCCCTCTTTGTCTTTGCAGTCATTTATTCCTTTCCTTAAATGTTAGCGAAAGCGTGTTCCGCCATATTTCCAATGGCTCTCCTGACATCCCAACAACACCCACCTTCATTTCTGCATACATGCAACGCCCACCTGCACTCGAACAACTTACCCTTCTTGAAGCTGCACACTCTTGGTCATACTCACCTCATAGAAAGCAATCACAATGGAAACCAAACAAACCTCCAAAGATTGTTCGTGTCTTTCCTCGCTTCACTACCATTAGAGAGATCCACAAACGCCCAACAAACGCCCACCTGCACTCTCCACAATGACATTGGATCCACAACATTGGCCATAAATTCTAATTGGCTTCGCATTAAAGACCCATATACTGCATGGCATGTTGATTGTTTTCCAGAACCCCCCAGTACCCCTCCCTCTGATGACTCTACCTCTTCTTCAAACCACTTCTCCTTAGCCCCTTCCATGGATGAATGGGAACTCCTTTCTCAACTCCGCCCTGGAAACAACCTCTATGTTGACGAGCTTGACATGCTTGGTCATCGTGACTTTGACAAATACCACAATTGGACTAAAAACCATATTCCTTCAGACATCCATGCAACAACTATATCATTCATTGACGTCATTCGAACGTCTACACATGTTGAAACTAACACCTTCTCATCTTCATGTTCTCCTGCCTCCTTGTCTCCCACACAACGCATGGATTTTTCCCTTATCATTGCACACTCCACAAATGCTACAACCCTTCCCCCACTCAAAATGGTCATTCAAGGAACTACAGGAACAGGAAAGTCTTTCTTGATTTCTTGCCTTAGATCTACACTCCAACATGCCTTTGGCGATAAACTTCATCCTTGCTCCTCCTTGCTCCCACCGGTGTTGCCACTTTTAACATACATGCGTTAACAATACATTCTTCCCTTCGCATACCCATTAGAGAGATGCATCCTCTTGAAGGACAATCCCTTTCAATCTTCCAACAACAATTCCTCCATATCCGATACATAATCATTGATGAAATGAGTTTCGTTGGCCCAAAATTGTTAACCCAAATGGATGACCGCTTACAACAAGCATTCCCCTCCCAATGTACAACTCCATTTGGTGGGTGCTCCATCATATTCCTTGTTGATTTTGGACAACTACCACCTGTAAAGGATATCCCCATGTATGTTGGTGCATCACGAGGGAATGCTCTCTAGCGTATTTTTGACACTTTTGTCACTCTTTCAACCATCTTTCGACAACAAGGAAACACCCCTTCTCAAGTTTCCTTTCAACAAATCCTGCTCAATCTTCGGAATGCAACACCAAATCTTGAATATTGGACGCTGCTGATGTCAAGAACAACTTCGTCCCTTTCACATGAAGACAATCATACATTTGACCAATGCACTCACTTGTATGCAACTAATAGCTTAGTTGCATTGCACAACAAACAAATGCTAAAACTCCTCAACATGCCAATTGCACATTGCTTTGCAGAGCAACAGAAACAACATGTACAAAGCTCAATAGATGATGAACAACTTCCATTCAAGGTTCTACTAGCAATTGGTCAACAAGTCATGTTGACAACCAACTTGTGTGTCTCATCAGGACTTGTGAATGGCTCACTTGGGAAAGTTATTGCAATTGTCTACAATTCCAATGATCAACCACCTACATTGCCGTCTTATGTTGTAATTGATTTTCTCCACTACAAAGGCCCCCCATGGGATTCTTCCAATCCAAATTATGTCCCCATTCCTCCTATAAAAAGGGGTTCACGAAGGCAAGTACCACTTTGCATGGCATGGGGTTTAATAATCCATAAAGCACAAGGGATGACCTTGCAAAATGTAACAATAGATATTGGCAACACTGACCGACAAGGACTTACATTCACTGCAATATCAAGAGTAAAATCTCTATCAGGCTTTCGCATATCTCCACCTTTTTCCTTTTCTAGGTATTCTCGAATGAAAGATAGTCCCTATGTGCAGTGCAAAATACAAGAAGAGAACTTACTTGCTTCAAAGTCTTTGCAGCTACATGCTCCATAAAGTTATATTCCTGCTCCTTTGCAACTCCATTTTTTCCACATCTTCTATTCCTATTGCTACCATCATTCAATATTTTCCTATGAAAGACAAGAATATACTACTCTATAAAGAAGACAAGAAATTTAATCTTCGTATCAGCACTTTTCTTGTACTACTGTATCTTATTTACTTCAATGTGTTGTCATCACTTTGATCTTATCTTAGTCTTTTTTCCACTAAATATAAAATGTCACTATGCTGTCGAGGATCTGTCCACAAAATGTGTGCATGGGATAATGAAGTAATGTGATCGAAATGATAGTCGATTCTCTGTTTGACTAACACTCTCGGTCATTATTTTCTATCTTGAGAAAACTATTAAATACACATGGTTATTGTATCCAAGTCGACGACCGACTAATTGTCTTCCTTTTCGACCGACGACAGTTTCAATACAGTTATATCGACTTAATTGTCGACTTCTTTTGTTGATCGCTTTTTTAATCTTAAACGAACCACTCTTACTGAATTCTAATACTGGTCAAATTCCATAGTTGACATGAGCAAGAATATCATCTTGGTCGATGGTCAATCAATCTGCTCACCGCTCACGCAACAATATGTCAATCATGTTTACAGAGTGACATACTTAAAGAGTTGTCCAATATTTAAAGACTCCACCAAATCCGACCATTTTCACTTCCAACCATTTTGACTTCCGTCGATACCTTAGAAAAAATGTCGAAAAACAAATTAAATATTCATATCAACAATTCAATATGTTGTTAATGTTTACACAGTAACAACTTCAGGCCGACCAAAACAAACTATCCATCAATTGAACCACATACTTAAGAGTTGACCAATTTTTAAACGCATCAACCAACTCGATCAATGGTTAGCATTTACCGACCAAAAAAGATGGTATTATTAAAGTGAGTTTTTAAAGTGATCATTTTCTTTAAAAGAATACGATTTCTGACAACTAGTCGAACCTCGACTAAAAAACAGCTCCATTGAAGAAAATTGCTTTTTGTTGTATTCTTTCCATTTATAGTTGTATAAATTATATTGATTCAACATTTCATTACTATTGTTTACACACATAATTTACTATATCCTCTGCTTACAACAACAACAGAAGTTTACAACTTATCTATGTTTAATTTTACCCATTTAGAGAAATAACACTGATTCCTCTATATTAAATACTAGGTACCTTGTAAACATTTAAATCAAGATTCCTAATTATTCACACTGTATGTTTTCAAATCAGGTATGTTGCAAAAAAAAGACAAAAGAAAGGTTGAACAGATGGACCTTGAAAAGGAAATGACTAAAAAAATACAGATGGAAACACTATTTAATGACACTAAACCTATCATAGGTTGCAGTGCTGAGTTCAAATGGGGCGAGTTGTACATAGCTATCAGAGACGAAAAAATACTTAATTAAACCTCAGAGGAAACCATAATTTATGAAAACATCAAGAGGTCTATCCTTCACAAGGAAACTACGCGGCCATAACTGTTTCATTCCTCAAAGGTTATTGCATGGATCTTGCCCCATGTAGATACTACAACAAGGATAATTTCAAATGCCAATGGGAAACGACTCACATCCTTCCAACTAGCCCACCTTGTAGCCGCATACAAGTTGCCTACCTCCAATGTATTTTTAACTGATGATTGGGTAAGATGTGCCAATATAAATAATGTTGAATGTGCAAGGGAAATGTTGCTACCAGACAAATAACTTAGACCCAAACATACCAATAAATATGCCACTGAAAACTTAAGGACCCCTTACATAATCATAGTCCTATTGTTAAGTAGACTCTTCGGTCTACCAAACGCCAACAACTATAAACTTAGTTGGGTTCCATTGATATACCATGTTGCCACCCATGGTACAATCTTCAATTGGGAAACTATTATTTCAGAAAGTATGGCGTCAACCATTTCTACAACTCAAATGGGCCTTTCACAAGGGAAATCATAATTTTTCATGTCTAACTACCTTATCGATTGCATATTAGTCAACCACCCTTTCCCTAATTTGGGATGTACTTGGAATCGGAATAAAACTCCCATTCATGTAGCATATTGGGCTCACTGATATACAAGGTACTACAAATTACTAAGCAAAGAACTAATCATGCCCCTTTATTTACTTGTCTTCAATAAAGAAGCAAATTGTATGTCAGACAATGCCTTGGATGTAATAGGTGAATATGGAGACTATTACTTCTCATCAGAAGGAACATACATTATAATGTATGGGGGCACAAAACCTCCTTTTCTATTGCCCAAATATGCTACAGATTACATTGTGCATAAATAAGCGATCAGACAAGTATTCATCAATGGAATTGGTAACTATCTCGATCACAACAAAATTGTCTCTTACCCACCTGTACCATTCAACATTGGTGGATACAAATTTCATAAGATTAAGGCAGTGGAAGCCTTTATTGCAGATTTGGAACCTTTTCACTTTGGAACAAAAATATTTGTAAGAAATGACAACAAAGGCAAAGTGGCTAAACATTGTGCTTCTTACAAAATCACTTTTCAGTACTCAAATCACTTTTTGGAAGAAGAACAAATATATAAAAGGGTACACAACATGACAGAGCTACACAACAAACTATATCCGAAGATTGCATCTACTTCTAACCAAACTACAAACAAAGAAAAGCAACCATAAATACATAGGCAAAGAGAAGAGCTAGTAACAATTGGTCGAATTAATCAATCGCCCCCGACTAGCCATAGTCGACAATTTCTACAAGCAAAAAGCAGTCGGAATCGTTCACAAATAGATGGGAAAAACCCACATTCACGCGACAACTCACAGATAGGTTGTCAATCAGAATTAAATAGGTTGTCAAATCATTATTTAATGCAGTCATCTACTTTTAATTCACATGCACCAAAAGCTTCCTCCTTAAATGCCGACCTAGAAGATTGTTGGATACTCTTTTTCCAAGCACTGGAAAACCAGACTTCAAAGAAAACAGAAGCCTTCTGCGAACCTGAGAGTTCTACAGAAACGATGGTTCCAAAGAAAGGTCAGACTACAACCCATTCAGCCACAGCTAAAGTCCGTCAATTGGAGATGGCCCAAACAACATTGGAAACCCGTTTACAGCTGATTCAAAACGCTAAGGTACACGAGCCACACTGGCGAAAAACTTGGAAAGATATTCTTGAGTGGGGAAAGGAATAAAATGGCCATTGGAGGGAGCTAGCTCAAAGACTGCGGACTGCTACCATTCTCCAATACATGAATGCACCTCTGCTGGAACAGTTTGGTGGACTGAAAGACATTATTGATCGATTCATAGTAAGCAGATAACATAATGGAAAATTCTATTTTGACGTTCCAGTCGAAATAAATGATGAGCTCATCAACAAAATTACAGGGTTATCAAACAAAGGTGTAGATATACCCAGTCGACAGACACTAGAATTGATCAAGGAGTTTATAGACCACCCAGCTGGAAAGAATTCTTGAGGGATATTGGTGACCTAGATAAAATTTGAAAATTATAAAATAGCTGTGCGAATCATGTCCACTTCTTTGTCAAGCTCCGGTCGAGGGTCCGATTTAAAAATTGAAATGATAGATCCTGTCCTAGGCATGGAAAAAGAAGGAAAAATATACAACTGGGCTAAGTACCTTGACAAAATTATCAAGAACATATGTATGAAGTGCCAAGAGGTTGGAGCGCCCATTCGTTACCCATCTCTAATCGTCAAGATAGCAATGACGACTGTAAGACCAACAGGAAATAAAGACTTTACTAAAGAAGGGCCTGTGTTAATGAACAAATTCCGTTGCTTTACGAAAGGAGGCAACAGACTTGGGCCATCAACAGTAAAGATTTGGATAGAAGTGTGGTTCAAAGACTTCAAAGTTCGGTCGACTAGATGGAGAGTATCTCAGAATGTTCGTCGGAGTCTGCCTCCGACCGCTCACATTGAACTTGCATTGGACCATACATCATTTTGGTACTTGGAAGGAGCAACCAGACCCACTTAAGATCTCGACTATTACCCTTCGGTCGAGGAAATCTTCAATGAGCTTCAAAGGCATTCCAACACAAAATTGACAATGCCTGCTATCACACACCAAGTCGGCATTCCGATAGTCGAACCTTTAATGGATGCAGAAAAAGAAGAAGCGTATGAAAGCCGCCTATATATGGACAATTTTAATTTTCAACCTCAGCCCATGGCCGGATCAAAACCATTAGCACTTACGCTCATTCCACACCAAGATTCACCGGATGGACCTGGACAATTGGATGAAGAGCCCCTGTCAGACAATCCTGAGTACGCCTTGACGACCGACAATATCCACCCGATGGTCAACCAATTATCCATAGGTCGACATTCAAGAGTTGTACAAATACAGGGCAAGGGCAAAAGAAAAATGACCATTGACGATCCGAGAGTGGAAGATGAAACTAAATTATACGACACCACAACACGAATATTGGAAGATGCAGCTAAGAACAAAATACCTGTCGACGAGTAGTTGCAGAAATTTCTGGAATCTGAGCACCCTCGACCCAAAAAGAAAGTCAAGCTTATCATCGACGATGCTGCTGAACTGTCAGATAACTCAGCTCCACCATCGCCGACCATTGTCACAGAGGATACTATTTTTTCTACACCTATGGTAAGTATCCCACTTGCACTTCAACCTGCATCTCAAGTTTCAAATATTGTACAAAATTTTCCTTCCTCACTTCAAGAAACATTCCAAAATGATAGCGACATTACCTAATTCATGACTCAACTCCCGACCATCTTCCCAAATTGGCGAAAAGTCATAACCAAGAAACGTGTATTTGCAGACATTGGTTCACCGAGAGATTCTACCCCTCCTGGTGTCATCCCAATGGAACTTTTGAATCCATTAGATACCTTAGCACTACAACCAATTGGCATGAGCCATACCCTTCTAGAGCACAATCCTGACACAAACAATCTAATTTTTGGTCAACAGACTTCTTCGTTCATTCCTTTTCCAGTCAATCCGTCGATGCAATCCCATTCACCTCCCCGAAATGTTGTCAACTCACCACAAAATTTCCCCAACGTTCAAGTTTTAGATGTAGTCTTATCCCATGTAGTCAGTCGCAAACCATCTACTAGTTCAAATCCTAACCCTCGTCTTCCAGTCTCTGAAACATGTGTGTCGTCGATAGGTGAAATCAGTACTACTGTACCATTCCACGACCCTACCAACGCGACGAACACAACATCAAAACCAATCCAACTTCAACAACAGGAAACACTAGTTCCAAAAGTCTTGAAAGCAGCAGCAGAAATAATTGAAGCAGCAGTCGAGTCAGTAGAACAAACAACTCACGCAACAGTCAAGACATCAAAACAAGTAACAAGTGAAGAAGTAGTTCTGAAAAACACAGTAGAAATACCAAGAACATCAATACAAGAATAACAGTCTACTGAAGAATCACAAAAACAGACATAACAGACATCAACAATAGTCGAGAATAAAAAAGAATCAGAACAACAAATACCCCCGCCAAAATCCAAAGGAATATCCAAGAAAAAGGAAAAAAACAAAAAAAGGCGCCAACAGAAACATCTTCAGCAACAACAACAACATATGTGCCACATATCTCAATTGAGTCACTTATCTATACATCTCGACCAATTTGGGCCGATCATGACACACTATCCACAACAGGCACCACAAGAAGAGCTCGACTTACTAGCTGATGCAATCAATCGAGAACAACGACATAGATGACTGGAAGCAGAAGACCGGATTCACAAAGTGGAACAATACCAAACTCCATTTCTGACAAAGTGTCAAGAATTAACGCAACAGGTCATACCAATTTCATTCACCTCCGACACGACAAGCACACTTGATAGAGCATTTCGGTTGTTCGAATATGTCGTGTCGAAACTGTTTGAACATCTCACCAAGAACCGAGAAGAACAAGCAATAGTAACAACGTCATTGATGTCACAACAGTTTCTAGCATTCAACTCAGCACATAGTCAGCTCATACAGTATAATGATCAAGCAGAGACAGTAAACAACGTTCTCCGCAATTGGTACAAACATTATGGAAACGTGTTTACAGAAATGCGGGAGACAAGCAAGACAATTGAAAGTATTCATAAAGAACACCAAGTAGCTGATGAAACGATGGCCAGAAGTATTGAGGAACAAATGATAATGGAAAATAGGAAACTGGAGAAATTGGAAAAAAGTGAAGCACAGTGGTTGAACCAGGCTCAAAATAACCTTGAAAAAGTAGAGCAACTCCGACCACGTCTTCAAGCACTGCTTTCAGCTGCAAATGAGAAACTAGAGCTCTTTGGTTCCGACCTATTTCATCTACAGGGAAAAAATACTCAAGAACAGATAGCCCACTTGTCGGCCCTTACAACACTTACTATTGACATCCAGAACACACTGCACCAATGGGAGAGCTTCCAACACCAAATGGCAGTTTCAGCTGAAGCAATTCTCGAGGTCTCTCTGCAACAACCAAAAACAACCAATTCCACTCCAGATAACTCATAACAGCTGCATTTATCACTTAAAGCATAGTTATACACAACTTTTGTTTAGTAATTTTGCATGCTCTGGTGGACTGTTTGCAATATAAGTGGAGAAGACCCGTCGACCAGTGCAAATATGTCGGTCAGTTGCACTAACAATATAGTTGTATAATTGAATGTAAAATTCTATATATACGTTGTTGAACCAATATAATGATTAACTAAGATCTGTCAATGTATAGTTTTACACTTGATATTCAGCTCAACATCTTATATGGTCAAAGTTTTGCAGCATTGTTTAGATTCTCTTATCCTACACATTTCCTAGTATAAATTTATTGTTTTTATTAGTTAAAAGATATTTTGTTTTGTAAAGAGTGGTTAAAACTTCAATATGGCCAGTCTCTTCGGTGGATAGTAATATGTTCGATATTTTTATGGAGTGAGTAATTATTACTTATATGTTGTTTTTTTGTTAATTTATAGTATGATATTTTTTATGGAGTAATCTTTACTTAAATGTTGTAATTTTGTTTATTTATAATGTGTTTATTGCTTTTTTAAGCTGATTTTTTTTCATTAGTGGAGTGACAAGATTTTTGCGGAAATATTTAAATTCATGAAATGGTCAATAACTCAATATTCAATAATATGGACATCGATATATATTTTCATTGGAGAAGTCGACGAGGTTGGAGGAGGCCAGACAGGGGGAGCACGTCAAGGAGGTCGGAGGAAGTCGGTCTCTTAGAGGGGTTAAAACTTCAATATGGTCGGTCTCTTCGGTGGGTAGTAATTTGGTCAATGACCAAATATCATCAGTCGCCTTTGTCAAATATGGTTGACTCTTTTATATTTATAGAATTTCTTCTAATTAATTATATAATTTCGTATGATATTTTTTATAAAGTAATCATTACTTAAATGTTGTAATTTTGTTTATTTATAATGTGTTTATTGTTTTTTTAAGCTGATTTATTTTCATTAGTGTAGTGACAAGGTTTCTGGGGAAATATTTAAATTCATGAAATGGTCAATAACTCAATATTCAATAATATGGACATTGATATATATTTTCATTGGAGAAGTCGACGAGGTCGGAGGAGGCCAGACAGGTCGGAGCACGTCAAGGAGGTCAGAATAAGTCGGTCTCTTAGAGTGGTTAAAACTTCAATATGGCCGGTCTCTTTGGTGGATAGTAATCTGGTCGATGACCAAATATCATCGGTCGCCTTTGTCAAATATGGTCGACTCTTTTATATTTATACAATTTTTTTTTAATTGATTATATAATTTCTAAAGGTAAACACGTAGGCTTTTAATTGTTACACCCACTTAAATAACAATTTCCTTATCATTAAATATATAACGTCTTTGTGTTTATTGATTTGTTGTATACTAAAGGGAAAGAAAAACAGTCTCTAACATTGTTACAAAATTCACTTTTTTCCCAACGGCGTTCACTTTTGCACCTCTAGGGGCAAATGCTAGTAAAATAAAAAGAGAGTGATATAGTTAAATTTAACGTCCATATATGACTATATAAAAAAGTCCATGCAATATTTCAAATATCTTATTTGAAAAATAAAATAGTACATTATCATGTTCGAATAATAAGATAATATATCATATTTGGGACAATGAAATAATATGATATATTTATACAAGATGGAATAATTATAATATTTAGATAAAAACAAGTCTTTTGCTTAGTTCTTTTAGACTTAGATTGTCTTTCATAAAAAAAGATAAGCCAAGCTTAAAGAAGAAAAAGATAAGCCAAGCTTAAAAGGAGAGCTTGTCTTTTGTTAGGTTCCTTTAAGTTTGGCTCGTCTTTGATCGATTTGCAACTTTGATATATTTAGTAGGTTCAAATAAAACATGATCCCTTTAATTAGGATCTGTTAATATTTACAATTTACACCCTAGTTTTAAGGGTGTAAATCGTCATTTTTCAAGTTCATCCTCTTAATATCTATCATTAAAAATTAAATGCTAACATCCAATCAAAATGAAACAATCAATCGCATTAATCTATATAATGTGACAAAGTAGTTTAAGAGACATCACATCATTAATCTATGCTATTTGGCAATGTAAGAGGCGTCACATCAAAGATGATAAAATGAGCTTTTCAAATGTAGTTTAAGAGGCATCACATCAAAGATGATAAAATGAGCTTTTCAAGATTCAATGAATTTTTTTTATTCAAACAAAAAATGCATATGCATAGACTTAAGCTTATGAACTTTTCAATATTCAATTAAATTTATTTTTTCTTGTCTTTAAAACAAAAAAAGGGATAGTCACAAGTTTTTACAACATTTTGGATTGAATGAAACTCTCATATGAAAATATTCATTATGAAAGGTTATTGAATTCCATTAAATTCATAAAATTTTTGTTTTACTTTGGATTTTATCATCGAATTTTTAAAGAAATGGGTATATGTTATATATTTTGTTTATTTTTAAATAATGAGTTATTAAGTTTATTAAGTTATTTTAATAGTAAAATTTAGTATTTTTGTTTGCAACTTAAGTAGATGTAATGGTTTAAAATCTATATTTCTTATTGGTAAGTTATATATTTAAATTTGAAGTTGGTAGGGTATGTACACCTCCATATACTAAGTAGTTAAATCATTATGCAAAGGGGGTTCCATGTCCCACAAACAGAGGGATCTCATACACTAATTTGGTGTTTGGGTAAGTCATGCCCCTGATTAATTCTTGATAAACTGGTTTTGGAATGTCATAATGAAATTTACCGCAATAAAATTTCTAAAAGTTTATTTTAGCTAAATATTCATTGTCCAAGGTTAACATTTTTTTTCTAGCTCCCAACTCTTGGGACTTGGACCTCAATCTATTTGTTTTGAAAAAAAAAACAAATACTTGTTTTTACATTTGTTATTAGAGTGCTAAATAAACATGAAAATTGCAACTGAGAGCTAAACAAACATGAATAATATAAATAGTATAATACAAATGTATGAGAGTTAGAAAGATAGTAAATAATAAATAAAAAGAGTAATATAGTTAAATTTAACATCCATATATGGTTATATAAAGAAGTCTATGCAATGTTTCAAATATCTTATTTGAAAAATAAAATAGTACATTATCATGTTCGGATAATATGATAATATATCATATTATGGACAATGAAATAATATATCATATTTATACAAGATGGAATAATAATAATATTTTGATCAGAGCATGTCTTTTGCTCGGTTCATTTAGGCTTAGCTTATCTTTCATAAAAAAGATAAGACAAGCTTAAAGAAGAAAAAGATAAGCCAGGCTTAAAGGAGAGCTTTTTTTTTGTTAGGTTTTTTTAAGTTTGGTTTGTTCTTGACCAATTTGCAATTTTGATAAATTTAGTAGGTTCAAATAAAACATGATCCCTTTGATCAAGCTTCATTAATATTTTTGATTTACACCCTAGTTTTAAGGGTGCAAATTGTCATCTTCCAAGGTCATCCTTTTAATATTTTCCATTAAAAATTAAATGCTAACATCCAATAAAAATGAATAAAATGCAACAATCAATCACATTAATCTATGTAATGTGACAAAGTAGTTTAAGGGACAACACATAATTAATCCATGTAATTTGGCAATGTAGTTTAAGAGGCATCACATCAAATATGATGAAATGAGCTTTTCAAGATTTAATGATTTTTTTTTCTTCAAACAAAAAAAATAAAGCTAAATGAGCTTATCAAGATTCAATAAAATTTGATTTTCTTTTGTCTTTAAACCAAAAAATGGATACACATAAACTTTTACAACAATTTAAATTGAATGAATTTCTTATAAAAAATCTTCATTATGAAAGGTTTTTTATTTCAATCATCAAATTTATATTTTGTTTATTTTTAAATAATGAGTTATTAAATTATTTTTTTAGTAAAATTTAGTATTTTTGTTTGCAACTTAAGTAGATTTAATGGTTTAAAATTTATATTTCTTATTTGTAAGTTATATTTAAATTTGAAGGGGGTAGGGTATGTATATATCCATATACTAATTAGTTAAATAATTGCATGAAAGGGGTCCCATGTCCCACAAACAAAGGGATCTCATACACTAATTTGGTGTCTACGTAAGTCACGGCCTTATTTAGTTCTTGATAAATTAGTGTTGGAATTTCATAATAAAATTTACCCCAATAAAAGTTCTAAAAGTTTATTTTAACTAAATATTCATTGTTCAAGGTTAACATTTTTTTCTAGCTCCTAACGCTTGGGACTTGGACTCTCAATCTATTTGTTTTGGAAAAAAACAAATACTCGTGTTTGCATTTGTTATTGGAGTGTCCAACAAACATACAAATTGCAAATGAGAGTTAAACAAACATGGATAATAATAATAGTATAATACACATGTATGAGAGTCAGAAATATAGTAAATAATAAAATAAAAAGAATGTGATATAATCAAATTTAATGTCCCTATATGGCTATATAAGGAAAGCCATGCACTTGTTCAAAATATCTTATTTTGAAAAATAAAATAGTACATTATCATGTTTAGATAATATAATAGTATATTATATTTTGGACAAAGAAATGACCAGATGGAATACCTGTAATGTTTAGATAAGAGCATGTCTTTTGCTCGGTTTCTTTAGGCTTGTCTTGTCTTTCTTTATAAAGATAAGCCAAGCTTAAAGGAGAGCTTGTCTTTTTCTATGTTCCTTTAAGCTTGGCTTGTCTTTGACCGATTTACAGCTTTGATAAATTTAGTAGGTTCAAATAAAACTGTGGCCCTTTTGATAAGGCTCTGTTAATATTTTAAATTACACCCTAGTTATAAGGGTGCAAATCATCCGATTTGTCATTGATAATGTGACTTGACGCACATAGAATAATAACTTTTATTATTCAAATACTATGTTATTGTATTCCATATCAATTGTTATCATAATTTCCTTTCACATTTACGATAAGGAAATGGTTTCTTTCTTTTACAAGTTTTTATAGCCATTTTAGAAATTAACTCATTTTTTTAGCTCCCATACCACATCCATCCTCCTATGTAGGATATTTAAACATCCTTGTCAAACACGTATGTAAGAAAAGTGATGTGATCTTCTAACTCTTGGACATATTTCCAGGTCTTGGACATATTTCCAGGTCTTGCAAATTAGAAGAGGGTTCAATAAGTAACAAATGCATTATAAAATGATTCAAGCATTGGCATTGGAAGAAGGAACACTCGCACATTATGAAAATGGAGGGATCCTGCACAATATCACTTTATCACCCCATGAATAGATGTAACACGAGTTAGAAGGGAGGGGTAGGTCACAAGAGGAGGAATGCCCTTCCTTACAGGTCCCCATATCCATATTAACTGTTTATTTTACCATGCCTGATGAATGACAATATAGAGAGTACAGAAATTTGGACCCGTGGATCCCTAGAGGTTAAAACATGCCCTATATCAACAAATCACAACCCAACCAACAATTGTCTTTCTCCCACCTAATTCTCTAGATTATTGGGCATCCACACACATTTGGATTATCACGTGTTGTAACATTACAAGGATTTCAAGCACGTGAACCCTTGTGCTATGTGGAACAAGGATTGCAAGTACTTGGAAATACATAGGGAATTGCAAAGACATCATGAAACGTTTATGTGAAAATACCCTCCCGTAAATAAAATTATATAACTTCAAAGAATAAGTGGTTGAAATCTAAATTAAAGATACAGTTTCTTTACCAGATTATTTTGTACTCTCCATAGGTTGGATAATGTTTAAGGTGTATTCTAAAGAGGATGCTTTATCCATTCAGGTAATTCTAGCTTTTTAATGCTGAAACCCTGGACACCTTTGTTTGATGCTACTTCGTAAAGGAATGATAATGGACCTGTCTGGATTAAAATTCCAAATCTTCCTTTTGACTTATGGAGTGAAGATGTTTTCAAGCTTATAGGTAACTCACTTCGAATTTATGTGAAAACGAACAAGGCTTATCTTAGCACTAGTAGAATGAAAGTTGCAAAGATTTTAGTGATCCTGGATTTAAGAGAAGGTCTCTTAGAGAGTGTTTTCATTCATAAAGGAAGTTTTAATTATGAGAAGACCCTGGATTATCAAAATATTCCTTTTAAATGCATAAGATGTCATGTATATGGACACCTGAACGAGGAAGGGCTTTTACCTTTTGAGAGAAGATTTTGGATAACACATGGTTTTATGTAGTCTAAGATAAGAAAATGGGTTCACAAGGTTGCAAATGGTATTTGGAAGCCTAAATTTTCCTAAAGTTATTCGAAATATAAAGAACCTGAAACTCCAAAAGTTTCAAAAGGCTATGTTATTTCTCTTGTGTCAATGGAATTTCCAGAAGTTTCTAAAATATCTGATGTTGCTATTCTAGCTGAAAAAGGGATTTCGACTTGTTTCAAGAAGGGTTTTATACCAAGTCTAGGGTTTGATGGAGACTTATTGAGCCAATATGAGACTCTATTAGCTGCTCCAGATTGTATCCCTCTTCAAAAGGAGATTATGAATATATTTCAGGGAGGTGTTTCTTCAAGGCAAGGAACTGATGGAGTCTCTCTAAGACAAGATGGGTTTTCATGG
Source organism: Larix kaempferi (assembly GCA_027924585.1). Classification (NCBI taxonomy): domain Eukaryota; kingdom Viridiplantae; phylum Streptophyta; class Pinopsida; order Pinales; family Pinaceae; genus Larix; species Larix kaempferi. The sequence goes on along the minus strand of BSBM01000687.1, from coordinate 1,872,323 downwards.
AAGGATTTGAATCAACAATTTGATCCAGGTAAGCTTATTCTTAACCTACCTCTTTCAATTCCTTTAGATTCTATTACCCCTTCCTTTGAGAACCTTTCCTCGGAGTGTTCTAGTCTTGTTTCATCTAAGACTTTGTCTAAACCCTCAAAGCTTCCCTCTGATCTTCCTGTACCCGATTCCCATTACAAACTGAAACTTCATTCTCATAAAACGCTTAAAAATCATGGATTCTTTGGACCTTTTCTTTTGTCTGATTTGAAGGGAAGACATAAACTTTTCCAAGATGATTTTGAAGACTTGCTGACAGACATTTATGTTTCCACTTCTTGGACTCTTAGAGCAGAGTATATCCCCTCAGAAGTTACCCAATGATCCTTTGCTCTTTTAATTGTCGAGGGATGGCTAAACCCTCTAAAAAACTAGCCCTATGTAGATTATTGGAGGTTGAAAAGCTTGCTGTAATTTTTTTACAAGAAACAATGTGCGGAGGGGAAGATTTAGTAAGAGATCTTAAGCAGAGATTGGTAGGATGGGATTTCTATTTTTTAGATGAAAAAGGTTTTTCCGGAGGGTTAATAAATGGATGGAGAATGAAAGAGATGCAGCTTTTAAAGTCTTGGTCCTTTGCTTTAGTCTTGGGTACGACCTTTTTTTCCTCTGAGCTAGGAAAGGAGCTGCTGACAATAAATTTTTATGGACCTTACTTAGATCGGAAGTAGTTTTGGAGTGAGATTCCAAATAAAAAAATACTAACCCACAACAACCTAATCTTGGGTGGGGATTCTAATTTCTCATTAGGTATTTATGAAATTTGGGGTCATACAACTCAAAGAGATGCTCTTTCGGATTTGTTTTTGAACCTATTAATAAAAGAAGGTCTTATGGATATAGTCCCTTCCAAATTGAATCCAACATGGAGCAATAGAAGGGTAGGCCAGGAAACTATAGCGAAGATATTGGATTTTTTTTTAGTTAAATATTTTGTCGTGGACCTGCATTTATGTTTAATATAGTGGGTGGGATTAGGAGAGAGTCTGACCATAGACTAGTTTTTTTGGAATTAGCTGGGAATGCAAACAAGCCGTCTGCTCACTTTAAGTACAATGCCCTCTAGATGGAAGATGAAGTTTTTGCATCTCTACTTAAAAATGCTTGGGTACCTTTTGATCAGAATGGTAGAAGCTCTATGGCCTCTCATTTCTCAAATAACCTGAAAAAGTTAAAAAAAATGCTTCAGAATTGTCCATTACTATGAGAAAACAAAAAGATGCAAATTTAACTAAAATTGAGGCAAGCTTGTCTGATTGGTATGAGAAGGAAGAGGCAGGTTTTGAATCAAAATCTTCAAAGGATGTAGTATTATGTCTAGAAAAAAAAAAGAGATATATTGTCTTTTCAAGAGGTTGATTGGAGACTCAAGAGTAGAGAAATATGGATCTCAAAAGGAGATTAAAATACCAATTTTTTTCATCAGTTTTCAAATCATAGGAGAAGATACAATGCTATAAGAAAGATAAAAGATGGCATGAGGAAGGAAGTACAAAGTTTTTAAGAAATAGGTTCAGCTGGTATAGATCACTTTGGAAAGTAATACAAATTAGATGGAATAAATAATGTTGTAGAGATGGTCCAAATTATACAATTATACCCAACTATTGTAAATGAGGAAGACAATGAGGAATTGATGAAGGAAGTTTCAACCAAGGAGATTGAAGAAGCAATAAACATTCTCAAAAAGGAAAAGTGTCTAGGTCTAGATGAGCTACCAACAGAGTTATTTCAGAAGATGTTTGATGTTCTAGGAGATGATATTTTAAGGGTGATTTAGGATTCTATATATAATGGGAAAATGCAAGTTGTTTTTAATTCTTCCTTACCTTAATTCTGAAATCTGATTTGATTTCTAATTTTGATCAGTTCATACCTATAGCTTTGTGCAACACTATCTACAAAATAATAGATAAAGTAATAGCTAGAAGACTAAATCCTATTCTAGTTGTTGGAATTTCCCAAGAGCAGTTTGGTTTTCTCCCTGGAAGATAGATACATTATTCTATAGGATTAGTGCAGGAGCATCTCCATTCGATCAGGTCTAAAACTATTAAGGAAGCAACGATTAAAATTGATCTGAAAAATCCTATGACATAGCAAAGTGATCGTATTTAAGGATGGTCTTAACTCAAATAGGTCTCTGTTATTCAATAGTTAAATGGATCATGAGTTGTATAACTACAGTCTCTTTCTCGATTATGATAAACTGAGCTGCTATAGATTTTTTCAGGCCAGAGAGGGGCATTAGGAAAGGATGTCCGATGGCCCCTCTGATCTTTCTACTTATTACAGATGGTCTTAGTCGAACTATTTCCTCAACCAAATCAATGAAAGAATATAATGGTTTAAACATTTGTGGTAAATTCATATAATCTCATATTCTATTTGATGATGATATACTTATTTTTTGTAATGTATCCTTACATGAAAGGGATAAACTACTGGACATTCTAAATATTTTTTTCCTAGATATAGGTATGAAGGTAAACGAAAATAAATCCTTTTTAGCAACAAAAGGGTTAGAATAAACATAATTGAAGTATTATTTGGAAGGATTTAGTTTCAATCAATTTGATTTAGAAGAAGGATTGCAATATCTTGGATTTTGGTTAAAACCTAGAAATTACTTAAAAAAAGATTGGGATTGGATAATCAGTAGATGCAAAAAAAAAATTACTCGTTGGTGCTATCGTTGGTTGTCCAAAGCTAGGTGTTTACTTCTTTTTAAGGAAGTCCTACAGGCAATTCCTATTGGTTCTCCTTTCTCTTTCTTTGGGGATGACCCAGTTTCCGCGTAGTTCTCTTACTTTAGATCCAACAAAATCCCCTTCACTGGCCCTTTCGGCATCAACCTGTGAGCAGGATGAAGTCTCACCCAAAGCAAAGATGGGTGGTTATAGAATCGGGTTTCTGCAACTTGGTGACGCGCGGTTATGTTATGTGAGCTTGTTATGCGCAACTTACTCGACATCTACTTAACACATTATTATCAACATGTATCTGTGCATTTCGCAGTACTCAACAACCTACAGATCCCAACCTCTCCTCTTTGTTTAGTGGGCTGATCCACTAAACCCTCTCTTGATCCACCTTCCTCTCCTTATGGTTAACTCCTCCAAGTGCTATAAGAGAGATGCTTTTCATGAGCTAAGGGGGAACCACTTGAGGCATCCAACCTATGGTCTTAGGAGAATTGCAGAGATAGCTAGAGGAGAGAAGACTTGGAGCTGGAGTTGGCTTGGGCATCAAGAAACCTTTGTAAGTACTTTTCAAGTTTCTCAATAAGATAAATTGTCTTGTTTTCCCATTTCATGTGTATTGTACGAATATTTGATATGAAATGTATCTAGTTTAGATTTGAACTTAGCCTTTGTTTTCAAGGTGTTTGGAAGATCGTATGCTTGTCCTTTGTTTGATTCCAACAGGTTCTAAGCGGGAGCTTCGGGATCGAGAGCTAGAGGTGGGACAAACATCGAATTGAAAGGTGAGTTATATCTTTCATCTCTTCTGAATGCATTCAATCTTGCTGTAAATATTAGTTTAGAAACTCAAGGTAGCATTTGTTTCTCTATTGTCCTAGATTAGAACTAGTTGCATCCTAGTCTATCCTAGGAGAGTTTCTTCTTATCAGTAGGGAGAAATTTCTACAACATGGTCATCTGCTATCTGGATAGAAAACAACTATGCATCTAGTAGATTATCCTATAGATTACTAGGTTCTTCGCATGATTGAATGCGTGAAATATGGTCATGTTGAACCTTAAGGCATTAAAGGGGGATTTATATGTCCATTGTATTCACTTAAAAGGTTTGATATTCAAGAGGTACATGTCATGAGGAAAACCCTCACTATAAGAACAAATGTATATTTTTGAAAAAATTATATCGACAATATAAATTTATACTTCGATTATCGAAGAATGATGCATGGTTATGGAGCAATCTATCGACCCTAGGTGGAGATAGATGTTTGGTTACAATATTATAATTGATTTATCATAAATAATTGGACATATTGAAGACAAGAAATTCACATAATAAGACATTGATATCCATTCAATTCTCATTCAACTACAAAATTAAATCTTATGAAAATATAAAACAAAACAAAATGACATGCGACAAGATTATATAAAAAGAAACACAAGGAAAACACCACGCGGAAGGAAAACATAGTTATTTTTATGTATTCAATTATTGTTAAAAGAGTTGCTTAGGTTAGTTGTGGAATCATGTAGATGCACCCTCTTCACAATGAGTTTTGACCGTGTTGATAACTTACGTGTATTTGTACCCACTTTTTCCATTATCAAAGGCATGATGGGAGCTAAGTGTTGATGTAATGTCATTCATTATTTTGGAAGTATGAAAATATCAATGTATTATAACCAATCCATGTCTCCTTTGTTTTAAAGATATCAATATGTATTACTCTTTGGAAAGGAAACGTATTCTCTTTTGTTCCATTTCGGGCCCAAAAATATGTTGATTAAGCCTTGAATAAACCCCAAAAGTTCAAGTCCCAAAATTGCAAAATTTGAGATTGGTTGTGAGATGGCCTCAGAAAGGGAAATATTCTTGTTTGATCCATGGGGTTCTATATTGAAATGTGATTTCATGTTATTGAGGTAAATCCCACTTTATGTGATATATTGTTCCACTTTTTACAATCCCATGTTGTTAGCTACTAAATTATTTTCGAACAATGATGTAGCATAAAATTTGCCTTTTTTGCAGACATGTGTCATGTTTATGGAAAATTATTAGTTGAACATTTTACCTTCTTTTTTCCAAACTTGATGGTGATTATATTACCGAAAATGGAGTAGGATAACCACGAAGAAAAGAATAGACACACAATCTAAATGAAGAGGTTAACTAGACACCACCAATGATCATTCATGACCTATGAAGTTTCAGTGAAAGGGTAGAATAAATGATCTTAACCTAAATGGCAATGAACCCAAATTTAGTTTTACACCAACAAAAACATTTTTCATACCCCTTTGATATATTGTAAGGATGTTTTCAAAATTACTTAATTGCGATCATAAGGTGAATATTTTGGCTCCATAAGTGAATCATTGTTGACATAATTTTTCCAAAAATGTACATCTATTCTTATCTCAAAACCTTATATACATTTATACTTGATTGTCGAATTGTTATTGTCAGTCATGTTTGAGTCTGGAAACCCTCCCACACCGTCAATGCATGCCTCTAGTCTAACCATGCCAAATTTCAATCCAAGCAAGCACAAATTTAAAAAATTTAAACGTTGGCCCCATGTAGCACATTAATTAATCTATAGATATGGTTTTTTATGCTCCAATGGTTAGTGTAAGTCATGTTTGAGTCTGGAAACCCTCCCACACCATCAATGCATGTGTCTAGTCTAACCATCCCAGATTTCAGTTCAAGCCAACACATATTTAAAAACTTTCAACGTTGGCCCCATGTAGCACATTAATTAATCTATAGGTATGGTTTTTGATGCTCAAATGGTTTTGAGTCTGGAAACCCTCCCACACCGTCAATGCATGCGTCTAATCTAACCATGCCAAATTTCAGTCCAAGCCAGCACACATTTAAAAAATTTCAATGTTGGCCCCATGTAGCACATTAATTAATCTATAGGTATGGTTTTTGATGCTCGAATTGTTAGTGTCACTCATGTTTGAGTTTGGAAACCCTCCCACACTATCAATGCATGCGTCTAGTGTAACCATGCCAAATTTCAATCCAAGCCATCACAAATTTAAAAAATTTCAACGTTGGACCCGTGCAGTACATGATCAAGAACGCCATTTAGGTTAGCATGATAATTGTGCATTTCCTTACTGAGCTTCTCTTTGTTTCGAGAATAATTTAATATTCTCTACTAAACAAGGCCAACCACGTGAAGGTGGAAGCTCTTATGGCCCCTCCCCCCCCTCACATTACTCTCAATTCCCCATAACCTGACAAAAATATCTATGTACAAAAAAAATAAATGTGTAAAATATCTATGATGATGACGACGACGACGACGATGATGTTGATGATGAAGATGATGATGATGAAGATGAAGATGATGATGATGATGAATCCGACCACCTCCCCATACCACCGACGGCAAGAGGCGTTAGATATCAGACTTCTCATGACTTCAAAAGAATCCGATGAGCTCGCTAAACCATCGACGAAAAACGTCCTTGGTCTTTCTATGTATTTGCATCAGATATCATACAACGATGATGATGATGATGATGATGATGATGATGATGATGATGATGATGATGATGATGATGATGAAGATGGTGATGACGACGATGACGATGATGATGATGGTGGTGGTGGTGGTGGTGGTGATGATGATGATGAAGATGACAATGATGATGATGATGAATATGGTGATGATGATGATGATGATGGTGGCGGTGGTGATGATGATGATTTAGATGATGATGATGATGATTGACGGGTTGTGCATATGAGCCTTTTTGTTCCTTTATTCTACCTTGTCTATGACTCTTTTTTGCATACTCATGTATTACCACTAGCTCTCTTGCTTACATCTTGCACATTTTTTCTTTGGTAAGGATTGATCTTGTCCTCTTTGATATTTGTCGATTGCTTATGATTGGATAGAGTTATGTTGCCATTATTGCCTCACAAAGAAGTGTTGTTTCAAGTTCTCTATCAGTTTACCTACAGGTTGCATAATGAAGGGTTATGAAAGCTGGAGGATATGCATTTGAGTCTTGAGCTATTACACAAAGGTATCAATTTCATGTATTTCTTTACATCATTTTGGTTACTTAACCAGCATTCACATGATGATGTAGTCGATCCAAGGATTGGATATTTTGTACTTAATTTAGTACCTTGGGTCTATGATGACTGATAGTTGACTACTCCGATATCTCTGGGATCGTCTCCACTTTCCATGATGTAGGCTCCTGAAATATCTCTTTGAAGATCTGTAGATAGGCCTTAATTGGAAACCTTTTGTAACTGTACGATCTCTCATATTTCTCTCATAGGAGTTGATGTATAAAAGACATTGGGACTCTTTAGAGGGGTTAGCCACAAATTGCATAAGATCTATTGCACACTGTATCAGACCTTTATATAATGAATTTACGGTTTACATGATATGAATGTGTTGATCAATTTCGTGTGATTGAGTGGTTGTTCAGCTCCTGTTGCTGGAGGCAGGGCCCCCTTCTGTAATAGGTGATGTTATAAGTAGGATTTCTTTCCTTTATGCATGATTGTTCAGGTTGATGAATTTAATGTTTGATGCAATGTGATTGATTTAATTGTTTAATATTTTGAATTTGTGTGTTGAACATAGCTGAGTGTGAATTCTTTAATTAGAGATACGATTGGATTGCACTGTCATTTCTATTACAATTACAGAGGAATAGATGAATGATGAACGTTGAATTAGAATTACTCCTGCGGTGAATTGATGCATTAAGTTATTATTGGAACTTTGTTGTTAGTGCATAAGGTTATAGGTAGATTATAGAATTTAATTGGTCTGTTTAGTTTCTTCATTTCACCTATATTTTATCGAATTATTTCCCTAGGAATTTCTCAGTTGGTTAATTAGATTTAGAAATCAATTGCTTTCTGTAGTATGACAGAGTGTTGTTAATTGTTGATTACTTTCCATAGCATAGCAGAACATTCTTGCAGCTGATAGTTAAGTGTTTGGATTTGATTGCAAGATTATTTCTGTAGCTGGCAATTTCTTAGGAGTCTATTCACCAAAACATTGCATCCTAATTTCAACTCAGTAACTCCTTGATTTCCTCTGTGTTAATATCATCCAAGTTGTAGTGTATGGCATATATTTTTCTTGGTAGCTCATAAGCCTTCGTGGCCTTGGGTCGACAAATTATGAACAACTTTCTGTTTCAATTTAATTAAAAAGGAATTAAAGAGATCGTCATTTTGGCGCCGTTGCTGGGGAGATGCTAAGGACATTGTAGTTTGATTGATTATTTTGGTTCCAGTTGCGATTTATTTCCTTTCCTTTTGAGTGGATTGTGTGTGACATTTTTTCTTTGGAAATATTCTGGTGTGATTTCATAGGAGGGTCAAGTAAGACGCACCGACATATTCATTAAGAATATTGCCTGCCGCAAGTCCCTGTGATCCTGGAACATGCAAAGTATTCATGCGTAGAGTAAGAGATAGTACAGGTAGACTTGTATATGCATATGATACCCCCCCAGGTACTAACCGTGCAGGAAGCGCAATAAGAGGAGGACGTGTTCAGGGAAGATCGCCCTCTATGGGTAGTTCCAAGCCACAATTCATTCAAGAAAAAGAGTTTGTTAAAAAAGAAGGGTTTCCTAAGCAACTCCGTGTTAACAATAAAGAAGGTGAGGAACGATTGTTTGTTGAGTCCCCGTTATCAGCCAGATCAGCTACTTTCTAAAATCCAATGGTGAATATGGACAGCGAGGGAGAACACATTCCCCGCGGAGAGGATGCAAACCGAGGAAATACAAATGGAGAATCAAGTACTGGAATGGTCACTTTCGAATTTCCAATTCGAAATTCCGGATCTACACTTACAAACCAGATGAAGAACATTCCACATTCTGCATTGCCCAATTTTCATGGTATGGAAAGTGAAGACCTCGATACATTCCTATTTGAATTTGACGTCCTCTGCAGGAGCTATGACTATGTTACAGATCACTAGAAGCTCAAAATTTTTCCAACCACATTAAAAGGCTAGGCTCTGAGGTGGTTCATGGGGCTGGGAGGGGACAGTATAACAACTTGGGCTCAAATGAAGAAGGTATTCCTAGATAAATATCAATAATATTGCAAGGACAAGGATTAGAAGGAAGCAATTTTTAAAATGACCCAGCAGGAGGACAAGAACCTAGAAGACTATGTGGAGAGATTCCAATATAATTTGCAAAGATCGAGACATAATGCGTTAAATGATGATACACTAAAAATTCTGCTCCTACAAGGGATCAGAGATGATTTCATTGATCTGTTGAATTTGATGGGTGCAGGGGATGTATCCCTACTAAAATATGTGGAAATATGCAACCTCTGCAGAAGGTATTCGAGAAATTCCTCCAGATCGGGAAGAGGAATCAAGGACACAGTAAACAGGACCACCAAGACCTCAAGAGACAAAGTTTCAAGGGTGGAGATTGGAAACCTCTTGGAGGGTTTCAAGACCGACATACTCAGTTCCCTGAGCTATCAGTTAGATGCACTTCAAGCAAAGAAAAGGCAAGAGGAGGAAGATCGAGGTTTGGCTATCTTTTTTCCTAAATGCAGAAAGAGACACCCTCTCAAGAACTGCCCATTAGACAGAGTGGAAATTGTCCTTCTATGCGATTTGGAGCACCCTACGAAGGAATGTCCTTCACTGCTAGGACTCAAGGCTATATATGAAGAAGCAGGGACGGATGCAGAACCAGTTTGTTTTATATCTCAAAAGCTTCTGTGGAAACCCTGACCTTCAAGTACAGTACTGGATCCTGTTATCTCCTCAAATATTTTTTTTAAAGTTTTATTATGTGAGGTGATAGGAGGTCATTTGAAAACGAAAACACATTATTAAAGTTTGTGTTTAGGCTCATTTTAATGAGTTCTAACTCATAATACATCAAGAAACTTTTGAGACAAGTTTTTATTTCAAAATACTTAAAAAACAGGTTTCGGTAGCTAAGTGCTTATTCAAAACGGCCCCTAAGCTACCGAAAGCTCTGCTTTCGGCAGCTTAAACAAAATTTTCGAGGCACTCCTAACTACCGAAAGGGAAAATTACAGCGTGAGTTGTGGGGCAGTTTTCGGTGGCTTGGGCGAACACGATGGTGTTCATTAGCCACCGAAAGGTAAATATTTTTCGTAGCTTACCATCTAAAGGTTGGGTCGCTTACAGCCACCGAAAGCAAAGAGCATTGGTTAAGACCGTTTTCCGGTGGCATACAGTGTCAACGGTGGATTATAAGCTACCAAAAGGAGAGGCATTTTCACCACTTTTTCGGCAGCGCTCGTGTTCAAATGCAAATTCATTCCAGCTACCGAAAGAGCAAGAGAACTTCACTTGTCATCAAGAAGCTGAGACAAAATACATTTTTGCCATTTTGGAAGATTAGTTTCAAAACAGAGCTTTCGGTGGCTTAGGCAGGCTTTCATAGTTGTTCTTAGCCACCGAAAGCAGAGCTTTCGGTGGTTTACAGGTTCGAATTTTGGCTCTTTAGCCACCGAAAGTGCAAAACAGGGCAGAGAGGCATTATTTTTTGCCCAGATCACGGTTTTTGCTTCCAAATGGAAAGAGGATGGTTTTTAAGTGAAGGTTTTAATTAATAGGATCTATTTCAATGTGCTGTTCCAGTTTTGAAGGTGCCAGCAAGATGGAAATAATGAAGAAATGTGACGTTTTTTACTCTCTCGAGTCATCATTTTCAAATAACGATTCTGAGCGTCTGGAGAATATTTTTGCAAAACGCTCAGAGGTTTTTGTTCCTAACATTTCATAGAACAATAAACTCACCCCGTTTTCCTACAGGTGTTGCATATTGAGAGAATCGAATCTGTCACTGAGCCCCAATTTTTGGATCCCAGAACCTGCCTGTTTGACACTTGCTTTTGAAATGCAGATATTGGGCAAACCAAAACAAGTTTCAAATATCTGAGAGAGGTTTTTTCTCAAAACAGATCAATGAACAATAACCTCTTTCAGTTTATATGCGGGTGTCACATATCTGGAGAACTGAACCCATCTCTGAGCCTCTTTTTCAGTAGTTTCAGCAAAAGTGGCATTTTACTGTGCAGAGTCATCATTTTCAAATGATGATTCTGAGCGACTGGAGAATCATTCTGCAAAACGCTCGGAGGCTTTTCTTTCTGACATGTCAGAGAACAATAATCTCTCTCTGTTTTCCTACAGGTTCCACATATTGGGAGAATAAAACGTATCTCTGAGCCCCATTTTTCAGCAGTCTGGCCAATTAAAAATGATTTTTCCTGGTTTGTTGAAAAACGGTTTTGGATTTTCCATCTGGGGTAAATTTGATCCATATTCTTAGGATCTGGAGAGAGGATGTAAAGGCTATAAAGCCCAGAACTCATGTAGAACAATGGTTGGATTTTGGAGGGTGCTACTTAACTGTATTTTGTAAAGAGACCTCTTTCTTTAATATGATCAGCCTGCAAGCTTCTTTCACTCATTGTTATCAGACCTTGTTTCTTATTTTTTGTGATGTGCTATTGAGTTGAAGGGTATTCTTTGCCTATGTTTGTAATCTGTGTAACTTTCATATTACTATTGATTATCAAGCTAGGATCATTAGCATTCGTTGTAGGTTAATTGGCCCATCATATGTAATTGTTTTATATATGTTCTGGTTAATTGATCAGTTTCCTTTATCCTTTTTACCTATCTGATAATAGTCCTTGAGAGCCTTGCATTGTTTGAGTGTATTCGAGACTGTCTTGAGTAGATTATGTAGTAATATGGATATTCAACTTGATCCACCTTATTATATTATTGAGATATTGATTAAGTTACCAGGCTTCTTCGAGTTACAGCCTAGAAGGACTCCTGGAGTGATAACAAATTGGCGCCGCTGCCGGGGAGAGGAGATTGAAGCTCAACTTCCTTGGGAGAACGACATAGATCCAAATTTGATAATAGACAAAGCCTGGACATTTTCTTGGTTGTAATCATCTATCTGGCGACTCCATGAAGGACAGATTCAGTGGCAGCTCCATTGTTCAGAAATCTGTTGGCGACTCCACTGGTATGAAATGAACCAGATCTTAGCAAAGAGGTATGCATTTTGCAATTTCTCAAGTATTGTTGGTTACCCTAACCCAGTGCCTAGTAGAGATGAATGGGAAAATAGTCTTCCCAGATTTTGAGGAGAAGAATGGGAAGTTCCAACTGAACACTTGCTGGATTTTAATGACTTTATTTATCGGCTTGAAATTGTACATGAAGATGTCCAAATTAAGCTTTTCAGGTATTCATTAGAAGGGATTGCTCTTGACTGGTGCCGGTCTCTTCCAAATGCAAGTGTTATCTCTTTGGCAGATTTCCATTCAGCCTTCAATTCCTGTTGTAAAGATTATTTTCTAGTTGAATATCTTTTTGAAGGATGTTATGAAGAGTTTTCTTCGTATCACAAAGATTTTGCTTGTCACAAAAATCAGATTTGTGATAAAGCTTCTATTATTGAAGATGACATTTTCCATGAAGATTAAGAGGTGTTAAATGATAGTAATGACATAGAAATATCTTACATCAGATCAGATATGTCTGTTGTTTTAACTATTGATGAAGATCAACATTTTTATTTTGAATGTATTGATGTTAAAGAACAAATGTATACATCAACAAGAGAAACTAGTAAATCTGAGTCAGAAAGATTTGGTGAAAGGGGGCAGAAAGGTTTATATCAGCGGTTTATGATGCATATTTCTCTGTCAGATGTTGAGCAGACAGCCCTGCATGAATTTCAAGATCCAATTTCCAATTACATGGAGATGCTTCGCAGTGAGAAAATCTTAGTTGTTTCCATCTTTAAAGTTGGATTTTTGGGTTGTAAGCATGATTTTAAAGATTATGTTTCACATGCTACAGTCTGGATGTCTCTGACTTTGCATAAAGTGGGAAGTCAATTACTTTCTTGGCTGCATTGAAAATTCAGTTTTACCTAATAAATCTGCCTCTACTGGTTAGAGTAGGAGTAGGTAGAGAGAATAAGCTCGTCCTATGAGCAAGTAGATTCTTTCGGTTGTTTTCAGTTTTCTTCAATAAACAAGCAGGCTACATGCAGGTTACAAGTTTGCAGGGGATCAGTTCTAAAGGCCAGATGACTCCATTTCCCAATGGATGCAAGGCGTTGCCAGCATGTTTACAGTTTAACATTTGTGGACAGATTGCATAAATTTAGTGGCAGTTTAAATGACTCCATAGCTCAATGGTAAAGGAGACTGGAACTACCAAGTTCTTGAAACCTCACAAGGAGGCTTTCATCCCCGAGTAGGAGCCAGATGTTATCTCCTCAAATTTTTTTTTTAAGTTTTATTATGTGAGGTGATAGGAGGTCATTTGAAAATGAAAACACATTATTAAAGTTTGTGTTTAGGCTCATTTTAATGAGTTCTAACTCATAATACGTCAAGAAACTTTCGAGACAAATTTTTATTTCAAAAAACTTAAAAAACAGGTTTCGGTAGCTAAGTGCTTATTCAAAACGGCCCCTAAGCTACTGAAAGCTCTGCTTTCAGTAGCTTAAATGAAATTTTCGAGGCACTCCTAACTACCAAAAGGGCAAATTACAACGTGTGTTGTGGGGCAATTTTCGGTGGCTTGGGCGAACACGATGGTGTTCATTAGCCACCGAAAGGTAAATATTTTTCGTAGCTTACCATTTAAAGGTTGGGTCGCTTACAGCCACCGAAAGCAAAGAGCACTGGTTAAGACCATTTTCTGGTGGCATACGGTGTCAACAGTGGATTATAAGCTACCAAAAGGAGAGGCATTTTCACCACTTTTTCAGCAGCGCTCGTGTTCAAATGCAAATTCATTCCAGCTACCGAAAGAGCAAGAGAACTTCACTTGTCATCAAGAAGCTGAGACAAAATACATTTTTGCCATTTTGGAAGATTAGTTTCAAAATAGAGCTTTCAGTGGCTTACGAAGGATTTCGCAGTTGTTCTTAGCCATCGAAAGCAGAGCTTTCGGTGGTTTACAGGTTCGAATTTTGGCTCTTTAGCCATCGAAAGTGCAAAACAGGGCAGAGAGGCATTATTTTTTGCCCAGATCACGGTTTTTGCTTCCAAATGGAAAGAGGATGGTTTTTAAGTGAAGGTTTTAATTAATAGGATCTATTTCAATGTGCTGTTCCAGTTTTGAAGGTGCAAGCAAGATGGAAATAATGAAGAAATGTGGCATTTTTTACCGTCTTGAGTCATCATTTTCAAATAACGATTATGAGCGTCTGGAGGATATTTTTGCAAAACGCTCAGAGGTTTTTGTTCCTAACATGTCATAGAAAAATAACCTCTCCCTGTTTTCAAAGATCTGAGAGAGGTTTTTTCTCACAACAGATCAATGAACAATAACCTCTTTCAGTTTATATGCAGGTGTCACATAGCTGGAGAACTGAACCCATCTCTGAGCCTCTTTTTCAGCAGTTTCAACAAAAGTGGCGTTTTTACTGTGCAGAGTCATCATTTTCAAATGATGATTCTGCGCGACTGGAGAATCATTCTGCAAAACGCTCAAAGTTGTTTCTTCCTGACATGTTAGAGAACAATAACCTCTCTCATTTTTCCTACAGGTGCCATAGATTGGGAGAATCGAATGCATTTCTGAGCCCCATTTTTCAGCAGTCTGGCCAATTAAAAATGATTTTTCCTGGTTTGTTGAAAAACGGTTTTGGATTTTTCATCTGGGGTAAATTCGAACCTGCTTCTTAGGATCTAGAGAGAGGATGTAAAGGCTATAAAGGCCAGAACTCATGTAGAAAAATGGTTGGATTTTGGAGGGTGCTACTTAACTGTATTTTGTAAAGAGATCTCTTTCTTTAATATGATCAGCCTGCAAGCTTCTTTCACTCATTGTTATCAGACCTTGTTTCTTATTTTCTGTGATGTGCTATTGAGTTGAAGGTTATTCTTTGCCTATGTTTGTAATCTGAGTAACTGTCATCTTACTATTGATTATCAAGCTAGGATCATTAACATTCGTTGTAGGTTAATTGGCCCATCATATGTAATTGTTTTATATATGTTCTGGTTAATTGATCAGTTTCCTTTATCCTTTTTACCTATCTGATAATAGTCCTTGAGAGCCTTGCATTGTTTGAGTGTATTCGAGACTGTCTTGAGTAGATTATGCAGTAATCTAGATATTCAACTTGATCCACCTTTTTATATTATTGATATATTGATTAAGTTACCAGGCATCTTCAAGTTACAGCCTAGAAGGACTCTTGGAGTGATAACATATCCCATGCAATCATTTAATCCTTATTGGAATAATGCTCAATTACATCAGTCACAAGTTCCACAAGCTCCACAAGTCCAACAAAACTCTCAGCCTTGGTACCCACCTTTGCCTCAACAAACTTGGGCACCTTCCTATCCCCAAAACAACCCTTGGCAATCAAACTGGAGGAATTCAAATTTTGGGAATCAACAACAGATTCAGCATTTAGCTCCTCAATTACAAAGTCCTCAATTCCCATTTGCACCAGTACAACCATTAATGCAATCTCTTCTACAACTTCAGTTAACCTTGCCATTGAACAATCCACCTCCAAAACCACTCCTTCCTACACAACCCGCTCCTAACCCTAATAATAGGGTTGGACAGCTTGTAATGGTTGCTGAAATACCTAATTATCCAGCCTATTCCATCTCCACGGTGGACTGCGACGATATCCAATTACTTTCTGGCAGACAAATTAATAAAACTACCTCTCCTATAATTACAAAAGAGGAAGAGGAAGAGACACCAGAAATCTTACCAGTCCAATCCGAAGAGATACCAGTGCGATCCGAGGATAATTTACCCCCCATCCCACCCAGGAAATTGCCCCAAGCAGAGCAAAAGAAACCTCCACCATACCCTAAGCGCTTAACCATAGATAAGTTGATGCCTTAGTCAGAATTTGATCTCCTTGGAGGATTACGAAATGTCTGTGTAAAAATTCCATTATTTCAAGCTATCAAACACATTCCCATTTACTCCAAAGCTGTCAGAGAGTTATGTTTGAAAAAACCAGGCAGAAAGAGGAAAGACCCCCCAACAGTCCATGTGATAGGAGATTTGGCTGAATTGATGATGGGTAACACTCTTACTGCTAAGTACTCTGACCCTGGTAGTCTTGTTGTTAGAGTGAAAATTAATGGCATTTCTCTCTCTAATACACTGAGAGATCTGGGAGTAGCTATTAATGTCATGACTAAAAGAACAATGGACAGATTGGTAATTACAAAACTCAGGAAAACTTCTACTATTTTACAGTTGGCTGACCAATCTCCTGTAAAACCAGAGGGCATCATAGAAGATCTGGTTATTTGAGTTGACTCATGGGAGTACCCGGTGGATTTTATGGTTTTTCAGACAAAATCTAACTTGGGAGGCTATCCCCTAATTTTGGGGCGACCATGGTTGGCCATGGCGGATGCTTATATTTGGCTGTCGGTCAGGAAACATGCGCATATCTCATGGTCATGCTGTTAAAGAACTCACTCTGTATCCTCCTGCGAAGCCAATAATACAACCAAAATTCCCTTCGTGGCCAAATGAAGAGGAAATTGAGCAAGCAGATGAAACCCTACAACTGTACATGATCGAGCAATCGCTGGAAGCAAAACAATTAACTGAGGATGATCTGCTTAGTCAATTCATTTCTTCCAGTCCTTCGGGAGACTTTGTGGATTTATTTAGTGCAGTTTGCGCTACTCAACAAATTGACAGCATTCCAACTTCCTCTAATAATACCGTTACGCCCGATGGTGAGTCTGCAATTAAAGAAGTGGAAATTGAACCTGGCAAGCTCCTGAAAATTAGCTCTACATTGTCAAAGCAGGAAACATACCATCTTACCTCGGTATTAAGAAAACACAAGTCCGCATACGCCTGGGATTATAGTTATATGAAAGGTTTGCACCCTGACCTATGCACACACCATATATATACTAAGGATGATTCCAGACCCATCAGGAAACCCCAGCGTAGGATGAATCCAGCACTCAGAGAAGTGGTCAAAGAAGAACTTCAGAAGTTGCTGGCTGCAAATTTTATTTATCCCATTTCTGATAGCAAGTGGGTGTCTCAACTGGTCATAGTTCCTAAGAAGAATGGGAAGTGGCGTATTTGTGTTGATTATAGGGAATTAAACAAATCTATGCATAAGGACCATTTTCCATTACCCTTCATCGATCAAGTGTTGGACACACTAGTGGGAAAGAAGTATTTCTCTTTTTTGGATGGCTTCAGTGGGTATAACCAGATCAGGATAGCACCGGAAGATCAATAGAAAATGACATTCACATGCCCATGGGGTAACTTCGCATACCGCGTGTTACCTTTCGGATTATGTAACGCCCTTGCCACATTTCAACGGTCTGTTCTCAGTATCTTTTCTGATCTTGTTCATGACACTATGGAAGTTTTTATGGATGATTTTACATCCCATGGTGAAGATTTTGTAGCAGCTTTGAATAATCTGGATAAAGTACTTACACGATGCAAGGAAGTGAACCTCTGCCTTAGTAGTGAGAAATGCAGAATCATGCTCACTCAAGGTGTTGTTCTGGGTCATCTCATATCTCCCGATGGCATCAAAGTAGACCCAGCAAAAATCCAGGTGATCAGTAATTTATCAGTCCCATGAACACAAAAAGAGGTATGCAGTTTTATTGGATATGCAGGTTATTATAGAATATTTGTTCAAAATTTTTCGAAGATTGCTCGTCCCTTATTTCTGCTTATGTCAAAAAATAAACAGTTTGAATGGACGAATGATTGTCAACTAGCCTGGGAAACTTTAAAACAGAAAGTCTCTATAGCACCTATCCTACGTGGACCAAATTGGTCCCTTCCTTTCCTAGTTTCTACATATGCCTCTGATACCACCATAGGAGGAGTCCTAGGCCAGCAAGAAGATCAGAAACCCTATGCCATATATTTTATTAGTAAAAATATGACTATTGCTGAACTTAATTATACAGTGACCGAAAAAGAATTCCTGGCTTTCATTTATGCCATCAATACATTCTGCCATTACATTACAGGATACCCAGTGATTTTCCACACTGACCACTTTGCTATCAAATACCTCATGAATAAACCCATCACAAATGGCGGAGTCACTAGGTGGTTGATGTTGCTACAGGAATTTGACATTTCAATAATGGACAGGCCGGGTAAAACTAATGTGGTTGCTGATTTTCTTTCAAGAATAACTATTGATGAAGAATCTCAACTGGTGGATGATGCTTTCCTAGATGAACACTTGTTTTCTATTTCTACTAATGTTCCTTGGTTTGCAGATGTACCAAATTATTTGGTTGCAGGAAGACTTCCGGGGCATATGACATCAAAATAAAAGAAGAGGATTGTGCAGCGTAGCAGCAGATTTTCATGGATTGATAGCTATTTGTTTTATACAGGACTAGACTTGGTGATCCGGCGATGTGTTCGTGAAGATGAAATCTATCTAATTCTGAGAACCTTTCATGATGGTCCATGTGGAGGACACTTTGCCTATAAAAGAACATCCCACAAGATTCTACAATTGGGGTATTATTGGCCCACAATATTTAAAGATGCCCGAGAATATGTCTAGAGTTGTGATAGTTTCCAAAGGATGGGGCAGCCACTTCAGTCTGAAGAAATTCCACTTCAGACTCAGCTTGTGGTGGAACCATTTGAGAAGTGGGAATTAGATTTTGTTGGCCCTATCAAACCTCCATCCAGGAAGAACTCATACATTTTAGTCTGCATAGATTATGTAACTAAATGGGTAGAGGTGAAGGCACTTCCAAGGGAAATAGAGCAGGCAGTCTCAAAATTTCTATATGCAGATATTTTTACAAGGTTTGGAGTTCCAAGGGAGATTGTTACTGATGGAGGCTCCCAATTCACATCTAAACTTATCAAAGCTCTCACAACAAAATACCACATTAAGCACAGGGTAACTTCACCTTATCACCCTCAGGCCAACGGGAAAGTGGAAGGCACAAACAAAATTCTGGAATCTGTTCTCACAAAGACTATTCAACTTTATCAAAGAGACTGGGCTAATAGGCTGCCTAAATCCTTATGGGCCTATAGAACAACATGGAGAAGCATACTAGGTTTGAGTCCTTATCAATTAGTTTATGGCAAGCAAGTCACCCTGCCAATAGAAGTTGAGATTAAAACATTAAGAACTGCATTTCAATTAGGCATGGATTTATCACAGGCCCAACATACTCGCCTACAATAGCTTAATGAGATTGATGAATTGCGACTGGCGGCCATAGAACGTACAGTCATTGTGCAACAACAATGAACCAAGTGGCATGATAAATTCATCAAAACTAAGTATTTTCAAGAGGGTGACTGGGCTCTTCTCTACAACTCTAGATTCAAAATGTTTAAAGGTAAACTTCACACTCACTGGTTGGGACCATATGAGATTGAAGCAATTTTTGATAATGGCACAGTACGACTCAAAACCATTGATGGTGAGGGAACGCTTCTTATGGCCAATGGTCACCGACTAAGGCCATACAAGAAGCCATTGTCCAAAGAGGCATTCATCCACAATATTGTTGCTTGCAGGTGTACCAATGATTTTGAGATTTCCATCTCAACCTCTGAAGCAGAATTAAAAAAAATGATGAAAATGAAAAGTGGACTGTAAAAATCCTCCTGGGACGCAACGCTTAAAAAAAAAAAGGACCGTGAAAATCCTATTGGGACGCAGCCTTAAAAAATAAAAAATAAATAAATAAAATCATTTGTGATACTAATAAGTCTATCTATTGATTCGTTGCAGGGACATTCTATCATAATCCCCCTTCTTATTTTTTTTCATCCATCCCATCCTTCCCTTGATATCACTCGCTGATGGATGGCCTTGCTCTCTTGGATAACAATTTTTTAAATGGTTTTAGACAGTTTTTCCACCATGCCATTACAGAACCCCTTTCTGTTTCATTATGAAACATGCCCCGCTCCATTACAGAACCCCTTTCCATTTCATTACGAAACATGTTCCGCTCCACTACAGAACCTCTTTCTGCTCCATTACGGAACATGTTCTGCTGCATTACAGAAGATGTTCTGCCCCACTACCGCAACCTTTTCTGCTCCATTACTGAAACTCTTTCCGCTCCATTACCGAATCCCTTCCCTCTCCATTACAGAACCTTTCCCATTTTCCCATAACTTTTTGCAACACCACGGAATCATTTCACATAAGGTACCAGACCTTTTTCCGACGTCTCTAGCACTTTAACGGTCAAATTCTTGGCCACCTCACACCCACATGGCGGCATATTTCTTACCTATACGGGACCATCGTCATCATTTAACGTCGCCAACATATAAAAATATCACTCAGCATTGATCCACAGCATCACGGATCCCGGTCAGCAGCTAATCGAGTCATATCAAATTCCATTTGATAGGACTTGATACCGGAACATCATCACAGTCTGTTAGGAGAATGATCGCAGTTCCTTACAACCATTAGCGCAAGAAGTGGAGAACCTTCTACTCTTCTTCTCTTCATCGCAACCAGCCAGCAATTGAACTCCACACATCTCTTCTCAGGTAAGGCAGGTACGTAACCATCCTTCATTTTCCTTTAATAAGTACAAAAGGACAGATCATGGTTTATCATGCCAATTAGTGCCACACGGCGGGGTCGTGTTCCAAGTTGGTTGGGGGGGGAGAAATTGGGTTTCCTCTAAAAACTATGCCCAACCAACTATTGTCTGATAATTCCACCACCTACGAGCTCTCAACCAAACCAGTATTGATAACCCACCTTCGTATAACCCAAATCCATCTTTTCTTCGGGAAATCGACAGGAGCTTGAAATACTGTAAGCATTTGGGGAGAAATAAGGAACGAAACACAATGAAGGGGGCGATCCATAGTGAGCCTCAAAACACAAATATGGTCTATGGAAACAAAGAGGTAAAAATAGTTTTTCAATAGGCAGGATGGCTGGAGTATTTAGACAAAATGAAGAAGGGATATGCTATGATCATGATGGAGTTTGCACGTACCTATGACGGTGAAGTTGCAGAAGTTCGAGGATTGAAAATTCCAGCAGATGAGCTGACAATTCCAAAGGTTTTTGGATTACCACAGATAGGTGAAAAATGGTTCGAAAGACGTGTGTCAATAAATCCTCTTATTGACTCATTTTTGAAATTTGGTGAACTACTGCAAGGAACAGAAAAGGTGACAAAACAAGCTTCATTACCAATTCCATGGGGCGAGGTGGCACTCCGCGTAATCAAATTTATCACATGTCAAGGTCGGTTCAGTCTGATTTTTGCTTATCATTTTAAAATTCTGAATAATATAACACACCAGAAATACATCAACATGCCATATTTTAAGTGGAAATCCTTAGAATTAATGAGCAAAATGGTTAAGAGCAGTAACAATCTAGATACAAGTCTGGCATATCATGGGTTGATTAGATTATTGGTGGAGGATTCCCTACAGAACCAGAACCAGACATGGGAATCATTCGTGGGCATACCCTCGAGCACTGGGCAGTCTAAAAAGAAGAAAAGGAAAACATTGGAAATTACCCCAGAATTCCAAAAGGAAAAATTAGTTCATGCGGTTCCAATGAGAAGCCTTCAAGATGAAACCCCAACTTGTTTGATAGAAGGACCCCATACCCAGAAAATATCAAGGGCTTGGGGGAAGCGAAAAGACCAGAAAGAACTACTTAGCCAGAACAAGGAATTAGAGGAAGAAAGGGAAGGAATCATCATGTCAGAAAGCACCAATAAGAACCAGGAGAATCAATCTGGATTGTAGAATGTAGAGGAATAACAGAAGGAAGAAAAACGATGGACGACTTTGTTCAAAGGGACGTGAGGTAGCAAGATAAGGAGATTTCAATATTTCCTATTATGCAAGTACCGTAGGGCATATGGTAAGTTGAAGAAAGATTACTGGGACTTGAAAAATTCTTATCAGAAGAAAATAGAAGAAGTGGCGGTCCTGCAAGAGCAAGTTCAGAGGATGGAGAGAGATAAGATGGATACCTTACTGGAGGTCGTAGCATGGGAAGACAAACAAAAGGAAGACTACAGAGAGACACTCAGTGGTGGAGGAACAGAGGATAACATGCAAGAAAAAAAAATATGGAACCTAAGGAAGGTTCTGAAGCAGAAGGACCAGAGGGTCAAGAGTTGCATGAAGAGAACCCTTCAGATGAAGTCCGAATAAAATACCTGGAAGAAAGGATAGCTCAGCTATAGGAAACAGCAGGAGACCTGGAAGGACAACTAAAATTGGCTAGAAATCAGAGAAAAGGGAAAGAATAGGAGACAATTACATAACAGCTGCAGAGACAAGATTAGCCATGGCTATGAGAAGGCTTCGTCAAGAAGTGGAGAAATTGAAATTTGAAAAAGAATATATGAACTACCTGGCTCATTCCATGAGAAATCTAAGACCCCCTTCAAATTTGTATTATGTGCTTTTAAAGGAACAACTTATATCTTTGAGTCTGTCACTGGTAACTATGGGACATAATGATCATATTGAGACAATAGATCAGTTTGTTGCTACCTTTTCCAGGAGCAATGACGAAGAACAAGATTTTTTGTGTGAATTATACATGCATAACCTGGTCGTGACAGATTATGAAGATTGGGACCCAAACCCTCATGTAGGAGAAGTACAACTGAGAGCGTTTATGTCCTTTATGAGAAATCATTTGAGATGGAACAATGCTGCCACTGCTGTAGAAAACATTGAATGGGAAGATGCCCTTTGGGTGAGAGGTTCCCCCTCAGTCGAAAAGCTATTCATGGCCAGAAACTAGGTGATGCAGGATCATTCATTTGTTACTCTCCTGGAGACTACTCAATCTAAAGTTTTTCATGAATGTAGGATTTGGATTCCCTTTCATAGGTTGGAGGTGATGCTCTGTCTACGAAGAAGGGTTAATGCTCTGAGCTTGGACTTGAAAAGAAAGGATCTCTTCTCTGTTAGGATGTTTGAGCGAGCCCTGGACAAAATACAAGTCTACTTTGACTGCCTGAGTACACAGAGAGCCAACTAGATTGGGCTCCGATTTCACTTCCCCATACTTTGGTGCCCTGTGGTGGATGGAGAAGACAATGAATTTTTCAAGATTGTTGGTGAACATAGAGGTTTTTTCAGCATAAGAGAAGGTGGCCATTCTTCCTATAAGTGGAGTGATGAATGCCTAAGCAACTCTCCAAGTACCCCTGTTAGTGGATCACATTCATAGTTTGCATAGGGACATGCAAACCATTTGGTTGCGGGGAGATGAAGGGATATGGATATGACCCTTTTTGTTCCTTTATTCTACGTTGTCTATGACTCTTTTTGGCATAATCCTGTATTACCACTAGCTCTCTTGCTTACATCTTGCACATTTTGGCTTTGGTAAGGATTGATATTGTCCTCTTTGATATTTGTCGATTGCTTATGATTGGATAGAGTTATGTTGCCATTATTTCCTACTAAAGAAGTGGTGTTTCAGGTTCTGTATCAGTTTACCTACAGGTTGCATAATGAAGGGTTATGAAAGCTGGAGGATATGCATTTCAGTCTTGAGCTATGACACAAAGGTATCAAGTTGATGTATTTCTTTACATCATTTTGGTTACTTAACCAGCGTTCAGATGATGATGCAATCGATCCAAGGATTGGAGATTTTGTACTTAATTTAGTACCTTGGGTCTATGATGACTGATAGTTGACTACTCTGATATCTCAGGGATCGTCTCCACTTTCCACGATGTAGGATCCTGAAATATCTCTTTGAAGATCTGTAGATAGGCCTTATTTGGAAACCTCTTGTAACTATACGATCTCTCATATTTCTCTCATAGGCGTTGATGTATAAAAGACATTGGGACTCTTTAGAGGGGTTAGCCACAAATTGCATAAGATCTATTGCACATTGTATAAGACTTTTATATAAGGAATTTCTGGTTTACATGATATGAATGTGCTGATCAATTTCATGTGATTGAGTGGCTGTTTAGCTCCTGTTGCCAGAGGCAAGGCCCCCTTCTGTAACAGGTGTTGTTATAAGTAGGATTTCTTTCCTTTATGCATGATTGTTCAGGTTGATGAATTTAATTTTTGATGCAATGTGATTGATTTAATTGTTTAATATTTTGAATTTGTGTGTTGAACATAGCTGAGTGTGAATTCTTTAATTAGAGATATGATTGGATTGCACTATCATTTCTATTACAATTACAGAGGAATAGATGAATGATGAACGTTGAATTAGAATTACTCCTGCGGTGAATGGATGCATTAAGTTATTATAGGAACTTTGTTGTTACTGCATAAGGTTAGAGGTAGACTATAGAATTTAATTGGTCTGTTTAATTTCTTCATTTCACCTGTATTTTATCGAATTATTTCCCTAGGAATTTCTCAATTGTTCAAATAGATTTAGAAATCAATTGCTTTCTGTAGTATGACAGAGTGTTGTTAATTATTTACTACTTTCCGTAGCATAGCAGAATGTTATATCATAGCAGAACATTTCTTGCAGTTGATAGTTAAGTGTTTGGATTTGATTGCAAGATTCTTTCTGTAGCTGGCAATTTCTTAGGAGTCTATTCACCAAAAGATTGCATCCTAATTTCAACTCAGTAACTCCTTGATTTCCTCTGTGTTAATATCATCCAAGTTGTAATGTCTGGCATATATTTTTATTGGTAGCTCATAAGCCTTCGTGGCCCTGGGTTGACAATTTATGAACAACTTTCTGTTTCGATTTAATTAAAAAGGAATTAAAGATCTCGTCAATGATGATGACGATGATGACGTTGATGATGGTGATGATGATAATGATGATGATGATGATGAAGATGAATATGATGATGACGAAGATGAAGATGATGATGATGATTAATCCGACGAACTCCCCATACCACTGAAGGCAAGAATCGTCGGATATCAGACTTTAGACTTCAAAAGAATACAACGAGCTCGCTAAACCACCGATGAAAAACATCGTTGGTCTTTCTATGTATCTGCATTGGATATCATACAATGATGATGATGATGAAGATGATGATGATGATGATGGTGCTGGCGATGATGAAGATGCAAAGAGTCACTGCAATCAAGGAGCAAGTAAAAAAGATTCACATATAGAACATGCAAGCGAGGAAAATGGAAAATAATTAAGACTAAGCCCCCAAAGAAATAAGATCATGTTGAATCAGAGACATAGCAATCGAGCGACTAAAATTTTGAGAATTAAAGGCTATGTAAATTACTATAATAATGGTCATCTGATCCTAAAGAATAAATGGTGAGCATATGCTATACTAGATCAAAAAAACCTAAAATCCTCATCCACATTGCAATACAACAATTTTTTTTTGGAAAATTATGCCAATGGAAAAATCACAGCAATGTTCATGATTAAAACCAAAATTATACTAATTGAAGAAGCACAACCATGTTCATGATTAAAAGCGTCCTTGTTGATGAGATAAATCGATGAAACCAAAATAGAAAACTGCAAAATAGAGACATACCTCAATGGAATGGATGGCCATAATCGATATTTTACTTTGAAACTGAAATAGAAAACTGCAAAATAGAGACACACCTCAATGGAATGGATGGCCATAGCTGAATAATTCAATGTTCAATTATTTACTTTATTTATTGATACGATATTTACCAAAAGACTATTTGCCTGCAAGGGATATGAAGAAAGCATGAGATATGGTGCAATATATCAATTGCTAAATGGATATTGTGCTAAGTTTTTAAAAAATCACTGAAACGAGTATGACTGAGAATAAAAAACCTGATTCCACATTGGCGCAGGATTTCATGTTAAGGAAACAACTAATCATTGAAGGACTGAAACTCAGAAATCATGTTAAAGTGGTGGCCTGAAATAGAACCTGCAAGCGAGCAAGGAAAAAGGAAAATAAGGACTTAACCTCCAAAGCAATAAGATATATATAGATACAACAACACAACAAAACATTGAAACAGAGACATAGCAACCAAGCAACTAAAATGTTGAGAATTAGTTATACAAGAAAATGGAAAAAACAATAAGAAACAGTTAATTTATACGTACCAATAAAATTCAATATTTCTATCGCAATATTAAATCAAAATATATAGAGTAGATATATTACTGCATACCTCATACACTTTAATGGACTTCATCATTTTCTTCATCCAAGTCATCATATGTATCATCTGATCCAGATTTAACATTGTAAGGATTGGCCATATCATCATTGTCATCGATGTCAGTTACGATCATCCTGTCATCGTCAATATCATCTTCATGGACATTGTATGATAAATCATCTGATTCAACTAATTCTTCGACATCTTCTTTTGGAACATGATCATCTAACTCATGTTGATCATGATCATCTTCAATGTCATCTTCTTCTTCGAGAACCTCTTCATTACCTTCATCTACATTATACTTTACCGGCCTTGCCCTTGGATCGTGTCTCACAGCGAATGACCAACCCACTCTACCTGGAACCTTAGAGTAAAATACTTGTTCACATTGGGTTGGAAGAACATAGGGCTTTGTTAATGGCTCAAACAACCTTGTATTTACCATGGTAAATCAATTATCATGTTCAATAAAAATTTTATCGGGATCACGTTGATTCAATCGACACCTGTACCATTTGAAAACGAACATAAATACCTTGAAGGAGTTAAAGTCACACTGAAGAATGTCTTCCAGATACCCATAGTATAGATTTTCAGAGAGTTCTGGATGTCTGTCACTTCTGAAGGAAACATTGGTCACCTCAAATACTGCAGATATCCCACAATCTGATGTTTTATTCGTTTCATCCAACTTTTTGATGTGATATCTACAACCATTGCACCACATAGCCTTATGGTGTTTTACCTACAACAAGCCATACAAGAAAATATTACATAATGATCGAATATTTATGATTAAGTGCATGTTTATAATTCCATACAGGGAAAACAATAAACATGTACATCGACAATATGTTTGCAAAATAAATAAATAGTGTGGTTGATTAATATGCTTACTTGCTTATCTTTTAAACCATATGCTAAATCAATTTCCCTTTGTGTTAGATTGGTATCTCCATTGCGATGTGCTGCTTTAACCAATGAAGCCACACCTTCCCATGATATTCCATGACCAGATTGTTCACATCGTTCAATCCATAGCTTCATCCAGTAAATATTGTTTGCGATGTATAAATGAATTGCATCCCACTCTCGACCAATTGTCTGATGACAATAAAATTAAAATTCAATACAAATGTATATTCACTTAACAAAGTATATTACACTCAAATTGAAGCAATATATTGAATATAAAAATAGAATATGTATTATATATATACATAAAAATCAACAGTCAAATGTGTTATATTACCTTTCACCTTCCTCGATCTACCTTTCCCCTTCGGGTACTCCCCTTTGAAATTTTTATTGGAGTCCGGATCACAAATGCGACGTAAATTGAGCTTTGACGCTAATTTAGGAAGATATTCACTAATATACAACATGTTTTGGTATACCATATATCCCTCTATCATAGAATCCTCAGCATGTGCTCGTTGTCTAACCAAACCCTTCATAAATTTCAAGTGCCTCTCAACCATCCACATGGACCTTGAGTGTGCAGGTCCACACAATTCAATCTCCTCAGCTTGGTGTATGAGGTAGTGTTCCCATGCATTGAAAAATGCCGAAGGTAGATGCTTCTGCATTTCACACATGAGACGAGGAATTTCTCTCCTCCAATACTTTATATCTTCTTTATGGAATTCTTTAGATGACAACCATCTACAAGTGACACAACCCAATCAAGAGATTTAAGAAAAGAAACATTATATTACATAACATGAATTAGAGCACAAAAATCAACTAGAATTTCTACGATGAATTAAGCAAACACTAAGCGCATGCAAAAAATCGCTACTTACCTCATGTATTTCCCGATATTATATATTACTTGTTTGACATTGTTGTCGAAGTTGTCCAGGAGAGAGAGAGGTAGAACATACTGTAACAATATACAAATCGTTTCATTTTTTAAACAAAGAGTAGACAAACAAAAATACCAACCATATTCACTGGAATAGAAAAAAAAAATAATTAAATGCATACCATAATAATTACCTTCATGAAGACATGCCAATCATGCATTTTCACGCCCGCAAATTCACCTTTCTTTGTTATGATATTCTTCATGTTCGCACAAAATCCGGTGGGAAATTTAATTTTTCGCATGACTTCTTTTACAACATTACTTTGTTGGTCTATTAACATCCATGGAAGTGAGTTTACATTAATTTTCTCTCCGTTGCTATGAAATTGAATGACGTCTTTCATTGCATGGTTTCCTTCTTGAATGTCTTTGCAAATTTTGACAATTTTTTCTTTCTCACTCCTTCCATCCAATATTCGCCATAATGTTTTAGTCACATTATTTATGATATGCATTGTATCAAACATATGAGCAATTTGTAGGTTCTCATAGTAGGGCAACCTACTAAATTGTCTAGGATAACTTTTCATTCCTCGTGGAATCCCATTAATGCCTTCATGATCACATGAACGACCATCATGAATCGTATTTTATAAATAAATTACGAAATCAATGTCAATTATAGTAAACAAAACACAATAAAAAAGATACATAACATTTCATATACGATGATTCATACGTACCTTGACGATTTCTATTATATTGCAACTTCCATAAGTGAGGTGTCATTCTCTGTGGTTTTAATGCAGTCTCTTGCTTGTCATTGAACATATGTTTTTCGGTAGTTCGATACCTATGATTCTTAGAGAGGAAGTGCCTATACTCATCAAACACCTCCTTTCCTAAGCTTTTTGAACAACGAGATTTGATCTTAGGACCACAAACTGGACATGCAAATTTCCCCTTTGTCTGAAGCCCTACATAAAGAGATGGAATATCTATGTCAATTATAATTATATACAAAATTAATGGATTGTTTAGAAAAACATGCATGGGTAATATATTAACTAGTTCATAAAATTAAATGCAAATAAAGTGGAACTTATAATTACAAACCACAAAAATGGTTTAACCCCGGGGAATCATGTATTGTCCATACAAACATTGCATGGGATTGAAATTTCCTTTGTTGTATTGGTTTAGATACATCATACATAGTAATGCCATTCCATAACTTTAATAGCTCGTCAATAAGAGGTTCGATATATACATTCATATCTTTGACTTGGTACTTACCTGATTGATTTGAACATATAAAAAATGTAATTATGAGACGTACCATTTAGATATATAAACCATATTTCACAAGAGAAAAACAATATATATAGATATAGATATAGATATAGATATGACATTATGTAACAAAATACGACAAATGAGATGCCACTACATTAAAAAAAAAGTTGTAGAAACAATATAGCTGGAATAATCATCGACAACATTATGTGCTCCCTCTTTATTGACAACCATGGAGGAATGTTATTGTTGATAACAAAAATAGGCCACACCGAGTAAATGAATCTCATCTCTGCAAATGGATTGACACCATCTGCTGCCAAAGAAATCCTAAGATTATGAGGTTCTTCTTTAAAGTGAGGACATTTTTCCTCCATATCTCTAAATGCAAACCCATCTGTAGGCACTCGAATAATGTCATCCTGACTTCTATTCTGTGCATGTTAATCCATAAACTACGCTATGTTTTTGCATCTGAACAGTTGTTGCAAACGTGGAATAATGGGAATATAACGAAGAACCTTGTGAGGCACCTTTTTGTTACTTGATCTGTTCGATATCTATTGATATGACATTCCGTACATTCTGTTGCAAATTCATGTTGATTATAATATATAACATGGTCATCGGGGCATGCATGAATTGCTTCATACTGCATTCCAATTTATTTCATGATGGAAAATAAATATCTATATGTGTGAGGAAAAATATTTGACGGTGGTAACAAAAATTCAGCTATCATGCTACAACAAATTAAAATAAAAATCTAGTTAATATAATATATAAATAATATTAATGAAACACATTTCATCCGTATTAATTTCACTTATGAATTAACTATAAAATTATTAGATGAACGATGATATCCTTTAGAGCGATCAAATATAATATGTGATGGAATATATTACATACCTTAACATCTATGTGATTGATATGTTTGAAAGACCATTCATAACCTTCAAGTTCATTATCAACAATATAGCAGAGAGAAGATTTGTGTTGGAGCCCTCATAAAGGGGTTCGTATGCCTTCTCAAGAAGAGGTAAATCATGAATATCATCAAAATGATGATGATGATGATGATCCATTCTAACATTAAATGAATCATGGATAAAAGTATTTGTACCATCATCTTCAACTATGTTATCAGTATGACCATCTTCTTCAATATGATCATTAACTTGTTCTCCATTATTCAAAGCTCCATGTTCTTTCGTTACTTGTTCTGAAAGCAATTCCTCCAGACAATATGTCATAGGATGTCTTTCCTTTATAATTACATGAAACCATCAATAGATAAACGTTAACATAATAAATATTAAAATAACACATATATTTACAAAAGAAATCAAAATAAAAACATATATAATGCAAAACTTACAAATGGACGATATTCATGTCCCTCCTCAGTGTGTCCTTGTTCCCTACAATTTTTTTTGGTTTTTGTGATCTTTATTCTTCTCCTCTTAAAGCCCCTGCATTGACTACATGGAAAATAACATTTCCCATCACCCTTTCTTTTCAGTCCATCCCACAATCTAGCAAGCAATTGTCGATTTTGTTTGTCTAGATCAGGAATATTGCTATTTGACATTTTATCATAAAGATCTTGAATGAAGATTATCAATCGTAGAAAATCAAGCTCCACACTTCGCTCACTTTAATCACAAAAAAATAGAAATAATGACGTATTCTTTTACCAAAAACAGTCTGCTGAATAAAAAAATTTCCGCAAACTGTCACTTGTATAGCAAACATGTTGGAATGTTTCAAAATTTATAGATTTTAAAATATAAACGTTCGTCGGATATACGACGAATTAAGAATAGTTACCGTTGGAGAATACCTGTCGGATATCTGACATCCGCGGGCATAATATAATGTTGGATATCTGACATTCACAGGCATAATATAATGTTGGATATCTGACATCCGCGGGCATAATATAAGGTCGGATATCCGACATCCACGAGAATAATATTATGTCGGATAGCCAACGACACTTGTCACTATTCGACAAACATTGTCGAATATCCGAGGGCCATCGGATATCCAACGGACCCTTCTATCAATTTAAAAAAAAATCATCAAATTTCGTAATTTTGAAGGTGAAATCTGACGACTCAGTCCTTTTTGTCGGATGTTGTCAGATTTTCTAGTCGGATTTTGGGTTCAAATTCTGTAGTGACATGATATAGGATACATTACTTGTGTTCCTTTCCTGAACTAGATTTGCATGATGTATCTTCTTATGTATTTCTTCAAACTTGGCATGCATGATGTATCCTTGGACACACAACTTCACACTAAATGCATTTCTAGATATACTCCAAAGTTGCATTCATATCTGTCACCTTCACCATTCGCGCATATACTTCTGGTATTCATGTTATTCTACATCTTGTGCATGTACTACCTCAAAGTGGCTTCCATATAATTCTTCATACTTCTGTAGGAATATTGTATCCACTTTGACACCAGTTGATATCAATGACTCAGACTGAGTCAATTGAAGTCCTCTTTGATAATAGTTGACATTCAAACACTTTACATCATCTTTAGTTGACATCAATGACAACCAATGCTCAACACATTCCACTATTTTGCCTTACACTCCCATTTTTCAACAATAATGACTTCATAGGATAATTTAGCAATAACTTGACCATTGCAAACTTTCCACGAAAAGAGGATTGCATTGTCCTCATTGGAAAACTGAATACACGAATGTTTTAAGCCATATATGTATCAGTTCCATTATGTTGTCGAATCCCACAACAGTCTCGATTCAATAGCCAATCACTAGTACAAATCCCCACGTAATGCAACATCCTTATCAAAGACCTGAGCCAGAAATATAATACCTCGATCCTGGAGCTGACTAACTAAAATATTTGATAAAATAGAGAAATGATCTCCACCAATAATGGGATCCCTCCCAACCCAAATTTGCATGTCATTTCCAAGTTTCTAGGCCATCAATCTAGTCAAAACATCAATAGATTGAATGATACCATTCCAAATATTACATCTCATCATATAAGTTTTTAGGTCCCAACGAATCCAGTCCACCAAAGTACCAGACTACATATATTTACCTTTCATAATGTCTCCCCACATGCCAGTAGAGAAGAGGTATTGCCATAAGCTCTTTGCTCGTAGATCTTTCCCAAAATCATAAATATTCTTTAGCTCCAATGGGCCCACTCACCTAAAATTTTAGGCCTAGCAATTTTCTCCCATCCTACCAAGTGCATTTTTTCCCCCAAACCATAAGAATCTAAAACAAATTTGATCCAAAATGCATTTTGGGATTTTTTCCATTGATAACTAATAAATGGGGATGTTTTACAAAACATATTTTATAAGGACTAGTCTGCCTACCAATGATAAGCATTGATAACACCTTTTTTCCAAATTTTTCTCCACTTTCTTTAACAACCGCATCCAGTCCCCAGTCCGATAATAGTTTGGATTTAAGAAATAAACTAAATACTTTAAACAAAATTCTAAACTATCAACCTTGAAAGGAAAGTTCTGCTACAAATACATCTCGAAATCATCCTTAATGCCTGAAGTATAGAAACCATATTTTTCATCACTAATCAACATACCTGAAGTAACGTCGAAAAGATCAAGACATTCTTTAAACACCTTCCATTCAGCTGAAGTACCTTTCCCAAACAATAAAACATTGTCCTCAAAGAACAAATTTGTTAACTTGATCACATCAAAAAATTTGACACCAACTAGTTTTCCTTCTGTAATAGCCTTGTGAATAAGTAGGCTCACACCCTCTATGACCAATGAAAACAAATACTGAGATAACGTGCACCCTTGTCGCAATCCACGAGAGCTCCTAAAGAAATAAGATGATACACCATTAACCAACGCTGCAAAATTTGTCGATGAAATGCAACCCATAATCCAGTTGTTAGAATCAATACTTAATCTAGTCTGCAATAAAACCAGTGAAAGGAAACTCCAACTAACCTTTTCATATGCCTTAACCAAGTCCACTTTTAGAACTGAAGCCTTCAAATTCTTTGTCTTTATCGAATGCAAACACTCCTGAGTCACCCTGACAACATTGAGAATCTGTCTCTTGCTAAGAAAACCAAACTACTCATTTGATATGAACTTTGATAGAATTAGTTGGATATGCTTAGCTATCACTTTTGAGATTACCTTGTACGCCAAATTACAAAGTGATATGGGACGGAGGTCATTAAATGAAGAGATATTAGATCACTTGGGAATAAAAGCAATGAATGTATCATTCAGTCCACAACTGACCTAACCGGATAATCTATATTCTTCAATAGATTCAAGTAGATCAGGACCAACCAAATCACAAAAATATAAACAAAAATTCGACAATCCATCCATCCAGATCGAGGCTCTTTGATTTGGTGAAACTTGATAATATCTTTTTTATGTCTTCTAGATTAAACTGATTTGCCACTGCCTACCCTTCTTATGGAGGAAAGAACCAAGGAAAGCAATGGATCACTAGGTGGGATAGATGTTGATAAGGTTGGATTCATCAATCATATCTATGAAAATATTTTCCAAAGGGTCTAGTCAAGCCCAAGATCCCCATACCTCTCTTGCATATACCGAAAAATTTAGATCACTTGCAAGAATAAAATGTGAATCCTTTAGTAAATCAGAGGCCAAGATCTCATTCCAAAAACCAAGCAGATTGAGATAGGTATGACGAGCTTTTTTATCCTCTTTTAATTAGATTGAAATAGAAAGTTGTGCATAAATTATCAACCTAGGGCCACAAAGGCTTATGAGCTACTAAACAAAGTATATTCCAGACACTGTAATTTGGATGATTTTAACACTGAGGAGATCGGTGAATTACTGAACTGAAATTAAGATGCAACTGTTGGTGAATAGACTCCTAGAAAATTGCCAATTACATAAAGAATCTTGCAATCAAACCAAAGCGCTTAACTATCAACTTTAAGAAATGTTTTGTGATGTTGTAAACATTCTGCTATGCTACGGAAAGTAATAGACATTTAACAACACCCTATTATGCTACAGAAAGAAATAATCATCTAAATCTAATTTAGCAAACTGAGAAATTCCTATAGAAACAATTCGATAAACCACAACTAAAATGAAGAAATTGGATAGACTAATTTAATTCTACAATCTGCTTCTATCATTACACACTAGCAACAGAATCCCAATAATGAGCTTAATGCATCCATTCACCACAGAAGTAATTTTAACTCAATGTTCATCATCCATATATTCCCCTGTATTCATTAATGATAATAAAAATGACTATGCAATCCATCCGTATCACTACGTAAAACGTTCACACTCAGCTATGCTCAGCACACCAAATCTGAATACTAAACAATTAAATCAATCAACACTGCATATTAAATTCATCAACATTAATGACATGCATAAAGGAAATAAATCCTAACTATAACAACACTTGTCACAGAAGGGGCTCTGCCTTCGGCAACAGGAGCTGAACAGCCACTCACTCACATGAAATTGATCAACACATTTGAATCAGGTAAATATAGGTTTTATATAAAAAAGTATGATAGCAGTGTTCAATAGATCTTATGCAAATTGGTGGCTAGCCCTTCTGAAAGAGTTTCCATGTTTTTATACATCAATGCTCATGAGAGAAATATGAAAGATCGTGTAGCTACAGCGGATTTCCCAATAAGGCCTATCTACGGATCCTCAAAGAATTCTCATGAGCCTGTATCATGGAAGGTGGAGATGATCCCAGAAATATCGGAGCGGTCAACTATGAGTCATCATAGACCCAAAATACTGAGTTAGGTACAAAATATCTGATCCTTGGATCAATTGCGTCATCATCTGTCACATCCCCTTCCATCAATCCAGTGCAAGGAAGGAAACATGACCAAACATACCGGGCTTATTTGACAATCTCAGCCCCATTCATCACTAAAAATTCATAATAATTAAAAACTTTTGTGTGCAGGTTCATACTCAATATAAACACAACATAATTAAATCATATTTGCACACACACAATTATAATGCATCAACATATCTATCACAAGTGGATGATGATTCAATATGCAGAGAATCAATCCCCTTCTCATGCAATACACAGACTTTAGATCAATTCCATTAACATGAACAATTATCATTCAAAATTAACACATTGCAACACACATAATGCATATAGTTTAAACACGAAGAACACTTATCTTTGAGATGAAGTTGTCCAAACAACTGGATATGTGACAGAAATGTTCCACCCAACCATAGATCTATGTCCAACCTATATTCTTTCAGCTGAGAGATCACCCCCAAGCTGGGTTGTGTATCCACTAAGGAGGAACTAGATGGTCTCATTCACAGCCATGGTTTTAGTCAACAACTATGCTAAGCCAACACACAGTTGGGTTTACCAAGCATACAAAATACAAAGGAGGGAAATGCTAAGCCAGTGAGCTCAACCACAGAGCTACAGGCATCTCAAGATAATTCAAACAATCAAGGCACCCACAATACCTACCTCACCCAACACAAGGAAGGTCCCCTTCTCTGCTACATAGTCCCTCAGGCATCCCTTCCCTCCAGTGCTATTCAAGGTGGGCATACAAAGGTACAGCTGCTAACTCCTTGAGATTCCAGCCTTCACTAGGTTTATCAAGCAAACCCAACCTCTATTCAATCATTCACACTTGGATTTCTCACAATTCTGTCATCAAATAACTCAATCCCGTCACTGGATTTCTAGTCTATAAAAACTGGGTTTTCCAATGGATTTCTGGGTATATAATACTCTCAATTTCTCCCCAAGGTTCATATCTATGGATCCCCCATTGGATTTGACTGTCAAATACCAATTCTAGGTGTTTATGGCTCTTCAAAACGTGGGTTCTTGCAAAGTTGTGATTTCTGGTTTCTCTCACTGTTGGGCATTCATACTGGATGAAAAATGATGTTGGGATCTAAACAATGGAATGGGAATGAGGAATAACCAATCCCCATGAGGTAGAGTGACTTGTGGTACAAGAAAAATAGAGCCCATACCTTCCCTACGAATTTTTGGGCAACCCATGCTTCACTGAAGCCATGGACTGAATTCTTCAACAACTTCCTTACAACATAATTAAATGTCAGCAAGGAAAGTCAAATGGGTTCACAAGATGACATTTGGCAGCATATGGTTCATCCCCACAACCCCCTCACCACTCCCTAGTGGATACACATGGCCCCTTCTCATTCGTTGCTTCCATAGCCAGTTTTGGTATTTTATTGCAATATCAAATATTTACATCATTTACAATATCTCATGGCTTAATAGCACATGGATAACAAAATATCAAATACTTGTCCATTTTAAATAAAATCTGATCATACACTAGCGGGGCCTTGGCTTTGAGCTCCACGCTAGGGGAAACATACATCGCATGTGTACAATATTTACATAAAATCCAATATATCATGGGTAAAAAACAGGGTATTACATCATCTATATGTTGGGTCGGTGACCAAAATGACATAAGAAATACATCAGTTGGATACTTATCTGTTATAGCTCGAGACTCAAATGCACGTCCTCCAACTCCCATAATTCCTTCATTCTGCAACCTGTAGGTAAAATGATATTGAACCTAAAACACCACTCCTTTAGTAGGCAATAAATGGCATCATAACTCTATCCAAATCATCGTCAATTAACAAATAACAAAGAGAATGAGATCAATCCTTACCAAGGCCAAAATGTGCCAAATGTGAGCAAGAGAGCAAGTGGTAATACCAAATCAGGTAAAAAAGGTTCATAAACAAGGCAGAATAAGGGAACAAAAAGGGTCATATGCACAACCCGTCATCTCCCCCCAACCAAAAGGTTTGCATGTCCTCATGCAAACTAAGACTGTGATCCACTAACCAGGGTGCTTGGAGAGCTGTTTAGGCACTCATCACTCCACTTATAGGAATAATAGATGCCTTCTATTATACTGTAAAAACCTCTTTGTTTACTAACAACCTTGAAAAATTTAGTGTCCTCTCCATCCACCACAGGGCACCAAAGTATAGGGAAATGAAATCAGAGCCCGATCCAGTTGGCTTTATGCATACTCATGCAGTCAAAGTAGACTTGTATTCTGTCTAGGGCTTGCTCAAACATTCTAATAGAGAAGGGATCTTTTCTTTTCAAGTCCAAACTCAGAGCATTAATCCTTCTTCGTAGACAGAGCAACACCTCCAACCTATGAAAGGGAATCCAATTCCTGCATTCGTGAACAACTTTAAGCTGGGAGGTCTCCAGGAGAGTAACGAATGCTTGGTCTTGCATAACCTGGTTCCTGGCTATGAATAATTTTTCAACTGAGGGCGAACCTCTCACCCAAAGAGCATCTTCCCATTCAATGTTTTCCATGGTAGTGGCATTCTGGTTCCATCTCAAATGATTTCTCATGAAAGACATGAATGCCCTCATTTGTACTTCCCCTATATGAGGGTTTGGGTCCCAGTCCTCATAGTCTATCATAACCAGATTATGCATATATAATTCGCATAAAAAAAAAATTCTTCATCGTTACTCCTGGAAAAAACAACAATAAACTGCTCTTCTATCTTAATATGATCATTATACCCCATGGTTACCATTGACAACCTAAAAGATATGAGTTGTTCCTTCAGAATTAC
This sequence comes from Larix kaempferi, assembly GCA_027924585.1. Taxonomy (NCBI): domain Eukaryota; kingdom Viridiplantae; phylum Streptophyta; class Pinopsida; order Pinales; family Pinaceae; genus Larix; species Larix kaempferi. The sequence goes on along the minus strand of BSBM01000687.1, from coordinate 1,834,584 downwards.
AGAGTAAAGATTTGAAAGGGGGTCTTAGATTCCTCATGGAGTGAGCTAGATAATTCATATATTCTTTTTCAAATTTCAATTTCTCCACTTCTTGACTAAGCCTCCTCATGGCCAGGGCATAATCGTGTCTCTGTAGCTGCTCTATAATTGTTTCCTGCTCTTTCCCTTTCTTCTGATCGCTGGCCAATTTTAGTTGTTCTTCCAGGTCTCCTGCTATCGCCTGTAGCTGAGCTACCATTTCTTCAAGGTTCTTTATTTGGACTTCATCTGAAGGGATATCTTCATGCATCTCTTGATTTTATGCTTCTTCTACTTCAAAACCCTCCTTAGATTCTATATCTTTTATTTGCATGCTAACCTCTGCCCCTTCTTCACTGAATGTCTCCCTGAAATCTTCCCTTTGTTTTCCTTCCAATGCCACGACCTCCAATAGGGTATCCATCTTATATCTCTCCATCCTCTATATTTTCTCTTGCAAGGCCACCATTTCTTCTATTTTCTTCTGATAAGAACCTTTCAAATCCCAGTAATCTTTCTTCAGCTTACCATATGCTCTTCGATATTTGCACAGCAGAAAATGATGAAATCTCCTTAGCTTGTTACCTTGTGTCCCTTTGAATATAGCCATCCATAGTTTTTCATTCTTCTGTTGTTCTTCTACATTATGCAACCCAAATTTATTCTCCCAGTTTTTACTAGTGCTCTCTGATATGATGAATACTTCTCGTTCTTCGCCAAATTCATTGTTCTAGCTAAGCAATTTTTCCTGGTCTTGTCGCTCTTCCCGAGCCCTTGATCTTGTTCGAGTATGGGTTCCTTCTATCGAACTGGTTATGGTTTCAGCTTGCAGGATTCTCCTGCTTCCCGCATGAACTGGTTTCTTCCTTTGGGTTTTTGGGGTATTTTCCAATGTGTTCCTTTTCTTCCTCCGTGTCTGCCTGGTGCTCGAGGATATGCCCACGAATGATTCCCATGTCTGGGTTTGCTTCTATAGGGAATCTTCCACCAACAATCTAATCAAACCATGATATTCCAGGCTTGTGTCTCGATTCTTAGTGCCCTTAACCATTTTGCTCATTAATTCTAGGGATTTCCATAGAAAATATGACATATTGATATATTTCTGGTGCCTTAAATGGTTCAGAATTTTAAAGTGATAAGCAAATATTAGATTGAACCGACCTTCACACGTGATGAATTTGCATACACAGAGTGCCACCTCGCCTCATGGAATTGGCAATGAAACTCGTTTTGTCCCCTTTTCTATTCCTTGCACTAGTTCACCGGGTTTCAAAAACGCATCTATAAGAGGCTTTATTGACACACGTCTCTCGAACCATTTTTCTCCTATCTGTGGTAATCTAGAGACCCTTGCAATTGTCAGCTCATCCGCTAGAATTTTCAATCCTCGTACTTCTGCAACTGCACTGTCATAGGTGAGCGCAAACTCCATTGCAATCGCAACATCTCCCTTCTTTATTTTATCAAAATAATCCAGCCACCCTGCCTATTGAAAAACTATTTTCACTTCTTTGTTTCCATAGATCATATCCGTGTTTTCAGGTTCACTACAGATTGCTCCCCTCATTGTGCTTCGTTCTTTGTTTCTCTCTAGATTCCTACAATGCTTTAGATTTTCTTGTTGAGTCTTTGAAGAAAAGGATGGGATTGGATTTTCAGAAGGTGGGTTCATGATGTCTCAAGGTGATGTCGTGGTATTATTAGTATTGTTCTGGCTTAAAAGTTCGTAGGAAGTGGAGTTAATATCAGCCAAGATTGGTAAGTTTCCTTTGGTTTCCCAATAGTGGATACTATATTTAGAGGCACCTCTAAATTCTCCCCCCCCAACCAACTCGGCACACGACCCTGTGTGGTACTAATTGGCTTAATAAGTCATGATCCGTCCTCTTGTACTTATCAAAAGCGAATGAAGGATGGTTATGTACCTGCCTTACCTGAGAATAGATGCATGGATTTCGATAGCTAGTTGGTTGCAATGATTGGAAGAAGGACGGAAGGTTCTCCACTCTTTGCGCTGAAGGGTGTAATAAGCTACAATCATTCTCCTTTGTGGTTGACAAGCTACAATGATGTTCCGGTATCGAGTCCTGTCAAGTAGGAATTGATAGGACTTCGGGTTAGCTGCTGAACGGGATCCGCGATGCTGCGGATCAATGCTGTGTGATCCCTATTCTCCACTTTCCGACGACGTAAAATGATGTTGGGCCTGTACAAGTAAAAAAGGTTCCGCCATGTGGATGTGACGTGGAAGGTAGCTTCGAATATGACCGTTAAAGTGCTGGGAAAAGTCAGAAAAGGAGCCGGTAACATGTGTGAAATGATTTCGAGGTGTTGCAAAAAGGTATGGGAAGTGGAATGGAAAATATTTTGTGACGCTATGGAAAGGGTATGTGGAGTGGATAAGGGGTTCTGTAATGGGACGGAACATGTTCTGTAATGAAGCAGAAAGGGGTTCTGTAATGAAACGGAACATGTTCTGTAATGGAGTGGAAAGGGGTTCTGCAATGAATCGGAACATGTTCTGTAATGGAGTGGAAAGGGGTTATGCAATGGAGCGGAACATGTTCTGTAATGGAGCGGAAAGGGGTTCTATAATGGAACGGAATATGTTCTGTAATGGAGCGAAAAGGGGTTCTGCAATGGAGAGGAACATGGACTGTACTAAAATGGTGGATGTCACAAATGAGTGTGAAATGGAATGGAAATGGTTTCCATAGTGCTGCAGATGAAATAGTGGATAAAATCTATGTAAAATAGTCTAAAGAGTAGTTATCCAAGAGAGCAGGGCCATCAATAAGCAAGTGATATCAGGGGGAAGGATGGAATGAATGGGATAAGAAGGGGGATTATGATAGAATGTCCCTGCAAAGAATCCACATATAGGCTTATTAGTATCAAAGTAAAATTTCCTTTTTTTTTTGTTGTAAAGGGCTGCGTCCAAGGAGGATTTTCACAGTCCATTTTTTATTTATTTTTAGGGCTGCGTCCAAAGAGGATTTTCATAGTCCATTTTTTTTTTATTTTTTTTTATTATTCTTTAGAGGTCGAGATGGTAATCTCGAAGTCTTTAGTACACCAGTAGGAAACAATATTGCGGATGAATGCCTCTTTGGACAATGGTTTCTTATATGGCCTTAGTTAGTGACCATTGTCCATAATAAGCGTTCCCTCACCATCAATGGTTCTGAGTCATACTGTACCATTATAAAAAATTGTTTAGATCTCATATGGTCCCAGCCAACGAGTGTGAAGTTTCCCTTTGAAATTTTTGAACCTAGAGTCGTAGAGAAGAGCCCAGTCACCCTCTTGAAAATACTTAGTTTTGATGAATTGATCATGTCACTTGGTTCGTTGTTGCTGCACAATGGCTGTACGTTCTATGGCAGCCAACCACAATTCATCAAGCTCATTAAGCTACTGTAGGCGGGTATGTTGGGCCTGTGATAAATCCATGCCTAATTGAAAAGCAGTTCTTAATGTTTTAATCTCAACTTCTATTGGTAGGGTGACTTGCTTGCCATAAACTAATTGATGAGGATTCAAACCTGTGGTACTTCTCCATACTGTTCTGTAGGCCCATAAGGCTTCAGGCAGCCTATCAGCCCAATCCCTTTGATGAAGTTGAACAGTCTTTGTGAGCACCGATTCCAGAATTCTGTTTGTAACTTCAACTTGCCCATTATTCTGAGGGTGATATGGTGAAGTTATTCTGTGCTTGATGTGGTATTGTGTTGTAAGAGATTTGATGAGTTTAGATGTAAATTGCGATCCTCCATCAGTAACAATTTCCCTCGGAACTCCAAACCTTGTGAAAATCTTTGCATATAGAAAGTTTGAAACTGCCTGCTCTGTTTCCCTTGGAAATGCCTTTGCTTCCACCCATTTAGTCACATAATCTGTGCATACTAGGATATATGATTTCTTCCTGGATGGAGGTTTGATAGGGCCAACAAAATCCAATGCCCATTTCTCAAATGGTTCCACCACAAGCTGAGCCTGAAGTGGAATTTCGTCTGACTGTAGTGGCTGGCCCATTCTTTGACAGCTATCAAAGCTCCGGACACACTCTCCGGCATCTTTAAATATTGTAGGCCAATAATAGCCCAATTGTAGGATTTTGTGGGTTGTTCATTTGTCAGCAAAGTGCCCCCCACATGGGCCATCATGATAGGTTCTTAGGATGGGATAAATTTCATCTTCATGAACACATCGACGAATCACCAAGTCCGGTCCTGTATAAAAAAAATAGCCATCAATCCATGAAAATTTGTTGCTGTGTTGCACAATCCTTTTCTTTTCTTTTGATGTCATATGCCCCGGAATTCTTCCTGCAACCAAATAATTTGCTACATCTACAAACCAAGGAACATTAATAGAAATAGCAAACAAATGTTCATCTAGGAAAGCATCATCCACCGGTTGAGATTCTTCATTAATGGTTATTCTTGAAAGAAAATCAGCAACCACATTAGTTTTACCTGGCCTATCCATTATTGAAATTTCAAATTCCTGTAGCAACAACAACCACCGAGTGACTCTGCCATTTGTAATAGGTTTTTTTATGAGGTATTTAATAACAGAGTGGTCAGTGTGGACAATCACTGGGTATCCTGTAATGTAATGGTGGAATTTATTTATAGCATAAATGACAGCCAGGAATTCTTTCTCGGTCATTGTATAATTAAGTTCTGCAGTGGTTATATTTTTACTAATAAAATATATGGCATAAGGTTTTTGATCTTCCTGTTGGACTAGGATTCCTCCTATGGCAGCATCAGAGGCATATGTAGATATTAGGAAAGGTAATGACCAATTTGGTCCGCGTAGGATAGGTGTTGTAGATACTTTATGTTTTAATGTTTCCCATGCTAATTGACAGTCTTCCGACCACTCAAATTGTTTATTTTTGGACATAAGAAAGAATAAAGGATTTGCAATCTTTGAAAATTTTTGAACAAATCTTCTATAGTAACCTACATATCCAATAAAACTGTGTACCTCTTTTAGTGTGCATGGAACTGGTAAATTAAGGATCACCTGAATCTTTGTTGGGTCTACTTTAATGCCATATGGAGATATAAGATGACCCAGAACGATGCCTTGAATGAGCATCATTCTGCATTTTTCACTGCTGAGACAGAGATTCGCTTCCTTTCATCGTGTAAGTACTTTGTCCAGATTATTCAAAGCTTCTGCAAAATCTTCACCATGAGAGGTAAAGTCATCCATAAAAACTTCCATAGTGTCATGAATAAGATCGGAAAAGATGCTAAGAATACCCCACTGAAATGTTGCATGAGCATTACATAACCCGAAAGGTAACATGTGGTATCCAAAGGTACCCCATGGGCATGTGAATGTTGTTCTCTCTTGATCCTCCGGTGCTATCCTGATCTGATTATACCCATTGAATTCATCCATAAAAGAGAAAGACTTTTTTCCTACTAGCATGTCCAACACTTGATCAATGAAAGGTAACGAAAAATGGTCCTTATGTGTAGCTTTGTTTAATTCCCTGTAATCAACACAAATATGCCACTTTCCATTCTTCTTAGGAACTAAGACCAGTGGAGATACCCACTTGTTGTCGGATATGGGATAAATAAAATTTGCAGCTAGTAACTTTTGAAGTTCTTCTTTGACCACCTCTCTGAGTGCCGGATTCATCCTACGCTGAGGTTGCCTAATAGGTCTGCAATCGTCTTTGCTGTAGATATAATGTGTGCACAATTCAGCATGGAGACCTTTCATGTCACTATAATCCCAGGAAAATTCATTTTTATGTTTCTTTAATACCGAGGTAAGCATTTATGTTTGCTGCAACGACAAGGTGGAATTGATCTTTAAAGTCTTTCCAGGTTCAATTTCCACTTCCCTAATCGCAGAGTCAGCATGGAGTGTAGGAGTAGTATCAGGTGCCATTTATGAACTTGGGATGCCGTCACTCTGTTGGGTAGCACAGACTGAACTAAATGATTCCATAAAATATCCCGAATAACTAGAATTAACAATTCACTGAGTAAGTCATCCTTAGTTGGTGGTTTCACTGCCATTGATTGTTCAATCATGTAAAGTTGTAGCATTTCATCTACTTGCTCCTCTTCCTCTTCTTCTGGCCACAAAGGGAGTTCTTGTTGTATCGTTGGTTTGGTAGGAGGATACAAAGTGAGTTCTTTAACAACATTACCATGAGATATGTGCATGTTTCCTGATCGATAGCCAATAAAAGCATCCTCTGTGGCCAACCATGGTCGACCCAGAATTAGGGGATAACCTCCCAAGTTTGATTTTGTCTGTAAAACCATAAAATCCACCGGGTATTCCCAAGAGTCTACTGAAATAACAAGATCTTCTATAATGCCATCTGGTTTTACAAGAGATTGGTCATCCAACTGTGAAATAGTAGAAGTCTGCCAAAGGTTTGTGATGCCCAATCTATCCGTTGTCTGTTTAGTCATGACATTAATAGCTGCTCCCAAATCAATCAATGTATTAGAGAGAGAAATTCCATTGATTTGTACTTTGACAATGGGACTACCAGGGTCAGAGTACTTAGCAGTAAGAGTGTTACCCATCATTAATTTGGCCAAATCTCCTATCACATGAACTGTTGGAGGGTCTTTTCTCTTTCTGCCTGGTTTTTTCCAACATAATTCTCTGACAGCTTTGCAGTAAATAGGAATGTCTTTAATGGCTTAAAGAGTGGAATCTTCACACAGACATTTCGTAATTCTCTGAGGAGATCAAATTCTGATTGAGGCAAAAGTTTATCTATGATTAAGTGCTCAAGATATGGTGGAGGTTGCTTTTGCTCTGTTTGGGTCGATTTCTTGGGTGGGATGGGTGGGAAATTATCTTTAGGTCGAACTGGTGTCTCTTCAGATTGGACTGGTAATATTTCTGGTGTCTATTCATCTTCTTCCTCTGTAATTATAGGAGAGGTAGTTTTATTAACTTTTCTGTCGGAGAGTAATTGGATGTCGTAGAATTCCACTATGGAGATGTAATAGGTTGGATAATTCGGTAATTCAACATCCATTACAGGTTGTCCAACCTTATTATTAGGGTTAGGAGTGGGTTGTGCAGGAGGAAGTGGTTTGGGATGTGGATTTTTCAATGGAAAGGTTAACTGGGGTTGTGGAAGAGGTTGCATTAATGGTTGTACTGGTGCAAATGGGAACTAAGGATTCTGTACTTGAGGGGGTAGATGTTGGATTTGTTGTTGATTCCCAAATCTTGAATTCCTCTAGTTTGATTGCCAAGGGATACTTTGTGGATATGAAGGTTCCCATGCTTGTTGAGGCATAGGTGGGTACCAAGGCTGAGAATTTTGTTAAACTTGTTGAGCTTGTGGAACTTGTGACTGGTGTATTTGAGCATTATTCCAATAAGGATTAAATGTTTGCATGGGATCTAGTACTGTACCTGAAGGTCAGGGTTTCCATGGGAGATTTTGAGATATAAAACAAACAGATTTTGCTTCTATCCTTGCTTCCTCATATATAGCCTTGAGTCCTGGAAACGAAGGGCAGTCTTTCGTAGGATGCTCCTGGTCGCATAGAAGGCAGATTTCCACTCTGTCTAATGGGAAGTTCTTGAGAGGGTGTCTCTTTCTGCATTTAGGGAAAAAAACGGCCAAGGCTCGATCTTCCTCCTCTTGCCTTTTCTTTGCTTGAAGTTCATATAACTGAGAGCTCGGGGAACTAAGTATGTCGGTCTTAAAACCCTCCAAGAGGTTTCCAATCTCCATCCTTGAAACTCATTCTCTTGAAGTTTTGGTGGTCTTGTTTACTATATCCCGAATCCCTCTTCTCGATCTGGAGGCATTCCTTGAATACCTTCTGCAGAGGTCACATATTTCTACATATTTTAGCAGGGACACATCCCTTGCACCCATCAGATTCAACAAATCAATGCAATCATCTCCGATTCCTTGTAAGAGTAGAATTTTCAATGTATCATCATTTAACCCATTATGTCTTGATCTTTGCAAATTATATTGGAATCTCTCAACATAGTCTTCTAGGTTCTCATCCTCTTGTTGGATCATTTTAAAGATTGATTCCTTCTAATCCTTATCTTTGCAATATTCTTGATATTTATCCAGGAAGACCTTCATTTGATCCCAAGTCAATATACTGTCTCCTCCCAGCCCCATAAACCACCTTAGAGCTTGGATTTTTAATGTGGTTGGGAAAAGTTTTAGCTTCTGGTGATCTGTAACATAATCATAGGTCCAGCAGAGGACATCAAATTCAAACAGAAACATGTATGGGTCCTCACTTGCCATACCATGAAAATTGGGCAATGTCGAATGTGGAATATTCTTCATCTGGTTTGTAAGTGTAGATCCAGAATTTATTATTGGAAATTCGAAAGTAACTGTTCTGTTACTTGATTCTCCATTTTTATTTCCTCGGTTTGTCTCCTCCCTGTTGGGAATGTGCTCTCCCTCGCCATCCATATTCACCACAAAATCTTCAAATGTAGTTGATCTGGATGACAACGGAGATTTGACAGATAATTGTTCCTCACTCCCTTGATTGTTAACACTGAGTTGATTAAGAATTCCTCCTTCTTTTGTCACTGGCAGATCCTCCTCAGCGTGCGTTGGTAAGACTGTTCCATCGGTGGGTGTGGTAGAATGTTCAGGCCTTTTAATCTCTTGCTTAGAAATGCTGATAGAAGGCGACATCCTTTGAACATTTCCTCCTCTTATTGTACTTCCTACACGGTTAGTGCTTGGGGGGGTATCATATGCGTATACAAGCCTACCCATACTATCTCTTATCCTACGCATGAATGAATTGCATGATCTAGGATTCACAGGGACTTGCAGCGGGCAATATTCTAACGAATTTTTCTTTGCGTCTTTCTCATCCCTCTTCCGAAATCACACCAAACTATCTTCAGAAAAAAATTTCATACACAATCTACTCAAAGAAAAGAAAAATCACAACTACATAACCGAAATAATCAATCAAAACTACAATGTCCTTGGTAGATTCCCGGCAATGACACCAAAATGACAAGCTTTTTTATCCTCTTTTAATTAGATTGAAATAGAAAGCTATGCATAAATTATCAACCCAGGGCCACAAAGGCTTATGAGCTACCAGACAAAGTATATGCCAGACACTGTAATTTGGATGATTTTAACACAGAGGAGATCAATTAATTACTGAACTGAAATTAAGATACAACTATTGGTGAATAGACTCCTAGAAAATTGCCAATTACAGAAAGAATCTTGCAATCAAACCAAAGCGCTTAACTGTCAACTTTAAGAAATGTTCTGCTATGCTACGGAAAGTAATCACCATTTAACAACACCCTGTTATGCTACAGAAAGAAATAATCATCTAAATCTAATTTAGAAAACTAAGAAATTCCTATAGAAACAATTCGATAAACCACAACTAAAATGAATAAATTTGACAGACTAATTTAATTCTACAATCTGCTTCTATCATTACACACTAGCAACAGAATCCCAATAATGAGCTTAATGCATCCATTCACCACATAAGTAATTCTAACTCAGTGTTCATCATCCACACATTCCCCTGTATTCATTAATGATAATAAAAATGACTATGCAATCAAGTTGTATCACTACTTAAAATGTTCACACTCAGCTATGCTCAGCACACCAAATCTGAATACTAAACAATTAAATCAATCAACAATGCATATTAAATTCATCAACATTAACAACATGCATAAAGGAAAGAAATCCTAACTATAAAAACACCTGTCATAGAAGAGGGCCCTGCCTTCGGCAACAGGAGCTGAACAGCCACTCACTCACACGAAATTGATCAACACATTCGAATAAGGTAAATATAGGTTTTATATAAAAAAGTATGATAGCAGTGTTCAATAGATCTTATGCAAATTGGTGGCTAACCCTTCTGAAAGAGTTTCCATGTTTTTATACATCAATGCTCATGAGATAAATATGAAAGATCATGCAGTTACAACGGATTTCCCAATAAGGCCTATCTACGGATCCTCAAAGAAATCTCATGAGCCATTCTAGGAGCCTGTATCGCGGAAGGTGGAGATGATCCCAGAAATATCAGAGCGGTCAACTATGAGTCATCATAGACCCGAAATACTGAGTTAGGTACAAAATTTCCGATCCTTGGATCAATTGCATCATCATCTATATGCTGGGTAGGTGACCAAAGTGACATAAGAAATACATCAGCTGGATACATATCTATTATAGTTTGAGATTGAGATGCACGTCCTCCAGCTCCCATAGTTCCTTCATTCTGCAACCTATAGGTAAAATGATATTGAACCTGAAACACCACTCCTTTAGTAGGCAATAAATGGCATCATAACTCTATCCAAATCATCAGCAATTGACAAATAACAAAGAGAACGAGATGAATCCTTACCAAGGCCAAAATGTTCCGAATGTGAGCAAGAGAGCAAGTGGTAATACCAAATCAGGTAAAAAAGGTTCATAAACAAGGCAGAATAAGGGAACAAAAAGGGTCATATGCACAGCTCGTCAAGGTCCCACAACAATTTAAGGTATTAAGAGGATAATCCAAGTCTTTCACCGCCCCTTCCAACAATATGCCACCACAAGTCATATAAGGGATGAAATTTGTAGAAGAAGGATTCCAAGTGGACATCAATCCCCCCAATTGCCCATTTGAGTCCACTACACACATTTCACATCCCACAAGGAACTTAACACACAGTTCCCATGCCCTTTCAATACTTAGCATAGTTTGTTGAAACATAACCAAATCCAAATGAAGACTATCAATCAATATACGAAGGGTTATCTGTTTGGGATGCCCTCCCAATCCCTAAACATTTAAGGGGACTAGAATAATTTGGATAAAAGAGTGAGGGACTTCTATTCCCTAAGTTCCCAAAATCCACCATTTATGCTTCCTACAGGAAACTTTGAAGAAGAAGTACCCCCAAATTTTGGTTCATCACCCACACCCAAATCTGCCAAAATGGATTTTGCAAGACCCCCATGGATTATACCTTTAATACCATGCTCCCCTTTACAACCACTATAGTCTATCCCCATTTGAACAGAGTAAGTATTGAGATCCACAGGGGTAGTTCAAGATGCAGAACACTCCACCAAGGGTTTGGGAATAGTACCATAAATTTTTTGAAGAGGTGATTTCCTCATAATATCTTTGTAACTGGGAACATGATCAATAATAACAATATATTCCTTTAGTTTCCCCTCTAAAAGAAATAGAGCAAGTCCCAAAATAAGTAACTTCTTAGAGAGTTTAGTTTCAATACAAGAATTTCCAAACAGGGGATCCCCACCAAACCCATAAGAAAGACCCTCATTCCCAGATGACAAAGACGAACCATTAAGTCCCTCCTTCCCAATGGGGTCATCTTAAATAGAAACCATTGACGCAGCACGTTCGATGATCGTGCACATTACTGAACTAATAGCCACTAAGGAAAACTAGGGAATATAAGGAATAATGGCTAAGGAAAGACCCTCATTTAACTTAGTCTCCTTGAAGGTGACAGGTTCTCAAATATAGGGTCTAAGGGGATATTTCCATTCTCCATACAACTTGCACCGAGCCAAACCAAATTATCTAAAAATTTTGATTCAAGAATGGATTATGACTTACCACAAGTTATCGAATTTGGTTCCAATGACAGGAACTTTGATAAACTATGCTTTGTACACATCTTTGCTTAAAGGGAAGCAGTCTTGCTTCTACTCTTCAACTCATCTAGCCTGAGTCTATCCTTCGTCTAACGCAGGCCCAAAAGACATGCAGCTCTAAGTGACCAGTATTCTTGCACTTCAAGCACCAAAATGATAATTTCCAATAGTCCAGAACTTAGACTATAAGATTCCCTCTCCATTCTATCTCCAAGTACTCCAAAATCCCTTAACTCACATTGATATATACTAACACCTTCCCCACCGTTTTATCCAAACCAATGAATGACAGTTCATCCACAAAAAGAAAATGTCCCAATGCATTTCCAACTACCTCAAAAGCAGGTCTATTCTACAATGGGAGAGGGAATCCCAAAAGTAGAACCCAAACATGCTACAGGTTAAATTATTATGTGGCTAGGTCAAAATTTAGATGTCCTCATTTTAGCATAAAGATTCCATGTTCATCCACCCAAAATCCTTGTATCCTCTCCTTCTTCTTGAAAATGGAAAAGAAACCAACCCTTCAGGAGCTGAGTGGCATGGGGAATATAATGCAACACCTGGAGCCAATTCTCCATCATCCAAGAATTGTTTTTTGGCAACACCTAGTACCCAAATATCTTCACTAACACATTCTCGGATAGGTTATCTATCTCTTCCAACCCCATATTGCATCCAAATAATATTTTGTCTCTAGCTGCATGCGTCTTTAGATCCCTATGGAAGCATTTTTCTTTAAACCGAAGACTACTTCCAATATCCCACGTCGATTCTTGCTCTCATGTCCTCTGCTTTCTTCTCGATCCTTGTTAATGGCTCACCCTCCATGACCTTTGGGTCCTCTAAAGGCATCCGACAAGGGGACCCTCTTTCACCCTTTTTATTTATTATCATGATGGAAGGCTTGGTATGTGCAATTAAGAATGCTCTAATCCAAAACCAACTCTCATTCCTCTAACCTACTAACAATGCTCAACAAACAACGCATATGCAATTTGTACACGATACCATGCTTATGTCAGCAACCACATGGTAGGAAGCCAAATAATTAAAAAGAATCACCTTCTCAAAAGCATCTGGCCTCTCTATCAACAATGAGAAATCCAAGATTTTTTTTCAACAAATCTATCCATATTCAACTACGCATCGCCTGACTCCTCTCCTTCAAGAGAGGATCTATTCCTTCCACCTATCTAGGAGTGCCTATCTGCTCCTTGGAAAAAAAGCACCATGCCAAGCATAATCTTATTGCTATAATGGATTCAAAGCTATCCAACTGGGCATTTCGTACTCTCAACCTAGATGGTAGATTAATCCTTATCAACTCTGTCTTGTGAAGCATGTGTTCTTACCTATTCTCCATCCTTGTTGCTCCCAAAATATTTCTTAATGAAATTCGCTCAATCCAGATAACCTTTTTATGGGGAGTAAAAAAGATGCAAAAATAAAATGGGCCCTAGTGGCTTGGGATAAAATTTGCAAGCCAAATATCCTGGGTGGTCTCAGACTTTGAGATGCGGAAACAAAGAATAAATCTATGTCGTCCAAACTCTGGTGGAGATGGCTCACAACCCAAAAATCCCTCTGGGCCCAAATTTGGAAAAGAAAGTATGTGCACGACATACCCACCCAAGAACTGATCATACTCCAAGAAACGAATGATGGATCAATCATATGGAAGGCCACCTGGAAGAATAGGGGAATCATCCAAGAGCATGCCTTTTGGGAAATACGTAATGGACAAACTGCCTTCTTATGGGACAAGGCCTGGCAGAAGTGTGGCAAATTGAAATCCCTAGAACACATCAGGCCGCTTAGACAAGCCACCCTCTCAGCCAGTTGCTTCTTGGTGTGTCACTTCTGGAGCCTGGAAAACCAAGAATTGCAATGGAGAAAATGGACAGATATTTCAACATGGAAACCCCCATCGCAAGACCAAGCCCGGGAAACGCTTCGGAAAGAACTAAACTCACACAAAATATTGCATCAAGAAGGAGAATACATCCTTCGATGGGGCGATAAAATAAAAGGAACCTTCTCTCTAAAGGAATCACGGGGGATATCAATTGGCTTCAATAGGAGCCTATCTGGAAACAAATATGGAAACAGAACTTATGACCCAAAGTATCTACCTTCCTCTGGTTGGTTTCCTGGAACAAAATCCTTACCTGGGATCGCATTCTACACAAAGGATTTGAAGGTCCCTAACTCTGTTTTCTATGTTGACAAGAAGGAGAAACACTAGAACACCTACTCAAGCAGTGCTCCTTCACTCAATAGCTATGGGACAAGGGGGGAGAAATCTTCAGGAGATCAAACAGGGACAAAGCAAGCATTCAGAACACCATTTCCCAATGGAGTCACACATTCTCCAAAAATAAGAGTGTGAACATGATTTTTCAACTCTACCCAAGCTTCCTTCTATGGGAGATGTGGTAGGAATGAAATCACATGATTTTTAAAGATGCCCATCAAGACATCACTTATCCTTGGAAGAAAATTCAAATGAATATTAGGGAAACAATCCTATCATCTCAATGGAATCAGGAAGACCGGAAAGGTTCAATCCAAGGAAAAAGCATTCTTCAAGCTTGGAATCTCCACCAACAATTATCCATACCCCTCATTTCAAGGCCGAGACTCAATTCGAAAAGCCCAAACAATTGGTCCCCTCTAGAAAATGGATTCATCAAACTGAACTTTGATGGAGCAAGTCAAGGAAATCTTGGTCCGGAAGGATATGGAGGCATTCTCAAGAATTAAAAAGGTGAAATATTAAGAATTTATTCGAGCTTCACGAGATCAGATAGCAACAATGCTTCCAATATTTTTTCCATGACATCAAGAATATGCATAGCTCGCACCAATGGGTTCCACAAACTCATTGTAGAAGGAGACTCCACATTAATGATCCAAATTATCCTTAAGCTTCTCAACGGAACTAAAGCTCATAAGATTAGTCCCAATTGGAGACTTTCCTTCAAAATTGAATTGCTGGAAAGCATCCTGGATCGAACTCTTGTCATCATCCCCCACCACGTCAGATGAAGAGCCATCAAGTTGGAAGACTGCAAGTTGGCCAATTGGGGAGTGGACCACCCAAAGGAAGACTTAGACATGGCCTAGAACGACAACATAGAATGCCAACTTCGTAACAAATGTCAAGATCTAAACTGTTGGGACATGCAACCCCGTGACGCGTGGCATGAAAGAATTAACGTGTCGCAACGACATGCCAACTCATAGGGAAAACTAGGAAAGAGTGGAGAGACAAGGCTTTAATGCTTGCTACCGCTTGATCTAGTGAAATAAAAAAAGTAGCGTTACATAGGTTGCATCACTATGGAAGGAGTTCAATCATACACAAGAGATGTTCCATCCAGAAGGTGGTTTATCATGGCTAGAGCAAGACGGAATATGGTGGCATGTTTTCATCATCAATGGAGATGGCTTTGGTTCTCATCCCACTGTAGGTGTGTTCTTTCCTCTTTAACTTAGAAATTACACCCTACTGCTCATTGCTTCAGACTCTTTCGCTTGTTTCAGTTCACCTTCTCCTCTTGTCGCCTCGACTCTAGTTTCGTCCTACATACGAGCATAATGGTTAGATCCAAAACCACCCACTAACGCACGTCCTCCGGTCCCAAGTAGACTCATATGCCAAGGGTTGTGAAGGACTTGGACAAGCTACGTGGCTTCTTTGGATCGAGGGTAAGCCGACAGGCCCATGACCGAATCAAAGACTAGGAGAATCGAACGAAGAAAAGGAGTTGTGGAAATTCACCAGAGGCCTTGCAGTCTGGTTTCGAGGGCATCATCAAGGACTCTGGGGCACTGCGAACCAAAGAGACCAGGAACACCAAGACCCTCATATTTTTTGGGGCATGAAAGCCATGATGGGTATGGCTCTTGATGAAGGTTGGTTGAAGAATAGCAATCAGGGAACAAGAGAGACCTTAGGAGCTTCAACTCGGTGGGAGAATTTGATGCAAATGATGGAGAACAACTTCAACAGATTGGAAATGGGAATTCAAAATTTGGCCAAGAATCAAGTCACAATGAATTCCAACCTCAATGACCAACTAGACCAGCTGCTCGAGCTTATGGAGACCTGGGAGAATCCCAACTTCATTTCAAAGGATGAACCTATTCAGCACTCGGGTGACATGTTGAACCAAGTTCAACCAGGTTGTAATCATTCCCTAACCCATGATGGCGTTTAATAGTTAAGTCATGTTATGCTTAATCTTTGTATGTTTGGTCTTTTTTATTATGATTAGGGTCATAACCCCCAACCTATGGGGGAATAGAAAAACATGGACCTTATTGCTTTCAAAATCATGAATCCAGTCTAGTTTCTTGCAACCACTTTTCTATATGGATACCCTAAACCTCCTTAACAATCTAAGGAATTTTGTAGATACATGTGTATTCTTCTTCTGTTTCTAATATAAATCTTCGAATCTTACAAAAAAAATATTCTTAATACATAAGGGCACCGTGACTAATATATTCAACTCATCCAATGCATATGTTTATTAGTGTGTTATCCATATTAGTTTCACATGCCATTAAATAGTTTATGGTTTATAATATGTAAATCATCCATAAACAATTTTGGTAATGGAAAAGATCAGACATTCAATAAAAATGGAGAAATTCAAACAAAACATGGAACTAACATATTAGCACCTAGTATGTTGTTCCAATGCTTGTATTTATTAGTGTGTGCCCTATTAGTTTTGGATGCAATTAAATGATTTCTGGTGCATGATCAGTAAAAAAATATCTTGTGTTATTTTTTGTTAATTTATTTCGTTTACAACCATAATTATGAAGGGCGAGATAACTTCAAGCTCTAACCAAAGCAAGGAAATTCATTTTTAAAGTTTGTGGTCACTTAAAATGTGGTTCCCTGTAATTATTTTTAGTTGGGATGAAAATAAAATATATCCACTTATCTATAAGTGAATATTGTAATTGTCATATGATGCTTCTAATGTTATTACTTTCCATTAAGAGTATAGATTTGGAATGTTATGTTTCTATTTGCCACAGGTTTTCACTCTTGGCTGAAAGTTCTCATCGTTCATCACTTCTGGCCCATGGGCACTTCAATGAAACAAATTTTTGGTAGATTTTACAATAGGAAAACCTTGCTACCGAAATATTCTCTATGTGTAATGCGTACATATACATGTATGGTTCCATTATAGGTGTTTAAGTTCAAGAAAATCACATCTTTATCTTAGTTCGAGAAATCAAACCTTGTCTCGGTCTTCCTTAATCCTATGAATTACGTATAATAATATGCATATCTTCCAAACCCAATGGGTCCTATTTATATTCCCCGTGAGCATGTGGATTAATTTCTACATATTTTTTATTGCTTTTATGTTATGTAGGTCTCCCCATACCATCTAGCTTTAAAATGGTAGCACATGGATTTCTTAGTGCGCAACGTTCGAAGCATGGGCATATTTATCAATACTTTGATAAGTGTCATAATAATTGTGTTTCTCAAAGTGGTAAATATGTGATTATTTGTGTTTTTCAAAGTGGGTTGTCTCCGATTGTGGCCTTTTGTAATCCATGTATTGTAATATATGGTGGTTTGTTAAGGTTGACAAAGATAGAAAAAACAAATCGATAGTCGGAAAAAAAGTGAGGATGTTCCAAGACATTTCATAAAGACTCTCAATAATACCAATGATCTCAGTTGTAAATTTGGAACTTACATTTATGGTCCATGACAGTTGAGAAACATTTATATCAATAGATTAGTCAAGCTTGGCCTTATGGAAGAGATGCATAATGGACACATTGTGAAGGATTATGTTGAAGTCCTTGGCCCTCTTCTTGATGAAGGTTATCTCTCACTAGGGTCATCACATGGGGCTTCTCTTTCAAGAGCTGGTCCATGTTGAACCACGCCATCATTGCCTTTATTACTACACAAATGTCAGGTTATTAGTAATCAAGCAAATATATTTGAGATATGGTCGTGGTATATTTATAGAAAATCAGTGTTTCTTGTAATGCTTTACTCTATCGATTTACAAGTGTTATTTCATATATGTTTTACAAATGGATTTCATGCAAAGGTCTTGCACAAACAGGGAGGCATGTACTGGTGATGACAAAAGTATCCATTGATGGGAATGGTTGCAATAACCATGCCCACAACTGAGAGAGCATCCACATAAATCATATTGAGTCTTTCCCTCTTGAAACGACCACCACAATTCTCTCTCAGGAATTCTATTATTGCCTACCTATTAAATTTCAAACCAATATCTTCACTAAAATTTCAAAGATATGGTAGTCTCTTCTAGTTGTTTTGGCTAGAGAATTGATTTCTTCTTTTCACTAGGGAATTTGATTTGTGTTCTTGAGAAAAAAAATGTTGCTTCTAAGATATTATGGATAAGAAATTGGTTATTCACACCAATGATTCAACATGTATGGTTTATATAGTAATACTACACAAAGATGATACTAAAAGTAGCATTTAGATTAGGTTTTCAAAAGCATGTTCAAGATTTCTAGAAGTTAAAAATGAAGTCCTGACAATATTTGCAGTTATGACTCTTTTAATATGTTTAAATTTCTTCTTTCCTCTTCACCTCTTAGACATAAGCTTAAAACAACACAGAAGGACATGTATTTTCACTATTTCTTTGGGGGAGGAATCTTGGGCTCCATAAAGCATTTTTGGAAGGGTATTGATTCTGGTGAAGTGTAGAGATGAAACTGAGCACAATTTTGGCTATGGATAGGGTTTATTTTGGTTTATCAGTTGATGATTTTGGATATTACTAAGGTAATTTAAGTAAATTGTAGATAAGTGGACTTCAGAGTTCTACATCTATGCTATCTAGACCAATGAGGGTTTTCATCTCAGTCCATTCTACATGTGGTGGCTTGTGTGTGACGAAGTTGCATCTAGATGATGCATTGTTTGGAACCGCCAATTACTAGAGACCAGGTTCCAGTTACAATTTGAGACAAAAATCTATAGGAGAAGATATGGACAAACAACCCTTTTGACAAAATCGTGGTGGTTCTCCCTTTCCAAGTCTGAGAATGAAGCGTCTAGGTCCAAGTTTATGAGCACAAATTGTTGGTGTTTCTCCTCTTCATCATTGAGCTAATGGATTAGGAACTGAGTCTCCAATATGGACACAAGAAGTGGGATACAATTTAATTTGCATCAAATTCCATTTCCCTCACAAAATGTCTCTGAAATTCTACAAAAGATCATAGGAGGTGAGTCCTAACTAGTTTTTTTTTTTGTTATGATTTAAACTAGTTTGAGCATTTCAAGAGTTACACTATTTTTCAAAGCAATTTTCATGCTCAAATATATAAATAACAACATAGGATTTGGAACTAGAATTGATCTCCTCCCAAGCTAGTGATGAGGAAGAGTTGTACGAGGTTGAACACCCACATGTTGGTTACTAGTAGGTCCAATAGCAATATGCATATCATTACACCCAATAAAAGGAATTGTTGTGGTTATAGCGAAAGTTGTAATACCAGTTGTGGATGCTGACCCTTTCGCTCTTTCCTTGTCTCTACAAGGTCAAATTATAGATAATGTTGCCTCTCTTTTTAGACTATTTTTCATTTGTTTTACATGAGTAAAATTATGTGTAAATGATTTGCAGGGAATCCATACTAAGGGTTAGAAAACACCAAACCATCTAGAGAAGGAAAAAGGTATGATACTTCTAACCTATATTTGATAGGTTCACCTTAACATACCTTTGCTTTTAGTTTTTATGTGATTAGCTGGCCTTAGCTCCTACTTTTGGCTAGATGCTTCTATTATTGTTGGTACTTATATCCAGGGATTTCATTACAGAGTTGTACTGTATAGATACCGCTAGGGATTCAATTACTTAAATGTATGGCTAGATGCTCCCATTCTTGCTATTGACCAGTACGACTATATGATTCCATTCATGTTGTTGCTTATAGTCAAGTTCTTCTATTACAGAATTGTACATCTGATATCTCTTGAGAAACCTTGTATGGGATCATGATGGAGATTTTACTAGAATGGTTTCACCCTTTCTCCTATTTCTCTTGTCCTCCACTCCATTATTTTGTTGCATGCAATATATGTAGATATAGATGCATGTAGTATTGTGGTCACCATTTGTAGAGAATGCATGCAAGGTCGAGGATGCATACACCAAATTAAAATGAGCAGAAAGCGACTATAATGTTGCTAAGAAATCAAGTAGACATCGATTGTAGTGTGCCTAACAAATCCACCTAACAATTAAGTACATACCTATAACTAAACCAATAGTTTAATTTTGTTTTTTTATATGTTAAATTGATTTTTATGTCCGACAAATGCTCTAAAAGACATGCCCACCAGGTATTAATTCTCATCAATATTCCAATAATGAATAGGAAAATTGAACTATAAATTTACAAAAAATAATAAAAAAAAGCACAAATAAATTGATTTTTACATAACTTTGGAATATCTTGGAGAAACTTGGTAAATTAATAAAAGGTGAATAGTTGTTGATTCTCTCCAAAATCAATAGTACCTACTTTGACAAGGACTGAGCTAGAAAATTTAGACCCTACATAATGAAATGTAGTTGTTTCTCTTTCAAATAAAAATGAATAAAAAAACTTACTTCAAAGTAGATGATGAAAAATAAAATAAAAAATCATTTACTTCAATGCAAAAGAAGTAGATAATGAAAGTTAGGAAAATTTAAACATAGTAGTGTATGAAAAAAAAAGTCAAAAGGAAGAGTAGAGGCCGGGGATGGAGCTCTGCAACCTAGGGTTTTGAGCCAATCCGAGTTGATCTCGGCGGCCAGGGCTCTATCCCTGGTCACTAGACTCCTTCTGAGCTCACAGGTCGACGGCGAGGGAAGCATTCCTGTGGCGGCGGCAGCAGGTGCAGAGGGGCGACGCATGTTCAGCTGTGAGGAGCGGCTTCCAAGCTTCCAACGGTGGCTCTCCACAATGGCGGCGGCACTCCTGACGGAGAGGTTTCGACGGCTTGCAACATTCGGCGGATTCTTGGAGGCCGGTGGGTGACAAACTTTTGTGGCGGTGACGGGTGATACCAGGTCGACTTTCTTTTCTTGGAAATCAAGGGTTTGAGCGATCTTGGAGGCCATGGATTCTTCCATGGAGGCATTCTATTTCCTACTTACTTCCGTTCCCTCACACAGGCTTCGTCCCGCAGAATCGGATCCTTCATTGGCGAAGAGGTTCATGCTCCTTTCAAGAGCCTTCTTCCAATGGCGGTCTAATGACGTTTTTGGCGGATGGGACAGAATTTGGCGGATGCCATGGCCTTTGAGAAGCAGCTACGGCCCTACATGCAAGGCATGTTTCCTCTTCCCAGTAGACCCGGTGAGAGGGTTCTCGAGGGTTCCAAGAAGGAGCATGTGCAAAAGATTACAAGATATCTGAGATTTCAAATCGAAAACGAAGGTCGACAAGGTAGTAGATGTTAATCGATACAAAGGAAACCCTGCTTGCTTCTCTGGAAAGAAATGAGTCCGAAATCTCGCCATCTCTCTATGGCTGGGCCCGCGTGTTTGCTTTCAGGCTTTGTTGGAGCGTGATGGATATTTCTGAGTATGGAGAGAGGGCGGCGCCTTTGCGCGGCGACCCATTGGGTCTGAGCACGATCCAGTGGCGGCGGTGGCGGTTTCAGGGACCAAACCTGAAACCGGTGGCCCCAATTTCACCACTGTTCATGATATATCTGTTCTACTTCTTGTGGCAACATTCTCTGGGTTTCTCTTTCTTTTGGTTCAGCTCATTATAAGCTGTTGTTTCTGCTTATATGGGACAGAAATATGTGAAAATGTAGGGATCCTTGTTGATCTTACTACATCTGCAGTACGTAATTTTAATCATCTTTTTGAAATAAAATTACGGACTTTTTCCAAGGAAAAAAAAAAAGAAAAAGAAAGAAAGTTAGGAAATTTAATCCTTAATGTAGTGATTTCTTTTAAACATAAGAAATAAAAAATGCATCGAAAATAATTTACATAAATTGGAGGCATTTCAAGTATAAACATAATATAATATTAAGACTTAAGTGAATGAAAATAAACTTAAATAACAAGATAATTTTAATGTTATAGAAGTTATATATTTATATGAGATTTATTTTATTTGTTTTGAAGATATTAAAACTTATTATAATTTAGTTCTCAAATTGTTAGTGAGAATAGTTATCATTGATTCCTATCTGTAAATTTGAGTTGACTCATCACTATTATGTTAGGAACCCATGTCAACCCTTCTCTTTACTTTGTTAGTATATTGTTGTTGGACACATATGCTTGTAAGTTGTCCCGTAGTAATTGTTGATCCATAGTTTGTGTTATTGTTGTTAGGCGCATATGCTTTGTAAGCCGCCCGTAGTATTTATTGATCCATAGTTTGTATTGGCCCATGGTTTTGACCCATAGTCGTGGCACCTAGATTTAGTATATAAGTGTGTGTTGAGGCCAACGAAGGCACCGTGAAGCTATTTGTATTGAGCTTCCTCAAAGGAGGTTGCCTCCTCAAAGTGGCCTGCGATCAATAAAAGCGATTATGAGTTCTATTATTTCTGCTATCTCGTGTATTTTCATTAATTAATTGTTGCAGGTTCTTCACATCTGGTATCATAGCACTTTCTTGGGCTCGTTGGGTGGAATTTCTGCCAATTTTTTTTTTCGCATCTGTTGCAAGTTTGGATCTGGGAATAATCCCTATCCGCTTAACTGCGGGAAGTACTTGGGCATAAGCCCTAAAACTCATTGTGAGGAGTACCACAAGAACCCCAAAGTAGCTGGCCCACTGAGAGGACCTGCCAGCGAAAAGGGCAACGACCCCTACCTGATTGACTAGTTCCCACCTGTGAGGTAAACCAAGAGTTGTCGTGTGTGGCAAAGCGGTTATCAGTTTTACCTGATTCGTGGAGTGAGGGGTACTGCCCCAAGTATAAAATTCTGTTTTTCCTCCATATCTCCCTTGTTTTAACTCTGTTTACCTTGAAACTTCCCGGACACCCCTGCAATCCCATTCTGCATATTTCATTCCCGGACCCGATCCCAAATTCTACTTTTCAAAGCCAAAAATCTCACATTTGTCTATTTTTAGGGTTTGCCATAACTTCTTCAATTTTCACCAACTCGATTCCAAATTTTGCCACCGTGTTCATTTCCTATTACTGCTTTTTTGTCCCTCTTTGACAAATTTTCTCATTCTTTCACCCCGCTTCTGAAATTCCCATTTTTTGCTTCCCAGACCATCTGAAAGTGTCCAAAACCTAGTCAAACCCCAATAACCCATCCGAGTTTTTCCCAAATCCAAATTTCCCTTTACTAAATAAGCTTTTGCTTGTGTTTTTCTATCCATTCCCCCCCAAAAAAACTCCTGGTTATGGTTGTCATCTGCGCAGGAGCAAAAACCATGGAGGAAGCACTTGTAGCCATTCAAACCAAACTCCAAGATCTACACGAAAAATTTCTCAGCCTCCATCTTCAGTATTCATCCATGAACAATAACCGACAGCAAGAATCTTCTGCAACCAATGGGTTCTCTTCTTCTAGCCATTTCCGTGGTCCGAAGCTTGAATTTCCTCGCTTCAATGGTATTGATCTGACTGGATGGATGTATCGTGCAGAATAGTATTTCAATTTGCATAATACTTTTGATGTCCAAAAAGTTCCACTTGCATCCTTTCATTTGGAATAGGAAGCCCTTCAATGGTACCGTTGGTACATCAAGGCTCATTATGAGCCAAAATGGACAAATTTTTGTCAACTCCTTTTGCAACGATTTGGTCCTAGTGCTTTTGGTGACTTCACCGAAGCACTCACTAAACTTCGTCAAAGTGGCACTATGAGAGAGTATCAGACAGAATTTTAGAAACTAGCTAATCACACAGAATGATTGTCTGATGAATTCTACAGGAGTTGTTTTATCAGTGGTCTTAAGGATGAAATCTGGTCAGAGGTTAAAATGTTCTGTCCCAACACAATGATGGAATTCCTAGGGTTGGCTAAGTTGGTAGAAGCCAAGATTGCATCCCAACAATGCTCCAAACCCACTTTTGTTCCCTTCCGAAATATGGGTTCTCAACGATGTCACGTCCCCCATTTTGACCCTTATAATATTTTGGGCTATAATGTAAATAATGTATGCATATTATGTATGATTCCTAGCGTGGAGCTCAAGGCCAAGGCCCTGCTAGTGAATGCTCGATCTAGAAGAGGCAAGTATTTGAAATTATGTTACCCATGTGCTAGTGAACCATGGGAATTGTAAATATGCATCTTAATATAAATGCCCACAACTAGCTATGCAATGCAACGAGAGATGGGGGCATGATGTTACAAGGAAATTGGGAGGAAAATATTAAAACCCTTGAGCCAATCAAGTCAAGCGAAGTGTCAATGAGAGAACCCATCAACCATCAACTACCCATGTTGAATTTTGTACCCAATCATTCATTTCTCCCAAGAGTTGGGTGAAGTAGTTAATGCCTTGGGGATTGGGGAGGTATGGCTATCCAAATTCGAGTATGGGAAAGCCACCCTCATGGAAAATCGTGTTTCTCCTTCTTGGGAAAGAAAAAACCCACAAATTCCCTTCCCAAGCCATTATTCATGGTTAGACTTCACCCTCTCACGTTTTTGGGAAGCTTGCTGAGCATTTTTAGAGCTTGCTGGGTGTTTTTGGCTTGTTGGGTGTTTTATTTTGAAGCTTGTTGGGTGTTTCGGAGCTTGCTGGGTGTTTTTGGAGCTTGCTGGGCATTTTTGGCTTGCTGGGAACTCATTTTTGGTTAGCACAGTGGCTGGGAGAAGAGAACCATGAATTGGGGGTTTAATGGAGGTCGTTTTTGCTCTTGGGTTGTCCACAAACATTTTCTGAAAACGAAATTGCCTTTCCAGGGTTGTTTTCCCCATTTCTCACTTCATTTTTGGGTTGCCCACATTTTCCATCCATACCCAACACTTGGGGTTTTGTTGTTATGTGTACCCATGCCCAGTTTATGAGTTTTCTGTGTGTAGGATATTGTTGGGGTTGAAATGGGTCTCCATTGTTTTGGCTTGAGCTTGAGTGGAACCATCCACGAATGAAGAGGGTTCAGACTTAGCCTGATAAACCCAGCAGTGGTATGGCTTGGCTTCGATCCAAATGATTATTTGGCTGTGTATGGGTTTGAAATCCCCTTTACCCTTGTAGATATCATGCCCAGCTCGAGGGTGGTCTCTGAGTGTTGAAATAATACAGGCTAGGCAGAGACCTACGGTTGGGAGGAACGTTGCAGCGACATAGCTAGTTGTTGGGGACAACATTACATTGAGATAAGTATATTCTCTGCTTGTATTTAATTCTACAATGTGTTAAGTTAAATGGTTGTTATTGATATATTGAATGCACATGAAATTATGTATGTGGGTGAATTTATCTCCACTGTGCATGTTTGTTGAATTGACATCTGCACAAATGGGTTTTTAAAAATATGAATTTTAATGAATGGCTGAGTTTGCTTAAAAATCCCCATAGATTGGCTTCATGTTCCCTCCCTTGCCTTGGATGGATGGGTGGGGACATTACAACCGACCTCCCATCCCGTCAGCTCCTCGCCCAACTCCTATCAAGCATTTGTCTGAAACAAAGATGTAGGCACGTAGAGAAAAAGGGCTTTGTTATAATTGTGATGAGAAATTCACTCGGGGACATAAATGTGTTCAACAAAAGATCTATCTCTTGGATATGGATTCTCCACCTGCCTCTAAAATTGGTGAAGAAGCTCCAGATACCATGGATGATCAGGTTGACATTTAGGAGCCACATATTGACCCCCCATCTCAGGATGAACAACCAGAGATATCTCTCCATGCTTTATCTGACGTCACCACCCCCCAAACAATACGGGTCAGGGGTTACTTCAAGAATCTCCCTCTTACCATACTCATTGATTGCGGTAGCACTCATAACTTCATTGACCCTTGGATTTCCAAATAGGCTGATTGTTTTGTCCATCCTTGCTCCAACTTTGAAGTCATGGTTGCTAATGGGGGCACCTTACCTTGCAAGGGGAAGTGTCACAATGTGCGTATCTATCTAGAATATTATAACCTACGCTCTGACATGTTTGCCTTGTCCTTAAGAGGATGTGATGTGGTTTTGGGCGTTCAATGGTTACGCACACTTGGCCCCATCTTATGGGATTTTGTTGAACTTTGGATGCAATTTTCAGTCAATGGGAAACAACACAAATTTAATGGATTACAACAAGGGTATCTCCGAATCATCAGTTCACATCGCCTGGAAAAGATCCTTAAGAAGAATTCACATGGTGTCATCACTCATCTCCATTCCATTCAGTTGCACCCCTCAACGGTCTCCCCTACTTCCTTGGATAGCTATGCAGGTGTCATTGTTGAACCAGTGGACTTGTCTCCTTCAAGAGACCTTTCTGGTAAGAATTTAGCCGCATCTACATCTCAGCAGGAAACGCTGGTTATCTTGTATGCAGTACAGAAGTGGAATCCATACCTATTAGGGAATTATTTATGCATCAAGACTGATCTCCAGAGTCTGGAAAATTTCTTGGAACAATGGGTCTCCTCCCCATCACACCTTAAATGGGTTATCCAACTCATGGGTTATGCCTCTACGATCACTTACAAGAAGGGTAAGGACAATATGGTGGCAGATGCTCCTTCTCGCACATTTGATGACCTAGTTTCTCTTATAGCTATTTCTCTGATTGTTCCAAATTGGTTGCAATCTGTTCAAAAGGGCTATCTCTTCTATGAACTCCATGCTTCTTTATCAGCGGGGCACTCTGAGTTCCTCAAAATGTATGACCGGGAACAATGTAACTTCTTTTGGTAGGAACTAAAAATTACAATTCAACAAATGGTGGCTAACTGTGATACTTGCCAGGTCAACAAGGGTGAAACGACACTCATTTCGGGACTGCTCGAACCCTTGCTCATCCCTCCACAGATTTGGACATCTATTTTTATGGATTTCCTTGAAGCGCTCTGGTTGTACAATACCACATCTAAAATGCCACCAATTGAAGCAGTCTATGGACAGGCACCACCAATTCTTCTTCCATACACCCTCAGCAATTCCCCAGTTCAGGAAATTGACTCGGTTCTTCGAAACCGCGATCAGATTCTTCTCATTCTGCAGGACAATCTTCACATGGAAAGAATTCGACTGAAACAACACGTCGATCAAAACCATTCTGAGCACCATTTTCACGCAGCTGATATGGTTCTTCTTCATCTCCAGCCTTCCAAGGAATCCTCCCTGAAACTCAAAAGGCATCAGATTCTCTCTCACTCTATCATAGAGGCATTAATTCAGTGGCACGGAATGCAACCCGAGGATGCTACAGGGGAACCACTCCTTCAGATTCCACATCAATGTCCACATCTAAAGCTTTGAGGACAAAGCTTTTTCTAAGGAAGAGGGGATGTTAGGAACCCATGTCAACCCTTCTCTTTACTTTGTTAGTATATTTTTGTTGGACGCATATGCTTTGTAAGTCGTCCCGTAGTAATTGTTGATCCATAGTTTGTGTTATTGTTGTTGGGCACATATGCTTTGTAAGCCACCCGTAGTATTTGTTGATCCATAGTTTGTATTGGCCCATGGTTTTGACCCATAGTATTGGCGCCTAGATTTATTATATAAGTGTGTGTTGAGGCCAATGAAGACACCGTGAAGTTATTTGTATTGAGCTTGCTCAAAGGAGGTTGCCCCCTCGAAGTGGCCTGCGATCAATAAAAGCGATTCTGAGTTCTATTATTTCTGCCATCTCGTGTATTTTCATTAATTAATTGCTGCAGGTTCTTCACATATTATTTTAAAAAAACACGTCACTTTAAATAACTCATTGGTGGTTTGTAAGGGGTAGACTTCCGCTCATGTTAGATGTATTTGGGTTTTGGACCATTAACCTATTTCTTTACATCTAAGGAAGACGAGCTCTTAGCCAATCATAAGCAACATTAGTACTCCAAAACCATATATCAACCATATTCCACAATATTAGTACTTTACTTTATATTTTGAGACTTATTAAAGTTTGATCACTACCCAATAATTTTTTACTTCCTATATATTAATATTATATAGTTCCAAAAATATTCTCATGTACTTTCTTGTATTGTGTGTAACATTCACAATACAAGTTATTATGAATATTAGTACTTTACTTTATATTTTGAGACTTATTAAAGTTTGATCACTACCCAATAATTTTTTACTTCCTATATATTAATATTATATAGTTCCAAAAATATTCTCATGTACTTTCTTGTATTGTGTGTAACTTTCACAATACAAGTAGGTCCATGGACATATGGACCTACTTGTATTGTGAAAGTTATGTATAAGTTATGTTTAGGTTGTTAATGATGGTTGTTATTTGATTTAATTCTAACATACAAATTTAAATGAAATATATGGCACGTGGATACCAATTTAAATTATATTTTAAATAAATGGATAAGATACCAGGTGCATATAATGATTATAATGATTTAGGTTGTTATAGACAAGATTGTTTACAATGTTCATAGGTTAGTAACATAGCATGCACATATAATGATTATATGATAATGCATGATCTTGTATTAATTGGTAAAATAACCGATAGGCTAAAGGGGCTAAGTGATAGCTGGATAGATAAGGAAACGAAGTGATGTCGATGACATGGAACTTGAAATAGGAATGGTATGCTTGTGAAGCATTGTATTTAGAATTATTATTGGTTTCATTACAAAGATGTGTGGGTAGGCGTAGGGTTTCAAGAAGCACAGTTACCTAAACTAGTTATTCGATGTCGAAGCCTTATGAACAACAACAACAACATAGTATGCGAGTGTAGGGTGTTGACCCAAGTTCTATTAGGAGGGGTGGAGGTATTATCCATAGTTTATCCTTTGAAATCTAGAGTCATGGGAGGGTTGTGTTTATCCAGACTCCTGAAGACGTGTAATGACGACTAGGGGTTTCCTACTGGGGAAGCTTGGTTGATGTAGTCGACACTTCTTCTTATGGGTTTTATCAAGGCTTAGGTCAATATAGTTGATGCTCATGGATATTCTAGTAGAGGAAGGATATGATGTGGAAGATAGTTGTGAATTAAAAGGATGAAGCAGGTGGTTGAATATGTTGAGGAAGTTAGCTATAACAGTTTCACTACATGTGTGTGTTAAAACTCTTTCTTTCCTCATGTGTGATAAACTCGGTTTACTATGTAGTTTGTATTATATTAGTGTGAACTAGTTAGTGAGATTGTTGATGTTTGATTACTAAATTAAATTAGCCTTGCATGATTGAATGGGAACAAATAGGAATGGTACATTAGAGGTAGTGCTTGTTTTTCATTAGTACATGTGCAATATATGTATATGCTACCTACTCACACATACATTATGCATGTACACTATTACTACTAGAAATATTAGTATTCAAATAGTTTATTGATTAACACCGATTGGTTTAATTATCATGGAAAACATGAATGTATACATATAAATGTATAATAAATATCTAGCAACATTGATTATTAGTTGGTAGGATAAATTGATTAAGTGTGGTGGGTTGTCATAGATATTTTGGGGAAGATGTCACTTACATTAAACACATGACTTTGCATTCAATTTTTATGGTTATTATATGCCAATTATTTTAATGGATTTATTTAATTAGAATTTTTCCTAGAACCAAGAAGACGGAGATTTCGAAGAAATTAATGAGGTAGTTGAGAAAGGACTTTCGGGGGATAAGAAGAAGGGAGGCGGAAATTACTTTAGGGAGAGAAAATTGCTTTGGGAAAGGAAAAAATGTTGAAGGACAGGAAGGAAGTTGAATTTTGGATTGATTGCATAGATTGTATATTGCTTATTGTTTCCATTATCGTTCTTGGAGGTTTGGGAATGGAGGGCCAAGGAACCTATTGGTTTTCTTGGAGCTAGGGAGACTGGTAGGATGTTCCTAGATGGCTAGGAGGTAAAACTCCAGTTTAGGGAACTAATCATGCAGGAAAGGAAAAAGTAAGAAGGCTCAAGAATTGGGGGCTACCTCTAACATATTTACATGCATTTTAATTGATCCCTTCCATGTTCTACTTAATAAAACCGCAAATTTATTGTTATTTAAGTATGTTTTTCAATGTGGTTCACGGCCCAGGAGCTCTCTATGTCCACAGATATAATCCAAGGGGACCACTCAAAGGGGCATCACCATGTCATCATTATTTCATATCCTAAACCCGAAGGACCCAAAGAATTGAACCCCCAAACTCGACCATGTGCCATCTTGGTCCAAGATGATCCAACCAACTGAGATAACCCTCAAGGCTACTGTTATTTAAGTATTATGTTTGATTATACAAAATTATTGCGTTAGCCATCCTACTATAGTTAATTGTTAAACTGAAATAGTTATAGTTAGTTGTTAAACTAAAATAGCTATACATTATTATTGTTGTTAAGTTTTAGAGATAAAGATATATTTCCAAATTGTTAAGTTTATAGTACACATTATTTGCAGTTAATAGAAAAAATGTTAACATAGGACTTAAGGATTCAGTTAGTTATACCAGGTCCTTACAATTGAAAATGGATTTGTTTATGGCCAAACAAAAATTATAGCTTAGATATTTTGAGGGGGTCATCCATACTCTGCACAAACCTGGTTTCTTATGTAAAATTCCAGGGAATTTTTTTTCCATTTTACAAATATTTCATTGTGTGCCTTGGGAAGAGTGTTTTCCTATTCCAATTCTGACATTGCTATGCACCATATTTATTGAGTGAAGGAGAACATTGTAAATAGATGTACGTAATTTTTCTCTACATTCTTACACGGAGCACATATGGATGGATCTTAATTTCCTTCATTTTCAAATTCTATGTTGTTAATGTTTTACCATGGATTATAATCCAACAAAATGCATTGATTTTCAGGATGCCATCTAATTGTCATATTATTTTCCATACTTTTTATTTGGGAGGCAATGCCATAGAATTTAAAATGGCATGATACCCCTATTTGGCTATATAAAACCTTTCTCCGTATCCCCAACCATGCTTATATTTTTACAAGATACTCATTGGTGTTTCTCTATGAAGATGAGTTAAGAGATTTCCAAAGAGGGGGCACAACTGTGGAGGTAAATACAGACACTTCCAATTCTTCCAGTACTCCTTTGAATCCCATATTTCTAGATCATGCAATGTAGTGTATCCCTAATTCATAATCCAACCTCTAATATATTGAAGAGTGTTTATGGATGAGAAAGGAGGTTTTCTAATAATTTTGTCATCCCATAGATTGAATTTTTCCCCATTCCCAAGGATTCAATTTAGCCTATCTTGGATAAATTTTGTAGAGGATTCCATTTATGAGACGGGCCACCCAGAGGAAACTAATGAAATCCTTGATCCATTGAATATTTATTTTTGAAACAAATAATTCTTTAGAATTGAAAAAATAAAAGCATGTTGAATTATGTCAAAGGCATTAGCATGATCTATTTTGATTACCATACCTTTATCTCCTAGTTTTTGGTTGGAGTGTAAAAATTCATGGACAAGGATGATGTTGATAGAGATTTCTCTTTTCTCCAAAGAACCCCCTTGGTTCTCTGAAATTAGCTTTGTGAGAAGTGGCTTCACTATGTTGTCTAAGTTTTTTGTTAATATTTTATATGTTGGATTACAAAGGGAAATGAGACAAAATCTAGATCAGGATGTAGGTTTTGATTCCTTAGGAACGAAAGATAGGAATGCAAAGTTCTTACGACCCCCTATTTTTTCCTTTTCCTTTTTTCCAAGAGAGTATTATGCGTAAGTCATGTTTGATAATATATACCAATAGAATTGAAAAAAATGATCATGAATCCATATGGACCCGATGCTTTGCTAAGGTCTAAGTTTATTAATTTTTTAATTTAACTTGTAGGGAAGTGGTAATTCAAACGATACCTGGTAAATTTCTTCTTGGGTGGAGACTGGATTTATTGGCTACTGGATGGACTAGAGAATTTGTGCGAGCTCCTTCAATTTTATATTGCATTCTTCACTGTATTTTTCCTTAGGATATTCTCCTTGGAGAGCTTAATTGGGTGTTTCTTTTGAATTTTGTGCATCTTGTGAGGATTCCTCCTGATATTTTTTCCTTGCTACCCCTTTATTTATCCTTTGTCTTTCCCTTGTTTTCCTATGACTACTTTCTGGAATAGAATCTGGAGCTCCATCCATGTGTTGTGGAGTTGTTTTGGATGACTTGCGTCTCTCTATCCATATCTAGGGGTGATTGATATTGTGCCAAAAACTCCTCCCAGTTCCTCTATTGAAAATTTTGGATGATTTTTTTTTGGTAAGTAAGAACATCATAGCATGGTGAGCCAATTGTTCTTGAGCCTGGCCTACTAATTACTTGATAGATATCCACAAGAAGAATGGTAGGTTGTTTCTCCTTCTTTAAATGCACCAAAAATATAAAATGGTACTCCATGTGTAATATCCATGATATGATATCAAAGGATATTATCTCAATCTAAAATATTAAAACAGAAAATTGCAACCAAAAATTTCTCTTCAAAACTAGTTAAGAAGAAACTAGTCTAGGTCACTGATTAACCCACCCAGAGTTTGATGGATGGACACTTTTGGATATGAAAAATGTATTGGGGAGTGTGAAGAAAAAAGGAAAACAACATCAATTACATCTTTGGATTTATATGCACAAGTTACTGGGTCCATTTATGTTTCAACAACTGCTCTGTGGAAGTCTACTCCAAGGATTCCTGGGAACACCAACATATGCATACTAAACTCATTCACTTATCCTTGAAATCAACCAGTGGTGGATAAGAGGTCATTAACCACCTTATTTTATGATGGAAAATATTTTCTGAGAGTTTGGGAGGTTTTGGATGAGTTTGGAGGCAAGAGAAGAAAGAGTGCTAGATTGGACTGCTCAGCTAGTTTGTTTCCAGGATCTCCCAAATAGACTGAGAGGGATACAAATTATCAGGAATATGATTCAATTGTTTTCAGAAATTTTGTAGGAACTTAACATGACTTATATAATAGAAATTGATCATTCCAAAAATTTTTAATTAAACATACTGAAAAACTAGTCAAATAAAAGGGCACAATGAGCTAGTCTTGAGAAAAATGGACTCAAACAACCTCTAAGGATATCAAATTATTATTATGATAATTAATGTAACTCAAAAATTTAATTAGAAGCAAAGGAAAATAATAATTGGTTTGGTTAAGCTATGAATTAAAGAGATATAGCATCATTATTCATAGAGAGTCATTATTCTTGAATTGTTACAATGGTGCAAGAAGAATGTTACAGAGAAGAATGAGAAGGGGAGGTATAATCATTGCATATGACTTTTAGGATGAAAATAAATAGTTGGATTCTCATGGGAGGAATACTGAACTTCTGTGGATTCTTGCAAGCTCTCCAATTGATCTCTCTCTCTCTCTCTCTCTCTCTCTCTCTCTCTCTCTCTCTCTCTCTCTCTCTCTCAGTGAAACTCCTCAAAACCACATCAAACCAGCTTGGATCTCTGCATCAAATTCTGAAGGATTGATATTCACATGAAATGAATGGATCAAATCTGAAAATAGGTATCAATGGTTTCACTGGATCATGTGTAGAATACTGGAACAAGAACTATGGTGAAAATCTCCCACAAGTGGCTAAGGGTGCATCACCAAATCCTATAAAATCTTGAGCTTACTCACACACAATTCACAAACTATCAAAATATGTGAATTTGGTGCGCCCTCCTTCTTTTATAGACTGGGTGACTTTTTGATCAAGTTAACCTCCTTGGACTCATCCAATGCACCTTCCTTGATTGAGTTGGCACTTTCCCGCTTTTCCACTGACTAGCTTTTCTTCTCTTTTGGAAACCGCGCCCTCCTAGCTTTTATGGATGTTTCCTTCTTTTTACAACTAGATAGATTTTTTTCTTTTTGGAAACTATGCCCTCCTTAGCTTTTTTGGATGTTTCCTTCTTTTTACAACTGGATAGGTTTTGTTCTTTTTGGAAACTGCGCCCTCCTTAGCGTTTTGGAAGTTTCTACTTTTCCTCACTTGCCTGCTTTGTACACTTGTTTGCTTTATGCACTGTTTTTGTCAATTTCCTTCTTTTTTTTCTTGACATCTTGCTTTGTGCTACTTTCCTCTAGTTTATTCCTTGGTATGACAACTCATAAGGCTATCCTTATCTCCCCATGCACCCTCATGGGGCCCTTGTCTTCATCCAACTCATCAACACATGTAATTAATAATTAAATATAAAAATAATCATTACATCACTTTTAATTTAATTAATTAAAACAACTATAGGCTAAATTATTCTTAGTTAATAATTGCCTAGGCCAATGTTATCCCCATTTATTAATTAATTCATTGGTATTCACTAGGATCCATGGGGGTTTGGTGGGTTCTTGGCTGCTCCTTGGTGTTGGAAAAATCGGGACATGATAGTCCTCCCATCCCAAGTTTGCTTGTACTCAAGCAAGAAACCAACTCCAGCCATCCATGAAGCCAACCATTGAATTCAATCCTCAGAATATGTTGTTGGATGTCTAGAATTGGAATCCTCAATTCCAAGCTAATATATCAAGCCCACCATGTTTCTGTTGCACCACTTTGATTTAATTTATTCCGCAACAACTGAGTGCCAGGATCCCATTGTTTGTGTTGCATGTCTCTTAATGGCACTGCTACTTGTCGAAAACTGTCATCCCAAAGAATTACATGGTCCTACTATCTCAGCTACATCCTTCCAAACATTAGGATCAATAGGAAGAATATATCATCATGGAATATGTCTATATCACTCCACCATACTGGAAGTTCATCACTTCCAATGCAAAACCGAACCTCTGTGAGTCCTTCCAACCAAGTATGAAACTCCTTATACTCCATGTGAAAGCCAACATAGAGACTCACATCACTGCTAAACGATTGACATAGGTGACAATCCCATGTCTTCAAGGCATCATCTAGAAACCATAGATGCCCATGCAACTTATCATGAAAGATATGTGATGTGTCATTCAACTCTCCATTGATGCAGACATGAAAATCACCCTTGGGGGTGCTTAGCTACAATATGTATCCATTCACGCAATCAATGGATGAACAAACAATTCAACTGAATGCACTATTATGCATGATGGAGACATCAGATAGATTCCTCTATTACTTCTCATCAAACTGAAAAGGGAGTGGTGCACTTGTCAGGCCACATGGCTCGACTTGGAAGTCATCAATGGAATATGTAGGAGCCTCCTACTCCTCATGTGGAACTCATAGGGAAAATCCATTTACCCAAACTTCATCTCTATGTGTGATGGCTTCCATATGTATGTGGGGTGAAGGATAGCGAACCAAACCTTGGAAACAATTATCCATCAAATTTTTGGTTGGCTCAATCGAAATAAAATCATTTGCCTTCTCTGAAACTATAAAAATTTCTTCATGAGGAAACTCATAATCTCTTGGAAAAAAACAAGTTCTTGGCCTATATCTTGCTTAACTCCAAAATCCCAAGCACATGCAAATCAAATTGTACTTCATGTTCCCAATGCACACAAGTACTAAAGATCAAAAAACTGTTGTTCAAATGACAAGGGTGAAAGTCCCATGTCCAATCACCAAAATGGTAGACATCATCAAAATTCCATGGATTCCCATGCTGCTCACATAAAGTGTAAAATGTATCAAGGAATTCTCCATAGATGCAAGCAGGAATATCACTCATGTGTCTTTTCTCCCAGATAGGAAAATAATAGACACTCCAACCCAATTATCTAAATGTAAAGCAAGGTGCTTCCCGATCTGAATATTCCCAATGGCTCAACTGTCTGCCACTGGTCAAAGGATGCATGCAATCATAATGTGTACCACTCAATGAAGTCAAATGGGAACCATATGCACCTTTATGTGAGGTGGCATCAAATATAGGCATGATATGCCTCTACAACTATTGGGTAGGGAATGGTGCTATCATTAAATCATCTAGAGTGAACGTGGGAGACTTCTTCTCCTCTACAGACACCATCAAAAAGAAATTCTTGACCCAAACTTCCTTCCCACTTGGCATAGAATCAATATAAGGGAATGATGTAGGATCAGGGACCAAAACCTCATTACTGCAAACCTCATTCATCAGGATAATGGATGCATCAACTCCATTCAATGTTGGTCCATCAACCATGATCTCTTATGAGGGAGGAATGACTCACTCTAGGAAGAAGCTCAATTTTTCTCTGGGGAACTGTATGTGCTTGGAATTCTTCATCTGCATCTAAAAAAAACTCAAGCACATGCATGTCATCATGCACATCATGAACCACCGTCTCATGAGGTTCCTTCATAGAAATATGAATTTCATCAGCCAAAAGAGAATGGATGTCTGGAATGTAGGAGGGAATGTGTGATCTCTGCAACTCTTGGTGAAGTTGCTCTATCTCCATCTTGGATTCTTGGAGGGAATTTTGAGTGCTTCTCAAAGAATCTTGGGTAGCCATCAATTCATATTTGAGCCTGAAAATATCCTCGTCATCCTTAAAGGATGATCCATGCACCACATGAACAAGCTCATGCAAGTAATCTCTGTCAGAAAGCATGTGTGAAAAATTACCTTGGATTGTAGACATTGCTCTCTCAATCTTCTCCATGGCTTCAAGGAAAGATGAATCTTCCAATGAAGCAGATCTCCAACATGACTGTTACAATGAACATGTGTGTTATGGAGAATGTTCAAGTCCTCCTTGATCTTCCTCTTACACATCTTCAAGGGCCATGCAAGGAAATGCGGTTCTTGAGGATGAACGCCTTCTTCTTCTTCAGTGAGGTCAACTTCATAATGTAGTTCAAGTGATGGATGAAAAGTTGACTCTAGAACAAATTCTGCTACTTCAAGCTCTTCAACTTCATACTCAAGGGAACTTGTGCTTGCAACAACCTTATCAAGTGGTATATCTATGTCACCAACATAGAGAGATGGACATCCATCAGTAGATGTCTCCTCAAAACTTAGGCACCCATCAACAGATACCTCATCACAACATCCATCAGTAGATGCTTCTTCAGAACTTGAGCAACCCTTAGTATATGCCTCTTCTTGGAATCCATTAGTAGCTACTCTTTGATCCATAATTGGCTGACACTTAGCAGAAATGGTGGTGGCTTCTTCATGCTTATATCCTTTGGAATATCTTCTTGAAGAAAACCCAAACAATCTCATAATACTTGAAGATGCAGATGGTTGATTTGTTCTTCCCTCTTCTTTACTCAAAGAGGCAGAACAACTTGTTTCCTCTATAGATGGTTTGCTGCTCTATTTGAATCCAGATATTCATCCTTAAGCTCAAATCCAAATCTACAGTAAAAATAATCTTTGAAGGAAATATATTTACAAATATTTTCTCCCAAGGCTAGATACTCTTGGTAGTGGTGGGGCAAGTTTTCACATGCATGTATCATCCTTGCTAAATCCTTCTTAGGATTATCCATTGGTGGTTTAGGCCCTTGGTATTTAATGTACATATGGTCACAAATGTAACCATCCTAATATCTTGGTAAACCTCCATCAATGTAAATGATTTCTTCTTCCTCATATAACTCAAAGCCTTCATCTTCCATGACTGCAAGTAGTTCCACAATTGCAACTTGAAAATAAATCTGAGATATATTCCACTGAGAGTTACTTTCAAAAGGATGATCCAAGGAAAGAGATATGATACCAATGTAATATCCTTGATCTGATATCAAAGGATATTATCTCAATCTAAAATATTAAAACAGAAAATTGAAAAATAGAAACTAGTCTTCAAAACTAGTTAAGAAGAAACTAGTCTAGGTCATTGATTAACCCACCTAGAGTTTGATGGATGGACACTTTTGGATATGAAAAATGTATTGGGGATTTGTAGAAACAAGGAAAACAACATCAAGGCCAGTTTCTGATTTCTATGCA
The DNA here is from genome assembly GCA_027924585.1 of Larix kaempferi. Classification (NCBI taxonomy): domain Eukaryota; kingdom Viridiplantae; phylum Streptophyta; class Pinopsida; order Pinales; family Pinaceae; genus Larix; species Larix kaempferi. Next base: position 1,796,827 of record BSBM01000687.1, on the reverse strand, counting down.
CAAGGTATTGGGGCCATTTATGTTTAAACAACCGCTCCACGGAAGTCTACTCCAAGGCTTCCTGGGCACACCGGCATATGCATACTAAACTCATTCTCTAAATCTTGAAATAAACCAATGGTGGATAACAGTTCATTAACACCCTAATTTGATGATGGACAAGATTTTTTGAGAGTTTGGGAGGTTTTGGCTGAGTTTGGAGGCAAAATAATAAAGAGCGCTAGATTGGACTGCTCCGCTAGTTTGTTTCCAGGCTCTCCCAAATAGACTGAGAGGGATATGAATTCTCAGGAATAGGATTATATGGTCTTCATAAATGTATTATGAAATTAACATGACTGAAAAAACATAAATTTAGCATTCCAGGAACTTTTAATTAAACATACTGAAAAACTAGTAAAATAAAAGGGCACAATGAGCTAGTCTTGAGAAAAATGGACTCAAACAGCCTCTAAGGATCTCGAATTATTCTTATGATAATTAATGTGACTCAGAAATGTAATTAAAATAAGCATCATATAATAACTGGGCTGATTAAGATATGACTTAAAGAGATATAGCATCAGACTTCATAGAGAGTCACTATTCTTGAATTATTACAATGGTGGAAGAAGAATGTTACATAGAAGAATGAGAAGGGGAGGTATAGTCACTGAATATGTGCAGCAACTGTGTCTGGGTGCGGAGTTAACCATGTCTGGTTAAGGAGTTAAGAAGTGAAACCAACTTCCATAATTAATAAATAAAGAATAATATATTTGATGGATCATGATAAAATTACAATAAGATCGCCTTTATAGGACTTGAGCAAGCATAGTGAAGGGTTACACCCTTTCACTAGTAACCTAATAATCTATTAATTTATAAATAATAATATTAATTAAATATTCACAACATTTCCTTCCCCTTAGGAAAGATTTGTCCCCAAAGCTTGAGTATTTTCCTAATGTCGTCCTTCATTCAGATTTGGTGTTGGTATTAGGATCGGACGAAATTTCTTGTGCAGAGACTTGCACTTTCTCTCCATTGGTGATTCTGCACTGTACTGTCTATTTTCTCCTACATTTATGGCCTGGGGTCCAGTCATCACCACATTGACGACATATTTTTTTCTTCTTTTTTCTATTATTAGAGTAATTGTTAGATGACTTTGATCTATTTTCCATTTCATAGGCATATGATTGAGGTTTGTTGCATTGATGGTTGGGTGACCAAGTATCTGCACAGTACCTACATTGTGTCTCTTTTTCTTGTCGATAATGGTTATTGCCTCTTGTTTTTATTCCTTCCAATTTGCATTCTGCGGCTTTTGCTGTATGTCTTTCTACTTCTACGTTAGGTATATCATGTAACTTTAACTCTTTTTTTGGAGGTATGGTTTAAGACCTCCTATATAGGTTTCGAGTCTTTGCTTGTCAGACAACCCAAATACTCGTGTCAATAAGCATTCCCACTGATGTGTGAATTCCTCCACGCTTCCAACCAGTTGTAATCTGGTAAGTTTACTGAAAAAATCATCTTCTTTGATTCCTTGAAACCTATTAAAAAAATCACTTTTGAACAAGTTCCAGGTGTAGGCAAAATTGTCTCTCTTCCACCATAAGTACCAATTATAGGTATACCCTTCCATATGCATTGACGCATATTTCACCTTCTTCTCGTCAGATTGAATATTGTAAATGTCGAAGTATTCTTCCGCTTTGTTTAGCCAAGCAATGCATTGGTCTTCACTTCCATTGTATTTCGACAAATCTATCTTTTCCTTAGGTGGGTACACTATGTAAGGGTGATATTGATTGCCTTTTTCTTTACGGTTTGATGGTGGATCGGAACTACTGGACGATGTAAGTGACATATTTGAACTGCTTCGTTGTTGGCGGTGATTTTTAGCTTTTTTATTCTCTACTATCTTACTATATCTTCTATTTTGTTGTTTAATCGTGCCACCATATCTGGCAGTACTTTTGTTTCTATCTCTTGCTTAAGCATTGCATTGTTAATCTTTATTTCTTTTTGCAATTCTTCTTGATTCTTGGCAAGTGCTTCCTGTGTAAAAATATGAAATGAGGCATCTAGCATGTCTGGACTGCTGACTTGGTCTGTCTTAGGCATTAGCCTTTGTACCACCTCCATTAATGTATTATGGTTCTGCGTCATGGTGCTCAAGTTCTGGGTTATGGTGTTTATGTTTGAGTCATAGTACTCATTTTTCCATCCAAGTCTTTTTGTTTTTTGTTCAGGATGTCAAATTTTTCATCCAACCTTCTTTCTAGTACCAGAACAACTTCGTCTTTGATTTCTTTTTTAAGCACTGTATTGTTATTTTTCATCTCTTCCTTCAAGTTTTTTTGGTTAGCAACGAGGGATTTGATGTCCTTCCCCATTTTTTCGATTTGCTCTTTTAGTTCCGCCATGGTTCTTGATCTGGTGTGGGGAGGTGAATATTTGGGCCCAATTGTGGCTTTATGAGGGGTGGAAAAAATGATAATGTCTTTGGGAAAATGATAAATTGATAATTATTATAGTAATAATGATTATTATAATGATTGAGTGTATTTTAAAAATAATAAATATTATATTTAAATATTTTTATTATAACATGGAATAATATAATTTTGATATTATATAATAATATTTTGTTTTTATTAATATTAATGGTGAATGGTTGCAGGTCATGGTGGGTGGAGTTGAGGTGTAGGTGAAGGAAAATGGAAGGGTTGGTGTGAAGCAGCAGAGACCAGGGATGAGGCACTGGTTGGAGCTCGCAAATGAGAGTAAGATTGCAAATGGTGGTGGAAGCTAGTGAGGAGTGGTGTAAGGAGTAGGGTAGGAGATGACGGGGGAAGGAGGTGGCATGGAGCGATTGTGTCCAGGGGGGGAGGCGTAGATGCAACAAGCTGGTGGAGGGCGCAATTGAGGGCGCAGTGAATGGCAGCATGGATGGAATGCGGTGGAGGATGGAGCATTGGAAAAACGAGCTGTTGGAGGGAGAGGGCGGGGGTGTAGGGTGATGAAGATGGCTGTGTTGAGAGAGCCATGTGGGAGTGTTTAATGCACAGTGGAGTGGTGGGATGGAAGGGCGGCCACAACAGTGAGGAGGCAGTGTGGGGATGAGTTATACATGACTGTTGAGGTGGAAGGGAGCAGTGAGCACCGAGGGGAGCGGTGGAGTGTGTAGCAAGAGTCAGTGGAGCATGGGGAGATATAGAGGGAATGGCGCAACAAAGGAGTAGAGGTGGAGGGCGTGAGATGGAAGTTTGGTCTGATCGCAGGTTGGGAGTGCAAGAGTGAGGTTGGCAGGGGGTAGAGGGATGAGCAACAACCACCTGAGACGTGGAGCTAGAATGAGGGTGCATTTGAAAGGAGGGAGCGATCTTGGAAGGAGGTGCGTTGGATTGAGGGGATGGAGGGAAATGGAATAGGGAGTGCAGAGAGTGGCGGGAGATGAGAATGGAGCAGCGAAAGAGGAGAGGTCTAGGAAATGGGAAGTGCTGGGGTGTGTGGAAGTGGAAACGAAGAGGAAGAAGGACGGCAGAAACAATAGCGTGGAGAGGAGAGAGGGAGGATGAGCCGAATCCGAGCTCAGGTCGAAGGAGTGAATCCACTCTAATACCAAATGTAGCAACCATGTCCGAGTGTGGAGTTAACCGTGTCCGGTTAAGGAGTTAAGAAGTAAAACCAGCTTCCATAATTAATAAGTAAAGAATAATATATTTGATGGATCATGATAAAATTACAATAAGATCGCCTTTATAGGACTTGAGCAAGCATAGTGAAGGGTTACGCCCTTTCACTAGTAACCTAATAATCTATTAATTTATAAATAATAATATTAATTAAATATTCACAACAATATTATCTATAAGATGAAAATGAACTGTTGGATTCTCATGGGAGGCACACTGAACTTCTGTGGCTTCTTTCAATCTCTCCAATTGATATCTCTCTCTAAGTGAAAATCCTCAAAACCACATCAAACTGGCTTGGATCTCTGCATCAACTTCTGAAGGATTGATATTCACATGAAATGGATGGATCATATTTTCAAATAGGTATCAATGGCTACACTGGATCATGTGCAAAAGAATGGAACAACAACTATGTGGCACATCTCCCACATGTGAGTAAGGGTGCATCACCCAATCCTAGAGAAGCTTGAGCTTACTCACACACAATTCATAAACTATCAAAATATGTGAATGTGGTGCACCCTCCTTCTTTTATAGACTAGGTGACTTGTTGATCAATTTAACCTCCTTGGCCTCATCTAATACGCCTTCCTTGAATGAGTTGGAACTTTACTGCTTTTCCACTGACTACCTTTTCTTCTCTTTTGGAAACTGCACCCTCCTAGCTTTTTTGGATGTTTCTTTCTTTCTACAACTAGCTAGCTTTTGTTCTTTTTGGAAACTACGCCCTCCTTAGCTTTTCTGGATTCTTCCTTCTTTTTACAAATGGCTAGCTTTTGTTATTTTTGGAAACTACGCCCTCCTTAGCTTTCTGGAAGTTTCTAATTTTCCTCACTTTCCTGCTTTGTACACTTGTCTGCTTTATGCACTGTTTTTGTCAGTTTCCTTCTTTTTTTGCTTGACACCTTGCTTTGTGCTACTTTCCTCCAGTTTCTTCTTTGGTGTGACAACTCATAAGGCTAGCCTTATCTCCCCATGCGCCCTCATGGGGCCCTTGTCATCATCCAACTCATTAATACATGTAATTAATAATTAAATATAAAATAATCATTACATCAATTCTAATTTAATTAATTAAAACAACTATAGGCTAAATTATTCCTAGTTAATAATTGCCTAGGCCAATGTTTTTCCTTGGATGTTCCTTGGAAAAAGTCCGTAATTTTATTTCAAAAAGATGATTAAAATTACATTCTGCACATATAGTAGAATCACAAGGATCCCTACATTTTCACATATTTCTGTCCCATATAAGCAGAAACAACAACTTATAAAGAGCTGAACCAAAAAAAGAGAAATCCAAAGAAAATCTTCGCCACGCCACAAGAAGATGAATCTTGAACAGCAAAGAGAAACCCAAACGTTGCCACAAGAAGAAGAACAGATACAGTAGGTGAAAAATAGGGCCACCGGTAAGATCTGGATGCACGAAGAAGGAAACGTCTTCAGCTTCCATCTTCAGCTTCCATCAGAACCGAAACCCTCAACAGAAGAAACAGCAGATGCAAGTCTGTGGACGAGCAGCAAACTCAATGGATCTCCCAAACCAGCGAACTCAGCCAGCAACTCCTGATGAAGAAAACGGCCAGACAAAAACCAGAGCACCGCCGTAGCAAAGTGCGCCCCGGACCAAGAGCCCCAGATGCCTCCACCGACACCGACCACCAGGAACCCAACGCATCATCACTGCTCCACCTGTGATCTTTGCAACAATCCGCATAGAAGACCACCATTAGCCTGCCGAGAGACCCTGAAGCCAGAATCCCTACGTTGCCTCCACCGCACGCCGTCGTTCAGGAATCCTGCAAGAAAATGTACAGGGAAGGAGGGGCGGCTGGGCCAAGCCCTGGCCTCCCAAGCTACAGCAAAACGACTCTCAAAATGCGAGGGTTTCGCTCCAAGAACCCACAGAAAAATCGTCTCAGCTCTGTCGCCGAAGTGATCCTCCGGAATCCAGTCTCCCGTCGCCGGATCTCTCATCCAAAACGCCGTTCTATTATTATTCCCTCCGCCTCCAGCTGCCTTACTCGCCTCTGTAAACTCCCGCGCCGCTATTCCGCTTGATCTCATCGCTTCGGCCGTCGCCGCTGTATAATGGCGAGCATAAGAAATCTTGAAAGAACCTGCGGGCTCTTCCATTTCCCTGAGAATAACATCGTGTTCTCTAGCTATCCGATCCTCCGAAAAGCATGAATTCTACAAAATATCCGCCAGAATATCGAGCGCCACGGGGACGTCCTTCTTCAAAACCTTGGCATAATATGTAGTCTGCTCCCTGGACGTGTAGGCATTCAAATGCCCTCCCATATTCTCGATCTCCTCCTCCAAAACCCTAACAGATCGTTTTTTGGTCCCTTTGAAGATCATGTGCTCAAGAAAATGCTCCGTTCCGTTCGTGTCGTCGCTCTCGAATCGGCTTCCGGCGCCGATCCAGACGCCGACTGTAGCCGTTTCGGAGGCCAGGTTCGACTCAGTAGCCACGCGCATGCCGTTGGCGAGTCTCGTCACGCGAGTCTCGGGCGCCGCGAGGACCGAACCGTGGTGCCTAGGCCAATGTTATCCCCCTTTATTAATTAATTCATTGGTCTTCACTAGGATCCATGGGGGTTTGGTGGGTTATTGGCTGCTCCTTGGTGCTGGAAAAATGGGGACATGACACCATGCAAAGGGAAGATCATCCCTTACATGTCAAGTATTTGATCACCTGGTGTAGTATTTCTTCCCATGGCACTGGAAAGGATAGGTGTTTCATTCCCTTTCATGTATCCTCCACTTCTTCTTCACCCTCATAGAAAAATTCTTGATCCCTCGTAGATTCCATGTTGTTGTAATTGTAACTTCGGAATGTATTTCACCTATGTATATTGTACTCCTATAGAGATGTTATTATTCCTCTATACGGAAGTGTCGTCAATTGTATTGACAAGTGTCGCAAGTGTCGTAACTTGCAATGATGGGTTATTAGACCACCAAGTGTGGGGTCGGCCCTGATTAGTATAACCATGGGTTATTAGACTAAGTTAGACAAGTCGGCACTGCTAGGTTATTAGGCAGGTCAGGTCATGTATAAATAAAGTGCAGGAGGCACTCTATTTGATCATCTCATTATTCACTTCTACACTACTCGGAAAGTGGCGCACCAGTGGAGGAGGAGGTTCATCTTCTAGGAGGACTATCTCTGTGTACTTTGGTTGTATCATTGCTCTTTCTATCTCTGAGGAAGTTGTGGGGTTTTTCACCTTTATGGTTTTCCCTAGTGAAACTCTATGTGTCTATTGTCTCATGTGATTGCTTGGTGTGATTGATATGCATTGTTGTACTTGATATGCTGTACATGTTATTCTCTCAGTAAAGATCCCAGAGTATATTGAATTAATGCTAAAAAATTAACATGGTATCAAAGCTTACCTGAGAAGAAGACACTGTGCAGTTGCGGAAACTAGGGTTTCTTTTTTATTGGGTTTCTCTCCACAGATATTGAAAGGAAGTAGGGTATTTTGACTCTACTCAGCAGGCGCATCTTTTTGTCCAATTAGAATTCAATTCTGGGCACTTTCATTTTTGGCCCTAAAGGTTAGGGTTTCCACAAAAATAGGAATTTCTGAAATCTGAGGACATAGCTAGAAGCTCCTTGGAAAAATCAAATTTTAGAGCTTTGGATTGAGATTTATGGTTGGGTGAAGCTTCGGGAAACTCAAACCCTAATTCAAGGTCCTCCTAGTGAATCCGGGAGATTGAAAAGCATTTCTGAAGGGTGAAACTTTGCAGTTTTCAAATTCTGAGTATACCAGGATGATACGCTCATCAAGGCGCATCTTTCTATCCTTTCAGAAAGTTGAAATTCACATTTTGAATTTTTTGGGTTTCTCTGACAAACCCTAATCCAACACCAGATTCAGATTTCTGCAAATCAAGTGGTAAGACCTAAATCTTTTCTATTTCCATTTGAAGTACTCTTTAAGATCCACACCAAGCTTGAGGATAAGCTTGAAGGGGCTGATAAATTTCGAGCATGGAAGTATAGGATTGGGTTAATCCTGGAAGAAAATGAATTGGACACCTACATAAGTTATGAGGTACCTATCCTAGAGGAAGAAGAGGCTAAGGCCTTACATAAGAAGAACTTGGTCAAGGCAAAGAGGATAATTGCTGACTCTATCAAATACCATCTCATACCACATGTGTCATCTCTAAAGACACCCAAGGAGATGTTTGATTCCCTAACCAAGCTATTTGAAGGGAAGAACATAAATCAGAAGATGACTCTGCGGAACCAATTGAAAGGGGTAAAACTTCATAATGGAGAGACCATTCAATCTTATTTCTCTAAGGTCTCTCAGATCAAGGAACAACTTGAAGCTGTGGATGAAGTAGTGGACAATGGTGAAGTTGTCATGACCACATTGAATGGCCTACCTATGTCATGGGACTCCTTCATCCAACGAATCTGTGCAAGGAGGAAGTTGATCTCATTCAATAGACTATGGGAGGAATGCTCACAAGAAGAAGCAAGGCTTGTGGCCTGAGAAGAAAAGATGGGGAATGAAGATCAAGCTCTCACAACACACACCAAGGGAAGCAAGTTTAAGAGGGAGATATCTCATAACAAGAATCATTCTCACTCTCATCACAAGAAGAAATATCTATCTCATGTTCGATGTTTCGATTGTAATGAAGTAGGACACTTTGCTTCAAATTGTCCCAAGAAGAAGAAAGACAATAACAACAAATTCAACAAGAAGAAGAGGTACAACAAGAAGAGGTTTCATGCTCATGCTGCTGAGGATGATGAACCTCCCAAGAAGAAGGCTAGGGCAGAAAGTGATGCTTCATCAAGTGAAGATGAATATGTTCTAATCTATACTCTCACAGGTACTATCTCTCATGGATGTAATGATTGGCTTATTGATAGTGGGGCTTCCAAACACATGACTGGGTTTAAAGAGTCTTTTGTAAATCTATCTGAACATGATTCACCCCATAAAGTGAAACTTGGGGATGACTATCAATATCCTATCAAGGGAAGCGATGAAGCCTCCTACAACCTAGACTCTGGGAAGTCCTTGAAGATGAAAGATGTTCTATATGTACTTGGGCTCAAAAAGAACCTACTCTCTATATCTGCATTGGATGCAAAAGGCATGAGGGTTGTATTTGTAGATGGCCAAGTCCTAATGTGGCCAAAGGGTAAAACTATAGATGATGCAGTAGTGATTGGAGAGCAAGAGGGAGGATTGTAAAAATTGAAGGGACAACCTGAACATGCCATGGTACATCAATCCATGGAGCCAAGTGAACTTTGGCATCGAAGGCTTGCACATGTGCACTATAGAGTAGTACCAATTGCAAGCAAAGCTGTAGAAGGTCTTCCTGAAATCAAGACAAAGCATGAAGGTGTTTGCAAAGGATGTGCAAAGCGAAAGAACATTAAGAAGGCATTTCCAAGTAGTGAAAGCAAAGCTAAAGGAATCTTGGAAATTATCCACTCCGATGTATGTGGTCTGATGTCATCCAGTTCTCTGATTGGGTATGTATACTATGTCTCTTTCATTGATGATTTCTCTAGGAAGACTTGGGTTTATTTCTTGAAGAATAAGGATGAAGTGTTTGATAAGTTCAAGGAATTCAAAGCCTTGATGGAAAATCAAACTGATAAGAATATCAAGACATTCAGATCCGACAATGGCGGAGAATTCACTTCAGGTGATTTCAAGAAGCTATGCAGTGACTTAGGGATTAAGAGGGAGTTGACTGCTCCCTACAATCCACAACAGAATGGAGTTGCAGAAAGGAAAAATAGAACAATCATGGAAGCAGCACGGGTGATGCTGCATGACCAGGATCTGCCTATGCACTTTGGGCAGAAGCAGCTAGGACAACTGTATATGTGCAGAATAGAACACCTCACAAGATATTGGACAACAAGACACCAGAAGAGGTATTCTCTAGTAAGAAACCCGAAGTCAGCCATCTCAGAATATTTGGTTGTCCAGTATATACACATGTTCCAAAGGAAAAGAGGAAAAAGCTAGATCCTTCAGGAAAGAAGGGAATCTTTGTGGGGTACAGTGAAAGCTTGAAGGCTTACAGAATATACTTTCCAAGGTTCAAGAATATTGATGTCAGCAGGGATGTAACATTTGATGAGGACTCAACTTACATAAAATCAAATAAGGAACCTGTTGAAGATCATGAAGAACCAAAGGAAAACAGATTTCAAGACACCATCATGACTGAATCAATTCCAGAAGTAGATCGTGAAGTTGAAGATCCACAAATACCTGTAGATCCACCCCGTGAGAAGAACTCTCACAAGAGGAAACCTGCATGGGCTAGAGAGCTCATTCAAGATGTAGAAAGATATGGCATTCCAGAAGAAGAACACAGAGAAAGGAAAAGGACTAGATCACATACCATTTATGTTGCCCAACTCTATGATATTATGAACAAAGAACCTTCCAGTTATGAAGAAGCAGCGGAAAAGAAAGAATGGAAGGATGCCATGGTCGAGGAATACTAGTCGATCATGAAGAATGATGTTTGGGATGTAGTCCCAAGACTTGAAGGGAAGTCGGTTGTGACTTCCAAATGGATCTACAAGATCAAGCATGCTGCAGATGGCAGCATAGAGAAATACAAAGTGAGATTTGTAGCTCGTGGCTTCTCCCAGAAAGAAGGGATTGATTATGAAGAGACTTTTGCTCCTGTAGCCAAGTACACTTCCATCATATCGGTACTTTCCCTGGCTACAGTGATGAAATGGAAGTTACACTAGATGGATGTCAAGACAACTTTCTTGAATGGTGTAGCCGAGGAGGAAGTGTATGTGGAGAAGCCACTTGGTTTTGAGACACATGACAGAGAGTCATATGTGTGCAGATTGAAGAAATCCTTGTATGACTTGAAGCAAGCTCCTAGGACTTGGTATGGTAGGATAGATAGCTTTCTATCCATTTTGGGCTTTACCAAGAGTAAAGCATATTCCAACCTTTACTACAAGGTTGAGGAAAGTAATCCTGTGATACTACTTCTATATGTGGATGACTTGTTTGTTACAGGTGAGGATGGATTGATTGCCGATACCAAGAGGAAGCTTGCTGCCGAGTTCGAGATGAAGGACTTGGGGATGATGCACTATTTTCTAGGCATGGACGTGTGGCAGAGTGTAGATGGGATCTTCCTTGGACAAGGGAAGCATGCAGTAGAGATCCTGAAGAGGTTCGGGATGATGGACTGGAAGGCCATGGCCACACCTATGGCATCGAACCTGAAGCTTCTATGTGATGCTTCATCTGATCCGATTGATTTCACTGTGTGTCGTCAGATGATTGGGTCCCTGATGTACTTGACTAACACTAGACCAGATATTTGCTTTGTGGTGAACACATTGAGGTAGTTCCTGACGGATCCCAAAGGTGTTCACCTGGTTGCTGTAAAGCATATTCTGAGGTACCTGAAGGGTACAATTGATTATGGGCTCAAGTATGATGTGAATCAAAATTTTAACCTGCAGGGTTATGTTGATTCAGACTGGGAAGGCAGTGCTGCAAATAGGAAGAGCACATCTAGGTGTTGCTTCAGTATGGGATCAGGTTTGATCTCGTGGTTTAGCATGAGGCAGTCCTGTGTAGCACTGAGTACAGCCGAGGCAGAGCATGTTGCAGCTTGTTCGGCTAGTTGTGAGGCAATATGGCTGAGGAAGCTACTGTCTGAGTTATTTGATCTCCCGTTGGATGCCACTGGTATCTTTTGTGACAACCAAAGTTTTGTGAAGCTTTCTGAGAACCTGGTGTTCCATGAAAGGTCGAAGCACATTGGGATCAAATATCACTATATCATGGATATGGTGCAGAGAGGAGCATTGAATCTCCTATATGTTGCGACGGATGAGCAGATTGCAGATGTGTTGATGAAACCACTAGCCAGAGTGAAGTTTGAGTACTTCAGAGAGAGGCTTGGTGTTCTTCAGATTGACGACAATTCGAGGAAGAAGTGATGGACACATTTGCAGGAGCCATTCCAAGCATGGTGAGAGGAGGATCCTTCCCATGGATATGGATGTAAGCACTGGATGATGAGCATCAGGACGATGCTCCAGTTACTGCTCTGTATTTGCATCAGTTGGATTCTTTGATCAGTTTGATCATGTATTTGTATTTGCATCAGTTGGATGCTTTGATCAGTTTGATCATGTATTTGTATATGCATCATGTTGGATGCTTGATATGATCAGGTGGATCATGTATTTATGTATGTATCAGGTGGATACATTGTATGATCAGGTGGATCATGTATTTATTGTATATGTATCAGGTGGATGCATTGTATGATCAGGTAGATCATGTACTTATGTATGTATCAGGTGGATGCATTGTATGATCAGGTAGATCATGTACTTATGTATGTATCAGGTGGATGTATTATATATATCAGGTGGATGCATGGTATGATCAAGTAGATCATGTATGATGATATGTATCAGGTAGATACTTTGTATGCATCAGATGGATATATTGTTTGATCAAGATGATCACAGATGACGAGCTTCAGGATGTTGCTCCAGATGATATGCATTAGGATGATGTTATGATGATGATCAGGATGATCACAGATGACAAGCTTCAGGATGTTGCTCCAGATGATATGCATCAGGTTGATGCTATGATGATGATCAGGTTGATCATGTGATGATGTACATCAGGATGATGTATGGTGAGTATCAGGTTGATACTCTGTGGCCGTGGACAGGTTGTGCAGGTAGGATAGAAAAGACCCTTTAAAATCCGGACAAGTAGAGCGGTGTGCTCGTAACAACCTGGGATGCTCTATCGAGATCCATACAGGTAGAGCGGTGTGCTCGTAACATCCTGGGATGCTCTGAGTAGGTTTTGCTACAATTTCGCATAGAAAAGATCCTTTAGAATACGGACAGGTAGAGCGGTGTGCTCGTAACATCCTAGGATGCTCTATCGAGATCCAGACAGGTAGAGCGGTATGCTCGTAACATCCTGGGATGCTCTGAGTAGGTTTTGCGAAAGTTCACATAGAAAAGATCCTTTAAAATCCGGACAGGTAGAGTGGTGTGCTCGTAACAGTCTAGGATGCTCTATCGAGATCCAGATAGGTAGAGCGGTGTGCTCGTAACATCCTAGGATTATCTGAGTAGGTTTTGTGAAGGTCAACATGTAAAAGATCCTGGGAGATCCGATAGGTTGAGCAGTAAGCTCGTAATCAGTCCTAGGATGATCTTTTGAGGTTTTGTTGACGCACGTAATCAGTCCTGAGGATTCCACAGTATGGCCAGTGATGATGAAGACCTACAGGTGATGGGACTACATCCAGTATGAAAAAGGACTGGCTCTGTAGAAATTCCTATGACGAGTAGATTGGAGATTGATTGAGAAAGCAACAACAGTGACGATGACGATGATTCGAGGACGATGATTCGTTGACGATGATCTAGAGAAGAAGACTTGTGCTAGCATATCTGTGTTGAGAAATACCTTCCTAGTTAAGAGGGAGTGTTGATGTAATTGTAACTTTGGAATGTATTTCACCTATGTATATTGTACTCCTATAGAGATGTTATTATTCCTCTATACGGAAGTGTTGTCAATTGTATTGACAAGTGTCTCAAGTGTCGTAACTTGCAGTGATGGGTTATTAGACCACCAAGTGTGGGGTCGGCCCTGATTAGTATAACCATGGGTTATTAGACTGAGTTAGACAAGTCGGCCCTGTTAGGTTATTAGGCAGGTCAGGTCATGTATAAATAGAGTGCGGGAGGCACTCTATTTGATCATCTCATTATTCACTTCTACACTACTCGGAAAGTGGTGCACTAGTGGAGGAGGAGGTTCAGTTGCTAGGAGGACTATCTCTGTGTACTTTGGTTGTATCATTTCTCTTTCTATCTCTGAGGGAGTTGTGGGGTTTTTCACCTTTATGGTTTTCCCCAGTGAAACTCTGTGTGTCTATTGTCTCATGTGATTGCTTGGTGTGATTGATATGCATTGTTATACTTGATATGTTGTACATGTTATTCTCTCAATAAATATCCTAGAGTATATCGAATTAATGCTCAAAAATTAACATTCCATCTACTCCTTATACATTGTTTTTCCTCTACTAACAACTGGGTTCCATTAGCAATTGTTTCTTCTGTGACCATAAATTCGAAGTTGCCAACCTTGGTTGCTTCATTCTAGAAATTCTATGTGAATTGTAATGCCAATTGATAATTTGCGTCATTTAGTGCTTCAAAGAATTGCAACCAAAGGACTTGTCTAAAAATGTTTTCCACCTGGTCATTAGGTAGAATGAATTCAATTTGATTGGCTCTTGCATGTACAGATCGCTGCCCATTTTCCTTCAATGTAGAAGAATTCCTCAGATTCCTCGTTTTCAAATGTTGTGGCATTTGTACCTTCATCTTTGGTTGCACTTTGTTTGAAATTTGAAATAATTACCTGATCGGTTCCATTCTTATCGCATGCCTAGTGATTAATTACTAGCTAGTTTTGCAGGTTATCAACCACCGCTATGTGATCTTATCACCTCTACTATTATAGAAACTACTTATCCTACATTGACAGGTGGATGGGGACTAACTTTTATAGAGATGAACCATAATTGTTGATGTGTGATTTAATGATTTGACAATAGGATAATGGTTTATTTCAAAGGATGAAAAGTCATTATCGAAGGGGATATGTCCCTGGCGCTTCTCTATTGTGTGCCGAGCGCACCTCTACCATGTGGCAGATGCACTTTTTTTGTGTGTTGGGTACACTTCTATTGGGTGCACCTCTACTATGTTCCATATGCACTTCCTTGGGAACCTACCGAAGTGTTGTGTCTTAGGTGCACTTTCTCGGGCACCTCCCAAAGTGTTTTGATGTTGCTCCCAATAGCTTACTCAAAACTCTAATGTGTGTTGGGTGCACTTCTTCCAAGTGCAATGTGTTCCAGACACCCCCTTCTGGGGCACACTTCTACCTGTGCATTGTGTTCCGGTAGCACCTTTTTTCTAAAACTACCCAGGTGCACTGTTTCCAAGTGCACCTTTCAACATGCTACTCTTCTTGGTGCTCTTCCTAAAAAACTCGTCTTCCGGCACCTGTTATGCTCTAATACCACCTTTTCGGTAGAAAAGTGGTGAAGATCCCGCTAAGTTCACAAATATGATACCACATGTCATGGTGCTAGAGAGTATGACACAACAATTGGGGGTTCTCGTTCTTTTCCCTACCGTGTGGCACTACCCAGGAGGCACTCTCGGTGATGAGACCAATCCAGAACAAAACTTGGTAGACTACGCCTCACTTGACACACTTAGTCATTATTCATATACTTAGTCATTCCTAATTAGGTTCATATCAATTATGCTTATCCCAAAGAATACACAAGATAATAACATCAAGTATGTCAGGCAATACCTTAATGGAGAGTGCAAAATTCAATATACACAAGTATGTTTACAAGAGTACAATGCAACAATTACAAGAGAGCATCCAATTGGATGTTGACTCCACTTACAAAAGGAATCCTGAATTTCTAACACAACTCCTTCACAAGTCGTGCCTAGTACTTCGACAAAATTCCCCTATTGCATCCACAGGTCTGCCTATTGTAGCACATGTATGTGGTCTCACCTTAGGCACTAGTCACCCAAACTGTGCCCAAGTCATACATTGTTTTTCCCGAAGTGCTTCTGCCTGCTGCATCTAACACCTTGCCTACCTCTTTACAATTTCCCGTAGTTGTTTCTTATGCTTTCCTCCCAAATGATGCTTTGGAGCTCCATGCCTCCTCACATATATAGGCTTCCAAGTCATGCTAAGGGTTTCTCCCTCTTCCAAGGTGATCTGACTCACTTGTATTGCAGGCTTCTCTTGTCGAATCCCCTTCAACCACCGTTCTAGGCTCTTCACCCTTGTTGCATCCACTTATTGTGTTTCCACACATGTTCCTGAAGTCCCCGTAGTGTCAATGAGTCCACTTACCATCCAATGCTACTCGGTCACTTTTCTACTCGTCATGGATGCTCCACAACGAGCCCATCTCTCGAGTCAACTTGTCGACGGGAAAGCCCCTAGGCTCCCAACTTGTGCTACTCGGGTTTGCTTCGTCTCGTGCCCAACTTTCACTTCATTGGCTTTCCTTGCGCTAAGTCTCTACCGCCTACTTGTCATTGGTTATTCAACCAAGGGGTGCTGGTGTCATGTGCCCACTCTCCTCCACTAGATGCCCAGTTTGTCGCAAATCTGATCACTCACTAAGTCTATCAAAACTTTTCCATGGGTAGGGGTGATGGTCAAGGCGCCTTACTCATGAGGACCATGATATAATGTCTCTATCTTCCTTCTTTTCAAAGAGAAATACATAGTATCATCTTCCATAGAAGCTGTGTCGCAAATATCTCATCAACAATGACCTCCAATTTTTGTTCAACCAAATTTCCATTGATCTTAAGGAAGGCCATAGCCCCATAAATTGTCGAATCAAACCATGATCAAAGAGAGCCAAAATGATATGCTTGGTAGCTAAAGAGGAAAGTTTAGCCTCTATAATAGAAGCTAACTTGACAAACTTAGAAGGCTAATTCAACTTAGAGGGGAAAGGCCACAAGGAGGCCACCAAGGCTAGAAAGGCCCCTTTCTAATATTTAAGAAACTCCTCCAACCCATAGTCTAAGAGAGAAACGATAACTAAAACTATAGACTCAAACACAACCTAGAGAAACCCTAGCTCTTCCCCAAGTGATAATACAATAATGCTTTTAAAAACCATATTATGACTTAGAAATATATTTTAATTATGCACTTAGTAGGTTGAGAATTTCTTAAAAATGGATATGCTCTATGTTGAGATTGCACTTTCAATTCTAAAGTTGAATGGCTTTTAAGGAAAATAAACCAGCCCAAAAATAATTTTGACCATGGAATTATTTTCAGTGAGGATTTGGTCCATAGTGTTCACTTATTAACTCACTCCTTAATAACTCTTCCCATCATGAGGGTGTATATCTACACATACACATATCAAATGAGTGTATCAAGCAAACAATTACTTGGCCCCAAAATGAAAAATACAAAAAAGTTAAATTTTTCTACTTAAATATATTTTTTTAACAAGCAAACATTTCCTTAGCCCCAAAATGAAAAAATACCCCACTTTTTTTTTCTACTAAAATATATTTTTTCCAAGAAATAACTTTGCATATTTCTCCATGATTCATGGATGACAAATGGGTAAAAGGTCACTCTTAGAATTTGGGGTGGACTAGCTCCTATGCTTTTCTTAGATTGCACACTCTTAGAATTTGGGCTAGACTAGCTCCTTTGCTTTTCTTAGGTTGTACAAGGATGAGACAAGATTTTATGGCAGTTGTTCCAAATTCAAACCATTATAAAAAAAGTAATATAAAAATAACTAGTAGTTATGCATGAATAACTAATAGCTATGCATGAATAACTCGTAGTTGATGCATGTATAAGACACACTTAGTGCAACTAAGCATGGTACTTAACTTGTGACATATAAACCAACCTAATTCCATAAAAATACAAATTTATCTATCCAATATTCAAATCATAGATTTAAAAAACAAATTAAATTTATATTCATTCTCCTGACTCTCGGTGAAACTAGTGACTTCTACCAATGATCTGTAGATACCACCTTAAGGAAGCTGAACTTACTCCCAGCCCCTTGGACCGTAAACTATGGAACTGATAGAGCGGAACGAGTAGAAGGTTAGGGAGTCACTCCTCACACATCTATATAAATGTGAATAAACAGCAACCCAGGCTTTGAGAAAAAGCTTCAAGGCGCACATTGATCGCTTGATCTTGTGACAGTCGAAAATTATCAATTGATAAAGCTTACTTTGTGGAAATTATTGGCATTGGTGTGATTCGAACTTGTGATTCTGGGGGACGTCAAATTATTATCTCCAATATGTCTTGTCTTCCGTTTCTTGTTAGGCCTGCTAACGGCCCATCCATCTGTTTAGTCGTAAAGGTAAAGTATTTGGGTTTGTTATGTTCAGCATTGCGTTTCATTCTCGCAATAGTTGCAAAGGGAAGATGAATTGAGAGCACGTTTTCTCAGTGGCCTATTCTGTTTTCCTTTTTCCTTTGATTTTTAGTTGGGTTTGTCTGGATTTTTTTTAAATGAGGTTTTTGGGTTCTTTTTAAAATCTGAAGTTCGTTCCTGGCCTAGTTAATAAACTTTGACCTGGAGATTCTTTTGAAATAGGGTAACATATAGCCTAGTTAATCCAACTTCCTACTAAGATGCAAGAAAAATTTGTCAAAGGCAGCACGTAGAAATTCTAACAGTCCAATGACCAATGACCATTTATTTATTCTCCTTTTAGCCTTATTTTTATTCCATTGCTTATATCCATTGCAAGTTGTTTTCTGTATTGTGGTTTTTTTAGCTGCATTTTAATGTCATTTTTGTAAGATTACTCTTATTGCACTAAATTGCACAATGTATTTTCTTTTCGGCTTGGCTCAGAAATCACTTACTGGTGCTGGTCTAAAACTTTCTTTGTGTCTTTGAACTTCATTGTCCTATGACAAGCTAAGAATTTGTAACTTTTGATTCATTGAGAGTACAATGCCCCATGAACAGGCCTACCCTCTCTTTATTGTCATATGACTAGCTAAGAATTTGTAGTTTTTTATTCATTGAGAATCCAATGCCCCCATTGGCAAACCTACCCTCTCTTCAAGTCATGCAGTGACAAGCTAATAGGCTTTTACTGTTAACCCACCTATTTCAAGAAACTGTGTTAAACCCTACTGGGGAGTCTGATTTGTAGAATTCCTGTGCCATCTAGACCACTTTGTAAGCAGATAGACATGAAGTTACAATTCCGCCATGAATTTTTTAAGCTCATAATCAAGATCCATTGATTATTATAATAATCTTTCTTTGTAGTAACTTGATGTTCTTTTACAGCTCTGCAAGTTTTGAAATAATCAGGTAGCTTCATCCCTTTGTTCTTCTTGGTTGTAGGTGAAGTACGAGGATACGCTGCGGCGTTTCAATATCTACATTAGAGAAGATGATAGACCGGATATCTCTTTCAATGCCTTGAGATCTAAAATATGTTCTCTTTTTCAGTTCAACCTTAATTGGGATATTATTATAACTTACACAGATGAAGACAATGATATTATTAATATGGTAGACGAGGATGATTTGGTTGATGCTGTAAGACAGAGACTAAATCCTCTTCGTTTGGAGGTATCGTTTATTGGTCTAAATGCGAGGAGACAGGGACAAAATGCTATGAAGTTTTCTAGTCAAACTTCCAGCCTCAAAACGAATGCAATTCCTAAGGGTGACACCCATGCTAATAATGGCACAACTCCTACACTGAAGGAGCAAGAAAATGGTAACGATTGCATGTTTCAAGCTAGTCCTCATAATGGTAATGGTTGTACGTTTCAAGCTGGTCCTTCAACACCTTCTCTTTCTATAGATTCTCACTATTGCCATCATGGTACTGATAATCTTTCAGGTCCTTCAGCATCGCCTATCTCCAGAAGCGTTTGTAGGAGAACCACGAGTCCTTCCAAGACGACTTTTGGAGTGCTATGTCATGGTTGCGGGATGAATCCCATTGAATGTGCTTGTTACGCTTCCAGAATGTAAAGGATGTTAATAGATTGCATATGGATTTCCATTCAAATAGTGTCATTTATAAAAGAACTAATATGTGGATATGCCCTTGCAGGCTGGATATCCATAAATTGGGCTCTGTTTACAGCGAAAAGTTATTTGATACATCGGTAATGTCTCTATCAGAAGCATTTATATTCTATTTTGTGCTCCAATTTCAATTTACAATGCAGTTTTGCAGCTTGCTTATGCACAATAGCCTTTACTTGTGCCGATCACCTTCCTAGTCTTGTAGTTAAAGAAGTAATATTTCTTCTTTGCAGTCCTCTGGAGAAATGGAAAATCGATCACCAGGAAATCTTGATTTTCGTCTTGTTAAAGATTATACTAGCTGTAGTGGAGCTCAAATATTAGCTCCTTGGACTCATTTTACTAAGATATGGCGATTACACAATACTGGTACACTGCCATGGCCCCAGCACACCCAGCTAATAAAATGTGCGGGGAGTGATTTTGGAGTTGGAAATGAGGTCAAACTGGAGGTAAGTGGAATATATGTTCCTTGTTTCTCCTTGGTATATGCATTTACCTTTGTATGAACGGTTTTCTTGGGTGTAATATCTTTGAGGGTTGTATAATACAGATTCCGGAGCAGGGTTTTCCCGTGGATGAGGATTTTGATGCCGTCCTCCATTTTATTGCCCCTATGCACCCTGGAAGATATTTCTCGTACTGGCGTTTGATGGCACCTTCAGGTCCAAAGTTTGGGCAACAATTGTGGGTTGCTATTCAGGTACAAGGCTCTGTCTAATATTGTTTGCATTGAACAGTAGTCAGCTTTTTTGTTTTATGAATTGCAAGTTTGCCAATTTTTGGGTACATTATGTAAAGATATTAATTGCATGCAAAAATGCAAGGTGCTCATATAGCCCGGTAGGGAAGAGGTGTTATTTGTGCAGAATTAATAAACTAAATGGAAAAACAAAAGGCAGTGTTTAAAAACACTGACTTATATCCATCTTAGTCCTGGAATTTTTTAAACAGCAAGATATTTGTACCTGTGTATTTTTAACCCTCTTGATGCTTAATAGGTATAGATTAAGATGAAACTTTTTAATAATTTATTGATAGCTATAAGTATTTGGCATTGACAATTATTAATTAATGCAACTGTTTATTTCAGGTAGTAGAATTCTCAAAAGAGGTTGTCATACCTCTTCCTCTGAAGTCTGGATCATTTCAAGGTAAAGGAAAACAAAGATTATTTGGTAAGGATGTTTCTTTTGATGAGCGTGTCTCACCTTATCCTATGAAGTCTGTCCAAACGACAAAGGATACCGATGGAAATGGTATGGATATTTCTTTGAAGGATTCTGATGAGAATGCCGGCTTATCTAGTCTCAATATGAATTTCAATGTTCCTGTCATAATACCTGATGGTGCTTCCATAGATCAGCACCCTGGAGAAAAGGCATCTGGTTTAACTGTGCAGGATTCCGATGATACGAACCAGCTGCAGGGAGTTAGCATAGATACTGCAAGTGCGAGTGATCCACTTCTTGCAGCTGCTGGATCTAAGTGTTATTCAAATCTTCTTAAATTTGCAACTGCGAGGGATCCAATTCTTGCAGCTGCATTTGAGTGTGATTCAAATCTTCTTAAAATTGCAACTGAGTCGGATCCAAGCCTTGAAACAGCTGAGTGGGATCCAATTCTTGAAGAACTAGAGGAAATGGTAAGTCAGAACTGGTTACGATTGATATTTTTCTTTGGACTGAGCAATATAACTGACAATGTGGGCTTGCATGATTTGAACTTTCAGGGATTTTATAACTTGGAGAAGGAACAAAAGATAGCGCGGTTAGGTGCGAATGGAGTTGTTTTGGATCAGCTGAGAGAGGTTGATTAATGGCTCTCCTTTACGGTGACCAAAACTAGAATGTGATAATATTCCTCCCAAGATCTGCTTCAAATTGTTATAAACTTATGTTTGGTTTTCTAGAGATTGATATGGTTGATTAATCATAAAGAATTAATATGGTTGATTTCTCTGCAATGGTATTTGATGGTATTTGAGATTGACATGGTAGATTAGTCATAAAAAATTAATATGGTTGATTTCTCTGTAACAATGGTATTTGTACATTTGAGATGTTTAAGAAATAATATGGTTGATTTCTCTGGAATGGTATTTGATGGTATTTGAGATTTACAAGGTTGATTAGTCATAAAAAAAATTAATATGGTTGATTTCATAATAGTATTTGTACATTTGAGATGTTTAAGAAATTTTTTACTGTATTGGAAAATTGTTTTAATTTTGGATTAGTGCTATAATTGGATTTATAATGATACTTTTTTGGTTTTTATTCCTTTAAAAAAACTCTAATCTTATTATAGTAGAAAATGAAGTTTCATTTTGCAATTGCCAAAAGTCATTAAAAAATCTGATTTTTCCTTATTTCAGAGCATAGAAGTTGTCAATGAAAATAGTCATGATTTTACATAAAATGTTACATTAAAAGATAAAATCCATGAAACTCTAGATCACACTATTGGAATAGTATGTTTTATTGATTAGTATGTTTTATTGATTACTATTATAAAGATGTCTACATTTTTTCCAAAGGAAAAAAATTTCTTTATTCATAAAATAAACATAGGCTGCTCTGCTGAGCTTACATCAGTTGATCTCTCGATCAGTCTAAAGATGGTCTACATATTATATGAAAAAATAATTATATCACATAAAATGGCCAAGATCATATTCTCTGAGATCTACCTTGGTGTTTCCATATATACCAAGTTCCTGCATCCATCTGTGCATCTGAAAAGATCAATAGTGGTATTTCTTTCCTCTTATATATATATATGAACATGACTAAAGGAAATAGAGGAGAAAACATTTTTTATCCACTTTTTGTCATAAAAAATGTGCCTCGAATGAAATTCTTTCGGCCCAGTGATGTTGGATATCCAATCTATCACAATTTTTTAATCTTCCATACCTAAATCTTCTAAATAAATTTTTCCATTGCCAACCTTTAAACTAGTTTTGGAGTAAGTAATCATGCTTTATTGTTTGAGTTCCTTCCAAATTGAGCTTCAAACTTCCAAAAGTACTACCATAACTATATAGAATACCTCCAACTCCTTCAATAGAAGGATGACCTTGGGCAGCACCATCAAGTAGTCCATGGACATATCTTATCAATCACTTGCTCTCTTATAAATCTGGAAAGTTTGAAAGCATGTAGTTAATTGCAGCTTTCGAGAATAGCTAAATTCTCTAATGCACACATGTGAGGAAACTTATCTTCAAATAAATTTGTAGACCTTCTTAACCAAATTCCCCATGCAAGATGCAAAACTCTAAAATATTTTGTTTGGGGTGACTCACACCAAAAACTGAGAGTGGGAAACAATTTTCTTTCACCATGTATTTATTAACCAATATGAAACTCCATATCATTGATGTATATGGGAAAAATATCAAGGAGTAATATTTTCATATGCAACTTTGCATAAAGGTCACCTATTTGGGTCATTCCAATTCCTTTTTTTTATTTTTTTTGCATAAAGTCTAATGTGTGTAGGAACTTTTTGATTGAGAAATAACCCCATGAATATTATCGATTTTAAGGGATACTTAAATTTCCACACTTCTTTGAACCACCATCCTAACTCTTGAAACTCTTCTTCCTCCCTCAAAGTTCTATATCCTAATTTTGGACTATTAATATCACCCTATAGGGATATACCACACCAGGTAATTCTCCTAATCTTTTATGCTAACATGACTTGATAATTTTTTGATTTCCCAAGTATGTTGAATAAATTAGCATAGATCAAATTTTAATTTCATATCCTATTACAATGTAGAAATATTTAAAAACTATTAGACGTTTATACTCCACATGTTAATCCCATTATATGCATATATTAAACTAAGGTTTTTTTCATTTTAATTTGTTCGTATTTTTTTTTCTCTTTTCAACATTAAATTACTCAATTGGGTGAAAATGATTAAAGTGGGTTGTCATATTTTTTTTACCATGGAAATCGGTAACTTGTGAAGATTCAGTACACCATTGATCGCTTGATCTTGTGACAATTGAAAAAGCTTACTTTGCAGAAATTACTGGCATTGGTGTGATTCGAACTCGCGATTCTGGGGGACGTCAAATTACTATCTCCAATATGTCTTCCGTTTCTTGTTAGGCCTGATAGCGGCCCATCCATCTGTTTAGTCGTAAAGGTAACGTGGATTTCCTTTGATCTCTGTGTTTTTGGGATTTTCCCAGTTTTTGATGGAATTTGTGGGTTTGTTATGTTTGATGGATTTTGTGGGTTTGTGATGTTCAGCATTGCTTTTCATTCTCTGAGTGCAATAGTTGCAAAGGGAAGATGAATTGAGAGCACGTTTTCGCAGTTTTCTCAGTTTTTGGGTTCTTTTTAAAATCTGAGGTTCGTTCCTGGCCTAGTTATTAAACTTTGACCTGGAGATTCTTTCGAAATAGGATAACATATGGCTAGGAATAGTTCTAAAAGTTTGTGTTCAACTTTCTTCATAAATACATGTTAATGCTTCTATTTCCTGAACAGACATTGTCTTGTACAAACAATATAATAAATTCATGGGAATCCAACTTCCTACTAAGATGCAAGAAAAATTTGTCAAAGGCAGCACGTAGAAATTCTCACAGTCCAGTGACCAATGACCATTTATTTATTCTCCTTGTAGCCTTATTCTTATTACAATGCTTATATCCATTGCAAGTTGTTTTATTTATTGTGTTTTTTTAGTTGCATTTTAATGTCATTTTTGTAAGATTACAATGTATTTTCTTTTCATCTTGGGTCAAAAATCACTTACTTCTTATCTTGGCTCAAAAATCACTTACTTCTTGTCTAAAACTTTATTTGTGTCTTTGAACTTCATTTTCATATGACAAGTTAAGAATTTGTAATTTTTTATTCATTGAAAGTACAATGCCATATGGACAGGCCTACCCTCTCTTTATTGTCATATGACTAGCTAAGAATTTGTATCATTGAGAATCCAATGCCCCCATTGGCAGACCTACCCTCTCTTCAAGTCATGCAGTGACAAGCTAATAGGCTTTTACTGTTAACCCACTTATTTCAAGCAACTGTGTTAAACCCTACTGGGGAGTCTAATTTGTAGAATTCCTATGCCATCTAGACCATTTAATTGAAAATTTGGATCTCGCAAAACACAATGAGGTGGATGCCTAATAAGTGCTAGAAGTGGATTAATTACTCCACCGCTTAATAGATGGCCGCAACAATTTCTAAAAGGCAACACGGCCCAGTTTTGTAACCACCACACCGCTTAAATATTTGAAGTGGCAGTCACCGCCTTGGCTCAGATTATTAAATTGTGAAAAGCCATTACCATTAATGTATTTTGACCCTATAGAATTGGGCCAGCAATCACATGTCATTCACTACATTTCTGAAGGGCCAACACAACCTTCATTCTGTCAGCCTGTAATAGAGCATTTATTTCTGCAGTTAAAATTTTGTAATGAAGGGTCAATTAGCAGTTAATGACCGACTATGCTGAAGCACTATAAATACTCATCCTTGTAATCGTGATATAAATAGAGACAGAGTCGAATACGATTTGTAGTTGAAGCTAAAACTCATAATTTTTATAGTGTACTCTGTTATTTGAGTTTGAAAACTCATATTTAGTTTAGAAGTTATTTTTGTTGTAGCAAGTTAAGAGATTAGAGTTATTTTCTGAGTTAAATGTGTTTAATTGTTGAATTAGAGTATTATGTTAGGATATTCCTATACTCCATCCTAGTCCTACCATCATTTTCATTATTTTCATTTTCAGTCTTGCATGCATTTTTGCATGCATGCATCCCAGTCATCAGTCCCAGCACCTAGCTCTCAGTTAGCCAGCCCCCGGGAGCTTCTCACTGATTATTTTTAGCCCTCCTAGAGCTTAGTGTGCCCTTCTTCCTTGATTTAAGGAAGCCACTCGTCCTCACCTACCACTCAGTTACACTTCAATTAGTTCAGTTATCTTCAGTTCTTTTCTTGATTTGAGGCTAGACTGACTCTCAACTGACTGTATCACTTCGATGGACCTCCGATGAGACTAGATTTCCCATTATGACTCTAGTTAGCTCCTCATGCGCCCTCCACTGAGCCTCCTTCATTCAGTTAGTGCCTCCATGTGCCAGTTACACCTACCACACTCAGTTAGACTCAGTTTGATTGATGATTGACAGTTACTTGTGCATTGATGACTCCACTGATGATGATGAAGACTTCTAGTTGTGCTCCGATGACACTCCGGTGATCTTTTGATCACTCCATGAAGGCTAATTCGAATTTCCACCTTGGCATTCAAATCCTCATGCATTGTATTATTTATTTGTCCATTTGTGATTAATGAATTAGTGTGTGTGAAGTTATTTTGCTTCTATCCGAGTTCTACTGTATTATTATTATGTTGCTCATTTTACTGCATTGTTCACTCTTAATATTATTCCTAAATTCTTTCTTGTGAGGTATACATCAGCTCTTAGATCTGCTGTGAGGATTTTCACATATTAGTCATGTTTATGAATGCAAGGGTCATCAAAGCATAGCTGAAATACTCAGTTGCAACCAATATAGTCACACTTGGACTCGGCAAATACTCAGCTGGCTTGGGACTCGACAGACTCGGATAAGACTCGGCAAATATGAAAATATGAAAAACAATTAAAAATGTGGTAACTTTTAAGCACAAAAAACATAGATAATGACATTTCTAATCCATATAAGTTATAAAAACAATTCTATGTAGAAATTCATTAGATCATCTCATAAAAATTAATAATACAACATTTGACACTCCATATTTGTATGCAAAATACTAAAATAGTGAACTGAAAGATGATTCCTTGAACACATTCCAAAATTATATTTGTACCAAGTTCAAATACATAGGTAAACATAACTAGAAAATAAAAAAAGATAATGTCTCCAAGTCCAAACTCGATTCTCATGCATGACTACGAGCAGTGGATCGCCTAGTATAGGACCTACTAGAGATAGTGACAACATCACTAGATGGAAAAATCAACTATGATGCAGGTGTGTTTGGCGTTTCCATTTCAGAAAATGGTACACCAGAGGGACCCTCGCTCTCTTCATCAAGCCAAGCCAAATCAGAAGGAGCTTCATCCTCCACTACCCAATCAGAGACTAGATCAATCTGATCCAATAAAATTGGATCCAAATCCTTTCCCCGTAGCTATTTTGTGAGCATCCGAAGGTTGTAGTATATGTAGACCAACTTCTCCAACCTCTCATGCTCCAACTTGTTGCGCTTTTTGTTGTGGATGTGCTTGAATATTGACCAATTGCGCTCACAACCTGAAGCGCTGCAAGGATGACTCAATATTATGATGGTGAATTCCTGTAGTTGTGGTGCCTCAGCACCACAATCTATCCACCATTGGGCTATTATAAAAAAAAATAAACAAAGATTACAAGTTTTGCAATGTCAAACTTTAAAAATAAAACTAGCAAAATAAAATTTAACGAATTACAAATTGAATCTTACATGGCATTTTCTTCTCCTCGAGACGTTGTGTTGAGCTAAATCCAAACATGCCAGATGATTCCTTACACATATCTTGCTGCATATTGATCAAGTCTTGAGTATCTTGATTGGGGTATATCCTCTCAATGCATATCATCATACCTCTCATCACCTCAGGATCCTTTTGAATTTTAGACCCTTCATTATAGAATATGCTCGGATTGAGATATGCCCCTGTTGCATGTAATGGTGAATGTAGTTTCTTGTCCCACCTAGAACCAATAATATCACATATAGGATGATATTTTGATTCATCCCCCTTATAGAAGAACTTGATGGCCTCTTTGGCCCTGTCCATCCCCTCATAAACATACCCCATTGGTGGTTTGTCACCATCCATGATCCTCAACACTCTCACAAGTGGTTCTGTCATGTTGACAATCTCAGTGACTTCCTCCCATAAACTATCTCTGTGGATAGACAAGCTCATAGCCATTGCATCTGGTTTCGTGCTATCCTTATAATGTATCCATTCCCTGCTACTAACCATCCGTCTCAATGCTTGGTACTCATTAAGAAGGATTTGGAGGGAGATAAAGTTGGTTGCAAACCGTGTGATAGCAGGGCGACTGAGCTCACCTTCTGTGTGCTCTCTCTTAAGACTCAGCACCCAAGCATGGTTATAAATGTACTTGGTGATTTGTTTGCACTCATGAACCACATCTTGCACCCACTCCAACTTCCCAATGTCCTCCAAAATCAAATCTATACAATGGGCAGCACAAGGGGTCCAAAAAAGAGTAGGGTATTTTGCACAAAGCAATTTACATGCTGCCACATAATTTGCTGCGTTGTCGGTGATTACTTGGACCACATTTTTGGCCCCCACTTCTTCAACAAACTCTGTTAACAATGTAAATATCAGATTTGCATCTTTCACATGTGAGGATGCATCAACAGATTTCAGGAACATGGTTCCTTTAGGGAAAGCCACAAGAAAATTTATGATCGTTTTATTCCTCTGATCTGTCCACCCATCTGACAAGATTGTGCAACCTGTAAACTCCCATGATCTTTTAATGCTCTCCAACTGTTCCTTGACACACTGCAACTCCTCATCTAGATTTGCCCCCCTAAGTGCACTGTATGAGGGGGCTTTGTATCCAGGGCCAACGCTTGCAATAGCATCTACCATGGGATGATAAAATGGATACCTTGCAATGTTGAAGGAGAGGCTGTCATGGTACCAAAACCTCTTCATTACCATATTTGCCTCTTTCATTTTCCTTTCATTGTTCAAGGTTGGTTGAGATCCCGGGGTCGTATGAGGAAGGAAGAAATGAGAGGTGATAGATGGACTTGCTGCAGCACCTAGTGCAAAACTTGATGAACAACTACCTGGGGGTCCCATTGGAGATCTGCCCATCCCTGTAGTTTCAAACCTCAACCTAGATCTTTTGTCATTTTGGTCTTTGATGCTTTTCAAAGTAGTGTTCATCTCCGTTGTGACTTCTTCAGGGCAGCCATCACAAACTATGACATCTTTGCACACAACTTGAGCTAAGTGGTGTTTTAACCTGTTTATGCCCCCATACATAGTCGTTGGACAATACTTGCACTTGACTTGATTATATTTCCCTTGGACCACCCGGACACAATGTTCCCATGCTTTATCAAGAGGCCTTCTAGGTTTCCCCTTAGGTGCCATGGATGACAATCTGAGTGGAAAAAGTTAAAAACAATTAAAATTTTATTTTATTTATGAATTAAAATTAAATGTAATTTTAAATTTTTTTTTATTAAATTTAGCCATTCTTGGCAGGCTATGTCAAAAGACTCAAATGACAAAAACTAGTTACTAAACATTTCTAATTTTGTTTTAAATTTTATTTGCATTTTGTATTTTAATTTTTAAATTTGTTAAGTTTTTTTATTTTAAGTTTTATTTTCATTTTTTAATTGTTTGGCCTTGGCATGCTGATGCCATCACTGCCTACAAGGCATGTAGGCTGCCAGGATGCCCAATGGCAGCCTACATGCCTTGTAGGCAGTGATGGCATCAGCATGCCAAGGCCAAACAATTAAAAATAAAAAATAAAAAATAAAAAAAATTGACAAATTTAAAAAATGAAATTTAAAACAAATGTCAAAAACATAAATAAAATTATAAATTTATTTACATTATATTTTAAAAATTTAAATTAAAACTTTGAAAAACATATATTAAATTTTAATGACAAAAACTAGTTACTAAACATTTCTAATTTTGTTTTAAATTTCATTTGAATGTTTTAAATTTGTTAAGTTTTTTTTATTTTCAGTTTTTAATTGTTTGGCCTTGGCATACTGATGCCATGACTGCCTATAGGCATGTAGGTTGCCATAGTGGCAGCCTGTAGGCTGCCCAGTGGCAGCCTACATGCCTTGTAGGCAGTCATGGCATGAGCTTGCCAAGGCCAAACAATTAAAAAATGAAAATAAAACTTAAAAAAAATAAAATAAAACTTAACAAATTTAAAAAATTCAAACACAAAATTCAAATGAAATTTAAAACAAATGTCAAAAACATAAATAAATTTACATATATTAAATTTTAAAAATTACATTGTATTTTACATATATTACATTGTATTTTAAAAATTTAAATTAAAACTTAAAAAAAAAGTATAAAATATAAATAAAAACTTAAAATTTTAAAATTTAAAATACAATTAAAATAAAAAAAATACAAAAATGTCCACCAAGTTGGAGGCTCTGGTCGATGGTAGCTGAGCTGCTGATGATCTAAATCCGATGGCAGCTGATGAGCTAAAATGTAGCACCATCTCTTCAATGGTAGCCCGTCGATGGCAACCGGAACCCTCACTCAGCAACAACTCTTCAATGATAGCCCGTCAATGGTAATCAGAACTCTCACTCAGCAGCAGCTCTTCAATGGTATCTCGTCGATGGCAATAGAAACCTGAACCCTCACTCATGAACTCTCAACTGGAACCCTCAGTTGCCGCTCACACTTCGCGGCTCACACTTCACAGTCACACTTCGCTCGCTCTCAGAGTCACTTCGTGGCTCACTCTCAGTCACTTCGTGGCTCACTGTGAGTGGAGGAGGACCCCGAACGATTTCTTAAAGGCTCAAACCGGTGCCAAACTTTTGGGCCAATATTAAATCCCGCGGTGGTCAACTATTGGCCCATTAACTACCACGAGGGATGGACAACACGCCAGCGAGTATCCGCGAGTTTCAACGAGTGTACCGTAAACCTGCGAGTGCCGAGTTAGGGCTCCGAGTATGCTGCGGTTATGCAGATGGCACTTGACTCGACGAGACTCACGAGTCTTATCTGAGTGAGACTACACTGGCTGCAACAGTGCTGTAGGTGAAAATTTCTGAGTTTGGAGATCTGTGTGTGTTGTTGTGAGTAAATGCAACTCCCCCCTGCCTTCCCACAGTGGTATTAGAGCATGGTTAAGTTTTCTTTCTCATTTTTTTGTTTAGAGTAATTTGGAATTGAATAAGTGATGGCTACTAACAGCAGTGTAGTGCAGCCAAAAATTCCTTTGTTGTCTGAAAGAAACTATAATACATGGTTTATTAAGATGAGAACTATCCTGCATGCTCAGGATCTTTGGGAGTTTGTTACGATTGGCTACCCAGAGCAAGTTGATCAAGCTGCTGAATTGGATCTGTCAAATGTTGAGCGTGTTCTGTTCAAGGAGAATAGGAAGAAGGACAACAAAGCTCTTGGTCTTATTCGACAAGGCCTAAGTGAATCCATATTTCTGAAGATATCAAGTGATGAGTCTTCAAAGAAATCTTGGGACACTCTTGAAACTTGCTATCAAGGTGTGACCAAGGTGAAGAATGTTAAGTTGCAGAACTTGAGAAGGGACTTTGAGAATTTGAAGATGAAGGACAATGAGACTGTTGATAATTTTATAACTACAATTATGAACATTGTAAACCAGTTGAGACAATATGGTGAAGACCTCTCAGATCAGCGTGTGATTGAGAAATTGCTGAGATGTTTTCCAAAGAAGTTTGAGCAGTGGTTGTTCCCATTGAAGAGTTTAAAGATCTTAGTCAAATGTATATTGATGAGATGACTGGTTATTTGATTGCTCATGAATCAAGAATGAACATGTATGATGATATTCCATTAGAAAATGCTTTTAAATCTCAATTACATGTTACTAGAGGCAGAGGCAGAGGAAGGTCTAGTAGCAGAGGAAGAGGGTGTCGAACTGCTGATCATAGTGACAGCAGAAATGATTCAGAATCTGAAGAGAAGTTACAGCAGAATACTCCTAGCATAAGGGGGAGTAGCAGCAGAACGTGGAAGCCAAGAAACCAAAGGTACGGTAGATCTAAAGTTCAATGTTTCTATTGCACGAAATTTGGGCATTTTGCTAACAAGTGTAGGAAGAAGCAAGCACAAACTAGTAAGCTATCTACACACATTACAGAGGAGACTGAACATGAGGAGAATCCTATGTTTTTAACTTGTAATGTCACCAAGGAAAGTTCAAATGATATATGGTTCTTGGAAAGTGCATGCAGCAATCATATGACTGGAAATAAGGAATTATTTTTAAGTATAGATACAAGCATTCAGTCTGAAGTGAAGTTAGGTAATGATAGTAAGGTAAAAGTTAATGGTAAAGGTGTGATTGTTGTATATGCCAAGAATGGTAAAAGAAGAACAATTCATGATGTTTATTATGTTCCTGGTTTAATGTGTAATTTATTAAGTGTTGGACAGTTGTTAAAGAAGAAGTATAGAGTGTTCTTCAAGAACAAGGTGATGCAAGAGCATCGATGTTGAGTCAGCAATGTGATTACATGGTCACATGTTGTGACTAGCTGAGGACGAACTGTCCTGATGTGGAAAGTCTGAGCTGTTTTGTGATGACCTGATTTCTGTTATCCTTTGGATTCATGCATGCTGTAAATTGATGCGTTGTCTATTTTTGGTATGATAGGACTAGTGGCGAGCCGATACTCCTTGCGTGGAGATCAAGCGAGTTTAGGAAGTCGGCAGAGTAATGATGCAGACCCGCCGTTGTGGAGTCTTGTAATACCCCATTTTGACCCTTATGAAATATTGGCTTTTATGTAAATATTGTATACATGCGATGTATGTTTCCCTAGCGTGGAGCTCAAGGCCAAGGCCCCGCTAGTGTATGTTCGTATTTTATTTAAAATGGACAAGCATTTGACATTTTGTTATCGATGTGCTATTAAGCCATGGGATATTGTAAATTGATGTAAATATTAATATTTCAATAAAATACCGAAACTGGCTATGGAAGCAACGAATGAGAAGGGGCCATGTGTATTCCATTAAGGAGTGGTGAGGGGGTTGTGGGGATGAACCATATGCTTCCAAATGTCATCTTGTAAACCCATTTGACTTTCCTTGCTGACATTTAATTCTGTTGTAAGGAAGTTGTTGAAGAATTCAATCCATGGCTTCAATGGAGCATGGGTAGCCCATAAATTTGTATGGTAGGTATGGGCTCTATTTTTCTTGTACCACAAGTCACTCTACCTCATGGGAATTTGTTTTTCCTCATTCCCATTCCATTGTTGAACATCCCAACATCAGTTTTCATCCATTACGAATGCCCAGCAGTGAGAAAAAGCAGAAATTGCAACTTTGCAAGAACCCACGTTTTGAAGAGCAATAAATGCCCAGAATTGGTATTTGACAGTGAAATCCAATGGGGGATCCATAGATATGAACTTTGGGGTGAAATTGAGAGTATTAAATACCCCGAAATCCATTGGAAAACCCAATTTTTATAGCCCAGAAAACCAGTGATGGAATTGAGTTATTTGATGACAAAATTGTGAGAAACCCAAGTGTGAATGATTGAACAGAGGTTGGGTTTGCTTGATAAACCCAGTGAAGGCTGGAATCTCAAGGATTTGGCAGCTTGGACTTTTCTATGCCCATCCTGAAGAGCACTGGAGGGAAGGGACACCTGAGGGACTGCGCAACAGAGAAGGGGACCTTCCTTGTGTTGGGTGTGGTAGGTACTGTGCGTGCCTTGACTGTTGAATTATCTTGAGATATCTGTAGCTTTGTGGTTGAGCTCATTGGCTTAGCATTTCCTTCCTTTGTCTTTTGTATGCATGATAAAATCAACTGTGTGTTGGCTTAGCATAGCTGTTGAGTGAAACCATGGCTATGAGTGAGCCTGTTTAGTACCTCCTTAGTGGATATAAAACCCAGCTCGGGGGTGATCTCTCAGCTGAAAGAGTATAGGCTAGACAGATATCTATGGTTGGGTGGAACGTTGCTCTCACATAGCCAATTGTTTGGACATTTACAATCTAATATAAGTATTCTTGTGGTTGAGTTATGTTAATTCTATGCTCTACAATGTTTTAATTAATGACTGTTGTTTATATGTTGAATGCATGATGAAATTGTGTGCATATATAGTGTTTAATTCCGCTGTGCTTGCTGAGTATGAATATGTATACACAAGTTTTATTTATTCGTGCATTTCTTAGTAATGAATGGGGCTGAGATTGTCAATAAGCCCGGTATGTTTGGTCATGATCCGTCCTTTGCATTGGATTGACGGGAGGGGATGTCACAGAGTGGTATTAGAGCCCATGTTGCAGCACTAGGGCTGCTTGGGCCAAACTCTGAGTTTGCAGGCGGATATAAGAGTGTTTTTAGCATAGTATTGATGATGTTTGGGCGGAATTTTGATTGGGGAAAATGGCAGAATCAAAGTTCTCAGGTGTGGTAGAGAATCACACCATTGCATAGATCTTTCCAAGAGATTTCCAACGGTACCAAAATTTCCTTATTTGGTTAAGGGACGAGGGAGATATGACCCCTGCGAGTTTGCAGATGTTGCATAGGTTGCGCAGAAGTTGCACAGGTTGCGCACGAGTTGCACAGGTTGCCCAGGAGTTGCACAAGTTGTGCAGCCTGAACTGCGGAGTTGCACAGGTTGTGCATTCCGAATTGCGAGTTGCACAGGTTGTGCAGTTCGAATTGCGGAGTTGCACAAGTTGTGCAGTTCGAATTGTGGAGTTGCAGAAAAAAAAAGGGGTTAAATATGAAAAGTGGTCAAACCCAGAAATTTATAGAAGATAAATGGTGCATCGGAATAGAGATCCACGAGTTGCTGAGTGTTCCTTGTTGTATGTACTAACTTCGCAGGGTAGAAAATTTTTCCTGATTCCTTCTAGATTTACTTCTACAGGTGGCTAAAGTTGGTCTTCCATGATGTTTTGCAACTGTTTAAAAGTGCAAAATTTTAGTGAAAATTGTCATTTTTGAAGTAATGTAACTTCCACACCCGATGTCGGAATGGAGCACAGAGATAGGAATTGGAAATATTATCCAGCAGAGAATAGTGGTTCATCACCATAATTTGAATGGGGTTATCATACACATAGATATTTAGAGCATAAAAGTGCCAGTAACTGTTTTGACAAATTGTTGACAATATGGGCAATTTCTAGAATTGCATGAATGGGAAAAAGAAATGAATGCATAATGGCTATGTGAATTATTCCATGGGTTAATTCTATTAAAATATTGATTGTTTATGTTTCTATAAGCATTCCTAATATGTCTAACAAATATTTTCATAATGCACAGTGCTTGCAGCTCATAAGATTTAATAGGGTAGTAGAGGCAGCCTATAGGAAAAATGGTGACCATAAATGATGCTCAGGATCCTTATGAGCATGATGAAGATGTGCTAGGAGAAAATGTGCATGAAGGGAATGCTGAGACTGAATCTAATGGGAGAAGGGAGCAAATAACTCCTCAGAACTTGGTTGAAACCATGGTGAGCTTCAATGAAAGATTGATGAAGGCGCAGGAAGAACAAAACCAACTCAATGCTGCTATTTTGCAAAGCCTCACTAATATACAGTAGAGGATAAACCTAGGGTCCAACCCAAACAATGTAGGTGAAGAAGGAAGAGATGCAGAGAGTCGCTCTAGAGGTTGTTCAAAGAAGAGGACTCCAAGCCCAAGGAAGAGTTTTGTGAGCAAGAAGCATAGAACACCTTCGTCTAGATCCTCTTCCAGCAAATCATGTGACTCCAGAGTCTCACAAAGAAGTCCAAGGCATATGCCCAGGAGATTTGATGGAAGAAAGAAGTCCAAAGGAATCGCATAGGGAGAATTCAGGAAGGCAAGGCCCCCCACATTTGATGGAGAAGACAAGACTGGCCAAGAGGTAGAGGCATGGCTTCTTGGAATGAAGAAATATTTCAGAATTCATGATTACTCAGGGAATGAAAAAGCCAGAATTTTCATTTACAATCTAAATGGCAGAGCTTCAATTTGGTGGGATAACCTCTTGGAATTCAAAGGGATCAATGAAAGGACGATCAGTTGGGAAAGGTTTAAGAAGTACTTCAAGGAAAAATACCTTTCTGCTAGGTATTATGACAGTAAGAGAAAAGTGTTCAATGAACTCGGGTTGGGACAAAAATCTATGGAAGAGAATGTCCATAAATTTTTGGAATTGTTGAGGTATGTGGACTATATCAAAGATGAGAGGATAAAGATCCAATGCTTCCTTGGAAGTCTACCCCAAAGTTTCAAAGATAGAATTGAGTTTGTTAATCCACCAAGTCTTGCTGAAACCATTAGAATGGCAATGCATTGCTATGAGTAGAATAAGGGAAAATTAGAGGTTAACCCAACATGAAAAGGAAAGCTAAGAGGGAGGTTTGATTGAAAGAAGAGTGGCTTCAAGCCACCATTCAAAAATTAGCCCAAAACCTTTCCACAGGGGTAGCAAACAAGGAGTGAATTCAAACCAGCAGTAGCAACAAATAAAACATCAAAAGGACCACTTCAGTGTTGGGGATGTGGAGAAAACCACATGCTTAAGGATTGCCCACATCGGAAGGATAATCCCCGAAGGTTGCACAACTTAAAGGGAGCAGCTACAGTGGAGGACATGGCAAGGGCAACGCCTGAAATTTATGTAGCGTTGGATAATCATCAGGCAAGCCATCAATCATCAGTGGTGGAAGTTGAAGGTAAGATTGCTACGCAATCGATTTCTGTTTTGATTGATCCAGGATCTACTCATAGTTATGTTTCTCCAATAGTGGTTGAAGGTTGTTCTCTTAGAAAAGTGAAGCTTAATAATTCTTGGTTTAATTAGCCACAAGGACCAAGAGAAAAGTTAGTCAATTGGTGGTGGAGTGCCCCATAGAATTGAATGGACTCCATACACGTGCAGAATTAAATGTATTACCATTAGGATCTTATGATGTCTTAATTGGCATGGATTGGTTGGAAAGGCATAGGGCCAAGTTGGACTGTTATGAGAAAGCGCTTGAATGTATTGATGAAAATGGAAGACCAAGATTGGTAAGAGGAATTCCCAAGCAAGTTTCAGTAAGACATATTTCAGCCTTACAGTTGAAAAAGTTTTATAAGAAAGGTTGCCAATTATATGCAGTCCATATGTCAGATTCGTCAAAGGACAAAGGGATAAGGATGGAGGACTTTCCATTGTTGCAAGAGTTTCAAGATGTGTTTCCGGATGAAGTGTCGGGACTACCACCAAAGAGAGATATTGATTTTACCATTGATCTTGTTCCAGGGGCAGCACCAAATTCCAAAGCTCCTTATAGAATGAGCACGCCGGAATTGGTAGAGTTAAAGATGCAGCTACAAGAGTTAATGGACAAGAGATATATCAGGCCAAGTGTGTCTCCTTGGGGAGCACTGGTGTTATTTGTTAAGAAGAAGGATGGAACGTTAAGGCTGTGTATTGATTACAGGCAGCTAAATAAAGTGATAGTCAAGAATAAGTATCCATTGCCAATAATTGATGACTTATTTGATCAAATGAAGGAAGCTAAGGTGTTTTCAAATATTGACTTGATGTCTGGTTATCACCAAGTGAGGATAAATGAAGAAGACATTCACAAGACAACTTTCAGAACTAGATATGGTTATTATGAATTCACTATGGTGCCATGTGGTCTTACCAACCCACCTGCCACATTCATGTGTCTCATGAATAGTGTCTTCAACAAATATTTGGATAAGTTTGTGATTGTGTTCTTGGATGACATTCTTGTCTATTCAAGGAATGAAGAAGAGCATGAGGAACATCTAAAGATGGTATTACAAGTTCTTAGAGAACACCAGTTGTATGCCAAGTTAAGCAAGTGTGAATTCTATCAAAAGAATGTACAATATTTGGGTCATGTTATTTCTGAAGAAGGAATTGCAGTGGATCTGGAGAAGATTAATGCCATCATGGATTGGTCTACTCCAAAGAATGTTTCGGATGTTAGATCTTTCATGGGTCTTGCTAGTTACTACAGAAGGGTCATTGAAGGATTTACAAGATAGCTCATCCAATCACTTCATTGCAAAGGAAGAATATCAAATTTGTATGGTGTGAAAAGTGTGAGAAAATTTTTCAGCAGTTAAAGGAGTTACTTACCAGTGCTCCCGTTTTGAAGATAGCAGATCCAAAGAAGGATTTTGTAGTGTGCACATATGCTTGCATTAAATGGCTAGGTGGAGTGCTCATGCAAGAGGGATTTGTGATTTGCTATGAGTCAAGGAAATTAAAAGAGCATGAAAAGAATTATACCACACATGATTTAGAATTAGCAGCCATAGTACATGCTCTCAATATGTGGAGACATTATTTGATGGGAAGAAGATTCGAGCTTAAAACAGATCACATGAGCTTGAAGTATTTGTTTGATCAGCCAAACTTGAATGCTAGGGAAGATAGATGGATGGAATTTCTTCGTGAATTTGATTTTGAAATTAAGCATGTAAAAGGGAAGGAGAATAAGGTTGCAGATGCTCTTAGCAAAAAAATTCATGTTGCAACATTAAGTGTGTGTAAATTAGATTTGAAGACAAGAGTTCTTGAAGCCCAAAACGGGGATGAAACTTGCATTCAAATTAAAGAAAAGTTGCATTAGGGTAATGTGGATGAAGCATGTGCAAGATATTAGTTGGGTGATGATGATGTTCTCATTTAGCATGGTACCAGACTATACATTCCAGATAGTGCATATTTGAAGAAGCTTGCAATGGATGAGATACATCAAATGCCATATTCTGGACACCTAGGATATCAGAAAACTATAACAACAGCAAGAAAGCAATACTTTTGGCATGGTATGAAGAAGGACATAGACGAGTACATTTATAGGTGTCAAAAGTGCCAGCAAGTCAAGGCAGAGCACCAACATCCAGCAGGATTGTTGCAGCCCTTACCCATTACTACAACAAATTTGACATTTAGGGGTGGTTGTCTTCTGCCTCCAAAAGGCACTATTGGGGGCGGTTTTGGCTTTGGCATCGGTCTTTCCAAAACCACCCCTAATAGCACCAACGCTAAAAGTTTTGACTTTTAGGAGCGGTTCTGAAAGAGATCAAAACTGCCCCTAAAAGTGACTTTTCGAGGCGATTCTAAACTGCCCCCAAAAGTTGCTTTTGAGGGCAGTTCTAAACCCCCCAAAAGTTACTTTTGGACTTTTGGGGGCGGTTCGAAACCCCCCCAAAAGTCCTTTTTTGACTTTGAGGGGCAGTTGTCTTCCGCCTCTAAAAGTCACTAATTTGGGGTCGATTTTGTATTTGGTGGCGGTCTTTAAGAAACCCCCCCTAATAACACCGACGCTAAAAGTTTTGGTGGTTCTGGAAGAGATCAAAACCGCCCCTGAAGTGACTTTTGGCGGCGGTTATAAACCTCCCCCAAAAGTCACTTTTAAGGGTGGATATACACCCCCCTCGTAGGTACCTACGGAGGCGGTTCAAAACCCTGTCAAAACTCTTTACAAACCTGTGGGGGCGGTTTTAAACCCCCCTCATAGGTACCTACGGAGGTAGTTCAAAACCCCCTCCAAAAATATTTACAAACTTGTGGGGCGGTTTTAAACCCCCCATCGTAGGTAGCTATGGAGGTGGTTCAAAACCACCGCCAAAACTCTTTACAAACTTGTGGGGGTGTTTTTAAACCCCCCTCATAGGTACCTACGGAGGCGGTTCAAAACCCTCCCCAAAACGCTTTACAAACATGTGGGGGCGGTTTTAAACCCCCCCCCGTAGGTATCTATAGAGGCGGTTCAAAACTCCCCCTACAAATATTTCCAAACCTTTTGGGGCGGTTTTAAACCCCCCTCGTAGGTACCTACAGAGGTGGTTCGAAACCCCCCCCCTAAAACTCTTTACAAACCTTTGGGGGCGGTTATGAACCCCCCTCGTAGTGACATATGATTAGGGCACGAAGGAATCGAACCTTCAACCTCCTGCTTGTAAAGCAGGCGCTCTACCATTGAGCTAGAACCCTTTAAGAATTGGGGAAAGGGGCAATATTAAGACCAAGATTACATCATTTGTAATTCTAAGAAAACACTAATAATCCCAACATTGTTTCTGACTTGAGAGACCTAAGAAAGTAGTCTGAATGGCTCTGACCTTATAAGTTGGCTGAACTTGAAGGTTTCATATGCAGCATTAATTCAATAAAAAAAATAATAATACAGAAATGTTTTGCAGGACTTGGCTTTCAAGTTTAAACACATACTCATGAAGTGAACATCTAACTAGAATTTCAAGTATTCATTGATAAGAACGAGCATCGTTTCTAATGGTTGCTTGATGGATCTGTTAGCACTTGGATTGTGCTAAGGGTTCTGGAGGACTCGTGAAGGGAAGGTAGGACCGAATTTCAAGAAAAAGATTGATCGCTCAGGAACTCTCTCAGTAGGACGAATCAGGCTAAAAGTAGCGATGTGGGAAAAAGATAAGGTTTGAAGTAATCAGCCGAAGGCCAAATGCAAAGGAACCTTTGAAAAAATGTATGGACGGGGATCTAGTGTCAGGAAATCTGCGGTCGGGAGCCTTCTTTGCGAAGTAATTTGGTGACTCATTAAGCGAAGGTGGGGTACTAGCCGACGGGAAGGTCCAAAAGAAATCAACGGTGTAAGGAACAGATCAACGGCTCACAACATGTTCGTAGATATTACGTGTGCGGAAACGGTCGCAATTCATATTTGTAAACTTTTCTTAAAGTACTGCATCCTCCAACGGCCTAGATGTGGCGTGGAAAAGATCTATAGTCCGGGTGAACTTTGAAAATAATACTTGTGCGGTAACTGGGCGAGACAAAGATTTGCAAACAATTAACGGGACACATGGTTGGATGGCCAGGATCTAAGCAGGAACTGGATTGACGGCATGCAGGGTTTCTCAAAAGTCAAAAGCACTGGCAAGCTATCAGGTGGCCGAATTGGAAACCACGAAGAAAGGTGGTAGGAAAGGTCAAAGTATCTAACGGCAGAGGATCAATCTGGATAATGGATGATTGATGTGGCTCCTCCATCTTTGTAGCTGGAGGGATGATATGGTAGGATAATATTATAAAATACTGACCTGCAAAGGGATTCTCATCTTGTCTTTCATGTGCATGTTGAAATGCGAGGAAGATCGATTCGTGGTCAACTAGCCAGGTAGGCCACTCTTTTCCTATGTGAACTTTTGTAAATGGTGGGCTCCATAGGACCTCTGGGTTTTGAATCTTGTAAGATAAATGACCGGATAGAGGACAAAGACAGTGACATTTTCGACACCATGTTCCTTAATAGTACCCTGGAAGTCACCAAAGAAAAACTAGAAACCATAAGAGCCCAGGGCAGAGATATCCACAAGGTCTACCAGTCTTCCTTTCACCTTTTAACCACCAGTCAGACCCCAAATTGTCCTGAGTTCATAGACTGGTGCTCCAGCTATTATTCCCCTGGCCACAGGACGGTCATGGACGCTG
Organism: Larix kaempferi; assembly: GCA_027924585.1. Classification (NCBI taxonomy): domain Eukaryota; kingdom Viridiplantae; phylum Streptophyta; class Pinopsida; order Pinales; family Pinaceae; genus Larix; species Larix kaempferi. The sequence goes on along the minus strand of BSBM01000687.1, from coordinate 1,756,124 downwards.
CAAAATCAAAGATTTTGTTTTACATAGATTCCCCAACTATCCGGAAAGCCCTAGTCGTTCCTCAAGATTTCTGCTGAAAGCCCCAGAGTTATCAATTAGAAGCCCTAATTCAACATTTTTCAAGAGACCCAAACAACCTCAAGGAGAGTTTCTACCATGCCTCCCTACTCCTAGTTGTTTCTGTCCCAGCACACTCTTTCCCTGGCGAAGCCAACTTGTTCATAGAAGAATCTAGATATGTAATCTCGATGTTGTCCCAATTTTTAGGGCTGGACACTGACCATGATATAGCCGAACCCTTGATTAACCTTCTGTTCATTATCAGTACCTGTCCCCTTGATCCATCCGACCCTAATTCACCCCCCATATGCGCCTGTCTAAAGTTTGACGAAGCCCTAGCAGAAAGTATCCATTCCCAACTTGTGGAGTTTCCTAAGACTAGGTCTTTCAGGTTCCAATTCTATTTGTTAAAGATGTTCCTAGCAGCCAATGATGAAAACCTACAGGTCCCAGAGTTGCATATTACCAAAGAGATGTATTCTGACTACAAGATGTTCATGAATGGCCTCATGGCTGAGGTTTACTTCCTTTTTTTTTCATAAAAGATTACCTAGAGTAATACCGGAGATGAAAGACCTGTTGCAACCCCCAATGGAAAAAGGGGTAGGGATTGGTTTTTATTGAAGCAGGGCACTGTAATCAGAGTATATGGTTTTCCCATGCCCCATATGAGCTACCTGCATTCCTCACCCCCAGGATATTCACCATGGAGTTTGTAAGACAAAAGCTAATAGTTGAATGTGAACACTTCCTAGATGATAAGAAGGCATCGGACATAAATTTTCCCTGGACAGTAGGATCCATCATGGTTAAAAGCAGGGCATCTCTCTCAAGCCTTCAACAAATAATGAAAGACATGGGATTCCCCTCCAAGGCAGCAATGAATTATGACCCCCATCACATACTTTCAGAAAGAAGGAAAACAACAAATAGAAAGGGGTATGAACATTTTGAGCTGGCTGGCATGGCTGAGAGGGAAAACTGGCTGGACTATATTGAGCAGGAACAGATGGGAATTGAACCCCCAGAGACTTCCCAAACTTTGGAATACCTTTTTGAGGAAGGCTCATCTTCAGCACCCAGATCATCTAGTAAAGATACAGCAGTGCAAATGGTTTTGCCCCTAGTGGCCATCCCAAAAAAGTCCAATCAGCAGGAAATCAACAGTCCAATGGATATGGACAGTAACCCTGAAAGGGCCTCAAAGAGGCAGAAAATAGAAGAAGTTGATCAATAGGTGGAAATGATTCAAGAAGAGAATCCAAAGAAGAAGTAGGTCAAGTTCCGAATGCCCCATTTTGAAGTCAAAGAACATGTTTTTGGTAAACCACCCAAGGGACCTGCAGCACTGAGCACGATCAGAGCAGAGCTGCTAGAGGGGTATGAGGAAAATCCAGACAACATTGCAGCACAGACAAAATTATATGAAGAAGTAAGGAAAATATCTAAGAAGAGCGTAGCCTTGGTGGCCAGCATAAATTTGGCCCAGAATACTCTAAACTTGGCTTTGGCCACTAAAAACAAATCTATTGAGTTAAAGGTCAATCTGGAAGATATCCCAGATCCTGACATAATCAACTTGCACAAGGAAACAGGTGAGGTTATATACAACAAACTACTAAAGGGTTCCTTAGAATTGTCTAAAGTACAATCAAACAAATCCGAGGTTCAAAATCAATTAAGGATAGAGAAGGCAGAAAGAAAATATCTAAAGGGACAGGTGAAGAAGCTCCAAGCTCAATTATTAGCCTCTGTGACTGAAGAAGCCAAGAGAAAAAACATACAAGGGATATTGGATGGGAAAGATCAGGAGATCCCGTCCTTAAAAAGGAAGTTAAAGATGCCTGTTGCTCAGTTGGTAAATGCCCCTGAGATGGTAGAACTAGAGGAAGAGAAAGAAAAATTGAAGGAAGAATTGATTGACTGTAAGGCCCAGCTGGTGGAGCTCGGAGAAAAAGAGAAGCAACTGCGGATTAACATTGCCCTTGTAGAAGCTAGTGAGAAATTATGGAAATCCCAATTTGAAGAACTGGAGATGAAAGTAAAGGAAAATGAAAAAGAGCAAGAAATGGAGGTCACACCCTCAATTGAGTCTGGAGACTTCTCCATAGTGGGGAAGATAGCCAATGCCAGCCTAGAAGATGCTAAAATGATTAGATTGAGAAAACAAGTAGCTAGCCTGAAGACTCTAAAGGACAATGCAGAGAAGGAAAAGGAGGCTTGGGCATCCAAGTACAAGGGAATGCAGGTGGATCTTGACAGGTTAAAGGAGCAAGTGATAGGACAGAAGGTACTGCAGGAGACTAAGAAAATCATATGGGATGATGTCATCCAGCAAGCAAATGACCTAAGGCCCTATTTGAACTTCATAGTGGATAAGTAAACTGTGGTAAATTTGGCTAAACAGGTTATAGTAGTGGCCAATGAAAAGCTTAATAAGAAGCCCTCAGATTATGCAGAAAATGCAGTGGAGTTTCTGAGTGGTTTGTCAGAGGAGCAAGCTAATACAACAGGCATAAAGGACATGGTAGCCACAATTATATGAGCCAAGAGAATAATTAACAAGCATCAGCAGGTGAATATCACCCAGTCTGGGATAGACGTTCTCTCAAATCAACCGAGGTTGTTCAAGGAGGCATTCGACCCCTTATTCAAGAAAGGCCTACCTATGTTCTGGGAGGAGAATGGAACCATGTTATCAAATGAGGAATACAAGGTTAAACTATGGGATTGCAGGGAAAACCAGGAGGATTTTGCAAGGATGGATCAGCCTCTGACGGGTCAGATAGGAGCGAAAAATTGACAAGGGATTTCGAGTTAGCCTCAATGTTCGGGGGAGCCAGGACACTGCACACTCGTTATTCTTACAGAGAACACATAGAGCTACGAGTGTTAATTATGGAGCTTGCCACCTTGGACCTACCCTCAACTGACCAATGGAATTCCATCGAGAAGTATGGCAAGGGGAGAATCAGGATAGGTGCATGAGGAGTTCGAGGTTATTGCAAAGTTTTCTGCTAGTGGGAGCATTCAGTTAGTAGGAGCGGCTAGCTGGAAGAGCATCTCCAAGATCAATTTTTGTCTTTTTGTTAAGTATAGGCGGTCATATAGTAAAAACGACCTGTAAATGTAAAAGGCTGTTGAGCTGATTTTCCCACCTCTCTCTCATGTCTGTAATGGAGAATATGCCTCGATTAGGTGTCAATAGGTTATAACTGTTTTTTGTTCAAGAGAGGGCCGAGCCTGGGGCTCGAAGACATCTATAAATTAAATGTAATCAATGGAAAAGGGGTTGAAAATTTCAGAGCCTGAGTGTTGCTCTGTGTTTGAACAATTGTGAAGCTATTTTAAATAAAGTTGGCAGGCCTTGTAGACGTTTCTGTTCAGAGATTCATGTGTTATTTGATCTACAGTTTGTTCTTTCTTTCTCCCATGTGAAATGTGTTTCTTTCATTGTCAATTCATTTTGTCATGCTATTTCAGCAGCAACCTTTAACGAATGAAAAGGTTTTAATTTCATTGTCATCTAACACAAGCAAAAAAATTTCATCTGAAAACGTAACAATCGAGAGCAACAAATTATGGATGCAATAGAGGTTACATTTCAATGCATGCTACTACCTGAAAATGTTTAATAGATAAGAGAGAGCTAAAGTCTCAGCCAAATATTTATGAAGCAATTAATTGTTATCTCATTCCATCATTCCTGAATACCCCAGCTTTCATTGTTGCTGGACAAAAATGTTACCTGAAGCTTGTTGCAGAAATATATAAGAAACAAACAACAAAGCAGAATTGTACTATCCATATCCTTATTTTAAGAAAACAAAAGTAGGACCGTACATTTTAGATACAACACTAGAGTATCTCCTTTACTACCTAAAGATAAGAAAAATGATCAATGCCCTCAAAATTGTTTAGGACAGCCCAGTTCTCAAACAATGATGAAGAACAACTTTATTTATGATCATAGCCTAGTCAAATCAGTTCTAGAGCAGAAAATTAACATTTTTTTGACAGAATTGTACCAATGTTTATTTCTCTAATTTTAGTGGCAATACAATAAGTTAAAGAACATGACAGACTATGAAAGGCATTATATAAGGTATCTTTTTGGTAAAGTCAATTATACATTCTCATGAATTCCAACAACTAAAAGATATCTTGGTAACATATGTAGTGAACAAATCTATCAGATACATTTCAATGTCTATATTTCATGCCAGATGCAACAGTAAAGGTAAAGAAAAAACCTGTATTCGTAGTTTGGTAATATTCCATTGAGAAGTAGCACAACAATTTACATATTAAACTCAGGAACAGTGAAGAGACAAATCACACTGGTCAATATACTCAAATAGATTCAAAGACGTTTTTTTTGTTAGAATATAGATAAACTAAATTTCAATGAAAATGGAGTCTTAGCCTGATGATAAAGAAAGGGTGTTTCATACTCCACTATGGCGGGCTGTTTCACTTGCACAAGCACAAGAAAGACTACTTGTGGATGGAGTTACATGCAGGCCATGTGCGTAATTGGAGAAGTAGATTCTTGTAAATAATCTGTACTCCACTGTAATATGGAAAGAGTACTTTTGTTGCCTGGTTAGTTGAAAGCTATCAAAAAGGTGAAAAAAAAACTTGAAACGAAATTGCAAAGTCAGTCTTAAGCCCTCTTCTTGAAAACAAATAGTAAAATATTGATAAGCTACGATTCACGAATACTAAGCCTAACCTCTTCCTTAAAACAATGACCTGTTGGGGGTCCACATGCTTACCCAGACAATCTACAGACGGAATGACTTCGTTCGTCGGACGATTCATCCAACAGCCAATAACCCAAAAAAAATAAAATTTGCAGAAACGACAATAAGATATCTAATTGACAAATTCGTTATGGTGATAACTTACAAATATGCATTAGAGAACGATACAAATTGTCATTATATTGCTTTCCATTGCGAAGATCTGCATATATCATGACAAAATGGTATTTTCATATAAGAGATTGATAGACATGTAAAAAAATGCATAACATATATGAAATTCTAAAAAAATGAAATGAAAATACCTAAATGAGCTTCTCTTGGTTTCAAGAATATCTTATTATCTACTAAACATGGCCAACCACGTGAAGGTTGAAGCTCATATGGCCCCTCCCCCCCCCCCCCTCACATCACTCTCAATTCCCCACACCCAATCTATCTACTGTAAAAATATATGCATGAAAGGTAAATCCAAGTAATAATATGCATAAATAGTAGCAAAAAAAAAAAATATGCATGAAAGGTAAATCCAAGTAATAATCTAAGATATAAGTTTTCACAGATACAACTTAAATGAGAATTGATAAATAAATCATGCATGCTACTTACTGAAAAACATCCAACCATGTGCCTTCACAATCTTGTCGAACATAATCCATGCCACCATCACCTACAGCTTCATCCTCTTTGCATTTCGTCCCTTCAAAATCTGCAACACTTGATAAATCTGCATACTCCAAATCATATCTATTACAATTTCTTGATCCCTTCAGAGGGCATGTCAAAACTACACACTAGTCATTCTCTACCGGATCTTGTACATAAAACACTTGTTTCGCTTGTGATTCTAGAATAAATGGATCGTCCTGCAGTCTATCCTTACTCAAGCATCTCTTCAGATTCACCATGGTGAAACCAATTTCATCAACTTTCATTCCATTTTTCTTGTGTAGATCTATCCAATCACATTTGAACAATGGATACTGCACCAAATAGTAGTCCAATAACATTATTTCTTGAATCACTCCATAATATGTTGTCGTTTGATGTATAGGGTTTTTATCCTTTGCACTTGATCTCATTAATGTTTGTGCATCTATGCACACACCACTATTTTGGGTGGCCCTGACATCTTCTAATCTTTTAACATGAAATCTACACCCATTGATTAAGTATCCATCATACTTAGTTGCATATTTCCTTGGGCCACGTGCCAACCATTTAAGGGTATCAGAAATATTTTCTTTTCCTTCCACCTTGAAATTTTGAAATGTCGTTAAAAACCATGCAATTTCAAAATATATTAAAAGAATCTCACCTTCATACATCATAATAGTATTGATCAATGAAGTTCAATTGAATCTAATATGAAGAACATATCATTACCTGTTTTCTTAACCAATCACTAAATTGTTGGTTGTGGAGCTTTTGTAGTAAGACTGCATCTTTTTGGGCTTGGATGTTACTATTGGCAATTTCTGTCAAGTGCATCCTATTTTCAAGTAATGTCAATAAAAAAATTATGAAAAAATTGCGACATATTATAATAAAAAATGATTTCATAAGTATGTGCTTATTACTTACTCTATCCAAGGTTGAATTTCGTCTGTGTTGTGCAAGATCCATTTGTGGGTTTGTAACAAACTAGTTTTATCTAATTCAATAGAAGTTCCACTAGATAAGGCCTTCCCATATTGTCCAACCTCTCCTTTTGCATCGTCCCAAGCTTCATTTCTACTAGGCATGCTTTCAATAGTATCCATACCTTCAACATATCCAACACAAAATTTTATGGATTCCTCCACAGTGTAGTTTTCAGCTATGCAGCCTTCGGGCCTATTCTTATTTTTCACATAACTTTTGAAAACTTTCATGTTCCTAGAAAAAAACACACAATTTGTAGAGAAATCAAAAGTATGAATAAAGAGTTTCTAGTAATGTATTATTATTATCTACACACAAAATGATGGAATTTATGTGGATTTGCACTTAATAACATTTAACTGACCTTTCAAAAGGGTACATCCATCGATATGCAACTGGTCCACAATAACGTAGATCTCGCACCAAGTGTACAGTCAAATGTATCATTATATCAAAGAATGAAGGGGAAAATATTTTTTGAGTAAGCACAAAGTTTCCACAACATCATCTTGTAAGTTATCAAGATCTGTTGGATCCACCATTTTTGCACAAATTCGCCTATAAATGAAGCAAAGCCTACAAATAGTGTTTCGAACTGCTTTTGGTAGCACATGGCGCAATGCTACTGGAAGGATTTGTTGCATGAGAACATGGCTATCATGTGCTTTCATACTATGAAGCTTGAGATCTTTCATAGATACATGATTTCTAGGGTTTGAACTATATCCTTTTGGAACTTTTAAGGTGAACAAAACACGACAAAGAATCTCTTTCTCCTTTTTTGAAAGAGTGTGTGGTGCGGGTTGAAGAAATATTTTTTTGCCTTTTTGTTGTGGCCACAAGACCTCCTTATACCCAATTGTTGTAAGTGATCACGAGAATTTTTCCCATCCTTTGATTTATCTTTTATATCTAGAAGGGTTCTTAAAATACTTTCGCATACATTTTTTTCTACATGCATTAAATCTTAATTGTGATGCACTAGGAGTTTCTGCATCCAACCATATAAAAAATCAATGAATTATAACATCAAATAAAAATTAAACAATATATTCATATTAAACACAATGAAATCCTTCAAGCATCGTACATTTTAGGCCTTAAGATAATGTGTGCACATACCTCCCAATATGGTAAATTGAATAGAATTGACCTTTTTTTCCACACGTCATTCTTTGAATTTTCACCTTTTTTTAAATTTCTCTTTTTTTTTGTACTTTTAGTCTTTCCCCATTTCTCTTCCCTTCTTTCTGTTTCTGTAAAAATATCTGACACTTGTACAATTGTAGGTGCAATGAGATGCTCAGACTTCCCATTAAATGGTCCTTTTTGTGAACGATACTTATGATTTATTGGAAGATATCTCCTATGTCCCATGTACACACACTTCCTACTACATTTGAGATACATTGAATCTGTGTTCCTTCCACATATAGGGCATGCGCAAAACCATTTAGTCGTGCAACCAGCCATATTTCCATAAGCAACAAAGTCATGGATTACCCACATCAATATAGCCTTCATATTAAAGAATGACCTTGAATGAGCATCGTATGTCCTTGCCCCTTCATACCATGTTAGTTTTAGTTCATTTACCAATGGTTCCAAATAAACATCTATGTCATTTCCTGGTTGCTTGGGACCAGGTATTAACAATGACAACAAACAAAAGCTCCTTTTCATGCATAACCATGGTGGAAAGTTATATGTGACTAGTACTATTGGCCATACACTGTAACTACTACTCAAGTTTCCAAAAGGATTAAATCCATCCACTGCCATTACAAGTCGTACATTGCGAGGATCGTTGGAAAAATCAGGCCATTTAGAATCTATAGTAACAAAAAATTAAAGAATCATATATGCATTGCACTACTTAGTAGATTAAAGAAGATGATTTTCTAGTAGGTTGGTAGTACATGAAGGTGTTTGATATAATGGAATTTTAAGAGTTCAAAATCATACCTGTACATTCTCTTCAACCTCAGCACTATAGGGAAATACCTCAGAACTTTGGCCAGGACACCAGTACGCACCTTTTCAGAACGAGCATCAACCTTCCATCTTGATTCGCCACATGTTGGGCATTCATTTATTTTTTCATATTTTCCCCAATATAAAATGCAATCATTGTGGCATTCATGTTTCATTTCATAGTCCAACCCCAATGATTTAATCAAACTTTTTGTAGCATATGTAGATTCTAAAAGTGTATTTCCTGTTGGAAGCATTTCTCTTTGCAACTTCAACAACTGGGTGAAACTTGCATCAGACCATCCATTTATCACTTTAAGGTTGTACAATTTCACAGTGGCTGATAGCTTAGTGAAACTAGTGAAACCTGGGTACAATGGTGCCTTCACATCTTCAATTAACTTTAGATATTGATTGATATCATTTTTTTCTTCCATTGATTCTGCTTGGCCATTTTCACTATTCACATCTGGATTTTTATTATAATATTGATAAGCATCATTCACCATTTCAACCATATGATCATCAACCATGGTTGCCTCGTTATGATCGTCATTCTCAAGAACTTTAGTATCATTTCTAAGCAATGCTGCAAACTCATCATTCTGATTATCATATTGATGTCCGACTATGTGTTCATTACCATGTGTAATTTGTGGAGGCAAATCATGCATCTCTATTGTGTGGCATTTCTTGCTCTTGTAAAATATATAGTCCTAAGTAGGAACTCTCTCTCCATGGAAAAACCAAGTTTTATATGAACTTGTTATACCATGAATCATCAAGTGGTCTTGTACTTCATGAAACGTCAATACTACAACATTGCAACATTTTTTACGAGGGCATCTTCTGGTGTTATTATCCTCTCAATGTCTTTTTGCAAACTCTATGAATTCTTCAACCCTGACTTGATATTCCTTTGACATCCTACATAGAACCAATTTGCACATCACGTAAGAAAAAACCACTAAAATTACAATGAAGAAATATGTTATAAAATATCATATTGAAGAATCAAATATAAAAAGTATACCTCATTTTCAAATCTGTCCAATCCCTTTTTTTGGCCATTTGAAAATAAAACCAGCCCAATTTTTCGAATTGGCTCCTCGAGAGTTGGCCTCTCAACTTCCTTCCAATAGACGGTTAGGAATATTCATGTAGTACACCCATATGCTTTCCAAAATAGCGTTTACCTGCACATGACAACAATATATTACACCATACAAGCTTCCACCTTATAATAACCAAATCCAAACATCAATTACATAATATTTTGGTTTTATATTAAAGACAAGATATTTAAGATTTAAACCCATTAATATAACTCTAAAGATAAACAACAAATTTACGAAATCTGGTGGGCCCCTGCCCATTGGATATTGTGCTCGAAGATTGGAGGTACAAAGGTCACGTTTACGGAGCGCGATGGTTTATAAGGCTAATCAGCTTGACATTAACAGTCCCTTAATACTCCCACCACCCTGCAAATCTGACGTCTGCCAAGCACGAGTCAGCTGGATACAACTGCAACCTCCAGAAGTATCAACCGTCACCACTAGGTACTCCTTCATCGTTTATCAACCCTTTTGTGTTCTGTAATTGATCCAATAGACAGTTCCGCCATGGCCTCGTTTGTAAAAAGCCTTGACCCATCCGAGGAGATCATCTACGATCGAATTTACGATGCTTATGATCCTCGTTTGCAGTTGTCCAGTGTCAGTGATGCCCAGAACGCTTTGTTGTCACCTTCCGGAGACCAGTCAGAACTGTTGGTACATTTAAAGTCATCCTTAATAGGGTTCACATTAGAACAATTGCCCCATTTCCTAGATATTGTCCAAAGGGTAGCCTCCAATTATTCCACCACTGGGAAGGCCATCTTAGATGATACCCACTCCGATGTCGTTTTCAGAATTACACCAGAAGCTATCAGGGCTGCCCTGGGTCTCTCTGAAGCCCAATGTCAAGCCCTGATCCCCTTCACCGAATCATAGGTTCTACAGGTGTTTGGGAAAGCCGACCTAGAATCCAAGAATAAATTTTTCTAGACCATTTTGATGACCCCAGTTCCCTCAAAGACCCTTATCACCCCACTCTCCTCCGAATTGTTCATAAATCCTGTCGTATCAGCCATCTCCCTCTTGAGTCAAATCCTAGGTCTTGATAGCGATATCATGGTCTCTGAAGTAATGCTAGGCATTCTCCTTTACATGAGATAATCTGAAGCAGGAATTAAGTTCGATGATTTCTTGGCCAGAAAAATCAATTCTCAGCTTCAGAAGTTTGATTTGGATAAGCACTTTAAATACCAGGTGTATCTATTTGCCATCATAGTCAGTTCCAACTGGCAGACCCTTGAGGACATGGATCCAGAGGTGTTCAAAGACTGGCCCTGTTCTCTCCAGAAGATGCAGGACTGGTCTTACACCCTGTTCATTGACAGAATTGTCCTCAACATCACCAAACTATTCAACCCTAAAGAGAAGAGGATATTAGAAGACATGAAGGCTGCCTTACAGCCAGAGGGTATTGGAGATTGGTTCCTGATGCAGAAGTATTTAGTTATCAGGGTATATGGTTTTTCGGCTGCCCCTTTTATGCTACCAGTTTACCTAACTCCCTCAGTATTCGCACTAGAATTGATTAGGCAGAGGATATCTACTGGTGAGGAGCATTTTACTGCTCACAGGAAGAACTCTTGGATCAAATACCCTGTTGATTTCGGGCCCTTCGTTGTGAAGAAGCCAGCAACATTACAAATGGTGGATAAAGTCTTGAAGGCCATGAAGTTTCAGGGGACTCATGCACAAAATTACGATCCTAAGGGGATCATTTCCCAGAGGAGGGTCGAGGTGCAGAGGTCAGTCTTTATTCACTCCACGATCCCTGACTTGTCCCAGCATGCAAATTCTCTTGCCTATGATTTTGATTGGACTCCTGCAGAGAAAATTCAGGATCCTAAAGAAGTGCAAGGTACAGTCCCAGTGACTATCTTTCCCCTAAACGGTGATGGTAGTAGCAGAAGGTCTCAGTCAAAGGTGGAGGATATGGAATGTGATGAACAAACCCCTAGAAAGAATCTTAAGATAGACGTAGAGGAGGATGTAATCAACCTGGAGCAAGAGTTTAATTTTGAATCTGATGCCCTCAAGAAAGTGATAGAGGAGGAGCTTGTTTCAGTAAACCCTGCTGGGGGAAAGGTTGGAAATCAGATGGTGATCGCCCAGCCACTAGTGGTTGTAAAGCCAGCCACTACACACTCATAGAGAAATCCCCCACGAACCACACAATCAATCAAGAAAGGGGGTGAGGAGTCTCTACTCAATTATTATAAGTATTCTTTTGCCTCCGCTATTGAACGACAATTTAATACTGAAAAGCAAATGCTGACCACCTATGGGCAGCTCAAAGAGAAATCCAAGGCTGAGACTCGGAATCAGTCCAAGAAGCTAAGGAAGCTATCAGGTAGCAAAGTCTCTTTCACTACTGCCAGGAATATTACAACAAACTCCCTGAACCTAGCCATCGCTAATGAGGAAGGAGTTTCAGAGGTCGAGTTCAAGATGGATGGGTTCTCAATCCCAGATAAGATTGTGTTCCATAAGGGATTTATCGATCTCATTTATGCTTATTTGACTAAGGAGTCGTTAGCCCATCTTAGGTCCCAGCAAAGGGTGGTTAAACTAGAGACCGAATTGAAGCAGGAAAAGGCAACAAACAAGGCCTGGAACGTGTAGGTGAAACTCCTGAATGACAAAGTGGCAGACCTAACAGCACAGAACGCTTTACAGTAGCCCCTTGCATCTGAGCAGCCAGTGGCAATAGAGCATCCTATTTTACCAGCTAAGCCACTGGCCAAGATACGGGCTTACAAAAAGAAAAGAAAGACACCTATGAGAGACATCCAGCTACCTCCTCAGACCGTGCAGTTATAAGGGGAGATTGAGACATTGCGGCATGAAGTTTTGGATCTGAAAGGCCGCCTTGCTGTGATGGAGGCTGACAAGCGCACATGGGAAGAAGAAAAGAAAAATATGCAGAAGAGAATTGATGAATTTAATGACTATAGCACCCCTGAGGACAAATCACCCACTGCTCTGGCAATCAAATATATGTCTGAAATGTCCCTGAAGGACCTGGAAATCACTTAATTGAAGGAGGCCAATCAAGAGATCCAACACAAGATCACTACTAAGGAAAGTGAAGACTCTGTTGAAGAGATCAGGACACTCAAAGAGAAGGTATCCAGGTTTGAGGAAAGGGTCATAGGCCGAATTCCCTTGCAAGGGGCTAAACATTTGCTCTGGGATGCAATGATAAAGGAGATGCCCTCATTAGAAAAGCATTTGGTCATGGTGGATGAGCATAAACAGGCTTCTATGGTAGCAAGTAGAAGATGTAAAGCCCTGCAGGAAAGTCTAGCACAAAGGCATAGGGAGGAGGCCCAGAAGGCGATTGCTGTTATGAGCTCATCCTGTGGGGAATAATTAATTGCCCTCGGGATTAATGACAAGATATCAGTTCTGGTGGCAGCAAGGAGGATGACCACAAAGCACAACATGTTGCAGAATGCACTTACTAGGATTAACATTATTCAGCAAGGGGTATAAAAGTTCAACAAATTGTTCCAACCCCTGTTTCAGAAAGGGTTGCCTGAGTTTTTGGGTCCAGAGGGGAAGCCGATCCCTCGGAGAAAATATGTCGAACTGCTGAACCAGGCAAGAGTAAACCATGCAAAGTTTGAGGGTATGAATGGTGGGCTAAAGGGAGAGGTAATCATCGATAAACTTAGCGAGGACTTTGAGCTGCTGGCTCAATTCAGGACTGTCAAATCAGATCTCCCTGCTATTGGCCATACCCCCCTGATTGACCTAGATGTTCTCCTAAAGGAGATATTTGAGATGGCCACCCCTACAGATCAGCAGTGGCAAGATACACATAGACTGAGCAATCATCAGCCTATAATGCTCGCCAACAGTTGAGTCAGCTGTAGCCTGTTCAAAATATGCTTGGAGTTGTCGTTTTCATCAAGTGAGCCAGAAAGCCCCAGATGTCGAGATTTCCCTTTTTGATTGGTCGCGTTCAGCACAACGTGCCTTCCCGAAATGTTTTGTGGGCATGGCGCATCTGCCACGTTAGAGTTTGTTAGGATTTAAGACTTACTTTCGGGTTTGATTCCCGCAATGTAACTGATTTTGATGCCCTGTTTCGAGATACATCTCGGGGGTAAATGTCACCTCTACAGAGGAGGAAGGCTTCGAATTTCATTTTTTACGCCTCTGTGGTTGGACTGTAGCTTTGTAAACTTTCTTGGAAGTGTTAATGAAAAGTTTTTTTTGAGTTTCTGAGATTCATTGCAGTGTTCATATTCAGTTTGTGTTTCTTGTTTGCGTCAATTTCATATGTGTAAATTCTGCTAATGCTTTCTAGAGAAACCCATGACCTGTCTTGAGCTTGCTAAGGGCTATTGTGACATGTCTTAGGACTACTAGGACTATCCTGACTGGCTGAAAGTGCCTTGAGGACTGTTATGAACGTACCATGACCTAATGTGGGTTACTAAGGGTGTCTAGAGGGTGTGTAAATGTGTTGGCCGTAATCTGTTAGTATGGATGGCAGTCTGTGAGGTCTAGTACGTGGGTCGCTAGCCTTTATTGGACTAGTGATATCGCCGAGAGAAGTTGCAAGCCTTTAAACACTTTTCATGTGTGTGATATTCTATGGGATGCGCTCAATAAATTTTGGAATCCACCGTTGATTTGATGGGTACACTGATCAAATGATCAGAAATCCATTTCGCTGCATGAAAAAGTAAGTTGTACGAACACTCAGGCGTGCAACAAAATTGATCGACGGCAGGGAAGAAGCATTTTGGGGAAACTCTATTCCTACATTCCGGAAAGAATTCTGCTACGGAAGACAGTGCGGGAAGAGTTTGTTTCGGATATCAGATCTTGATTTTCGTAGCGCTAACAGTGAACAATAAATGCAATAGAGATATCTTTGCATAAATAACAAGGAAAATAAACCCTAAATATCATATTCATATAAATTTGAGTTTACAATGAATGTAATAGGAGTTCTAAGGTGGAAAAACAAATCTAAAATTACTTTAACTCTAACTTGTAGCTTCTTGGGCATGCACAATGATTTATGGAAGTGAGCTGGCCTTCTTTGGTGTCTCGATTTTTCTTTGGTGTATGCCAGCTCCTCAAAACAACCCAAATCGTCTTCTTCTCAGACTCCCTTCACTACCCAGAAACGTTATGCACAGTCATAACAAGAAGGAAGACTACAGTGAGAGTACCCAACAATGTTCTAGTAGATTCCTGTAGGTGTCAATAACAATGCTGTAGTAGATTGCAGCTCCTTTTGGTTGTAAGGATATGCGCCCAATAGAAAGTAAATCGTCCTCTCCAGACAATGTCACGGCCCACGTAGTCCAAACTCAACCAACAAATGAAGAGGACTACGTTTGGTTTCAAAAACATAAAAACCAAAAAAGACGAAAAAGCGAATATGCATGAATCTTTAGCATCTTATATCTAGATGGGCCTGAAAATTTGTTGTATGTATAACCATGGCATGAGCCTATAATCAATCCTAGCTATAATATAATATTGTTACTTGTTAGACTCACAGGAAGACCCCCTTGGGCTAAACCTTATTATAGAATATGTTATGGGGATGGCGCTAGGGGGTGCTAGTTTCTTATAATATTCTTAATTTACTTATTGCATAATCGTTTCTAGCTTCTATTATATTGCTTGTCAAGGATATTTATAACTTACATCGTAGGGAGGTTCTATGGGTTAAATATAAATATGTTTCTAACGTGGACATATCCCAACTTTTAGACTAACTAATATATGTTGTTAGTACGATAGGAGATCAAGATGTTAAAGTTGTCACCACCATTTTAACACATCAATGTATTGTTAGGAGTTAGAATTGTCTTCAATCCCCTCATTTAATGGCTTGGAAAGTATGGGAAACTTCATTTCCTTTAGAGCTCAAAAAATCTCACTTGGGAGTGAGTAAATTACTCAAAAGTGCAGTGCAATGGCCATAACATTATTAGAGATCACTTGGTTCAATAATTTCATATGCCACCTGTCGTTGACTCTCCAATGACCTAAATAGAAATTCCCATACAGACATCTGTAAAAACTATTACACTTCCACCACTAAAATGGTTCATTGAACAATGCAAATACATAAATGAGGTGGAGGCTCTAGATTGGCATCGGATGATATGTGGTAGGTGTAAGGTAGGCATCATTGAAAATTGACTTGAGGGATATCTTAGCAAGTAATCAAATTTTCATTAGGAGAATAGTTTCAATGGCATAATACTGGTCTAAAAAACATAGGTTAATGGTTCAAATTCCTTTTATCTTTATAAGAATTTCATATGGTTGGAAGAGGTAATGATAAAAATT
The DNA here is from genome assembly GCA_027924585.1 of Larix kaempferi. Taxonomy (NCBI): domain Eukaryota; kingdom Viridiplantae; phylum Streptophyta; class Pinopsida; order Pinales; family Pinaceae; genus Larix; species Larix kaempferi. Next base: position 1,740,235 of record BSBM01000687.1, on the reverse strand, counting down.
CTTAATATTTAAAAGGATTATATAGGTTCTTTTAGGATTTCTCCAAGTAGGACCTTAACCAATGTATTGATTTGTATAGGTTCTTTTAGGTTTTCTCCAAGTAGGACCTTAACCTTAACCGTATATCTCTTCTCATTATTCTAATATCCCTAGTTACCTAATTGATGTGTCAATTAAGAAAGTAGATTTGTAAGGCATACCACCAGTCAAATTTTGGCTCATATAATTTCCATGAGAAGAGAGATCATAATGAGTCGTAATTGTTTGAATGCATATGATAGATCTCTTTGTTATAAGGCTGCAAGAAGCAATAATGAGTCATATCATGCCAGTAGTTACAATTAATAGCATAAAGAGGAAATATCTTGGGTAGAATCATAAGAGAGTCTATGCAAATAAACTAATCTAGTACAATTATTTTATCCTTATGGTATCCTTACTTATTGGCATGGGAACTTGAATGATATATAACTAATTTGATCAAGTAACTAGTAAATCCACCTAGGTATAAATGCAGTAGATACCGACTAGAAATAATACTACGTTTGGATGTATAAACCTCAACATCTAACCTGATATGAAAATGACATCCCTTATGTGGTAAGCTAAAATTGATTACTAGTCATGCACTTCAATCCATTGAAACAAACTCACTGTCCCCATCCTTCTACAAATTAACCTCACAATCAATGCCTTAGAAGCCATGCTTATTAAAGGTCTACCAATCATGCCTCCAACCACCAAAGCTAACCTCTTGAGGGGTACTACGTTTGGATGTATAAACCTCAACATCTAACCTGATATGAAAATGACATCCCTTATGTGGTAAGCTAAAATTGATTACTAGTCATGCACTTCAATCCATTGAAACAAACTCACTGTCCCCATCCTTCTACAAATTAACCTCACAATCAATGCCTTAGAAGCCATGCTTATTAAAGGTCTACCAATCATGCCTCCAACTACCAAAGCTAACCTCTGTTGATGCCTCTGTTATCGTAGCATCAATCAGAAAGGGATTCTCCCTGAGAGATGGTCCCAATTAGACTATCTCCCATTTGGTGTAGGGAATCCGTCCGGTTAGCGGTTCCGACAACCGTGGATTTGGAGTTTAAATCCAATTCTATCGGTTATGGCCCGATCCACCTTTCTTTTGGGTTTTACGTGTTTTAAATGAGATGCAAGTTCCTAGTCTATGTTTGTTCTAAATGCACAACCAAAACATATCTAAATCTAGTAAAGAAGGAAGCAAATCTACCTATCCTCGCAGGAAACGTAGTTAAAGTGTGAGAAATGAACCGTGAGAGTTATCTTTCAAGAATGAACAGGTAGCCATTGGATCTTAAAGAGAAACGCCATAGCAAAAGGTCTCAGAAGGTAGCTTCTGATTATAAATGATAAATTTCATTACTCACCAAAGAAAGAAGTAAACTTATCTAATCTAGGTAGACGGAAATAAAGAAATGGAACTAGGTTTACCAGAAACTGAAGTAAATCTAAAGATCCCTGCGAAGAGCAAATTTAAAGGGTGAACAACGAGCAGTAGGGATGATCTTGAAGAAAGAACAGTTAGCCATTTGATCTAAAAGAGAATTCTACAGCAAAGATGAAGAAATCAGCAGATAGCTCCCGATTTAACATGAAACGCATTCATTGTTCACAAAGATAAAGAAAATCGTATGCACAGGGAGGAGCAAAATCATTAATACACAGAAATAGTTCAGATGGTAAGAATGATCTCACATCACAGAATAGCAGTCATTAGAATATTCCACCATACAACCGTCCAACATCCCATGCAAAACGTCCATCTCCCGTGGCTTCTATTAGAAAATTCAATTTTACAGGCCCGATACAAGATAGCTCGTATTGGTTTCAAAATTTCCTTCCCTGCCAAAAGTCCTTTCTAATATTTCCTAGCTTCTATTTATAGCTACAAATCTGCCCTTTGGGCTGACACCTAGCATCCTCCACCTGTCATTTACAGGAATTTCCTCTATAATCGACCACCAAAAATGACCATTTCCTTTACAAAATTGTTTTGACAAAAATAGGGACAGCTGTCCCATGGCTTACGCCTTACATATTCAAAATATACATAGCAGAAATTGGCTAACACTAGAGCTTTCCCTGCTGGGCACGCGTTTGGCTGAAGAGAGTTGCTCAACTGAATTCAGCCTCTTTTACTCTTGTGCGTGAGCCTTAGCTGGGGAAGGGTTGCCCAAGTCGATTGAGGCTGCTGATTGCGCCTGGGAAGGAGGGATTGAGCTAGCTGGAGTCTCTGGAATGACTGCCGGGAAAGAGGGACTCGAACCTACTGCTGTAGCTGAAGTGGCTGCTGGGAGAGAAGATCCTGGATCTGCTGATGCTCCTGCTGCTGCTGCAGCTTTCCTTTCCTCCTCTGCTATGTAGCTGTACCACACACCTGTGTCCCTTATGACTATGTTTGCTGCAGCAGGGAACAAGATTTTCTGAGAAGTCACATTCTTCCCGAGCTCTGCTTTAATGCTTTGAACTTCTGCCACTGCAATTTGATGCACTTCCTTCAACAGATGGTTGTGGAGTGATGATGATCCAATATAACGTTGAAGGTCATCAACAGCCAGGACATCAATCCTCTTTACATGTTCCGTTTGAACGCCCAATTCTGCCTTTAGTTGGGACAAACGCTGCTCCTTCTCCGGAAAGTCCTCCAGGGACTGAGGGAAACTCAATGTGCATTTGACATGTGCCTCTTGGAGCCTCTGGTAGAGACTGCTGATCTTATCTGTTGTTCTTTGCACACTGGCCATCAGCTTACTGGCGCAGTTTCTGCCAAACTCTAACAGTGCTACGTCCTCATTAAAACTGTCCACAGATTTAAATGGGAGGTGTGCAGGGAAACCCCCTTTTCCTTCTCTCCATGCCATCTAGCTGATGATATTTGCCTTAACGCGGGTATTCTTTGCTTTGAGCCTATGGGCTTCCGCATTAATCTCTTTTAACCTAACCACCATGGCCTTGAGTTTGCACACCTCATCAGTGATTAGCTCCTGAGTGCTATACACTTGCTGCAGGATGTTGCATGACAGCTCGTGGAAGGGAGATATGTCCATCGTTCTGCTCTCCGCTTGCTCTAAACGCTCAGCTAATGCTTGCTTGTCGGCTTCTAGCTGAGATGCCTTTTCTTCTGCTCCATTCTTCTCCGCTTCCACAATCATTATTTGGAGTGTTAGCTGGTCCTTTTCCTCCTCCAACTGGCTGTACTTGTTTGACAGCTCCTTATGCTCAGCGTACAAGCAATCATATTTGTTCACTGCCAGATCTCTTTGGGCTTGCTCATTAGCCACAGTCTGTTGTAGCGTACGAGCTCTTTTCTTTGACAATATATTTTCTTTAGCTATAACCCCTACATTGGCAAATGATGCCTGTGATGTCGCTATAACTGCGGATGCCATAGCAATGGGATCTTGATCTGTGTTCTGCATGACAGTGACCTCTCGGTGAGTAACGATGTCTTCATGGAAGGGACTTTTAATCCTCTCTTCTGATTGGAGGACCATTGCTTTTCTTTTCTTATCATAGACAAACTCATTCCATTTGGACACCGTACGCTTTCCCGATGGAGTGTACGGGACAATTGGTCTGTTTATGATGTCTATGTCCTCTTCCATAGATGGGGTCCGGACTTCCTGAGCAGGGTCTACTCCTTCCTTTTGGGTATCAGAGCCACCTGCTTGATAGGTGTCTATCTCCATGTCTTGGACACCGGACCCACCTGCTTGGGCATCCTCCTCCGCTTTCTGCTCCTCTTCTGCCTTCCTTTCTGCTTCATCTTGTTCAGCTTCTGCCTCTTTCTGCTTCTGGGCTTCCTCAGCTTCTTTCCGCCGGCTTTCCTTTTCCACCTCTTCATGCATCCTTGCCACTTCAGCTTCCTGCTGTATTCTTGCTGCTTCCGCCTCCCGCTGCAATCTAGCATTTTCAGCTTCTTGAAGTACTCTTGCTTCTTCTCTTAATCTGAGCTCCTCCTGAGCTCGGGCATATTGCTAATGCCTCTGAATGCCTCTTCCTCAGCATCGGGATAATGCGAGTATTCAAAATGAGCGTAGATGTCCTTGCAATGCTCGGCCACTTTACCCTTTCTGTCGTTCCTGTGGAAGATAACCTCACCGAAGTGGAAGGCCTTCAACTCTTGAACAAACTCCTCAGCTGAGGCAACCCCCGAGAACTTGTAAGTGCCGATGCAGAACGGTAGAGGGGGAAAGGAAGCCTTATGCTATTTGTGGAGCATTGCTCCAATCCCATCCAGGAAAATTTGCCTTACTGCTTCTTTGAGGACCACATAATCTGTGGCATACTGTGGCAAAATGTATGGAGGCTTAGTCCCTCCAAACATTCTCAGGTAGGTGCCCTGTTCTGAAAAGTAGAAATCTCCGTAATTTTCAAGGACTTCCAACGCATTCTCTGATAAGCAGCTGGGTTCCTCCTTGAATATCTTCTCATACAGGGGCATTATGAACCCCTCGCAGATGAGTTTGTAGCTGGGCTTGTAATTCTGAGCCCACAACATCTTGTAAGCGATATAGACTGGCATGGTGGCCTTATCCCATGTGCAGCCCAATTTGGGGAAGTCTATCTTGGCCAAGATACAATCTATCAGATATGAAGACATGAAGAATTCAGCCTTCTTCAAGGCTAGTCCTTCCCTTGCAGCCACTATCATTGAGGCCAAACTATCTGACAGGAGAGTGGCCCAGTCAAACACAATTCCCTTAAATGCCACATAGTGGATGATAGGGACCCACTGAATCTTGTATACTGTGCCATCGGGCATGCCGAAGATTCTGCACAGCATCAGGGCAATCAATCTAAAAGGAGCTCTTAGATTCTGTACGTCATACTCATCACTCCCTTTCTTCCTCAAATGTTTTCCTGCTATTAGTAGCTTCTTGGCCATCTCAACGTTGTTCATTTGGCTCATCCATTCATCCGTCAGATCTTGTTGGACCCGGGGAAACTTGTAGGCTGCCGCAAGATACGCGGGTTGAAATGAGGCAATGGCCACTTTACTGCTGTCATTTATCACTCTCCCGTCAGCATCGGCATGCTGGAGTATCCATCCGATCACTTCAGCACAGGGGAACAGCTCAGGGCGGGTAGCGGCTCTGGTTATGCCTGAGGCTTTGATATTCAGATAAATTGGCCCTTCTTCTAACAACATATCTGGGATCTCCTGGTCCCAGATCATTCTATAGATGTCACCCCATCTGATTTCTGGAGGGACACCAGTGGTGCACCTAGTGTCTTGGAGTGAAGTTTCAGTTTTAGGAGGGGCAGGTTTCTTTTCTGTCATCTTAGCCTTCTTCTTACCGGTTTTCGGCATCTTGACTTATCCCTGATAACATCCATATACAAGTCATCATTAACTTGAGCAACATACTGTGAGGTTTTAACAGAGAGCAACATCGTTTTAATATCAATGAGATAAGTCAATGAAGCTGCATATTTAGGAAGCAAAACACTATTTCAACATGAAACATAAATTGAAACATTTGAATCTCTTAAAAGGATGAGTTTGGAATGCTCCTGAGGGGATAGGCTATGTCGCGGACACATTTTGTTCTCGGCTCGATAGGCGAGTTGCGGAAGCAATTGGTTTTCGGTTCCGCCCTGGGGAAGAAGGTGTCTTTCGTCATCACTACGGCTGGAAAGGCTAATGGCGGGGAGACTCGGGTTGGAAAGACTTTGTGACGACAAGGGAGCCCCTTTCGCACTTTCGACTCGGTGAGGGCTTCGAATGTTATTTTCACGCACGGCACTCGCCGAGGTGCTTTATGAGAAGTTCTAATCCGAGCGAGGGTGATGGCGCCGGTGACATACTGACTGTAAAGGTTAGGGTGGCCACGGTTTCGGGTTTCGGCTCGCGCGACTTGAATGCTTACGGGATTTGAACAGGGACGATGGCGCCGAAGATTAGGTTTTGAATTGGGTAGAGGGCGTCGAGGGACTGAGGTTTTATGGAAAGGCCCGGGGTTTTACATCCTGAGCTCTTCGGCCGGGGACATGAAAAGCCTATGGGGTTTTGACAGATTCTCCCCACAACGAGGCACGCGGCCCAGGGATAAAAAATGGAACAGGTTTACCCGCCCAAACCAACCGTCTCTACTCAATAAAAAAAAAAAAAATGTTAATGTTTTAACCAATGTCTATTTTGTATGACGAGAAATCCATTCAACCGCTTCTGACGGGTAAGACATAGCCCTTGACGGGTGTTTTGCCCGTCAAAATCCCACCAAAACCTATCGTTTTCAAACAAAGACAACTCAACGGCAACTGGAAACCATAAAAGGGGTGAATTTCAGGTTCAAACTCCTACCTGGCACCGTGGGGATCGCTCGAACGAGATGGCCGCGAACGCAGATGAGCGAGGTGAGCTGGAGTGATTTGCACGGCGTTCCACGTCGTTGGCCAATCGAAAATAATGGTGCATTGGCTCGGGCCCCTACCGTATATTTATAAAAGACGAGCACGTGCGATCATTTAGGTTGGTAGTTGGCGCAATTAAAATGTGGCTTAAATACGCCGCCCGTTGCGGTCACGTCAAAATATCTCGATTTCCGTGTGACCGCCATTCGCGGGGACACCTTGCGAATCATATCCGCCGTTGCAGAAGGGTTCAAGGAAAGTTTCCGCCGTTTCGGGGCGCATCGCGGAAGGGAAACTCGAAGCCTTCCGTAAAAGAGCCCCGCGTTGCGGACGTATAACGCCAAGGCTTCCGCCGTTTCGGGAGCTATTTGTGAAGGGCTTCCGCCAATCCAAAAGTTTCTAAGTCTCGCGGGGTTTCGGGACGATATGGCGAATACTCCTTGTATTTTCGGAAAGCTAACTTGAAGGTTTCCGTGGTTGCGGGCGGCTTCTTTGAATTGTTCCGGAAGGGCCTCAGTGTTTCGACGTTTCGGCAAGTCAGGGTGAACTTTTCGCGGTTTCGGGAGGGATTTACCAGCAGCTTCCGCAATCGCCTCATCGAAGATTTTCTCTAAGTCTTTTCGGGCGGTCTAGCCGAATGGCTCCCGCCGTTTCGGGAGCAAATCTTATATTCTTCCGCAAATTTTCCCGGAATTATTTCGAAGGCCTCTTCTGAGCGGTTTAAGCGATTGGCTTCCGCCGTTTCGGGAGGGTAGCCCGAAAGCTTCCGTGGTTTCGGGAGAGAAAGCCGGAAGCCTCCGTAAAAATCTAAGTCTTTCGATAGTTTCAGACGGAAATCGTGAATTCCTCCGCGGGATTTCGGGAAACTTTTTTCGAAGGTTTCCGCATATTTCCAATGAAAGCTTCTAAGTTTTCTTCCGAGTTTCGGAAGGGTTTCACAAACTGTTCCCGCCATTTTGGACAGAAAACCCCAATCTCTCCGCGAACGGTCAAAAATTTTCTAAGTCTTCTTTCGGGAGTGTTATTAAAAAGACGTCCGTCGTTTCGGGAGAACAACCGGAATCTTTCCGCGGTTGCGGAAGGCTTGAGTGAAAGGCTCCGCCGTTTCGGGACGCGTCGCCCAATCGTTTCCGCAGCTTTCCAATCGAAAAAAAAATCTACGTCTTCTTCGGAAGAGTAATGCGAATGAGTCCCGCCATTTCGGGAGAAAAACCGGAATCTTTCTGCGGTTGCAGAAGGCTTGAGCGAAAGGCTCCGCCCTTTCGGGACGCGTCGCCCAATCGTTTCCGCAGCTTTCCAATCGAAAAAATTCTAAGTCTTCTTTCGGGAGAGTTTGGCGTTTGGCTTTCGCAATTGCGGGGAGATAGCCCGAGAGACTCTGAAACATTGGAAAAATTCTAAGTTCCCTTTTGGTTCCTTGGGGGAAAACAAAAAGGAAAGGTCGATGGCAAGATGCTTGGTCGGGAAACCAGATTTCAGTTGGGAAACAAGGTTTTATGTTGAGAACACAGCCAATGGCTGGGATGGCTTCTTAGGCAAACTTTTTTGCAAAATGAAAGGAGGGGCCCCAATATGTACAAAATTTTGGGAGGGGTGTTGCTGCAACAACAATGGCGAGTCGCTGGCGAACACAGATCTCTGAAAAATTCCTCTTCATGGTCCGAAACCTCATTAAAGACATCTGTCTGGGTTGCACTTACTCGGCTGCGCACTTTAAAGTCATGTGAGGGGGAGGAGGCACTTTACCTGCTAGCCATTGGGGAGGGGGGATCTTTGACCGAGACATCTTCACCACTCTCAGAGGGCCAATATATAAGATTCATTTTAGGAGGGTCATCTTTCAGATGATCACTACTGCCGGACTCCATAGGATCTGCAACACTTGGTCGTGGACATTATTGTTCTTGTTCCTCATTCCCATGCCGCTTGCATCCTTTTGGATGTTTGTACTTTGGACAGCTTAGCTGTTTGAGCCTTCCAGAAATATTTTCTTTTGGACATGATCTTTGATTTAGGCTCCTCAATCCTTAGGGTCCTTTTGTGTGAGTCAGAAATTTTATTGATTTTATCAAACTTCACGGACGGAGAGGAGCCTATTTCGAGCTGAGCCTTTTGGACAACCTTCTTAATTTTGCATGTCTTCTACTTTTGTCTCAGCCATGCTTTAATTGAGGCGAGACTCTCTGGAAAACAGACTCTTGAATGTAAGCCATTTTGGCTGTTAAATCCGCAGCATGGAGTCATTTCAATACCCTATGTCCTCGAGAGGTGCCACTTTCCATGGGTCCAACTTTTGGTGACCTTCTTGAGATGCCTTTAAAGTGTGAGGGTGGGTGGAGCCCAACGATATTAGTGAAGATGGTCATAGGTCTCTGCTATTAAACAGGATTAGTGTGACTAGCAGGGTAGGTTTCCTCCCTTCTGAACATTTCAGCGAGAGCACAGCAGACCGGATTGACTTGAGCGGAATTCCAGACTCATGGGTCGCACATTTTCTTTGAGAGAGTTATCGTCAACGGGAATCTCAACCAAAGGGCATTCAGAAAACAAAACTTGTCGTAAAAGTTCAACTAACAAAGAGAGAAACAACATGGCCGAAAAAATAAAGCAACTAAAGGCTAAAGCAAAAAGAAAACTTTATTTATGTATAGGAAGTCTTGAAGAGACTATGCGAAGTATTGTTTCAGAGCGAGGCCATTGAGAGGAAGGGCTACTTCCTCTCCCTCGAGATTTGTCAATTTGTAAGTGGATGGGCCTAATTTCGCAGAAATTTGGTACGGGCCTACCCATAGATGTTGAAATTTCGTATGCATTCCTTTGCCTTCGTGATTATGGTCCCACTTCAGGACCAAATCCCCAACTTGAAAATCCCTTTTACCAAATTTCCTCTTATCGAACCACCTCTTAACTATGTCCTGGTGTTGATAGAATCGTTCTTTAGCCTTTTGTCGAGCTTCTTCAAGTTGAAGCAGGGTGTTAATCCTGGATTGTAAGGCTTGGCTACCAGAACCCCGGGAGGCTTGAGACAACTGCAAGGATGGCAGTAAGATGTTTGGGGGAAGTATGGCTTCCTTGCCATAGACAAGAGTGAAAGGGGAGACACCTAAATCATTCTTCGGGGTTACCCTATCTGCCCATAAGGCGTTTGGGAGAGCCACATGCCAACTTCTCTGGTTTTCTATCATAGTTTTCTTAAGGATTCGAATCAGATTCTTGTTTGAGGATTCAGCTAATCCGTTTCCCTGAGGGTAGTAATTGGCTGAATAATGCAACTTAATTCCCCATTCATAAAAAAATTCATTTATCTTGCAAGACGAAAAATAAGTAGCATTATCAAAAACAAGGGAAATTGGAACCCCAAACCTGGTTATGATGTTCTCTTTTAAGAAGCTGATGACTGCGTCTTCGTTGATCTTGCGCACAGGGATGGCCTCCGTCCACCTAGTGAAGTAGTCGGTAGCTGTCAGGATGTATCGGTGTTGTAATGAAGAATTTGGATTTATTTCTCCGATAACATCTATGCCCCATTGCTCAAAAGGTTCAGAGATGATGATTGGCTGCAATGGGCCTGCGGCCTTAGGTAAATTCCCAGCGCTTCTTTGACATACATCACAGTTTCGTGCGTATGTGTGGGCATCTCGGAACAAAGTGGGCCAATAATAACCAGCTCTAAGTATCTTGTGTGCTGTCGTCTCTCCTGAATAATAACCACCTGCGGGGCCATCATGCAATTCTTTGACAACTTTGTTTGCATCTTCCTTTTCCAAACATCTAAGAAGGACTCCATCATAATTCTTTCTGAAAAGAATCCCATCAATGATTTGATAGGGTGCTGATTTCAAACGGAGTGCCCTTCGTTGCTTAGAATTCCAGTGGTCGGGTAGATATCGCTGCTGCAAGTAGTGCACCAGATCCCTATACCATGACTGGGGGGCCGTGAAGACATGACACACCTCAACCGAATTTAACTCAGCTTCATTCTTCCAATGTTGTTCTTCATTAGTTGTGTTTCCCGCAAGTAGTTTGCACAGGCCTTGCCCTTTGATGATTGTAGCCGGTTTAAATTCCAAATCATACTCCTGTAGAGATGTGACCCAGTTCCCCCTCCTTTCTCCCAATTCCTTTTGAACAAAAAGGGATCTGACAGCTGGGTGGGGAACTATGACTTTAGTTCTGTTCTTCAGAATGTATGGCCTGAACTGTTTGACCGCTTTGAAGACTGCATATGCATGTTTGTCAACTACGGGGTAATTCAGCTCAGCCCCCTGCAGACCAGTGCTCATAAACGAAATCGGGTATTCGTCCCCCAACTCCACCTTTTGCGTGAGTACAGCTGCGAGAGAGTCATCCGAAGCGAAGGTATACAAGATGAAATCTTTATCAAAGTCTGGGCTTCTTAAGGAAGGATCTTTAGCTACAGCTTCCTTGATATCTCTAAACGCGTCCTTCTCCAAATCTGTCCACTTGAATTGTATGCTTTGTTTAACTATCTGTTGCAATGTCTTAACAATTTGTGCGAAATCCGGAAAAAATCTGCGGACAAAATTGATGGTGCCCATAAAAGATTGCATAGATTTTTTGTTGTGAGGCATTGGAATCTTATTAATAGCTTGGATTCTTTCTTGGTCAATTGACACTCCCCTTTTGGAGATGATATGACCCAAGAGCTTACCTTCTGGTACAGCAAACACGCTCTTCTTGGGATTCAAGGAAATACCATACTTCCGGCAACGATCAAAGATATGCTTCAGATGAACAACATGATCTTCCCTTTTCTTCGAAAAGACTGTCACATCATCTAAGTAAACAACAACACATTGCCCACCCAATCCTCGGAAGGCAATATCCATCGCCCTTTGGAATGTAGCTCCTACATTTATCAGACCAAATGGCATTCTTCTGTAGGCGAAAGTTCCCCACTTAGTCCTGAAAGTAGTCTTGAGACGATCTTCTTCGGCTACTAACACTTGATTATAGCCAGAGAAACCATCGAGGAGAGAAAACAATTCGGATCCTGACACCATTTGTAGGATTTGCTCCATTGAAGGCACGGGGTAGTTATCTTTATTCGAAGCTTTGTTTAAATTTCTGAAATCTACACATAGCCTTATCTCTCCTGACTTCTTTCTTACGGGAACCAAGTTTGCAACCCATTCAGAATGCCGTACCTTGAAGATTATCTTGGCGTCCAGGAGCTTCTTTAATTCCTTTTGGATCAGCGGTTCTAGAGTAGGATGCATCCTTCTCAACTGCTGCTGAAATGGCTTGACACCCGCTTTCATTGGTATAACATGTTGAATGATGCGGACGTCATATGTTTTCAGATCTTCATAGGTCCATGCGAAAACATCTTTGTACTGTTTAAACAATTTAATGAACCTGTTTCTTTCTCCTGGTGAACAACATTTTCCAAGGTTGACAAATTTTGGTTCTGCCTCGGTACCCAAATTAACCAACTCATGTTGCATTGATGAGCTGTTAGTTTTGGTATTAGCTGGCCTTTTGAACTTATTTTGAAGATTGAACAGCATTTCGAGGGACCTTACCCCCTTGGGCATGAAATTTCCTTTCTCCTCATCTTTCTTCATCAAGTCAGCATCGTGTTTCTCTTCATCTATTGCAGCTCCTTGAAAGCTATCTTCGTTTGTTAGGAAGCTGATAATTTGTTCATCATCATCGAAGACTCTAAAATTTGTGATGTTATCGGGAACGGAGGGCCTGAAAATCAATTCAATTGAGCATTTATTATTTGACGGTACCAACCTAGAAGCAGATGTTGCTAGTAAATCAGCAGCAGAATTTTGCAATCTAGGAATCGATTTTATATTGAAAGCGTCAAAATGCATAATTAAATTCCATACCTCAGCCTGATAACCCTTCAAATGAGGTGAGAGACAATGAATGGTGTCTCTTACCTGTCTTACCACTATCTCGGAGTCACCAAAGACCTTCAGGTACTTAACATCTAAGCCAATGGCTTTCTTTAATCCATGTACCAAAGCTTCATATTCAGCGGTGTTATTAGTACAATCGAATTCTAATCTACAAGACAAAAAATACTTGTTTCTTTTCGGATCCATTAGAACACAGCCGGCTCCAGATCCTTCCAGAGTTTTAGAACCATCAAAGTATAATGTCCAGAAAACACCTTTGGATTCAACTAAGTTAGTTTCTTTGTGATCTATGTTAGCGACTAAATTGACTATGTTACAATCAACATCATCAGTCCGAGAGAAATGAAGGAGATCGGACTGTTTATCTGATTCATGGCTAATGGTTTCAGATTGATAATTACCCGGATCCATTTCCAAGAAATAATTCCCCAGAACCGAAGATGAGAAAGTTACGGCTTCATTCTTTTCTTCTAGCTGAGTTACGTTTTGTTTCATATGAGGTTCCCTAAGAACTTTAATCTGATTCTGCCTGTTCTGATTAGGCAGCCAAAGGTGAGACCAATCAGTAGCGAAGTAGCCACTCAACTTAGTAGACCAATCCCTACTCAAAATCAGCCCATAGGCTTCAGGAATATCGACCACCATTATGTCAATGAATTGACAGACTCTAGGATCGGCTGACAGTCTAATTAGAACATCTTTCATCTCCCCAATAACCTTAACAGCAGTCCTATCTAATTGGATAATTTGAGCTGGAGATGGTACGGGCTGCCCATTAATTTTCCTACAAATTGACAGTGGCATAACGTTTGAAGAAGCTCCAGAGTCTACCAAACAGTTGTGGACATTGTGATTAAAAATTTCAAAAGTCAATAGGAAAGGCAATGTTTGAGATTTGGATTTCCCACCGATGCTAGCCTCATTAATTTCAGGATTGTCTTGAGAATCCGTTAACGTAGTGCTGGTTTTCGGTTGTAGAACATGCAGCAGTTTGTCTCGTTGATGGGGCAAGCTACACATGTCGAATATTGATATGTTCGCTTTGACTTTCTTGATATCTTCGATAATATCATACCCTATGTCGGATTCGTTCCCAATTCGAGTTGGCTGATCCGTTTTGCTCATGGTGACCTTAGGTGGCTGAACTATGTTGTCAGCACTTGGCTGTTTGGCCGCTGTTTGGTTTACTTTGGGCTGTGGTGGGATGATTGGTATATGCCTCCTAGGCGGATCTTTCGAAACTCTAGGCTTATGGGGGACGGTGACTGGCATAGGATCCGCAATTGGGCCTTTGCTGCGAGTGGCAACATTTATGGTAGAGGGAGAGCTATCTATGTGATCTTCTTCTACTAATTCGGTCATAGGTACCCAATCCCACAACACCATAGTAGTGTCCGGGGTTGGTTCCTCTATCTCAGGGCTCGACTCTTCTGGAGGATCATCCTGATCTGGGATCTGAGAATCTAACATCTGGTTCAGGACTAAGCTCATGGAATTGATCCATTGCGGGCAGCTTTTTTCCGAATGTGGTTCTTGGTGAAAAGTGCAGAAATTTTCCATCCCTATCTCATTCAAGTTTAAAACAGGGGCAGCGTTTATTGGTGGATGAGTCTGTTCCCCGTCTTCCCTTCTTTTATAAAATGGCTTGAAAGGTTTCCTAGATGTACTAGCAGCCTTGTCTTTCTCAAGATCTACGATTTTGTTAGATAATTTCTGCATCATCTTAACTACATTTTCCATGTCCGTAGATGGCTCTTCTTTGCCTCTCGTGAGGAGCAAAGGTTTCTTGCTAGCTGCTGGTTTTGTTTCTACATCTAAGGCATGTTTAGCAATGCTATCAGCCTCTTCCTCTACCTTTCTGGCTTCCTCAAAGTTCTCTATCAGGGTAGTTTTCTTGGATCATTTTACGAACATTGCGATTGGACCTTCAAGAGCTGTTGTGTAGTATTCAATCAAAGACTCCTCTGCGGGTTTGTTAGCTTCACTGAAGTTATTTAACAGCGTTGTGAATCTTTGATTAAAGTCTTGAACCTTTTCCTTCTTCTCCATTCTCATGGATAAGATTTCTTTCATAAGTGTGGCCACAGTCTTTTGGTTTCCGTATTTCTTAAGGAAACACTTTTCGAATTCATCCCAACTAGAGATTGAGCTGGGTCGTAGGCTAAAGTACCAAGATGATACCTTTGGCTCGAATGTGTACGGAAACAACCTGCAGACTACGTCTTCATGTTGTACATTCAAAAGGTTCAGAGCTAAGTAAAAACTCTTGAGGTGATCTTCCGCCGAAATGGCTTTCCCTGGGTCGTACTTAGGCAAGACCTTTTCTGGGTTTTTAGGGAGATTATGGAATGGTCCAGCTAGGTTCAGCGCTCCCCTTGCTCTCCAAGCAGGTACAGCCATGTTTGGGTTTGGATGTGGAGACCCTGGTGGAGAATTGTAGGGTGAATTCTGTGGAGTACTTTTGGGAGTGGTAACTTCTTCAAGATTTTCTTGGTCTGTCTTGTTAAGAGTGTCTGAAATTTCTTCCAAAGTCAGATTTACCAGTTCTTCAAAACTCTGAACGAGAATTGAATCACGGGTGTATTGTGGCTCCTTTCTAGGTGTAATTTTCTTGGGGAGGAAGTTGACAGCGTTTAAACCACCTAGCTGTCTAACGTAGGATCTGGTATGTCTTCTCAAATCCTCTATTTCTGTAAAAGGAACAGCGTACAAAGCTTCTTGAGGCTCAGGGTTAGAAATGAGGCGTTCTTGGTCTGTTAATCCAAGATCTGGGCTGTTTGAAATACTTTCTTTAAGCAGGTTTTCAATGTTATCTATGATCGCGGAAGATTTTCCTCTATCAGCCATGCACTTTCGGCCCTCCTTCTAGCGCCAAAAACTGTTGATGCCTCTGTTATCGTAGCATCAATCAGAAAGGGATTCTCCCCGAGAGATGGTCCAAATTAGACTATCTCCCGTTTGGTGTAGGGAATCCGTCCGGTTAGCGGTTCCGGCAACCGTGGATTTGGAGTTTAAATCCGATTCTATCAGTTATGGCCCGATCCACCTTTCTTTTGGGTTTTACGTGTTTTAAATGAGATGCAAGTGCCTAGTCTATGTTTGTTCTAAATGCACAACCAAAACAGATCTAAATCTAGTAAAGAAGGAAGCAAATCTACCTATCCTCGCAGGAAACGTAGTTAAAGTGTGAGAAATGAACCGTGAGAGTTATCTTTCAAGAATGAACAGGAAGCCATTGGATCTTAAAGAGAAACGCCACAGCAAAAGGTCTCAGAAGGTAGCTTCTGATTATAAATGATAAATTTCATTACTCACCAAAGAAAGAAGTAAACTTATCTAATCTAGGTAGACGGAAATAAAGAAACAGAACTAGGTTTACCAGAAACTGAAGTAAATCTAAAGATCCCTGCGAAGAGCAAATTTAAAGGGTGAACAACGAGCAGTAGGGATGATCTTGAAGAAAGAACAGTTAGCCATTTGATCTAAAAGAGAATTCTACAGCAAAGATGAAGAAATCAGCAGATAGCTCCCGATTTAATATGAAACCCATTCATTGTTCACAAAGATAAAGAAAATCGTATGCACAGGGAGGAGCAAAATCATTAATACACAAAAATAGTTCAGATGGTAAGAATGATCTCACATCACAGAACAACAGTCATTAGAATAGTCCAACATACAACTGTCCAACATCCCATGCAAAACGTCCATCTCCCGTGGCTTCTATTAGAAAATTCAATTTTACAGGCCCGATACAAGATAGCTCGTATTGGTTTCAAAATTTCCTTCCCTGCCAAAAGTCCTTTCTAATCATTCCTAGCTTCTATTTATAGCTACAAATCTGCCCTTTGGGCTGACACCTAGCATCCTCCACCTATCATTTACAGGAATTTCCTCTATAATCGACCACCAAAAATGACCATTTCCTTTACAAAATTGTTTTGACAAAAATAGGGACAGCTGTCCCATGGCTTACGCCTTACATATTCAAAATATACATAGCAGAAAATTGGCTAACACCAGAGCTTTCCCTGCTGGGCACGCGTTTGGATGAAGAGAGTTGCTCAACTGAATTCAGCCTCTTTTACTCTTGTGCGTGAGCCTTAGCTGGGGAAGGGTCGCCCAAGTGGATTGAGGCTGCTGATTGCGCCTGGGAAGGAGGGATTGAGCTAGCTAGAGTCTCTGGAATGACTGCCGGGAAAGAGGGACTCGAACCTACTGCTGTAGCTGAAGTGGCTACTGGGAGAGAAGATCCTGGATCTGCTGATGCTCCTGCTACTGCTGCAGCTTTCCTTTCCTCCTCTACTATGTAGCTGTACCACACACCTGTGTCCCTTATGACTATGTTTGCTGCAGCAGGGAACAAGATTTTCTGAGAAGTCACATTCTTCCCGAGCTCTGCTTTAATGCTTTGAACTTCTGCCACTGCAATTTGATGCACTTCCTTCAGCAGATGGTTGTGGAGTGATGATGATCCAATATAACGTTGAAGGTCATCAACAACCAGGACATCAATCCTCTTTACATGTTCTGTTTGAACGCCCAATTCTGCCTTTAGTTGGGACAAACGCTGCTCCTTCTCCGGAAAGTCCTCCAGGGACTGAGGGAAACTCAATGTGCATTTGACATGTGCCTCTTGGAGCCTCTGGTAGAGACTGCTGATCTTATCTGTTGTTCTTTTCACACTGGCCATCAGCTTACTGGCGCAGTTTCTGCCAAACTCTAACAGTGCTACGTCCTCATTAAAACTGTCCCCAGATTTAAATGGGAGGTGTGCAGGGAAACCCCCTTTTCCTTCTCTCCATGCCATCTGGCTGATGATATTTGCCTTAACCCGGGTATTCTTTGCTTTGAGCCTATGGGCTTCCGCATTAATCTCTTTTAACCTAACCACCATGGCCTTGAGTTTGCACACCTCATCAGTGATTAGCTCCTGAGTGCTATACACTTGCTGCAGGATGTTGCATGACAGCTCGTGGAAGGGAGATATGTCCATCGTTCTGCTCTCCGCTTGCTCTAAACACTCAGCTAATGCTTGCTTGTCGGCTTCTAGCTGAGATGCCTTTTCTTCTGCTCCATTCTTCTCCGCTTCCACAATCATTATTTGGAGTGTTAGCTGGTCCTTTTCCTCCTCCAACTGGCTATACTTGTTTGACAGCTCCTTATGCTCAGCGTACAAGCAATCATATTTGTTCACTGCCAGATCTCTTTGGGATTGCTCATTAGCCACAGTCTGTTGTAGCGTACGAGCTCTTTTCTTTGACAATATATTTTCTTTAACTATAACCCCTACATTGGCAAATGATGCCTGTGCTGTCGCTATAACTGCGGATGCCATAGCAATGGGATCTTGATCTGTGTTCTGCATGACAGTGACCTCTCGGTGAGTAACGATGTCTTCATGGAAGGGACTTTTAATCCTCTCTTCTGATTGGAGGACCATTGCTTTTCTTTTCTTATCATAGACAAACTCATTCCATTTGGACACCGTACGCTTTCCCGATGGAGTGTACGGGACAATTGGTCGGTTTATGATGTCTATGTCCTCTTCCATAGATGGGGTCCGGGCTTCCTGAGCAGGGTCTACTCCTTCCTTTTGGGTATCAGAGCCACCTGCTTGATAGGTGTCTATCTCCATGTCTTGGACACCGGACCCACCTGCTTGGGCATCCTCCTCCGCTTTCTGCTCCTCTTCTGCCTTCCTTTCTGCTTTAGCTTGTTCAGCTTCTGCCTCTTTCTGCTTCTGGGCTTCCTCAGCTTCTTTCCGCCGGCTTTCCTTTTCCGCCTCTTCATGCATCCTTGCCACTTCAGCTTCCTGCTATATTCTTGCTGCTTCTGCCTCCCGCTGCAATCTGGCGTTTTCAGCTTCTTGAAGTACTCTTGCTTCTTCTCTTAATCTGAGCTCCTCCTGAGCTCGGGCATCTTCAGCTTCTTGCTCCTGCTGCTGACTGGTCTTCTGGATTTTGGCTGAACTAGAGCTTGCCCCAGTGCCATGGCGACAGATTCGCAGTTCAGACATATTGCTAATGCCTCTGAATGCCTCTTCCTCAGCATCGGGATAATGCGAGTATTCAAAATGAGCGTAGATGTCCTTGCAATGCTCGGCCACTTTACCCTTTCTATCGTTCCTGTGGAAGATAACCTCACTGAAGTGGAAGGCCTTCAACTCTTGAACAAACTCCTCAGCTGAGGCAACCCCCGAGAACTTGTAAGCGCCGATGCAGAATGGTAGAGGGGGAAAGGAATCCTTATGCTGTTTGTGGAGCATTGCTCCAATCCCATCCAGGAAAATTTTCCTTACTGCTTCTTTGAGGACCACATAATCTGTGGCATACTGTGGCAAAATGTATGGAGGCTTAGTCCCTCCAAACATTCTCAGGTAGGTGCCCTGTTCTGAAAAGTAGAAATCTCCGTAATTTTCAAGGACTTCCAACGCATTCTCTGATAAGCAGCTGGGTTCCTCCTTGAATATCTTCTCATACAGGGGCATTATGAACCCCTCGCAGATGAGTTTGTAGCTGGGCTTGTAATTCTGAGCCCACAACATCTTGTAAGCGATATAGACTGGCATGGTGGCCTTATCCCATGTGCAGCCCAATTTGGGGAAGTCTATCTTGGCCAAGATACAATCTATCAGATATGAAGACATGAAGAATTCAGCCTTCTTCAAGGCTAGTCCTTCCCTTGCAGCCACTATCATTGAGGCCAAACTATCTGACAGGAGAGTGGCCCAGTCAAACACAATTCCCTTAAATGCCACATAGTGGATGATAGGGACCCACTGAATCTTGTATACTGTGCCATCGGGCATGCCGAAGATTCTGCACAGCATCAGGGCAATCAATCTAAAAGGAGCTCTTAGATTCTGTACGTCATACTCATCACTCCCTTTCTTCCTCAACTGTTTGCCTGCTATTAGTAGCTTCTTGGCCATCTCGACGTTGTTCATTTGGCTCATCCATTCATCCGTCAGAGCTTGTTGGACCCGGGGAAACTTGTAGGCTGCCGCAAGATACGCGGGTTGAAATGAGGCAATGGCCACTTTACTGCTGTCATTTATCACTCTCCCGTCAGCATCGGCATGCTGGAGTATCCATCCGATCACTTCAGCACAGGGGAACAGCTCAGGGTGGGTAGCGGCTCTGGTTATGCCTGAGGCTTTGATATTGAGATAAATTGGCCCTTCTTCTAACAACATATCTGGGATCTCCTGGTCCCGGATCATTCTATAGATGTCACCCCATCTGATTTCTGGAGGGACACCAGTGGTGCACCTAGTGTCTTGGAGTGAAGTTTCAGTTTTAGGAGGGGCAGGTTTCTTTTCTATCATCTTAGCCTTCTTCTTACCGGTTTTCGGCATCTTGACTTATCCCTGATAACATCCATATACAAGTCATCATTAACTTGAGCAACATACTGTGAGGTTTTAACAGAGAGCAACATCGTTTTAATATCAATGAGATAAGTCAATGAAGCTGCATATTTAGGAAGCAAAACACTATTTCAACATGAAACATAAATTGAAACATTTGAATCTCTTAAAAGGATGAGTTTGGAATGCTCCTGAGGGGATAGGCTATGTCGCGGACACATTTTGTTCTCGGCTCGATAGGCGAGTTTCGGAAGCAATTGGTTTTCGGTTCCGCCCTGGGGAAGAAGGTGTCTTTCGTCATCACTGCGGCTGGAAAGGCTAATGGCGGGGAGACTCGGGTTGGAAAGACTTTGTGACGACAAGGGAGCCCCTTTCGCACTTTCGACTCGGTGAGGGCTTCGAATGCTATTGTCACGCATGGCACTCGCCGAGGTGCTTTATGAGAAGTTCTAATCCGAGCGAGGGTGATGGCGCCGGCGACATACTGACGGTAAAGGTTAGGGTGGCCACGGTTTCGGGTTTCGGCTCGCGCGACTTGAATGCTTACGGGATTTGAACAGGGACGATGGCACCGAAGATTAGGTTTTGACTTGGGTAGAGGGCGTCGAGGGACTGAGGTTTTATGGAAAGGCCCGGGGTTTTACATCCTGAGCTCTTCGGCCGGGGACATGAAAAGCCTATGGGGTTTTGACAGATTCTCCCCACACCGAGGCACGCGGCCCGGGGATAAAAAATGGAACAGGTTTACCCGCCCAAACCAACCGTCTCTACTCAATAAAAAAAAATAAAATGTTAATGTTTTAACCAATGTCTATTTTGTATGACGAGAACTCCATTCAACCGCTTCTGACAGGCAAGACATGGCCCTTGACGGGTGTTTTGCCCGTCAAAATCCCACCAAAACCTATCGTTTTCAAACAAAGACAACTCAACGGCAACTGGAAACCGTAAAAGGGGCGAATTTCAAGTTCAAACTCCTACCTGGCACCGTGGGGATCGCTCGAACGAGATGGCCGCGAACGCGGATGAGCGAGGTGAGCTGGAGTGATTTGCACGGCGTTCCACGTCGTTGGCCAATCGAAAACAATGGTGCATTGGCTTGGGCCCCTACCGTATATTTATAAAAGACGGGCACGTGCGAGCATTTAGGTTGGTAGTTGGCGCAATTAAAATGTGGCTTAAATACGCCGCCCGTTGTGGTCACGTCAAAATATCTCGATTTCCGTGCGACCGCCATTCGCGGGGACACCTTGCGAATCATATCCGCCGTTGCGGAAGGGTTCAAGGAAAGTTTCCGCAGTTTCGGGGCGCATCGCTGAAGGGAAACTCGAAGCCTTCCGCAAAAGAGCCCTGCGTTGCGGACGTATAACGCCAAGGCTTCCGCCGTTTCGGGAGCTATTTGCGAAGGGCTTCCGCCAATCCAAAAGTTTCTAAGTCTCGCGGGGTTTCGGGACGATATGGTGAATGCTCCTGGTATTTTCGGAAAGCTAACTTGAAGGTTTCTGTGGTTGCGGGCGGCTTCTTTGAATTGTTCCGGAAGGGCCTCAGTGTTTCGACGTTTCAGCAAGTCAGGGCGAACTTTTCGCGGTTTCGGGAGGGATTTACCAGCAGCTTCCGCAATCGCCTCATCGAAGATTTTCTCTAAGTCTTTTCGGGCGGTCTAGCCGAATGGCTCCCGCCGTTTCGGGAGCAAATCTTATATTCTTCCGCAAATTTTCCTGGAATTATTTCGAAGGCCTCTTCTGAGTGGTTTAAGCGATTGGCTTCCGCCGTTTCGGGAGGGTAGCCCGAAAGCTTCCGTGGTTTTGGGAGAGAAAGCCGGAAGCCTCCGTAAAAATCTAAGTCTTTCGATAGTTTCGGACGGAAATCGTGAATTCCTCCGCGGGATTTCGGGAAACTTTTTTCGAAGGTTTCCGCATATTTCCAATGAAAGCTTCTAAGTTTTCTTCCGAGTTTCGGAAGGGTTTCACAAACTGTTCCCTCCGTTTTGGACAGAAAACCCCAATCTCTCCGCGAACGGTCAAAAATTTTCTAAGTCTTCTTTCGGGAGAGTTATTAAAAAGACGTCCGTCATTTCGGGAGAACAACCGGAATCTTTCCGCGATTGCGGAAGGCTTGAGCGAAAGGCTCCGCATTTTCAGGACGCGTCGCCCAATCGTTTCCGCAGCTTTCCAATCGAAAAAAAATCTACGTCTTCTTCGGAAGAGTAATGCGAATGAGTCCCGCCATTTCGGGAGAAAAACCGGAATCTTTCCGCGGTTGCGGAAGGCTTGAGCGAAAGACTCTGCCATTTCGGGACGCGTCGCCCAATCGTTTCCGCAGCTTTCCAATCGAAAAAATTCTAAGTCTTCTTTCAGGAGAGTTTGGCGTTTGGCTTCCGCAATTGCGGGGAGATAGCCCGAGAGACTCTGAAACATTGGAAAAATTCTAAGTTCCCTTTTGGTTCCTTGGGGGAAAACAAAAAGGAAAGGTCGATGGCAAGATGCTTGGTCGGGAAACCAGATTTCAGTTGGGAAACAAGGTTTTATGTTGAGAACACAGCCAACAGCTGGGATGGCTTCTTAGGCAAACTTTTTTGCAAAATGAAAGGAGGGGCCCCAATATGTACAAAAATTTTTTGGGGGGGGTGTTGCTGCAACAACAGGTATCCTTACTTATTGGCATGGGAACTTGAATGATATATAACTAATTTGATCAAGTAACTAGTAAATCCACCTAGGTATAAATGCAGTAGATACCGACTAGAAATAATACTACGTTTGGATGTATAAACCTCAACATCTAACCTGATATGAAAATGACATCCCTTATGTGGTAAGCTAAAATTGATTACTAGTCATGCACTTCAATCCATTGAAACAAACTCACTGTCCCCATCCTTCTACAAATTAACCTCACAATCAATGCCTTAGAAGCCATGCTTATTAAAGGTCTACGAATCATGCCTCCAACCACCAAAGCTAACCTCTTGAGGGGTACTACGTTTGGATGTATAAACCTCAACATCTAACCTGATATGAAAATGACATCCCTTATGTGGTAAGCTAAAATTGATTACTAGTCATGCACTTCAATCCATTGAAACAAACTCACTGTCCCCATCCTTCTACAAATTAACCTCACAATCAATGCCTTAGAAGCCATGCTTATTAAAGGTCTACCAATCATGCCTCCAACCACCAAAGCTAACCTCTGTTGATGCCTCTGTTATCGTAGCATCAATCAGAAAGGGATTCTCCCTGAGAGATGGTCCCAATTAGACTATCTCCCATTTGGTGTAGGGAATCCGTCCGGTTAGCGGTTCCGGCAACCGTGGATTTGGAGTTTAAATCCAATTCTATCGGTTATGGCCCGATCCACCTTTCTTTTGGGTTTTACGTGTTTTAAATGAGATGCAAGTGCCTAGTCTATGTTTTTTCTAAATGCACAACCAAAACAGATCTAAATCTAGTAAAGAAGGAAGCAAATCTACCTATCCTCGCAGGAAACGTAGTTAAAGTGTGAGAAATGAACCGTGAGAGTTATCTTTCAAGAATGAACAGGCAACCATTGGATCTTAAAGAGAAACGCCACAGCAAAAGGTCTCAGAAGGTAGCTTCTGATTATAAATGATAAATTTCATTACTCACCAAAGAAAGAAGTAAACTTATCTAATCTAGGTAGACGGAAATAAAGAAACGGAACTAGGTTTACCAGAAACTGAAGTAAATCTAAAGATCCCTGCGAAGAGCAAATTTAAAGGGTGAACAACGAGCAGTAGGGATGGGGACAGTGAGTTTGTTTCAATGGATTGAAGTGGGGTTTTTGTGGCACAGTGAGATTTTAAAGATTAATTATAGGTTCCAACACCATGGATATGGTTGGGGAAAAAAGAGTGCGACTTAGGTCCTAAAGGAAATTCCAGGCATCTTTGGCTAAGAACAATTCCTACAATCACCACACATGACCTCCCAAGAGCATATTATTCATATAAGTGGGGATATTAGTGCCATTAGAATTTTTTGAGAACCTGGTATAGATATTGGGTTCCCTATACATGTTTGAGGGAGAAAAATTGGGCCTTAATAAAAAAATAACCTTTTGAGAATCCATGGCCAAGAAGAACAACTTGAACAAACACACATGGATTCTTGAAAGCATATTTAGTGTTTGAGTAGGGATGTCTATGTCATTAGATGGTTTTGAATAGTAGTTAGGGGTCTTGAGGCTCTATATTACATAATTAAGGAAGGAATCACATGCCTTATTCCCTAAAGGAATATTCTTTGAGGTATCCAAATCCATGAACAATATTTTAAAGAAACACACATCACTGTTCTAGGATACCTGTAATGTCCTCGACCCCCTCGGTGCCCTTTAGAGGTGATGGGGGAGCTCCTTAGAATACAACCTGATAAATTATTTTCTTCCAAAATATGCACTTTCACACAACCGCAATAACTTGGTCTGCAATCCACATGTCAGAGTCGAAAGTCAGCACCCCAATGTGCCACTTCAAGAATCACACCTTTGACTACCACAATCCATGACGTGGGAGTCGGAACGACAAATGCACGACATCGAAGAAATACACCTCCGACTTTCGCATTCCACAATCCGCGATGCGGGAGTAGGGAAGTTGGAACACCCAATTCTCTACTAAGACAAATCACGCCTCCGACTTCTATAATCCACGACGTGGGAGTCGGAAGTTGGAAATCCAAAGGTCTTAGCTTCACAGAATCGCGCCTCCAACTTCTGTGATCTGCAATCTGCACTGCGGGTTCGGAAAGTCAGAAGTCGACCATATATATACCACTGTTACTGCCAACTTCTCAGCCTAATAAATTTCTCATCCTAAGTCCATTTTTGGAAAACTTGGTATCATATATTGGAAATCTCTAGGAGATCCCCATGCAAGTGTATGATCTTCTTCCAAACCTGAGAACTCTGAATTTTCCTTCTTCCAACCCAGGTGTTTCGGCCCCAATCCTCATCCATACCTCTTTACCACTCTGTAAAGAGCTCTAATCCACTATGCCATGTCTCCTCCCTTCATCTGACCCACAGAGGGAACATGAACACAAAAGGGGTTTCTATTTCTCCCCCAAAGTCATGGCCGAATTACATTCTGAACCTCCTGGGCCTCAACAAGACTTGGCCCTATTCATCATTGAAGAAATTCATAAAAACACATGGATGCATATGCATACTCAAATAAGCACAGCTGAATGAAACATGAACAATTAAACATTCAGAACACATAATTACCACGATATGGAGTGGCTTATGGGTTGAGCAAACCGATCCCATACCCTGCCTTACTAATTTTAGGGCTACCCATACTCCATCACTCTCATGGACTGAATTTCTCACCCACTTCCTTACAATAGAATTAAATGATGACTAGAACAGTCAAAGGGGTTCTCAAGATGACATATGGAAGCCAGCTAGGGTCCAATCGCAAAACCCCCTAGTGACTTCTTCCTAGTGGATACACATAGCCCCCTCATTTAGTTGCATCCATAGCTAACCCCTTGGTATTTTTATTTGCATTATAATCATCTACATGTTTTTACAATTTCCATGGCTTACTAACACATGGATGGCACAACATAAAATATCATCCCTTTAAGGCTGAGAATTCACTAGCGGGGCCTTGGCCTTGAGCTCCATGCTAGGATTAATCGTACATCACATATGCACAATGTTTACATTACAATTCAATACATTCGAAGGGTCCCAGTTAGTATAGGTGGACTTGAATCTATTGAAACAAACTCATTTTCCCCATCCTTCTAAAAATAAACCTCACAATCAATGCCTTAGAAGCCATGCTTATTACATTATTTAACTTCATGTCATCGACCACAATAGGCTAATATTTCCTTTCCTTTTGATGCATTTCTTTGGTTCCCTCCTTCCTTTCTTTGGTCCACCTACATGACTCCCAGTACCAAGGTCTTTCCCCTTTTCATTGAAAACCTTAGGAGAAAACTCGGGTGTTTTTGCTATCTATACAAAAAAAAAGAAATTTAATTTACCAAAAAAAAACAAAAAAAACGAAATTTAATAATAATAAAAAATCGGACCCCTAACATAACTTTTTAAATTTTATCTCCCGCGAATAGTTTTGCCGGGAAAGGGCACCGTTTTCTTTTTGCACACCATGAAAGCTGAAGCTTTGTTGTTGGGATATATTGAGGTAAACTGTGTGAGGTGAACTACATGAGGTGAACTGCGTGAGGTGTAACTTAAGTTTCACGGCATTCTTGTTATTGCAGGTATTTTATCCATGCTTTCGTGAAAACAACATAATAAATGAAAACATTCTGTGGTTTCTTTATTGATAGAAATCAAAATAATGGTTCCTCTGCTAGCTGAGACATGGAATGTTGTGATTGTTTTGTGACCACTAGAATTGGACTGTACTTCCCCACTGCTGCAAGACCGTTACCGTGTTCATCTTTGGGGATGCCTGTGTAAAAATTGTCCTGCTTGCAGCCTCTAAGGCTGAGGGGTCTTCACTCTTGGAGACTGAGATATATTGTTGGCTACTATACGTGTCTAGCCTAAACCCTAACCCTCTATCTCTCTCAAATTATGACATCTGTTACTCTTAGCAGATAGTCATTACAGATAGTCTTCCCTTTTACTTTTGAAACTTGTTTAAACAACTTTCAGTTAGCAATTGAGTGATGATAGACTTTATTTTTTTGGTTATGCAGGCTTTGTACAAGTGGAGACATGGAGGTAAGTGATTGTTTGTGATTGAAGTATATCATCATTTTTATTTAATTTAATTTGTTTTTTTTTAACAGAAACGAGTAGGTTTTATATTAATAAAACTGTGGCTGAGCCACCCAAGAGGTTACATTTGTGAGTTCTTTGAAAAAAACAAAATTCCCCATCACAGCAAATGGGAATACTACTTTTATTTAATTTAAATTGTTAAAACATATTACTTTGTACTTTAATAACAATCTAATAGGCTATGGCTAATCAATACTCTAATCATTTAAAAAAAAACAGAGAAAGCAGATTATGACACGAAATTAAAAAAAATCTGATTATGAAATTTTCAAAAAGAACGTGTCAAAATGATCAAATGGGAAAGAAAGGGACATGCATCTCAGAAGGTAAATATTTAGAAATAGAACAATGTATTTCCTTATGCTGTATAATGCTTATTTTTATTGTATGATGATGTTAGGCATATGTTTAATAACATTCTTGGCTACAGTTACATTGAAGAGGAAAATACAAATAATAGCAAAGAAGAAGATTACACCTTCTATGCCTTTGAATGACTCTACTAGTGATCATAATGAAGAAGGAAATGAGAAAGATACATTTTCATCTTTTCAGGAGGAGGAGCAACATGGACAAGGTAAGCCTATTAATTCATATTTTTCTAGTTCTTTGTAAGTATAAATCTTATGATTAAAAAATCCATAACACCTTTACGTGCCCTTCTTTTATAGAAGACGTTCACAAAAAACCATGCCATATGGATAACAGTGTAGAAGGGGAAGATCCCTCGACACAAAAAGGGATGGAGCAACATGAAGAACAAGGTAAGCTCAATAGTGTATAATTTTGTAGTTCTTCATAAATAGAATTTTATGACTTAGAAATCCATAACACCTTTAAGTGCCCTTCTTTTATAGAAGTTGCTCACAAAGAACAATGCCAACAAGATATTAGTATACAAGGTGAAGATCCCTCTACACAAGCATCGACAGAGAAAGTCAAGAAGAAAGGTAGAGGAGCAACTAAATGTGTAGAAATCAATAACTTGGAGGGAAAGATTGAAATTCATATCAATGAAAGGAACCAACCAATTGGTCCAAACTCTATGAAGCTATCTTCATTACTAGGTGTGCTCTCAAGAGAGATGGTTCCAATCAATTATTCTGATTGGAGGAAGGTTTCAAATCAATTAAAGGAGGACTTGTGGAACATTATTAATGTGAGTATTAGAGATTACGTGTATTTGTTTTCAACATTTATATTTTTGGATGATTTCGAAGTTTATTTTCAAACCATGTATGACATCTAAAAATGCAATTCTTGTATGTTGCAGGCAAAATTCATAACCCCCCCGGTCCTTAAAGAATATTGTATGAAATCCATTGGCCATAAGGCAAACAGTCATAGATATCGGTTGACAAAAAAATACTGTGACCCTTATGAGTCAACAGAGGAAAGATTAAAAAATGTTCCTCCAATTAGGATAAGTGAGACAGTGTGGAGAGAATTTGTCCTATCACGAGCCACCACTGAATTCCTGGTAAGGAAAAAGTTCACATATTATATAATCAAGTTTTTTAGAATGTCTATTGGCTTGTAATGTTGACTTATATATGTTATTTTCAATTGATTTCTAGGATATAAGGAAAAAAACAAGGAAAATAGAGAAAAGGAGAGGGACTTGCACACCTCTGGATGTCGAGGTTATCAACGGGTCGAAGATGATATGGTAAACAATTGTGATGATATTTTATCCGATATGAGAAATATTAGCATATTTTAGTTTCATTGTAATGTCACAACTTAACCATACTATTTTACTTGTTGCAACTAGAAAAACTCTATAGCCTCTGGTGATACAACTACAAGCATTACTAGGGCAGACTTATGGAAGAAGTGCCATCAAAAGAAGGATGTCACTCCAATCACACCAGTTGTAGGAGAAACAATAGTATGTTCTCAACCTTTTAATTTAGATATTGATTAAAATTTCATTTTACATGTTGGAAATGTTTTCTTCTATGATCTGATTTAATTGTATGCCAATGTTAGCAAAAAATTGAACAAGCATAAGTAGAAGTTGCATCTCAAGACTTTGCAGCTAGGGAAGATTCCCTTGCCAAGCTACTAGGTATTGATGCAAGAGGATGATGTCATGGCATTGGCTTAGGATTTACGCCAACTAACTTGTTTGTCAAAATTCCATACAAGGAGGTGCTAGCTGTAAGCCAAGCTATAGTGAAAGAAAAAACACAGGAAATCACATCTTTGAAAACAACAATAACTAAACTACTGAAAAGAGTAGAAGATATGGAGAGAGGACATGTGGTCAACAAAGAAAGTGTTAGTGTCCAATTCTTTACTCTTGTCTCAATATACATATTTTCACACTAATGATCTGACTTCTAATATTTGATTGCTCATATAAACAGTGTCCTACTGTACAGAATGCTCATGATGAAATCACGCCTGTGGTGGAGGTTAGTTGTTTAATTATTATTTAAAACAATATTTTATTTTCATCTTTTGAATATATATATATATATATTACATTTTTTTGCCTTGACAGAGTAATACAGAGGACATAACAACCCCTATGAATGGACTAACACAAATGAAATTAACTTCAATGCATACTCCATCATATTCCCTAGTAAGTATTGATAAATTTAGTAATTTAGTTCAATTTTATTTTATTTTATCAATATATTAGAAATCATTGTCTATTGGGTGTAGAGTCGTGCATTAAAATATGACCAACATTCTGTATAGAAAACATTAATGGTTCCATCGAAACTGCAAATTGACAAAACAAAAACACCAAATTCAGGTAAGATTGTAATTATTTAATCTAGGATCATCAATGTTTAAATTCTTATTTCCATGCATCTTACTTTGTCTCATTTATTTGTAGGGTCAAGATAATGCTAATGAGTTGACACCAACTTCCCAATTGGGGCTGCAAGGAAAGAAATGCTTTCTCATTGCATTAAACTCAAGGGTTAAAGTTGCAAGGGCGACGATACATAAGACTGACCCAAATGCAATGGTACACTGTGTCCCTATTGGAAAAGGCTATTATATTGTGAATCTGACAGAAATTTTAGATCCTCTATTTGAAAATATAGCTCTACCACATCCCAGTAGCGCATTAAGTAATCTAGCAGATGCTTTGTTGAGCTTCATTCCTTGGCATAAGGATGACATTGTGTTGGATCCTAGGCCGCAGCTATGGTAAAGCTGCGAATTTTGAGGAAAAAGCACAAGTATTGAAGGGAAAGTGCTAATTTTGAATAAACACCAATTTTTGGGCAGAAGTAAATGGTGCGCAGTACGGTGCCAGATGGATGAGCTCAGCGCAGATTACGGACTAAAAATCGTGGAGCTCGCGCGCACACGTCAAAGGAGAATGAATGTGGCCAAGTAGAAAGCTCAGCTACCACAATAAATGAAGCGATGGAATAGAGGGCTCATCTACCCTCATTAAGGCTAAGTACAGAAGTTATGGTTTCTCTGATCAAGGAAGAGTAACGGACCAAAGTATTGAAGGCGAAGGACAAGGAGTAATGAATGATGAAGCGGCGCCCATACTCGCAATCTGCGCTGAAAGTCACGGAACCTGCAGGAAACGGCGACGTGACTGCAAGCGGTGCCTACAGTACACCTAGCCATGTCCGTGGTTAGGGTTTTTGGGGATTACTGCTGGGAAAGGCCCACAGTTTTGTAAAGGTGCGACCCTCAGGGCCACCTATATATATGTGTAATTGTAAAGGTTAGACGTTAGCTAGGAAACTAGCTAGTGAGTTAGCTAGCCATTAGATGTTTTAGACATAAGAAGGGTTGGTTGTTGATTGTTTTCTACTGTGTTGTTAGAAGACAATAGTTAGAACTGGATAGCTGTGAAGCTAATCCCTGAGTTACAGATAGTCTGAGTCGACATCTGAACCATTGTAATCTCTGTAGAGGAAGAGACTAGATCTAAGAGAAGGGCTCCCAGCTGTGTGCGTGGAGTTTCCTGGAAAGATCTAAGGCTGCAGCTGTGTGCGCAGCGTATTGTGTAATCCCTGTTTTGAGATTAATATAAGATACACTTCCCGTGGACGTGGTTTCCCCGTGGAGGTGAGCTACATAATTCTCGTTGTTATGATGCTGTGTTGTGTGAATGCATGTTTTAGTTCACTATCTGTGTTTACCTGAATGTTTCATAGTCTTTATGAATGAGTTTATAGAGCAAGTCCTTGAAGCTTCCTTAGAGGTTATTCTCGCGCACTATCAAAGGAGTCGATAGGAGCACTATTGCCGCAACACTTAGGAATGCATTATCGCGCTGGGCGCGCAAGCAGAAATGATACATAGAGTATCGACGCAAAGGGTAATTGCCTCCTGCGCAAGAGCGGAGATACCGCGCAGCTAGGCTGGTAAGTGAGAGCTTCAGCACTGTTGCACTGAGAGGTCTGCAGAAGAGTAAGACGTTCCACTTTGAGGAATCCTAAAGGGAGAAAGGGGAGAAGATTGTAGTCTCCACGTCGCCTAGGTTAAGGAAGCTCGATTCCTTATGCCCCCATAGCCACTTCGGGTGAGACCTCGAGCTGCTGCGCAACTCGTTGCCGAGAGGGCCAGTGCGCCAAGGGGTTTTGTTGTTGCGTCTCATTAAAACCAGGGTCTGTCCAAAAAGCAGCCAACAAATGGTTCCATTGCCTTAAGACTTATTATTCCTGCGACGTGCGAGATTGATGCGAAACCTAGAGAAAGAGCGAGCCAATAGATGGTTCTGTTGTAGTGAGACTTGTTATTTCGACGATGTGTGAGATACTGCTGAAGCCAACAAATGGTCCTGTTGCCTTGCGACTTGTTGCCTTGAGACTTGCTCAGCCAACAAATGGTTTCATTGTCGGCTTCAACCATATTATTCTGAAGGCAATGTGCTACTGGAATCCTACAGCTAAAGAAATTCAAGACTGGTTTGATTCAAAGGCTAGAGAGTTCGCTGAACGAGAAAATAGAGGCTCTAGGCTTCAGACAGAAGACTGGTTGCAGAAGTATATTTATACCGACCTTCACGAAATTTTCTTTGTCACATTTGCACTTGAGTTGCATGCGTGGGTAGCTAAGTTAGCAGATACTAGACCCACTGTGCATGTTGATCGACCCGTCGCTTGGACGCCTGAGCTCGTCAGCAGTTTGAAGCGGGTAGATAATTCTGTGTCCCGCGCAATAGACTTTTGGTTGAACAGTCTGTTGGAAGGCTTCATCACTGATTTTGCAGTAGATACAAGAAAGAGTTTCAGCGAAGTTGAGAGGAGTTTCTTCAAAGCACACAGGGGTAAGTTCTTAAATTCTCTGAACTTATGGATTAAAATGCTTCTGTATGAAAAAGGAAAACTATGCATAGCTTCCGATGAATAGCATAGACAAGTAATGTCTGCAGATTCTGATAGTGATCTTGAACTTATTGGTTGCACTCGTAGTGGAAAACGGTATAAAGTAGGCCTTGACCAGCATTCTTTTGAGTCTAGCCCAGAAGATAGTCAAGTTCCTAGAGCGAGCCATATAGAGAGACAAGGGAGTGCTCATATCCCTTATCACCCTTTTACACCGCAAAAGCCAGACGGGGCTCAGTATAACCCCGCAGTAACACATTCTAGTAGCCCGCACGGTACTTCTAGTACCTCAGCACCACCTTTATTTAACCATCCCGGAGGCAGTGCTACAGCACCTCCACCTCAACCTAGCGCAAGAAGGATGGGTGATGACATGAAGCTACCAACTTTTAAAGGAACAAGGATAGAAGACCCTGAGTAGCACTGGTTCCTATGTGAAGCCATTTGGACAATTAAGCAAATTAATGATGATGCTGTTAAGCTGGTTCAGTTAGCAACCAAACTAAGAGAAAGAGCCTTAACTTGGTTTATGAAATACTCAGCAGCACAGAATAGGACGCTTGCTGATGTCAGGAATGCTATGATTAGAGAATTCAAGAAACCTAAATCAGAATCACAGTGTATAACCGAGCTCAAAGACATAAAACAGTTACCCACAGAGTCAGTATGGGACTTTGACCAGAAGTTCAAAGCCTTGATAGATCAAGTAAGCTTTGAGTTTGCACCACAACAGCATAAGGAATGGTTCATTGCTGCACTGCTTCCACACATTAGACTTCCTCTTATGCAACAGAATCTCACTACTCAGGAACAAGCTCTAGAGATGGCTATGAAACTAGAAGCTTCACCAATTGCTGGAACAAGCAACGATGTTGCGCAGTTGCAGAACCAATTAGCAAACCTAACCTTGCAAGTGCATGATATTAAGAAAGGAAAGGATGTTAAGGAAGAAATTTGGTGTACAAAATGTAAAGCGCAAGGTCATTCAAAGGACCATTGTCCCGTTTTCATAGAATATATTGCAACTGGAGCACCTAACCCTTTACCACAGGCCCAGGGGCCTTGGTGTGAAATCTGTAGAACTAGAGGTCACAAACCACAAGAATGTCACTTGTTACAGAAATATGTACAAACTCCAAAGAATCTATATTGTAATTTATGTAAATCAGTAGGCCATGATGAGAACAATTGCAGAGCATATGACCTTATGATGGAAAGGAAACATGATGTTTATAGAGTATAGTCAGAGGCACAAGGACCCACAGCAGGTCCACTGTATGACCAAACTCGCGAAGGCCGAGGAGGAAATTATAGGGGCCGCGGACGCGCAGCAAGTTTTGGTCGTGGAAGAGGACAGATCACTTGTTACAACTGCGGAGCGCAAGGCCATTATGAAAGGGATTGCCAAAATCCTACAACCATCTACAGATATTGTAAATCTTATGATCATGTCATTGAAGAATGCCCTCGGTTGATGGCTAAGATGCAAGCAAAGACGCCACGGGTCAATCAGAATATTCAGTTGATTGGAGCAGAAAAAAGAGAACCAGATCCTACAGTTAATATAGTAACGCACAGTGGAGCAACCACTGGTGCGCCAGAGTTGGGAACTGGAAAGCAAGCGATGCAATGGGTGCGCCACGCTAATATTAAACCAGCCCCGCTCGACCTGCAGAAGCAAAAAGAAGCATTCAAGCAAGCTAAAGAGTATTTCTCAGATCCGAGAGCTTCAACTTCCGTCGCAATTCCGCATAATGATATCAGATCGCAAGTGCTAAGACAAGACAACCTGGCACAAGAACAAGCCACTACATCTGGAAGGCCTGATGATGAGGAGGATGCACTAGGCAGTGTCCATGCATTCCTGAGAAACTACTTAAAGCTGTTGCGCAATGAAAAAGCAACTATGGAACTTCAACACCTATTGGATAAGTGTCAACAATCTACTTCGATAAATACACCGCAGCGTGCTGTTCACCAGATTGGGAGTCATACTAGAACTGGAAAAGAGATGAGGCTCACAGCGCAGATTGGAGCATTTGAAATGGACAGAGATTTTTTAGATTTGGGCTCAGAATTTAATGTTCTCACCATGCAGACATGGGAACAGATGGGTAGCCCTCAGCTTACAAGATCTCCTATCTAGCTAAGACTTGCAAATCAGCAACGAGTCTCTCCATTGGGCAGATTACCCAATGTACCTATTGATATTGAGGGAGTAAGAAGTTCTGTAGACTTTGAAGTAATTAAAATTCTGGATGATAGTAGACCTTACCCAGCACTTTTAGGCATAGACTGGGCATTTGATAATTTGGCTGTCATTAATTTGAAGAAAAGACAGATGACCTTTGAGGATGACCAGATTAGGGTCATTGCACCGCTTGATCCCATTCAAGGACCAAGGTATATTGAACTTATTTGAGCAGAAGAAGAAGTGCGCCACATGGAAAGTTTGTATCAGATGACTGCTAGTCATAGTGACTATGTCAATCCCACAGCAGACGGCCATATCAGCTGGCGATGCGATAGCTCGTGCACATCAGACTCAGACGCAGGATTGGAAAACTGTCAGAATCGCTTACATGAGGTTTCTGCAAGGTGTTGCGCCATGATGACTAAATCCATTCGATGGATTGGCACAGAATTGAATGACACTCCAAATTTTGATGGTTTAACTGAAGTAAGTGAATTCATACATACATATGAACAACAGATTCCAGATGAGTAGCGCATACAAGCTTTGGATGTAGCACTGCGCGCTACACCCGCAAGATGGTGGGGTGCGCATAAAGAGAATATTCACACATGGCAAGACTGTCGCAGATTGATACTGTGCAGATTTCAGGAAACTACAGCAAAAGTGTTGCACAAATATGATGGACAGAGTAACCCCAAGTCACACATTGAAGCATGTATTCAGCAATGGTCACATATTCCAGAAGATGAGTGGGTTCACCTATTCATCCACACGTTGGATACAGTTCCAAAGAATTGGTTCACTGAAACAGAATTGCGCCGAGGCACTGTCACTTGGCCTCTTATGATAGAAAGTTTTCAACTTACCTTCAGCTTTGAGTCAGAACATCCGAGCATCGACCATGCTTTAAAGTGTATTAAAAAGAAGGTATTTGAACAATGTCCATTACCAGAATATTCCCAACCAGATTGGGCTGTCCAGATAGAACATGCCCTGGAATGCTATAATTTCATCGCTGGAGAAGAGGAAGATGATCCTCGCAACATCAATATTCCAGAATCAGAAGGGACGCGCAATGTTGAAGGTCCTCAGCTTGATATCCCTGCCATTACAGAACACATCAAGCTCAAAAAGATTAACATTGGTACAAAAGCCGAACCCAAGTTTGCTTCTATAGGAGATTATTGGGATGATGAAACTGTTCGGCATATTTCAGATTTATTACGTGACTACCAGGATATCTTTCCTACCAAGTTCACAGAAATGAAAGGCATATTGGGAGATTTAGGAGTTATGCGCATACCTCTGAAAGCAGACGCCAAGCTAGTAAAACAGCACCCATATAGGTTGAACCCGCGATATAAAGAAAAGGTTAGAGAAGAAATTGATAAAATGCTTGCAGCAGGTATCATTGAGCCCGTAGAGGAAAGTGATTGGATTAGTCCTATGGTGGTACAAGAGAAGAAGACAAAAGGTGAAATAAGAATCTGCGTGGACTTGCGCAAGCTGAATGACGCATCAGCGCATGATCCATTTCCAACTCCTTTTACAGACGAAGTGCTTGATAATGTTGGAGGACAAGAGGCTTACTCCTTCACTGATGGCTTTTCGGGATACCATCAGATCAGAATCCATCCGGAAGACCGCCATAAGACCACTTTTGCGACTGAATGGGGCTCATTCCAGTATACGGTAATGCCCTTTGGTCTTAAAAACGCACCTGCTATCTTCTCTAGAGTCGTTGTTGTTGTTTTTAAAGAATTCATTCATAAGTTTTTAGAAGTCTATTTTGATGACTGGACTGTGTTTGGTTTACTAAAGAACCATATAGGGAACCTGCGCATGATGTTAGAAAAATGTAGACAGTATCAGATTTCCCTAAACTTGAAAAAATGTATCTTCTGTGCTCCTTTTGGTATTTTGTTGGGACTATTGTATGCAGACAAGGACTCTTGATGGATCCTGTGAAGGTTTCCATCATTGCTAATTTACCTGCACCCAACTCAGTCAAACAATTGCGCACTACATTGGGACATACAAGGTACTACAAGAAATTTATCAAAGGTTATGCAAAGATCACTGCACCTATGGAAAGATTGCTGAAAAAGGATTCGAAATTCCAATGGACAAAAGAATGCCAACAGAGCTTGGATACACTTAAAGAAAAGATGATCACTGCGCCTATTCTAATTTTCCCATACTGGAGAAAACCCTTTCATGTTCATGTAGATGCTTCTTCCATAGCATTGGGGGTTGTGCTGACACAACCAGGAGAAGGAGGTATTGACCACCCCATTGCTTACTCTAGCAGAAAACTCTCTACAGCCGAGAAGAACTACACCACTACAGAAAGAGAAGGACTAGCTATGGTGTATGCCCTACAGAAGTTCAGACACTACCTATTGGGCGCACATTTTAAAATGTATACTGACCATTCTGCTTTGAAATACTTGGTCAATAAGCCAGTGTTAGGGGGAAGAATTTGCAGATGGCTACTGCTCTTCCAGGAGTATGTTTTTGAGGTTATTGTGAAGCCAGGTAGATTGAATGCAGGACCTGACCATTTATCTAGGCTAGAGTCAGGGGACGAACCTACAAACCTGGAGGACAATCTGCCCGATGCGCAGTTGTTTTCTGTTCAAGCAGCCGATGAATATTATTCCGATATTCTTGAATTTCTCACTATCGGGAAAGCACCAATTGAGTTTACAATCCAGCAGAAGAAGCAACTTGTTGTCAAAGCTACAAACTTCACTTTGATAGCAGGCCAGCTCTATAAGTTGGGCCCCGATGAAGTCTTGCGCAGATGTATCCTACGGCATGAGAAGAACTCCATCATCACAGAAGCGCACTCAGGAACCGCAGGAGGCCATTTCGTAGGAAAGCCAACTGCGCAGAAGATCTTATGCGCAGGTCTTTGGTGGCCAACATTGTACAAGGATACTAAGGAATTCTGCAAATGTTGCGATGTGTGCCAGCGAATAGGAAAACCTTCAAGAAGAGATGAAATGCCGCTAAGACCCCAGATAACACTGCGTGCTTTTGATAAGTGGGCCATTGATTTTGTAGGACCTATCAACCCACCAGGAAAGAGAACCGGTGCAAGATACATCATTACAGCTATTGAATACCTCACCAGATGGGCTGAGGCGAAGCCAGTTAAGAACTGCGATGCTGTCACTGCCGCACAGTTCATTTTTTAGAACATTATCACTAGGTTTGGATGTCCACTAATTTTAATGAGTGATCAGGGTACACATTTCCTGAATGAGACTATAGAGGCCCTTACTAAAGAATTCCACATTAGTCACCATAAGAGTACACCCTACCACCCTCAAGCTAATGGTACGGTGGAGGCATTCAATAAGATTCTCGAGAATGCCCTGACAAAGATCTGTAATCAACAAAGAGATGATTGGGACCTTAGAGTCACAGTTGTATTATGGGCTTACAGAACCACATGCAAGAAACTAACAGGTCACACACCTTTCAGTTTGGTGTATGGACAAGAAGCAGTTATGCCCATGGAATACATTGTTCCCAGCTTCAAAATTGCGCAAATTACAGAAATGGCAGATACTAATACTATGAGTGAAAGACTCTCACAATTGCTTGCCTTAGAAGAAGACAGACTTTGAGCCGTATTCCATCAACAAGTACAGAATGCAAGACAGAAAGCTTGGCATGACAGGCATATTAAGAATAAACACTTTGAAGAAGGAGACTTGGTACTCCTCTATGATAGTAAATTCATCAAGTTTCCAGGCAAGTTTCGTGTACATTGGTTAGGGCCTTTTCGGGTGACAAAGATAACAGAAGGAGGAGCAGTTCAGCTTGCGAAGCTTAATAGGGAATTGCTGCCCACAATGATCAACGGGAGTCGGCTCAAGCTTTATCGCGACGGCCACTCTGCCCTGTCGACGTAATTAGATACTAAAGAAGTGCAGATGTCTAGTGTAGTTGAAAGAGGCATCGCATTATCACAGTCTACACGGAAGTCGCAAGACACTTTCAGTCTCTGGCTTCCCGCGCAGTTCCTTGAAACATCTGCGCATGTCAATAAAGTTTGTTTGGGGCGACCCTATTTTTGCGCTCTTGCAAATTTTTTCCCCAGGTTGTTGAATCGTCGCTCTTGCGGAGTTCCCTGTGTCAAGTTGCCGCTTGAGGAGTTCTCGTTGTGGACCCCTCTATATGCACAGTTACCTATGCTGAAATGACCCGCAGAAAAATTTGAATTACAGTAGTCCTATAGCCGCTTTGAATATTAATGAAGGATAAGTTCGCCATTTAATTGTATCCGCTCTGACAGATTCGGCTCGATCTCCCTAAGATTCGCATTTATGTCATGCGCCGAAAGCTTTAGCTTCTCCTGGAAGGCTGTCAGAGCCCGTCCATCACAATTAATGCACCGCAGAGGCGCGGGGGTAGGGGGCTTGTCAACTCATGCATAGGCACCTATGGCTATTTTCCCCACTTGCCCGCATTTACTATCACCTTTAGCTATAAATACCCCACACTTGTATATTTTCGGGTTACTTTTCTCGAGTTGCATAGTGTCTTGTTTGAGAATCTAAGTGATTGTTTTCAGAGCCGTGTTGTGCAGACTGCTTCCTTTGTTTTCAGCGTTCGTATCCTACGTTGTTCCGCTATTTGTCGGTTCAAGTCCTCGTTGTCTATACCGGTTCACGACGGAGAACCTGTCCACTGAAAAAATTGTTCGTCAATTTAAGCGCAGAGGATTAGATTTCGACATGACTACCTCGGTGACAACCTCGGCTTACATGCACCCTGGTTGGACTGATCCCAGGCAATCTCTGGGAACAAGGGCGTCTCAGCTGCAGCAGCCGGATGAGCCTGTTCCAGAGCCGTTGGCCACTATGGTAAATTACATTCCACCGCGTCCAGATGATGCACCAGAGGTGCATATTCCGAAGAATGCAAAATATCCAATTCCGCTACCTCCAATGGCGGAAGACGTGCGACAAGAAGGGTCCCTGCTTGGACACCTTCCACTGGTTAAGTTTTCTGATTTCAACTTGGGAGACTACAGAACGTATCCTCAGTTCACGCCTTATCGCTATCTGACAGTGGTCCACAATCCCACTAGAAAGGTTGATGAATTCATCCCGAAGGAATTTGCAGCAAATTTAGAGAAACCAGGACTGTTGAATTTGTTAAAACTACCACACTTCGGGCGTAGCAATGAAGTCAATGCAGTTGTTAAGGCACTGCTATCCTGCGTTCATGGTGGTTACCTTTGGCTGGGGAGGCCAATTGATTTAAATGTCGACTTGATTCATTGTATTACCGGCCTATCTAAGGTTGGTAAGGACCCCAATATTCATTTTGTTGGAAAGGACAAAGACAGAAAGATAGCTGCACAGTTGGTGCAGAAATACAAATTGACAAGAGGAGGTCGGGCTTATGACCTCACTATAGTTGAGGATGAAGCACTTAGATTCACCGGCAGTCTACTTGCAGGCAGACTTCTCACAAAGTGCAGACCCAAAGAATTCACTGGAGCTGTCGTGGAGCTCGCTATCGCAGCTGCGAAGGGAGAGCAGTACAACTGGTCTCTCTTCCTCCTTAATTATTTCTTGGAAGACTGCCGAAATGTCCAGGACATCGCCGGTCAGTTGTTCCATTTTTCTTGGCTTTTAATTTTATGTGCTTTTGTCGGGTGGAAGGAGCCCCCGAACACTCAGTTCCTTCCGCGCCGCGCAGGAGAGGTTTCCGGAATGCGCTATGTCAACCTCTGGGATTCTAATAATCCCGCGAAGCGCAAGATGAACCGTGCTGTATTTTTTGAATACTACCATCTCCTCAAAGATACCATTCAGGAAATGCCGAGGCTGAGTAAGGAGACAGCCCAAATATATGAAGGGAAGTTGGTCTTTTCTGCCAACTTGCATGAAATTTACCTCCGCCCTTGCGCCATTCAAGACGAATGGGCCGTAGGCCTTTACAGGATGACTACTGAAGATGTTGAAGAAACTGTCAAGTCTTGGTCGGATGAATGGAGGGAGGCCGCCGAAATCGCATCCGCGATACCACCCCCTGCTGCGCAAGAGAAGGATAAGGGAAAGGAAGCCCCTGAGCAAAGAAGTGATGAAGGTTCGACAGAACCAGCGGCCAAGAAGCAGAAGGTGTCGCATCCCTCTGAGACCATTGCCTCGGGGATCGACCAGTACTTGAAGGAGCAATTTCGCGAGCTACGGACCATGCACACTCACATCAAAAGTGATCTGGACCTACAGTTCGTGGAATTAAAAGGTATCGTAGGAAGAGTTGCGCAGACCCATGCGCCAGCATCTACTTCGCAGGCGCCACAAGCAACCACAAGTACCGAGCGAGTTGAAGTACTTGCAGAGAGGCATACTGTTGTGCACATCCCGCCTACAAGCATGACACTTTTGGATCCTTTGGCCACACTGTAGGTAAGCGCAATTGGCCCCATTGAAGTAAATTTGTCTTTGATTCCGATAGAAACCTTGCAGTTAGCGCAAGAGAAGGTCTCTATTGAGCTGAGAGCTAGAGAGCTCTCCACATTCCATGCAAACCAAAGACTGCAATCGCAGGAGATAGAGCTGAAGACAGGCTATAAGAACATCTCTGAGAAGCTTGCACTATATGAGGCACAAGACACTGGGATAAGAAACGTAGTTGATGAGATCGCCCAGGAGCTGCCGGCCTGCGAGATTCAACCAGACCTTCCTCTGGTTGAGAAAGTTCAAATTATTGGTGGAAGGGTGAAATCCCTAGAGCAGGAAATCATTGCTATGGCTGAGTACCATAGAACGCAAATCGCCGAGTTGGAAGCTCATGTTGCAGTGCATTCTACAGATGATAGGCAGGAACAATTTGAAGCGCTGCGCAGAGCTTCCACAGAAATGAAGAGCAGAGCAGATGAAGCCGAGAACCTGATGACCCAAGCTATGGAGGCTTGGACGGAGCTTGAGAAGCTCCCTTTCAAAGTTGGTCTTTTGGAACAGGTACAAGCTGCAAAACAGTCCCTAACTGTTCTGATTGAAGAAGCTAAGGCCTTAGAAGGCTTAGCAAAAATGAGGAAAATGAGTGAAGTGCACAGAATACAACAGCAACTGCACAAGCTCAGGAATGAAGATGCTAAACTCACCAACAGCATTCATCCATTTATGGATGAGTATGCTGAACTTGCTGCCTAAGCTGAGGCAAAGATCAAAGAAATTGCAGAATCTCAACAGATGGTTGATGGCATAACTGAAGAAGAAGCCACTGCAGAAATGGTGCAGACAGCTGTGGAGTGCGTCGATGAAATGGACTCCACTATTGTGCAGTGGAAGAACACATTTGCCATGACCAGAGAAAACGTAGATGCGCAGGTAAAGCGACCACACGCTAGTGCGAGTGGCTCGAGGACGAGCCACAAGTAAGTGTCAGGGGCTTGTTGGAGCCTAGGCTGCAGCTATGGTAAAGCTGCGAATTTTGAGGAAAAAGCACAAGTATTGAAGGGAAAGTGCTAATTTTGAATAAGCACCAATTTTTGGGCAGAAGTAAACGATGCGTAGTACGGTGCCAGATGGATGAGCTCAGCACAGATTATGGATCGGAAATCGCGGAGCTCGTGCGCACACGTCAAAGGAGAATGAATGTGGCCGAGTAGAAAGCTTAGCTACCACAATAAATGAAGCGACAGAATAGAGGGCTCAGCTACCCTCATTAAGGCTAAGTACATAAGTTATGGTTGCTCTGATCAAGGAAGAGCAACGGACCAAAGTATTGAAGGTGAAGGACAAGGAGCAATGAATGATGAAGCGGCGCCCATACCCGCAATCTGCGCTGAAAGTCACGGAACCTGCAGGAAACGACGACGTGACTGCAAGCGGCGCCTACAGTACACCTAGCCATGTCCGTGGTTAGGGTTTTTGGGGATTACTGCTGGGAAAATCCCACAGTTTTGTAAAGGTGCGACCCTCAGGGCCACCTATATATATGTGTAATTGTAAAGGTTAGACGTTAGCTAGTAAACTAGCTAGTGAGTTAGCTAGCCATTAGATGTTTTAGACATAAGAAGGGTTGGTTGTTGATTGTTTTCTACTGTGTTGTTAGAAGACAAGAGTTAGAACTGGATAGCTGTGAAGCTAATCCCTGAGTTGTAGACAGTCTGAGTCGATGTCTGAACCATTGTAATCTCTGTAGAGGAAGAGACTAGATCTAAGAGAAGGGCTCCCAGCTGTGTGCGTGGAGTTTCCTAGAAAGATCTAAGGCTGCAGCTGTGTGCGCAGCGTATTGTGTAATCCCTATTTTGAGATTAATATAAGATACACTTCCCGTGGACGTGGTTTCCCCGTGGAGGTGAGCTACATAATTCTCGTTGTTATGATGCTGTGTTGTGTGAATGCATGTTTTAGTTCACTATCTGTGTTTACCTGAATGTTTCATAGTCTTTAAGAATGAGTTTATAGAGCAAGTCCTTGAAGCTTCCTTAGAGGTTATTCTTGCGCACTATCGAAGGAGTCGATAGGAGCACTATCGCCGCAATGCTTAGGAATGTGTTATCGCGCTGGGCGCGCAAGCAGAAACGATACATAGAGTATCGACGCAGAGGGTAATTGCCTCCTGCGCAGGAGCGGAGATACCGCGCAGCTAGGCTGGTAAGTGAGAGCTTCAGCGTTGTTGCACTGAGAGGTCTGCAGAAGAGTAAGACGTTCCACTTTGAGGAATCCTAAAGGGAGAAAGGGGAGAAGATTGCAGTCTCTGCGTCGCCTAGGTTAAGGAAGCCTGATTCCTTAGCCCCCCATAGCCACTTCGGGTGAGACCTCGAGCTACTGCGCAGCTCGTTGCCGAGAGGGCCAGTGCGCCAAGGGGTTTTGTTGCTGCGTCTCATTAAAACCCGGGTCTGTCCAAAAAGCAGCCAACACATTGAACTATGTAACTAGTGGTTATACTGTGCGACTAGTGATTTCAGTGATGTTGTATCAACTGAGAATAGTTGATCTATTGAATATTTATACTTACATCAGGACATAGTTTATAAATTTTTTGTAGTTCGGGATTAATCTTTACATTTAATTAAAA
Organism: Larix kaempferi; assembly: GCA_027924585.1. Classification (NCBI taxonomy): domain Eukaryota; kingdom Viridiplantae; phylum Streptophyta; class Pinopsida; order Pinales; family Pinaceae; genus Larix; species Larix kaempferi. The sequence goes on along the minus strand of BSBM01000687.1, from coordinate 1,697,197 downwards.
TTTTGGGCACAAGTTGCCATTATATGTCATGGGAACAATTTCTGATTTTGTAATACATCAGTATTATATAATCTTCGTTGCATGTGAAATGAGATGTTGTGTTGTGAATATGTCTAATGAGCAGTCTGTCTATCATATTTTCAACTTTTTTATTTTTTTTGTAAATTAGTTTATCCTTCTATTGCCTTCTGTTGGGCCCTGGAAATGCCCCTTTTTGACCATACCTATTTCATCATTTTTCCCAGTTACACCCTACTTTCATAAACCATATACATTCCTTTTTCCAGATTAATCAGCAATCCTGACAAGGTATACATCATTATTGTTTCATTTAATTAAATGCCTAAGATTGTTATGGTTATGACTTCTAGCCTTCGATTTATGCTAACTTGTGTTGATTTCATTAAGTTAAGATCAAAGCACAGGTGTATCAGTCGCAATGCCTTGGGAAAGAATCATACGTGGTGCCGGCTGTTACTCTTCTGATTTGATTCCTTGCCATAGTTTATGCCATCAACAAATTTAGACACTACATTACTGGATACTCCACTTTTGTGCACACTGATCATTCTGCCATCAAATATTTAAAGAATAAACCAATCACGAATGCTAGAGTTACTAGATGGCTGTTACTGTTATAGGAATTTGACATCACAATTATTGATAGACCAGGAAAGGAAAACGTTGTTGCAGATTTCTTATCTTGACTTACTAATAGTGATGACAATTTACCAGTCGAAGATTCCTTCCCTGATGAACATTTGTTTGCAGTATCAGCTCATTCCCCATGGTATGCAGATATTGCTAGCTTTTTGGCTACAGGTAAGCTCCCAGCACATCTATCGAAGAGAGAAAAAATAAAAATCATACAAGAGAGTGCTAGGTATTGCTGGATGGATAAACATCTTTTCTACACAGGGCTTGATTTAGAAATCAGAAGATGTGTTAGAGAATATGAAATTTTTACTATCCTTAAAGCTTGCCATGATGAGCCCTGTGGGGGACATTTTGCTGACAAAATGACAGGTCATAAGGCTTTGAGAATGGGTTATTTCAGGCCCAAATTGGTCAGGGACGCAAAGAAGTATGTTCAGGCATGTGATAGCTGCCAAAGGATGGGCCAACCCAACATATTAGATGAAATTCCTTTGCAGTCACAGCTCGTGGTTGAACCATTTGATAGATGGGATCTGGATTTCGTAGGGCCTATCAACCCCCCCTCAAAACCGAAAGTTCACATATTGGTTTGCACAGATTACATGACCAAATGGGTTGAAGCTGTAGCCTTGGTTAAGGCTAATGATTAGGCTGTGATTGATTTCCTGTATGAAGAAATTTTTCCCCATGAATTTTTAAGAACTGCAATATCCACATAATTTGTACATAAATAATTTTTTTTTTCATTCTATATTTTATCTATTTTTCATTTTTCACTTGATCGGGTTTGTCTTGAAGAATTATGTGCAGGAATTAATTGGAGGAACAACAATCATGACTGGGCCAGACGATTGCAGGCACCTTACATTGTTTCCTGATCTAATAAAGCTCTTTTGAAGAAGATGGATGATTTGTTAGTTTTCAGCAGCCAGCTGAAAATCCGCCTGTTACTCATTTTGCACAGCTGCGACTCCCTACCTTGATCATTCTTCCGATTTTCGCAGCTGTAACCCCACTGTTTTCCATTCACTTCACTTTTTCAGCAGCTGGGACTCCGCTACTTTTGCTTATTTTTCCAAGTTTCACAACTGCAACTCCAATATTTTTATTCCTTTCATTTTTCCAGGAGCTGCAACTCCGCCATTTTTGCCCATTCCGCCAAGACTAATAGCTGCGACTCCGCTATTCCCATTTCATTTTTGCTTTTTTTCCAACAGCTGCAACTCCGCTATTTTTGCCTATTCCACCAAGTCTAGTAGTTGTGACTCCTCTATTTCCATTTCATTTTTGCCTTTTGCCAGCAGCTGCAACACCGCTATTCTTGCCTTTTCTCTAAATTTTTGCAGCTGGAACTCTACCATATTTCTCTGAACTCTGCTCAAATCTTCATTCTTATTCATTATTTGCAACTCTGCTAGATTGTTTGCATTTTGGAACAGTCTCGCCGCTAATGATCTGACCTGGCTCGAATTTAAATGATGACTCCACAACTTGAATGACTGTCTTCCAAGAATGAAGGAAAGTATTGGGCTGTCTTGTTTTCCTATCAGCATGAATGTACTTATCAGCTTGGTTGGTGGTGTCCAACTCATCTTGGCACATGCATATTCTACCAGAGATGCAACTGTGAAATATCATTCCATGACATAGTGGCGGCTTGAGCATTGATTTTGAAGGTACGGGTACTAACTATAGTCATGATTAGGCATTTATTGACATCTCAAGCAATAATATACGTGTTATTTACCCCTATCATCGATCCACAGCAAATCAAATGAACCAAAATCACGTTTAAAGTTGTTACCCGTACTTATGATTTGACCGCCGTTCTACCTGACCACCATTTTATCCCAAAATTAATTGTGCCACCTTTCCAAAAATGCTCAATTCAAACTTCGACTATCCATCAACCGTGTCTGCATGCAGTTAGTTCGATGTTCAAAACTGTAACTGCTATATTCGTTACAATATTTCGCAAAAAGCTTAGTGGTATGGGTATCCCTGTGAGGTATGAGCCTTTAACAATAGAATCTCTGTATAAGAACATAGATGTCTTTGCTATCTTTCAAGAAGCATGGTGGATAGACTATTTTCAACGCTTGAATGATTTTCATGAGGAATCAGCCCTTGAATTTGCTCAAAACTTGACGAGCACTCATTTAGAGGTTCGAGGCATTAGGGTAGATGTTTCAAAGGTAATCCTGGCGGAGGTAACGAGACTTCCCAGAATCGGGCAGCGCTGTTTTAGTTGGAAACGCCATCACCCGACTGCAACTGAGGATTTCCTGGCGGCGGGGGAGAGTGTTCGACCACGGGGCAGAGGAACAGCGTTGGAGACTCTTTCGAGTCCTTGGGACCAAGTTTCACTCTTCTTAAAGAAATATATTACATGTGAAGGGAGGTACAGTGTTGTTTTACATTTATGAATTTTTCCTCCTATCACATTTATGTTATCGTAAGCTGCTAAATATTCCATACTATCTTCTTAGATCCTTGAAATGCATGGCTTATTATGCTAAAAGAGCTCAACACCCCTTATCATCCCTCTCAAATCATGGGCTAATTAAATTATTGATCTTACGGGCCCTGGCATATAACAAGTTGACCTAGGGGCAACTTCTGGTTCGTCCAAGAGCACCCAGTGAATTCTTTTCAAAGATAGTGGATGAGGACTGGAGTTCCTCAAACTTAGTTGGGGGGAGGATTGGAACACTAGAATTTCGATTGGAGGATGAAGAGGAGATAGATGAAGAGGATATTGAAACCGAGGTAGCTAAAATCGCAACATTAGAAGAGGAACGTCAGGTGAAAGCAGTAGCAGAAAGTGGTCTAGAAGCTCTGAATGTGGAGACCTTCCCTAAAATAAGAAGAACTTTAATTCGAAAGGAGGGATTTGGCCCTGTTTCTAAGGCGATAGGATTTTTTTTGCCTCAGAGGAGACAAGAAGGGCTAATAAGTAAAAGCCAGACATCTAGCCCAGTGAAAAGGAGAAAAATCAAAACGGCTACTACAGCAGAAGCAGGTCAATTTATTGGGGTAGAAATCGGGATTCCCATCTTAAAACCCCGACCACCTGCTGATACACAAGAACCTGCTGTAGAATAACCTCAAATAGAGAATCTTCTATTTGAAAATGAGCTGTTAAAGGAGGAGGTGCAAGTGCTTCGTGCAGAACTAGAAAAATGGAAGGAGACATGCCGGAAACAAGCAAAGAAATATGCGAGTTCAATGGTGGAAGCTACAGACCAATTGGGGAATTTATCATCCATTCAGGTAATGAAGGATATCCATAAATGATATGCCCGGAATGTGGAGATATTTTTAATATGGAAGGGCATAAAGTTACAGTAGTGGACCTAGCATTACAGAAACCCTCAGGAGCAAGACAATCAAAGGAATTATCCCAGGGCACAGCCTCATTGTTTCAGGAACATTGAACTGATTCAGCAGGCCAAAAGAATCAAGAAATAGGACGCTGTTACACAAGAACCAACACCCTCAAAATTTCTTTTTTGTTGGAATTAAAACTCAGGAAAAAGATGCTGAGACAGGGACATAAGGAAAAGATATTGTTTCAGAAGGACCAACACAATTGAAAATATGGTGAGTTCCAATATAAGACGAAGTTGCTAAGGGTAAGGAGAGGTTGTCACACAAGAACCAACGTTTCCAATGGCTAAGTGTCAAAATTGATTCCTTCTACTCACTTGCATAATATGAACGAGGATCAGAGTCAGGATCGAACTAATCGGCTGTTGCAGGAGGACATGCAATTGGATGGTTGGGGGGAGATGTTGGGCCCTGGAAATGCTCCTTTTTGACAATACCTATTTCATCATTTTTCCCAGTTACACCCTACTTTCATAAACCATATACATGCCTTTTTACAGATTAATCAGCAGTCCTGACAAGGTATACATCATTATTGTTCCATTTAATTAAATGCCTAATATTGTTATTGTTATGAATTCTAGCCTTCGATTTATGCTAACTTGTGTTGATTTCATTAAGTTAAGATCAAAGCACAGGTGTATCAGTCGCAATGCCTTGGGAAAGAATCATACGTGGTGCCAGCTGTTACTCTTCTGATTTGATTCCTCATATTTCAAGGGACAACGCATCTCTCCACGTGAAGCTATAATAGGTCACTGGAACATAGTATAGCTGCGACAGACAGGACACCTCCCAATTTGATAAACCATTGATCCATTGACTGCCAGTGTAACAACATCCTTCATGATTAACAGCCTCATTCATTATGGCTATAACAGCTTAGCTGTAACTATGCAACACGAAGATCATAGATCTTCATTGCTGCATGAAATTAGTGGATCACGAACTGTATTTTGCATGTATAAATATGGGAAGGCTTTCAAAGTCTAGGGTTGGATAATTATCATTTTGTACGGGCTGTAATAGAGGCTGGTACTGTGGATTACCATCTTTTAATGAAGAGCAAAATTATTTCCATTTCTGTGTCTTAATTCATGGTAGTCCATGGCGTCTCTATTAGAAGGCCAAGGCCCACCTTCTCACAGAGATTGCCGAGTTAAGTAGGTATTTAGATTAACTCATTTCATGTTGTGTGTTGTGGAATTGCATTAGGTGTATTTCTGATAGCTGCAACATAGATTTATGATTGCATTCTTTATTGGTAGTTTATTCTTTTCATTACGAATAAATCCAATTCCTTTCAGTATTTATGCTTCCTAGGATTTTCAATGATTATCAATTTAGAGTTGAAGTTTATTTTATAATTCTGGTTGCTGTTGTATCTTTAGTTGAATTCATAGATTAGGCAGATTATGATTGAGTTACAGTAGTTTATGGATGAATCATTTTGGTAAAGATTGAATACTGTAGTTTGATAATTATAGGATTTAACTTCTTGCAAAAGTAATCTAGTTCATTTCTATTCTTAGATCAGTAACTGCTAGGTTTATTTCTATAAGAAGGTAGTTGCACTTTGAATTCCTAGATGTATGAGTTAGATTAGTTTTCTTTATGGAATGACTTTGGCTGAGTAGATAGGTAGGATTATTATCTCCATTCAATTAATCAACTACTTGAAATGTGTATGCATAGATTGTGCTTATTCCCATTGAAATAAAAGACTTCCCTAGGTTTGACAATTTATATTGAGCATCCTATGTGTTAGTTGTAATTGATTAGCATATAGGGTGACCAACACCTTCTATTGCCAAAAACAGACATTTACAGAAAAAAAACCCAAGCCCTCCCATTTACAGATTTTCATTAGGAGAATAGTTTTTCTATGGGTTATCTAGGGTAAGGCAGTTCCTTCCATTCACACTGATCTAAGCACATATCTTCCCAAGCGACTCCGTCAAAATCGCCTATCTTTCCGATTTCACGCAGCTGCAACACCGCTAACTATGGCTTATTTCTCTTTACCGCAGTTGCAACACCTTCAAAAGTGCCCTTTTTTCCTATTTCAAGCAGCTGCAAGACCTCCAAAAGTGCCTATTTTTTCTATTCCAAGCAGTTGCAACACCTAAATTTGTCCATTTTTCCTATTTTGAGCAGCTGCAACACCTCCAAAAGTGCCTATTTTTCCTATTTCAAGCAGCTGCAACACCTAAATTTGTCCAATTTTCCTATTTCGAGCAGCTGCGACACCACCAAAAGTGCCTATTTTTCCCATTTCGAGCAGCTGCAACACCTAAATTTGTCCATTTTTCCTACTTTTGGAAACTGCGACTCCGCCAATTCCTCATTGAATACTCATTATTTATTTTCTCATCGGTATCAGCGCTCTCCATCGGTATCAACGCTCTCCAACAGTTGTCTATTTTTCCTATTTCGAGCAGTTGCGACACCTCCAAAAGTGCCTATTTTTCCTATTTCAAGCAGCTACAACACCTAAATTTGTCCAATTTTCCTATTTTGAGCAGCTGCGACACCTCCAAAAGTGCCTATTCTTCCTGTTTCAAGCAACTGCAACACCTAAATTTGTCCATTTTTCCTACTTTTGGCAACTGTGACTCCACCAATTCCTCATTGAATACTCATTATTTCTTTGCTCATCGGTATCAACGCACTCCATCAACGCTCTCCATATGGTCTTGTTCATTGTTGAAATGGCTATCTAGCCATGCTCTTGGTTTTTCTTATGGTGATCAGATAAGGAAAATATCAACCTGCCAAAATAGAAGAAAAATGTTATTTTGCATACTAAAGACAAAGGAAAAATGGCTAAGTGTTGTAGAGGGGCTAAGTGATGCCCGCAAGGTTGATTCCCGTAATAAGGATATTGATGCCCGCATGGCATTGCATGGCATAGATGATGATGTGGCATGAATTTGAAATCATTGTTGCATTATGAATCAGTCTGGAGAGATACAACAAATTAGTGAAAATCAAGAAATTGTCTAACTACGGGAAAATTCGTCCAACTTTTTTACTATTTTAGAGAACATGAATGAAGGACAACTATATGCAATTAATAAGATGAATCTACATTATATGCAATGACAAAACACTTTTCACTTTTTAAGTCAATAATTTTCACTTTTTTTAGAAAATACGGCTTATATTATAAATAAAAAAAATATTTACACAGCAATATGCATTACCTCAATGCAATCAGCACTGCAATTAGATCAGATTGTCTTTGCTGAATCTTACTAGTGCAGTTGATTTTTAAGGAATCTGTTGGTTAAGCAATTCAGAGACATCTTGGCCAAATCCTTTCAATGGATTTGGCCTCGACAGTAAACTTCAATTTAACAGATGCAGGGGACGCATTCGTCCTGTCCTCTTAATCAATTCACTCGCTCATTACCAATAATTGCAATGTTATGCAATCACGGCTCTATCCCAACCAATAATAACATACAGATTTTGATAAATGGATTTCTTGAAAGATTCAAATACAGAAACATACTCCATTTTAAATCAACATTTCTACCATGAAGGCGCATTGCAAGCAATTCAAACGCATTTGGACTGACATTCAATCTTGCAGAAAAAACCATTTCAAAGACACATTGAGTTACAGAGATCGTACACAGAGGTTTCAAATTTTAAATCAGCATAGACAATCAGAAATCAACCAGTGAAAAGAAGAATACATACGTCTGCAATCTTGACTTTCATCTAGCAATCATATCATAACATAATTCTCCAAGAATAGGGATCTGTGTTATAATGTAAATCATATCAAACCCGACATTCTTAGTTATATGTTCATATCATCATAATTCATTATGAAGAGTCGTTTTCAATCCAATTTAAACTAATATTCAAATTTATCACATTACCCTAAGTAATTTTACAAAGAGTACTATGACAAATTCAAAGGAATGGTTAAAGTATGCATTAGCAGATACATTCTTAGCATCATGCATTATCAAAAATCAACTTTTTAAAACCAGAGAATGGTACTTACAGTTACTTAAAACACAAAAATACACTTATCATGACTGTGATATGGAAGAATAATCCTTTGGGAATACTAAACACCATTCCAATACTTTTTTTTTTTGGAAGTAAGGAGATTTTGCATTATATTAAAAGGAGGAATTACAAAAGGAGCAATCTGTCTGAAGCTTGGAATTGTTCATCAAAACAGACACACACCCTCGTGGCACATTTGAAGGCTATTTCTACAGTAACCGAGATGAACCTTCTACCCGAACAGACAAAAAACCACAGAATTACCAAAAACAACATAACCAAATACTTTATTCCCATAGGCTCGCAGGCCAAATAGCATAAATACAAACACCCAAGCATAATAGACACCCCAGCTTCATAACCACTGATACATAAGATAAATGTTAAACCAGCTAGCCCCAGACCCCCCAAATAAACACCCACCCACCCAGACATCATTGAACTATATACGGAGCTTCTAGAGAACTCCCCAGATGGCGAAAGCTGGAAGAAGAAGCAGCACATGGAGGAGGTTGAAGCGCCATGGCAGACAGACGGAAATCAAGCTTCCGGTGAATCGCGCGACACTCTTCAAAGAGAAGCTGCGCATGGTCATCTCTGAGAGGATGCCTATCACGAATGGCATAGACAACCACGTTTTTAATCATCCAAAACAACGCAACAGTGCGCTTGTAAAGACTAATGCACCCAGCCGTGTTTCCAGGATCAATGATCCAGTTCTCCAACTGCTTACGCTCTCCCACCAGGGTTTCCCTACTCAGACAATCCCACCATTGTTGTTCATAGTCATTGATGTCCCTCTGGATTTCCAAGGGGATATTAAGAGCGAAGGAAGTTGCCTCCCTAGGCGCCCACTGAGAGGCATGAGACAGACCACCACCTAGCTCCCCCGGAGAATCCCCACACCCTCTCTTCCTATTGCGACTGGAATTATCTCCAACCTCACGACGAAAGTTAATATCTTGTGGCTCCTTCATCCTATCACCAGAGGCTTTCTCCATAATCAACCAGATTACCAAAACTTGCATGCATGCAGAAAACCAACAATGACGATCACGGTTGCCACCTTGAGCCTCCATATATTCTCTCCTGCCACCGATTGTTATGATGAATCAGGTACATCTTAATAACTCTTAATAACTGAAGGAGGTACATCTTAATAACTGAAGGAGGTACAGTTATTAATAACTCTTATTTTATTCCGTCATTTCCCCCATCGAAGAACTGCGAAGGGGGATGAAAAGACAAGAGTTAAAGGTCGATGTAGACAACTGCAAAAGGCCAGAGTTACCGTCAGCATGATGTCTTCTCACATGAAAAACCATCATTGTCAAATCATCCCACATATAAGAGCAGGCGTCCATCCCGAAAAAATGCTTCTGTCAAATTGTCCCACGTATAAGAACACTGCTCCCGTGGTTGGCCAGCAGATCAGCTTGACGTGGGAGAAGGAAAGCGCTACGCCACTTTGGAGAATGATCAGCAGCCATGTGGAGAATGATCTTGGAATCACCTTCCACGATTAGAGGGGTCCTTGGTGAAGACCTTGATCTAGTTTGGCAGCATTATTAGACTCTATCCCCAAAAACCCAATTTTGAACCCGAGCATGGGGTCCAAGAAGCCCTAAGAGGATGCTCGGCACAAATTGTGTGTTGAAGAAAATGCCAGTAGCACATGGGGATATTGTAGGCTACTATTTTGTCTACTAAACCATGGTCTCAGTTTGTCCAAAGACCTGACAAAACACTGGTTTACGGAAATTAGACCAAGCCTAGGAGAAGATAAAAAATTGTCAAAGTATGGTAAAATCTGCCTAATTGGCCTTAGGGAAATGCCCACCACAGCTCATAGGATGATGATAAAGATATTCCGAGGGTGTGGATCTCCAACCCCCCCCCAAAAGACCAAAAGTCCAACAATACTTTTGGGGGGTCTTTCCAACCCCCCCCCCAAAAGTCCAAAAGTCCAACAAGACTTTTGGGGGGGTCTTTCCAAACCCTCCCCAAAAGTCCTATTGGACTTTTGGGGGGCTTTTTTAAAAACCGCCCCCAACAGTCAAATTCTAAGTATTTTTTAGAGGGGTTCTTAAGGACCGCCCCAAAAAGTCAAATTCTAAGGACTTTTGAGGGGGGTTCTTAAGGACCACCCCCAAAAATCAAATACTAAGGACTTTTGAGGGGGGGGTTTACGGATTGCCACCAAATACCTTTAAAAAACGTTTTTTTTTTTGGGGGGGGGGGGTTAGCAAGACCACCGCAAGCCACTTTTAGGGGGTCAAATACTTTTTGGGGGGGTTTTTCCACAACCGCCCCCAAAAGTATTGAAAATTGGACTTTTGAGGGGGGGGGGCGGGGGTTAACCAACCGCCGCCAAAAGTATTAAGAATTGGACTTTGGGGGGGTTTTTACTAAACTGCCCCCAAAAATCCTGACAATTGGACTTTTTAGGGGGGTTTTTTAAAACCGCCCCCAAAAGTCCAATTTTCGGGACTTTTGAAGGGGGTTTTGAAGAACCGCCCCCAAAGGCCTAAACAAATTTTTTGGGGGGGTTTTAGCAAAACCGCCGCAAGCCAAAACCGCCACCAAAAGGGTATTTTGTTGTAGTACATGCTCTCAATATGTGGAGACATTATTTGATGGGAAGAAGATTCGAGCTTAGAACAGACCACATGAGCTTGAAGTATTTGTTTGATCAACCAAACTTGAATGCTAGGCAAGCTAGATGGATGGAATTTCTTTGCGAATTTGATTTTGAAATTAAGCATGTAAAAGGGAAGGAGAATAAGGTTGCAGATGCTCTTAGCAAAAAAATTCATGTTGCAGCATTAAGTGTGTGTAAATCATATTTGAAGACAAGAGTTATTGAATCCCAAAACGGGGATGAAACTTGCATTCAAATTAAAGAAAAGTTGCAGTAGGGTAATGTGGATGAAGCATGCGCAAGATATCAATTAGGTGATGATGATGCTCTCATTTATCATGGTACCATACTATACATTCCAGATAGTGCAGGTTTGAAGAAGCTTGTAATGGATGAGATACATCAAATGCCATATTCTGGACACCTGGGATATCAGAAAACTATAATAGCAGCAAGAAAGCAATACTTTTGGCATGGTATGAAGAAGGACATAGCTGAGTACATTTCTAGGTGTCAAAAGTGCCAGCAAGTCAAGGCAGAGCACCAACATCCAGTAGGATTGTTGCATCCCTTACCCATTCCAGAGTGGAAGTGGGAAGTGATCTCTATGGATTTTATAACAGGTTTGCCCATGATAGTGAAGAAGCATGATTCAATCATGGTTGTGGTGGAAAAGCTATCGAAGGTATTGTTATCACCTAAACTGTAGTTACCCCTATGGATGGATCCAGTCATGGATGGCAATAGGGAAGGGAAACTCAAAAGGTGCAACCACGATCACCTCGACCTCCAATATATGGTTGTCACGCCAGTCGAGGCAACCTTCACTTTATGTTATCTAGCCCAGACAACAAAGGGGGAGACCCGATCTACTCCCGACAGGAGAGATCAAAACCAAGACACCAAATCAGGGTATTTCCAAGTGAAGTTAGGTGTATGGTTTATCCTAGACCTAAGGATGAAGTCACAAGTCAAGTGAGGGGTTCAATAGATGTAGCTTTGGTTCATAGTTGATGTGAGAGTGACTTACAATGTTTAAAGTGAGATCTAGGGCTAGTGTACTAGGTCAATGTCAAAAGATCCACTGCCTTGGGAACCGTGTCCAATGCAGGGTTGTTTAGGGGTCAGATTGGGGCTAACTAGTACATGAGACAATCTTGACCATGGTTCATGATGTCTTCAAAGGTATAGTTCACCATGCAAAAGTCAAACCACAAGTCAATCCAACAATCTAGGAGAGTGGGTTGTCTTGGAGATAAACCAGTGCCTTGGGAATTGGGAAGTGGAGTCAAAGTAGGGTTATGGATCTATAATTTCGTGGCAATCCACCAGTTAGATCTTAGTAGATCTGAGTTTAAGTGTTCCAAGTGGTCCAAAATGGGGATTAAATCCCTTAAAATGTGGAATGGGACCCACAAGGTGAATTTCAGGAAAGGGACAACCTGGGTGTATGTTATTTGATGTGTAGATGTCAAATCAAGTGAAATCTCAAACACCCATCAACTAGATCTAGGTCAACTTGCTCAAATGATGAAGTGCGCCTTCCTTGGGAGAAGCTAAGTTGGCTTGGGAGAGGGGTCAAATGGAAGCCAATCCACACCAAACTATAGATCCGGGATGCCTTGGATGCTATAGAGGTGGGTTTTCAATATCATGCCCAACAACCCACTAGATCTAAGTAGATCTGAGAAAATGTAAAATGAGGGTTTTGAAATATTTAGGGTTTTAACAATTTATGAGTTATGTCAATGGATTGGATAAAGGAAAGAGAAAAAAACCTGTGGATCTTACCTGGATAACCTTGTAGATGCCTTGATGATGATGATCTATGCAATCCCGATCAATTTGGAAGCTTTGAGGTAGTTTCTATGCAAATCGATTTTGTCCAAGAAGCCAATGCGCCCTCTCTCCTGCACAACAAACGTCAACAATATCAGATTTGATGCATCAAGAGATAAGACTAATGCCACAAAAGAAGTAACAGAAAGATAGCATAGATCACAATGATACTAATGATAACCCCCTGATACAAGCGAATGCCAAGAAAGTCGATTTGAAGAAGCCTTGCAAAATCGCCCTTGTTGAAGTCGCCCTCCTGTAGACAAACAATGATTTCCAAAAGATAGATCTTACCACAATTTCCAAATGCTAGGTTGCAATAGACTTTCTAATCACCATCTAAGAACACCAAATGCAAAGGAGACCACAAGAATTTCCACAAGAATATTTTTCTATACCAATAATCCAAGAGCCAAAGACCCTTTACAATGAGAGGCTCTCTCCTTTAAATAGGAAGGAGAGGCACTAAAACCCTAACCACTTTTTGAATGAGTGGCTAAGATTAAAAGATACAAATGTCTAATCAATGGTTGAGATGAGCTCAACAATATAATACATGGATCACACATAAAATATAACATAAGTGGACAAAGTCGACCTAGGAGAGGGGAATCCCACCAAATCATGATGACAAAATATCATAAGAGGCTCATGGTGGGTCCAAGGGGTAATTTTATCCCTCCTTGGTCAATCCCCATGGCACAATAACCAATAAATAATCATGAAAGTACCAAATCGTGCCTCCAAGGTGAAGTCGTGGTCCTCAAAAGACCCCAAAAATCCACAGAAAGTGCCATAAGTGATGGATGCGGGCTCCGATGAAGCTGAAACTGCTGGAGGAGGTGTGGAAGGTCCCGATCTATCATCACTGATCATCCCATGCCATAACTTTGCCTCAGTAGCCCAAATCGATTTCCTCAATAGCCATTTCTACCAATCCTGAAATGCCTCGGGAAACGTGAAACTGCCCAAACTGCCTCCTGGAGTAATGGCGCTGTCAAGGTGAGGGTACCAATGTGTCCGGGAGGGGGGTAATATGGTAAAAACAAGTGGCTGGACCACCCCCTCCATCATCAGCGCCCTAGGTCAACCGGATAAAAGTCATCTCTGCTCCGACAGGGCCTCCAATAGACCGAAACTGCACTAGGACAGCCTACTGAGGCTAAATCATCACTGTAAGTGCCCGGAACTGAAAACAAACTGTCCCATTGGACTCAGAAGGTCCAAATCCATCCAAGATGTGTACTCATACACCATATGAATCTCTGCATGATCAAAATAAATATCCAATGTACCGGAACAAGGCCAATAATAATGATCTGTAAATGACCAAACACTGCTGTATCCCAAGAATCATCATCATAACCCTGTAGCTGCTGCATAGAATCATCCTGTATGTGTACATGGACCATATATCATCTATCCATATCATCATAAGGTCCAACATCTCATGTCCCATGGTCCTCCATGGTCAAACTAGGTCTAACCAAGACCAAATACAACTCAGACTATCATCCATAGCTGCTGCAAGGTGTCAAGGTTAATACATGCTTTACAATTTATTCAAATAGCTTCTATAACACAGAGTAATCATGACTGGCGATCTAAATCCAAATATATAGTGTCGTTAGTTATTATTATTACTCAGACTTAGACTTTCAGGACCATACTCACTTCATAGTTGTGATCAATTTGCTAGTGAAGGGTGAAGGCTGAAATAAATGGCTAGGCTAAGGGATGACTTGACTAACTTGACTTTGTGACACTTTGGCAAGGGAAAGGGAATACACACCATAGTATATACTGAATGAGCAATAACACAGGGAATGGCGGTGTCTCACAAATGGATGAGTTGTTTAAAGAGGGTTTATTCACCTTCACAGATGCGCACAATCCATAATACAAACAAGGCCAGCAATTGTTTAGATATAACATTTAAGTTCCATTGCTTTTTGGGCCTGAGGTTTCCATAGCCTTGATCTATGTGTGTTTACAAACACATTGCATAGATTTACATTTATTTTTAGGCTTTCTGCTGCAGTTGTGTTTTTAAAGGCACTTGTTTACCTGAGCACTTCTAGGTGTGTCATGGACAACTTGTTTACCTAGGTATTTATTTTTCCAAAAGATATAACATTTTATTTTTCATGGCCATTTTCAATTGGCATTTCTTTCACATACAAGATATAGCATTTCATTTTTCAGATTTTGTATTCATGGCAGCACTAAAAGTTTCAGGTTTAGCCAACACAACTTTAGTGACTAGGGGGAATTCTCAAGTAACTCCAACTCACCATAGGTAAGTTTTGTCACCAACTCAGAGCCGAAACACAATAAACAGGGAAGCTCATCCAATACAGAGGCTACAATGGGGAAAGGTCCTCCATGCCACTAGTCAAGTAGTAAGTCAGGGTGATAATCTAAAAGGTAGGCCATGGATGGATGAAGACAATGAAAAGATGAAGCCAACACTAGCAAGCCAAGGTATGGTTGAATGATCACCTCTATTCTCCCTAAGGAGGGTATATACCAATGAGTATGAATAGTGAACTTCTAAGTCTGATCAGGGACAGTAATATATATATAATAGGTCAACCAGGTCCAAATATCTATATGATCGCCAGATCATGACACTAAGTGCTAAGACATGCTATAAGAATAAGTATAAAAGCAATCTAACCATAATACCATGATATACCTGCTGAGTCATATACCTGAAAGCTCATCAACCTGTACCATCATCTGTCCTCTGAGACTGCTGCTGTAACTCTGGGCACTACTGTCTGCTCTGTACCAATGGCATAATGGCTATATCGGGCATCTCTCTGAGTGTCCTGAAACTCAGTCATGGCATGGGGAATATAACTGCTGTCCACAATCTGATAGTGATCCAATATAAATGCTCATGTCGGCGTCTCAAATGCAAGGGAACTGGATGAATAGTGTAATGGCATCAGAAAAATAATGTATGGTAGCCCGGCTACTATATATGTGATAACATCTGGCTCCGGCTGGGACAAGTGCTCTGCTGAAATGAGCGCTTGAGAACCTCATAATCTCTGGTCCTCGAACTCTGCTACTCGAATCCACGATCCAGCACTCTACCATTTCATTTCCAGCTTTTATTCTTGCAACCTATTTTCTGCATTCACAAACATCTAAACAAAATACCTCATGCCGCATGTGTGGGAAAAATAATAAAATCAACTGAAATGAAATCTATTCTATGTCAGAAATATAAACGCATAAAATATAAATGCAGAAAGTAAATTAAACTACTAACATAATTTGCAAAATTTGAGTTTTATTGTGCAGGAAAAGAAAAAGTGACAGGTACTCAGTTAAACTAGGAGCTTACAAAGGAGCTTAGAGACTAAGAAGGTGCCAGACTCAATGGCTGAAAAGACTAACTACTGCCTAAGTAGGCTTATTTGGTTTCCTACCTACCCTACTCTACCAGGCAATGCAAGCGGAGAAATCCCAACTATGTGGGATCAGGGATGTGATCCCTCAAGTCCCTCTGATGGACAGGATATAAAATACGTCGTCCACTACAAGTGGTCAGAAAGCACATGCCATCAATGCATCGCTCTACTGTGAAAGGTCCAACCCATAAGTCATCAGCTTGTCCCGATCTTATATGCAATAAATGGTTGGGAATGATGACTTGACTTCCTGTATGAAAATTATTTCTATTGACTGACTCAGGAATAACTCCAATGTTACGAATAGGCATGGGATGGATTTCAGCAGGGTTTTGCGGTTGAGGTGTGACAATTCTCGAGTTTCTTCTAGAAGGAACTGCATCAATTCTGGGTGGACCACCCTCTAAGGAAATAGCAACTGTGCCAACAAGGACTTCCCTAACTTCCCTTCTTGTTTCTTGGGTTACCTCATTTGGCTCTTCCCCATGGGGAGACACAATTCTTTTAACAACCTCACCTACAGTCAAGAAGTCTCTATGTTCTTCCAAGGGAGGTGGCTCTTTAAATATGACAGTGTTATGACTAGAACCTTCCCCTGAAGGAACAGGAATGACCATGTTTTCCAGTCTGGGAGAAACTGACTCAGAATAAAATGTGGAGGAAGTAGGAATGTGAGAAAGATCATGAGTATGCTGACTAGATGACTCGGATGGTAGGAGGAAACTAGGGATATGCGGATATGTAGATAAAGCATGGCTTTGAGGCTCTGAAGGAGTTTGAAAAATAGCAAGGTTATTTAAATTATAGTCTCCTTCAGGAGCATCATTAATTAGGGCATCCTCTTCCCAACCTAGAGAGTTATCATGGACTTGAATAAGGCTACCATCTTCTAGAGATAAATGAGATAAAGAATCTTCTGTATCGGAATAATAAGTGGCTTCAGGCTCTTCATTTGTTTCAACCCTAGTAGATGTTGCAAGATTGTTTTCCCATGGGTAAATAGGTGCAAGCCCTTGGCCTTCTCTCTCTCTATTATGATCGGTCAAGGCAAACCACTCGCTGACAGTGAAAGGAATTCTTTCTCCCCTCCTAATATCATCAAACTCATCTTCATGTATTGGGTTTTCAATGTTCTCTTCATTGTGTGTTTGCTCATGAAGGTTTTCTATTGGGGGAATTTGTTCTATGCTTTGATCATCAAACAAACTCTCATCTCTTCCTAGATTTCTTATGCCATCCTCAACCCCTTCAAGTGTGTGATTTTCTATAGCAGGTTCTTGAATGGTTTCATTGTTTTGTTCGTGATTTTGGGGTTGATTTTCATGTCCTCTCAATTCATCTATTTCCTCAACAAAATCATTTCTAATTATTTCAATCATTTGCTTGTCTTCCCAAAAAGAATCAGAATCTTCCATGACCATACACATACTTTGATCAACTTCATATAATTCATCCTCATCTTCAACAAGGTTAGTTTTGGCGTTATTTAACAATTCATCCCCGTATGTGTTTTTCAACCCTTCATCAAAAGATTCAACATGCTCATTATAACAAGGCTCTCTGTTAACCCGAATCAAAGCTCCATCAGGGTTGGGAACACAAATAAATGATAAATCCATCATAAGGTATCCACCTAGGCCAGCTGCCCATTTTCTAGATAAAAGCATTCCATATGCTGGGGGTAAGTCAATGACAACTACATCCATCATAGTAGAAATGTCTGAACATGCGAAAAGATCAGCTCTAAGGTTTTTGATCAAACCATAAGATGGCACTCGTCGGGAATCTATACCACAGACATTTCCATAAGGTCTAGTCACTTCAAGTCCCATTTCCTTCATAACTTGTAAAGGCATAACATTCATCGCTGCTCCAGAATCCAACATACAATTATGAAGGAGCATGTTTTGAATGTGCAAGGTGAGGTAAAAGGGGGAGTGACCACCGCTTTTTCTTTCATAAATGGCTGAATGGATGTTTATTGGTGGATCCTTCTCTGTTTCACTAGGTTGTGTTCCACTAAGCTTTTGGATATGACATGACTCTAGGACCGGTTCAGGAGTTTTCTCTTGGCCAATACCATTGAAAAATTCCTCTACTTGGCATCTAACAGAGGGCACCTTCATTAATTCAGTGACAGGGATGTTACACATTATCTTGCTTAGCTCTTTCTTCATATCAATCTTAAGATCATAATCATCTATGGCAAGATCTTCTTTTTCCTTTTTATCTTCATCAATCTTTTTATGTTTATCAAGGAAAGAAGGCTGGGAGGTAGTTCCTCGTTTGTAGATTTGATACTTTGGTTGCTCTTTAGGTTTTGGGAGTTCTAAGGCACAACATGTGGAGCTAGGTTCTTCAATAATATCATCTTCTTGCTCCCATGGCTCTTCTTCTAAAAGAATTCTTCCAAAGTCTTCATCATAAGATAAGTCATTTATAAAGTTGATGTTTTCTGGTTGGTCATCATGGTCAATGGTGTCAGAGGGTATTTCTTCTTCTTCATCACACCAATTGACTTCTTTCTTTTCAGAATTTTCTGGGTACTCAGGTCGTCGTCTATCCCTATCCCCATCAGGCCTTCTATTATTATTCCAGTAAGGTTTAGGGCCATAAGGATTCCTATGTCTCTCAGGGTCATTCAAACTTGCCACATTCTTAGTTAGGACAGTTAATTGTTTCATCATTTCTTGCATGACTTCTAAAGTGTCCTTGGTTTCCTTTGGCGCACTCACAGGTTCCTTTGGTTTTCGGAGTCTAGGGTCAGATCTAGAAGTGGATGGGGTAAATTGATCGAAAAAGTTTTGTTTCCCCATAGATGCTACATTTTGCTCAGCCATCTTAGCATTTGATTGAGCGGTCTTTAAGTCATTTGGGTTTTTATCCTTTAGCTGATAACCAACCCATCCCTCAAAAGCATTTAAGTAGTGAATCACAACTGCTTGGTCTTTTGGTCTAATTTCTTCAGGGATAACAGCTACAGTCTTGTCAAATCTTATGTTAAATTCATGGACTGTTTCATTTTCTCTCTTCTTAATGTCAAAAAGTTGGTGCAAGAGAAATTTTCCATCTAACTTTCGGGACCACTCACTGTTTAGCTTGTTGACAAAATTGTCATACCCATCAATGGATGAGGCAGGAAACCTGTCAAACCACTTCCTAACATCTCCTTCCAAGGATGCCAGGAGACCCCTCATGAAAACATCTTCCTCAGATGCTCCATATGCTTCCATGTGTTCCCAAACTTTATCAATGTGGTCTTCAATTGATATAGTGGATACTCCATCAAATCTGGGAACCTTTTCAAAATACTTTTCAGGCATGTCATGGGGTGCACCCTGGATTTGGGAAAAGTCTAAAGGAGATGGTTTTGCTTTTCTTCCAAAAATCCTAGGAGCTTGTGGTGGAGGAACATTCTGGTTTCCCGGGTTTGTTCCGGCCATTGGACTTAGTAAGTTTGTGTTTAAGTTTGAACTAGGAGATGAGGGAGGAACCGACTTAATCAAAGGGGATCCTGAAGTTCTGTTTGGAGAATCGTTAACCAATTTCCAAAGGAAGTTCGATGGTTGTGCTTTAGGATCTCTTTTACGATATGTAATTGGGGTTCCTTCAACTTGATCTAAGTTTACTTTACTTCTCGTGTTGTAAGGATGTAAATGAGATCGCTCCTCAGCGGAGTCACGATTGGGAGTCGCCAGGTAGATTTAACTCTTCTACCAAGATATGTGTCGGTGTATAT
The DNA here is from genome assembly GCA_027924585.1 of Larix kaempferi. NCBI lineage: Eukaryota > Viridiplantae > Streptophyta > Pinopsida > Pinales > Pinaceae > Larix > Larix kaempferi. The sequence continues at coordinate 1,677,477 of BSBM01000687.1, read as the reverse complement.
GCAGGAAGGACTAGGGCAAGCTATTGCCTCCCTGGCAACGGCGCCAAAATGTTAGGCAAAGAGAAAGGGGAGGAGAGCTTTAACAAAAATAATATGTCGGACCAAGGTAAGCCTATTGCGTCCCCGGCAACGGCGCAAAAATGTTATCACCTAAACTGTAGTTACCCCTATGGATGGATCCAGTCATGGATGGCAATAGGGAAGGGCAACTCAAAAGGTGCAACCACGATCACCTCGACCTCCAATATATGGTTGTCACGCCAGACGAGGCAACCTTCACTTTATGTTATCTAGCCCAGACAACAAAGGGGGAGACCCGATCTACTCTCGACAGGAGAGATCAAAACCAAGACACCAAATCAGGGTATTTCCAAGTGAAGTTAGGTGTATGGTTTATCCTAGACCTAAGGATGAAGTCACAAGTCAAGTGAGGGGTTCAATAGATGTAGCTTTGGTTCATAGTTGATGTGAGAGTGACTTACAATGTTTAAAGTGAGATCTAGGGCTAGTGTACTAGGTCAATGTCAAAAGATCCACTGCCTTGGGAACCGTGTCCAATGCAGGGTTGTTTAGGGGTCAGATTGGGGCTAACTAGTACATGAGACAATCTTGACCATGGTTCATGATGTCTTCAAAGGTATAGTTCACCATGCAAAAGTCAAACCACAAGTCAATCCAACAATCTAGGAGAGTGGGTTGTCTTGGAGATAAACCAGTGCCTTGGGAATTGGGAAGTGGAGTCAAAGTAGGGTTATGGATCTATAATTTCGTGGCAATCCACCGGTTAGATCTTAGTAGATCTGAGTTTAAGTGTTCCAAGTGGTCCAAAATGGGGATTAAATCCCTTAAAATGTGGAATGGGACCCACAAGGTGAATTTCAGGAAAGGGACAACCTGGGTGTATGTTATTTGATGTGTAGATGTCAAATCAAGTGAAATCTCAAACACCCATCAACTAGATCTAGGTCAACTTGCTCAAATGATGAAGTGCGCCTTCCTTGGGAGAAGCTAAGTTGGCTTGGGAGAGGGGTCAAATGGAAGCCAATCCACACCAAACTATAGATCCGAGATGCCTTGGATGCTATAGAGGTGGGTTTTCAATATCATGCCCAACAACCCACTAGATCTAAGTAGATCTGAGAAAATGTAAAATGAGGGTTTTGAAATATTTAGGGTTTTAACAATTTATGAGTTATGTCAATGGATTGGATAAAGGAAAGAGAAACAAACATGTGGATCTTACCTGGATAACCTTGTAGATGCCTTGATGATGATGATCTATGCAATCCCGATCAATTTGGAAGCTTTGAGGTAGTTTCTATGCAAATCGATTTTGTCCAAGAAGCCAATGCGCCCTCTCTCCTGCACAACAAACGTCAACAATATCAGATTTGATGCATCAAGAGATAAGACTAATGCCACAAAAGAAGTAACAGAAAGATAGCATAGATCACAATGATACTAATGATAACCCCCTGATACAAGCGAATGCCAAGAAAGTCGATTTGAAGAAGCCTTGCAAAATCGCCCTTGTTGAAGTCGCCCTCCTGTAGACAAACAATGATTTCCAAAAGATAGATCTTACCACAATTTCCAAATGCTAGGTTGCAATAGACTTTCCAATCACCATCTAAGAACACCAGATGCAAAGGAGACCACAAGAATTTCCACAAGAATATTTTTCTATACCAATAATCCAAGAGCCAAAGACCCTTTACAATGAGAGGCTCTCTCCTTTAAATAGGAAGGAGAGGCACTAAAACCCTAACCACTTTTTGAATGAGTGGCTAAGATTAAAAGATACAAATGTCTAATCAATGGTTGAGATGAGCTCAACAATATAATACATGGATCACACATAAAATATAACATAAGTGGACAAAGTCGCCCTAGGAGAGGGGAATCCCACCAAATCATGATGACAAAATATCATAAGAGGCTCATGGTGGGTCCAAGGGGTAATTTTATCCCTCCTTGGTCAATCCCCATGGCACAATAACCAATAAATAATCATGAAAGTACCAAATCGTGCCTCCAAGGTGAAGTCGTGGTCCTCAAAAGACCCCAAAAATCCACAGAAAGTGCCATAAGTGATGGATGCGGGCCCCGATGAAGCTGAAACTGCTGGAGGAGGTGTGGAAGGTCCCGATCTATCATCACTGATCATCCCATGCCATAACTTTGCCTCAGTAGCCCAAATCGATTTCCTCAATAGCCATTTCTACCAATCCTGAAATGCCTCGGGAAACGTGAAACTGCCCAAACTGCCTCCTGGAGTGATGGCGCTGTCAAGGTGAGGGTACCAATGTGTCCGAGAGGGGGGTAATATGGTAAAAACAAGTGGCTGTACCACCCCCTCCATCATCAGCGCCCTAGGTCAACCGGATAAAAGTCATCTCTGCTCCGACAGGGCCTCCAATAGACCGAAACTGCACTAGGACAGCCTACTGAGGCTAAATCATCACTGTAAGTGCCCGGAACTGAAAACAAACTGTCCCATTGGACTCAGAAGGTCCAAATCCATCCAAGATGTGTACTCATACACCATATGAATCTCTGCATGATCAAAATAAATATCCAATGTACCGGAACAAGGCCAATAATAATGATCTGTAAATGACCAAACACTGCTGTATCCCAAGAATCATCATCATAACCCTGTAGCTGCTGCATAGAATCATCCTGTATGTGTACATGGACCATATATCATCTATCCATATCATCATAAGGTCCAACATCTCATGTCCCATGGTCCTCCATGGTCAAACTAGGTCTAACCAAGACCAAATACAACTCAGACTATCATCCATAGCTGCTGCAAGGTGTCAAGGTTAATACATGCTTTACAATTTATTCAAATAGCTTCTATAACACAGAGTAATCATGACTGGCGATCTAAATCCAAATATATAGTGTCGTTAGTTATTATTATTACTCAGACTTAGACTTTCAGGACCATACTCACTTCATAGTTGTGATCAATTTGCTAGTGAAGGGTGAAGGCTGAAATAAATGGCTAGGCTAAGGGATGACTTGACTAACTTGACTTTGTGACACTTTGGCAAGGGAAAGGGAATACACACCATAGTATATACTGAATGATCAATAACACAGGGAATGGCGGTGTCTCACAAATGGATGAGTTGTTTAAAGAGGGTTTATTCACCTTCACAGATGCGCACAATCCATAATACAAACAAGGCCAGCAATTGTTTAGATATAACATTTAAGTTCCATTGCTTTTTGGGCCTGAGGTTTCCATAGCCTTGATCTATGTGTGTTTACAAACACATTGCATAGATTTACATTTATTTTTAGGCTTTCTGCTGCAGGTGTGTTTTTAAAGGCACTTGTTTACCTGAGCACTTCTAGGTGTGTCATGGACAACTTGTTTACCTAGGTATTTATTTTTCCAAAAGATATAACATTTTATTTTTCATGGCCATTTTCAATTGGCATTTCTTTCACATACAAGATATAGCATTTCATTTTTCAGATTTTGTATTCATGGCAGCACTAAAAGTTTCAGGTTTAGCCAACACAACTTTAGTGACTAGGGGGAATTCTCAAGGAACTCCAACTCACCATAGGTAAGTTTTGTCACCAACTCAGAGCCGAGACACAATAAACAGGGAAGCTCATCCAATACAGAGGCTACAGTGGGGAAAGGTCCTCCATGCCACTAGTCAAGTAGTAAGTCAGGGTGATAATCTAAAAGGTAGGCCATGGATGGATGAAGACAATGAAAAGATGAAGCCAACACTAGCAAGCCAAGGTATGGTTGAATGATCACCTCTATTCTCCCTAAGGAGGGTATATACCAATGAGTATGAATAGTGAACTTCTAAGTCTGAGCAGGGACAGTAATATATATATAATAGGTCAACCAGGTCCAAATATCTATATGATCGCCAGATCATGACACTAAGTGCTAAGACATGCTATAAGAATAAGTATAAAAGCAATCTAACCATAATACCATGATATACCTGCTGAGTCATATACCTGAAAGCTCATCAACCTGTACCATCATCTGTCCTCTGAGACTGCTGCTGTAACTCTGGGCACTACTGTCTGCTCTGTACCAATGGCATAATGGCTATATCGGGCATCTCTCTGAGTGTCCTAAAACTCAGTCATGGCATGGGGAATATAACTGCTGTCCACAATCTGATAGTGATCCAATATAAATGCTCATCTCGGCGTCTCAAATGCAAGGGAACTGGCTGAATAGTGTACTGGCATCAGAAAAATAATGTATGGTAGCCCGGCTACTATATATGTGATAACAGGTATCTCACTTTATTCCAGTCAAGTCCACTCACAAGGCTAATGACATTGCAAATATCTTCATCAGAGAGATATTCAGATTGCATGGATTGCCCAAGGCAATAGTTTCTGATCATGATACTAAGTTCACTTCCAATTTATGGAAAGGATTATTTTAGGAATTGGGAACTAAATTGAATTTCAGTATAGCATATCATCCTCAAACAGATGGCCAAACTGAGAGGGTGAATTAGATTATTGAAGACATGCTGAGAATGTATGTGATGGATAAACCATCCAAGTGGGAAGATTACCTACACCTGGTAGAATTTGCATACAATAATGGACATCATGCATCATTGGGAATGAGTCCATTTGAGGCATTGTATGGCAAAGGATGCAGGACTCCAGTGAATTGGGATAGTCCGGTGAACAGGGTAGTGCTTGGGCCAGAGATGATCAAGGAAATGGAGCAGGAAGTTGTTAAGATCAGGAAGAATTTAAAGGCATCTCAGGACAGGCAAAAGAGTTATGCAGATTTGAAAAGAGTGCATAAGGAATTTCAGATTGGGGATCATGTTTACTTGAGAGTGAAACCAAGGAAAAGTTCTCTCAAGTTGGGGAGTTGTGCCAAGTTGTCACTAAGATATTGTGGGCCATTTGAAGTCCTAGATAGGATAGGGCCAGTTGCATATAGAGTTGCATTTCCTGCTAACATAAGAGCTCATAATGTTTTCCATGTATCTTTGCTTAAGAAGCATGTACATGATCCTAATCATATGATTGATTGGAATGTGATACAGGTGGAACCTAAGGGAGAGTTCCAAGTAGAGTCTATGTGCGTCCTTGACAAGAAGGTCACTTTGCTCCGAAACAAAGCCATCGGGCAGGTAAAGGTCCAATGGGATCACCTTAGTCCCAATGAGGCTACATGGGAGCTGGAGGATGCCATGAGAGAGGCATTCCCATTTTTGTTCAGTTCTGAGAACACCGAGGACGGTGTTGTTCTAAGGGGGAGGGGAATGTAATACCCCATTTTGACCCTTATGAAATATTGGCTTTTTATGTAAATATTGTATACATGCGATATATGTTTCCCTAGCGTGGAGCTCAAGGCCAAGGCCCCGCTAGTGTATGTTCGTATTTTATTTAAAATGGACAAGCATTTGACATTTTGTTATCCATGTGCTATTAAGCCATGGGATATTGTAAATTGATGTAAATATTAATATTTCAATAAAATACAAAAACTGGCTATGGAAGCAACGAATGAGAAGGGGCCATGTGTATTCCACTAGGGAGTGGTGAGGGGGTTGTGGGGTTGAACCATATGCTTCCAAATGTCATCTTGTGAACTCATTTGACTTTCCTTGTTGATACATAACAAACTACCACCCCCGAAATGTATCCTAAATAAGGAATGGATTAGAAGTTAATTAAAATGTAATTAGTGTAGTTAATCACTTAAGGGAATTCCATCGGAAATCTTTTCCGACTGCATGTAGACCCATGTGAGGTAAAATGGCGTGGTTAACGATTTTGCATGGATAACGATGTGCGTTAGGTAAAAATTTTGAATTTTTCATGCGCAGTAGTAACCATCAGCGGATTTTTTGACCGCCCATTTCGATTTTACCCAGAACCTCCATCAGCTGATGTTTTGACCCATTTTGATTTTACCTAGAACCTCCATCAATGGATTTTTTGACCCATTTCGATTTTACCCAGAACCTCCATCAGCGGATTTTTTGACCCATTTTGATTTTACCCAGAACCTCCATCAGCGTATTTTTTGACCCATTTCGATTTTACCTAGAACCTCTGATCAAACTAGGTCGTCTGCCATGATTGACTTCACTCACAAGCCCTGTAAGATAACCCTGTGAACAAACCAGGTCCCTTGTTGAGAAAAACTAGCAAGATAACCCTGTGAACCATAGGTTGGTGGATCCCCTACATAAAAAAGAATCACTAATCAAATTAGATTGGACGTGATTCCAGATCAAACCAATTCGAATTGCATGGAAATTTTTTGAACAAAGGGTATAATGTTTTGTTTCATATATGGTTGTATTTCTGTTTGGGATTCATTTAATGAATGTAATTGCTGAAAATACATATTTTCATTTATATATTTTTATAAGGCTTGTATTTATTTTTTAATTTATGTTGTACAATTTCATATCACATGGGATGCGATTCCAGATCAAACCAGATCAGATTGCACCGAAATTTTCTGACCAAAGACAATGTATGATGGTGCAGGATAAGTTTGCCACTATCATTTGTATTTCTATTTGAGATTCTTTATTTTTATATCTTTATAAGGTTTGTAACATTCCTTTTCTAATTTCCATTGTACATGTTTTTTTCTAACCAGTCTGGCTATAACAGTTATTTACCAAATACTGTATATGCACAGTAATCAATTTTACCCCTAGTTTTTTTATGCATAAATCTTATAGGACCCGGAAGATTTTATTGTGTTGTGTATGCAATGCCATAACCCTGGTTACAAGGAGAAAATAAATTAATGGTTCTTACCAAAGGTTAGTGTAGCATTTATAATGTGCCTATAGATCTAGATTGTTTTTTTCACTGTTTATTTCCAATTCAGAGATCCCCTGTGTAACCTGTGTGGCCCCTTTGGGCATCTAGTCATGATTGCAGATTATAAATTTTCATAAATTTAATCATGTTCAGTACAGACCCTATTCCATTGCCACACAAATAACAGAAGCTTTTGCCTCCAGAAGTTGTGGAAGAAGCATTCCGAATACTTGCAGAAGAGGATGCTATACGAGAAAAACAACGACAAATGAAGCAACAATTATCTAAACAATGAAGGAAGTCACGACAATTATGTAAAATTGTTAAAAATGATTGTCGGAGTGACGATGAAATAGAGTCTAGCGGTAATGATGCTTAGGTCCAACTTAACAATATGCAAATACCTTATCAACTCCATTGTCACTCATCTATGCAGTGTGTTAGGGGAAAAGCTCCAAACTTTGATACTGTTGCCCTTCTTAAAGAAGAAAGTGGTTTAGAAGAGATCATTCTCTACAAAGTTATTGATGAGTCGCATACATGAAATGTAGAGTTGACAAACTTGGATCCTTGTGAGAATGATCCAATTCTTTACACTATTGGTACTAGTGGCACATGGACACGTAGTATAGATGATGTTTTGCCCATTATAATGGTGTATGCAGATGATAGTGGCAAACTTATGTTGCACCACCCTTCATTATCTGAAATAAAATCACAGTTATCTTCAATGTCATATGAATATCGTTCCACTGCAGTAATCAAGCGAGGGTTTTACATGGGATCTAGGTCAGATGTGACTCCCTTATTGGTAGATAATCATTTTATCAAGATTGGAAGAAAGAAATTCATTCAAATGGATGGGCTTCTGGTGCACAACACAAATCCATTTGATTTTACCATAAAGGAAGGCATGTATGTTCGTATTTATTATGAAAATTTGCCTGTTATTTCCGAAGAAGAGTCATTGAAAATTCCATATCCTGTGGAAGTGTTGAATTGTTTAGTAGATGTTTCTACTGGTGGAACATTCTGTTGGGTAAGAATTTTTGAATGTGAGTTGGATGTTATTGGTAGATGCCACCATATTCACCAAGGTGTGAATTTACATCCTCATGAGGTGTTCTATACAAAACAAGGTTTATTGATATCAACTGAAATCATTGATGGTGAGTATACATGTATCATTTAATTCATATTTTTCAGTTTATATCGCAATTTTTTTTCACCCAGGAAAAAAAACCCAATTTCTTGCTATTCATGTTTATGAATCAAAGAAAAATTACAGAAAACATAAGGTGCATAAGTTCCAAATAAAACTACCAGCTAGACTTTGTAGAGACTCTTTGTAACAGTCATTAGTTGTATGTTCTACTGGATAGAACATATTCCACATCAAATCATCAGTACATATTCATCACTATGCCTTATTGACTGAGACAAAAAAATATTAAAAGCTAGAAATGTACTAAACTGGGATTACCAATGCATTACCATCATGTATTCAAGTATTGCAGCCACATCGAATCCATCGCCACAATATCCATATTCTTTCCCACAAAATTTTCAACCACATAAGGTCTCGTAACATGATACGTAGTGAATCTTTTGTGGAAATTCCTTGTTCATATGAAAGTTTCATGGTTACTTTTGAGCTTATTGCAATGCATGCCGTACCTCCTGGGACTGTGAAGAAAAACAAATCACTAGAGTTCACCATAGAAGGCTATGCGAATCTTAAGGAGTATGTTTTCTATACATGGTCAACCTTTCCTGATAGATATCAGCTATCTTCAGGCTCAAGCAATGATAGTCAACCTGTTGGAAAATGGAGAGTGGGACCAACATTTAGATTTCGGTATTTGCATAATAGCCTACAACCTTGTGTGCAGGTGCACTTTTCATAGGATTCACACCAATGGGATCCTGTCCATCATTGTTATGCATTGGGGATGAGGACTGGTGCAACCCATTTGGAGATGTAAACATTATACCTATCATAAATATGGTGAATTGTGTATGAGAGATCTGTGGTGTAATATCTATGGTGAAATGTTTGAACTTTGTAATTTGAAGTTTTTATAAGTAAATATAAATCTGAATCTGGGGAAATCCAAATAGTCTTCTTTATGTGCTTGCTGAGATTGTTAGTGATTTAGTCCTGACCGTGCACTCTGATTTTGTAGCCTTGTAGTATTATCTATTGATCCTGCATGGCTGCATCACATGACATATTGATGTTGTGTTATCAATGGTTTTTGTTTTCCAAGGAAAAAATCTTTATCTTTGATATTTCAAAGTTTGAAATCAGAATATACATTTTTTAGCCTATGGGATCTTGAAAAGATACATATGCTCTGTCTTCAAACTGTCCTAATAGCTATTTATCCTAGTCTTCCATAATCAACAAAATATTTGGTGAATTCTATATGAGTGATATGTGGTGTAACATGTATGGTGAAATATGTTTTTTTTTCCCAGGAAAAAAATCATACTTTTCATTTTAGAGCAGAAATAGCATACATTCTATATCATCCTCTCCTTTACTGCCTTAGTCAAGATTATATTTTTCAGTAACTGATAGATAACATTTAGCCTATTTACATTTTGGCTTCCAAGCCTAAATATGTCAACAAGGATCACTGACCCAAGTATACATAATCAGCCATTTAGTTGCAGAGTAGGCTACTAAAAGAGGTTTTTGTCAAAAATGATTATGCATTCCTAGCTTGCATTTTTATGCTTATGGCTTGCATTTTACACCAAGTGTCCATAACAGTTAAAAAGGTTAAAATTGCACCTTTCATAGATCGATTGTGAGCATATGAGGTTAGGTTATATAAAATTAACACAAGGATAGTCTTCTCAATATATCTATCCATCCAATTTCCAAAACCATTTACTATAAAAATTTAATAGGAGGGGTTGGCTTGCATTTTTATTAATCTAGGTGGATATTTCATAAATACAAGACAACCATGTAGTGTTTATGCACAACATGCACTTTCTAAACACAAATTGAAAAAATAAATGTATAATAATGTGGAAAATAGTAAAACATACCATTTCCAACTAAACTCACTCAAAAATACCCAATACTTAGGGCTCTGCGGGCATTTCTCTGATCTGGGTAAAACTGGGTTGAAAACACAAAAGTTGTCATTTTGTCAATTTAACTGTGGACAAATGAAACATAATTTTAAAAACCTGAAAGAGGTTTTTTTCAAAAATATATCTATCTTAAACCCCATGGTATTAGTTTCAACTGATGACAATTGTACGGACTGTGGCGTGCATTTTCCTAAGCCCATTTTTGAATATTTACACACTGTTTTTTACATAACAACTTAGAATTTCAGTCATTAATTTTGAATTTGTCCAAAATACTTGCAATTTTAGTCATTCATGTTCAATTTAATTGCTATGCATTCCTATCTTGCATTTTTATGCTTGTGGCTTGCATTTTACACCAAGTGTCCATAACAGTAAAAAAAGGTTAAAATTGCACCTTTCATAGGTCGACTGTGAGCATATGAGGTTAGGTTATATAAAATTAACACAAGGATAGTCTTCTCAATATATCTAGCCATCCAATTTCCAAAACCATTTAGTATAAACATTTAATAGGAGGGTTTCGCTTGCATTTTTATTAATCTAGGTGGATATTTCATAAATACAAGACAACCATGCAGTTTTTTTGCACAATAGGCACTTTTTGAACCCAAATTGAAAAAATAAATGTATAATAATGTGGAAAATAGTAAAACATACCATTTCCAACTAAAATCACTCAAAACTACCCAATACTTAGGGCTGGGCGGGCATTTCTTTGATCTGGGTAAAACTGGGTTGAAAACGCAAAAGTTGTGATTTTGTCAATTTAACTGTGGACAAATGAAACATAATTTTAAAAAACTGAAAGAGGTTTTTGTCAAAAATATATCTATCTTCAACCCCATGGTGTTAGTTTCAACTTATGACAATTTTACGGACTATGGCATGCATTTTACGAAGCCCATTTTTGAATATTTACACACTGTGTGTTACGAAACTTAGAATTTCAGTCATTTTTTATTAATTTGTCCAAAATACTTGGAATTTTAGTCATTCATGTTCAATTTGACTGCTATGCATTCATAGCTTGCATTTTTATGCTTATGGCTTGCATTTTACACCAAGTGTCCATAACAGTAAAAAAAGGTTAAAATTGCACCTTTCATAGGTCGATTGTGAGCATATGATTAGGTTATATAAAATTAACACAAGGATAGTCATCTCAGTATATCTAGCCATCCAATTTCCAAAACCATTTACTATAAACATTTAATAGGAGGGTTTGGCTTTCATTTTTATTAATCTAGGTGGATATTTCATAAATACAAGACAACCATGTAGCGTTTTTCACAACAGGCACTTTCTGAACCCAAATTGAAAAACTAAATGTATAATAATGTGGAAAACAGTAAAACATACCATTTCCAACTAAACTCACTCAAAACTACCCAATACTTAGGGTTGGGCGGGCATTTCTCTGATCCGTGTAAAACTGGGTTGAAAACACGAAAGTTGTTATTTTGTCAATTTAACTGTGGACAAATGAAACATAATTTTAAAAACCTGAAAGAGGTTTTTGTCAAAATATATCTATCTTCACCCCCATGGTATTAGTTTCAACTAATGAGAATTGTACGGACTGTGCCGTGCATTTTCCTAATCCCATTTTTGAATATTTACAAACTATTTTTTACGTAACAACTTAGAATTTTAGTCATTAATTTTGAATTTGTCCAAGATACTTGGAATTTTAGTCATTCATGTTCAATTTGACTGCTATGCATTCATAGCTTGCATTTTTATGCTTATGGCTTGCATTTTACACCAAGTGTCCATAACAGTAAAAAAAGGTTAAAATTGCACCTTTCATAGGTCGACTGTGAGCATATGAGGTTAGGTTATATAAAATTAACACAAGGATAGTCTTCTCAATATATCTAGCCATCCAATTTCCAAAACCATTTGCTATAAACATTTAATAGGAGGGTTTGGATTGCATTTTTATTAATCTAGGTGGATGTTTCATAAATACAAGACAACCATGTAGTGTTTTTGCACAACAAGCACTTTCTGAACCCAAATTGAAAAAAATAAATGTATAATAATGTGGAAAATAGTAAAACATACCATTTCCAACTAAACTCACTCAAAAATACCCAATACTTAGAGCTAGGCGGGCATTTCTTTGATCTAGGTAAAACTGGGTTGAAAACACAAAAGTTGTCATTTTGTCAATTTAACTCTGGACAAATGAAACATAATTTTAAAAAAATGAAAGAGGCTTTTGTAAAAAATATATCTATCTTCAACCCCATGGTGTTAGTTTCAACTTATGACAATTGTACAGACTGTAGTGTGCATTTTCCTAATCCCGGTTTTGAATATTTACACACTGTTTTTTACGAAACTTAGAATTTTAGTCATTTTTTTTTAATTTGTCCAAGATACTTGGAATTTTAGTCATTCATGTTCAATTTGACTGCTATGCATTCCTAGCTTGCATATTTATGCTTATGGCTTGCATTTTACACCAAGTGTCCATAAAAGTAAAAAAAGGTTAAAATTGCACCTTTCATAGGTTGACTATGAGCATATGAGGTTAAGTTATATAAAATTAACACAAGGATAGTCTTCTCAATATATCTAGCCATCCAATTTCCAAAACCATTTACTATAAACATTTAATAGGAGGGTTTGGCTTGCATTTTTATTAATCTAGGTGGATATTTCATAAATACAAGACAACCATGTAGTGTTTTTGCACAACAGGCACTTTTTGAACCGAAATTGAAAAACTAAATGTATAATAATGTGGAAAATAGTAAAACATACCATTTCCAACTAAAATCACTCAAAAATACCCAATACTTAGGGTTGGGCAGGCATTTCTCTAATCTGGGTAAAATTGGGTTGAAATCACAAAAGTTGCCATTTTGTCAATTCAACTCTGGACAAATGAAACATAATTTTAAAAAAATGAAAGAGGCTTTTGTCAAAAATATATCTATATTCAACCCCATGGTGTTAGTTTCAACTTATTACAATTGTACGAACTGTGGTGTGCATTTTCCTAAGCCTAGTTTTGAATATTTACACACTGTTTTTTACGAAACTTAGAATTTCAGTCATTTTTTTAAAATTTGTCCAAGATACTTGCAATTTTAGTCATTCATGTTCAATTTGACTGCTATGCATTCCTAGCTTGCATTTTACACCAAGTGTCCATAAAAGTAAAAAAAGGTTAAAATTGCACCTTTCATAGGTCGACTGTGAGTATATGAGGTTAGGTTATATAAAATTAACACAAGGATAGTCTTCTCAATATATCTAGCCATCCAATTTCCAAAACTATTTACGTTAAACATTTAATAGGAGGGTTTGGTTTGAGAGTACATCCAAACTTGTAGATAAGAATATTGCTCTATTATTATATTACTCACTCTATTACTCTATTTTTTCCAGAATAGTTAGAATGCCAAATTTTTACTCTATTATTTACTCTTACTTTATTATTTTCAATAAGTATACTTAACTTGCTAGAAAGTTAACTATATTGAAATTGAAAATGTAAGTTGTGCATAGTTGACTTGAAACACATTTGTAATTTTTATTATAGTTTGGAAAAGTCAGAACATATTTGTAATTTTTATTATAGTTTGCAAAAGTCAGAACACATTTGTAACTTTTATTATAGTTTGGAAACAGCAGAACACATTTGTAATTATTATTTTAGTTTGGAAAAGTCAGCGTGTTGATATCCTGTGCGTGCATCCTCTTCTTCCTTTCTGAGCGTTCCATCATCCTACAAAATGGAAACAGCAGCTTCATGTTCCATGCCATCAACTGAAACATGGGGTTCTGAAGTTGCTGAGAGGTTCATTGTCAGAAAATTCAGAGAGAGCGTTGAGGCATGGAGTGACAGAACCAACTGGCCAGAAGGTATGCTAAATGTCACGGTTAGAGCAGGAGTGCATCGTTTTCTTTTCGGTCAGTTCAATTTCAATAATGAAGAGATAAATAATGCCATTTCTAGTTATGATGGCCAGTCCAAGGAATTGATTATTTTTGGGAGGAGGGTTTGTCTGGACCCTGATTTGTTGTCCAGTGCAATGAAAATTCCATGCAGGGGGGATTAATGTTGACCACCTAGAAAACCCTCAAAGTAGATAAGGGTGAGATGGCAAAAAAAATATGTGGAAAAAAGGTTTTGGTTGCCCGGGATGGTTTAAAGATGCAAGATGTTCCCCCAGGACTGTACAAAACCTTAATTCAAATTGTACTTAGGACAATTATGAATCACCACAAGAAAGATATTTCAGGTGATTGTATGAAGTTGGTGATTCATTGGGTTGAAGATGTTAGTTTTTCAGAAATTTCAATCTGATCTAGGATCTTAACTGAGAGAATAACATGTACAACATATCTACAGCATATCAATCATGGACACAATAATGCAAGCACACAAGAGACACAGAGTTTCACCGCGGAAAACCAAGAAGGTGAAAAACCCCGCAACTTCCTCAGAGATAGATAGCGCAATGATACAACCAAATTACAAGAGATAGTCTTCTCCTAGCAGCTGATCCTCCTCCTCACATGTGCGCCACTTTCCGAGTGATGGAAGAGTGAGTAATGAGATGATAAAAATAGAGATCTCCCGATCTCTATTTATACTTGTCTTGTCCTTCCCAACAAACCAGTGGGGACGACTTGTCTAACTTAGCTTAATAACCCATGGTTACATTAATCTGGGCCGACCCCACACTTGGTGGTCTAATAAACCATTTACCCACATGACTCATACAGGGCCGACCCCATCAAGGTGGTCTAATAACCCATCAAGTATAAGTTATGACACTTACAATATAAATGATGACACTTCCGTATAGAGGAAGAATAACATCTCTATAGGAATACAAACACTTCTATATAGAGGAATAATAACATCTCTATAGGAATACAATCACTTCTGTATAGAGGAATAATAACATCTCTATAGGAATACAATATACATGGGTAAAATACATTCCGAAGTTACATATACATCAACACTCCCTCTTAACTAGGAAGGTATTTCTCGACATAGATCTGCTAGCACAAGTCTTCTTCTCTGGATCATCATCATCGACTCATTGTCCTCGAATCATCGTCATCATCATCGCTGCTGCTATCTCAATCAATCTCTGAATCTACTCGTCATAGGAAGTTCTACAGAGCCAGTCCTTTTTCATACTAGATGTAGGCCCACCACCTGTAGGTCTTCATCATCACTGGCCATACTGTGGAATTCTTAGGACTTATTACGTGCGTCACAAAACCTCGCAAGAGCATCCAGGCTGTTACGAGCACACAGCTCTACCTGTTGGATATCCTAGGGCTGTATTATATGTGACTGTCACAAAACCTTAAAAGAGTGTCTTGACAAGCAAGATCTCTAAAGAGCATCTGAGGCCTTTTTCATCCTGTCCAGATCTCCAGGACTTATTACATGTGACCCCTACCACAAAACCTTTAAAGAGTGTCTTGACTAGCAAGAAATCTAAAGAGCATCTGAGGCCCTTTTCATCCTGTCCAGATCTCCAGGGCGTATTACATGTAGTCATGTCCAGATCTCCAGGGCGTATTACATGTGGTCATGGAAAAACCTCGAAAGAGCATCCTAGGACTGATTACGAGCACACAACTCAACCTATCGGATCTCCCAAGGCTGGATTATATGCCATAGGACAAAACCTCAAAAGAGAATCTGCCAGATATCCCAGGACCAGATTACATGCCATAGGAAAGACCTCAAAAGACTATCTACAAATCTCCCAGGGTCGGATTATATGTCCTCCCAAAGAAAAACCTCGAAAGAGCGTTTTCCAAATATCCTAGGGCCACATTACATGCCATAGGAAAAACCTCGAAAGACTATCTGCAAACCTTCCAGGGCTGGATTATATGCTTATCTGCACAACCTGTTCCATGGACACAGAGTATCAACCTGATACTCACCATACATCATCCTGATGTACACATGATCACCCTGATCATCATCACTGCATTGTCCTGATGCATGTCATCTGGAGCAACATCCTGAAGCTTGTCATCCATGATCATCCTGATCATACAATGCATCCACCTGATGCATACCAAGTATCTACCTGATACATATCATCATACATGATCCACTTGATCATACAATGTATCTATTTGATATATATCAACATACATGATCTACCTGATCATACAATGCATCCACCTGATACATATACATATACATGGTCCAAGCATCCAACATGATGCATATACATATACATGATCCAACTAATCATAACAAGCATCAACATGATGCATGTACAAATATATCAAGCATCCAACATGATGCATATAGAGAGCAGTAACTGGAGCACCATCCTGATGCTCATCATCCAGCGCTTACATCCACAGCCATGTGAAGGATCCTCCTCTCACCATGCTTGGAATGGCTCCAGCAAATGTGTCCATCACTTCTTCCTCAAAGTGCCATCAATCTAAAGAACACCAAGACTCTCCCTGAAGTACTCAAACTTCACTCTGGCTAGTGGTTTCGTCAGCACATCTGCAACTTGATCATCCGTCGCAATATACAGGAGCTTCACTGCTCCTCTCTGCACCATATCCCTGATATAGTGATATTTGATCTCAATGTGTTTCGACTTGTTGTGGAACACTAGGTTCTCAGACAGCTTCACACAACTCTATTTATCACAGACGATACCAGTAGCATCCAGTGGGAGATCAAATAACTCAGATAGTAGCTTCCTCAGTCATACTGCCTCACAACTAGCCGAACAAGCTGCAACATACTCTGCTTCAGCTATACTCAGTGCTACATAGGACTGCTTCCTGCTAAACAAAGAGATCACACCTGATCCCATACTTAAGCAGCACCCAGAAGTGATCTTCCTATCTGTAGCACTGCCTGCCCAATCTGAATCAACATAACCCTGCAGGTTAAACTTTTGATTCGCATCATACTTGAGCCCATAATCAACCGTACCCTTCAGGTACCTCAGAATATGCTTTACAGCAACCAGGTGAACACCTATCAGATCCGTCAGGAAATGGCTCAATGTGTTCACCGCAAAGAAAATATATGGTCTTGTGTTCATCAGGTACATAGAGGACCCATTCATCTGACGATACATAGTGACATCAACCGGCTCAGATGAAGCATCACATAGAAGCTTCAGGTTCGATGCCATAGGTGTGGCCATGGCCTTGCAGTCCATGATCCCGAATCTCTTCAGGATCTCTACTGCATACTTCCCTTGTCCAAGGAAGATCCCATCTACACTCTTCCACACCTCCATGCATAGAAAATAGTGCATCATCCCCAAGTCCTTCATCTCGAACTTGGCAGCAAGCTTCCTCTTCGTGTCGGCAATCAATCTATCCTCACTTGTTACAAACAGGTCATCCACATACAATAGTAGTATCACTGGATTTCCTTCCTCAACCTTGTAGTAAAGGTTGGAATCCACTTTACTCTTGGTAAATCCCAAACTGGATAGAAAACTGTCTATCCTACCATACCAAGTCCTAGGAGCTTGCTTCAAGCCATACAAGACTTTATTCAACTTGCACACATATGACTCTCTGTCATGTGTCTCAAAACCAAGTGGCTGCACCACATACACTTCCTCCTTGACTACACCATTCAAGAAAGTTGTCTTGACATCCATCTGGTGTATCTTCCATATCATCACTGCAGCCAGAGCAAGTACTGATCTAATGGAAGTGTATCTGGCTATAGGAGCAAAAGTCTCTTCATAATCAATTCCTCTTTCTGGGAGAAGCCATGAGCTACAACCTCGCTTTGTATTTCTCCATGCTACCATCTGCAGCATGCTTGATCTTATAGATCCACTTGGAAGTCACGATAGACTTCCCTTCTGGTCTGGGACCACATCCCAACCATCATTCTTCATGATCGACGGTTCAGGGCATTCTTCCATTACTTCATCCCGGATCCTGGGAACTTCAATATCTTCAATAGATAGATTTGTTACTGGAACAAATGTTGTAGTCCTTCTTTTGTAGGTGATGGTATACGATCTTTCCTACAAGACAAGTTAAATTGCATGATTAGAAACATCTCATAGTTTTCAGAACAATTTCTTACACATAAAGAAATATGTCATACAGTCATGCAATTGTTTTAGATAATGCTTCAATACAACATTTATCCATATCCCGTAACTTTCTAGATGCTTTCCAATCTCTACCAGAACATTGTTTAAGAGTGTGCACAACTCCCAACATGTCAGCAAAGAGGTTTCATTCTAGATAAGTATCAATGGAATGTTGTACAGTGCCATAGGCCACTTACCCATCACATGCATATTAGTAGTATACTGTTCATTAATGTAATTATTCTAATATGCATAATACACAACCTAAGTCTAGGAACATAAGTATATACATTATTGAACAGTATTTATTTAAACAATCAAATATACAAGAAATGTCAATTCAAATAGTTATCTATTTTTGTTTGTAGGGTGGACTCCCTCTCAATATTTGCTTCCTTGCAGGAGCTACTGGAGTGTGCTCCCTCTTGATCTTTGCTTCCTGGATTACCTTTCCTTGAACTTATATCCATCCTCGATCACTTATGCATACTTACTAGTATCATCATTGTGTTATCCTCGAGGTCTCATGCATACATACATTCATTAGTATAATCCCAATAATCTTAAACATGTATAGTCATGATCATTTCAAACACAGATAATAAACATTAGTATTCAAGGTTTCAGGGAATACTTCTTTTACTCGTGCATATTCTTATTTGACCAAAGGACTTTTCTGGTTAGTCATATCATCAATCAAGGTAAGAGGCATAATATGCATAAACCCTTGATTACTTACATTTCTAACTTCATGAATAATCATTATCAACCATACAACAGTATAAGATCCTAACACAAGGTAGGATTCTAACTTGATATAGGAAAAACATACCTGGTTATCATATTTGCTAGTTATGTCTAGTAATGTCTTCTTGTTCTCTTCAATGACTTGTGCTAGTAACCTGCATATCTCATAGGTTAAGCATTGTAGAACCAAATTATACATACCTCGTAAGTAGATCTTCTATGTGATCCATGACAATGGATGAATCTTTGTCTTCATGTCACCATGGTCATATGTTCTTGAAATAGAACATGATTTGTCTTTCTTGATGTACCTTTCATGTTAGCGGACAACATCAACCTCACACAACACCACAATGCATTAGTACAATCATAAGTGTCAAAACCCTAATCAATGAATATCTGCATTCATAATTTTATTAAGGTGATACAACAAGTCTAAAGTTAATCAAGATTGTACTAACCTTAATGAAGACAAAAATACCATAGATTTAATCATGAATAGATCTCGAAACATACTTGGATAAGTCATACCTGTCGAGATTGCTTGTAATCTTCTTATGTAAGGCCTTAGCCTCAACTCCCTCTGAAACAGGAACTTATTCACTTATGCAGGTGACCAATCCATTCTCTTCTAGGATTAACCCAATCCACTTGATTTGCAGAAACTGGATCTAGAGATGGATTAGGGTTTGTCATAGAAACCCTAAAAATTCAAACTTCTGAAAGGATAGAAAGATGCGCCTTGATGAGCTGATCAAGCTGGTATACTCATAATTTGAAAACTGCAAAGTTTCACCCCTCAAAATTGCCTTTGAAATTTCCAGATCTTCTGGACAGGATCCCGAACTAGGGTTTGATAAAGCCAACCTTTCTTCCCAACAAAAAGGTTTGATCCAAAGCTCTAAACTTCGATTTTTCTGAGGAGCTTCCAGCCGTGGTCACAGACTTCAAAAATTCCAACTTTTGCAGAAGCCCTAATTTTCCACTTTTCCAATCAAAGTCCCGAATTAGGGTTTGATCAAGCCCGACCTTCTGCCCAACCAAAAAAATTTATATTGGTCTCTAAATTTTGATTTTGATGAGTAGCATTCATCTGTGTTCTCCGATTACAAAAATTCCAACTTTCTCTGAAACCCTAATTCCAGGAGCCATGAATGAAGGTGCTCAAAATCCAATTCTGTTTTGACAGAAATATGCACCTGATTGTTTCTGATGTAACTCCGAAATTATGAATCCACAAGGTCTGAAAATTCTACCTATGGTAGCTTGACATGTTGTCTTTCCAACCCCATAGGTATGACCTCAATTGGATTCTCTTAGAGAGAGTTATTCCAAGTGATGCAACCTGACCTGTTTATGGGATAAAACAGGAGAGCAAACTTGTACGGCATGCCACGTGTCCCTGGTTCACTTTCGGCCTCTGAACCTTTGTCCTGTGAAAGTAAATTTTGTGCCCTACCTGTCACTTTTTATAAAATTTCATTTGGAGCTTCCTAGCCCAAGTTATGACCTTTTTTTCCTAGGTCACCTATTTATGACTAAGATTTGGAAGAGGCAGAAACCCTAGATTGTACAGATCATAAAACACAAAGTACAACGAATTAGAAGTTGTGCTTCGGACACAAGGTACATGGGGATCGTATCTTCGAGCTTTAAGAGTTTCAGAGCCTCAAAACTATCCGAAATGGATTTATAGCGAAAGTGCTATGATGACTGGTTTTTTCTATATCAGGCCCTAGCTTTGCAAGTGCAACAAGTGTCATAAATGCCATACCATGCCTTCTTTCAGGATAGCTCTAATACCATGTTAGTTTTTCAGAAATTTCAATCTGATCTAAGATATTAATTGAGAGAATAACATGTACAACATATCAATCATGGACACAATAATGCAAGCACACAAGAGACACAGAGTTTCACCACGGAAAACCAAGAAGGTGAAAAACCCCACAACTTCCTCGGAGATAGATAGAGAAATGATACAACCAAAGTACAAGAGACAGTCTTCTCCTAGCAGCTGATCCTCCTCCTCACATGTGTGCCACTTTCCGAGTGATGGAAGAGTGAGTAATGAGATCATCAAAATAGAGATCTCCCGATCTCTATTTATACTTGTCCTGTCTTGCCCAATAAACCAGTGGGGACGACTTGTCTAACTTAGCCTAATAACCCATGGTTACATTAATTTGGGCCAACCCCACACTTGGTGGTCTAATAACCCATTTACCCACATGACTCATACAAGGCTGACCCCATTAAGGTGGTCTAATGACCCATCAAGTATAAGTTACGACACTTACAATATAAATGGCGACACTTCCATATAAAGGAATAATAACATCTCTATAGGAATACAATCACTTCCGTATAGAGGAATAATAACATCTCTATAGGAATACAATATACATGGGTAAAATATATTCCGAAGTTACGTATACATCAACAGAAGACCTGGCCATAAATGTCCCACATCTATTGGAAAAAACTGAATTTTGCATTGCAGAAGAGAAAAATGAGCAGAGTGAAGTTCAGTTACCCTGGTACACTACAAAAAAATATTGACTTATATCGACCCAACACTATAGAAGGAAGCAGATTTAAAAATACATACATTAAGAGGTCAAAACTGGACAAAATTAACCAAGAAGTTCCTCAACAATCTCCAAAGGACAATGTACAAGTCCCTGAAGAGCCTTTTGAGTACTGTATGCAAGGTATGGGAAGTGACCCTGAAGAATTTGATGTTGTCTCAATTCTGGATGGATTACATGAAGGCAGAGAAATAAATGTAAACGAGACGCATGATGTTGAGTTTAATGAACAAGAGGAGCATAGTGATGATGATATTTATGCTCCTGCAAAAATGCCACTTGTTATATATACACCTCCACAGTTGGGAGTTGAGAAAACTTCCTCTCCAAAATATTTCAAAGAAAAAACTTTTTCTATTGGTATCTTACTGCAGTACATAGCATAGAACTCTGTAGGATTAAGCAGATGCAAATTCAGGACGTCTTAAAGGTAGGCGCTATTTTTCAAAAAGAAACAATTGACAAATTCCTTTTTTTGAAGCCTCGTTAAAATTTTCACTATTTACAGGTAATTGCAAGCTTAGAAACAGAACACGTGGATATTATGGAATCTTCTATTAAAAATTTGCAAATGCTGGACCTCTTTAAGTTAGGAGGCATTTTTCAATGCTTTTTCCCAAAAAAAAAGTTGCCAAATTCCATTTTTTGAAGCCTCCTTAAAATTTTCCTTGTTTACAGGAAATTGCAAGATTACGAGAATCCCTTGTGAAGATTGTGGACAGTTCGAGAAGGACAATAGCAGGCAAGGACTATGTTATTCAGTCTTTGAATAAGGAACTAGAAAAAATTCAGGATGAATTTAGAAAGGAAAATGAGAAATGTAGAGAAGAATATATAGTTTTTCGGAAGAAAGATGAACAAACCATAAAGAGACTGGAAGATGAGCTGAAACATCGACCGAAGGTTTTGGACATCCCCCCTCTAAACACTGTTATCAACCAGGAAGCAAGACTTACGGCTGAAGTCAATAAGCAAAACATAATAATTGAAATAATGAAGTCTGAGTTTCAAAATAGCCTTGCTGAAGACTACAATAAACATCAACTCGAGATAAATGAATATAGAAAAAAAGAGGAAAACATGAAAAACATAATTGCTAAGAAAGATGAAGAGTTGAAAGGAAAAATAGTTGAACTTGAAAATATTACTGCAGAACTATAGACTAGAGGAGTTGAAAAGTTAAAAGAATCTGAAATTGGTAAGGGATAGAGTAGGCATCTAATTTCTGGTGAAATTAATATGTCAGCACACCAACAGGCTTTAATAAGGTATGAGAGTTCCCTACAAAACAGAGAGAAGGCACTAGACATAGCTTTTGATGCAATACAAGCTCATGAAAAAGTCAAAAAGGGGTTACAAATTTATCCTTCCTTCTTAAGAATTCGAGAGAAGTCCTTGATGGATTCTATTGCAGCAATGATGCTGGAGCTGATCTCTCTGTGTGGTCAAACATATATGAAACATTGAAAAACAAGGTAGCTGAGAGGGAAGATGAGATTAAAGAGCTCTGATTGAAAATAATGGAGGTTAGAGAATCACAACATTTGGGATGTAAGTCTGAGATAGGAGATCTGAAATCCCAAATTGCCACTCTGCAGAAGAACAACATACTTCAGCGAGTAGCAATTGTGTATACTCTAGATAATACAGAATTGAGGGAAAAAGAGTTGGAGACAGAGACAGAGCAGCTCAGGAAAAAATTGACCCAAGTTCAGTCTGAGTTGAAATATGAAAATGATCGTCTTCAGCAAAAGGAAAAGGAACACGAAGAGAAACATAAGAAGAATGTGGAATTGTTGAAGAAGTACATCCAAGATAAAGATAGATTGAATGAGAGTTTGCACAAAAATGCAACAAAAGTGAAAGAATTAGAACGAAAATATGAACATGCACCTGCTGTAGCTTTTGAAGAACCAGAAGCTTCTAGACAAGGAAAGAGACTAGAATGTGCAAATTTATCTTCTCTAGAAAAGGAGGACTTGCAGCCTAAACCTCCCAAGCAGCCTAGAACTATGGAATAACATTATTTATATATGTTGTGTATGTAAATACATTTCAAGTTTTAATACATAAATTTATATGTGTGTGTGTGTGTGTGTATTTCTCGGCAATGTATATGTTTTTTATGCATTTAATGTGAATGGTAATTTTGAATTTAACTTTTCAATAAGTGTACATAATAGGCTAGAAAGTTAACAATATCAAAATTGAAAACTTAACTTGTGTACTGTAGGCATATATATTTGAATTTGTAAGAAATGAAAAGAGTGATAGTGATTAGTGGATATGAGATGTGAGTAGATTTGGTGACATAGGTAGATCCTAGCTGTTTGCTTGGAACTGTGGATATTATAGGGATATTATGGGGATGATGGATTGAGAACTTTCAAGTTCTTTATGAGAATTTTGATGCTATGTATTGCTGTATTTATGTAAGTTTCTTTATCTAATAAAACTGAAATTCCAATTCTGGAACAATGTCATACAATTCTACTCATGCAACCAAATTTCAGCGAATAACCCAAAGCTGTAATGCCTATAGAACTGGCCAATAAAAGACAAAAATTTACAAAATATAAGCAAACACAGAAAACAACTGTAATTTTATTACTGAAAAAAAAAATTAAATTTTTAATATGCCTTCCAGCATTTGTTACATTTCCAAAATTTGGTAACATAAATGTTAGCACAATAGAATAAATTTTTAGTACGGCAAGATTACTAGAAATGCTTATTGCAACATAAGTTTCTTTCACCATTTTGCATACAATGTTGCATTTCGATCATCTAGGACTTTTTTCTTTTTGGCTTGTCTCACACTTCTTATAATGACATCAGTTTTTATAGGATTCCCAACATCCATCTTTTGGATATCAACTACTGCCCCTTGAATTTCTTGTTTTTCACCACTCTGCCCTGTACAATACACTGAGGATGGAACACCCTTTTTATTGTGAGTCATAGCCTCCATCATTGGCATATCAATAGCAGCTTCTCCATACACTTCTTGTAATTCATTGATTTTCCCTGCTTCATTTCTTGAGGATGAAACACCGATTTTACAGTAATTTTCAGTCGCCATCATAGGTATTTCAACACCATCTGCCCCATTCAATTCTTATGTTTTATCAGTTTGCGCTGCCACTTTCCTCTTGGATGAAACACTTAGAGTTTTATTGTTATTTCTGCTTTGAACATTATTTTTTTCCTTGCGCCTTCCGAAGCGATGTGATTTGTGAAAAGCCTCTTCACCATATTTTCTTATTGGCCTTGATCTTGGAAGATGATTACTGAACTGTGAGAACATATTAGTATTTAGTAGTTAAAAATAGATTATGAGTCCTCACACCATAAAATGAAAGAAGAATTAGAAACCATTTAAAATTAGGGCATACTTACTGTTGGTGGTGCAATCAACGATTTCTTAGATTGTCTTACCCATGACTAAAATAGTTGTTTTAATTGTTTAGAAGTGACATCAGGGAAGCGGGATGCCAACTGTGCTGTAGTTTCATCATTTAGTGGACTTCTTGTCTTTTCATATTCAACATGAAGTTGACATCTAATATTGGAAGCCAAAAATCTTCTTTCTTTAAAATTTTGGAAAGTACCCTCTGATCTCATAACCAGTTTGAAAAATTGTGCTCGCATCTCATTTACAAGACACATTTTGTCATGTTCAAATGTGTTTCTATACTCCTTAGCAACTCCTCTTCCTCCTCCTTGGTTGTTGTTCAAAATTTTCATTTCCCTATGCTTACGTTCCATTACTTCATTCCTTAACCGTCCTAAAGTATAAGGATGAGCAGCCCTAGTCATCTGAAGAGCATGGGCCCCTTGGATATGCATATAAGGAACCATCTCATCTCCTAAACAACAAGAATGCAACCAAAGTCACTCACTAGCAAGGAATCCAATCCTGCAATGATAGTGGATCAAAATTTATATCGTGAATGAGATAATACCACCATGCTGAAATACATAATACTATGAACTTAGTATAAATTGGCATACTTTTCCTCATATTCATATTTATCATCCCTCCCCTACACACCCTTACAATTGCACCATGTGGAATTCTTTATAACACTTCCACATCCTCACCAACTTTTTATACTTTTCTTCATCTGGTAGGCCTTCAATAACCTACAAGCACAACATTTCATTGTACATGATACACTACTTAATTTTCTATTAAAATTGCATAAAAATAAGAGCAAATTTCAATCTTGTTCCATCATAAAATCATCACTTATTGTTAGTCAAGACCCACATTAAAAATATTGGATATGCTAACATAATTATTAAACCTTTAAAATACCCTCATGCTGAATGAGGATCTTGTCTGATGCGGATCCATCTGATTTCCCATAGTTAAGATCATTGTACTCTTGGCCCCTATGATGGTATGGTTCCCCGGTCTTATATGGAACACCAATTTTCTCCATCACCTCCCAAATTTGAAAAAATTTCATTTCCTCAATCGCTCTAGTTGGATGAACCTTGTCATAATCTTGTGCAATTTTTAGAATTTCACGAAACATCTTCAAAACAGTTCTAATTCCGGCATGGCGAGCACAATATACAAGGTTGGACATTGAGCCAGGAGTCAGCTGTGATAATTTCGCAACACATGTTTCACTAGGTACGAGTTAGTTAAATAATAATAATTTCCATTTATAGTAAAGAAATAATTCTGAAAACATGTACCTTTTGATCATTTGTTCTATTCATGAGATACTTTTTGATAATATTCAATTCTTTGTTGCATAAGGCTGGTTGAATGTCTGTAATACACTCATCCAACTTTTCTTCCCATCCTTCAATGCTTTGTTCCAAAGCAGGATTCAATTCCTAAAGTTTTAACCCAAATTAAGATTAAGAAAGTCATGGCAAGATATCAACAAAAATCAGTAAACTTTTAATAAATATGTAAAACGTACTATGAGCAAGTTCGGTGACATTGCATAAAACTTGGAAATGCTACGAATAGTATCCCCATCTTGAATCTTGATTTTATCTGTAACCATGTGTATAACTTTTTTATGGCATATGCACCAAGGACAAAAATAATTCCCCATTGGAGAAACATTATTATTGCATACTAAATTGCATATGGCCACTAGATCATGGCACTCGAACAAATTCACTTCCACTACCCTTCCATCTGGCATTAGGATCCCATCTTGTGAAAGTTTGTTTATCTGATTCATTAAGTTATCCTCATTTGTAGGATCAACAACATGTGCTAAAACCTGTTTATATTCTTCATTTCCATCCCATTTTCCAAGGCTTACACAAGACATCAATCCACTATCTTCTAGTAACTCAAATAATATCTCACATACCTGCCCACCTCGATCATAATGTACACGAGAATCAATACCAAGTTTGAACGAAACTTCAATGACTCTACTTCCAGTCCTCTTTTCATAGGACTCAACCATAAAGGAAGCATATGACTTTACTTGCTTCACTCTAACTCCATATGTGAGACCATCAGTTCTCTCCCAACCCATATCAATATCCTCAGCTTCTTTGTTCCACTTTTTCATCTCCTTGGAAACTGAAGTTGGACTAACCCCTTGCAATACACCATGCCGGTCAATCCGCTTCAGACATTGCAAAGCCTTATGGCTCATGCTTGATTCAATAAATACAGAATCCATATTCCTAGGCATAAAATCATTACGGATCTCTTGCATAACAATTGATCGAAGTTTATGAAGCGCTTCATCTAGGTGTTTAAGAACATCCTCAAATTTAGAATCTTGACTATAGTTTTTGCTCATGAAGTACCAAATTCCAGAAATAATGTCATTTTCATCTACATCTTCAAGTGAATTCCCAGAGAACATCTACCAATTTCCTTAAATTTTTTGTTCCCCTCATTTAGTCTGCTGTTAAACCATCCATACCGTTTCTTAAGACTCAATAAGGATGTCCTTAAGCGGTTTCCTGCTGACCTTCTAGTTACAGCATATGTAGTTTGATCTATTGAACACCATTCAGGCATTTGTACTGAAGCTTCTACATCTACAAAATTTTGATTTTCTGTAGGTGCATTTCTATCCATTTGTCCTTCTGCCATTTCTACTGAAGCTTCTACATCTGTAGAATTTTGATTTTCTGTAGTTGCATTTCTATCCATTTGTCCTTCAGGCATTTGTACTGAAGCTTGTACATCTGCAGAATTTTGATTTTTTGTAGTTGCATTTCTATCAATTTGTCCTTTAGGCATTTGAATTGAAGCCTATACATCTGCAGAATTTTGATTTTCTGTAGGTGCATTTCTATCCATTTGTCCTTCAGTCATTTCTATTGAAGCTTGTGCATTTGCAGAATTTTGATTTTTTGTAGGTGCATTTCTATCCATTT
The DNA here is from genome assembly GCA_027924585.1 of Larix kaempferi. Classification (NCBI taxonomy): domain Eukaryota; kingdom Viridiplantae; phylum Streptophyta; class Pinopsida; order Pinales; family Pinaceae; genus Larix; species Larix kaempferi. The sequence goes on along the minus strand of BSBM01000687.1, from coordinate 1,649,729 downwards.
GTTCATGAAAGGTAGTTCTTTCAACTGTTTCATGACTTCTAGTTGTATCCAACTTCTCAAGGGATGCATGTTCAAATTGTTGTCCACTAGGTAGGATTACACTTTCATTCCCTTCAACCGTAACCAGAGACAAAGGAAACCTAGGTTGTTGAGAAAAACAACCTTCTATACTTTGATACAAATTATTTGTAATGGCAGCATCATCAACAGTTGATCTTGGAGGGACATTTTGGACCACATTATGTGAATCAAAGTTAATAGTATGGTCAAGAGTTATATCTTGTACATTACCATTTCCCTCAATTGTAATTGGAGTCAAAAGCTTCCTAGGTTGTTGACAAACATTGTTGTTTGTCACACATTGCTTACATACAAGACATCTAATTTCAACAGTTGCTGCATGATTGCCTATTGTTTGATGGAAATTCATAGTATTATTTTCTAGTATGGAGTTCTCATCTGTAAGTGCTTGACATTGTTGATGAACAGCACGAATAACAGCTCTTTTACCCCCAACATGAGTGAATTGAAGGACAATATCATGTCAGGGAAAAATTGGAATATTATTCAATTCTACTTCCTTGCGTCGACCTCTTTTTCGAGGAATATTTTGTTGAGATGACTGGTTTGAATGATCCATTGTTGAGATGATTGGTTCGAGGAAAATTGTCCCGATTTCCTTTTTTCGGGCTCAAATATTTTCGATGAGTAGACTCATTTAACTACTTTACAATAAAAAAAAATATTTTCAATAGGATGTGAGCAATTCTAGCCAATAAAAGAAAGCATCTTTTGATATTTTTTTATTAACATTCTTAATTATTTAGGATACACGCTAGTGTATGATAGTTTGTTATGCATTTAATTCTGTTGTAAGGAAGTTGTTGAAGAATTCAGTCCATGGCTTCAATGGAGCATGGATAGCCCAGAAATTCGTATGGCAGGTATGGGCTCTATTTTTCTTGTACTACAAGTCACTCTACCTCATGGGAATTCATTTTTCCTCATTCACATTCCATTGTTGAACATCCCAACATCAGTTTTCATCCATTACGAATGCCCAACAGTGAGAAAAACCAAAAACCGCAACTTTGTAAGAACCCACGTTTTGAAGAGCCATAAATGCCTAGAATTGGTATTTGATAGTGAAATCCAATGGGGAATCCATACATATGAACCTTGGGGTGAAATTGAGAGTATTAGATACCCCGAAATCCATTGGAAAACCCAGTTTTTATAGCCCAGAAAACCAGTGACGGAATTGAGTTATTTGATGACAGAATTGTGAGAAACCCAAGTGTGAATGATTGAACAGAGGTTGGGTTTGCTTGATAAGCCCAGTGAAGGCTGGAATGTCAAGGATTTGGCAGGTTGGACCTTTCTATGCCCATCCTAAAGAGCATTGGCGGGAAGGGACGCCTGAAGGACTACGCAGCAGAGAAAAGGACCTTCCTTGTGTTGGGTGTGTTAGGTAGTGTAGGTGCCTTGACTGTTGAATTATCTTGAGATGCCTATAGCTCTATCGTTGAGCTCACTAGATTAGCATTTCCCTCCTTTGTCTTTTGTATGCTTGATAAACCCAACTGTGTGTTGGATTAGCATAGCTATTGAGTGAAACCATGGCTGTGAGTGAGCCTGTTTAGTACCTCCTTAGTGGATACACAACCCAGCTCGTGGGTGATCTCTTAGCTGAAAGAATATAGGCTGGAAAGAGATCTATGGTTGGGTGGAATGTTGATCTCACATAGCCAGTTGTTTGGACATTTACAATCCAAGATAAGTATTCTTATGGTTGAGTTATGTTAATTCTATGCTCTGCAATGTTTTAATTAATGACTGTTGTTTATATGTTGAATGCATGATGAAATTGTGTGCATATATAGTGTTTAATTCTGATGTGCTTGCTGAGTATGAATATGTATACACAAGTTTTATTTATCCATGCATTTCTTAGTAATGAATGGGGTTGAGATTTTCAATAAGCCCGGTATGTTTGGTCATGTTCCCTCCTTTGCATCGGATTGACGGGAGGGGACGTCACATGTTTGTTAGGTTGTTAGGTTGTTTGAGTGGCTCGAAATACTATTAGGAAGCCGAATGCATAAGTAGGGAAGAATAGAATGAGTTAAGGGTTGGTTGGTCAGCTCTGGATTAGGGGTCATTCTATCAGGAATGCAATTTTCATATTGTCTGTAAGTACAGTTAGAAGAACTGTGTGTTGAAGACATCTTCTGTGCAATTGAATCAAGAATGCTTTGATTTTTTGTCAAGTCGAGATGTGTGCATTGTGGACTTGATTTCAGTGTGAAAGAATCTCTGTGTTGCGTTCATTTGATTCTATATGTATTAAAGATCCCCAATGTGTTTGCAGACTAATCACCAGTAAATTGTTAAGTAGGATTCTTGTTTGTGTGGAGTTTTCCAAGTATCCAAATGAGAACCGAAGCGGTGTTGATCAGTCCATGATCAATTGGCTGAGATTTCATGAAGAAACCAAGTAGATTTGGTTTAGGAGCGTTGAACGGCTCGAATCAAAGCCAAACAGAAGATTGACGACGGGGAAAGATCACCCGAAGTGAAGTTGCACGGAATTGATCATTCCCGCAAAGCCGAAGTGAAGGATCCCGCCTTGATCATAGATCAACGGCCGAGATCAGTCCCGCAAAGATCAATAGTGGAGACAACACCCGCAAAAGAGAAGCAATGCAGTGGTTAACGGCGAAGTGTTGCGGAAACAACATTTTGGGAAGGTTTTTCGGAAGGGATTTTCGAGGAATCCAGTGAACACCCCGAAACCTGAAACCCACAAGTTGTGGAAAGGGTATTTTGGAAAGAATTTTGCGGAAATATTTTCCAGAGAACACAAAGAGCGCACCTGCAACCCGCAAGGTGTGGAAAAGTTATTGCGGAGGAGAGTTTTTGGAGGAGTGTTTCGGAAATATTTTCCGGAGAACACACGGAGGGCACTCGAACCCACAACCCACAAAGTTGCGAAAAGACTGTTTCGGAGAAGGCAATTTCGGAAAGAACGTTGTAGTTGCGGAAAGAGGGTAATCTCGCAAGAAATTGCGGGAGGCCATTTCCGAGGGTTTGAGACCGCAGAGGGCTGCGAAAAACATGTGTTGAAGGCCAGGTCTACGTGGAAGAAGGACTAGGCTGGTTTCTGGCCGAGTCAGGGACTGATTCTAGCGAATCAACCCAGATCGTGGAAGGTTGAGGGTTGAGTTGGTTGAGGTTGACCTGACACCCCATCAGTTTTGGTATCAGATAAAATAACAAAATCTAATAGCAGAAGAGCGTGGATTGTTTGTGTGATACAATAGAGCAAAGGCATGGCTGCACACATGAGAGGCGCAAGAACGCGTGGCAGAGGAATATTAGCGACGAATGCCGAAGTCCTGGAGGAAATGAGGGAAATGCGAGCACGTATGGAATCTATGGAGATGGGTCAACGGAGGGATTCAGAAGCAGGAGACATAAGTGACCCTGAAGAAGAAGAACAAGAGGAAGCAACACCTATGCGAGAAACAACGGAGTTTAGATACTTTCGATCAATTCTTGGAGCAACTTCGAGGCCGAAACCTGAGTTTCCTACCTATGAAGGAAGTCTCACTGCAGAACACCTCATTGATTGGATTAATGAGTTGGATAAATACTTTGAGTATGATGAAGTTGTGGAGAACAAGAAAGTCAGATTTGCAGTGACCAAATTGAAATGACATGCATCTTTATGCTGGGATAGTGTACAAGCTGAAAGAAAAAGAAAGAACAAACCAGTCATAAAGAATTGGGATAGAATGGTGGTTAAGCTTAGAGAAAAGTTCGTACCAAAGGATTACCAGTTGGCATTGTACAGACAGATGCATAACCTTAGGCAAATATTATTAACTATAAGATAGTATACAGAGGAGTTTTACAAAGTGAACCTAAGGGCAGGCTATGTGGAAGAGTTAGTAGAGAATACTGCTAGATATGTCAATAGTCTTAGGATAGAAATTCAGGATGAGATCAGTATGATATCACCTAGAGAAATGGATGAGGCATACCAATGTGCCTTGAGATAATAAGAGAAGTTATTGAGAAAACAGAGCTTCCAGAGAAGTAGAGGTTCGACCCAAGGGAGGGGGCAAATAGCTGGTAGAGGAAGGTTTGCAGCCTAGAGAGGAGGACCTAGTAATTCACACCAGCATGAGAACCAAGATAGAGGAAGTAACTCCAGAGATAGAGGACCTTACCATAGAGGTAGAGGTAGAGGAAGAGGTAGAGAAAATGTCTATAGATGTTACAAGTGTAAGAAGTTGGGACACAAATCTTTTGAATGCCCAGAGAGGGAAGACATAGGACAAAAAGAATTCTATGTAGCTGAGAAAGAGCAGCAGGAAGAACAGGAAACAATAGATGAGAACATGCCAGAAAATGGAGAGTCTCTAGTGATGAACAAGACCTTACTAAAACCTAAAAAGGAGGAAGTGGAACCTGTCCAAAGGAAGGATTTATTCAGAACCATGTGTAAAGAAAAAGGGAAGTGTTGTAAGAAGGTGATTGACAATGGGAGCACTGACAACCTTGTTTCCACATAGATGGTGGAAAAACTAAGTTTGAGAAGGACGAAGCATCCTGTTCCATACAAAGTATCATGGTTGCATAAAGGACATCAAATTCTGGTAAGTGAACAATGTGAAGTTGAATTTCAAATAGGCACATATAAGGATAAGATTGTATGTGATGTTATGCCCATGGATGTTTGTCATATTCTTCTAGGGAGACCCTGGCAATTTGATAAAAAGGTAGTACATGATGGTAGGATTAACTGTCATTGTTTTATCCAAGATGGGGTAAAACATTTTCTTCACCCTTTACAAGGAGAGAGTTCAACAGAGCAACAGACATCTAAGGTCCTGATGTTGACAGGAAAAGAGTATTTGCAACAGATTGATGAGGAGGAACTAAACTATGTTGTAGTATGTAAACCCAGAGTGGTAGTGATGAAGACTGACATTACAGATCTACCTAAGGAGATTCAGGAGATGCTAGGAGAGTTTAATGACATTGTGGTAGATGATTTTCCCAACGAGTTACCACCGAAGAGGGATATAAGTCACCACATTGATTTTATTCCTGGAGCGAGCTTACCAAATAAGGAAGCATACCGACTGACACCTCAAGAGAATGAAGAAATTAGAAGGAAAGTACAAGGGTTGGTAGGCAAGGGATTTGTTCAGAAGAGTCTGAGTCCATGTGCAGTACCAGCAGTACTGACACCTAAGAAGGATGGTGAATGGAGGATGTGTACTAACTCCAGAGCAATTAACAAGATTACCATCAGATACATATTTCCATTACCAAGGATGGATGACATGATGGATTTCCTTAGTGGGGCAACATGCTTTTCAAAATTGGACTTGAAGAGTGGATACCATCAGATTAGAATTTGAGAAGGAGATGAGTGGAAGACAACCTTCAAGACAAATGAGGGGTTGTATGAGTGGTTGGTTATGCCATTTGGGTTGTCCAATGCACCAAGCACATTCATGAGATTGATGAATGAATTCTTGAGAGATTTCATAGGTAAGTTTGTGATAGTTTACCTAGATGATATTTTGATTTTCAGACAATCAAAGAAGGAGCATTTGAAACATATGAGATATGTCTTGGAGAGACTGCAACAGGAAAAGTTGCTAGTAAATGTGAAGAAGTGTACATTTATGAAGTCAAAACTCATGTACGGGTTTTTTTATCTCAAGTGATGGATTGAAGATGGATCCAGAGAAAGTACAGGCAATCATTGATTGGCCATCACCACAGATCATTTTTGAGGTAAGAAGTTTGCATGGATTGGCAAGTTTTTATAAGAAGTTTATATAGAATTTCAATGGTATTTCTGCACCTATCATTGAAACCATCAGGAAGGATCAACAACCATACCAATGGACAGTAGAGGCTGAAAGAAGCTTTCATTTCTTGAAGAAAAAGATTACTGAACAACCAGTATTGAAATTACCAGATTTCAAGCACCCTTTCCAAGTGAAGTGTGATGCCAGTGGAGTAGCAATTGGAGCTGTACTCAGTCAGGAAGACATACCTGTAGAATATTTCAGTGAGAAACTGAATGAGGCCAAATAGAAGTATTCCTCGTATGACAAGGAATTTTATGCTATTGTTCAAGCATTAAAACATTGGAGACATTATCTGATGCCTAGTGAGTTTGTTTTGTTTTCAGATAATCATGCATTGCAGTATATCATGTAGCAACCTAAGTTGAACTAGAAACATGTCAAGTGGGTTGAGTTCATGCAAAACTTTACCTTTGTGATAAAGCACATAAGTGGAAAATCAAATCGAGTAGCTGATGCTTTAAGCAGGAGATAGTTGATGGTACAAGAGAATCAGATCCAAGTTGTAGGATTTGAACATTTAAGAGATTTGTATGAAACTGACATTGATTTTCAGAATGCATATAGAGCTTGTAGAAATCCTGTAGAGACAGACAAAGAGACATGGATTGAGTATATGTTACAAGATGGTTTACTCTTTAAAAACAATAGACTTTGTATTCCCAAGTGTTCCATGAGAGAGAATTTGGTACAGGAGAAACACAATGGAGGAATGGCAGGTCACTTTGGAAGTGATAAAACTTTTGGTCAGTTAAGTCATTTTTACTTTTGGTCAAAGATGAGATCTGAAGTTGAAAAGTTTGTAAGCAGATGTAGGGTATGTCAGCATGCCAAAGGAAGAAGCCAGAACACGGGCTTATACACACCATTTCCTATTCCAACTAGGCCTTGGGATTCTATGAGTATGGATTTCATTTTGGGTTTGCCGAAAAATCATAAGGGATATGATTCTATTTTTTTGGTGGTGGATAGATTCACTAAGATGGCACATTTTGTTCCATGTTATAAGACTAGTGATGCCACACACATTGCTAACTTGTTTTTTGATGAAGTTGTGAAGCTACATGGTTTACCTAAGAGTATTGTGTCTAACGGGGATGTGAAGTTCACAGGTCATTTCTGGAGAACCTTATGGAAGAAGTTGGGTACTAAGCTGAATTTCAGTTCATCATATCATTCACAATCTAATGGCCAGACTGAGGTCGTAAACAGAAGTCTAGGTAACATGTTGAGAAGTCTGATTGGGTAAAATCCCAAGGAATGGGATAAGGTATTAAGTCAAGCTGAATTTGCATATAATGATTCACCAAACAGAAGTACAGGGATGAGCCCATTCTAGATTCTTTATGGAATGCATCCAAGAGGAGCATGTGAACTTCGAGATTTGGGACAACTAGAAAAGAGGAGTGCAGATGGAGAAGATTTTGCAGCAAGTATTAGTGAGATATAGGAGCAAGTTAAGGTAAGATTGCAATAGAGTAACAACAGTTACAAAGCCAGAGCAAATACCAAGAGAAGGGAAAAGAAATATGAAGTGGGAGACTTAGTCTTAGCACATCTGAGGAAGGAGATATTTCCAAAAGGAGAGTACAACAAGTTGAAGATGAAAAATATTGGACCATGCAGGATACTCAGGAATTTTTAAGCAAATGCCTATGAACTGGAAATGACAACAAAGATTGGTATATCACCTATTTTTAATGTTGCAGACTTGTATGCTTATGTGACAGATGATACAGGACAAGTGCCAAAGGTGGAAGATCTTCAATGCCTGAAACAGATGCGTATGGCCTAGCCTTCAGAAGTTGCGCATATCTTGGAGACTAGAGTTGCAAGAAGTACCAGAGAGGGGGACTACCTGGATTATTTGATCAAGTGGAAGGGACATCCGGTAGAGGATTCTACATGGATGGATGCTAAAGAATTGGAAACCAAGGGTTTCTCAGTAACAAACTTACTGAACAGGGGTTCCGTTATTTTAACCTTGGGAGTCTAATGCAGGAGCATCGATGTTGAGTCAGCAATGTGATTACAAGGTCACATGTTGTGACTAGCTGAGGACGAACTGTCCTGATGTGGACAGTCTGAGTTGTTTTGTGATGACCTGCTTCCTGTTATCCTTTGGATTCACGCATGTTGTAAATTGATGCATTGTCTATTTTTGGTATGATAGGACTAGCGGCAAGCTGATAGCCAAAGTAGAGATGACAATGTATGTACTATTTATGACAAATATCCGAGTAAGCAGTTGATAGCCAAAGTAGAGATGACAAAGAATAGAATTGTTTTCATAGGATAAGTCCGCAGGAAGTGCGGAAGCCGACAGGTGCGAAAGCGTCAATCCACGAAAGAAGGACCATTCACGGAGTTTGCGGAAGCGCAAGAATAGTTAATTTAGTTAGAATTGGTCATGTGGACCATTTTGTAATCAAATAGAAGCATATAAATAGAGTAGGATTGTAAGCCTAAGGGAATCCAGTTTTGATGAGAGATTTGATCTTTTGGTCTGCTTTGTATCCTCATGGAGTATTGACTATTTCTGCGAAGTTCATTCCACAGAGTTTAATGAATGCATGAGGATGTATGATTATGGTGCAATTTCTGTCTTTATCTTGGTGTGATGATCAATGCGAATTTCTATTATGCTACTGTAGGTTTAATTGATGCGATTAAGCTATGGGTTTAAGGATTATTGTTGATATGAATAAGTAGATTAAGCATGTTATTGTAAATAGTTGTTATCTGTTGAAATCTACAGATGAAGTGATAATATGCTGTGGAAGTCATAATCTTTGGTTTCTATAAGGGTAATGTGTATTGGAAGCATATCCTCAACTCCACTATGGAAACTTGGTTCCTGCAGCCCCCTTATCCATCTCGGGTTAGACTGCACTTGCTCCGCAAGTGTTGTTGGAAAGGGTTAACCTTTCCAGGCCGGTGTGTAAGGGAGTTTGGGTTGGTACTTTGTTGACGACAGTGCGAAGTGAACCCCTGTCGGATGTTGCGTCAAAAAATGGTTCCATTGCCGGGACCTTGAGGAATAAAAGAAGAGGATATGGTGTGGCATCTGACGAAACTAGAGATCCAAGACTGGTTTGATAAAAAGGTGGAAGAATTTGCAGAAAGCGAGAAGCGGGACCCTAGACAGACAACAACTAATTGGCTGGAGAAATATATTTATTCAGATATCCATGAGATATTCTTCTGTGAATTCCCAATGTTACTGCATGATTGGTTAGCGCAACTGACATTCCGAAATAATCACTGCCCGAAGACTGAACCTGATTGTTGGACCCCAGAGTTGATCCGACAGCTAAAGCAAGTCAATAATAAGGTATTGCGGGCTGTTGATTTTTGGGTGGATAGTATCCTTGAGGGATACGTGACTGGATTCGCAGAAACATTATGAAGTCGTATAGTGACGCAGAGAGGAAATTATTCAAGGTACTGAGGAGGAGGTTCCTGTCGTTGTTAAATTTGTGGATTAAGATGCTTGTCTGCGAAAAAGGAATATTGAGGATGTCATCTGATGAGTAGAAAAATCGGTGTGTGTAGGTTGAGGGTATCGCGTGAATGCGGATCTGAAGGAAGGATATGAGGTAGATGGACATAAGCGACGATGAGTATCTAATGGAGGCTTATGAAGAGTGTGGTACCTTGAGGAGTGGAGAAATATTCCAGCGTCCCGAGAAGAAGAGGAGGACTGAGAGAGAGTCTCCTGAGGGGACTGGAACAGAGGGCTATGAAACAATACCACAAGGGAGAAAGCGACCTTACTGCGAAGGAGACGTTGACCAGGCTACCCCAGAAGCATAAGGAATATAGATCATTAGTTACAACATTCCTTCAACCCCACGCACTACTCCAAACTTGATAGGAAGAAATAAAAACTACTCACAGAGTTGCCCTACATGCAGCGGTAAAAGTAGCACTTCAGTAAATAATAATAGTAGGAACGTCATGATGATGGATGAAGCAAAGATGCCTACCTTTCAGGGGAACGGGAATGAAGACCCTGAACAGTATTGGTTCATATGCGAAGCAGTCTGGACTGTAAAGTAGGTCCAGGACGATGCCATAAAGATGGGACAGATAGCAACAACCCTTAGGGGTTGGGCATTAGACTGGTTCATGAAGTTTACAAGGGTTCCGACAGGAGAAGCAACTAAAACATTGGAGTAGGTCAGAACAACGTTGATTGGTGAATTTAAAAAGCCAAAACCTGAATCGCAGTATGTTACGGAGCTTAAGGAGATTAAGCAATTCCCGAACGAACCAGTGTGGGAATTCGATTAGTGGTACAAGACATTGATAGCAAAAATGAGCTTTCCGATAAATGAGCTACAACACAAAGAATGGTTCATCATGCGACTAGTACCGCATATCCGTGGACCTTTGATGCAGCAAAAAGTAGTGACACAGGTGGAAGCACTAGAAGTTGCGATGAGGCTGTAGGCCTCACCGATTGGTGAGGCAGGGATAGGAATGGATAGAGTCCTGGCACAATTAGCCAATCTAACACTTGAGCTGGAGGATATCAAGAAGGGGAAGGAAACCCGTAGCGACGTATGGTGTACTAGGTGCAAAGCTGAGGGACATCAAAAATACAATTTCCCAGAGTTCCACGAGTATTTACAGTCGGGAGCACCAAACCCTCTTCGTCAGGGAGGAATGTCGTGGTGTCCTATCTACCAAACCAGAGGGCATCGACCGTAGGAATGCGTATACCTACAAAAGATGGTGTCGAAACTAAAAAAATTGTATTGTAAATCTTGTCGATCGGTGGGCCATGATGATAACGATTGTAGGGCCTATGATCTGCTGCAAGATTGAAAAGATGACACATATTTTATGAAGGAAGAAGAGAAACCGGCGGTGTAGCAGCAACCACAGTACAACCAGCCGCAACCACAGTTCAACCAACCGCAGCAATACGATCAGGGGCAATACGGGTATCCGTAGTATCCACCACCACTGTATGGCCAGACGCAGTATGGGAAGCCACAGTACCAACAACTTCAGTATGGGCAGCCACAGTACCAGCAACCGTAGTATGGGCCACCACAGGGAGATTTCAGAGGAGGATTTCGTGGGGGCCGAGGTGCTGATATGGGACGTGGAGGAGCTGTTTGACGGGGAAGAGGGCCAATCATCTATTACAATTGTGGACAACAGGGCATTACCAGAGGGATTTCCCAAACCCACCAGTGCAGTGTAGTTATTACAGTGATGCAGATCATGGCGTAGAGGACTACCCTCAGATCATTGTGAAATGCAGACTAAGAATCTTCCCCAAAACGAGAACCAAAATAATCAGAATGCACCATCCGCAGTACATATGATATCGACGAAGGCTAGAAGTAGCCATGCGGTGGTTGGAATAGTAACACGAGGAGGCGCAGTGACAGGAGGCGATAGGTCACACACTAATGTTCGACCAACACAAACACAGCAGAAGCAGGTCACCTTTGATGTAGAAGTCGAAAGGAACGTCTTCTTGGAGGCACAGAATGCAATGAGGAATAGGAGGCAGCCACCTCTTCAGGAAGAAATCTATGACATGCCACCGACGTTCGATTCGACGAGGAAAGCGAACACTCTAAAGGACTTCTTGGAAAGTTGCTTGGAGTTGCAGAAGGATACAGATGCACTGGAAGAAATAGTTGTTCTACTACATCGACGAGAAGGTGCACGTCTAGAACAGAAGGTTAATCACATACATAAGAAAAATACAGGAAGGGATATGCGGATGTCGGCACAAATCAGAGCATTTGATGTCAACTCCATCATTCTGGAATTGGGCTCGGATGTGAATATTTTGACCAAGCAAACGTGGGAGACAATGGGGAAGCCGTGGATGACCTGGTCACTAGTACAGCTGCGACTAGAAAATCAGAGTATGGTCACTCCGCTTGGTCGAGTATGTCAACTTCCAGTTGAAATTGAGGGGCTCAAGACGTATGTTGATTTCGACGTCATTGAGATTGTGGATGGCACCAGTCCCTATCCAGCACTACTGGGGATGACTGAGCCATGGAAAACCAAGCGATCATAAATTTTGAGAAAAGGACGATGTCATTCGAGAATCGCGAGATGAGGGTCATCACACCACTGGATCCTACGGAAGGGCTGCGCTATGTGGAACCAACCAGAGACGATTTTGCGGAAGGGTGGGACAATTTGTATAACATATCTGAGGATTATATTAATCCCACCGCGTATGGAGAACTGGGGTGGCACAGCGCCAGTTCAACATCATTAGATTCATATGAGGGACTTGAAAATTGGCAGAACCAGTTACATGAAGTATCCTTTCGAAGATGTTCACGAATAACAAGATCACTGCATCAGGTAGCCACGAAGGAATACATGTTACCCATATATGAAGGATTTCCCAACTTAACCAAGTTTCTCACGGAGTTTGAGGATAAAGTGGCAGAACCACAGTGTCTATTGGCCTTGGAGGAATCCTTGAAGGCTACTCTTGCATGATGGTGGGAGACGCACAAATCAAACATCACAACCTGGCCACTATGTCGATGCCTCATGGAGGTTCGGTTCGATGAAGCTGCAGGATACGATAGAATGAGGTATGATGGACGAGGTGACCTGAAGGAGCATTTGAATGTTTGTCAACACCTATGGGGATCGAGAGCAAATCAGGAGTTGGTACATGCATTTGTACACATGTTGGATGAAGTACCGTGGAGTTGGTATGTCGCAGCAGAAATGCGATGCGGGATGACTTCTTAGGAATAGCTTACCATTGGCTTCAGCCAATCATTTTTTTTCTTAGATTACAACCCCTTCATCCACACTGCGCTACAGGTAATCCGCGACAGGATATTCAAGGCAGTACCGATAGAGCCACCGATGGCACTCCAATGGACTGCGACACCAGAAATGTTGATGGAGTGTTACAACGTCACCGGAGAGCCCAATGATCAGGATGATCCAAGGGATGTAAATGTGCCAGAATCAGAAGGTAGTCACAGTGTTGAGGCACCAGAAATACTGTCGAACAAATTTAAGCAACCATTGAATATCAAGAAAGTGAACATTGGATCGGAGGAAAACCCAAAGTTCGCAAGCATTGGCGACTATTGGGACGATTCGACCATTGCGAAGATGACTGACTTGATGCATGAGTTTCAGGATCTATTTCCAACGAAATTCTTATAGATGAAGGGAATTTCCAAAGACTTAGGGGAAATGAAGATCCCCCTGAAACCCGATGCGAAGCTAGTCAAGCAACGACCGTATCAATTGAATCCAAGACACAAGGAACGTGTACAAGCTAAAATTGAAAGGATGCTTGAGGCCGGTATTATAGAACCTATGGAAGAATCAAAGTGGATCAGCCCAATGGTCATCGAAGACAAGAAAACTGGTGAAGTACGAATATAAGTCGACTTAAGGAAGCTGAATGATTCCTGCCTACAAGATTCGTTCCCTACCCCATTCACAGATGAGGTGCTTGAAGGAGTAGGAGGCCAGGAGATATATTCATTTACAGATGGATTTTCTGGCTACCACCAGATCAACATCGTGAAAGAAGATCGACACAAGACTACATTCATCACAGAGTGGGGATGTTTCCAGTACACGGTGATGCCATTTGGATTGAAGAATTCTCCAACGATTTTTTCCAGACTAGTGGTTGCAGCATTCAAAGACTACATTCATAAGTTCCTTGTTGTTTATATGGATTACTGGATAGTATATGGATTAGTCAAGGATCATGTGGAAAACTTAAGACTAATGCTAGAACGATGCTGGCAGTACCATATTTCCCTAAATCTCAAGAAATGCATCTTTTGTGCTCCATTCTGAATCTTGTTAGGACACATTGTCTGTAGAGAAGGAATGTTGGTAGATCCGGCAAAGATTGCCATCATTGTTGACCTCCCACCACCGATGACAGTTAAGCAACTGCGAGCGACGTTAGGACATATGGGCTACTACAGGAAATTCATCAAAGGATATGCAACCATTACGGTTCCCATGGAGAAGTTACTAAAGAAGGATGCTACGTTTGATTGGAATGAAGAATGTCAGAAAATCCTGGACATACTGAAAGAAAAGATGGTTGCAGCACCCATACTCGTATTCCCAGATTGGACAAAGGAATTTCACGTACACGTCGATGCGATGTCGGTCACACTAGGTGTCATTTTGGCCCAACCAGGAACAATCGACATCGACCACCCGATAGCCTTTGCAAGTAGGAAGTTGTCTACTATGGAGAAAAACTATACAACCACAAAGCGAGAAGGATCGGTGATGGTCTATGCTTTGCAGAAATTCCAGCATTACCTCTTAGGAGGCCACTTCAAGATGTTCACAGATCATTCCGTGCTGAAATACTTGGTGAACAAGCCTGTGTTTGGGGGGGGGGGTAATTTGTCGTTGGTTGCTACTATTTCAAGAGTTTGATTTTGAGATCATCGTAAATCCAGGACGATTGAACGCAGGACCTAGTCACCTATCATGAATAGAGTTAGGAGAAGAACCAAGAAGCATCGACGAAGGATTACCAGATGCTCAGGTATTCAGAGTTGGCATGGTTGATAACTTCTATGGGCAAATAATTAAATTTATAGCAACCGGGGAGGCGCCAGTGGAATTCACTACCAATCAAAAGAAGTAGCTAGTTGTCAGAGCTGCAGACTTCCAGTTAATCGCAGGAGAACTATACAAAATGGGCCCATATGAGATTCTGCGACGATATGTCCTTCCGCATGAACAGGAGAGGATTCTGTTAGAAGCACACGATGGAATAGCTGGGGGACATTATGGAGGACGAGCAACTGCTAGGAAGATCCTTCAAGTAGGATTGTGGTGGCCAACCTTGCATGGAGATGCTGCCGACTATGCCAAAAACTACAACGTTTTTCAACGAACCGAGAAGCCATCACGATGGGACGAGATGCCACTCATGCCAAAAGTGACGCTACAGAAATTCGACAAGTGGGAAGTTGACTTTGTGGGACCCATCAACCCACTCGGGAAGAGAACAAGGTCGTGCTACATCATCACTGCGACAGATTACTTGATGCGTTGGGATGAAGTAGCACCAGTAAGAGATTGTTCCGATGCAACTACAACACGGTTTCTATTCGACAATGTCGTCACTAGGTTTGGGTTCCCAAAGGTGTTGTTAAGTGACCAGGGGACACATTTGAACAACCAGATGATTGCAACAATGATGGAAGAGTTTCATATCCAGCATAAGAAGAGTACTTCGTACCACCCTCAGGCGAACGGGGTAGTTGAGGCGTTTAACAAGGTACTAGAGCACGCAGTTACCAAGGTAGGCAATGTGAACTGTGATGACTGGGACTTAAAAATTCCAGTGGTTCTTTGAGCGTATCGCACCACATGCAAATGAATGACTGGACAGACCCCATTTAAGCTTGTTTATGGCTAGGAAGTAGTTATTCCAATGGAATACATCATATCGAGCTTGCGCATCGCAGCAACAACAATGATGAGTGATGACGGCGTAGTGGAGGAACTTTTGGCACAACTAATACAGCTTGAAGAATATCGATTCATCGTAGGGTTCCATCAAAAAGTGAAAAAAGAACGACAGAAGGCGTGGCATGACCGCCATGTCAAATCAAAGCACTTTCAGAAAGGGGATACAGTTCTGTTGTATGATAGTAAGTTTGCGAAACACCTAGGTAAGTTGCAAATGCACTGGTTAGGACCATACATCATAAATTTTGTCACTGACGGAGGCGCGGTCCAATTATAGAGTTTAGATGGAGTAGTGTTACCTAAGTTGGTCAATGGGAATAGGTTGAAGCCCTATCGCCATGACCCGGCATAGCACGACTGATTCGCAAGAGCAAAAAGAAAAATGATGACGAAGAAAGAAAGCACGGTCGATGCTTGCACATATGAGATGGCAGTATGACCGATGCTTCGCACGATTGACACACAGGTGTTGGCAGCATGACCAGCATGGCTGATATCGATGTTCGCATGATTGACACATAGGGTTTGGCAACATGACCAGCATGGATGCTATAAATTTTGTCACTGACGGAGGCGTGGTCCAATTATAGAGTTTAGATGGAGTAGTGTTACCTAAGTTGGTCAATGGGAATAGGCTAAAGCCCTATCGCCATGACCCGGCACAACGCGACTGATTTGCAGGAGCAAAAAAAAAAATGATGATGAAGGAAGAAAGCATGGTCAATGCTTGCACATATGAGATGGCAGTATGACCGATGCTTCGCACGATTGACACACAGGGGTTGGCAGCATGACCAGCGTGGCTGCTATCGATGTTCGCACGATTGAAATATGAGGGGTACAGTCCGAGCATGAGTGCTGCGGATCAGCCTCACCAGAAGATGATGGAAAGGCATGATGACATGATCGATAGATTATGTGGAGGGATTTACAAATGATTTCAGAGACAGACATCCAAGACGAACAAGCATAAATACAGACGTGGGAGGCTAACTGAGCAAGGAAGTTTATAACAGTCGAGAAAACTCCATGCTGTGAGTAGAGCAGGGGGCTAGCTAAGTTAGGAATTCCAAGGAAGCTGTGGAAATGATCCATTTCATTTCATGTGGTAGCGCACCAGGGGCGTTGAGGGCCAGAACGACGAGTGTGCATGAAAAACCAAAGAAGAAAGCAGTGCAGACACTCGGGGGGAACAAAGACGAGGTCTCAACCGAGATGTCTAAGTGTGTGGTGGTGGTCAAAACAGCCGTGGTCCCGATGACCACCAGAACGCCAGGGGCTGAGGCCCCTTGGCCCCGGTAGACGATGGTCCAAGGTGCGAAACAGATGTGTCGGAGCAGCCGGCCTGTTTCCCACCTTGAAGGCAATGACGAACTTCTCCTCAATTTGGAACAAGCATGGAGCAGGGAAGTAGGTGCCTGAGAGGTAAATGAGCAAGGTTCCATGAGATTGGAGGATGAGTTCAAGAAGTACACGACAACAGGCCAGAGATCGAGGAACAAGTTTGAGAAGTACACAAGAACAAGCTTAGATGGCAAGAACAGTTTTCAGAAGGATAATACAACAACAGATAAGTGCAGATCAACAGTGTCCAGCTGAGGTGGCTCGGGGATGAGCCACAAGTTTGTGTTGGGGGCTTGATGGCACGGGATAAGTCCGCAGGAAGTGCGGAAGACGACAGGTGCGAAAGGGTCAATGCACAAAAGAAGGACCATTCACGGAGTTCGTGGAAGCACAAGAATAGTTAATTTAGTTAGAATTGGTCATGTGGACCGTTTTGTAATCAAATAGAAGCATATAAATAGAGTAGGATTGTAAACCTAGGGGCATCTAGTTTTTGATGAGAGATTCAATCTTTTGGTCTGCTTTGTATCTGCATGGAGTATTGACTATTTCTGCAAAGTTCATTCCGCAGGGTTTAATGAATGCATGAGGATGTACAATTATGGTGCAATTTCTGTCTTTATCTTGGTGTGATGATGAATGTGAATGTCTATTATGCTGCTATAGGTTTAATTGATGCGATTATGCTATGGGTTTAAGGATTATTGTTGATATGAATAAGTAGATTAAGCTTGTTATTGTAAATAGTTGTTATCTGTTGAAATCTACGGATGAATTAATATGCGAATGATGAAGTGATAATATGTTGCGGAAGTCATAATCTCTAGTTTCTACAAGGGTAATGTGTGTTGGAAGCATATCCTCAACTCCACTGCGAAAACTTGGTTCCTGCAGCCCCCTTATCCATCTCGGGTGAGACTGCACTTGCTCTGCAAGTGTTGCTAGAAAGGGTTATACCTTTTTGGCCGGTGTGTAAGGGAGTTTGGGTTGGTACTTTGTTGATGACAGTGCGAAGTGAACCCCTATCGACAGACGCTGCGTCAACAAGAATGTTTTCGTTGATTATGATGAATGATTTGACTAACTCTTTGAATGCTTATAAAACTAAGGATTTAGATCAATCATGGTTATTGCATTTTAGGTATGACCAATTACATTTTGGTGGCTTAGATTTGCTACAGAAGAAGCAGATGGTAAAATGGTTTCCTTGTATTCAACATCCAGCAAGCTCATGTGAGAGCTGCATATTGGGAAAGCATCATAGAGAGAAATTAGTCTTTGGAGTCTCATACAGAGGAAAAGCACCACTGGAGCTGGTACACACAGATTTGTGTGGACTGATGCAAACACCTTCTTTGACTGGTAATGTTTATTTTATGACTTTCATTGATGATTTCTGTTGAAAAACTTGGGTGTATTTGCTAAAACAGAAATCTCAAGATTTTGATGTGTTTAAAAGCTTTAAAGCTATGGTTTAAAAGGAGTGTGATAGATTTATTAAAGTCTTGAGATCAGATAGAGGAGGTGAGTATATGTTAAATGATTTTGTGGAATTTTGTCAATATTATGGAATTAAAAGATAATTTACTGCTCGCTACACTCCACAGCAAAAGGAAGTGGCAGAAAGAAAGAATCTAACCATTATGAACATGGCTCGAAGAATGATGAAGGAGAAGCATCTTTCAGATGAATATTTGGGAGATGTTATTACTTGTTCAGTATACATTCTGAACAGAAGCCCAACTAAGAGCGTGAAGGATCGAGTTTTTCAGCAAGCATGGAATGGTAAGTGTAACAACATATCTCATTTAAGTATTTTTGGGTGTGTAGCTTATGCACATGCACCTGAAGAGATGAGGAGAAAGTTAGATGACAGAAGTCAGAAATGTATTTTTTTTTATATAGTGAAGAATCTAAAGCACATAGACTCTATAATCCCATCACCAAGAAGTATGTCATCAATAGAGATGTGGTGTTTAAGGAGGAAGAAGCATGGGATGACAACATAGATAAGTTGGTTGCAGAGGATGCTGTTACTTCTCACACAGAAGATGAAGAACATGAGCAGGGCATACATGGAGGGTAGTTAACTCCACAAATGTTTACACTGGTAGTAATAACACCTGTCAGAACGCCCAAAACTCAAGAACGTGGTGAACCCTCAAGTGTTGGTGGATGACAAGGAACAGGATCAAAGGTAAGTAATGAATCAAATCCTACATTAGCTTCATTAAGAAATAGAGTTAGAGGTCAGAAGACTAGAAGTTTAAGAGAACTGTATGAGCAAAATGAAGAAGTAGATCAAGTTTCAAATTTTGCATTAATAGCATGTGATCCTGTAAATTTTGATGAAGCCGTTGAAAAGGATGTTTGGATAAAAGAAATGGATGAAGAAATTGATGCCATAGAAAGAAATAATACTTGGGATCTTGTAGATTTTAATAAAAATTGTATTGGTTTCAAATGGATTTATAAGACTAAGTTAAACATTGATGGTGAAGTTGAAAAATACAAAGCAAGACTTGTAGCTCAGGGGTTTAGTCAACAGCTTGGTATCGATTATAATGAGACTTTTGCACTTGTAGCCAGACTTGATATGGTAAGGATGGTATTGGATATTGCTGCTCATAATAAATGGTATGTACATCAAATGGATGTAATGTCTGCGTTTTTTAATGGATCTTTAGAAGAAGAGGTTTATGTGAGACAACCGCATGGATATGAAATTTATGGACATGATGACAAAGTCTACAGATTAAAGAAAGCATTGTATGGATTGAAGTAGGTACCCAGAGTATGGTATAGCAGGATTGATGAATATTTGAATAAAGAAGGATTCAGCAGAAGTCCAAGTGAGCCAACCTTGTATACAAAGGTAAACCAAGAAGGTAAAATATTGATTGTTTGGTTATATGTTGACGATTTGATCTTCACTGGAGATATTTCAGTAGATGAGTTTAAGAAAGCCATGAAAAAATTATTTGAGATGACTGATTTAGGAATGATGAAATATTTTCTTGGTATTGAAGTAACTCAATCCGAGGATGGTATTTTTATCAATCAAACAAGTATGCAAATGATGTACTAAAAAGATTCAGAATGATGAATTGTAAGCCAACTGTAACTCCAATTGCAAATGGTACAAAAATCAGTAAGGAGGATGATGGGTCAAAAGTTGATCCAATGTTGTAGAAGAGACTGGTAGGAAGTCTCATGTACTTGACTGCAACAAGACCTGATATAGTGTTTGCAGTAAGTATGATTTCAAGATTTATGGAGTCTCCAAAGAACACCCACTGGTAAACTAGAAAGAGGATCCTAAGATATATTGTTGGAACAACAAAGTTTGGTATCCAATATACATCAAACTTAAATTTTAAGTTGATTGGATATACTGACAGTGATTTTGCAGGTTCTACAGATGATAGAAAGAGCACATATGGATATGTATTCAGCTTTGGATCGGGATCAGTAGCATGGGCTTCAAAGAAGTAGCCCATAGTGACATTATCCTCTGTTGAGGTAGAGTATGTTGTAGCAACATCAGCTGCATGTCAAATATGTGGATGAGAAGAAACCTTTTTGAGTTGCAGCATGAACAAGATGAACCAACTCAGACTTTCTGTGACAATAAATCAGCCATTGCACTATCAAGAAATCATGTCTTTCATAAAATAAGTAATCATATTGATACAAGGTATCATTTCATTCGAGAATTGATAAACAAGAATGAAATCAGTATGGAATTTTGCAGATCAAAAAATCAGTTTGCAAACCTATTTACAAAACCTCTAGGGAAAGAGCTGTTTGAATTTCATAGGAAAAACATTGGGGTTTGTAAGCTGTAACAAAAATCTAGTATTTCAAAGTTTTGTTTTTTGAGTGTAGTAATTAAGGGGGAGAATATTAGAAGTGGATTAATTACTCCACCACTTAATAGATGGCCGCAACAATTTCAAAAAGGCAACACCACCCAGCTTTGTAACCTCCACATCGCTTAAATATTTGAAGAGGAACTCACCTCCTTGGCTTAGATTATTAAATTGTGAAAAGCCATTACCATTAATGTATTTTGACCCTACAGAATCGGACCAGCAATCGCATGTCATTCACTACATTTCTGAATGGCCAACACAACCTTCATTCTGTCATCCTGTAACAGAGCATTTATTTCTGCAATTAAAACTTTGTAATGAAGGGTTAATTAGCATTTAATGACCGAATATGTTGAAGCACTATAAATACTCATCCTTGTAATCGTGATATAGATAGAGACAGAGTTGAATACGATTTGTAGTTGAAGCTAAAACTCAGAATTTTTACTATGTACTCTATTATTTGAGCTTGAAAACTAAGAGATTAGAGTTATTTTGTGAGTTAAATGTGTTTAATTTTTGAAATAGAGTATTAGTCATGTTTATGAATGCAGGGGTCATCAAAGCATAGCTGAAACACTCAGCTGCAACTCAGTTGTAACAATCCTGTAGGTGAAAATTTCTGAGTTTGGAGATCTGTGTTGTTGCTGTGAGTAAATGCAACACCCCCCTGCCTTCCCACAATAAGCACCCTGGAGAAAAAACATATGGTTTAACTTGGCAATATGCTGATGATACTATCTAGATGCATGGAGTTAGCATAGATACTACAAGTGCGAGGGATCCAATTCTTGCAGTTGCTGCATCTAAGTGTTATTCAAATCTTCTTAAATTTGCAATTGCGAGGGATCCACTTCTTGCAATTGTTGCATCTAAGTGTTATTCAAATCTTCTTAACTTTGCAATTGCGAGGGATCTAATTAAATTTGCAACTGCAAGGGATCCAATTCTTGCAACTGCATTTGATGTGATTCAAATCTTCATAAAATTTCAACTGAGTCAGATCCAAGCCTTGAAACAGTTGAGTGGGATCCAATTCTTGAAGAACTAGAAGAAATGGTAAGTCAGAACTGGTTACAATTGATATTTTTCATTGGACTGAGCAATAGAAGTGACAACGTGGGTTTGCATGATTTAAACTTTCAGGGATTTTATGACTTGGAGAAGGAACAAAAGATAGTGCGGTTAAGTGAGAATGGAGTTGTTTTGGATCGGTTGAAAGAGGTTTATTAATGGCTCTCCTTTAGGGTGACCAGAACTAGGATGTGATTATATTTCTCCAAAGACCTGCTTCAAATTTTTATACACTTATGTTTGGTATTCTAGAGATTGATATGGTTGATTAGTCATAAAGAATTAATATGGTTGATTTCTCTGCAATGGTATTTGATGGTATTTGAGATTGACATGGTTGATTAGTCATAAACAATTAATATGGTTGATTTCTCTGCAACAATGGTATTTGTACATTTGAGATGTTTAAGAATTAATATGGTTGATTTCTCTGCAACAATGGTATTTGTACATTTGAGATGTTTAAGAATTAATATGGTTGATTTCTCTTCAATGGTATTTGATGGTATTTGAGATTGACATAGTTGATTAGTCATAAAAAATTAATATGGTCGATTTCTCTACAACAATGGTATTTGTACATTTGAGATGTTTAAGAAATAATATGGCTGATTTCTTTGCAATGGTATTTGAGATTGACATCGTTGATTAGTCATAAAAAAAAATATGGTTAATTTCTCTGCAACAATGGTATTTGTACATTTGAGATGTTTACGAAATTCCTTCTTGTATTGGAAAATTGTTTTAATTCTTGATTAGTGCTATAATTGGATTTACAATGATATTTTTTTGGTTTTTTTTTCCTTTAAAAAAACTGTAATCTCATTATAGTAGAAAATGAAGTTTCATTTTGCAATTGTCAAAAGTAATTAAAAAATATGATTTGTTAATTCGAACGAAAAGTTGATAGTATCTATGTATCTTATCTAATTACATCATCCATTCATAAATATCAAATTATAAGCTTCAATTATTTTAAATTTAGTAATTTTAAAATTTCCTTAATTCATAGCACAGAAGCTATCACTAAAAATGGCCATGATTTTACATAAAACACTACATCAAAAAATAAAATCCATGAAACTCTGGATCACACTATTGGAATAGTATGCTTTATTGACTACTAGTATAAAGACAGTCTACATATTATATGAAAAAAGAATTATATCACATAAAAGGGCCAAGATCATATTCTTTGAGATCTGCCTTGGTGCTTCCATATATGCCAAGTTCCTGCATCCATTTGCGCATCTGAAAGGATCTGAAAGGGAAACTTCAATTTCCACACTTCTTTGAACCACCATCCTAACTCTTGAAACTCTTCTTCCTCCCTCAAGGTTCTATATCCTAATTTTGGACTATATCACCCTATAGGGATATACCACACTAGGTAATCCTCCTCATCTTTTATGCTAACACGACTAGATAATTTTTTGATTTCCCAAGTATGTTTAATAAATTGCCATATATCAATTTTAGTTCCATATCTATTACAATGTAGAAATATTTAAAAACTATCAGAAGTTTATACTCCACATGTTAATCCCATTATATGCATATATTAAACTAAGGTTTTTTTCATTTTATTTTGTTAGTATTTTTTTTTCTCTTTTCAACATTAAATTACTCAATTGGGTGAAAATGATTAAAGTGGTATGTCATATTTTTTTAACCATGGAAATCGGTAACTTGTCAGGATTACCTAGGTGAGGTTCAAGTTCAAAGCCAATGGCTAGCACTATAACCCAAGAGTATATCCAATAGATTGCAAGCCAAATATACCAATAACTTGTGGCTTAGCAAGGGCCGAGATGTCCAAAGACACACCCAATATGGTTTTCCCACTCAAGGGGGGCACCTACTCTTCTATCCTTATCACAACGGGTAAATGTTTCATTGAGAATTTCAACCTGGGTGAGGAGAGTGTGAAACTTACCTCCCTACCATTTGAGTTTTTGACTGCTTGAATCTCAAATTTGAAGGACATGGGGTGAGATTTGATCCATTTATGTTCGCATGGGTCACAAAATCATTTAATGCAATCTGTTTGGGTGCAACCACACATTCCACTACTACCTCAAGGTGACCCCATGGCTCAAGGAAATGTCTTCACAAGATCTGAACTTTGTTCACTAGTGAAAAAGTGGGATGTCGTATTATGGGAAAGTGAATAAGAGAATTATGGGTCTCCTTACTATTAGGATGAAGTTACTAATTTTGCAATATCTAGAACAAAGACAAGGGAAAGAAAATGAGAGGAAATTATAATTAACTCAATTATGTAAAGGATTGTTTCTAACCCAGTTGTATCAAGGAACCACAATTTTATAAGAAATACATAAATCTTTATGAAAAGGTTTTTGATGGGGTATTATCATGATTAGGAAATGTTGCATTTGAATTATGGAAAGGATTTTGATTGGGTATTATCATGGTTAGGAAATGTTGCATTCTCAATTTTAAGAGTTTATGTTATTGAAAGGTTGAAAATATGACATGTTTTTAATATTCATCCATTTGGATACATGTGAAGAATGATGTGGGTGGAATTACTATGAATAATTTGTTGGTTTTGATGTGGGGTACCTTAATTCCATGGTACCATGTGATTGTGTATGCAAACTAGTTTCCCTTGTTATCTTTAAAAAGGACATTATTTAACTATGTTATGTATATTTTATAATTAGTTTCTACTTCAATTCATTGAGAACATTAATATTATAGAACTATTTTTATCTTTTAATTTTTTAAAGTATATTTTATGGTTTATGCAAATAAGTTCATAGTTTTGTAATTATGGTTTTTTATTTATGAAAATAGATCTAATATTTGAAGGCAATTTCATAATTATGTTTTTTTTATTTAAGAAAGTAGATAAAACTTTTCAAAGCAACTTTAAACATAATGAACTTAAGTTATCAATAATGATGCATGAAATCAATTGGTGGAACTTGGATTGCATGAGAGGCTATTTTCCTCTTTATTATACATGGTTTTTCCATTTCTTGTAGGCCACCTATTGCCGACTACTTGAGAGAAGAAAAGTTTACCCTAAACTAAGTGTTTTTTTACAAAATTTTACCCTAGCATTGTAACTTGGAAAAAATGTGCCCCTTAATTAGTCAAATTGCTATATGGAGGGGTCCCTTATCCTATCAGAAACAAGAGGGTCTCATCCATTAATGTGTTGTCAAACTAGGTGTAGTCAAGCTTTCATTTTACTACAAACAAGTGGGTCTCATTCATTAATTTGGCATGTAATTTGGTCTCATATGAACTTTATGTATAGTCAAGCTAGACTTGAATGGCCATATAAATTCAATGTTGCAATCATTGAGAAAAAGACTATATGGAAATATTTTTCTTTCCAAGATTTGGAAAGTAATGTCATAGTTCCTACTCGCGAGTTACATTTGATGACTGCATGTAATACATCATGTACTAGAGGGTTACCTAGATTAAATGAAGAAGCAATGACACATGAAGTTTCTTTAAGGATTTCCAAACCAAAACAACTTAGCATTATTGTGAGAATTCTATATAGGTTGAATACCATGAAAGAATTCTAATAGCCAAGAATCTTGAAGCAAAGAAGTCCTCACAAGAATTTATTCAAAGATATGCAAGAATAAGAAGTATTGAAACAAAAACATAAGAGAAGGAACTCAATTGATGGAAATATCATATCATTTATTATTCCTCAATATGAATACAATATATAATACATCTCAAGAGAGAAAATAAAATTCCTTAAAGGAAAGTTGAAAAGCTCACAAAAGTAAGGCTTACTAAAAGCTGGAAAAAGCCCTTAGGTGTCAAAATCACTTTCAAAACCAGTCTAAAGGCTCATGAATTAGATAAATATGATATGTAAGCTAATGAGTGATGAAAATGGAATGTTATGATGAATTTTGGAGAGAAGAAATAGGTGGAGGTCGAATTGGCCAAGTGGTAAGAGTTTCCAAGTCAACTAGCTTTACCTTATCCACCAGAAAGTACAAAAAACAGGATAAAGTTGTCTAAATAAGAAAAATGTATTTCTAATTCACGAATGGAATAAAACCAGACGAAATCCAAGGAAATATTATCCAGAATCTATCCAAATTCATTTTTGTGACTTAGGATGGCATATGGAGGGATAAAAGACAAAACTAGGCCAACTACATATTCTACACCTAGGAAAATTAATCTAGATGACTAATAAAATATATCCTAAGTATGGAATGGGTTTTTAAATGTTCCAATGCACCCCTTAATCCTAACTTAGAGTGATTAAATTATGTGTAGGGACCAAGCAACAAGGCTTATGGTCACCCCATTAAAATTATTATTATGCCCAGGTAAACTAAGGAAACATGGAAAACCTCATGGGAATAAAACCCTCCCTCAAAAAATGGACATGTGCACACCAAAAATTGTTGTTGCTCCAAAATCAAGTAGGTGTGAACTTGATCAGATGTATGGAGGATATTCCTCTTGGAAAGAAGTGGATCATGCTCCAAAAAAATCTGCTTGAATTCTCCTTCAGTGGATGCAAGCAAATATGGAAGCTCTTTGAACTTGCTCTTGAACAGAACAAATCCATGAATATGTAGACCATTCTGGAACTTGAAATTCCAACCAACTGAGGTAGGATCGACTCCAATCAGATATGATTTCTCTTGAAACTTGAACTTCAAATCAGATGAATTTAAATCAGCTCCAAGAAAATATGCCAATGTGATGGCAATGTCTCCATATTCAATGAAACTTTGAGGACAAGCGCTAGTCATCATGTAGGAATACGTAGAAAGCATGAGATCACAATAAGCGAGTGCAAATGGAGCACTCTTGAAATCTGAACTAGCCTTCAAATCATCCAATAGATCAACATATTGCACACTATCAGCTTGTGAATTATGCACATAATCATGAAACACTATCTTGTCATCCTCAAGATCAAAATATGAAGAATGATATGAGAACTGTGAATGGATGAAATCCTATTCAACAATGGCAACTCCATTAGCTGAACCTTCTTCATTATCGGCAACCACATATGAAGGAGAGAGATATGATTTCTCAACTTCTAGATCCACAGAAGAAGTCTCTTCAATTACTGCTTCATGGAAAGAAGCATTCAAATCAAGGAGATCATCATCAACATGAACTCACTGTGAAGAAATTTCTGCAATTTCTTTTCCTTCAAAGACAACTTCTTCAGAGAGGGTTGAGGTCGATACTTCAGGAGGAAGAACACATGAGGAGGTGTCAAATTTACTCTCCATATTGTTGATATGAACCTCATTGTTCTTTCCAAAGACTCTATCCAAGTTGGTCCAGAGATCCTTTGGGTATTCAACATAATCAATAAGGTAGTGCATGCATGGATAAAAAGCTAGACACATGGCTCCAAGCGCTCTATCACAATTATTCAGCCAACCATTTTTCTCTTTGAGGATTCAGGGTCTGCAATAGCTCCAATATACACGTCAAATAGATCATGTCTCTTCATATATGCACTCATCTTTGGCTTCCACTCATCATAGTTTAATGGTGTAAGAAGAGGAACTGAATTCAAATCCATGAAGTTGTACCTGCAAAACAACTTTGAAACTTATACTGGAAGACTCATCTGAATCTAAGTTATGAGCTCCTTGAGCTCTGATACCATGTGAGAATTCTATATAGGTTGAATACCATGAAATAATTCTAATAGCCAAGGATCTTGAAGCAAAGAAGTCCTCACAAGAATTTATTCAAAGATATGAAAGAATAAGAAGTATTGAAGCAAAAACATAAGAGAAGGAACTCAATTGATGGAAATATCATATCATGTATTATTCCTCAATATGAATACAATATATAATACATATTAAGAGAGAAAATAGAATTCCTTAAAGGCAAGTTGAAAATCTCACAAAATTAAGGCTTACTAAAAGCTAGAAAAACCCCTTAGGTGCCAAAATAACTTTCCAAATCAGTCTAAAGGCTCATGAATTAGCTAAATATGATATGAAAGGTAATGAGTGATGAAAATGGAATGTTATGATGACTTTTGGAGAGATGAAAGAGGTGGAGGTCGCATTCTCCAAGGGGTAAGAGTTTCCAAGTCAACTAGCTTTACCTTATCCATATAAAGTAGAAAAAATAGGATAAAGCTGTCTAAATCAGAAAAGTGTCTTTCTAATTCAGGAATGGAATAAAATCAGGCGGAATCCAAGGAAATCTTATCCAGAATCTATATATACATATTCGGTTTTGTGAATTAGGATGGCATATGGAGGCATAAAAGACAAAAGTAGGCCAACTGCATAGTCTACACCTAGGTAAATTAATCTATATGACTAATAAAATATATCCTAAGTATGGAATGGGTTTTTAAATGTTCCAACAGTTATCATGTATGATTTTGAGTTGTGGGACTCATTTATGAGGTCAAAAGGAATGACTCCTCCTGGAGATAATGCAATATGTAGTTTCTTTTATTTCTTTTTGGAGAAAGGTAAAACTCAAAAAAGACAAATCACTAGGGACCTCAAAGTCATAGCCAACAAACAAGGATTTGAAGAGTCTCTAAGGAGATATTTTGTAAATTTTATAAAGAAAAATTGGGAGAGGGGGTCAAGGAATTTTGGTTGATGGCTTTTTGCTTGCTAATTTTTTAAAGAACTGTTTCTTGTTTAATGAGAAGGAGAAGCCACTGGGCTGGAGTTTTCCATAGGAATATTGGTATCATGTGGATGAATGTTTATGAACTGTTTCATGCTTTATCTCATGCAAATATGTAGTAAGATTGTTTTAGATTTTTCAATGGACTTTTCCTATACTTTTTTGTGTCTTGTTGCATATGTGATATTTTTGTTTTTTATTTTCCTTCTACGAGCTATGAATTCTAAATGGTGTGAATATCATCATGATTGTTCTTATATTTATATTTTATTATGTTATTTCTTATCTACTTCTAAAATACAACTATCTAAATTTGGAATATGGATGTTCAATGTTATTTCACTACTCATTCTTTTTAAATATCGCTCCTAGCTAGGATAGGTTAGTATAGTTAGATAATTGCATTTAGAGTAGCGCATATGACATTTCATTCTTTAAAATAAAAACCTAAATGGTGGATCAGGTCACAACCAGTGAAACCTTAAAACCAATGAACGGTAGCTGGTCCAGAATTTGGATGGATTCCCTATTCCAAATTTGTTAAGGTCTAATTGGGAATTTTTTATTGGGTAGAACCCCTTGCTGTCAGTGTTAGGAAATTTCTAAGCATCAACCGATTTTCTTTCAAACAAGATGTTTTTTACAAGAAATTTATATGATGGTATTGATATTGAAGAATACATAGAATATCATAAGAAAAATGTTTTCAGTTGGAAAAGTGCCCTATACAATAATCTAAGATATGAAGTAACCATATGGGGTAATTCATTCTACTTTAAGGAGCAATTAAAACTTTAAGATGAAGCATATGAACAAATATTTAGGAGTAAATGGTCTCATCTTATGACAATGGATAAAGAAAGCACTAAGGGTTTCTTTCAGGTGATCACTTCCTATTACAAGTTCATGAATGTCTTCAATAGGAGAAGGACATTATTTATATAGATGCAAGCATAATTTCATCAATGCTGACTTGGCTAAAATGTTAACATAATATTCAAGGCATTCAATTTGAGGGTTCAATATTTTCAAGAATTGAAGATTACCATGGATAAATATGTTTTGTATTCATATATTCATGCTATAAATGTGTATGATGCATATATTATTATGGGGTATCCTTAGAAGGACTTGGTATAGTTAACATTAGTATGCAAAAAACATTTTATGAAGCTTTGGTAAAATAAAAAGAAATCACATTGCAAGATATTTCTTTTACAAGACAAGAAGGGCCCAAGGTGGCACAAGAAGCAAGGATTATTGGGAAACTCATTGCAATACCTATAAACACATCAAATGAAGAGTTTGAAGTTGAATCATAATAATAATCTAGAGAAGAACTTGAAGGGAATCCCAATTAAGGGCATACAATGAACAAGAATATACAAAGCTACATTCCTCAAAGGAGCCATAGTTTTATGTGTCAAAGAAAAAAAAACTAATAGCTACAATTGCTATATATTTCCACCCACACCACCCTGAGAAACAACATTCATCAAGGCAAGGTCATGAGAATACAAAACTTACTATGCATTAGCAAAAAACCAAAAAGGCATTCAATATAGAGGTACATCGAGGAATAAAGGCAATGCATGGAGATATCATAGTAGAATAACAACATGGAACCAACAGAGCAATCATAATCAAGATCAAGCCAGGTGGAAAGGTCATAGTTGGACCCCATGTCCACATTTCACTAGTATAGATGGGTGCTTGTGCTTAGTACCAATTGACTAAATTGCTTTGTAGATCATATGATATGGATTCTACTCATGTTTTAAGGACAAAATAATCCCACTTAGTAGTTAGAGGGAGTACACATGATATTTGATATGTTGTATGTTGAGCAGTGTATTGTAACAAGTGTGATTTCTGGAGTGATTTCTTACATAAGGAGTATTTGATGGTGTTACCCTACCTTCGGGGTGATCTTTTTATTGATGTGTTGTCTATTTTTTGGATGCATTTTAATAATCTTAAGATTAACGGTTTTTATCTTCTATCAAGGTTCACTATACTTTTAAACTAACTCAATAATGATTGTAGATCCTTTTTAGAAAAACTAGGTGTAAAATCCTTTAACTAGATTCCTCATAGTATGAGCATCTCCCATTATGTCTTTGATATTTGTGAATGATGTATTGTTTAGTAAAAATATATACATTGGGAAATAATCCAATTGTATGACTTATTGGGTTACACCTTTGGTTGTATAGGCATTCTATTATCAATAAAATTGTGTATATGGGCATATACGTAGTTTTTCTCTAGTATCATAAGACATTTTCAGATTTCTTGCTTTGCTCCAAAAGCACATCTTTTGTTTTACTTATGTCAATTCTTGTATATTTCTCTACATGGAAACTTAGACGATTTTTAATTTTGTTTCAACCATATGTATTTAGTTTTTCTATAAATTTTATGTTACTTTGTATTTAATTTCACCGCACAATAGTTTTGTTTATTGTTGTAGCATTCATTCACTTTTTTTTTCTTTTATTACATATGCAATTTATTTTTTAACATCAATATTTGTTTGCATTTTAAACAAAAAAATATGATTCAAAAGGATAAAAGAAACTACTAATTTAAAGCTCATTTTAAGATTAACTCACTCACAATCTAAGGAGTCCTATTACCCGTAAGGTGGAAAGGCTCCACTAACTTAGCTAACTAATTATCATAATTTCATAGTTAATGAGTTTAGGGCTTAAAGCATACTTGGGTTTCCATCCCTATTTTTTTCCCTTGAGAGCCCTACTAGAGTGTTTCCAGTGTTGTTGTTGGGATTGAAAATTTCACCATCAACAATTAGTCCCCTATGAGATCATGGGACTTGCTTATTGCATTTTCATTATATTGACCTTTTATTTCAATTGTAGCTAGTGCCATATTGTCAATTGGGTCTAGCCTGAGTGGTCATGGGATGTATTTTTATCCTCCCTACCTAGGTTATATTCATGTAAGTGACATGTTGAGATCATAATGAGTATATTCTGGTAATGTATTCGAGCTATGTTGTTGAGCTAGCCTTGTTCCTTGAATAATTTAGGGTGTTCCCTAGTACAATCCTCAAAATGGGGGGAAGTAAATAGGGGTTTCCCTTGGGTAAAAAAAATTAGTGCCATCTTGACAAATTCTATGATGAAAGGATTCTCTTGGAAAATGTATTATTTGTAATGGGTATTTGTTCTCCATTAGGTTCAATGATTGCATTCACTTTTAAATCCTCTTCCAAACATAATAAAGATCATTGAACCTCTTCTAAACCCTCTTCACAAGGATATTGATAAAAATATATAAGGAGATTCACATTTTGCAACTACATCTTCTTCCTCTTCCTCGCATTTCAGTTCTTATACAAACAATCACTAGAATTGTCAAAGTTGAATTGTCAAACATTGTGGGATGGCTTTCTCTCAAAAAATTGCAGAAGATACATCTCTTTTTTTAACTCATGTATTCTTAGAAAATATCCTTCTATGACTATCCATATTGGTTGGGATCTTATCTTCTTCTCTTGCAAAAGTTTTTTTGTTGTAATAATTTCAACTCTTTGACCATTTTTTCCCAAATTTTAATGATCATAACTTCTTCATTATAACAAATCAAACATATAATAATGTCAAAGACAAGATGTATTTTTCAATGAGTAAGTCAAATCTAAGAATATATTAAATGATAACATGCTAAAAATCCTGCAATATAGACCCAATTGTATTAAAAATATACCAAAAATAACATATTTTGAAACCTTAATGTCCATTAAAAAATAGAATAATTAGGTTGGGGATATGAAATTCGAGCTCTATGCGAGGATGAGTTTCAAAATATGAAATTCGAGCTCTATGCGAGGATGAGTTTCAAAATATGAAATTCGAGCTCTATGCGAGGATGAGTTTCATTTTGTAGAAAAAGAAGTCAAAGATCTGATCTTTAGAAACATATCGTATTCCATGGGCCCAAGAGGCCTTTACCTAAAGAAATAAAATTTGTATTTCGATCTGACCCAAGATATTCCTTCTGTAATGTCAGTTTGGGTGTGGCTTCCCCACTTCCCAATCGATTGCTGGAATAATGAGTCAATGAGATATGTTGGGAATAATCTAGGCAAATATATTGACATAGCAGAACCTAAAGATAAATATTCTTACATAAGGATCACGTAGAGTTACATCTAGAAGTGGGTCTCCCATAAGCAATCAAAATCAAAGAATACAACTAGGAGTATATCTAGAAGTTGGACTATGAGAAAATATCGATCAAATGTCAGAACTGCCATGGATATGGCCACTTTACGAAGAATTGTAGCAAAATCCAAACTAAGCAAGAAGAACCAGATCCCCAAGCTAAATGGAAATTGGTTCATCAGGGAAGTGAACCAAAGTAGGGGAAACGAACAATAGGAAACCTGGAAACAAATCTAATCTAGGAAAGATAGGGCCACAGAGAAATCGAGACAATCTAGATGAGGTCCCTCTTAGAATTGATTTGCAGCTCTTTCCTCTTTAGAGGAAGAGACTCAATAGCCAAATCCTTGGAAGGGAAGGAGGCCAAGGGGGAAGTCCCTCAAGAAGCGTCTCCGGAAGATCGTACAAGTCATCCGATAGGGTCCACAATGGAAGATCCCAAATCAAAAGGTGAATAATTAGAGGAGGAAGCATCAAATCCATAACCAAGTAGTAAAAAAGAAAGAAAAATAGAGAAAGAGAAACAGGAGAAGGAAGCAGAAAGGGAAAAATCCCTAGGAGTGTAGCCAACTATAGAAACAATCATACTTTTAAAATAAAATAGGTAGAGGAAATAGGAACATCAAAAATACTAAACCCCTAGAGCCAAAAGCGATCCCCACCAACTACAAGGAGTAAATAATGAAGGTCATCTCCTGGAACAGTCACATGAAGGGAACTAGAAAGAAGGAAGAAGTAGTTAGAGACCTCATTAAGGTCATTAAGGTTGAGCAGCCAACCATCCTTCTGATCTAGGAGACCAAAATGGAGGAAATATATTTCTTCAACAAAGAAAAAAACAATTGGAAAAAAAGTGAAGGAATAACAGTTAATTCTCATGGATCTTCAATTGGATTAGACACCTTATGAGACCCCTCAAAATTCAATTTGATCCATTCTCATAAATCTCTACACTGGATTTTATCCACTTTTCATAACATTAAGAGTAACCTCCAGGAATCAATGCTCAAAATTTATATGCCTGTCAATTATTCTAAAAATAAATTATGTTGGAAATATTTAATTGATTGGCCAGATCAGGACACCCCAGCTAATCTAATTTTGGAAGGGGACCTCAATATTACACTTTCAAGGTGTGAAAAAAGAGGTGAATATATTGTTAGGGATCCGTTCAGGAAATGACGAATGACATTATTCAAAAATGGGATATGATCGACCTAAAACCAAAGAATAGATATTATACTTGGTCAAACATGAGATTTGGGCTAGGGAATGTAGCGACTAGGCTTGATAGATTCATGATACATAGCTCCCTCTTACTCTCTGGAATTCTATTGTCCTCTAGAATCCTTCCCTCTAGTGCCTCAGACTACATCTCTATTTCTCTCTTAGGTGAGGCCAAACCTAATCTGACCCCTATGTCCTCCAAGTTTCATACTTCCTGGGGCGAGCAGGCATAGTTTTTCTCAATTGTTAATAATGTTTGGTCTCGAGAAGTTAGAGGTTGGCCCTTCTTTGTATGGAAGGAGAAGTTGAGGACAGTGAAAAAGGAGGTCAAATACTAGGAAAAATTCTTGAGACCTAATCCTTCCCTTGAGAGGGAAAAATCTCATAAATAACTAGAAAATATCCATCAATTAATCGAGACATAGGTAGTGACAAGGAATATATGAGAGTCGAGGATAGGCTCCAAGAGAACCTTCACAAAAAGTCTCAGGAGGAAGAGGAGTACCTGAGATTAAAATCGGGAAGCCTTGGGTTGAAGGAAGGGGACATGAACGCGATTTTTTTCCATAAGTAGACTCAAATGAGGCTTTAGCACAAGACAATGAAAGAGATAAAGGAAAACCAAGGAAAGTTGCTTCAAAATTTTGTAGAAATCAAGGAGGTTGCATTCTCCTTCTTCAATGATCTATATCAAGAAGAGGACATGGATAGGAAAGAAGCACAATATGAATCCCTGCTCTATATTTCCTCTCTAATTTACACATAAGTCAACTCTAAGATAACCAAAGAAATATTGGAAGAAGAAATAAAGACAATCATTTGGGAGATAGAGCCTAACAAAGCCCCCAAATCAGATGGATTCTTTGTCCATTTTTATAGGCTATGTTGGAACATCATTAAAAAGGATCTAAAGTTTGATCCACCTTCTAGTATGATACTTGTATAAATACAATGTGTTGCAGACACATTAAAATTGCCATTCCAACCTGTAACTAGTCCTTCAAAAATCCCCTCAACACAAACAAAACATAATTTCCAATCATTTAGCAAATAATAAATGACTAAAATTGCCTTTGAACCAACACATTGTTTCTTGTAACAACACTACATCACGTTTATGTACAGTAAACAATCTTATTAGGGATTGCTTATTTAGGGGACCCTTGAACCCTATCATGTTCAAGGAGAGTATTCAGATTAGGTAACCTTCTTATGGGGGATATTTTCTCTAAGAAACCCATTAATAGTTAGTTTTTTTCCTTCTAGGACCTTCTCTGAAGCCTTGGATTTTTCTTTAGATATGTGTGATTTATGTCCAACTGTGGTAGGATTCTTTACTATCTTGGTAAGAACCCCTTCAACATATCCTATATATTCATATCTTCCACTTGTTTGTCCTTTTGAGTCTGAAACTCTAGAGGTTAAAGAGGTTTTTCGACTTATAAAATTTCTAATAACCTTACTAGTGACTATGCTCTCCTTCAATGAACCTAGGGAATCCTTCCCATTTTTAGAGGTAACAACAAACTTCATGCAATTATAGTGGGAGCTATTTATCAAGATAATATCATCATTAACTAATAGGTTAGGGCATAGTTTTTCATGTCCTTTAGAACTACACAAGTCTTGAAGTTAAGGGAGAGAATTAGGAACACTTGAAATATGTGGGGGTCGGGGGGAATTTGTCGATTCCAACATACCTTGTGGTTGTGGAAATGAACCTTTATAGCTTGGATAAGGGGGGATCCCTTTTTGAAGGAGCTTGTGCTGGGAATCACTTCAAGTTGTTCTTTGAGCTTGTCTATGGTAAGGAGCTATCCAACAGTTGTAAATTGTCCTCCTCACTGATAAAGAGTGGTGAATTCATACCCTGATCCTTTTTCCCATGTTTTCTTCTTAAACTGCCAACAAGGACTAGGAGCTTTACATTACTCCAAAGGTGCCCTACCTCATGGTAGATTGAGAATCTAAATGACATTTTCCAATAGTCTAACCTTTGGGTGAATGACTGCTCTCCCCATTCAATATCCAACAACCATCCCTTAGTTCAAGTTCAACTAATATCCATCAGAGGAAATGATCAAGTTCAACTAATATTCATTAGAGGAAATTTGGAGACAAGATGGGCATCCTAAGGAAAATGATAAAATAATGCCATGTAGACAAATTTTTACACTATTTCACTTTTATCAAAGTTTCCTAGGGTTATTTCACTTTTATCCAAGCTACCTTAGATACATATTTTATATTAAAATTAATTTATGAATACGAAGTTCCATATAGTGTTTTCACCCAAAATAAGGAATTAAGAAAATTAAATGCACTCTCATCTTAAAAGTTAATAAACCAACGTTTTCATGATATATAATATTAGTATAATATATTAATTATAATAAATATTATTATATATTAGTTTTAATATTAGATACTATTATATATTACTTAAATATTAATTACTATTACTATTATATATGGGTCATGTATTACCTAAAATATGGATGGGTATATTAGTTATTATTATATTTTTATATTAATTATTATATAAATTAAAATTTATTTGACCCAATTTTTCAATATAGTAATATTATAATATATTAATTATAGTATAATATTCTTATATATTAATTATTATTACTATTATATATCATATATTGTTCACAATATTACCTAAAAGATGGATGCATATATTAGTTATTATTATATATTAATTATATTTTAGATATTAGTTATAATATTAATTACTATTACTGGTCATGTATTACCTAAAATATGGGTAGGTATATTAGTTATGATATTAATTACTATTATATATTTATTATATATTATATATTAGTTATGATATTAGTAAAATTTATTGGACCGAACTTTTCACCGTGTTCAAGATAATTCTAAGCAATTAGGCAAGTGGTAGACAAATTATATTATTAAAAATTCCATCTATCCCCAAATTATATTATAAAAAAATGCCTCGAACATGCACTTCTTTTGAATTTTAAATCATTTTGATTGGCTAATACATGATGACATGGAATTTTAATTAGGGTTGGGAGGTCAATTTTTCATTCAAATTTTCTCTAATGCTTTCTATTCTTCTGTTTGAAATAGACTAGAGATTCTCCTCAATGGTAATCAATTTTCTAATAGTATTTCCCATGGTGGACAAGGTTTTGACACTCCATAAATCCATTAAAAAGTTGGACAACATGGCCCGTATATGTTGAATTACCAACTGCTCTCTACGCGAATGAAAGCTCGAAAGGAATTGGTTCAAAGAATGGACCCATATCCAAGACTAGACTTAAATTATATCGACAAATTGCTTGATATAGAGTTTAAAACAAATACAACCTTATCTAGCATATGGAAAGTAGGAGAATATCCTAAAAAAATTGTCCACTTGACTTCCTACCAACTCTGTAATGAGTTTCACTTTATAGATTTTCCCATGAATTTTATGACTGGTAGTTGTTTCATTAACACTTCAACTTTCTCCATCTTGACATTGCACCCCAAGACCATTTTATTCCTCTTTGGCTGAGAACATATACATTTGTGATGCATCTTGATAGGGGAATCTTAGCTATCATATTATAGTATTTGTTAGAAGGAGAAATACTAGGTTGGTAAAAAGGTTCCGATTGATTTTTGGAAGAATCCAATGCATTCAGAAATGGGACATCCAAATCAACTATATTTGGAAAAAATAAAGGCCATAAAGTCTCTATGCAAGAGCCTCTAATGGGACCTAGCCTTTCCTGAGTCAAAGGAACCCCCTCCTGCAATTGATGAGCATCATCTGGGGAAAAGTGTCCTCTTGAGAACATAAGAGTTAGGAATTGTCTTCAGTAATTCTCATGCAGTATGCCAAATTTTGCATCATCTCCTTCCTTGACCTAAAAAATGAATGTAGGATTGGAATATTTGAGTCTCCATAATCCACCAAGTCTATACCAGGGTCCGTGACTTAGGTTTTTCTAGGATCGACAAGGTGATGCTCACTATATGAAATCACTAATCTCAAGTTGTGGAAACCCTAGTGCCATCAAATGTTTTACATAGTTAACTCAAGGTTTTGAAAAGAATGCCCCCCAACTTGTCTTAATACACACACATAGACATTACCAAATGCTTTTCAACAAAATAACCCTAAAAGGCATACAAACATCCTTTATATGTTGTGAGGGTTCTCTCGTGAAATACACTATTGGTGTGTCTACTCAGAAAGGAAAAATGTGAATATGTTTGTTTGAATGGAGTCTATATAGGCTATCTTCTTCATGGGATTCACCCATGATAATACTTCCTTCATAGGAATATTCGAATACGAATAAATATGGTCCTTGGTATACATTAAAGAGTTGTCTTCCTCTTCCTTCTCCCTCTTAGAGTCACCTTGCCTTGAAACCAACTTTGTCAGCTTATTCGAAGGGACTGTATTTTTCAAAGGAACCGTAGCTTGTATTCACTTCCTTAGGGAATCCAAGTTGTAGGTCAATGATAAAAACTAAGTCCACTCTTATGGAAAAATAACATCCAAAAGGGATGCCCAACCCCCCACAGTTTATTATTTTATCAAAGTCATTTGAAAAATATTTTTTTGGGACACCTAAAATCATAGACATCAAAACTAGAAATGTGGGGTAGTCCTCCATCTTTAGGTATTTTGGAGCCACATATTGGATGAAACCAAGAATGTTCACTTAATACAAATATATATCAATATAAGGACCATACTTACTAAAAATTGAAAGGATCAAACCTAATTCCAATGACACTAGTTCTATCCAAATCTCAGAGTTCAACATGTTTGAATTATTGAGCGTGAAAGACTAGTTCCAGGCTATAGCCATGCTTCCTTATTTAATCACATAATTCAAGGCAACAATAGATAAACCCTCAAGTAAAGAAGATAGCAATGACTTGTCTTTCTCTTGCTCCATCATGCTCTTTTAAGAAGCATAATATTTGGTTTGTGAATCCTAACAAATCTTTTTAGGGCTCATTTTTATGGGGTGAGCCTAATTGACCCTTTTTATTTAAGTACACATTTATTGTCTTAAAACTGAGGAAGGGAGTACACCTATTCTAACATCCTTGAAAATGGTTTTTTTTTTACCTCATATATTTCTCTTTCTACATTCTCCTGGGAAATTAATAGAAACCATTTGCATTTGACATTCCAATGACTTAAGGTATGGCTTGTCTCCATCCCTAATCCCCTAGAAACTATAGTGCCATCACATTCCCTTTATGATTTCTTGGTGGATGTGAAATGGTATATTTTTTTATATAGGAAGGGCCTTGATGTTTCAAATTAGGGGATGTATTCATGGAAACAATCGGGGGATCATTAGAGGAAATTTGGGGTCTAAAATGGGCCTTATAAAAAAATGTGCCATGGACAAGTGTGCAATGAGTAAGATTTCTCAAACCAATAGAGTTTAAGTATTTTGGTCAACCATTATGGTCTAGTTGGACCTATAGAAGTCAAATATGCTTATGTGTCATAATTTATAAACCTCGCCTTGATTAAGATTTTAAAAATTTCATCTCTAAATATAATGAACATACCTAAAATAATAAATATAGAGTATTTTATATTATAACTACTTATAAGTTCTTTAAAATATAAATCTCACATTAATTAAGATGATAGTGGAGTAATTTTGAAATAATAAAAAAAATTATATAATTAATCTCTCATAAATAAAAACACCTTCCTCACGATCCTTTCTATCCAGATTAGCCCTAATCCTATTCCCACACTCTTCCTATGTTCAAATATTCAATACCACTACCAATTTTGGGTTCATAAGGGCCAAGTATATTCTTTCCAATAGGTGAGTAAGGATTGATCCTTCGAGAACAAAAAATATCAATGGTTTTGGATTCCTCAATGAATGATCCAATCCCATTGCATAAGATATTTGGGACATACATCCTGATATTATTAAACATTGTAGTTGGTAAATTGGATCTATTAGTATTGGTATTACATTTTCCAACCAATGGTGCATTATCCACCTACAAACCCTCGCCTCTACTTTGGTTTGTCGAGGTCCAAAACATTATTTTAACAAAAGGGTTTTCATTAGAGTTTAACTTTGCATATTTTCCATCACCTTGAGACTTTTAAAAACTTGGTGTGGTGTACCCTAACAAGACCCATTCGTTTCTTCATCCCTTAGCCATTATTTAACCAAGTTTTCATATCACAAACAAGGGAAAGAAGCAGAGCTTCAAGTCCCTTCCAAGTCCCTGCAAAATAATAAAGGTCTATTCAAAATATTTTGGGTGTTGTTTTATATAACTTTCAAAACAACCAAATTATATGATAAACAAAAAATTGGTTATATGACATCTTCCATGGTATTTTCCTTAGGTTATCAAAAACAGAAATTTGATGCATCTTCACAA
This sequence comes from Larix kaempferi, assembly GCA_027924585.1. Taxonomy (NCBI): domain Eukaryota; kingdom Viridiplantae; phylum Streptophyta; class Pinopsida; order Pinales; family Pinaceae; genus Larix; species Larix kaempferi. The sequence goes on along the minus strand of BSBM01000687.1, from coordinate 1,609,574 downwards.
AACATTTGAGATTATAACATTAACAAGTTGAGAAATTAGAGCGTTCATTAATAACTATCATTGTGATAAATACCATATCTAATGAAACAAGGTGAGACCTGGTATGATGGTCAACACTATAGAAAGCATTCAATCCTTCAACATTCAACTCCATCCATATAAAAGGAAGCACCATGAGGATTGAGGCAATCCATGACCACAAACTGCATATCCTCTCACAATTTCTTGTGGCGCTTTCATTGGTTTATGAACCAATTATTTATTTGATTTTGAACCAGGACAATACTTTCAACCAAAGAGATCTCAAAAAGAAAGATTATTATTGGAGACACACAAGATACCAAAATTATTTATCCCAAGAAAAATTACTTGGAACATAGCCTAGCATTGTTACCACCTACTGCCCTTGGAAATATACAAAACCACCATATGTCGTGATGTAAGATAAATAATATCATCAGGATATCCATTCCAAAGAAATAAGGAAGACATGTCAACGGACAATGATGTGTGTAGCATAGGGCTAGGATTCTGATTAACATCTCCCATACTGACATGACGACATTCTCTGTTGAAAAAACAATGTAGTTGGGGAGAAGTAACAATGCAGTGGGCGAGAAAGAGCATCACAGGTAGATATGCAACACCAAGAACCTGAAAATATCCCATAGAGAGGGAAATCCCCCCTTGGAGGAGGGAATCCGACCGAAATAAGAGGCATGCAATAAACAACTGAACTTGAAAGGTATGGATTTATATTTAACTTGGGTGTAGAGAGTTCATTCATATTTATAGATTGAGAATGATGACTAAAATTAGCATAAGAAAGACCAAAAAATATTTGTAGACAATGAGACTGTTGTCCTACCCAACATTTGTAATGGAAGTGCCTCTGTCTCACGGCGAGCTATACGTGCACCAATAATCACTTACCCAAAATTTGGTAATGAAATTCTATCTGGCTCACTGCGATCTATATGTGCTGCTTTACCTAGCTTTGCTTGCATTACACACTGAGTTGTGCATTTTGCACAATATTCACTGCAAATTAGACAACAGTGGGTCAAATGAACACGAAGAGATGACAAAGTTTCTTGTCCAAGGGCGTCCATTTCATGTTTTGTGATTGTGGTTCTTGTCCACGGGTTTCCATTTCCTGTTTTGTGATTGTTGGAGATCCATGTGACTGCATAGGCCTTTGTTTTGGAGAGAATTCTCATGTTTTGAAGATCACGAGCAGATATGAGCATTAATTCGCACCAGTATGAATTCAATAGAGAGAAAAAAATATATTAATTTGTAGAATAAAATTAGGGAGGTCATGCAAGGCGGTCGTGTGCCTCTTCCATAGCACCACGGGTGGAGCTTTGTGCCAGGCGATGACAATTGCTTAGCATGGAGCATGACACTTGTATGCATGAGCTAGCGGATGCAACGTTCTGTAAAAGGCATGGAATTGCTACCTTAAAAGTACATACCACCATATGATACATCACATACTATACACCCATAGCACCGTAAGTCGTGTCACCCTATACTGTATCAGTGAACTTGAGTTCCTCGAAAAGAGGCCAAATAAGGCCTCTAAACTGCCTATTTGTCATAGGACAAAGCTAATCTTAAAAATTTGGTTAAAATGTTTTGGTAATAGTGCCAAAGTAATGCAGAATCTAAAAATTGATTTCTATAGTCCCTGTTGCCTGTGTGCAAGGACTAAAAATTTCTTCTTCTCTAGTGGGTATAATTAATAGTCCACTAGTTCACCATCGATATATTCCATATTACCTTCAAACATTATGAATAATATTGTTAGAGTGGAATCTATTAATATTATGATGATTTTTTATGCGAAGATCAAGGCTCAACAATAATATATGATTAAATAGATTCTTTGATGGAAACTAAGTAGACGATGAAAGTTAGGAAATTTAGTCCCTCGATATGAAATGTACTTGTTTATCCTTGAACAAAAATGAATAATGGAACCAAAATAACTTACTTCAAAGTAAAACAAGAGCCATAGGGTGGCATGTATCTACTTTTGTAGGGAAGATATTTATGAAATGTGCATGAGAAGAAAAAAATGATTAATGGAACCAAAAAAACTTACTTCAAAGTAAAACAAGAGCCATAGGGTGGCATGTATCTACTTTTGTAGGGAAGATATTTATGAAATGTGCATGAGAAGAAAAAACCTATGATGTTGGTAGCTAAGATATAAATGAAACAAGAGGTTGATCAATTCTCAATTTACAAAAATGACACTATGAACTCAAACAAAATTGCAAATTAATGCAAAAACACATTGTGAAGACAAGTTTGAAAATGCATTTCATTTAATATTTTCGAGTATTGAATGTAACAAATGAAATCGGTAAAAAAAGTGAGTGCATTGTTCAAAAAGTGAATGCATTTCCCTCTTTTCCCTTTTTGCATCACCAATGCCATAGCCAAATGAAACTAGGAATTTATGGCAGTTTTGTGTGGATTGTGCTTTAGAAATCCAATTACTTGAACCTAATACACATGAATATATGAAGTGGGTACATTGTAGTAGTTGCACATATACATGTGCACATGGGAATTTCTTCCAGTGTGCCAAATCTAATAAAATAAAATTCCTCCTTTTGTTGACCTTCGAATGCTTTAGATGATTGTTTCTTCACCAAAGAAACCAAAGTGGGAAGGGCCCTGAAAAATTGCGAAATCTATAGTTAGACAAGAGAAAAAAAACCATAATTGTTTTCAAGTTGATATATTCAACGGCTAATTACATGGTAATATTCAATTATTTCAAAAGAAAAAAAGAAATAGGTAGTAATATTGACACAACAAGATTGTAGATTTTTTCATAATAATTTTTCAGTTTTGACATCTTGCTTAATTCTTGTGGTGATCACAAACCATATTGATGAAATTTTCATGAATGTTTAAGTGAAGAATAAATGTAAGCATCAAATTTAGGTGATCCACATCCACTAAAATCATGAAAACGTGATTGCACATAATCAGAATTTTTTTTATTGATGATATCTTTAAATAAAAATTGTTGGAGATCAATTCAATTACAATGACTAGATAAAGGCTTATATACTTCATCCCAATATATCAAATCCAAATATGTAAAACTTAAGATAACTATGGATTTAACAAAATGCAGGTTTTAAGATACCTCTTTGAATAGATCCACTAAGTTAAGCCGTTCATAAAAGTTGAACAATGTCATGTACATTTTGTTAGGATATTCCTATACTCCATCCTAGTCCTACCAGTATTTACATTATTTACATTTTCAGTCTTGCATGCATTCTGCATGCATCCCAGTCATCAGTCCAACACCTAGCCCTTAGTTAGCCAGCCCCCGGGAGCTTCTCTCAGATCAATTTTTTCCCTCCTAGAGCTTAGTGCGCCCTTCTTCCTTGATTTTAGGAAGCCACTCGTCCTCTCTCACCTACCACTCAGTTGCACTTCAATCAGTTCAGTTATCTTCAGTTCTTTCCTTGATTTAAGGCTAGACTGACTCTCAACTGACTGTATGACTCCGATGGACCTCCAATGAGACTAGCCTGCCCATTCTGACTCCAGTTAGCTCCTCATGCGCCCTCCACTAAGCCTCCTTCATTCAGTTAGTGTCAGTTACACTCAGTTACACCTACCACACTCAGTTAGACTCAGTTTCACTAATGGATGACAGTTACTTGTGCATTGATGACTCCACTGATGATGATGAAGACTTCTAGTTGTGCTCCGATGACACTCTAGTGATCTTTTGATCACTCCATGAAGGCCAATTCGAATTGCCACCTTGGCATTCGAATCCTCATGCATTGTATTATTTATTTGTCCATTTGTGATTAATGAATTAGTGTGTGTGAAGTTATTTTGCTTCTATCCGAGTTCTACTGTATTATTATTCTGTTGCTCATTTTACTACATTGACCACTCTTAATCTTATTCCTAAATTCTTTCATTGTGAGGTATACATCAGCTCTTAGATCTGCTGTGAGGATTTTCACACATTTTTTACTTCAATCTCTGCAAGGTTTTCAACACATACACCCTTTCAAATATATTCTCTCAACTACACAAAAAAAAATATACTTTGAAAATGAGAAGCTTAAAATCATATTGCATGTACTAGTCACTATGAAACATATAGTACTCAAGAAGAAAGGAACGTGATTGAATGCAATGAAGAAAGATTGTTTACTTGTAAATTAGTAGGGGAAGGCTCCTATAAGTCTATACTCTGCTCATTACAAATATCAAGGAAACAACATTTGCAGACGTATATCAGTTGCTCATGTTTATGGCCTTCTTCATCCTATTCCAACCAGGGAAGGCATTAAGCTCCAAACATAACCTTGTTGGATTTCATTTATCAAACATAGATCATTTCAATGTCTAATAGACCATAGAATAACAATAATCAATATTTCAAAAACAGGACATCAATACCTTAGATAGCCAACTCGTAGCCAAAATCCTTGACTCAATAACCTCTTCAAAAAGGACATCTCATAAAGGTTAATCCATAAAATCACTTATCAAAAATTAAAGATGCACACAATTGTTTAGACTCCTCAAGCAAGAAGGTGGCCATGAAATCAGATCATTCAAAGTCTTTGATTCTTTAATATACGGTAAAAAAAACCTAAGACTTGTAAGGATGGCCTTGTGGCTTATCTAGCCATACTCGATGACTTAAAATTCAATCGCTTATTTAGTTAAAAGAAACATTACTTAATCCTTGAACTACAATTCTTGGAGGCGAATGCATTATATTTAAAGTAAAGCGATATTTTTTGGAATCGAATGTAGTAAGGATATGGAGAGCCCTAATTGTACAGGATTGGTCCCACTGTAGTCAAAAGTTAGATGTTCTACTTTGGTTTCATATAATATACAGGTGATATCTAGCATGTAAGGAAAAACTATTGATTGCTTGAAGAGATCTACATGATTTATTCACAAATGAGAATTCACAGCCTTCAATTTTTTTCATAATTTCTGGTGTATCAAAAATGGAACCTATGAATTTATCCTTTATAACACTAGAGGAAACCAGATCCATGTGCGTTAAAGGCTGAAAACAATTTGGTAAGGACAAAAATCAATAAACAATTTGCTAAGGATGGATACTTTAATGACTTGGAACTAGAGTTTGAACTTAACTTTAGTCTTGCTCTTTTCAATCTTCTAGTTTGGTGCTGTAAATATCCTACTTCAAATTATAAAAATAGAAAAAAAATTAAAAACATACAAAAATCCATCTAATATCAATGTAAAGAATAGGTCATTTGGAAAATCAAAACAATTTTCTCAAAGTTCTTAAACTAATATCAAAATTCATGTAATTTTTCAATTGAATTTGTCAATGCATCTTTTGTTATATACTCTAAGAATAGATTGCATGAGTATTATGTAACTCAACATGCCTGTTGAAATAGAAGCTGATATTTTAACTGAGAAAAACAAAGAAAGAAAAAAACATTTTGAATGTTGTCATTGAAACATCATCCTTGTTCATGGAACATTGAGCAAAAGATTCCTTTTAAATGACATATCCAATTCTCATAGATGCTTTTGTTTCCAAATTATCTTGCTTCAGTGTCAATGCTAAATGAGAATTGTCATTGTGCCCGGGATCAATATCAGAAGGTCTTGACTTCTTTATCAATGGTGCTAAAACTACAACCACATCACCTATCTCAAGGTGTGCATTAGTTTCTTGTTTAGTACAATGCCAAGAAACCTGAGCCATGGAATTAATTCTAAATTCAAGTCTATCATTAATGCTAAATTCAAGTCCTCATTAGATGTTGAGAGTACTAGATCTATGAATGTCCCAAGTTGTCCTTGATCGCTACATATGTTTCCAATCCAAGGGATAAAATGAGCCTTATCTTCAGAGTACCTCTCATCCAAGGCCTTATGGCATGTGATTAATTTCATAGGCACAATCCCAAAGATGTAAAAAACTGATTTTGTATTTTCTCCTCTAGTGGTTGTAATACTCAACAAGTGAAACACAAATGAATAATTTTACTTTTGACATTGACGAGAAAAACATTCGCAATTTGCTTAAAATGAATAGAAATTCAAAGATATTACAATTAAAACTTGACTAAATACTCTAGATCAAGATATCCAAACGTGTTAGGAATGTCATTTCCACGGATGCTTTTCCTTTGGGAGAAAGCTTTGCAAGAATTTGCAACATCATTCTCAATTCCAAAAATAGTCATTAATCAATCATCGAAGATCTTTTACTTCCTTAAATGTTGCTTCAGTGTCAATTATAAATGATAGTTTTCACTATGTTGAGGCTCAACATCAGAAGGTCTTGACTCATTTATCAATGGTCCTAGAACTACAATCACATCACCTATGTGAGAGTGTGCATTAGGATCTTGATCAGTACAATGACAGGAAACCTGAGCCATGGAATCAATGCTAAATTCACTCATTAGATGTTGGGAGTATTGGATCTATGAATGCCTGGAGTTGTTCCTGATGTCTACATATGTGTATAAACCAAGAGGTCATATGAAGCGTATCTTCAGATTGACTCTCATCCAAATCCTTGTGGCCTGCAATTAGTTTCATAGGCACAATCCCAAAGTTGTAAGCATTTGATTTTATATTTGCACATCTAATGGTTGTTATACTCAATTGGTGAAAGAAAAATGAATAATTTTACTTTCAACATTGATGAGAAAATCATTTTCAATTTGCTTAAAAATGAACAGAAAGTCAAAGATATTACAATTGAAACTTGCTTGCATATTCTGGAGCAAGATATCCAAATGTTCTAAGAAATCTAGTTTCCACAAATGCTTCATCTTTGGAATCAAGCTTTGCAAGACCAAAATCAGATTTGTTCACAGCCTATCATCCACAAGAATATTTGAAGGATTCCACAAGTCAAAAAATGGTGTTAAATAAAAAACAGCAACATGTCTTTCCCTCCAATAGTGCATATTATATTCATTCAATTCATTACATATCAGCATGTCTTTATCAATCTAGTTGATTTGTGGTTGAAAGTATAAATTTTGATTGAACTCTAACGTTTTCCACCTCACTCGTCGCAGGAAATGAGCCAGTCCGGAGTGATCAAACAAAAAAAATGCAAGGGGAAGTTGATTCTGATACCCTAATGATGATTGATGACAATAACAATAAAACTTTGGGTTTTTCATTCTCAAGAAAAGAATCATTGGAGACCAGCCAAATACAATAATTGAATGGAGAAACCACTGTTGATATGCCATTGATGGAATCTATGATTCACAATACAAGGTGTCTTTCATCCTCAATAAATGGGATAGAGAAAAGTGGTGAAGAACAAGAAATTCAAGGGACAACTCTTGGAAACCAAGTGATGGAAGCTAACAATCATATTAAAAATGGTGTTGTTAAATGAAGTAAGAGACAAGCAAAAATGAGAAAAGTCCAAAATGGTCATAAAGCAACATTGTATACAAAGTGGTGAAGAACATAACATTTGTAATGATATGTCATTCTTATGGTATTAATGTATTAAGAGACCTATTTTGATGATATTTTGTAGGTTAGAGATATTTTTAAGATTGTTGGATATAGTTATGAAAAGGTCTAATATTGTATGCACCTATAAGCATTGTATTTACATTTCTCTCTAGAAATAAAAACTTGGAGTTTTCTAAGGAAAAAAAAACCATTTGCTGATATTTCATCATAAATTCATTCTATTGTGGCCGCATTATGTTAGATGTGTAGTTATAGTTTTTTTACCCAAGAAAAGAACAATATAATTGTTATTTCATAGAAATGAAATCGAGCACATCTGCTGATTGTTACTGTCGAAATTCACCAGTCATCATCGAAAATATATGAAAAAGTATATTAAAAATATTTGGACTGAAAAATTCCCCAAGTGTATAAGCAATGCAATATATTTTCTATCACTCACTAATGTACAATATGGTAATTACAATCTGAATGAATATCACAGTTTCTTAACATTGTTCTACAGCGATGGTAGTAGATTAATAACCGCAACGAAAATAAAATTTAGGATAGATAACTTGGGTCGCCATGTAGAAGGAGGTCCCAAACCATAATAGCCAGATTTGACAATATATAATTTTTATATAATTTTAATAAACTTTCCATAATTTTTAACACAACATCAATCAATTAAAAATAAACTTAATTTGTTACGATAAAACCTACACACGGCATGTATAAAAATTGAATAGTTTAGCAAAAAATGCTGAAACTTTAAACATGACATTTCGTGACAAGCATATCCAAACTATGAATGTTAAAATTCATTTACGATAAAACCTACACACGGCATGTATAAAAATTGAATAGTTTAGCAAAAAATGTTGAAACTTTAAACATGACATTTCGTGACAAGCATATCCAAACTATGAATGTTGAATGTTCAGTTTCAAATTGAAAAAATGTTACTGATTGAGTCTGAGAATCATCCCAGCTGCACAAAACCATTTTGAACCACACCATAAAAAAAACCAGAGGCACCATCTTCATAATGAAACTCCTTAACCTGTCTAAACCTGAATTTTTTGGATTCAACTTGAAAGAAGTATTTATAAAGACTTAGGCTCCAATTACTGCAATCAAAAGGGTCCAAGGATATGCCTCCGAACAGTCTGAAATTTCTAGACCTCCAAATGCCCCTGTTGGGCCCTGGAAATGTCCCTTTTTAACCATACCTATTTCATCATTTTGCCAAATTTTACTTTACTTTCGTAAACCATATGCATGCTTTTTCCAAATCAATCAGCAATCCTGACAAGGTATAAGTCCTTATTGTTTCATTTAATTATGCCTAAGATTGTTATGGTTACGAATCGTGACCCTTGGTTTATGCTAACATTTGTGAGTTCATTTAGTCAAAATCTAAAGCACAGGTGTATTAGCCAAGTGGCGCCAGCTGTTACTCTTCAAAGCAGAAGCTCCTCATACCCTAAGGAACAACGCATCTTCCACGTGAGCTGTAACAGATCCTCACTGTAACAGATTCCACTGAAACAGAGCCTAGCTGCGACAGACAGGTTGCATTCTAGTTGCTGAGTCTGTTGATCCATTAATTATCAAAGCAACAACATCCTTCACAATTAACAGCCTTGTTTAATACGGTTGTATCAGTTAGCTGTAACTCTGCAGCATGAAGATCATAGATCTTCATTGTTGCACGATTATAGTGGATCTGAAACTGTATTTTCCTTGTATAAATTCCAGAAGGCTCTCGTAGCCTGGGGTTGGACAATTACCATTTTACATAAGCTATAACAGAGCACTACGTTTTTCCATCATTAATATGAGAGCAGAGTTCTTCATTTCGTGTCTTAATTTGTTGTGACTCTCGGCGTCTCTGTTAGAAGGCCAGGGCCCGCCTTCTCACAGAGATAGTCGGTTTAAGTAGGTAGAGTAGTTTAGTTTTACTTCTGTTGTGTGGTGTGGAATTATTGCAAATATTATTGGTAGCTGCAATAGAGAATTAGCTCTCCTTTTGGTAGTTTATAATTGCATCTCGAATAGCTGTATCAGATTGGTGTGACAGTCGACTGTGTAGGATAATTTATTTAATTGCATGTGTGTTTTAATCAGCTGTGACAGCCAAGCTCAATTCTAATATCTTTCAGTTGTTTATGCTTTCTAGGATTTCCAGTAATTATCAGTTTAGGATTCAAGCTTGTATTTTAATTATGGTTGTTGTTGTATCTTCAATTGCATGCATAGATTAGACAGATAATGGTAGAGTTACAGTAGCCACTGGATAGATCATTTTGGTAAAGATTGAATACTGTAGTTTGACAATTATAGGATTTAACTTCTTGCAAAAGCAGTCTAGTTCCATTTCATTGTTAGATCATTAACTTGCTAGGTTGATTTCTGTAGGAAGGTTGTTGCACTTTGGATTCTTAGATGTATGAATTAGATTAGTTTTCTTATGGAATGAGTTGGTTGAGCATATAGGTAGGGTCATCATCTACATTTAGTAAATCAACTGCTTGATCTGTTTATGCATAGATTGTGCTTATTGCCTTTGAAATAAAAGACCTTCCCGGGTTTGACAATTTATATTAACCATCCTGTGTGTTAACTTTAATTAATTGACATATAGGGTGACCAACATGAATCAACACCAAACAGAAAAGCCACTTTAAAGTAAGACACCAAAAATCCAATAATTCTGCCTTGGTGTTAGTACCTTTCCCACCATTCAGTTTCAAATTGAAAAAATGTTACTGATTGAGTCTGAGAATCATCCCAGCTACACAAAACCATTTTGAGCCACCCCATCAAAAACACCAAAGGCACCATCTTCATAATGAAAATCCTTAACCTGTCTAAACCTGAATTTTTTGGATTCAACTTGAAAGAAGTATTTATAAAGACTTAGGCTCCAATTACTGCAATCAAAAGGGTCCAAGGATATGCCTCCGAACAGTCTGAAATTTCTAGACCTCCAAATGCCCCCAAGAAATAAAGGTAGGTAACATTATGTGCTCAAAAGCAGATTTATACCATTCAAAAAGTTTTGCTCAAAGGGATGGAGTCCCTAAACAAGAGAAATATTGAGATGGGAGCAAATAGTCCTCCAAACTTCTGTTGAAAACTATGAAACACATAAGTGCTCAATTGATTCAATGTCATCCTTACACAAAGGACAATAGTTCGGCCCATACCATCCTTTATGAGCAAGAATATCCCAAGTATTCAAACAAATTTCAAATACATGCCATAAAAAACACTTGATTTTTAATGGGATAAACTATTTCTATAATTTCTCGAACCACCACTTAGGAACATAGTAAGTACATTCTTGGCCAATAACACAATAAACCACTATTGCAAAAATAAGACCTGTAGCAAAATCAAAATAAGTTCATCATCTTCAGAATTCAATTTGATACTTGCTGCATTCAATTGGGAAGTATATCTGTTCCATTCATCCTCCCAACAACTTCCAAGCCTGAGATCTGTTGTAGACATCCAATATGAATCCGACTAAGACATCCAAGAAGGTCTCTTAAAATGATTCAAAGAAATGAAGCCAAGTTCTGTGAAATAATCCAACAGAAATGAAGATAAAGCATAATCCCCCTATACCAATGATTGGATCAACTCTAACCAGAATTAAGAATTTAAAAAGATATTCATTTTTATTTTTTATTTTTATTTTCGTATGACTTGATTTATAATTTTTCAAAATACTTATAATTTGATTTGTAATTTTTCAAATTAGGTAATGAAAAGTTTTTAAAAATTTTAAGGTTTCTATAATATTACTTTTTAATTTGTAGACATTTTTAAAGATTAATATGAAATTATTAAATTTAATTTTATATTACTTAAATATATTTAGGTGTCAATAATATTACTTTTTAATTTGTAGATATTTTTAAAGATTAATATGAAATTATTAAATTTAATTTCATATTAATGTAATATAAATGTCAATTTTAAAAAATAATTTTTAATTTTTATTGAAAAAAAATTATCCATTATTACATAATATTTTTTTCAAAGATAATATTTTTTAAGTACAACAAAATATAATATTATAAAAAGTAATCTAATTTTATGAAAAAATAGAATTATACATTCAAAAATAGATTAATTATATTTGAATTAAGAAGAGACTAATTTTGAAGATCAAAATTATCTTTCTGTTTTAATTAGTATTTAGAAAAAGTTCCACAAGCTAAAATAATAATGAACTCTCATAAGTACATAGTGAAACACACAGTGGACCTTTTTTAAAATTGTGTGAGCTGAAAGGATGATATTCATCTTTGTGAGACTGAAATATATAAAGAATTATAAATCTCAAATTTACATTAATGTAAAATCTTACACTTTGGTTAAATAGTAATAAATAATTTCTCAAATATTAAAAATAAAAATAAAAATTCATTTCTCCACATAATTAAAAAAAATTAATATTATTTTTATAAAATATAAAGAAAATAACAAACCTCAAATTTATACTAATGTAATATAAATTCAACTTGGCTCTTTGGTTAAACAATAATAATTCACAATCAATTCTCATTAGCTCATCCTATTAAGGTGGTCTCGTCAGCATTGGGACTTGGGTTCGATTCCCATTATGGGTGAGCTAATTGGGAGGAGACACTCAAAATCCAACCAGTTGAGGGTTGGTGTGGCCTAGGCCGATTGCTATCCCCGGGTGATTTTCACAGCTTAGATGCCCCTAGGTCATGGTTTCTTAGACGAAAGGCCACTCCCGCAAGTCAAGGGGATTTTAGCAAAAAAAACAATAATAATTCATTTTAATATTGTTATAAAGCATTGACTTGTGTATTTTTATTTATATTAAATTATGTACATAATTTTATTAGCTTTTGTAAATGGTCAATGATCACTTATATAATATCTTTAATATCATCCCTAAGGGTTAGCTCAATTGGTAAGACGTGTACACACTCATCGAGTGAAGGGGAGATCACGAGTTCGAGCTTTGACTCCTTCAGGTCAGGCCTAAGACTAACGATTTACTACCCTTACCATCCATGAAACATGGATATCAATTACCTCCTCTATATTGATACTTCCAAATGATAATATCATTTTCTCGTCTACTTGTTATTATGTCTATGACATATTTGAACCATTTCGCAGTTATTAGTTCAATTGTACCATTTAATTTTTGAATTTGCAAAGTTAAACATTGGTAAAACAACTCTATTTTACCTCGAAATTTGTAGCAGGGATTTCATTAATGTCCCTCGTACGTCATCTCGTCATGGTTGCGATGTACGCGAGGCTTAATTGTTATTTGACATAGTCTAGTTTTCAAGGCAAATGTCATGTCTGAAAGCAAACAACTGTATCGTATTTATCCATACCACCTCAGTTTTAACGTACTTGGTGCCAAGCTTTGGATTACAAGGTAGACGCTACTGTCCTCGCATTAATCACATTATATATATAGTTGTTAACGTTACAAACATTGATATTACATTTAACACTTTTTTTAATTTTTGAAATTATATTTATAATATACAATTAAATAACTAATAACTTTTAAAAAATACAAAAAATATATTGTATATTAATTTTTTCTTAAAGAAATTTGCTTGTTTTTCCTAGGTCCACTTTGTTGTTGACATTCTATCTTATTCATTATATTCCATAAGTATCTTAACTTCAATCATTTTTATATGTGTTTAACTTCAATCATTTTTATGTGTTTGGTTGTTAAGTTGTATTTTTTTTAAAGTAGTAAATGTATAGTAAGTACTAAATTTAGGACTATTTTTTAAGATTTTTTATTATAGTTTTGAGATACAAGTTTGATATATAGAAAAGATAGAAGGAGATGAAGACATGTTTTTTTAATCATGGGAACAACGACTTCTCAAGGGTATATCCAACAGCCTACAAGCCGGATATACCAGTAACCTGTCATTCAGTAGGGGTCGAGACGTCCCAAAACCCATTGGGGTGAGCCTCTATCCCAGAGGTCGCCTACCCTTCAAGCCTTGTCACAATGGGTCAATGAGAAACCCTACCCCTGTCGGTTTTGAACTTGTGACCTCCACGGAGATAACACATGTTCTTAACGAGATGAAGACATTGTTAAAATACGAATAAATCAACAAAAAAGACATCAATACCAAAGGATCTAACTATTTCTTCCTCCATTATTATAACACTTGAGGAAACTTAGTCAATTGGTAAACATAGTTTCATCTATTAATGTTCATTCACCCACTTCACCAAGAAAAGTAATTTTATTGAATCTAATCCATTCCCTTTGTGCTTTCCATAAAACCAAGGGCATGTTGCAAGTTGGCATCTCAATAGTTAATCACCTCAACTTATGTTAGTGATTGCAAGGAGTGTGGATGACATTCATTATCAATTTTTTCCATATTTAATTTCTCATAAAAAATTGAGTTGATTATTGCCATCTAATTGCTTTTGTTTCTTATTCAACTATTTTCTATCAAACTTATTTTAAAGCATCCATACGATTTAACTTCGCTACTAATCCTACCTCTTAATAATGAACCTCTTAAACAGAAGTACTATGCATAACCAAGATCCAAAAATTCTTAAACAAAAATACTATGCATAACCAAGATCAAAAAATACTTTTGTTGTGAAAAGTAAAATACCTTCATAATTTTAAATAATGAAACTATTGAAAAAATATTTATAATATGAACTCGTAGACAATACACATAATAACCTTTAGGATCCCAAAGTTGTGTTATTGTAAAAGTTATTATAAAGATCAAATGAGAAACAAATTTGCATATATATATATAGTCATTCAATACTTACTTACTAACTAATTGTGAAATAACTAACTATAATTTCACCAATAAATCTCAATTCAATTTTCTTGCAATCTTCAAACTTTCATTAGGCAGCACCATACATTACAATATTTCAAATCATCTTCGGAGGGCGAAGATCATCTCTGAACAAAACACATCGACAAATACCACTGCACAAAGTACTAAGTCCGTTTATGTTTCACGCACCAGCAATGTTGATGGCTAATCCAAAGCTCCTGGGAATCTCATCATATACAGTCTAGTATTACACACTTTGGGAACCCAAAGGAGCCGAAGCTACCTTCTGCTCATTTCCCACACTCAGACACACTTTACAAATGACTCGGACTTGCAGAGCGTTCAACACATGAACTACATAAATGACCGAATGAATTACAAAGGCCACGAAGGCTTTATTTATACAACCTCAACCAGTGTCCCGGTGACCAAAAACTGACAACTATAAGTCAAAAACAAGATTCGGGGTGACAGGTGGGGACAACCACCGCCATTATCTCGTCCCTTGGAGTCAAAAGACATGTGGGGACCCGAATATTACAAATGACTGACACTGACTAAAGCAAAAGCAAACAGTGTACAAAGTGGAGCATAAAGCGGCCCACCACACCTTTCAATCAGTCATGAGGATCCCATCCTTGCAAACAGATACACCTTTCTCGGTCGTCGCCGAGATCGACCCCACCACACGGACAATTGAACACATCAATGTTGGATTCATACTCAAGCTCTGGAGGATCTTCTTCAATAAGGATTGGTGGATAGAGATCGTTGTCGAAGCATCTTTCAACATTGGGGCCAAAAAGGATAGGATGTGGCCCGCATAAAAATTCTCCCTGAAATAGTGAATCTACTTTGTAGTTCAACGAGATTCTCCGAGTATGGACTTTGGCATCTATCCGATTACCAGCTGAGTCACGTTTAATGTACTTCTGTGAGGAGTACACAGTATGATCAAGGGGTGTGTACCTTCCTCCATGATGAATCAACCGAAATTTAAACCAAAGGTGATTCTGATCAGCCACTTGCAGATGTAAAATAAAGTTTGCACGCCTCTGGACCCAATCATTCCTTGGGAAAAACTTATCTAATAAAATTTCAGTCCATCCAAACCATGCATTATTTATCAGATTGGAGGGATCAGCACATATGACTATGGACCTTTCTTCTCTGCAGAATTAGAGAATCAAGTTGTAACTGGTCCATGTCAAATTTCCTTGGCCAATGTCTACATACCAGACTGGCCCTTCTTCTTCTTCATTGCAGTCTACCCACAATTCTCAGCAGCCTCTTAATTTTTCAAGGGCTCGCTCGAAGCCTCTGAATTCATCTTTTTCCCATCTCTCTAAAATCTGGATTTTCAAAGGAGATGCTTGAATTTGCTTGATCAAAGTGATAGAAAGATATTTTTCTGCTTCTCTTCTGGAGGCATGCTCTAGCATTAGCTGACATTCCTCGGGTGTCAGAGACTCATCCCAAGGTTTCAGAAACAGTCCTTCATGCTGGCGATAAGCAGGTAGCGCTGGACTTTTGCCTTTATTCTGAGAGCTTGAGGCACCTGGTGTAAACATGCTTAACTGCGGTGGAACTGTATGCTGTTGTGGTTGTTCTCTGGTCAACATGTTAGCCACATAGTTAAGATAGCCTGGTTTATATACAATGGAAAAATCAAAATTCTCTAACCAAAGAAACCATTTTAAAATCCTACTGCTACTCTTTGCCATGAGATTTTGATTTTTAAGGATCCCTGGCATTATTTTTAAATCAGTCCTAATGACAAAATTTACAGGCTTAAGAAATAATCTAAAATGATTGACTGTCTTCTTGACAGCCAGAATTTCTTTATGGCTTGATGGATAGTTCAACTCGGCTGCTTTGAACGACCCTGAAGCATAACCACAAATGCACTCCTTGCCTTCAAGAGATTCAATGAGAACACCGCCCCAGGCATGTGCTGAAGCATCTGTTTCTATGATGAGCTGGTCGGTTCCTTGAGGAAGTGCTAATGCAGGAAGCTGCTGAACTTTGGCTTTTATTTTCTGCACAGCCGAAGTCATTGCTGGAGACCATTTAGGTGGATTCTTTTTCAATCTTTGTTGCAAAACATGAATGTCTTCTGCTTGCCCTTTATAAAATGATCGGATATAGTTCAGACTACCCAAAAATCTTGAGTTGTACTTTTTCCAAAATTTGGCCTGGGAATTTAGCGAAAACACTAAGGACATGCTGCTGCAAGATAGCCTGTCCTTTATTCAATTTAAAACTGAGAAATTCAATTTCGGTCTTCCCAATTTCCATCTTGCTCTTGGAGAGAACAAGACCATGTTTAAATACCAGATTGTAAAACTCCTGCAAATGTTTCAGATGTTCCTGCAAGTTTCTAGAACATATGAAGATATCGTCTATGAAAACCAATGCCAATTTCTTTTCACAGAAGATATCTTCCATGTGCTTATGGAACTCTGAGGGAGCATTATTAATTCCAAAGGGTAGTACTTTCCACTGGTACTGGCCTTGTGGAACAACGAATGTTGTTTTGAATCTGTCTTTAGCATCAATGCCTATTTGAGTTAATTGGCAACTTTCTACTATCTTGCCAAAATATGTGTATAAACTTTCATGGTGGCAATATAAGACTACTACTCAGATTAAGTTAAGTTCTATAGATGTTTCGTTCACTGATAAGGATGAACCTGTTCATATTAATTTGATTGATAAATGTCAAATAGATTGGGCTATGGCTCAAGGTTATAAATATGCGCACCTTGGTGCAATTAAGCTTGGTTTGGGTCCTTTAGTACGACCATATATACCTGTTTCTTCTTTGTGTGTTGCCATTGATACACGGAATCGAAACTTTTCTGATGCTATAATTGGTGGTTTTACTGCCCCTCTCCATGATGGCCCAGCATATGGAACCATATTTCCCAAATATTTGGTAAGCCTTGATGACCCTTATATATATGATCTCCTCAAAGCATATACTCTTCTGAAAGGCTTTAACATGGATACTGGTTCCAAAATAATTCAGCTTAAAGGCTGTGTTATAGTCTGGTTTGGAAATGATACCCTTGCGGACAAAATTCCATCAGAAATCACACTTGCACAGCGTGGTGGAAAGCGATAGATCCAAACAATCCACTCCAGTAACTTTTGACTGGACAGGAATTAACTATCCCAGACAGTGGGAAGTTAAGTATAAAGAGATGATAAATCTAGAACAACAAGCTCATTCCTTTGCTTCTCAGCCCATTACTTTTGACCGTTCTTCCAATTCTTTCCATCTTCCTGAGGGTACACCAACTCCTAGGTTTACTCCTCCTCTCATCAGATCATGCTCTACAACCTCCTACCAAAATGCTAGACGTCACGCTGAAGCCAATTCTTCTTCTGTATAGCTCTCTTTTACTGGTCTTCATGAAAGAAAGCATAGAGGCCAACATGCACATTGTCCTGCTTGTCACAAAATTGCACAAAGAATACAACACCATAAAACCCGTGACACTCCTACCCTTGATATGTTCTCTTCTCTACCCCGGAGTGGAGCAGGCATGGAAATTGTCTCCCAAGGACAAAGATCTTACATACCAGGAAGAAATCTTCCTGATTCACCTTTTAGACAATATTCCACTGATGGCCAAATAAAAAAGGAATTTTTTCCTTTTAAGTCTTCTACCCCTGAGGAGACTATTTCTGATGAAATAAAGCTAGCAAATTATGAAAATTTTCAGCATAGGCTTACTGCCCAAAATTTGGATGATATGGATTTTGACATCATCCAAATCAAAAAAGAAATGTCTGAAGAAAAAGAGAGGATCTCTCTCCTATCTGCAAAAATAGATCTTCTTGACCATCTGCTTCATGATACAGTAGAAATTAAATTGGCTATGGATTCGGCTCAGGTAAAAACTGAAAAAAGACTGACTATCTTGGGAGAACTTCTGACAAAAACCCAAGAGCTTAAAAAGAAAGTAACTCCAGTTAGTCAAACAGCCCTTTCACTTGCATCAAAAGGTCACCAGCGCAAACATTCGAAGAGTCTCTCTTTCGAGATGTTTAGCCTTACTGAGGAAGATAACATACCAGAGTTTACTTTTGGTCAAGATGAAGAAGAATTTGAGGATGTCAAGGAAACAATAGCTCATTTCCATCTCATGCCTCCAGCCCTTGCTCCTAAATACCTGGCTATGATGTCTACTTATCAAAGGCCAGAGACAACCCACGAAGATGACTCTTCATCTCTTACTAGTCCTCCTCCTCCAACTTTTGATACTCAGATGCAAGATGCCAATGCTTCTACAACTCCCTCTCATAAGTTCCATTTTGGAATAAATGGACTTAATAATCTATTGTCCCAGATTCCCAAGCAACCACTTCTGAACATTCAATGTCAGTCCAGAGCTGAAGTGAAAAATGCAATACAATTATTAGGACAATGGGTTTTATATAAGCGGACCCAAGACTCTACAATATCTGGACAGTAATTGGGTACACAATTAATTGCTGGTCTTTCAGGTCTCTCCCATGAATGGTGGCGATGGCTCCCGCAAGATGCAAGAAATGAAATGCTACAAGCTGATGATGCAGATCAACAAATCTTGCAGGCTTTAAGAAAAGAGTTTTATGGTCCAGATGAATAGGAAGACTACGAGCATCTAGCTTTCTTGTTTATGTCAGCCCGTCTCTGTGACTTAGGACAGAGCGAAAAGTATTTCTGCTATATGCAGAATTTACTCATCTCATCAAGGAAATCAGGCGAGACTACCTATCTTAAACATTACCTGCGTAGCTTCCCAGGTCATGTACCTGATGCAGTTGAGCAATTTTTGAAGGATAAAAAGATAAATCTTAAAGGACTCTCACTGGCACAATTACATGCCTTCATAATGGAAACATGGCAAGAACATTGCGTGGAAAGAAGAGTCAACAAATATTTCAAAAGGCATCAGAGTATGTATTCCTCATCCTTTTGTAGAAATGTTGCACATATGCCAGATTGGGGATGTGGTGCCTACAAAAGAGGTCACTTAGGGAAATAATCCTGTCATTGCAAGTCCAAAAAGAAAGGATTTTATACTAGTGCCCCACGATAGCATCCTTCAAAACCTTATAAGCATAAGGAGAAATATGTCCACAGGAAATTTTCAAAGAAATTTCGTAAACCTTTCCAGAAGAGGTTTGTTCGAAGACGAACAGAAAGAACAGATAAAGAAACTTGCTTTATTTGTGGATAGAAAGGCCATTGGGAAAGCAAGTGCCCACAAAAGAAATCCAAGCCTTGTGTACAAATCTTGATCCCGGTTGGTGGGATCTGTGTTCTTGTTCTCCAGATACTTCTCCTTCTGGAGAAATTATATTTCTGCCATCAGATGATTCATCAGATTCTGACTCTGATTCTGACTCCGATCCTTCAGCTTGATAAATTTGATCCTTCTTCCTCTTCTGATTCAGAGATGGATGCAAATTTAGGGGGGTGTGAGGGACCTCCAGCCTTTGATTTTTCTCTGTACATGTTTTCAATAACTCCAAAACAATCTTTGCATAAACAATTGGCTACAATAGATCTACAGCTTTTAGAGACTCCTGCTTTTGAATATATTATCAGAAGAGATCTCAAAGAAGAGAAAAAGAGGCTATTAGCTTTATTAGACAAAGGTAAAGAAAAAGCTGAGGAAAGTATTCATGTTCAATATAATCCTGCAGAATTATATAGAAACTATCCGGGTGAGCATAAGGATAGACAGGAATTCAGAAGTGACAAGGAAAAGCTGCTTAGAATGTAGATTAAAGAAAAGAAGCTCACTCTCCAGAAGCTTGTCAAGGAGATTGAAGATATCAAGGATTTGGTTAAAGTCCTGGTAATGGAAAGAGATCAATCCTCTAATGAGGAAATGAGTAGGCACTATGAAGAAGCACTGAAAAGCCCTGAAAGAAAAGATCCTGCCTCCCCCGACCCATTCTTAGGTCTGTTCACCGGTCCTAAGTTGTTTATACAAATTTTGTTTTGTCCTCCTGAGTTCAAACCTTATAAAATACATTGTATGATAGATTTTGGTTGCCAATTGAATCTAGCTAAAGGTAGTGCAGTTCCATCTTTCTATTGGGAGAAGTCTGCTGATCATGGCACTGCCATAGAGGGTACCCCTGTACCTTTATTAGGTAAAGCTGCAGACTTTCCAATCCAGATTGGAAACTCTCCTAACTCTCTGTCTTTGTATAGGTTAGACGGTATAAAAGAAGATTGTATATTGGGTTCTGAATTTTTAACTTGAGTTAGCCCTTTCTCCATAGATAACCAGAAGTTGTTGTTTTCTTGTGTTTTGAATGGAAAACCAATTTCCTGTCCCTTTTCCCTTGAAGCCAAAGCTAAGTGTCAAAGTCCTGCACAGAAGCTGGATCCAAAACCAAAGATTTCAGAATTGTTTAAGATGGAAATTTGCATAGCTTGTGCAGAGATACATAAAGACAAAGCCCTTGCAGAAATCTCAGCTAAGCTTGAAAAATATTGTTGTTCAGAAAGCCCAAACACATTTTGGACAAGAGAGAAATATTTTGTTTCTCTACCGTTTGATCCTCTTCAGAAGCACAAACCTATGAAAGCCTCTGCACGGCTTATGTCACCCTCTGAACGTGAATTTTGTGCTTCGGAGATAAAAAGAGATCCTCTCTAAAGGTTTGATCGAACCATCAAAGAGCCCATGGGATTGTAGAGCCTTTGTGGTTAACAAACATTTTGAGATTAAGAAAGGAAAGCCTAGGTTGGTGGTCAACTACAAACCACTAAATGTTGTATTACAAAAGGTCAGGTATCCTTTGCCTAATAAAGCTAGCCTCTTGCAAAAAATCGTTGGTTGCACAATCTTTAGCAAATTTGATTGAAATATGGTTTTTATGAAATAGGAATTGATGCTAAAGATAGATTCAAAACAGCAGTTGTTGTTCCACATGGTCAGTACCAATGGAAAGTACTACCCTTTGGCATTAATAATGCTCCATCAGAGTTCCAGAAGCGCATGGAAGATATCTTTAGTGATAAGAAATGGGCATTGGTCTTCATAGATGATATCTTAATATGTTCTAGAAACTTGCAGGAACATCTGAAACATTTATAGGAGTTTTACACTTTGGTGTTTAAGCATGGTCTTGTTCTATCCAAGAGCAACATGGAAATTGGAAAGACAGAAATCGAGTTTCTCGGTTTCAAATTGAATAAAGAACAAATAATTTTGCAGCAACATGTTCTAAGTGTTTTTGCCAAGTTTCCAGACCAGATCCTAGAAAAGGTACAACTCCAAAGATTTTTGGGTAGTCTGAACTATATCGGACCATTCTATAAAGGGCAAGCAGAAGATATTCATATTCTGCAACAAAGGTTGAAAAAGAATCTGCCTAAATGGTCTCTTGCAATGACTCTGGATGTTCAAAAAATAAAATCCAAAGTCCAGCAGCTTCCTGCCTTAGCACTTCCTCAAGGAACTAGCCAGCTCATCATAGAAACAGATGCTTCAGCACATGCCTGGGGCAGTGTTCTAATTGATTCTCTAGAAGGAAAGGAGTGCATTTGTGGTTATGCTTCAGGGTCATTCAAATCGGTTGAGCTAAACTATCCATCAAGCCACAAAGAAATTATGGTTGTCAAGAAGACAGTCAATCATTTTAGATTATTTCTTAAGCTTGTAAAGTTTGTTATTAGAACAGATTTAAAAATAATGCCAGGGATCTTTAAAAATGAAAATATCATGGCATAGAATAGAAGTAGAATTTTGAAATGGTTTCTTTAGTTAGAAGATTTTGATTTTTCCATTGTATATAAACCAGGATATCTTAACTGTGTGGCTGACATGTTAACCAGAGAACAACCACAACTTCAAGCTCCTCCCCAGATGAGTATGTTTACACCAGGAGCATCAAGTTCTCATAATAAAGGAAAGGTCCAGCAAATCAGCCAAGTCTCTCAAATGAAGGATTATTTTTACAGCCATGGGATGAGTCGCTGACACCTGAAGAGCGTCAGCTTATGCTTGAGCATGCTTCTAGGAGAGAAGCAGAGAATTACTTATCCATAACTTTAATCAAGCAAATCCTTGCATCTCCTCTGAAAATCCAGATCTTAGAAATATGGGAGAAAGATGCATTCAGAGGCTTTGAGTGGGCCCGAGATAAATTAAGAGGATGCCATGAAATATGGGTGGACTGCAACAAAGAAGAAGAAGGGCCAGTCTAGTATGTAGATATTGGCCATGGAAATTTAAGTTGGACCACTTATAACCTAATTCTTCAGTTTTGCAGAGAAGAAAGGTCCATTGTCATTTGTGTCGATCCCTCCAATCTTAAAAATAATGCATGGTTTGGTTGGACTGAAATCTTGTTAGATAAGTTTTTCCCAAGGCATGATTGGGTCCAGAGGCATGCAAACTTTATTTTACATCTGCAAGCAGACATGCAAGTGGTTTACCAGAATCACCTCTAGTTTAAATTTCGGCTGATTCATCATGGTGGAAGATACACACCCCTAGAGCATATTGTTTATACCTCACAAAAGTATGTTAAAAGAGACCAAGCCGGCAATCGTATTGATGCAAAAGTCCATACTCGAAGAATCCCGTTGAACTACAGGGTAGAGTCACTATTCCAAGGACAATTCATCTGCGGAGCACATCCTGTCCTTTTTGGTTCCGATGTTAAAATATGCTTCGATAGTGATCTCTATCCTCCAATTAATTTTGAAGAAGATCCTCCATAGCTTGAGTATGAATCTGACTTTGATGTGTTTAACTACCCGTGTGGTGGGGTCGATCTCGGAGATGGCCGAGAAAAGTGTATTTTTTTGCGAGGATGAGATCCTCATGACTGATTGAAAGGCGTGGTGGACCGCTATATACTCCACTTTGTACACTGTTTGCTTTTGCTTTAGTTAGTGTCAATCTTTATGTAATATTCGTGTCCCCACATGTCGTTTGACTCTAAGGGACGAGATAATGGCGGTGATTGTCCCCACCTGTCACCCCGAATCTTGCTTTTGACTTATAGTTGTCATTTTTGGGTCACCGAAACACCGATTGAGATTGTATAAATAAAGCCTTCGAGGCATTTGTAATTCATTCGGTCATTTATGAGTTCATGTGTTGAACGCTTTGCAAGTCCAAGTCATTTTTACAGTTTGTGTCTGAGTGTGGGAAACGAGCAGAAGGTTGCTTCGACCCGTTTGAGTTCCCAAAGTGTGTAATACTAGTCTGCGTATACTGAGACTCCCAGGAGCTTTGGATTAGCCATCAATGTTGTTGGTGTGTGAAACATAAACGGACTCAGTACATTGTGCAGAGGTATTGTTTGTGTGTTCATAGATGATCTTCGCCCTCCGAAGACGATCTGAAATATTGTAATGTGTTTGTAATTTGTGGAAGCTGCCTAATGAAAGTGGGAAGATTGCAAGAAAATTGAATTAAATTGATCTTGGTGCAAATTTACTAATCAATTTCACTGCACTATTAATGACTAACCCAAAAGTAACTTCAACTTATAATAAATTAAAAAAATACTAATCAATTTCACTGCACTATTAATGACTAACTAGAAGTAACCTCAACTTATAATGAATTTAAAAAAAAAAGAGACAAAATAAGATTCCATGCCCATCAAGAGCCATTTGGCCAATAGAGACAACGTAAGATTCCTTTGAAAAGAACCCAAAACCCCAATTTGTAAGTGGCATGAAGAATGGTTGCAACGTCATCAAATTCTTTACTTTGTGTGTCACTTTCTCAACTCATATTGAGAAAAAGGTGATATTCATTCCTAGAAATAATAGCAAATATTTAATTATTTGGAGAACATTAAACAAACTGAAAAACCCATTCATTATTCTCCACCTTTCTATAAATCATAGAGCAAGCACATCTTGGTTTGTAGTATAAATAGCCCAACCAGGACACTTAGTATCATTTGGGACAACTGTGTGTTAATATAAGAAAGTTACACTCGGATTTAAGAGATATTGAGCTTAATATTTCTGCACTACACTCTCGGCCTTTTGCTGAGACTGTGAGGGATCCGGTGCAATATCAGATTAGAGAACTGGAGGTACATAAAGTTTCTCTTCTTCACATTGAGGAAGATTTGTGGCGGTTAAAAAGTAGAGCCCTTTGGCTCGCAAGTGGGGATCAAAATACTCGATTTTTTCATGCATTTGTTGATAATAGAAGGAAAAAAAAGGTTATCTGGGAAATTAGTACCGAGGATGGACACTTGCTTACTAATCCAACTTTGATTGCAGAGGAAGCAGTTAAGTATTTCTCTGGTATTTTTATGAATCCTAATTCTCTCACTTTGGAGGCACAGATGCAGGTCATTCAAGTGATGCCTCGCATATTTACTAAAAGTAACTGTATTTCTATTTACTCCTCTGTTACACTTACTAAGATTGAGGCCATTTTAAATAGCATGGAATAGGAGAAGATTCTGGGGCCGGACGGTTGGCCTTGTGAATTTTTTCTCCAGTTTTTTGATATTATGGGTCCTGAACTTGTGCATCTTGTTGAAGAAGCTCGGATTACGGGCAAGGTTCCGAGAGGGGTGAATGCTACATTTATAGCTTTGATTCCGAAGAAATAAAATCCTATGACTTTCCAAGATTTCCGCCCTATTTCCTTATGCAAACTGATCTATAAAATCATTTCTAAAACTATTGCACAGAGAATTAAAGCTGGACTTTCCAATGGTATTTCTGCAGAACAGTTTGGTTTTCTGAACCATCGGTTAATTTTTGACGCTATTGGGATGGCACAGGAGGTCATTCATATTACAAAATTGAAGAAGATTGGTTCCTTGGTTTTGAAGCTTGATCTGATAAAGGCATATGATCTTGTTGATTGGACTTTTCTTAGGCTTCTGTTCTTAAATGTTGGTCTAGATTTCCAAATTACACAATGGATTATGGGGTGCATAAAGACTACAAATTTTGATGTGCTTATAAACAGTTGTCCTACATCTTTTTTTAAGGCGACTAGAGGACTTCGACAGGGATGTCCTTTATCCCCCCTGCTTTTTATCCTTGTCATTGAGGGATTGAGTCATCTTATTGATCAAGCAAAAGATGTTTGTTTGATTAATGGTATTAAGGTTTCTCATAATCATTATATTTCTCATCTGCTATTTGTGGACGATGTCCTCATTTTTGGTATGGGAAGTGAGCAGGAGTGGCTTCATTACAAGTATATTTTGGATATTTTTTGCAGTGCAACTAGGATGAAGATTATCTTTCAAAATTCATGCTTGTTCTCTATAAATTTAGATGCGGAACTGTTATCTCCTTTGTGTGGGATTTTCCCTCTTGATATATTGGATCTAAACAAGGGGATGAATTATTTAGGCTACTTTCTCAATCCCAATGCCTATTTGGTTATGGATTGGCTATGGATTGTTAAAAAGGTGGAAAGCAAGGTATTGTGTTGGTTACACAGGAAATTATCATTGGGTGGCCGTTTGGTTCTACTAAACTCGGTGTTGGAAAATCTCCCGATCTACTGGTTCAGCCTTGCACATGTTCTAATTTCCATCTTACACATGATTAGGTAATTATTATTTAATTTCCTTTGGAAGGGTACAAATCACTACTAGGGCTCTCATTTGGCACCTTGGGAGTGTATATCTACTCCAAAGTCTACTGGGGGCTGGGGTATTAGCAATTTATTTTAGGTCTATCGGGCATTACATACAAAAATCCTGTGGTGGAGTCTTATGGATGAGGGCCTGTTGGGGAATATTATTTGTGACAAATACATTTATCCTAGTTCGGTGGTTGGTTGGATCCATATTGGTGTGAACAAATAGGGTAAGTGCTCTGTTGTTTGGTCAGGATTAGTGGTTGTCTCATCAATTCTCCTTCATAGGTTATATTGGTTGGTGGGCAATGGTTTTCAGGTTCGAGTGGGTCTGGATAGGTTCCTTGGTCATACTTCTACTGATGCACTATCTGTGGAGACAGTTTAGATTGTTGATGGTATGGGGATTTTTTTCTTAAACCGGTTGAAAATGGACACTAGGGATAATCTGTTGATGAATACTTGGTTGTCGCCTCGGGACCTTCATTTATCTGGTATGGATTCTACGGAATGGGATTGTTATATAACTGGGTTAATACATGCAGGGCTATTATTTCCTAATGGATTGGACACTCTTGTTTGGGACTACGGTGGTGGAGATGGATCGGTTACTACTTATGCGGTTTATTTGGCTATAACTAAGGATTCCGGGCCTTCACAAAATGCATGGTGGCATACTGTTATTTGGCATTGGGACATCCTTGGGAAGATCAAACTCTTTATGTGGTTGGATTTCAACAATAAGATTATTACAGGCGACCGCTACAGATTACATGGTGGTATTGGACCTTTTTTTTGCTACCTATGCTTCAGTGCAGAAGAAACATGTGTACATTTGTTTACTAAATGTTCGGTTACCTTGCAGATTTGGGATGAGCTTGCTTTTTATTTCAGACTAGATGGAAGTTGGACGGGGGACACATTGGAACAATGTGTGAATCATTGGCATAATAATAATTGATGGCAGATTGCTTTTCATTTGCGATTTATTTGGGGTGTTTGGCAATTGAGGAATTATGTGTTATTTGAGGCTCAGTCTTATAATTTCAACAGTTATGTCCATTATGTCAAATATTTTATGTTGGATGTTGTGAAAAAGTAGCCTCCTTTATTGAGAAAGGCTTTGGTCCATCCAATCATATGTTATGATAATCCGGTGGGGATGTTTGATGGCGCGGCACAATAGGAGTGTTGTGGGGTGGGCTGCTTATTGAGCTTGAACCAAGAACAACATGTGGAGTTGTCCTTTGGTTGCGGAGCTGGTAATAATTGTAGAACTGAGCTCATTGCACTATGGGGTATACTAACATTGGAAAGATCCTTCAGGGCACATAGGGTGGATATTATGGGTGATTCTACTGCTATTATTAATTGGTTCACTAGTAAACATCGGCTTCAAGTTCCATCCTTAACATATTGGAAAAATAGGATTGTGCCACTCCAAAACTCCTTTACTGCGTTGAAGTTTAGCCATGTTAGTAGGATCTTCAACAAAAAGGCGGATGTGTTATCTAAGAAGGGTCTTCAGCTGAGTGAAGGAAGGGCCATGATCTGCCATTTTTTGAAGAATCAGCTAGTGGAGGAGATAGAGATGTTCATATACTAAACCATTGCCAATTTTTTGTTAGTTATCACTTTTTTGTAATTATGTGGATAAATATTTTAGTTCATAAGTTTTTTGAATATCTATTGGTATGTTGTAATTAATTTTTGGAATTCATGATCCAATGTGGGGTAATTGATTCTACTCGGGCTTATGGAAGCCATGCCTTTGTGTCAGACTATTTGTCATGTTTAGTTTTTGGGTTGTTTAGTGATGACTTTTGAATCATCTCATGCCTATAATGGTTGTTTGTAATTCTGATGAAGAGAATATGGTCTTATGGACTGCTTCACTGTGTAGTTTCTTTGATTCAAAAATGAATAGCAAGAGACTCTTTTTCTTCTGGAAAAAAAAGAAAGTTATAGATTAGTATGTATGGTAGGAAGTTATGGACTGTTTAGCTGGAAATTTATGTACTGACTAGAAAGATCAGGTACACAATGTTGGGCACTATTTTTGACCCCTTTTTGCCTCTTAGATAACCTTCATTTCCTTCATAAAACCTCCATTTTGAGTAGAAAGCCTTAAAGTTCATCTATAAACCTTGGTCAAAGAGGTATAATATCATTTGCTTATTAATAAATTGAGTTTTGTGATTTTTTAGGCATTTTAACCAGGATTTTTACTTAAACTACGGGATGTACTAACTTCCCGTATTACCTCCAAAGTTGAGTAATTGCAGGGCAGTTAGGAGGGAAACGGAAGATCAAGAATGGATCCTTAATGTCCACAGATGGATGAACATCCAACAGTCAGGTGAAGTGGCCTGTGCAGATGTTGAGTCAATCAGAGTCAAAGATGGCCACCTGTTCTGCATTCAACGCAAAAGGAGGAACAATGCTGATTTTGTGGAACTCCATGATTCTGAAAATGATCTCGATTAGCTCTTAGCATTAATTAGATGTAGGTTTATAGCAATTACAGTTTGATTTAGAATTTGTATAAATCATTTTCAAAACAATGAGAAGAATAATCACGATTTTGAAGAGGAACGCACTTGTGCTTCCAAACTGCGTGGTATCTCTGTGTAAAACAATTCTGGTGAATGAATACAAAGTTTTAGTTCTGTGAAATCTTTTAATGTGTGTTGAGCAAGGCTTTGGAGGGCCCCCATCGTCAAACTCTCACACTTTCTTGCCACCGGTAGATCAATTTTGATGTTGCAACGATTCACTTCTAGTGTTAGCTATCTGAATTGTGTTAATGGTATGCATTTTATTGTAATTTCCAGTTTAGTCAAGTTTTAAATCGATTCTATTGATGCTCTGTTTCTTTCAGTTACGATTTAAATTACAAATTCTGTCACACTGTATATCACTGGAAATATTGGATAAACACTGTTCTTCACTGGTTAAATGCTAAGGATATCAAATGGTTCAGACCACGACCTTTGTGTGTTTTTCACTGCTGTTTATTTGATAGTGAAATGGTAAAAAGACATTTATAAATTATGAACATTGTCTTGTAAGAGAAATTGATTGGTAATTGTCTTTCAGCGCCGATAGAACTTTGCAGTTTAATCCTAGGGTTTATAAATTTGTTGATTATTTAATTTTTACCTCAGTCTTTTATGCTTTCACAAATCAACTACTATATGCCTAAAGAGGAAACAATGAAATTACCCTTGTAAGAGGATTTTGTCTCTGTGAGCTGCAGTATTTTAGTTTCTGTCAGTAGATTTAATTACAGATAGCTAAATTCTAAATAAGTCCAGCTTCTCTGTCCTAAACTTGGATGTGCCTCGAAGTTCACAAACCTGGATTGATTTTAAATTTAAGTTCTAATTAACATTGGTAGATCAGAGCCCAACATTTTGGCGCCGTTGCCGGGGAGGCATTGTAGAAGCAGGCTTAGGAACTTTAGTTTTCTGATAAAAACAAAACTTTCAAACAAAAATATAGATTAGATTTCACTTTTATGTTTAGATTAAGAGACGAGAAAGGAAGATTTATTAAAAACCCCCCAAAAACAGAAATAACAGGAGCTTCTCTTCCAAAAGGGTTCATCTCAACGGTTGGTAAATTCAAAATGTCTGAGGAAGAAACATCAAAAGGCCCAACTGCAGAACAGAGAAGGGAGTACGAGAGGATGTTAGAAATAGAAAACAAACGCAGACAAGAGAGAAGGGAAGAAGAAAGGAGGGAAGAAGAAAGAAGACATGTGAGGGATGAAGGAATAACAGAAGATCAGGAGGCCACCTTTAAATTTCCTATCTTAGACACTAGCGTTATCCTAGGGGAAGAGGTGAAAATGAAGAATATTCCACCCTCTGTCTTACCAAACTTTTATGGCATGACCTCTGAAGATCCTGACTCTTTCCTATTCGAATTTGACATCTTGTGTCGAACTTATGGATATATTGATGACACCCATAAGCTCCGTCTTTTCCCTGCTACTCTTAAAGCAGCTGCCTTGAAATGGTTCATGGGTTTAGGAGAACACTCTATCACTAGCTGGGATGACATGAGGAAGATCTTTCTTCGAAAATATCAAGCATATTGCAGATCAAAGGGGTTGAAAGATGACATTTTTGGCATGACTCAACAGGAAGATGAGAGTTTGGAGGAATATTTGGAAAGGTTCTCATACAATTTACAGAAATCTAAATACAATTCTTTAACACCTGAAATGATTAGAACAATATTTTTGAAAGGAATAAGAGAAGAGTATTTGGACATTTTAAATGTTATGGGAAAAGGTGACATTTCTTACCTTCCTTTTGATGAGATACAGGACTTATGTCAGAAGTATTCCAGAGGAAAGGCTCGAACTGGGAAAAGAGATAGCAATACCAAAGCAACTAAATCTGCAAACAGTGGTATTTCTAGAGCTGAGCTTGGGAATTTGCTAGAAGATTTCAAGACTGATTTATTAATCACCTTAGGTACACAAGTTGAGGCAACAAAAACCAAGAAGAGGCAAGAGCAACAGGACCAACAAGATCAGGCTTTGTCTATTTTTTGTCCTAAATGTAGAAAGAAACACCCACTTAGAGAGTGTCCTTTAAATACTGTTGAAATTTGTGGCTTATGCACTTTTAATCACAAAACTGATGATTGCCCTAGATTGAAGGAACTGCAGGCAGTTCGACTGGAGGAAAATCACAACATGGAGTCTCTTTACTTCATGGGACAAAGGAGACCTTGGCAGCAACGATTCTCAGGTATGTCTCAAGATCCTATGCAGCAATTTAATACAAATTATCAGACTCCTGTTCAGAATTCATGGAATGCACCCATGCCTTGGCAAACTTGGTCTCCTCCATTAACCCAATCTGCTCCAAATTGGAGAGGCTATGCCCATGGTAATCAAACATATCAGCAGGCTTATTTGCAGCCATACCAACAACCTTCAGCCTATCCCCAATACCAGCAGCAACAAGTCCAAACTCCTTTTCAAGCCCCACCTTTTCAAAATCCATCTTTTCAACAGCCCAATAATATGGCTCCTCAATTGAGTGCACCACCTCAACAACTTCAGTTGCCATTTAATCAGCCTCCACCTCGGCCTACACAACTGCCAGCTCAGCCAATGCCCAATCCAAATAATAAAACCGACAGACCCATGTATAATATTGATGATGGGACAGTGCTTCCCTACTCCATTCTTCCATTGCAAAATATCAATTTGAGATCTGGTAAAACCTTAGAAAAGCAGTCTCTTGTTATCTTAGAAGAATCACCAGCAAAAGACAAAACTCCAAAAAAATTGAATACAGAAAAATCTCAGTTAGAAAATCACAGTCAACGAGGGAACACAATAGCATCTTATCCACCTCCTTTTCCTGAGAGGTTAATCAAGGAGAAACCTTCGATTTCCTTACCTGACTTCGATGTTCTGAATGAGTTAACAAATGTATATGTTAAAATTCCTTTACTGCAGGCTCTAAAAGATATCCTGATTTACACTAAAGCAGTTAAAGAACTCTGTCTTAACAAAAGAAGAAAAGATCCATCGAAAATTCACGTGGTAGGCAATCTAGCAGGGTTAATGTCCAACACCATTTTCATTGAGAAGTATGTAGATCCTGGAATTCCAATGGTTACAATTACCATTAATAACTTTTCCATCCCAAAAACGTTGATTGATTTAGGTGCTGCCATTAACGTCATGACCCTAGAGACAATGAATTACCTTCACTTGACAAATCTCAGACCCACCACAACTGTCTTAGAATTAGCTGATAGGTCTAAGATTACACCTGAAGGGGTCTTGGAAGATATTATTGTTTCTCTAGACTCCTGGGAATACCCTGTTGATTTTATAGTCCTACAGCCAAAATCCAACTTAGGAGGTCACCCATTGATCCTTGGCAGACCCTGGCTGGCAACAGCTGATGCTTTCATAGGATGTCGATCAGGAAGCATGCTTATTTTGCATGGGACAGAGAGGAAACAGATTGCACTTTACCCTTCTGCCCAACGACCTTCCACATTAGATCAGCTGTCATGGATTAGTGAAACCAAGGAACAAGAAGAAGAGGTAATTCATCCTGTTCTAAGTATAAATCAATACTTCGATTTCCAAGAAGACAACCACGAAGATCTAATGGATCATTTTATTGCTGAACCTGATATTTCAGCAGAATTACGAGAAATGTAATATGCTGTAGCAGAACAAGTTATGGGTCATAATTTCCAGGAAAATTGCAATGTTCATTCCCTAGCATTAGCACTTGATGACGTTTTTAATGTTCATTCCATCACCGATATTCACAGTAAAACTGTAGAAATCAGTCCAGGCAAAACTCTGAAAATAGGTGCACATCTTACCACATCACAGGAAGAACAGTTGACCACTTTGCTGAATAACTATTCCCATGCATTTTCCTGGGAGTATACTGATATGCCAGGCATTCATCCTGATACATGCACACACCACATTTACCTAGATGACACAATACGACCACTGAGACAGCCACAACGCAGAATGAACCCTATGCTAAAGGAAATAGTCAAAGATGAGTTACAGAAGTTGTTAAAAGTGGGATTTATATACCCCATCTCCGACAGCCAATGGGTCTCACCCTTGGTTGTTGTTCCTAAAAAAAATGGTAAATGGCGTATATGCATCGATTACAGGGAATTGAATAAGGCAACTTTAAAAGACTATTTTCCATTGCCTTTCATTGATCAAGTACTGGATGCTTTAGCTGGAAAAGAATATTTTTCATTTTTAGATGGCTTCAGTGGTTATAATCAGATTAGTATTGCAAACGAAGACCAAGACAAGACCACCTTTACATGTCCCTGGGGCACCTATGCCTACAAAGTTTTACCTTTTGGCTTATGTATTGCCCCAGCTACCTTTCAGTGAGCTGTTTTGGCCATCTTTGCAGATCTGATTCATGAGTGTGTTGAGGTTTACATGGATGAATTTTTTGTATATGGACGTACCTTTGAAGATTCCTTAGCAAATTTAGAGAAAATTCTGAAAAGATGTGTTGAATCCAACCTTTCCCTGAGTAACGAAAAGTGTTTCATGATGATGACTGAAGGGATAGTTTTAGGACACCACGTTTCTTCGTCTGGAATAAAAGTAGATCCTGCTAAAATTCAAGTCATTAAAAATCTGTCTGAACCCACAACTCAAACAGATGTGAGAATCTTTTTAGGGTATGCAGGCTATTATCGTAGATTCATTGCAAATTTTAGCAAGATAGCCCTGCCATTGTTTAAATTGATTTCAAAGGACGTGTGTTTTACTTGGGATATTGACTGTAAATCTGCATTTCAGACACTTAAGGAAAAGCTCTCCACTGCTCCCATTTTAAGGGGACCAAATTGGACATTGCCCTTCCATATTTCCACTGATGCGTCTGCTACTGCAATAGGAGCCTCATTGGGCCAGAAAGAACATACTTTGACTTATGCTATCTATTTCATTAGTAAAAATCTGGCACCTGCAGAGCTGAATTATACAGTCACTGAAAAAGAGATGTTGGCAGTGGTTCATGCTGTAAACAAATTCCGTCATAATATCACTGGCTATGAAGTTTTTTTTCATACAGATCATTCATCTTTACGCTATTTAATGAATAAATCTATCACTAATGGTCGGATTACTAGATGGTTGTTATTATTGCAGGAGTTCAATATCACTGTTTTAGATAGGCCAGGACGAGAAAATCAGGTGGCAGATTTCATGTCTCGCTTACACAATACTGGTGAGGTTGTTCCGGTTTTAGATAGTTTTCCTGATGAGCATCTATTTGCAATTTCTGTTATTACTCCTTGGTATGCTGACATTGCCAATTATTTGTCATCAGGCCAACTACCACCATCAATGACCTCTAAAGAAAAAAAGAAGATTATTAAACAAAGTGCTAGGCATATCTGGATTAATGGTGATCTCTTTTATACAGGATATGACTTAATCATAAGAAGATGTGTCTGACAGGATGAAATTTTGGATATTTTAAAGGCGTGCCATGATGAACCATGTGGTGGCCATTTTTCCGACAAAAGGACAGCATATAAAATACTCAATTTGGGGTATTATTGGCCTTCCATTTTCAAAGATGCAAAAAGGTATGTTAGAAGTTGTGACACGTTTCAACGAATGGGATGCCCAGTCCGGTCTGATGAAATGCCACTCCAACCACAGATTCTCATTGAACCATTTGAAAAGTGGGCCCTTGACTTCATTGGTCCCATTCATCCACCATCACATGGACAGAAATACATTCTGGTCTGCACAGACTATGTTACTAAATGGGTAGAGGCCAAGCCTTTACCAAGAGCTACGGAGCAAACTGTGGTAAATTTTCTGTTTGAAGAGATCTTTGTTAGATTTGGGGTGCCTGGGGAAATTGTGACTGATCAAGGTGCCCAATTTACTTCCAAATTAGTGCAAGAGATAGCAGAAAAATATAAGATCAAACACAGGAAGTCCACTCCTTACCATCCACAATCCAATGGCCAAGTGGAATCTACAAATAAAACCCTAGAAGGCATCATCACTAAGACTGTTCAGATGCATAGGAAGGACTGGTCAGCAAAGATTACTGAAGCTTTATGGGCATATAGGATCACTTGGAAAAACAGTACTAGTTTTTCTCCTTATCAACTGGTTTATGGTAAGCAAGTCCTCCTTCCCATTGAGTTTCAAGTTCATACTTTCAAGATAGCAGCAGATTTGGGCATAGATCTTTCAGAAGCTCAACAAGAAAGAATACTTCAATTGAATCAGCTGGATGAGATGAGGCAGGCTGCCATAGAACACAATATTCTGATACAACAGCAGAGAGCTCAATGGCATGACAAATTTATCAAAAAGAAGCAATTTCACATTGGTGACTGGGCACTGTTGTTTGACTCCAAGTTTAAGGACTTCAAAGCCAAATTTACTACTCATTGACTTGGTCCATATGAGATTGTCGATGTCTATGACAATGGTTCAGTAAAACTTCAAACCATAGATGATGAAGCACATAACTTTGTGGTCAATGGCCACCGGCTCAAGCTGTACCACAAACCTATCAACATGGCAGATTTTGTCCAACAGATTTCACAGCAAAAGGAACTGCAAGTGCTGGATAAACACCTCAGTGTTTTTCCTTCACCTGCTCCTTAGCTGCTCTGATACAGCTAGCAAATAAAACAAAAAGAAAAAAAAGAGAAAAAAAAAAATCAAAAAAAATATATATATAAAAAAAGGCAGTTTAGTTGTGAAAACCAGTTCGCCGGCACAATATAAACTGGAATTTTCTATGGAAAACCAGGCTTGCCTGGCCATTGAAAATTCCCAAAAAAAATCTTCTTTTTCTATTTTCCTGTTTTGTTTTACAAATAATGCAGATCTTGTTTGACTTGAGGACAAGTCAAAAATTAGGCCTGTGAGGGGGATAAACTGTCATTCTTCTTTAGAACCCTCCGAGTTTTTTTTTTCAAGCAAAAGATTGTGATTTTTCATCAGCAGAAGGGACCTGATTACCAGCAATTTTATCAGCAGAAGGGACCTGACTTGTGGTAAGACAGAAGAGATCTATGAAGAGACCCGACCTTCAGTGAAAATGAAGAAAATAGAGACAACAGCAGATAGAAAACATCATATGGACAATCAGAATACAAGCCAATTTCACACTGGCAGCAAGCTCATCAAAGGAACATCAAGCAAGTCTGTAAGAATTTATGGTTTTTATGTTTAAAAAGTTTCAAAATTCTTTTGTTTATAAGTGATGACATCTTACAAATTTGACTGCCTATTATTGCCATTATTCTGATAAGTCTCTACCAGGCTCCTTATTCACCTTTCATTAATCTCTGCCATTACCTCACTTAGTCTCTGTCAGCACTTCATTTTTATCTCTGCCAATACTTCATTTTCCACCTTAGGGGTCAGAATGGCTGACATAATCAAACCCAAGAGAAATTTTACATGGTCAACATCTATACTGGACTCTACAGGAAATGTATTGCATTTTATAGAACATACATTGCATTCTACAGGAAGTATACTGTATATTACAGGCAGAGTTTCAATTTGGTTTAAAAGGTAAATAAGGTCTCTTTCTCAGCAAAAGTAAAGCATTGACATAAAAGACTTTCAAAGGTTTCTTTTGTACATGTATATAATGCATCATACAATGGTTAAATTGAAGAAGGAAACAAGGCATAAATACATCCCCAGCACAGTTTTTATGAAAGGAAAAGGTTTATTTTTGAGAGAGAAAAGAAAATTTCTTTTATACAGCATGTTTATTAAACATAGGGCATATGATAAATTGAAGTATATATATTGCCAAATTATTTACTAAACATGGGCATATAAAAAGATTGATATGTTTTCTATCCTAAGTCAATCATCAAATGGAAATGCCATATTATGTAATGATGGAGGGAAAACGTGGAATGATGCCCACGACAGCACACAATTAAATTTGGTTCCTGTATTATGCAAGTCTAAAACACGACTCATTCATTCTACTTGAGGCCGAGTCAGTTATTATTCTGCAAAATCGACTGCTGTGTGAATACAATTGACAGAGAGAAAGGGTCGTGGGTTACAGGGAGTGTGAATACAAGAGTTGTTTAAGAAATTGTGCAGGAAGAAAAGCAATCAGTGAAGGGGAAGCTGCGAATACACTGTGGAGATCATGCAAGAGGATGATAGTGGCACGAGAAGAAGAGGTAAAATTAAAAGCCCTTCTCCTTGTTAAACAACTCTGCTCAAATCAACAGCAAATTTCATAGATTCAGAATATTATTGAGGGGATAGGAAGACGAAGGCAGCGTTAAAAGATAAAAGATTCCTGTTTTCTATTTTTCAAAATGTCATCTAGATTGGAACCAGAGGTATTTGAGCCCGCAGATGTTCATGAAAAATGTTTAGAAATTTTCAAGAAAAATCAATGGGTGCCTTTCTTTGAAAAATTCGATGGGCACAACGATAATGTGAGCTTAGCCTTTGCTGGCTCGTTTGATGGAGAAAAGGCTACAGTAGGGAATTTAAACTTCAGGCTGTCTGAAGACATTTTGGCACAAATCACTGGTCTGCCACAGCAGGGAGAAAGGTTCTTCAAAACCAAGCAATTCAAAGAAAAATCATGGGTACCCTTTTTGTGCAGATCTAGAGCAGGGTCAGTCAACTGGAAGAAAGGCATACCAAGGAGCTGGTTGGTTCATCCTTGGGATGAAATGGTGTACATCATACAAAGGTTCATCACCTGTGAAGGGAGATTCAGTATCGTTTACCTTTACCATATCAAACTGTTGCAGCACTTGACAGGTGAATGTGAGATAAATATGCCCTTTTTCCTGTTGCAGAGTCTAACCAAAATGGCCAAGGCTGTCCAGAAGCATGAAAAAGACAAATTGACAAGTCTTTTCCATTGTGGGCTTATCAAAATCATCATCCAACATGATTTAAGGAAGCAGAATTTGACATGGACAGAATTTTTAGTTCAAAATCAATTTGAAGAGCAGGAAGAATTGCATGAAGAGGTTCCAAAAGAAGAGGAATTGCTGATGATAACATGCCCTGAGGCAACAAGTTCAAAACTGCCAAAGGATAAAAAGAAGAAAGAGGAAATATTGCTCATTCCTGATGATGAAGACACCCCTGAAGCAACAAGTTCAAAACAACCTCAGAGGAGGATACGAACTAGGAGTGCAATGAAAGAAGATAAACAGTTTCAAAAACAGGAACAAATCTTCACCACTTACCAGAGGAAGCCAAGGAAGAAGCAAGTTCAGCCAGCATCAGAGGATGAAGAACACCCACAAACTGTGGAAAGACAAGAAGAAGACTTAGCAGGTGAAATAGGACAGGGAACCCCAGATGCTGAAGAGATAATGAGACAAACAAAGAAAATAAATCTCTTCTTAGATCAGCAGGAGAGGGAGAGGGAGAAGGAGAAGCAGTCAAGACAGGGAGTACTAAAAGACTTAGCTTCTCCTTCCTCAGAGCCACAAACTGTGCAAGAAGAAAAGAAAGAGGGTTCAGTACAGGGAAGTGACGAATTAGGAGTGGACACCAGTTCTGTCAAGCCTTCAAAGAAGAAGAAGACTTCCAAGAAAAACAAAGAGATCAAGAAATTGAAACTTGAAATCAAGGAGTTGGAGCTCAAGAATGAGAAATTAAAAAAGGACAATCGGAAGCTGAGAATTCAGAGGACACACATTTCTAAGACTGCATCTAGATGGTATAAGCAGAAGAAGACCTACAAAGCTAAGTATGAGAGGCTGAAGGTCCTTTATGCATCTCCAACATCAACAGATGCATCATCTCAGTAGGAGATTAGAGGCAGGATAATCAGCAGTAAAATTTTGGTTTTGAACAGGGTCAAAGTTTTTTTGGCATGAGGACATGCAGCAGTTTCCTTTTGGGGGAGATGTTGGGCACTATTTTTGACCCCTTTTTGCCTCTTAGATAACCTTCATTTCCTTCATAAAACCTCCATTTTGAGTAGAAAGCCTTAAAGTTCATCTATAAACCTTGGTCAAAGAGGTATAATATCATTTGCTTATTAATAAATTGAGTTTTGTGATTTTTTAGGCATTTTAACTAGGATTTTTACTTAAACTAAGGGATGTACTAACTTCCCGTATTACCTCCAAAGTTGAGTAATTGCAGGGAAGTTAGGAGGGAAACGGAAGATCAAGAATGGATCCTTAATGTCCACAGATGGATGAACATCCAACAGTCAGGTGAAGTGGCCTGTGCAGATGTCGAGTCAATCAGAGTCAAAGATGGCCACCTGTTCTGCGTTCAACGCAAAAGGAGGAACAATGCTGATTTTGTGGAACTCCACGATTCTGAAAATGATCTCGATTAGCTCTTAGCATTAATTAGATGCAGTTTTATAGCAATTACAGTTTGATTTAGAATTTGTATAAATCATTTTCAAAACAATGAGAAGAATAATCACGATTTTGAAGAGGAACGCACTTGTGCTTCCAAACTGCGTGGTATCTCTGTGTAAAACAATTCTGGTGAATGAATACAAAGTTTTAGTTCTGTGAAATCTTTTAATGTGTGTTGAGCAAGGCTTTGGAGGGCCCCCATCGTCAAACTCTCACACTTTCTTGCCACCGGTAGATCAATTTGGATGTTGCAACGATTCACTTCTGGTGTTAGCTATCTGAATTGTGTTAATGGTATGCATTTTATTGTAATTTCCAGTTTAGTCAAGTTTTAAATCGATTCTATTGATGCTCTGTTTCTTTCAGTTACGATTTAAATTACAAATTCTGTCACACTGTATATCACTGGAAATATTGGATAAACACTGTTCTTCACTGGTTAAATGCTAAGGATATCAAATGGTTCAAACCACGACCTTTGTGTGTTTTTCACTGTTGTTTATTTGATAGTGAAATGGTAAAAAGACATTTATAAATTATGAACATTGTCTTGTAAGAGAAATTGATTGGTAATTGTCTTTCAGCGCCGATAGAACTTTGCAGTTTAATCCTAGGGTTTATAAATTTGTTGATTATTTAATTTTTACCTCAGTCTTTTATGCTTTCACAAATCAACTACTGTATGCCTAAAGAGGAAACAATGAAATTACCCTTGTAAGAGGATTTTGTCTCTGTGAGCTACAGTATTTTAGTTTCTGTCAGTAGATTTAATTACAGATAGCTAAATTCTAAATAAGTCCAGCTTCTCTGTCCTAAACTTGGATGTGCCTCGAAGTTCACAAACCTGGATTGATTTTAAATTTAAGTTCTGATTAACATTGGTAGATCAGAGCCCAACACACAATTTAAAGGCATTTTTATTTTGATTGTAAGTTGGAGGCATCTAACCACATGGACTTTGCTCCATGCTCGTAATCTATTTAATCTATTTTAGGTTGTAGTCAGTTAAATGAATGAAAATTCTCTATGGATAAGGCATGTAGATAAGACATGTATAAGTATTGATTGAGTAATTAAAATCTGTAAATTATAAAGAAATTATTAGTTTCTGATGAGTAATCAGCAACCTCACCATAGATATGACCCACCTCACTTTACATATAACTCATCAACTAATTTAATAATTGTTAGAAAGCATGTCAACAAATCTACTTTGCATTACATCTATAACCCAACCTATACAAAATTATTGGGTAGTGGTATTTAGCACCCATAACATTCTCAGTCTTAGTTCCATAAGGTCAACACACATTACCAAGATCATATTTGTAAACATCACCTACTAAGTTAACTCCATTTCAGTGCCATTCATTGATTCATGTATTTAACATCTATCTTAAAGACGCTTGGTTAGCTATCATACTAAAATTGGAATGGTTGCTTCCTTTTACACCTAGTGGAAGATCCTTCATCATTATCATTCCCATAGTGGAGATTTAAATTCCCAATTCCAAGCAACCAATGAAAATAGCGCCAACATCCATTGTTATTGATCCTTTCAATTATGCAAGAAGGATAATGTAGAGTTCATAATTTATGCATATATCATATGCAGGTCATGCACTTGATCTTTGAAGTAGTTTCATGAATTAATGTTGATTAACCTTCTACAAGGATATCAACTAGAACAACTTGATTGTAGAGAGAGAAAGCACCTTTGCAAGATCTTAACTTAGATGGCTTATGTTGGTCGCTCAACATCAAGCTATCAGTGAAGATCCTAATACCCAACAAGAATGGAGCAAGACTAAAGATTTAACAATAATGCACACACCAATTCAAAATATTTCCTTAACAAATCACATATTTATACATGAATAGAGAGAGCACATGATTCAAAACAACTCCTACAATCTCTCAACGACCTCTCCTTAAATCTCTCAACAAATACGATCTCGAACCCAATTTAGCTCTATGGAATATTATCACAATAAAATCATAACAATTAAACTAAGATAACACCAAATGAATCATTAATCCAACATTTCTCTCTCGTAATGATCATATGGGGAGATTCTAAGATCATCTATGACTTTGTAGAACTTGTACTTTGATAGTACCTTGGTGAAAATATTTGCAACCTCCTCTTATGTTCTGTAATACACAATCTCAAGCACTGTAATGTGCCCAATCAGAAATTAGGAATATTATCTCCAAGGTTCCAACTTTAATTATGTTTATTTTCAACTTTTCCCCAAACAGTGGCTTGTGAAGGCTTATGAGATGTTCTCGTTCAACAACAATGGAGTGTATGTGTATTTATGATGTCCATTAAAATTGTGTTTCTCACTAATGTGTTTATATTCCACTGATATGTGTCCCAGATCAAATCTGATATAAAATTGGATGCTAGTAAAGAAACTAGGAACACTAGTTCAATTTTGGCCACACTGAACACGGGGTTTCCAACTCTTCAAAAACATTACCAGAGAAAATCAAATTATCTCAATATAAATTTAATGGAATCAAATAGAATCAAATAAAACTATATGACCCACTGATAGACTCCAGAGAACTTCCAAATAAGTATGAAATACACCCTCTCAAGACTAGTGAGAAACTAGCTCGATTTCCCCCACATTGGAATACTAGCTTTTCAACTTGACCCAAACACTTCCTAATCAGCCCAATTCTTCCCAAACAAATCCAATTAAACCATGAAACTCCCAAATCAACACAAAAAACTTAATAACAGAATTCAGGGAACTGATATGAAAATTTAATACACATTGTCTTAAGATTGCTTAACCACACTAGCATATTCACCCATAAATTTGAGCATTGCACACATATGATGAGAGGCTCTATAAATATTTATTATGAATGTATAGAAATTAAATATACTAATTAAAACAATATATGGCTCTTACAGAATCTCTAAATCCAAGAAATACAGAGAGAGAAAACTAGTGGTGCGCCCCTCCACCAGAAGAGATGTCGAATAGAGTAGATTTAGTAAAATGATGATATCTCGGGCATATGGAAACCTTTTTGGCTGGGAAAAAAAAAATTACACTAGAAATGATGCTCTAAATGCAATGGAATATTTCTCACAGCCCAAAAATTCTCATAAGTATCAAAACCATAACCACCATTCCGGCCCACTAACACTGGTCCAAGCTCTAAATCAATAGAAAGAAACTCCAAGTGATAGGAATTCGACCCCACTACTGTAGATGAACATATAACCTGCAATAAATATCTGTATAGAAATTTTAAAGTGATTTCTCCCCTCAATAATCAGCTGCAATGAAGCACAATGAAGAGATCTAGATGGTCTCCTCCTCTCTACTAGCTAGGGTGGAATCTTTCACCACTGAAACCAATTCAAAAATGAAAGGGGCACATTTCTCAAGATTGAGAATCTCAATATCTCTCCAATACCAAAATACAAATGATCAAAATCCCTTTCACTTGTGTCTTCATCCCTTTTATAAATCTTGATGGCGCATTTCCCCCTCATTCTAGAATTCTCTCACAAATATTCAATAAAAATTAATAAATGTTATTTTTATGAGAAAATGACACATTGGAACCCATTTAATTCCTCTCTAATATTATTTGGACAAATAATAACTCCATCTACCTTGAAAATTTGAATTTGAGAGGCCCACCCTTCTCCTCTAGCGCCCTCCTTGGCTAAATTTAGGACCTGCAACATGTCATAGGTTCCCATAAGTTGTCATAAGTTGTCATAGGACCTTATTCTTGTCATAGGTTGTCATAGATGTCATAGGTTCTCATATATTTTCTATTTTTAGCCCGGGGAGTTACAACCCATGATATTCCTCTATGATAGGATTCCTTCCACCTTGGATGGGAGTTACACCACACATTTAGACTCATTACACCACTAATGCACCCTCCTTGTCCAAATTATCTCAAAATATTAATAAAAATGATTTTTAGGAGAGAATGATTCCTTGCTCAATAAATATTTCCCTTGGACCTTGGTTTGCCATAGTGCCTCATGACCCCAATTCACTACTTTACTATTCTTCTTTAATTTTTCCAAGTGACTTTAGACCATTGAATTCCCTAGTAATGGATTGGTCCATAGTAAAAAAAAAATAGGGACATTACAAGCACTTCTTCCTGAACCAGATACCGAACAAAATGATATTGTATATTAATGTGCTTAATCTTGTTGTGGAACACTTGATTCTTAGTCAATTGAATATAACTTTGATTATAAAAAATCCACAAGTTGTTCTTGTTACTATTGTAGATATTAGAAAATTCTTCTCAACAAAACTGCTTCACATGTTGTTGTAGTTGTTGTTTTGTACTCTTCTTCTACTGTAAGGAGTGAAACTCTAGGTTGCTTTTTAGTACTCCATGCAACTATTGTTGAACCCATTTTAAATGTATAACCTAAAGTAGACTTCTTGTCATCCATACATCCTTCCCAATCTGAATCTATGTAAAAAATCAACTCAAAATCTTATGTAGACCCGTATACCAAACCATAACCAATTGTACCTCTTAGATACCTCAAAATTCTCTTAGCTACTTTCCAATGTAACTCTTGGGGATCTAACATAAAACTTGAAACCATGTTGACTGCAAAATATATATCTGGTTGAGTTGTAGTTAGGTATATCAAACTTCCAACCAATTGACAATATAGAGCACTATTAACTAGATTGGAGTCATCATTTCTGTCTAAATTCAACCTAATTTCCAAAGGATTTGCGGCTAGCTTGCAACTCGTCATGTTCAACTTCTTTAGAATATCATTAGTATACTTTTCTTGTGACATAAAAATATTATATCTTTCCACCATACTTCAATGCCCAAGAAATAATGCAACTCACCAAGTTATATCATCTCAAATTCAACAATCATATGTGACTTAAAATTCTAAAATAGTTCAAAGTTGTTCCCTGTATAGATCAGGTCATCAACATATAAGCAAACTAGGATAATATCATGTCCTAACTAAAGAATATATATATTGGGTTTCGATGAACTCTTAACTAGACCATGATCCTAAAAATATTTAGTAATCCTTGAATACCATGCTCTTGGTGCCTGTTTGACACCATGCAAGGCCTTCTTCAACCCATAAACACAATTTTCTCTACATGGAACTTCAAAACCTTCAGGTTTCTCCACATAAATTTCTTCATCCACATAACCATTGAAGAAATTTGATTTAACATCCATCTAAAAAATGTCCATCTATATTGTGCAGCTACTTTAAGTACCAACCAAATTGTATCCATCTTTCCCCCTCGAGCAAATGTCTTTGTTTAATCAATTCATTCTTTTTGTGCATAAACCTTTGCAACTA
Source organism: Larix kaempferi (assembly GCA_027924585.1). NCBI lineage: Eukaryota > Viridiplantae > Streptophyta > Pinopsida > Pinales > Pinaceae > Larix > Larix kaempferi. The sequence continues at coordinate 1,565,355 of BSBM01000687.1, read as the reverse complement.
AATGAGCTTAAATGAGCTTTATACTTATCAATTGTTTCATCTAATTTTTACTTGGTCTTATACACCCATTTAGTACCAATCACATTATTTCCTTTGGGTAAACTAATCAAGTCTCATGTATTATTCCTCACCAAGGCATTAAATTATGCTTCCATTTCTTTATTCCATTCAACTTTACTTGATTCTTCTGCATAGCTAGTGATTCTTCCATCTTCATTACTTGGGCCATAGGGGAATATTTTGCAATATTTTGATCTATTAATTCTTCTCTCAAACTCCCTATATAACATGTTATTATCTGAATGCCCTCTAACTAGAAACTTAGGCTTCTTTTCTTCTTTCTTTCATCTATCTTAGCTATCTAAGAACTAGATCCCTCACCAATAACAACTTCATCCTAGATTTGAACATCTTTTGGTTGATAAATTCCATGCTCATCAAACACAAAATCTTTAATGATTATAATATGCTTCTCTTGGGGGTCAAACAACTTATAACTTCTTGTTCATTTGCTATACCCAATGAAAATACACTTAATACTCTTATCATCCAATTTATTCCTAATTTCTTTATGGACATGTGCATATGCAGTGCATGAAAAATTCTCATGTGTGCAACATTAAGTTTGTACCCTGACCATGCTTCATATGGAGTCAAAATTGAAATTGATCTTGTAGAATACTTGTTCAAAGTGTAGACTATTGTATGAACTACATTGTCCTAGAATTCATTGCCAAGTTGCTTTTTTTTCAACATACTTATTTCCATCTCAACAATGGTACTTTTCTCCCTTTATGCGACACCATTTTGTTGAGGAGTACATATGAATTTGTAAAAAATTTCCTTGTTCCATTCATCTCGCAAAAATTCATGGTCATTCAATTTATATTCTCCCCCATTATCTTATATTAGGGTGAGAATCTTCAAGCCACTTAGTTTTTCAACCATCTCCTTGAATTGAATAAAATACTCAAATAATTATGACATTTCCTACGAAAAATACCTAAGTTCTCCTAGAATAATGATCAATAAATGTTAGAAAGTACCTTGCCTTTCCCAAAGACAAAGTCTCCATGGGGGCATATAGAACTTAATGTACCAATGGAATCCTATCTATGGATTTCCAATCTCTATTTGAGAAACTCTCCTTGTGTTGTTTCCCAAGAATGCATCCTTCACAAATCTCATTAGCAAATTCAAGATATGGAAGACCATTCACCATATTAGTCTTCCTCATCGACACCAAAATAGTGAAATTTAGATGTCCAATCTCAAATGCCAAATCTTAGTGTTCACTACTTCTATAGCCTTTAGACTTGGTGACTCACTTGAGGCAAAAGTGGGTTTAAAAATATTATTTATGGTCATTTATTCTCTTGCTACAACTCCATTTTTTTTAGTTTATCCATTATTAAACATTATTTGTTATCAAATACTAACTTATAGTTTTGTTCCATCATCTATCCCATAGAAAGTATATTATTTTTCAATGTTGGTGCCAACAATGTACCATCAATACACTTCTTTCCATTCAATTATGGGATTGCCAGTGTACCTTTCCATATAATTACTAAAGCACGTCACCAAGCACCACTTTACCAAAATGATTTCCATATATATTTGTGAACAACTCCTCCTGAGATGTCATATGTGTTGTAAATCATGAATCAATGTGCCATGCCTCACTTTCTTCATTGTGTGTCATTAAACTTGAAATAAATAACTTCTAGTTTCTTAATTCTTAAACAGCAGTGTTGGCACCCTTATTTTCCAAGTCATGCATTTTATATCTGTAGTCGTTCTCATAATGAACAAATCGATGGAAATAGTAACATTGTACACATTATATTTCTCTAGATCTATCTCTTCCTCTTCCTCTTCCTCTTCCTCTTCCATGAGATCCTTCTCTACTTCTTCCTATGGAAAATTGATTTGGACCTCTTCCTCTGCCTCTTGAAGTAGAATCATTCCCTTGATAATTATTGGAATTGGATTGGTGTTGATTATGATTTGAATTACTTTGATTATGATATTGTCCTCTTATTCTTCCTCTTCCTTTATAACTAGTGGAAAAAGCATGTTCCATTTGTTCATTTGCATTGTTTTATTCAACTATTAGCAAATAACCACTTAATTCATCAATGCTCATTGTGTTTAAATCTCTGGAAACAAGAACAATGGTGATAAACACTTGATATTTTGGCACAACACTACGTAAAATCTTCTCAAGCATTCTTCTTTATAGAATATCTTCACCTATCAACCTCATTTGAATAACAAGATCCTTCATTGTTGTAATATAATCATTCATTGATTCATTACTACGCATCTTTACATTATCAAATTTACTTATTAATGTTTGCAATTTTGTTGTTGCCTCACCTTCATGTATTCTTTAAGATAATTCATGCTTGTTTAGATGATGTTACAGTAGTGTGTCTTGGAAAAATAGTTTCATCAACTGCAGTGCCTATAAGAGAAAGTGCTTCATTATCTCTCTTTATTAGTTCCTTAAAAAAATTATTTCCATATGTATCAAATTCTTTATATGCTTCATCAAAAGGAAGATTAAACCCATCAGTGACAAGTTCTCACAAATCTTTACTGATGAATATAGGTTGCATGATTTTGCTCCAATAGAAGTGATTTGTGCCAGTTATTTTAGGTAACACAATGTTGCTTGTTTCCATTGGAAAAAATGAACAAAGGAGAGAGAGAGAGAGAAAGAGTACTCAAAGAATCAACACAATATGTCCCACTTCATCTCAAGACATGAACACTCTATCCCTAAAATAGGTCTCAACCACCACCAACTATCCTTTTATAAATGTTGAGTACAAGATGAGCACAACACGTGCACAATTACAATAAAATATCATTTGGATGAAAGATAAAGGACAATGTAGATCCTTGTACACTATTTTTGAATGAGAATTGAAGAGCGATAGAATCCTTTTTCAACAAGAAGTGCAAGGAAATATATATCCTTTTACAAATATTTCTTTTTTACAAAAAATTCAGTAAGCCCTTTTACACTTCTATCAGGAACCTTTACCTTTCCAACCAATTCTCTCTCATGTAGTAATAAATATTTACAAACAATTTAATATATACCATATGATGGATTTTTTTTTAATGTGACAAAAATTGAAAACAAACATTAATAAGAAGCCAAGCACCATTCACTAAAATCAACCTCTAGCCAACATTCCTTCCAGTTAACCTCTAGTTTGGTCACAGCCTTCCTTCAACATGGCTCCATGAATTTCTACAAGATATCGTTGAAGTTACACTGGTGAGTGAGCAACTAGATAAGAGAGAACAAGATGGTTGTGAAACGCCAAATTCTGAGGAGCACAAGATACCCAATGTTCTTGGATGTCCTCCTGTGTCAAGAAAACATAGACTAAGCCAAAGATTTATGGTAAGAACTGCGATTTCTAGTTAACTAAGAAACTACGATTTCTAGTTAACTATGATTTCTTCAAACCTAGGATTGAAATATAAATCATTAACATATATTTGCAGATGACATTCCTCACCCGGTGTCTTCCAGATTCAAACTTTGGTGAAGAATAAATATCTATTTGGTGGAGCACAACCATGCAAATTCGTCTTACACGAGTTCCTACGTAGCTTAACTCAATCGATGCTTCTTCCTCAATTTTATTCTCTCATAGTAGTCAAGTGGAGAAGTCCCAATAATGCACACATCAGCTCAAAATATTTCATTAACAAAGCACGTATTTATATATGAATAGAGAGAGATCATTAGCCAAAATAGCTCCTACAATCTCTCAACAGTTGTTCCTTAAATCACTCAACAAATCTGATCTCAATCCCAACTTTGCTCTTAACAATTGCTCCTTAAATCACTCAACAAATCTAATCTCAATCTCAACTTAGCTCTATAGGATATGATCACAATAACAACATAACAATTAAACTAAGGATAACATCAAATGAATCATTAACCCAACAATCAGTCCACAAATGCAATTGATCAAGGCAGGAGACTATCAACTTTAGTCCCCTCAATGCCTTTCATATTGCAGTATTTTAAGGTACCCCTTCTCACAGCACAGGCAACTCCCAATTCCAATCTCGACCCAAAATCCCCGGTTAAATGGTTGAGTGTTGGCAACAACGTTGATACATTGAATCATTAGACAGCTTAAATTATCCAACATGGTTTGCATATTGGTGCTACATAAGCCAATATGATTTGCATACTGGTAAAATAGCAATGCTAGAAATTGTGAAATTCTTTGGTTGATGCCAAGGCATTAGAACCCCACATGGTATTATATTTGATAATGCTTATTTAAATGGGTTACAAGATGTATAAGTTCAAAAATGCAAATTCCTTTCAACATTTTCACTAAAATGGAATTGTATACAGACATGTTGGCAAAGCTATGGAAGAGAAAAACATGTTGGCATCACACCTCATCTAGACATTGATGTTTTCATGAACATATGGTAGGTATTATTCAAATATTTATATATATTCTACTTTCATTTTGTAGTTGTATCGTACCTATTTTTGAAGAGAAAAACATGTTGGCATCACACCTCATCTAGACATTGATGTTTTCATGAACATATGGTAGGTATTATTCAAATATTTATATATATTCTACTTTCATTTTGTAGTTGTACCGTACCTATTTTTGGATGTAAGGGGCTCAATTTCCAAAACATACTAAATTTTCATTTTTTGAACATGGACAAAAATTAAATCTAGTGTTCACTAATCCATGTTCTATAGTTGGGCACCAAATACAAAATATTTTTCATTTTTATAATTGCAAATCTAATTCATCATATAAATAATTCTATGAGAATTGTTATGTTCATTTACCCCACTTCTCCTAGTGAGAAGCACATTGGCAAAGCTTGTCTCTTTTTCGGCAAACCAAGTTTGGGGTGTCTTCTTCTACACATTGGATTTTCTCACACCTGGAAAATGAAGCTGAGAATATTTTATTTATTCCAACCTTCTGTCTAGCCCCCCCAAAAAACCCTTCATCTCAACAAGGGCAGGCACGGGCAGAAAAATTATTTGGACGATACCTAAGTCCCAAACTCTCAAAGGAAAATGATCCTTACTCAAGTTTCTCATGTTTATTTCCTATTCATGTTTATTTCTTGTTCGTAGTTGTACAATACCTATTTTTTAATGTGGTGGACTCAACATACATAACCTTCACTACTACATTTGGGCTCCAAATTCACCATTTGAATCGATGTTTGATCCAAAAAAAACTCATTTTAATGTCGAAAACTAGTTTAAAAAGGGAGTGCATTTTTTTATTTGTTTGGCCCTAACAAGCATCGCTTAAGTGAAGTTTGGCCACTGTGACATCACTTAAGCAACGTTAGGCTACTTTGACATTGTTCAAGTGACATTTATTGTATTTTTCAAGCAAGTGGTGCTTAAGCTATACTTCTAACATGGAAAAAGGGTTTTTCCGTGGCATTGAAAAGATGATCACCGATAAGAAAACAAATCCTTTTTTTAAGAATTAGTAGTAGACGAAACTTTGCTACAAGTAAATTTGGCTACCCATGATCAATTTTTTTACTCAGTTAAAATTTGTTAATACCATTTGAATTCTCAATTTGTGAAATTCTTTAAATGAATGGATTGAACATTTTGTTGAAATAGAAACAATGTCATATAACCCAAACTCAAGTGTTGGTGCATTGGATTGGTTGGCTTATACACAGTATATAGTCAATGAAGCATTAGATCTTACTGCGGGTCTTGATAAATGCATATATTTTTGGCACAAACTAAAAATTGTGAAAAACCATCCTAAAATCATCCCAAACTTCCTAATATTGGTGATGGAAAATGGTATTTCCCTTGCACAAAATGCAAAGGCATAAAGAGAAGAAAAGTTAATAGGTCAACATTTACGAAACTTTGCTACGCAAAGAAGATGGTCAGAATTGTTAAGCGAATATGATTTTGAAATTGTTTATATTAAGGGGATGGTGATTAAAGTGGTTGATGCTCTAAGTCGTAGACCTTATATCTTTTCACTCTTACCATTAAAGACAAATTTAAGAGAAATAATATTGGAATTACAAAAGGAAGATGGATGGTATCAAGAAGTGAAAGCATAATTTAAAAATGAAGTGATAAAAGTTCCAAAATATGAAAGATATATATTTGTTAATGATGAATTATTAAGATATGATGAAAGAATATATGTACCACAAAATGACAAAAATCAGAAATTGATATTGAATGAGGGTAATAAAGCATTTAATAGAGCTCATCCAGAAGTAAAAAGGATTTATGCAAGTTTAAAACCATTATTTTTATGGAATGGAATGAAGAAGGATGTAGTTGAAGATGTAACTAAATGTTTGGAATGTCAATTAGTAAAATCTAAACATAGACATCCAGCAGAATTGCTACAACCATATGTGATTTTTGAATCAAAATAGGAGGTAATTTCTATGGCTTTTATAGTGGGTTTATCAATGACGCCATGAAGACATGATTCTATATTTGTAGTAGTTTACACTTTGATGAAGAGTGTTCACTTTATACTCGTTAAGAATACCTATCATGCACTAGAAATTGAAAGAGTTTTTATAAATGAAATTGTAACGCCCCCTTCCAGCATTCCCGTGCAAGGAAGGAAACGTTAACAACACATAGGCTTATCGCAGACTTAGCTCCAATAATTTTTGCCCATAAATTTCTAACATTTTAAAACTTCTATATGCAAATTCGTCTCAATATAAACACAACGGAATGAACATACTAGCAAGCACACAACAAACAGTAATTGCATAACATATTTATCACAGCAGAGAATGATTCAACATAACGAGACCCAAACCCATTCATATGCCATGCATGGATTCCATATTAATTCATTTCATTAAACATGGACAGTTTAACATATTGCAGAACACAAAATGGAATAATTTATAATCCACAGAACACTTATCTTGGGAAGTTGATGTCCAACAACTGGCTACGTGAAGGCAACGTTCCTCCCAACCGTAGATCTCTATCCAGCCTATATTCCTTCAGCTGAGAGATCACCCCCGAGCTGGGTTGTGTATCCACTAAGGAGTAATTAGCTGGGTTCACTCACAGCCATGGTTTCGGTCAAGCATCCAGGAAGATAGAGGAGCGTAACGCTAATCCAGTGAGCTCAACCCCTGAGCTACAGGCATCTCAAGTGAGCTCAACAGTTAGGCACCCACATTACCTACCACATCCAACACAAGGAAGATCCCCTTCTCTGCTACACAGTCCCTCAGGCAACTCTTCCCTCCAGTACTCTTCAGGATGGGCATAGAAAGGTCCAGCTGTTAATCCTTGAGATCCTAGCCTTCACTGGGTTTATCAAGCACACCCAACCTCTGCATAGTCATTCCCAACTTGATTTCTCACCATCCTGCTCACCAAGTAGCTCAAATCCGTCACTCGTTTTCTGGGCTGCAAAAACTGGGTTATCCTATTGATTTCGGGGTAGCTAGTGCTCCCAAATTCGCCCCAAGGTTCATGCTAGTGGATCCCCCATTGGATTTCCCTGTCCCCTGCTAAATCTGGGCGTTTTTGGTCTTTCAAAATCTGGGTTCTCTCAAGGTCGCGATTTTCTGTTTCTCTCACTGCTGGCACCCGTTTTTGGATGCAGAATAATGTTAGGTAGTTTCACAATGGAATGGGGTGAGAATGAAGCAACCTCCCATGAGGTTGAGTGACTTCTTGCCCAAGCAAACAGAGCCCATGCCCACCCATACGAATTTCAGGGCTGCCCATGCTCCATTGAAGCCATGGGCTGAAATCTCAACCACTTTCTTACAACAGGCATTAATGTCACCTAGGGAAGTCAATGGGTTCTCATAATGACAAATGGCAGCCTAGGGTTTAGTCCCATAGCCCCCTCACCACTCCCTAGTGGATACACATGGCCCCTTCTCATTCGTTGCCTCCATAGCCAGTTTTTGGTATTTTATTTCAATATTAAATATTTACATCAATTTACAATATCCCATGGCTTAATAGCACGTGGGTAACAAAATATCAAGCGTGTCTAATTTAAATAAAATCCGAGCATAAACTAGCGGGGCCTTGGCCTCGAGCTCCACGATAGGGAAACATACATCGTGTGTTTACAATATTTACATTAGAGCCAATATTTCCTAAGGGTCAAAATTGGGGTATTACAGATATGGTGAGATTACATGATGATAGAGGATCTACATTTACTGGTATATTATGGATTAGTTTTCAACATGCTTTAGGAACTCAAATGAATGTACGTACACTCTTATCATCCATAAACAAACGATCAAACCGAAAATGTTAATCAAGAACTAGAAGATATGTTACATATGTATGTTATGGATGAACAAAATCCTCGAAAAAAATATTTACCATTGGTCGAATTTGCTTACAATAATAGTTATCAAAGTTAAATAAAGATGGTACCTTTTGAATTTTTATATGGAAGACCATGTAGAACACCTCTTGCTTGGGATAGATTGGAAGATAGAATTTTGATTGGGCCAAAAGTAATTTAGGAAACGGAAGAACAAATTAAAGTGATTAAAAGAGGATTAAAGGAACCTCAAGATAGGCAAAAGATTTATGCAGATGCTCATAGGATAGACAAATGTTATGAAATTGGGGACAACGTCTTTTTATATGTAAGACCGCAAAAGAGTTCGATTAAATTTGGAAGGGGATCCAACTGTCACGAAGATATGTATGGCAGGGGATCCAAATTATTGGTTGCTTATCGACTTGCATAACCATCATCCCTCAAACACACGAATGATGTTCTATGTTTTTGTTTTGCATCATTATTTATCAAATTATTATCATGTTATAAATTTGAGTAATTTATACGTCACGGACAAGGGGGCATTGAAGATTGAACCGGTCCACATACTATACCAACACACTTGACATCTTCAGCGTCATTTGGTTGACCAAGTAAAGGTCTAGCGGGATAGTTATAGTCTTAATTCTGTTGGTTTGGAGGATGTAACTGAGATGCGTCAATAGTTCCCTTATTTATTTTAGAACTTCAGGATGAAGTTATCGTTATGAGGGGATGTATGTAGTGCCTTCTTTTGTTTGGACATGATTAATTTTGACACTTATTATGAGAGAATTTTAGTTTAATGAATGACGTAAAAAAATAATGGACTTATAATTTTCATATAGCACTAGAATTTGACTAAATGATTTTGTTATTTATGACTAATGATTTGCTAAGATGTTTTACAATGTTACTAATCATTTTATAGGTGTGATAGGAAGGACACAAGTTCAAGAAATGTTGAATTGTGATAATAGTAAAAGACTCTGGATTAAGTTTAGTTCATACATATCATTGTGATTTATGCAAGTTATATTGTTATGTACTTTTATTGGATATATATTGATATTTCACCTCAGTGTGTAGAGACAACAAATATTTGCCAAATTCAGCCTGCACATGGATGACATGGTTGTATGAAGGAAATACTATGTTTTAACAAGAGAAGAGAAGTAGTGTTCCTATTTCTACCTATTAGCACACTTACCCGTGAAGGAGTTCTTGTTCGTATACTTCATGATGACATGGGAGTAGATCACGTATTTGATCACTCACAAGGTATGTGAGGGGCATGCAATAAGGTAAAGCCTTCTTCCTCATTGATCAAATATTCTCTCAAACATGGTAGTACATACCACTTCCCCACTTAACAAAGGATACTTGAAGAACATATGGTATATGGAACCCTTGGTATTTAAATGGTAAATAATGGAGAAATGGGAATAGGTGCATGTACAAATATTGTTAATATAAAATGAATGCATTGGTAATTGACAAAGATAGAATTGAATAATTCATATTTATCCATTTAATTATTTCAATTCATGATAAAAGAGATGTAATAAGTGTAGTGGGCATGTAATTAACTAAAATGATTTTATTAAAAGAATAATTACTCGCTCTAGTTAATCCATATGTTAAGGAGGAGATTAAGAAACATAGGGAACATCTAGGAGAAAATATAGGGATATATTTGAGTGAAATTAAGTAAAAGTAGTTTAAATTTAAATTAGAAAAAATTGATAACATGTGCAACCTCTAATTTAAGAGAGAGAGAGAGAGGACATTTATAAACGACTTTAGGAGGAAGAGGTTGTAGGTAATGAATAATGCATTTTTAATAAAATAAAAGTGAATTTCATTTTGCATGGGTTGACATTGAAGGGTGAATAATAGAGAATAGTCAATTAAATAAAAAGATGATATTGCATATAATGACAAGTGGCTTGTGCCTCGAGCACTATAAAAGAAAAGCTTGGGTAAGGAGAAAAAAAAAAACCTACTATGCACCTTAATGTTGTTTGGAATTCATAATACTAAATTGTTGAGTGAGTGTTTGATAGTTTGGACTGGTTAAAGGTAATTCTTGTTGAAGGTTGGCAAGCCTTGCAAGAGGGATATTACCATCAATCTTGAATTTTCTAGTTGGTTATCTTTTCATACAACCCCTTCATAGCTCAAGGGTCCTTGGGGAAGGAGAGTACCTATACGAATTCATAGGGAGGTCAATCAATAGGCATTGGCAAAGTGTGAAGCTTGGAGCAAGGGCTTTATCATCTATCAACTTCAATGAAATCAAACGATACATGGTTAAATATATTATATGTTTCAAATGATTAATTTCCTATTTGTTAAATATGTATGCAATGAAGTAGATTGTGATTATTCAAGTACTCTTCCGTTTATGCTCATTGTCTCAATATTGAATATTTCTTCATAGTTGGCCACAATACATGGATTAACAAAACCCCATCTTGGCACTTATTAGGCATGAAAGTTTTCAAGACATATATTATAAGTTCGTATTTGTCATATAATGAATTGTATATAAGATAATGGAGTCTCGTGGATAAACCTAATTGAGTCTCGTGGATTAACCGAACCCCATCTTGACACTTATTAGGCATGAAATTTTTTAAGACATATATTATAAGTTTGTATTTGTCATGTAATGAATTGTATATGTATATACTCATTTTATTGTTCATTTAAAATCTTTGCAAACTTGAGGTTTTTCATTGATAAAGTATATATTTTAAACCACAAGAAAAATATTATTTCAAGATTATTTCAACTCTAATCTACTTTATATATATTTAATTTTAAGTCAATGCCTAGTAATCCAATATGTTATTTATAACTTAATAGTTATGTTAAGAGTTTACTTCAAAATGTTGAGTTAAATAGATTAAATTTATGAACATACATTTTTAGTACATTATTTTGAGTTAAATAGATTAAATTTATGAACATACATTTTTAGTACATTATTAATATTAGTTTGAGTAATATAACTTAAATATAATAGTGTTGTGCTTACTCGTATATGCTTAGTTTTATTATACCTCTTGCAGGTAGTGTATTGTAATCAATTCAATTTCAATTTCAAACTAGATTGACTTTTTAACTTAGCCCACATGTCACCTTTAGGTATCTATGGATTGCCTTAAATAGGCCTTGTAATGGTTGAGAAGCAGTTGCAGTTGCAATTGAGAAATGAGTGTTGGTTGGTAATGGATATTGGCTTCTCTACCTAATATTGTACTTCCTAGAATTGTATTTGAAGATAGTATGTTTTAGGCATCTACATATCACCTTAAATAAGCGTCTTGGGTATAAAAAAATGACTTCACCGACTAATGTGTTCCATACAATATCGTCAACTCTAAAATATGTCTTCATAGTTGACCAAATTACATGGCGAAGAGATTAGTGCATACATCACAAATTGAAGTTGAAGATTAATGCCAATACTATATTATTAAGATGGTTAATGCTTTTTTAAGGATTTTCCCTCATCCATCATGGAAATTCCAATACATATTTCACTACATGGCGATAAGATAAAAATGAAATCAAGCTTTTGTTGATGTGGAGAGTGTACATGCATTAATTATATTCAAATATATGATTAAAATGGAGTGTACATACATTAGTTATAATCAAATATATTTCCCATTATATTCTAGATAATTTATAAATTTAAAAAAATAAAATCAATATTCTAGATAGTTTATAAATTAAAAAAATCAATACTAAGTGAGGGATTTGTTTGTTAATGTCGAGAGATTTTATCCTCAAAATGTTCATCCACTAGTACTTGGGTCAACTTCATTTCCCTCTATTAACATGGCTTTATAATTTATTCTTGTTGTGTAATTTTTTATGACTTTTTTAACTAAATTAAAACATACAAATCAGGTTTAAACTTGATTGAACATGAGGCTTACTATGTTTTTTTAATCAAACTAAAGAATTTGGATCATTTCTATTTCTAAAGTTAATAGAACATTTGACAAATTTATATATACATCTCTCCCATTTTTCTACTCTTCCCTTTCAAAAAGAGCACACAATTTACTTTCTTTTTTTGGAAGCTAAAAAGGAATTAATACACAATTTACTTTTCTTCATGCAAACTAAACTAAAATGACAAGTACTATTGTAATATATAAAGCATAGATACATGTATCTTTAACTAGATTTTTAAATAGTTTGTATTTAAAAATTTATATTTACAAGATTAAAGTTGTTTTAATAAATGTTAATAATTAGTATTCTCATCGTCATTATTATATTCACAATCCTTATACTGAGAAATTGAAATCAAGTCATATTCGATTGCAGTGTTGTGAATATTTCTTAGTATGGGAAAAAACTCCATTGGACATGTACTCTCAAAGTGGGATATCTTACTCTTATATCTGAATGTAATCCAAAAGTAACTGTTTCGTGGTGGAAGGCAATATGGAAGTTTCATTGTCCCACAAATTGCAAAATTTGTATGTGGTTCTTGTCAATAAAGCTCTAATGTGGGATCTACTACAGGAATAGATCAGGGCATGGGCATTGCCCTCTTTCTCGATGATGTGAGGAAACAAGACTACATTTGGTTGCGGAATGTTCTTTTTCTATACAAGTGTGCCAAACGAATTGGAGACTCTTATGGTGTTAAGGAATGTTTGGGTTAGTGCCTCTATGGAAGAGTGTCTTTGTGTGTGGTGCTCTAATATTGAAACTAAACCCTTTACAGCTATCCCATTGATCATTTGTTGGGGCATCTGGCTAGCTCAGAACGAAAGTCTTTTTCAGGACAATCTTACTTATCCTCTACAATGTGCATCGTAGGGCTTACTTTGATGTGGTTGCTTAGCAAGAGCCACTACTATGTGGTGTTGGAGGTATTATTTACTTAAATGACAACCAATTTGTCAAGTTTCGAGCGAGCTTGGGGCTTAGCACTAATGACTAGTCTAAATTGATGGCTCTCAAACTTGTTTTCTTGCTAGCCATTGAGACAAATATTTCCATTTTACAGGTCTTTGGAGATTCGATGGCAATTATTAAATGGCTCAAGGAGGAACAAAGATGCTCCTGTGTCACCATACATCCTTTGCTTCAGGAGAATAAGAGATTGTCAGCTCGTTTTAATTCTATTTCTTATCAAAATAGTTATAGGGAGAGGAATTCCTTGGCATATGCGTTGTTGAAAACTGGTATAAACATTCATTTTGGCAATTGGTTCATTATGGAGAGTGTTGATGGCCAAACTTCATAATACTACCACCCCCCTTTCCACGAAGGACAAATTTGAATTATTCTCATTTTTGCTTTTGTTTTTGGATGATATGGATGGAGGTACTTTGCCATTGAATGTATATGAACTAAACATTTTGGATTTCTAAAGGGTTTATTTTATCTTGGATAAAATGGCTTCGAACCATCATGGGAATATGTATAGGGGAGGCCGATACTTTTGGGCCTTGGATAAATAGGCTATAGGGCAAAAGAATATGTATTTATTTTGAGTTGCTATTTGATATGTATTAGGAGTCCTACACTATAGAACTGGACTTAACATGAAAAATATTGTCATGCTACCGGAGCATTTGAAAAGTGTAAATTCGTTAATCCTCCGTAGGGTATTTGGTATTCCTCATAACTATCCATTTAAGAACATTAAGTCATCCAAGCTCCCTTCTTATCTATGTCTATATTTATTTTAAAATTCATAATAATCAACTCAATAAATAAATAAAATTGGGTAATCTTTTGGTAATTCAACAAATTAACTATGCCATGACCAAATTTACAACTCAATAAATAAAAAAATTGGTAATCTTTTTGCAATTCAACAAATTAACTCTCATGACCAAATTTACAATTATTTATAATTTCATAGATGATTTATAGAAAAAATCAAATTCATAAAAGGCGTTAACAATAACTTATGCTATGTTATTTTAAAATAATTCAATGTATATTTAATTTGAGAGAACAACATTCAATGAAACCAGTAAACTACAACTAATGGATGGATGTGAAAGGTAGAAGGCAAGGAAGGCCCTCATACATAGTCACGCACTTCAGCAATGTGGGAGACTCAAATGGGGGATGGATCACTACAGTGAACTCCACACCCTACCCTTTGAAGATGGAAAAGAATCACCACTTACTAGGGATGGAGCCTCCTCCTAGCGCCGATTAGTTTGGTTTGGTCCAGGATAATCTAGCGCCGATTAGTTTGGTTTAGTCCAGGATAATCTAGTTAGTTATTGGAAAAAGTGGGGGGCTCTCTCTTCTTTCTTGTAGATTACCTCAAATGAATGGTTGGTCTAAGACAGCACCAATTTGTAAATTTATATAGGTTACCTTTCAAGCAGGATACCGTTTTCTTTTATGAATTTGGGTTTGTTACCATTTAGTCATGATAATATTATCTTCATGTTTATTGTGTGTTTCAACCAATTCAAAGAACACTCCATAGAGCCATGGATAGGGGCATTATCAATACTATGCCATTTGTAATAATGGTACAATGCCAACTGTAAACAAATTTCAAAATTTAATCAACCTCGGCAAGGTAGCATCAAGCAACCTAAAAAGATTGATAAACTTAAAATCCCATATCATCTTTGAGCTCAACAGCCAATCGTAGGAGCTGCAACATTTGTCAGGTTGGAGAAGAAAATTGGGCAAGCGCTGCATATCAAGGCTAGGAGAAGAAAATTGGAGTTATAGTTGAACAAATTTTGAATTTTTTCAGATGTCTAGTGGTATATAATTTTTTTCTCTTGCTTTGAGCATGGTCATATTTATGTCTTCCTTTGTCTGCGATTGCCTACTTTCGTTTTTTAATATTTTGTTTATGTTTGGGTCTTGCTTGTTTTTTTGGGTTTGGTTTGTTCATTTTTGTTTTGGGTTTGGTTAGTGAGTCGAAAAGGAGAATGAATTGCATAATACAAAAGATGAGAAGATGGGATGAGGGTTTTGACAGATCAACAAATGAGAAGACTAGAAAGATATGTACAATTCATTTGTTATTGAAATTTTGGGCAACAACAATGTAACCCCTGGTTAGGAATGCATTTTTAAAACATTTCATCATGCTCTTTTCTATTAATACGTTGTCTATAAATATGTTCACTATCATAAGCAATTTGGTCATTCTAACTAATGCTCATGAGACACAAATCATGCTTACTCACTTGCTCTACACAAATAATTTAAAAGATGATACCTCAAATGCTAATCTAAATTCTTATATAGAAATGTAAACCCTAAAAGATGCATTAATAAACAAATGAACACATAATCCATTTAATCTTTCCCAAAATGGCATTTCCACTCCAGTTTGATATCCATGATTCAACTGCATCTATTACAGTTTTGCCTACCTAGTGTGTATATAGAAGAGAGCTACATAAAATTACATCCTCAACATCCCAAATGTCAAAGCATATGACTTATTCTGAAGTATGCATATGACTTATTCTGATCTATGCTATAACTTGTACTTTTAAATGCAAGAAAGTTGGCCCATAACTGCCCTTGGAAAACATAGACGCAATAAAGTTGGCCCATGACAGCCCTTGGAAAACATAGACGCAATAAAGTTGGCCCATGACAGCCCTTGGAAAACATAGACGCAACATAAAATGCATTGGCCTTTAACACTCTTTGCTCAATGTCAGAACATATCAAAATAAGTTGCAATGCACCCTTTCGATAACAATGATATTGCAGCTAATAACCAAATAGAATGTGGCTAACTCGAAATCCCTAATCAGACTTTTTGCAGTTTTCCATTATCAAGAAAACAAATAAGGGCAACAAAGAACATGCCAATAACAAATCCAAATTAAAATTTGCAAGACTTTTTGCAGTTTTCCACTATCAAGACAATAAAATCAAGAAAAGAAACAAGGACAACAAAGAACATGCCAATAACAAATCCAAATAAAATCTGCAGAAGAGATACCCAGACCTATTATGCACATGAGATTTGGAAGTGAACATCCTTTCCAAATCCGAGGCCATGGTTGTAACTAACCAGCCGAAATAAGGCAAAATACTATTTTCATTATGAAGATTATATTTTCATGTGCATATTCTTTGTGAAATCCAAGGCCACGCTTGTAACTAAAGTTGGGCTTTATCAAATATTTGCATTAGAAAATACTAATATATTGAGTTGTGAATGCAAACTATCTCCTCATCTGCCCACACGAAGGCAAAATAGGCAAAATAGTATTTTCACTATGAATTGTATCTTTTTCAATTTTCATTTACGAATTGTACCTTTTGAAGTGCATATTCTTTGCCAAATCCAAGGACAAGGTTGTAACTAAACTTGGGCATAGTTTCATATTTGCATTAGGGACTTTATTTATTGAATTGTGAAGCAAAATACCTCCCATCTGCTCACATAAGGCAAAATAGTATTTTCATTATCATTATACACGTAAAACGCCACAGTATTTTTAGTATCTTTGTATTGGTTTTGTTAATCTTTTCTTAACATAGACTTCCTTTGGCCTAGATGCCAAGCCTGGGGTATATACTCTCCCACATTTTCCCAGGACTTGCACCAGCCCTCATCCCTTCCTATCATGCAATTCAGGGAGGGCAGACCACAGTGAACCAGTGATCTTGCCGGTGAACCAAGTCCCTGTTGGCATTGTTTTTTTAATCTATCTCTAATCAGTAATTCATTAACTATTACCATTTCCTAAATAGTTTTTGTTGGTCTCAATTTGCTTTATATTGATCCGATAAGTAACAGACAATAAAAAATCCAAATCATATCAAGTGAGGTATTGGTACAAGGTGAAAATGTAACAGAGTTAAGATTAGAAATATTAGAAACAAAGCTAAAACTACAAATTTGTACAAAGAAAACTAGCTTGCAAGTTGTCTTAAAACTGCTTCAGCTCTTTGCTCTATCTTAGGTAGAGCCCACTCATGCTGAATTATATCTAGACCGTCTTTCTCTGCCCCGAGACTCTGTCAATTCAAATCAACAAAATTATTGTTAATTTCAGCACTAATCTATTAGAGAAGAATCCTGTTTACTACAAACTAATAAAAAAATCCTCACGGCATATTGCAGAATATTAAAAGCAGTCCAATGGAATTCATGTCATAATTAATCAAATAAAAGAATCAAGCTTACAGACAATTCAAGGAGATTACATATTGAGTGCCCAGACTAACCATAAACAGTCTGAAGGTACCAAATTAACTTCAATGAATGTTAATCCAAACAAAACATACCTTTGATGGATCAACCCCAAATCCACTCATTTGCATCATTCTCTGTGTATCATCTGTGGCTGCAATGCAGAGATAAAACAGTTGAAAATTCCGAATTGTACTTGTGATCAGGCATGAATGTATAATTGGTCATCAAAAAGATGAATCACAAAATAGGTTACAAAAATAAGAGTATGATGCTCGACAACTGTAGAACCACAAAATGAAACATTATATAAAATAAATTTGGGGCTAACCATTTTCTTCTCCAAGGATCAAACTAAATAACCCCCTAAGACCAAAGAGATTTAAGAAGTACCTGCCAAAAACAAATAGAAAACATCTCAGCAGAAATTTTACATTGGAAAACAATTGTCAACATAAGGATTATTTTTTATTGTTGCTACAGTCTACCTCTAAGCAGTGCACTAACATCCCGATTTAAAACAATACAGGACAGACAGTAAGAGGTCAATCATCATAATGGAACTTCATTTTTTTCCCTTTCTGGATCTACCCAGACAACACTTCACACAACACCAGACTCATTCTAGCATTGCTTTCACAATATAATCCATATAAATATACAATTCAAATACAGGCCTTGCAGATTCGGATGTGTTACATACCATGAACGACTGCTCACATAGCTAACATCTACTGTACTTAAATCAATCCCATTTTGTAACATAGACCGGAAGCGTTGAGTTAAAGGAAATGGTATCTTGGCTGCAAAACAATGAAACAGTTCAGAGATCAATTAATCTACAACTAGACTAGTGAGAAGCTGCAATAACTTGCTTGTTGCTGCATAAAATGAAAGTGAACGGAAAATGAATAATCATGCATTGAATTTTTCGAAACCTACTTGTGCCCTCATAAAAAAAATAGTGCGCAGGGGGAGCTAAAATCCAAAAACTACATTCCTGTCACACTAGTGACAATAAATATCAAAACCTAAGCCGTGAACAGTGAATTAGTTTGCTGTTTTTTCCTGTAGCAGATTTCCTACTCTTCTTCCTTTCTCTTTTCTAGACTAGGAAGAAGAGTAGGTAGAGTGAATCTGGACACATGCACAACAACACCTCAACTGGAGATGATCTGAGTCATGACTCATGCAAACATGCATCCTCCTAAAGATCTCCACCCTTAACTGTATGAAAGCAGGCATCCTCATGGAGATCTGCACCATTATTTGCATGCATGTGCCTTACCTAAATAAGCAAAAAGAGAAAACTGTTTAATAAAACTGAAGCTAACACATGCAACTACATAAACCCTCTTTTACTCAACTTAGAAACAACATGCAACCTGTTTAACACATGCAAACTGATGTGGATACCCTTCCTATCTATGGTGCATGCATGCACCCTCAATGCTTTTGGAAGCTTACAAAAGTAGTGGCGTGCCCTCTAGTCTACTCTACTGCTCCACCCTCATCTTCAGACAATATTGCTGTACAGATCTGTTGAGTTTGCCATGCTGCTGTAACTTAAGTACCCAGATCTGCCACACATGTGCCCAGCCCTATAGAAGACTATACGGGGTACACTAATCTAACACTCCCTCTTACTAAGGAAAGTGTTCTCCACCAATCCCAGATTTTTCTTGAACATCTCAAACTTCTCCTTGGCCAAGAACTTAGTCAAGATATCTGCAAGCTGCTGGTCTGTCTGAATATACTCTAGAGCAACTGCTCCCTTTTGAACCTTGTCCCTGAGAAAATGGTACCTGACATAAATGTGCTTGGAGTGGTCATGAGATACTGCATTCTCAGATAGTTTGGTATAATCTGATTGTCACAGTAGACCACAAAAGGCTCCAATATCTCACATGTCAATTTTGCAATCAACTTGTGAAGCCATATGGCTTCACAACTAGCAATATTGGCTGCCATTTACTCTACCTCTACTGACGACCTCAACACCATTGAAGCTTGCTTTCGGCTGAACAAGTAAATCACTCTTGAGCCTACACACTGAAGCAACACACTAAAGTACTCTTCCTAACACACTCAGCAACAGATTTTCATTCCTTCAGCCCCTGCCTCGCCCTGTGATTACCAGAAGGATCACCTCATACTTTCAGGTTGCCCCGTCATATCAGAGCAACAAGAGACCGCTAGGCTCCAACACATCGTCAAAGTACTTCAGAACATAGAGCTGTGAGACCTTGCATCTCGTCTCGACCTCCCTCGCCTTCCACCTCCCAGGTGGTCAACCAACATCTTCAAGGCCAGTAGGACATTGCCGAACCAAGCCACAGACCACACTTCATCAGAGTGACAAACAGAATAGTTCTAGATGGGAACAGAGCAGGGTACCCTCCACTTGCCATGCCACCCCCCAGACCCAGCCAAACAGTCAGAGCTCTATCCAAAGCTTCTTTCCTTCAACCTTGGATGGTAGCAGAGCAGGGCTTCCTTGCTCCTATGCCCCTCCAAGATCGTGCAGCCGGATCCATTCATGGCACTAGAGGACTCCAACAGCGAGTTGATACCCCGATTTTCCCTCTCACCCCCGGTCATTAAGACCAGGATGCCTTGATATCATCTCCATCTGTCTCTCTCTTTTGTCAAACACCAAGATCTCCAGTCTCAGTTCCTCCCTCTATATCTTTGCACTTATACCACTACTATACCTTTTGGGTTTCTTTGATCAGACTTCAGACTTAGAGATTCATTTAGATAGATGCTTACTTGTGATGTACTATTTTTGCTATTTTTTCCCTTTTTGCGAGTTGCTTTTGCACTTCCACATTGTACTCACACTAGACACAATTTTTAGTCCCATTGACATAATCTTGTGGTCACTTGTTGGACATTAAGAAAATTGTCTTATCTAACTTGTGTCCTCTGACGTAAACATTATAGGCTTATAAGGTTGTTGGTCCTCGCCTGCCATTTTGTCAAATCTACTTGGGTCAGTTATATGTTGCCGTCAAGATCATAGGCTGTAAAGAAAGTTCGCTCAACACTATGGGTGTGGCTGAAATAGCCAGCCAAACTCCAATCAAGAGAAGCCATAATTAACTGTATAGAGAAGAAATACAGAGAAAAAAGAAGTTCAAAATTACTATCTTATTAGCACCAAACCAGTGCCGTGTGAGCAGATATGAAGAGTAACAATGCCAGAGTTGCAAAATAGAGATATGTACTGAACACCATAAGTCTTGGTGGAGTTGGGAGAACTGTTGCAGTGAATAGATAGCATCATACCAAATGAGATCGTGAGTTAAGATTGCATTTACCACCCCAGAAATTGTCATGGTATTCGACATATTGGAGCAAAGAAAGAAAGCTCCAATAACTAATTTAAATTCTACTGATATTAAGCAGAACATGGCCGCACTGGCCATCATTTTGATCACAGTCAAACTGAAACTTTGGGTTACTGCACCCACGGTTATTTTTACCCAAAAGGATAGATGTATTATCCCATAAACAACACTTGTGCTGACTTCCATGGCATGATGTTGGGAAGAGGAGAAGGGAAAATTAAACATGAAGGCAAAGATAAACAGTGAGAGGCATTGAATTGGGAAGAAGAAGAATATGCATTCTCATGCACTGCTCTGCTCTTCTGTTAAAGATAAAATATTAATCAGTGACCACTTCACCTTCACAGAGAAGGTGAATGACAACAAAGATAAGGATTCCATGAATACATTAAGAAAATGAAGGGGATGGAACTGGATAATTGGGTGTGAGTGGATTAACTTATTCCATGCCAGAAAGAGAGAGTATGGGAGATGAAAAGAGCTTAATGGGATGGACACTCCACAGTACACTGTACCATCATCAAATGGAGATCAATGGGCAGAAGGCACCAAAGTCACATCACAGACATAGATACCATAAGGCACCAAAGTCACATCACAGACATAGATACCATAAGGAAAACGTCTTTTGGTGCAATTAGAGGTAATACAAATTCAAATATGCTTCAGGTTGTTTATTTGAATAGCCATTGTGAAATTGATTGGGCATTACTGCATTGGATTTTAGTATTTTACGGTTACCTATCATTTCTAACGCATCTTGGTTGAAACTTAAATAGTAGATATTGCTTTTAAAAAACTAGAACAGATTACTTTGAAGGACAGGATGGTACATAACTTCAAGATAGTGCAGGTAGAGACTTGGACCCATGCACCTGAGGAGTATTATAAAATGTATTTTTCTGGTGATTTCGAATGTGTTAAGTACAACACACTTTAATAATGTACATCTCACTTTAAAATTATAAAGTCACATCATAAAGTACTTTATAAACACTTTTCATAAAGTCATTTTATGTCATTAATGAGACGGAGACCCCCATGTTCTTGGACCCTTGCACCTAGGCATCTGATGCAGGAGTGCCTCCCATAGTTGCCGGAATCGGAATTGGCAATAAATCGGCGAGGCAAAAGAGTGAAGAGTTTGAATCGGATCGGGAAAAAATCGGCAAAAAATCATCGAATACAAAAAATTAAATATATACACATATTTTGAATTAAAAAAAACATTTTTATAGATATTAGAATAGATTAGAATAGCCATGTCCATATATTGCAAGTTATCAATAGTTGTCCAATATGTCCAAAATATATCAATTCTCATCCATAAGATGAGTTCAGAATGTAGACAAGAAGTCAAGTGAAATTAATTATATTTCACATCATTGCCTTCAAGCTCGGGGTCACTGCCTTCGAGCTTGACGCGAACCCCTCTCACTGCACGATGCAGAGGAAAAACCCGCGGTTCAGTGCTCAACCGAGAGGAAAACACGCGGATGCAAAGTGGTTCAGTGCTCGACACAGGGGAAACACGCAGACGCAGAGTGATTTAGTGCTCGACAGAGAGGAAAACATGTAGACCCAGAGGAAAACAGTAACATTGGACGCAGAGGAAAACACCAGCTACGTGAATGAATGGGAAAAAACGAAGGAATCTGGGTTTTGTCAAATTTTTGGCCGCACGCGAAAAATCGCAGCCTCTGTTTTTTATTGAAATCTGGGAAGATTTTGGGTGCGCGAAAATTAAAATCGTGACTGCAACTCACCGCTGAGCTAAATCACGATTGAAAGCCGTGTTGACCGGGTCAAAATCGGTCAACGCGATTAAAACTCGCCCAGGTTTGAATCGGCTCGTTTAGCCTGCGATTCCGATTTAAATCGGAAAATCGCGATTTAGAACGTGATTTCTGCTACATTGGTACCTCCAAGCTACCAAAACTAACACTCATATTTCCCCTTATGTGTATGAAGGCTTAAAGACCAACACACAATATTCATACAAATCAAAAACATTAAAGATAGGAGAAATAACCATACCATTAGATAACTCAATTTTACAAGCATTGTTCAAGAATTTCTGCAAAATCTTACAAGGGCCAACCATTTTCCATCTCAACTTGTTATACATCCGTTTGTGGGAATCTCTCCTTTCTTAAATGAGCAAGCACAAAGTCCCCTTCAACAAATTATTTTTCTCTTCTTCTCAAATACACATTCACCTTATACATCTGATTACTTTGCCGCGACTATTCTCAAACCTATTCATGTCTCTCATAAAATCAACAAAGACTCAACATCAACACTCGTCATACTTGCTTCTAGCAAATTCAACAAATTGGTTACTCCCTTTGGAGACCTTCTATACATGCTGTGAAAAGGCTCTTAGTCTTACCTGTAGATCTATTTACATAATTCAGCATCACAAGATTTTTTACAAGGAATGAAGTGCGATATTTTTAGAAGGCGACAACAATCAATAAAATCAAATGATTACCTCATTGTGTCCCCAACAAACCAAAGACAAAGTCCATGCTCAGGTTCTCCATGCTGCTTTCAATACAGCTGAGGGTGTATACAACCCAATATTCTAACTTCTTCCTTTAGCAAGTTGACAAATTTTGCAACATTCTACTCATCTCTTCATATCCCTTGCAATTCTTAGCCAATATTCCCCCACTAAAGCCTTTCTCTTATCAATCCCAAAGTGACCACCTAGGCCTCCACTATGCAATTCATGAATCATATTCTCTTATTGAACCATTGGGAATGCATTGTTGTTGATTTTGAAACATAGATCTTTCTTCAATGAAGAAGTCCAAATACACAGTCCTATCCTCTCTCCATGGCTCTTTACAAGTTGTACACGCCATTGCAAAATCAGTGTCTTTTGCATACAATTCTTTCATGCTTTCCAATCCAACCACCTCTACAGATATTGTTAACAACAAAGTTATCCTTGTACTCGAAGAATATGCTCCACAATTAGATTTTCTAGACCTATGCTTTAAAAGTTAAAACAATAGAATGACCTTGCAAAAGCTCTATGATCCAGGTGGATATCGGTGGCAGCCCACCTCTTCCAACTGGCTCAAAACAGTCTTCTGGCCATTTTGGTAAATTACTATTTTTAGCAGTTTTTCGGGTCCTGAACTTCCGGAGCCATTTTGAGGCCCTAAACGACATTTTTTGGCGATTTGGGGGACCAAATGGTTGCCAACGGCATACATTTGGGCCCAGTCGAAAGTTGTAAATCTCGGTTAGACCTTTCCAACGGGCTATCGAGCGCCCTAAACGAAGATCGTATGCAAAAGTTATGACCCCGGGAAGTTGACTGTTCAACTAACCACCTTGGGGCCGCAAACTTTATGACGGTTCATCTTCTAGGGTTAGGTTTTTGGATGTTTGGGATTCTTTCCCTCATGCTTATGATAAATAGGCCCTTTCGGCCTCTCTTTGTATTCATCTTGGCACGAATGAGCATAGCGGCCACATCTCTTCCCAGAGATAGCTACCACCATTCTAGCTATTGTATTTTTACAGTCTGTTCTATTTCCGCTATTTAATAGAATATATGTTTACTGTATCACTGTGTTATTTGCAATATATCTCTGTATATGATTCTGTATATGCTATCTTTTGTTTCGTTCCCACATAAATCCGGATCACTCTACCCATTTCATATGTTGTGGGCTTAACTTTGCCCAATTGTTTATGCAAAGTAGTGCTCAATGATTAGTATACAACAGTTTGGGCAGCAAATAATGTTACCAATTCTTCAAAGCTTGCATGATAGCATAGAACTCTTAATCATAAACTTAATATTGTCTAATGATTTCACTCAACTTCTAAGTTCTCACTGAAGAGAGCAATTAGTCTCCCCTCTTGACTCAATACTACTCCTATGGTTGTCCCACTCTAGTCAACTCGGAAAACTTCATTAAAATCTTGTAATGCCAAAAGTTTTTTCTTTGCATTTGTCTTCAAAAGATCAGAATTCCACTACACTACTATTATCCATTTAAGGTTACCTTTCTTCACACATTCTATTTATGGTGCACATATGCCATTGAAATTGTGAATTAACTTCCAATAAAAAGCTCATCAAACCATGAAAACTCCTTAACTCAAAAATGCTTTTAGGAGCTGGCCATTCAGCAAAAACCTTAACCTTCTATGGCTTCGTCTTCAAACCAACTTGTCCTCCAACGAAACCCAAGTGGACTAATTCCTCTTGTATAAACAACCACTTCTTGAGATTTATTACTAGCTTCTCTTTTTGCAACCACTCAAACACTTGCCTCAAATGCTAAATATGTTCTTCATTTGTCCTACTGAAAATCATAATGTTGTCAAAATAAACCACCATAAAGCTTCCCAAGAAAGGTTTCAAACTTTCAACACATCATTCATCTATCTCTTGAATATGTTGGGCACATTTGTTAATTTGAATGGCATACCAACCACTGAATTAGTGCCTCCTTTGTTTTGAAAGAAATCTTCTACTCATCACCTTCACGGATCATGATCTGAGGATATCCACTATTCAAGTCAATCTTAGAAAAATATTTTGAACCACTCAAACAGTCCATCAAGTCTTATATACGCAATAAAGGGAATCTGGAGTTATCTTGTTTATGGACCTGTAAACCATGCACATCCTCCATTCACTGCCTCTCTTTGGTGCAAGTACAGCAAGTACTACACATGGATCTCTCCCTGATCATTCCCCTATCCAGCAGCATGCCTCAACTTGTCAATTCACTTCTTCACTTCCACCATGAGTCAATCTATATGGTGCTTTGTTTAGTAGATTGGATCCCAGCATCAAATATATTTGATGAGAAATACTCATGATCTTTGGCAATCCACTGGCATGTCTTCTAAATCACATCTTTAAACAATTCAAGTAGCTCACCCACTTTGTTGGAACAGCATTCCTCTCTACCGACTACCATCTTTGGTAAAAATTGCAAAACAACATTTTATCATCTTAACCTCCTTAAGGAACTGCTTGGTGATCAAAGCATGACCTTGTTATTGTAAGTGGAAGAACATTCTTCTCTATCAACTACCATCTTTGGAAAAGCCTGCAAAGCAACATTTATCATCTTAACCTCCTTAAATAATTGCTTGGTAGAACAAAGCATGGCCTTGTTGTTGTTATCTTCAGTATTTTCTTCTTTCATTGGACATAATTGGAACTTCCTTCCTCCTTCCTCAATCTAATATGTGTCTTCTCACATCATGAACAACATTTTTGTCAAATTACCAAGATCTGCTTAATAGAATATGACAGGCATCCATAGGCAACACATCGCACTACACTTTGTCATGGTAATCTCTACTTCTAGTATGGAGGCTCAAAATTGTTCAAATGTCATAACCTAGTGTCCCGTTTGTAACAATGGCCCTTGTAGGGTGAGGTTGCATTTCAAATTTAATTTATGTATTTTTTTCCAAGGAAAAGATCATAGGGAAACCCAAGGGATGGTTCCCCACATTTGTTGATGGCATCCCTAGTAAACTTGTCAATGTACACTTGTGCCACTAATCCAATGGGATTCAAACCAAGCACCTACTAGCATGAAACTAGCCAAAAGCCCACCAACACTACCAACAAAAAATTGAGTTAAACCCTTGGGCTAAATTTAATTTACATGTTACTTCTAGGAAGACTTTTTTTGGGCTACCATTATCTAAAATTAGTATACAACATTTACCTCCAACCTTACATTTGGTATAGGTCTTTTGTTGTTATGGTTCTTTATCTTTAAATAACTTCTCTAAATTCATCAACACTCTTTGGAACATTAGGTTCTAGCCTTGTTCTTGTTGTACCTCGAACACATTTTCTCCAACCATTGATTCTATTGCTTGGGTTACACTCGTTCTGGCTTCTCGTCTTCTCCCAAGATTCATATTTTCAACACATTCACCATTCATGTGCTCCATGTCCTTGAATGCCACACCTGAAATAGGTTCCTTTAAATCTTCCTCCTCTACCTCTACTTATGTCAACTCCCTCTTCCTTGAGCAACATATATATCCTCTAAAGTTTTGATTTTTTATACTTCTTCTAGCTCCTTGTCTTTCTCCACTTGATTGTCCTCATCCTGAAGACTCTGTTCCTCTTACTCATGCCTATAGCTCTTGTATTCCATTGCTTCCTCGACAATTTTTCTTTAGACTTCAAGGGAAATTGATATGCCTCTACAATAGATCGAATATTCATCGAACTAATTTCATCATGTATGGCAAATCTAAGCCCATTGACATACCATGCAATGGATTTTGCACATTCCACAATATACACAAATCTTATGGACACCATAAAATTCTTTTGTGTATTCTTTTGCTACCATTTCTCTCCATTTTCCCAATCAAGCCAATTAGCTCCACTACATCAAGCTTCTGGAATATACAAGCGTATCTAACCTCAATCTTCCTCCAAAACTTGGAAATTGCTCGTATTACTCTTTCCTATGGAACAAGCACATCCTCAATCTCTGCTTGTGGAACCTCCTCTTCCCTTGCAGCTTCACTTCCATCATATATCTTAGTCATCATTCCTATTTGTTGGGAAACCTCCATGGTGTCCAACCTTCTCATTAATGCACATCGCATTTTGGCAACATCATCATCAAGGACATTTATTTCTACACTTTGTGGTCTTCTCGATCCTCTTTTGAGAGGAATCTCTCTTCTTTCAAAGCACCATTCACACACAGGACACTAAATTGATTTAATACCACTTGATGCAACCACTCACTACAAGGGTCATAATGCACATCGATATTCTGGAAGAAATTGGAATTAGTTCATCAACGATTCAACACAAATAAGGAACGAGGAACTAACTAAAACAAGCAAGAACACCAAAAGGAAAAACAGTATTCTTTATGGTATAAGCTCATAGGTTCAATCACGTGTGGCCTATAGGCCTTCTCACCACATTACAACCAATATTCCACGCAACCAAAGAACTACATAATTATATAGATTAACACGAATTCTCTCAATTAGATCTTATCATTTTGCCCTCCAATTTGATGCATTGAACCTTCAAAAGCCATTTTCCAAATCGCAGGAAAATTGAACTATATTCCCACTCGTATCTACTCATCCACACAGTAGACCCACATGGAGAAAATATTGAAATCACATAATGAGCAAACATCAATCTCATTGACGTGCTTGATAGATTGGTATCATTGATTCCTTAATATTATTCTAAGTTTTATGGTAGAACAACAGGTATATATTAGTGTGCCTGGTAGATAATTGGTAATGAAATTGTTAATTACTTTCATAAGCGGTAATGAGGCTTGAGAATTATCTTGGATGCTTCCCTGTTAAACAACTGAAAAGAATATTCCACAATGTAATTCATGCCGGTTGTTTAGTTGCTTGTGCCACAAATTCCTGTTTACTATTTAATGACCTTGTCAGCAGCCGGTTGTTAACTTTACAAATGCATTGAAACTTAAAATAAGCATTGGAAATTGGAAAATGAATAGAGCAATCACTCTGTAATACCATCTGATGCATACTAGCAATCTGATATGAGTCGCACATTAAAACAAAACAGGAAAGACAAAAAAACTACAATTCAACAACTTTAAAATAAGCACAATAGGCGAACGGTGTTGCACCTGCTACAAATCCAGAGAAAAAGAAGTTGACCCAGGCAAAAGTCAATGTCTGCACAGATCGAAATTTAGGCTCAAATAAGATTGGCATGTTAAAGGCAGAAACCAGACAAATTCAATCGTGAAGGCTGGCTATCATGTCTTTATGGGAAAATAAGGAAATTAAAATACCTGAGGTATAATCATTGACAAGTTCTTCTTCATCATATCCATTGCCATGTTTGGGTCAGTAAACATTTGGGCTTGCATATTTTGAGCCTGACCTTTTGGTACATGTAGAAGCCCATTCTCCTGCAAATACAAAAATAATGCATTCAGATCAATCTGATCTCATGTGAGCTTCCACATATTCTCAGATCCAACCTCTATTGATTTAACCGCCATGATTTTTAGGGTTTCCAAGTCCGCGTATATTTTGTTCAAATTCTGTCAATTTTGTGCAGAGCCGGGTTTCCAGGTTGAACAATATAGCGAAAACAATATCGGTATTGGGTAATCGATAAAGTGAAAGCAACCAGAGACCAAAGATACCTCATTGTTGTAGTAAGCTCGACGTGCGCGAAAGGACCTGCCGGGGATCAGAGCGGCCGCCGCTCTCAAATTCCTGACTCTCATAACCAACTGCCTGCACTCCATGAAATCCGAAGCACTTGGCTCTGAAAATGAAGGAACGGAATTTTAAAAAGCAAAAAGAATCGAGAGGGTTTATTACTCACCCTTCCTTTACGACTTTAGGGTCGGGCAGCTGCGAGGATCTCATGAGCCTCGACACGAAATAGCGTAAGATGCCAATCAATACCATGACTACAGACAATGGCACCAGCACCCAGTTCCTGATCGCAATGTCCAGCACCAAATCCTCGGCCATTGTTACAGACTCGACCTGGACTTACACTGAGATAGCTAGAATGCAAAATCTTCCAAATTTTAATTTATAGTAACCCAGGGCTTTCTATCCTTCTTTTTTTGACGTTGTGTAGATTTCTATTTTATTGAAAGCACTCAATCAGGACTTAATGGAGATGTGGTATCCAAAATTGTTCATTGGTTATTGTACGAGCGTGCTTGACCCAAGCCTCGAGTATCCCTCCCAAGGCTCCCTCGGCGCTTCTCTGTCATATAATATTTATTGAATTTATGGTGTGGTTTATTATTGTTTTTTAATTTATGGTCTATTTTTATTTATTATATTATATTATTTATTTTTATATTTGTTTATAGTGGTGCGGTTTTTAGCTTTGGGAAGTCAAGAGGTGCAGTGCCAGTAGTCAAGAGATATGGTAGACGGGAGGTATGGAGATCGGTTGCAGTTTTTGGTGACATGAAATAGTTATTGTTGTGTCCGGAAGGGATTTTAATGACGATTGTTTCGTTGGGCGCACGTGGAGTGTTAATTCTTATTCAATTGTTGTTAATGGCCTCCAAAAAGTGAGCCACGGAGGGAGGGGCGAGGATTTTTGTTTCGTGAATTACAGTTCAATATTCATTGTCTTTGTTTTGTGGATTTGTTGGTGTTAATATGGTGATAGGAACTATGGGCTTTGTTTGTTGGGGCGGTGGTGCTCTAGCCTGGTGGTTTGTTCTTCGTGGTGCTATTGGCATGGTGGGAAGCATGGGATTTGTTTGATGGGATGGTGTCGATGTGCTGTGACGATTTGTTGTGGATTTGTGCTAGTGGCTTCTGCCGGTGGGATCTTGCCTTCACACTTGTGGGTTTTCCTGTTGTTTCTGGTGAGGTTGGCATTATCACTTTCCTAATTATTTGTGGAAACAACTAGGCTGTGGTTTTCTCGCTCATTGTTGGTGTGTCGGGATGTTGCGAGAGATTGGATGTTGGTTCTCTGGTGTTGTCGACGTCTTGGGTGCCTAGGTATGTCGTTTGGATAGAATTTCCCTTGCATTGAAAAATCCTTAGCAGTTCCTTGCAATTTGCAGATGTTATTTTCTTTTCACTTTTATTGGTGTTCTATCTCAGGGATTTTGCCATTGTTTTCACCATTGTTGTTCAAAGGTTGTGTTTACTGTAAGGCGCGGCTGCAAGGGCTTCCACTATGCTCAGATTATGGCCTGCATAGACAAAATTAGCGTTCGGGTCAAATTCATATTCTATATCGGTGGGTTTGGTTCAATTGTTGAAAATATATTTAGGGAAAACATACATTTATCTGGTACAAACGTTGATTTCCTAGTGTTTCTTGAATAGAGCAGAGTTGTGCTCATTCGCTCTATGGGAAGTTTCATCTTAATGTTTAGGTCTGAACTACCCTGGACTTTAAAATGATTGGTAACAAATAATCATATGATGAATGCCCAAATTGTTTGTGTGTTTCTAGGATGAATGCCCAATCTCTTTTCCTATGTTTCTAGGATGAATGCACAATATCTTGTGGCCTCAATGCTACAAACTTGATCATTTGCGTCTTTGTTAAAACAAACGTTTGAGATTACAGAGGGTCTCACTCCTCTTCTGGGTATTCGCAATTAGCGTTTTTACATGGGTTGTTGTTGTAAGTATCAAGGGAATTTTTGGCTTTGAATTCACTTATATTATGTATAACAGTGGTGTCGATTTCTATTATTTTATGACGACCATTAAATTTTTGTGTAGAATATATGAGTGGTATTCGATTGTGGTTTTTATGTTGTCAAGCAATTCTTTTGCAACATACAATGCCTAATGGTTCTCATTGCTTGTTTTACGCCTGAATTTTCTTGTCTTACAATTTAATAGTCCCTTTATTGAACATTTATTTGTTGTTCAGGATAGGTTATATTATTCAATTGTAAGGGTTAATATACCTATAGTTTTAAAACCCTAGATTTTGATTTTTAAGCCAGTCGATGGATAATTTCTTGCAATGCCATGTACTTAAATCTACCTTGACAACGTCTTTGGTGACTATAGGTAAAATTGTATTCAAAGTATAGAACAAGATAATGGTGAATACTCTAACCCTTCTTATGACATCTCCAATCCATCACATGTTTGATGAGCAAATCCTATGTGTATGAGGCCGATGGATTCTACCTTTGCATCGTTTGTGTTTTTATTATGTTGAATTGAAAAATTCATTTCTATGTGTAAACACATTATCTGCCATGTGATTATAATTTATTTATCGGCTTAAGGGGATGTATAAGGATATTGTTTTGAATGCAACCTTATAAATATTATTAGGCGTGCAAACCTGGGGTTGGTTATTTTATTCAAAAAAATAAAAGAGTCATGAGTCAACAACCTTCAAATATATTGTCTATTGGGAACTCATCGACAGTCCATCTACATGGACATAATAAGCTGCAATTTCATCAACATCATCTTGACCCTGAATATTGAATGTCAGTCTCAAATTGCCATTGGCACTAGTAATTTGAATATGGCAATTTATACTTAGATGCAAATTCTACTAATTGTGTGGCCTTTTACCTCAAACCTTCCCTGTCAAATACAAGTGGCAAACTTTTCAAGCGGGCAATTTTGTCAACATCAAAACTAGGCGCCAATTTGACGTCAATATCTAGTCTGGCACATATCTCCAATCCATCATATGTTTGTTGAGCAAATCCTCTGTCTATGGAACCAATGGATTCTACCTTTGCATAGTTCATGTTTTTATTATGTTTAATTAAAAAATCCATTTCTATGTGTAAACACCTTATCTGGCATATGATTATAATTTATCTCTCGGCTTGAGGGGATGTATAACGATATTGTTTCGGATACAACCATATAAATATTATTGTTTCTTATCTAGTTGCATCAGAAGTTGTAAACATGATAACTCTGTGCATAATCTTTTGCTTAGACATTTGCACTCCAGCCAGCCTGGCCAACATTCTTGTCTTAAGCATTTTGACAATGCTAAGCTTTGCATCAATAAACTCCCACTGTGTTAATGCATAGGGCATGGTTCTTTGGAAACCTAGATTTTCTCCCAGTCTATTAATACATAGGGCATGCCTCTTTGGAAATCTAGATTTTCTAACAAATAAACTCAAAATTAGCATGGTAGCAAGTTTCTCGACTTTTATTTTTGTCATTTGTTAGCAAACAACCCTCTGTCATGATAGAACTCTAAAACTTATGAATATTTAAAATAAAAAAAAAACATACTATTGTTATTCAATGCTGAATCAAATAGTACAAGATGTCAACTTTCAGGATTGTTTACCGAAAAAACCAATCAAAACATGGTTTATCATTTAATCCACAATATTACAAAATGCTATCAAATTGCATAAAACCACAAGCTAAAATTGTGATCCAAATGTGTCTAGTCTAGAAAATACATTGAACCAGAGTCAATTAACATATTCTCCAAAAATTCTTCCCAAAATAAGACACCTTCATGACTCTCCAGAGCCTGCTTTGACAACTGATCATCCTAAGAATTGAATTCTCTATAAATATGAGTCAGGGACAGTGAGTTGAAGGACCGCAATTCCAACTGGACTCTCTCGCACCAATAAACTAAGTTTAGTACCTTCAAATCATATTCACCCTGGGCCCATTTAATCGTGACTCTCGAATCTCCAAAGATCTTGACCTGTGCCAGCCCAAAGATGTTCACAACACGAGAGACACACCAAAGCGCTAGCAGTTCAGCCTTCATGTTATTCCCTTTGCCACAGTTCAGCCTAAGAGTATAAAAATGGTCCCGATTAAGGAAGATAACTCCCCCTGCGCCACAATTCCCCAACTGAGCAGCTCCATCAAATAATAAAATGGGATCGTCAAAGGATAGATGAAAGTTTCCAAGATTACGTTGCACAAGATCAACCTTATCCTTTTGATAATGTAAATATAATGACAATGCAGAATTATAAGTGTGCTCCAGATTTGGGCTATGATCTTCAAAAATAGCTTTATTGCGTGCCCACCAGGTAGCCCAGCAAATAAATACAGGGAGAGTCTGATGAGGTTTGCATTTTTTAACCCAGGAATGCAGACATGATTCCACATTATCACCACTCCATGCCACAGTGATACCAAAATACTGATAAAGCTTATTCCAAAGACTAAGAGAAAATGAGCATTCTATAAAAATATGAGAAGATGATTCCGAAGCTTTCTTGCAAAATGTACAGCGACTGGGCCCAATCCACCCCTTCAGGGAGAGAATATCCCAATTTTTAAGCCGATTGTGGAGCATGAACCATAAGAAACATTTAAGTTTCAATGGGATATACCATGACCAGATAACCTGATACCACCAATGCCCAGGAAAGATACATCTCCTCTTAATCATGTAACTGTACGCTGATTTAGCAGTAATCTGTCCACTGGCTTCATTACCCACCCAAACCACCATATCATTTACACAGCTCAATCGGACATCGACTCTATTCAAAGCTAAACGATAATTATCCCATTCTGCAGCAAAATGTCGAGGAAGCTGTAGATCAACAGAACTGATCCAATAGCTCCGCATTTTGGGACTGATAATAGAATTTAAAATGTAGTGTCTTGTATTCCTTAAAATGGATAATAACCCAGGCGATAATTCATGTTCTCCTTTCAAACTGATGATGGGATCAACCCCGATGGCGACATTCTGTCCATTCCCTACTTTCCAACAAATTTCCGCCGCCAGCCAGCAGTAAATCTTTAAAAAACCATTCCAAACTGGGGACACACCCCTAACAGTCTTTCGAGCCATCCTTAACCAGTGTGAGATATCTGATTTCACATATTTAAGGTGTATCACTCTAGACCATAATGATTGCCCAAATAAATCCCTCCACAAGCTCTTCAGTCGTAATGCAACACTAAAGACTGTTAGGTCTTTTGAGACCCCATTCCCCAGTAGTAACAAGTAAGGATATTTTATCCCACCCAATCATCGGCATGCAAGATTTCTTCATTCCCCCGGTCCATAAGAAATTAAAAATAAGTTTCTTGAGTGAATTAGTCACCGAGCAAGGCATAGGAAGAAGAGAGAACCAATAAACCGAGGTCCCAATCAAAACAGATTTAATTAGTGTAAGCTTGCCTCCAATGGATAAGAGACGGTAAGTCCAATGAGAGATACGGGACTCAAACTTTTTAATCAGCCATTGCCAATCTCTGATAAGGTAGCCATTCAGCTTGAGTTGGAACCCAAGGTATGTTAATCCATCAACAATTTTGTTGCATTTAAAAGGAAGTAGAGCTGTTATATCCCGCAATCGATCCACCTCAACATAGTTCTCATAAAGGCATGACTTTTTCAGACTTATCTTCATACCCGAGGCCTTACAAAAGAGATCCATAATACCCTAATATGCCCGTCATTCCTCCATCAAATCACTACCTGCTAATAATACATCGTCCACAAACATAGCATTGAGATATATAAATCTTTATTAACTTTCAGACCTTTGATCTTACCTTCCCTTTGAGCCTATTTGATCAACCTACTCAGTCCATCAATGACTAACATAAATAGCAAAGGAGACAATGAACATCCCTGTCTGAGCCCCCTAGAACAGCTAAAAAATGATGTGGGAGCACCATTAACCAAAACCGCAATGCTCATAATATCCACACAGGCCATAATCCACCGTATAGCAAGTGCCGGAACACCAATTTGAATCATGATAATCTGAAGAAAATCCCAACTGACTCTGTCATAAGCCTTCTCTAAGTCCAATTTAAGAATAATAGCTTTCAACTTCTTGCATTTGATGGAATGAAGTAATTCCTAAGTGATGCCAACTGCATCATGGATCTGTCGATCCTCTAAAAAGCCAAATTGCTCAGGTGTGATAAATTTTGAAAATACAGGCTTAAGTCATCCAGCAATAATTTTGGATATTATCTTATAAACAAGATTACAAAGTGCAATAGGACGAAAATCACTGAAAGATTTGGGATCAATAACCTTCGGAATAAGCGTGATAAATGTAGCATTCAAGGCACCTAAAACATACCCCTGCAATCTAGTATACTCCACCATCTACAATATATCTTCACCCATAATGTCAAAGAAGTACAAAAAAAAAATCCACTGTCCATCCATCGGGCCCTGGACTCTTCTCCTTGGCAAAGTTATTAAGAGTTCTTTCAATCTCCTCCAAGGTGATCTCCAAACACAAATCTTCCGCCTCCAAATCATTAAAGAACTTAGGGTAGAGTCTAGCCACGCTGAGCTGCGATAGCAAGTCACAACCCTTATCATCAGAATAGATGTTATGAAAATGTTTCATAGCCAAAGTCTGGAGCTCCATCTCACCAATTACTTCTATCCCATCCTCATCAACCATTTTCCAAATAGTATTGTTATTCCTCCTAGCTGACGCATAGGAATGGGAAAATTTAGTATTATTATCACCACATTCCACCCACAATGCTTGACTTTTCAGCCGCCACTCCTTTTCCTCTTTTAGATAGATACAATCTCTTTCTGATTCCAATTTCTTTAAGAGAGCAAAATTAACACTATCTAAGGAGTCTCCAGATTGAAAGAATATAGCAACTATAATTGATCTTCTAATTTCACAAGGAGTTGTTTATCCGACTGTTTCTGCTGGTGAATCCACTTCGATACATTCTCTTTTAGCTTCTTCAGCTTCAGACATAGCCGATCCACAAGGTTTAATCCCTCGTCAATATCCAAACCTATCGAAACATTTTCAACAAACCGAACAAAGTCCTAGTTTGAAAGCCAAGAACAATCAAATTTAAAGGGATAATTGTGTTGGAGGGCACAATCATCCAACTGAAGAAATACTAGCCAATGGTCTGATATCTTCACCTTACCCACCCATGAACGATACCGAGTACATGACTCCAGTAATGTTCTTTTGACCAGGAACTTATCCAAGCGTTTAAGGATGCTTTCATTTCCTCCATGACCATTAGTCCAAGTAGGAGTAATAGCACTAGAGTAGACATCAACCAAATCGTTATTAATTAAAAACTCAGAAAAATATTTTGCCAAGACATCCATCTTAGCAGAGTAGGCCCCCAAATCTCCTGAGATAATGTAGTAAAGTTTAAATCCCCAGCCATTATAATATTATGTCTACTCAGAAGACCAGAAGATTGCAAACCATCCCAGAACGGTTCCCTATTCCTATAAGGAGCATAGCAATTTAGGATAGAAAGTGTAAGGTCATCAACTCTACGACTTCCCTCCAACAAAATACCCCAGGCAGTTTTGAACACTGAAAAAGAATAATATCTCGGATCCCAGGCCACCAGTAGCCCACCCGACATCCCATGAGAACAAACAACAGAGGCTTCCCAACCACCCAAAATACCAATAATTTTCTTAATCGCCACCATGTCCTCACACATGGTCTCCTGCAAAAGTATGATACCAGGATGAGTAGTAGCAATAAGGTAAAAAACGGCTTTGACTCGTACAGCCCCTCCCAACCCCCGAATATTCAAAGAACATATAGACATTAAGAAACCCTGCCTG
Organism: Larix kaempferi; assembly: GCA_027924585.1. Lineage (NCBI taxonomy): Eukaryota > Viridiplantae > Streptophyta > Pinopsida > Pinales > Pinaceae > Larix > Larix kaempferi. The sequence continues at coordinate 1,528,401 of BSBM01000687.1, read as the reverse complement.
AGGGGATACATCTTTAAGACCCCCATTGATTTCAAAATTTCCCACCCGTGTCTCCTCCGAATTAAGTCGATCAGAAAGAGGGATAAAACCAACATCACTATCACTTCCCAAACCACCATCCAATCGACCCTTCCTTCGGGATTTCCTAATAGTTACGTTTTGAAAACAAGTCGAATGCACCGACTAAACCTTAGGGTTAGATGAAGGATTTTTAGAGAATATAGGCAGAGAGGTCAAAGTTCCATCAACCATAGAAGTCCCGTACCCAAATTCCCCCATAAGTAGCTTGTCATCATGAGAATAAGGTCCCAACTCAGAATCCCTAAGTTTCAACAATTCCCCCCCCTCATCAACCGCTTCAGAACATACTGTATTCCGAACCAAGTTAGGGTGGGTGATAACATCCTCCACCTGATTAGAGCTTTCACCAAACAAATCACGACATACGCCATTATTAGAAAGTAGATAAACCTCGCTATTTCCCCCACAGGAGTTCCCCAAGTCAGAATTCTTCTTCAGACTGATATTCGTATAAAAAATCACATCTATTTCTGCATCAGAAATATCATGAAAAGAAGAAATATTATGAATTATAGGATTACCTGGAGTCATAGGATTCATCGTAGCATCCGAAATTTGTCCCTTCAAGAGAGTATCAAGAACCATATCAGAAGTCAGAGTCAGGACCGGGGAATCCAAAGAATGGATGTCTGGACATCGAGCCTTTGTGTGACCAGTATTATGACATAGGAAACATCTGAATGGTATCCTAAAATAATCAAGGCTTTGCTTCCAAACCTTTGGACCCCAAACCAATTCGACTTCCGCTGGTAAACCCTTAGCCATGTCGAATTCCACCATAACTTTTGCAGACCTCCGGTCATAATCATAAAGAGAGCTATTATCCAAATGCACAAATTTACCCACAGTGTTGGCTATACCTATCAAAATATTTTCCGTCCAAAGTTCGATCGAGAGACCCGAAATAAGGAGCCAAAGATGTCGGAAGCTTTGTCTTTCCTTTAAAGGATCAAAGGCCAGGTGCCATCTCTTGAGACAGAGGGAGCCTTCTTTGAAACACCAGAACCATTTCAAAATGGAAGCAACATGCTCAGATTTTGAGAAGATAAACAAAATCCAACCATTCATTAGCTGAAGAACCCTCGGAAGATCACCCACAATGGGCATCCAATACTTACGAACCCATTCAACAAGTTCCTTCTGGTCACCAGATGTAAACTCCAACCTTCCAACGATAGCCCGCGTCGCCAACATTTCAATATGGTCAAGGTTAGTTTCCTGAGGAATAGTGAACCGTTCCAAACCCTCTCAAACCTTGAGAGCCTTTGCATGTCTGTGCTTCCGGTATTTTGCCCCCTTCAACCTACTAGGCCAAGCAATAGCTGAATATTATATGCTCTTTCATGATCAAGACTTTCAAAAAGCAAATAACCCAATTACAAAAGAAGATCAAAGTAAAATTGATTGTGCTTAGAATTTTTTTCACCTTGATTATCATAATAGTTTCTACATTCTCAGTTTCTGCTGGGATAGTCCTATGATCTTGACCAAAAGATCAAATTTCTATAATATGTTCAGAGCAATGCTATTTGCAAAATAGTATTAGCCACTGGAAACAATCTATTTATGTCATTTGAAAACAAACATGGTTTCGGAACATGAAAGTGAAATTGATAGAGGTATCTTTTCTCATGATAGAGGTATCTTACATTGGCCTGGTCATTGTGGATGTTTAAATCTTATCCATTGTGAATATTAATTTTTTTTTTTAACTAAAACGAATATTGTATAAAAAAAAGAGTCGTGGCTGTGTACCATATTGGCAGGTTACAATAAGCTAATTCCAAAATCACATTTTTGCATAATGAAGGCCAGTTGGCTTCGAGAAATGGAGGAGCCTGCTATATGATGCAAAACAAAAATTGAATAATTCTAAAACCCTCGATCAAAATGAATTTGCATGTTGTCTTTCAATCAAAACAGAGAAAGAGTGCAAAATGGCAGAGACTTATGAAAAAAATGCAAAGTTCGATGAATCTAATCTATAAATAATATTCTAATATCTTGAGGAAATCAGAAAACAATTGGCTGTAATGATCAACATCTGACTGGCAGTGAGTAATCGACATGCTTGATTCAGCTCTTCCACCGTGTGATCGTCGTGCATGGTTCAGTCATTCATTCCCACGCAAATACTGAGAGTCATCAAGTCATCCATGCCCTCGTTTACTGACTTGTGATGTCAATAAACCATCGAATTGAGTGTGAGGATTATTCATTGAACCAAATGATGACCATCTGCGTTCAACAATTCTGAGCTATTAGTTGCTGGAGCTAAATTTTCCTTTCAATCAGATTATGAAGTAGGGGAAACTTTGAATAATAGAAGTCTAATGGCCCTGTTCAAGGGATTTGATGCAATTCACTGTTGCTGTTGGTTAGATTCAGAATTCCACAATTGAGACTGGCACCAAAGTTTGCTTTGATATCAGCTTCCTCATTTAAATTTCTTAAAATGTGAAATGCTTTGAACTGGGTGAATGTACTTGAGATTTGCCTTATGCGCTGCATTATTCGATTTAGAGTTAGATTGTTGAGATTAGTGTTTGCATTTAGGGCTCCGATAATGAGCAATGAATCGCCGAATACATGCAAATTGTTGATTCTATGTTCTTTGGCAATTTGGCAGCCTTTCAACAGGGCTAATGCTTCTGCTATATTGTTTGAGCAGATTCCCAAACCCCAATTGTACTTCACTCTAATGGTTCCATCACTTGTCCACAGGACTCTTCCTACACCAGCTTTGTCGGGGTTGTTCTTTGAACCATCGTCGAAATGCAAGCTATCTGTAGCTTGATTAGTTCTCCATTCATGAAAGTCGGGGATGGTGAGTCTGATATGACATGCTGGTTGATAATGGGGACAGAAATCTTTACTTGAATTAGGAAGATTGCCTCCTATCCAATTCATTTCTTTCGTGCTGAGGGTTGCATCATCTTTGTGGTTGGAATTTTTTAGAAAGTCGATCAATAAACTTTTTGCTTGAGCAGCAGTTTGCAAGGGAGTATAATACCTTTCGTTGAAAATGGCATTGTTTCTAGTGGTCCAAATTTTCCAGCATATAAATTTGGGGATGGAAGTCCAGATCTGATGCCAGAGGTTCTTGTTGGATATGGGAATGGGATAGATAGAGCTCTAGTCTTGGAAGAGTTGGATGACAGAGGTAAAGGAAGGTTGAGGAGAATTAGCTTCCAAACGAGTTTAGTAAAATGACAGTCCAAGAAAAAGTGGTTAGGTGTTTCGAGATTGCTATGACAAAGAGGGCACCAAAAAGGCCCGTAAAATCCTCTCTTGTTGAGATTGTCACCAGTGAGAACTTTGGAGTGAATTAAAGTCCACATGAAGAAATTGATTTTGGGTAGCCCAAATGGATTCCATGCTATTTTCCATACGTCTTGTCTTAAATCATCATGGGATTGGAGTGCTTTGTAGCCGAGAATAGAGGTGTATGCACCTGTGGGACCCCATCCTCGTTCGTCTTTGGCCATGAGATGTAGGGGAGCACATCCTTTCAGATTGTCTGTGAGAATGTTATTGGCAGACTCAAGATGGGGAGGGATGGCAATGGTTTTCCAACTTTTCCAATTGCCATAGAAATCCCAAGAGCTGAAATCTTTTAGGGTGGTAATTCCATGTTGCATGAGCCAAGCTGCAATGTCGTGTAACTCTTGATTGTTCTGAAGTGCCTCGCTATCCATGATCTTGTCTGTAAACATGTCAATTTTCCTGCCATTGTCGAGTACCCAGTAGAGACCTTCTGAAAAAAAATCCCCAAGCTGCTTTACATAATGTTCATATGCTGGAGCCTTTGGTGATTGGCTTTTGATCGAGACATCTTAGATTGGTTATGTATAAGTATTTCTTCCTGAGTACTTGACTAACAAGATGGTGTTTGTTATGTAGGATTTGTGAGAGAAGTTTACCGCCCAATGCCAAGTTGGCATAGAAAGGATTGCGAATTTGCAGGCCTCCCGAGGATTTTGGCTGCTTGATGCTCTCCCAATTCACAAGGTGGATTTTGTTTCCGTTGTCTTTTCCGCCGGACCAAAGAAAGTCTCTCAACAGTTTGTTGATCTGGTTAGAAGCTCCTTTTGGGGATAGGAGTATGGAGGATTGATACATGGGTAGTGCGAAGAGTACAGAGTTTACTAAGATTAATTTTCCAGCTTTCTTGAGCCATTGCCCTCCCCATCTTTTGATTTTGTTTTTTATTTTGTTGATCGTGTCTTCCAAATTTCCAATGTTTGAATTGCCGAAAGTGATTGGAAGACCTAGATAATTAAATTTGTCCCATTTATTGTAAACTTTGATGTCGAGAATTCTGCTAATTCTGGCTGCCACATTGTTGGTTAAATTCCAGCAATAGATAGCACTTTTGTGCAGGTTTATTTTGCCACCGAAAGCATTGCAATACAGATTTAGATTGCGCTTGAACTTTCGAGCTATGATGGAGGAGGCTCCACCCAAAAATAGAGAGTCATCGGCAAAAAGGGTGTGATTGAGGGGATGAGAATCAAGTGTGAGGTAGAGGCCAGGGAGGTAAACAAAGATCATTTCATGAATCAGCTTGCGACTGAGTGAGTCTGCAATGATCATGTACAGGAAAGAGGAGAGAGGACAGCCTTGCTTGATGCCATGGGATGATTGGAAAAAATCTGTTGGACGGCCATTAATTAAGGGGGTGATCCAGGGTTTGCTTATACAGGTTGAGATCCAACTGATAAAAGTGTCATCGAATCCAAAGCAATTCATAATTTTACATCGGAAGGAATGCTTGACGCGGTCAAATGCATTGGCCATGTCAAGCTTGATTATCATACCTTTTTCCTTTCGTGTTCTGCCGGATTGGATTGCTTCTTGTACAAGTATGACGTTGTCGAGTATTTGCCTCCCTTCCAGGAAGCCACCTTGATTTTCATAAATGATTTTGTTGAGTAAAGGCTTCAATCTGGTAGCAAGCATCTTGGAGATGATTTTGTAGGAGGAGTTGCAAAGAGAAATCGGTCTAAATCTATTGAAGGAGATGGGATTCGTATCTTTTGGAATGAGGGGCAGAATGTTGATGTATATGTAACTTCGGAATGTATTTCATTTATATATTTATTGTACTCCTATAGAGATGTATTATTCCTCTATATGGAAGTGTCGTCATTTGTATTGACAAGTGTCGCAAGTGTGTTAACTTGCCGATGGGTTATTAGACCACCTTGTAAAGGGTCAACCCGATATAATGTAATATGAAGTTATTGTACCTAGCTAGACAAGTCGTCCCCATAAGGTTATTGGGAAAACAGGACAAGTATAAATAGAGATCGGGAGATCTCTATTTGGATCACTTCAGAACTCACACTTCCTTCACTGAGAAAGTGGCGCACATGTGAGGAGGAGGATCAACTGCTAAGAGGAGTCTATCTCTTGTACTTTGGTTGAGATATTGCTCTATCTATCTCTGAGGAAGTTTTGGGGTTTTTCACCTTAGGTTTTTCCCCACAGAAATTCTGTGTGTCTATTGTCTCTCATGCTTTTGCTTCTTGTGATGATTGACATGCTTGTTATGATTGATATGCATTGATATACTGTACATGTTATTTTCTCAGTAAAGATCCTAGAGTATTATGAATTAATGCTCAAAATTTAACATGGTATCAGAGCTAGCCTGAAAGAAGGCATGGTATGGCATGTATGACACTTGTTGCACTTGCGATGCTAGGGCTTGATATAGCAAAAACCAGTCATCGTATCACTTTCGCTATAAATCCATTTTGGCGAAGTTTTCGGATCTGAAAATTTTACAGGTCGAAGATGAGACCCCCATGTACCTTGTGTCCAAAGGACAACTTCTAATTCGCTGTACTTTGTGTTTTATGATCTGTACAATCTAGGGTTTCTGCCTCTTCCAGATTTGAGTCATAAACAGGTGACCTAGGAAAAAAGGTCATAACTTGGGCTAGGAAGCTCCAAATGAAATTTTGTAAAAAGTGACAGGTAGTGCATAGAATGTACTTTCTTAGGTAACTTTTTTAGAGGTCGAAACTGAACCAGTGACACGTGGCACGCCGCACAAGTTCGCTCTCCTGTTTTATCCCATAAACAGGTCACGTTGTGACACTTGGCACAACTCTCTCTCTCAGAGAATCCAATTGAGGTCAGACCTATGGGGTTGGAAAGATGATAGGTAGGGATACCACAGGTAGAAGTTTCAGACCCTGGTTGGAAAGTTCGGAGTTACACCATAAACAATCAGGTACATATTTCTGTCAAAACATAATTATTTTTGAGCACCTTCATTCATGGCTTCGGGAATTTAGGGTTTCAGAGAAAGATGGAATTTTTGTAATCGGAGACCACGGCTAAATGCTACTCATCAAAATCAAAATTTAGAGACCAAGATCAGAACTTTTGGTTGGGAAGAAGGCCAGGCTTGATCAGACCCTAGTTTGGGACTTTGATCAGAAAAGTGGAAAATTAGGGCTTCTGCAAAAATGGGAATTTTTGAAATCTGTGACCACGATTGGAATCTCTTCAGAAAAATAGAAGCTTAGAGCTTTGGATCGAACCTTTTGATTGGGAAGAAGGGTGGGCTTTATCAAACCCTAGTTCGGGGTCATGTCCAGTGAATTCGGAAGTTTCAAAGGCAAAATTGAGGGGTGAAACTTTGCAGTTTTCAAATTCTGAATATACCGGCTTGATCAGCTCATCAAGGCGCATCTTTCTATCCTTTCAGAAGTTTGAGATTCAAAGTTTAAATTTTTAGGGTTTCTCTGACAAACCCTAATCCAGCTCCAGATCCAGTTCCTGCAAATCAATTGGATTGGGTTAATCCTAGAAGAGAATGGATTGGTCACCTGCATAAGTGAAGAAGTTCCTGTTTCAAAGGGAGATAAGGCTAAGGACTTACATAAGAAGATTACAAGCAATCTCGATAGGTATGACTTATCAAGGTATGTTTCGAATTTTGTTCATAATTATGTTTATGATATGTTTGTCTTCATATTATTACGATTAGTACAATCTTGGTTAATCTTAGACTTGTCGTATCACCTTAATAAAATTATGAATGCATGATAGAAGATATTCATTGATTAGGGTTTTTGACACTTGTAATTGTACTAATGCATTGTGATGTTGTATGAGGTTGATGTTGTCCACTAACATGAAAGGTACATCAAGAAATACAAATCATGTTCTAGTTCAAGGACATATGACCATGGTGACATGAAGACAAAGGTTCATCCATTGCCATGGATCACATAGAAGATCTACTTACGAGGTATCTATAACTTGGTTAACCTATGAGATATGTAGGTTACTAGCACAAGTCACTTAAGAGAACAAGAAGACATCATGTGGGTATGTTAGACAATAACCAACTAACATATTAATCCAGGTATGTTTTTCCTATATCAAGTTAGAATCCTACCTTGTGTAAAGTATACATGGCATGATTGATAATGATTATTCATAGGTTTGAATAATCATGGGTGTATGCATATTATGTTTCTTACTTTAATTTATGATATGACTAACCATAAGAGTCCTTTAATACTAATGCTTATTATTTCTGTTTGAAATGATCATTACTATACATGTTTAAGATTATTGTGTTTCTGATAGTATTGAGATTATATTAATAAATGTATGATTATGTATGAGATCTCGAGGATATCACAATAATGATACTTGTAAGCATGCATAGTGATTGAGGATGGATATATAAGTTCAAGGACAGGTAATCCAGGAAGCAAAGATCAAGGGGGAGCATAGTTCAGTAGTTTCTGCAAGGATGCAGATATTGAGAGGGAGTTGACCACTTCTCACAATCCACATCAGAATGGAGTTGCAGAAAGGAAGCAAAGACTAAGAGGGAGTCAACCCAACAAACAAACAAAGATAAATATTTGAATTATCATTTCTTGCATATTTGATTGTTTAAATAATACTGTTTAATGATGTATATACTGATGTTCCTAGAATTAGGCTGTGTATTTTGGCATATTAGAATAATTGCATTAATGAACAACATACTACTAATATGCATGTAATGGGTAAGTGGCCTATGGCACTGTACAACATTCCATTGCTACTTATCTAGAATGAAACCTCTTTGCTAACATGTTGGGAGTAGTGCAAACTCTTAATAATGTTCTAGTAGAGATTGAAAGGCATCTAGAAAGTTACAGGATATGGATGAATGTTGTATTTAAGCATTGGCTAAAAAAAATGCATGACTGTATGACATATTTCTTTATGTGTAAGAATTTGTTCTGAAAACTATGAGAAGTTTTTAATCATGCAATTTAACTTGTTTTGTAGGAAAGATCGTATACGAGCACCTACAAAAGAAGGACTACAACATTTGTTTCAGCAACAAAGTTATCTATTGAAGATATTGAATATATTGAAGTTCCCAGGATTCTGGAAGAATGCCATGATCGAGGAGTACCAGTCGATTATGAAGAATGATGTTTGGGATGCAGTCCCAAGACCTAAAGGGAAGTCTGTTGTGACTTCCAAATGGATCTATAAGATCAAGCATGTTGCAGGTGGCAGCATAGAGACTTTTGCTCTTGTAGCCAGATCCACTTCCATCAGATCAGTACTTGCTTTGGCTACAGTGATGAAATGGAAGATACACCAGAGGATGTCAAGATAGCTTTCTTGAATGGTGTAGTCGAAGAGGAAGTGTATGAGGAGCAACCACTTGGCTTTGAGACACATGACGGGAAGTCATATATGTGGAGAACTTGGTATGGTAGGATATACAACTTTCTATCCAGTTTGGGCTTTACCAAGAGTAAAGCGGATTCCAACCTTTACTACAAGGTTGAGGAAGGCAATTCAGTGATACTACTTTTGTATGCGGATAACCTGTTTGTTACAGGTGAGGATAGATTGATTGCCGACACGCAGCGGAAGCTTGCTGCCGAGTTCGAGATGATGAACTTGTGGATGATGCACTACTTTCTAGGCATGGAGGTGTGGCAGAGTGCAGATGGAATCTTCCTTGGACAAGGGAAGTATACAGTAGAGATCCTGAAGAGGTTCGGGATGATGGACTACAAGGCCATGGCCACACCTATGGCATCAAACCTGAAGCTTCTATGTGCTGCTTCATCTAAGCCAGTTGATGTCACTATGTATCGTCAGATGATTAGGTCCTTGATGTACCTGACGAACACGAGACCAGATATTTGCTTTGCAGTGAACACATTGAGCCAGTTCCTGACGGATTCGAGGAGTGTTCACCTGGTTGTTGTAAAGCATATTCTGAGATACCTGAAGGGTACAGTTGATTATGGGCTCAAGTATGATGCGAATCAAAAGTTTAACCTACAGGGCTATGTTGATTCAGATTGGGCAGGCAGTGCTGCAGATAGGAAGAGCACTTATGGGTGTTGCTTTAGTATGGGATCAGGTGTGATCTCTTGGTTTAGCAGGAAGCAGTCCTGCGTAGCACTGAGTACAGCCAAGGCAGAGTATGTTGCAGCCTGTTCGGCTAGTTGTGAGGCAGTATGGTTGAGGAAGCTACTGTCTGAGTTATTTGATCTATCGTTGGAGGCTACTGGTATATTTTGTGACAACCAAAGTTGTGTGAAGCTGTCTGAGAACCCAGTGTTCCACGACATGTCGAAACACATAGAGATCAAATATCACTATATCAGGGATATGGTGCAGAGGGGAGTAGTGAAGCTCCTGTATGTTGCGACAGACGAGCAGATTGCAGATGTGTTGACGAAGCCACTAGCCAGAGTAAATTTTGAGTACTTCAGAGAGAGGCTTGGTGTTCTTCAGATCGATGACACTTCGAGGAAGAAGTGATGGAGACATTTGTTGTAGCTATTCCTAGCATGGTGGAAGGGGGATCCTTCACATGGCTGTGGATGTAAGTGCTGGATGATGAGCATTAGGATGATGTTCTAGTTTCTGCTCTGTATGATCAGTTGGACCATTTACATTTGTATGTATGTGTACGCATCATGTTGGATGTTGGATATGATCAATTGGATCATTTATGTATGTACGCATCATGTTGGATGCTGGATATGATCAGTTGGATCATTTATGTATGTACGCATCATGTTGGATGTTGGATATGATCAGTTGGATCATTTATGTATGTACGCATCATGTTGGATGCTTGGACCATGTATCTGTATATGTATTAGGTAGATACGTTGTATGATCGGGCAGATCATGTATGTTGATATGTATAAGGTAGATACATTGTGTGGATCATGTATCTATGTATGTATCAGGTGGATACACTTTGTATGGTGATATGTATCAGGTAGATACTTGGTATGCATCAGGTAGATGCATTGTATGATCAGGATGATCGTGGATGACGAGCTTCTCTAGATGACATGCATCAGGACGATGCAGTGATGATGATCAGGATGATCACGTGTACATCAGGATGATGTATGGAGAGTATCAGGTTGATACTCTGTGGCCATGGACAGGTTGTGCAGATAAGCATGTAAGTAGACCTGGGAGATCTGGACAGGATGAAAAAGGCCTCAGATGCTCTTTCGAGGCATTGCTCTGGTAGGACATGTAAGTAGACCTGGGAGATCTGGACAGAATGAAAAAGGTCTCAGATGCTCTTTCGAGGCATTGTCCTATGGCATGTAAGTGGACCTGGGAGATCTAGACAGGATGAAAAAGGCCTCAGATGCTCTTTCGAGGCATTGCCATGACCACATGTAATATGCTCCTGGGAGATCTAGACAGGATGAGAAAGGCCTCAGATGCTTCAGCCAGGTTTTGTGGTGGACCACATGTAATGTGCTCCTGGGAGATCCGACAGGTAGAGCTGTGTGCTCGTAATAGCCTGGGATGCTTCAGCCAGGTTTTGTGTTGAGATCACATGTAATGTGCTCCTAGGAGATCCGACAGGTAGAGATGTGTGCTCGTAATAGCCTGGGATGCTTCAGCCAGGTTTTGTGATGGGTCACATGTAATGTGCTCCTGGGAGATCTGACAGGTAGAGTTGTGTGCTCGTAACAGCCTGGGATGCTACCGCCAGGTTTTGTGACGCACGTAATAAGTCCTGAGGATTCCACAGTATGGCTAGTGATGATGAAGACCTGCAGGTGGTGGGCCTACATCCAGTATGAAAAAGGACTGGCTTTGTAGAACTTCCTATGACAAGTAGATTCAGAGATTGATTGAGATAGCAGCAGTAGTGACGATGACGATGATTTGAGGATGATGATTCATTGATGATGATCCAGAGAAGAAGACTTGTGCTAGCAGATCTGTGTTAGAAATACCTCCCTAGTTAAGAGGGAGTGTTGATGTATATGTAACTTCGGAATGTATTTCATTTATATATTTATTGTACTCCTATAGAGATGTATTATTCCCCTATACGGAAGTGTCATCATTTGTATTGACAAGTGTCGTAAGTGTGTTAACTTGCAGATGGGTTATTAGACCACCTTGTAAGGGGTCGGCCCGATATAATGTAATATGAATTTATTGTACCTAGCTAGACAAGTCGGCCCCATAAGGTTATTGGGCAAACAGGACAAGTATAAATAGAGATCGGGAGATCTCTATTTGGATCACTTCAGAACTCACACTTCCTTCACTGAGAAAGTGGCGCACATGTGAGGAGGAGGATCAGCTGCCAAGAGGAGTCTATCTCTTGTACTTTGGTTGAGCTATTGCTCTACCTATCTCTGAGGAAGTTGTGGGGTTTTTCACCTTAGGGTTTTCCCCACGGAAACTCTGTGTGTCTATTGTCTCTCATGCTTTTGCTTCTTGTGATGATTGACATGCTTGTTATGATTGATATGAATTGATATAATGTACATGTTATTCTCTCAGTAAAGATCATAGAGTATTGTGAATTAATGCTCAAAATTTAACACAGAAATGTGGTATTTGTGCAACCACCGATTTTTGCCTTCGAGTGGAAATTCCTAATCATTCTCATAAAATATTTTTTGATGTATGTCTAACATGCTTTGTAGAAATGCATTGAAAATCCGTCGGGACCTGGTGCTTTGTCAAATTCGAAGGAATGAATTGCGTTGAGGACCTCCTGCTCTGTGAAAGGTTTATGAATGCTGAGATTCTCTTCCAGGGTAATTCTCTTTGGGATATGCTCTAAAAGTATGGCCTCATTTTCTCTTTCATCGTTACCATCATCTGCGTAAAGATTGGAGAAGTGGATGTATGCTGCATTTTTTATGTTCGTATTACCAATCACAATCGATCTGTCCTCTGTTTTGATCTCTGCGATATGGTTGGTGGATTATCTAACCACAAACTGCTTGTGAAAATACCTGGTATTTTTATCACCATTTTTAAGCAAGATGCTGCTTGACTTCAATCTCCAATACTCCTCTTCAGCTCGAAAGGCTTGGTACACTTTGGTTTGTTGTGCGATTTCATCCTGGAGTGTGGAAACTTCAGCAGAGCGATTTTCCATGTCGAATTGGATGTCTTCAAGTGTATTTACTGTTGAATTCCTCGGATTGGTGGGTGCAGGGCAATTGGATTTGGCCCATTTTTTGAGTGTATATTTGGTATTTTTGAGTTTTTGCTCCCAGACGTAGCATGGGGAATTGGAAATAGGGATGCTCCAGGCTTTTTCAAGAGTGCTACAGAAGCTAGCATGGTTGAGCCATTGGGGGCTAAACCTGAAGGGGATTGGGACAAGGTTTTCAATGCTTTGGAAAAGAATCTGAATTGGTTTATGATCAGAGGAGAGATTAGCTAAAATGACGGAGGAGATAGTTTGGGTATCGGACAGGAGGCTGCTTTGGACGAGAAATCTATCCAGTTTGGCCATGATATTTCCCTTGCCAATTGGCTTATTCGACCAGGTGTATTTCCCTTTTTTGGGCTTGATGTCGATTAGATCTCTTGCTTGAATGACAGCTTCAACCTGGATTTTGAAGAAATATTTTCCAATGAGGCCACCTTTTCTCTCTGATTTGGTAAGAGTGATGTTCATATCACCAGCTAGAATGATGTCCTGGGGGTTGTAAACTTCCAAAAAATCATCTAGTAGATTCCAGCAATCTTTCTTTTCATAATAGAGGTTGGGTATGTACATGTTGAAGAGAGCAATGTGCTTGTTGCTCTAAATGTGGGTGAGTTCGGTATAAATCCAATGCTGCGTGGCAAAGGAAATGTGGAGATGAAATTTTTTTGTTGTCCATAGGGTTTCCAGTCCTCCAGAGGCTCCTCTAGCACTAACTACATACCCTGTTTTTTTTCCATTTTTCGTTGCCATTTGCTAAGACGGTGCTATCGTCGAGTTTGGTCTCTTGGAGTAAAAGAAGATCAAGCATATCAATTTTTTGTAGATCTAGTGCTTCAATTTTGCAGGGGTTGCCTAAACCTTTGCAATTCCAAGAGACCAGCTTCATCGTTTCAAATTATTATTAGAGGATGGGGTTCCTCCTGCTAGATCTCCATATTTCTTTCCTGCACCTCTGGCCCTGCTGTTTCTGTTGAAAAACATATCTATTGTGGCTTGGGATCCTTGGACTTTCTCTCACTCGACTTCTTCTTCCTGCAATTCTTTGATGGATTTTCGACCTGGTTTTTTAGATGATTTATCAATGGGTTCTTCTGAGGAGGAGGGAGAATTGGGAGTTCTTGCTTTAGTGATCAACGTTCTGTGTATTTTAGCTTTTTGAATGGGGTTTCATACTTGGTTTGCCATTTTTTGAATGGCCATCCATTGTTCTTTTTTCCCGTCCGATTCCGGATTCGTTGGCTTCTTTTTGCACGACCGAGCGAAATGGCTGTATTCGTGGCAGAACTTGCATTTGAATGGGATTTGTTCGTAGTTGAGCTCTTGTATGTGTGTCCAATCAACTACGGTTAGGTTTATTGCTTCTGGGAGTCCGTGTTCAAATAATATAAAACAAGATAAATCTTCCAGAGTATAGGATATCTACAAAAGAGCGTAAAAATGGTTACAATGGTAATTAGATAACAAGAACGTGGTTCTCCATAACTTTGGCACGGTTGTCATATCTCGAGTCTGAATCCATTGCATTAAAATGTAAATGATGTAATATTATTATAAAATCATGGTGAGGAGCTCAAGGCCAAGGCCCCGCCATCGATTTAGTGATGCATATGGTTTACGTGCTAGCTAGGCACATTGGAATTTCAAATATCATGTAAATATGCATTTTAATAAGATACCCACAACTAGTTATGCAATGCAACAAGATATGAGGGCATGATTTTACAAGAATTGGGAGGGAAACACTCAAACCCTTGAACCAATCAAGTCAATCCAAGTGTCAATGAGAGAACCCATAAAACCCTCAACTACCCATGTTGACTTTTGTACCCAATCATTCATTTCTCCCAAGAGTTGGTTGAAATAGTTAATGCCTTGGGGAATGGGAGGTATGGCTGTCCAAATTCAGGTATGGGCAAGCCACCTTGCATGGAAAATCGTGTTTGGCTTCCTTGGCAAGAAAAGAACCACAAAATTGCTCCCCAAGCCATTCTTCACCCATCATTTTTTTTCTCTCACGAGTTTGGAGCTTCTTGGGCGTTTTCCTCCATGTTTTTTCTGTGTTTCCTTCATCTTTCTAGCTGGGAAGGGCGTTTTTGTTTTGGTTACCAGTGGAGAAGAGAATAGATCTATTTGGGGTATCATTGAGGCCGTTTTGGCCATTGCAATGCTCATATCCTGTGGGAGAAATCGATTTTTCTCCTTGTGGTCGAATTTCTCTTTCCACAGTTCGTTTTTGGTGTGCCCACGATTTAGGGGAAACCCATGGCCATATTGTTGTAAATCCCATTGTTAAAATGTGTATCCATGCCCAATGATGGAGTTTTGATGTGTGTAAGTAGTGTATGTTGGGGTATGGGTTATGGGTATCCATTGCTTTGGCTTGAGCTTGAGTGCAAGCATCCAGAAATGAAGATGGTTGAGATTTAGCCTGATAAATCCAGCTGTGGACTGGCTTGGCTTAGATGAAATGATTATTTGGTTGCGTATGAGCTTGAACGTCCCCTTTTCCTTGTAGAAATCATGCCCAGCTCGGGGGTGGTCTCTGAGTGCTGAAATAATACAGGCTGGGCAGAGACCTATGGTTGGGTGGAACGTTGCAGCGACATAGCTAGTTGCTTGGGACCATCTCACAATAAAGATAAGTGGTTTTCTATCTATGTGTTTTGCCTCTGCAATGTTTTAAATTGATGACTGTTTTTGATATGTTGACTGCATATGAAATGTGTGTGGATGGGGTTTATTTCCGTTGTGCATGTTTGCTTGATTTGCATATGCACACATTTGTTTTATTGCTGTGAATCTAATGAATGGGCTAAGTTTATGTAAAAGCCCCATAATTTGGTATATGATCCCTTCCTTGCGTTGGATTGACGGGAGGGGACATGACAACGGTAAAAAAAATCTAGACTATTGAGCTACGTGGCAAGATACAAAATAGGTTTACGTGGCTAAAGAAGGATGATCCGTAGATGCATGTGCATTCAATAAACACTTACCATGGTACAAATGCTCCACTTATTTACCTTGGTTGGGACGATGCATATAACTCTAGGATGAAGAAATAGGATGAATGTGCATGGTTTCTATTTTATCAAGGTTAGTACCAGCAACAACAAAGCATATTGGCTAGCATATGTTTATGCTCAAGGAATTTGCGCATATATCATTGTGATATTCAAGTGAGTCTTTTCATTTTGACCATTTATCATTCTGGTTATCATAGATGAATGTAGATTTCAATATACCTTATTTTGTATCATTGAAATTGTTTCAACCTCCAACAACATAGATTTTGTCATGATTTTGTCTTCCATGAAACCAATTTACCTCTCAGAACAGAGAGAAGGAAAAAATGTCATGTTTTAACATCGACAGTTTTTTCCATGTAAGACTAATTTTCCTAAATTTGAGACCAAAGAGTTGATTTATCGACAAAATTGACCTATAACCGCCATATCTCTGAAGCCTCCTAATGCCAAACTCACCCACAAAACAGATCGAAACGACCCGAAAATTGGCTGGGACCAAGCGAGCCCGGGCGGGGACCAAAATAGCCGCCGAAATGGGAATTCTTACAATGTTATAGTTAGATCTTGAGGTCGTTTACTTAATTTCTCCGGCAGATCCTGGAAATGGAAATGAGGCAAAGTGGCAAAGAAAGTAATGCATTTTGAGCCTAAAACTTTGCTTGAAGGCGGTGCAAACTCGAGATAAGCTCGAAAGTGCTCCCTAGAATCGCATGAAACACTGGTTCCTGGCAACTTTGATGAAAACAAAGCACCTACGCTCAATATACGTCAGTGCAGCAGGGGATTTAATAATAAGGGATATAGTACTTTCAAGAGACTCATAACTAGCCATGCCTACAAAATGCCTGACTCATCCATGTCAAAAGATAATACTCCAAAAATTAAATTTGAAATGCATATTGGCCGTTCCTCTCCAAAAAAAATTGATAATTTTAAAATTAAAATCTAAGAATTACCCTAACATCCACTTTTAGCTTGGGAAAACTTTTCCTCACCTGAAACGATGGACCAAAGCGAATGAAAACAAACGGAGTTGAGAACTTCAAAAGAGTGACATGAAGCACCAAGCACATCCAAGAGATATTCTATTCAATCTTCGCAACCAAAACCTCAATCTCTGAATAGGGCTCATTTTTTTTCTGGTATTTCCACAGGTAACTCCTTAGAGCTATAGCTTTTAACTCCTTCGTCCTTGTTGAAAATACACTAGCGATACCTCAACCTGTTCATGCAAATGGGATGAAATTGTACACTAACTAATAAAATTTCATGCTCACCTATTTCCCATAACTGTATCAACTGGAATCCCTTGTAAAGTGAACCAAATATCTGACAGGCTAGATTAGGCGGTGGGAAAGGATTCTTGTGGCGGATGGTAATGTGAGCACTTTGGCACAGAGAAACTTTAACCCATTTGCTTCCAAGGTCATCCAAAGCATAAACAGGAATGCTGTTGTTTTTATCGTGAAGCTTAGCACCTGCAAAAATGGCATAGAGAGTTCCAGACTTGGAGGATATCAGAAATATGCCTTCAACACTTTCAAGGAAGCTTCTGTGAAGTTCCATTAAATGCTTCGAGAAAGTAACGCCTCTACAACCTTGAGTGCTCTGTGGTGGTGGGCACATTGCAAATGCATGACATGCAGGTGGAGTGCATGCATGGCATGCTAGTGGAGAACAGTCGAATTCGAGGCTGCCAAACAAGGGCTTTCCTTTCAAATACAAGGAAGAGCATTACGAGCTCTATAACACTCTGGAGAACCTGGACACAAGGCATGCAAGTCGTGGTAGGTGCAGTACATGCAAGTGCAGGAGGTAAAGTCGTGGCAGGTGGAGCACAAGAAAGCGTAGGAGGCCAGCCCACCTCAAAAAGAGGCCAAATAAGGCTCTCAAATAGCTAATTGGCCAAAACAAAAATATTCTTAAGAAACTTAGTTTAAACGACCTAAGAAACCGTGCAAACTATTAGATTTTTCGGTGAACCGATTTCTATAGTCCCAAGTTTATTGATCAAAATTCATTCAATGGCAGTCAATACCATTTCTCATAGAAAGATAATCCTGACCTTAAATGTTGAACTTCTTCATCCTTAGCATAACAAAACACACAGAGGGGATTGAAATTGGAATTCTATTTGGGAGATAGAAATGAGATTATTTGTAGAGTCCAGGTCTTTATTTCATTGTTATCATGCATGGAAGTAATCTTCGAATGGTTTTTCCCAAGCAAACCACCTTCATCAAGATAATCCATGACAAAAGATATAAAGGTGTACCTCTCAATAGTCAATATGGTGGATTTATGTTAGTGCAAAGAATTTGGGTGAGGCCCCCTCAAAAGTGCAAAGAGAACTCCAAGGACCACGTAAAGGTGCAAAGAGAAAAAAATGTATCTTTCTCCTTTAAAACTTATGATTAATGCATCAAAAACATGTCGTGATTCATCGACCTTCAAGACAAATACTCTCCCCCTTGAAACAATAAATTACATTTACCCTATAAGGTCAAAAAAATAAAATACACTATTCCATAAAGCTATTTTTTAGCTTTCGAATATTTTTAAATGCTTCCCATCAAAGCCAGGAATTTCACTGGCGCAGAATTGTGGAAAAGCAAAATAATTTGAGTCTCAAATTCATTCTAATTTAACTGCATGTCTAAAGTGCCATTGATCAACATAGCTTTGTGATTTGAAAACAAAGTATTAAGATGTTGAGCAACGAGGATATTTTAAAGGCCATCTTAAATTTTATATAACGAGATCCCCATAAAATAATAATAACTATTTTTTGGTGAATTCAATAGCTATTTGTCACCTACATAGCGTACTCTATAACGAGGAAGACGTAATATACACAAGCACACGTCTTTCGAAAGACAATGAATCCTACAGAACATAACACAGTGAACAATCATAATAAATTGCCACTCTTGTGAAAACCCTGAAAGAGTTATAAACAAGAACACATAATCGGCACAACTGCAATAACCTAAATACAAAGTTATGATCCCCTAAAAAGTTTTCTACCGTGACATGAATCAAGGTAATGTATTCATGTCAATCACAAACCTGTAAAAAATGCAGGGTGTTCTTTTTGAAAAAGTTGTCTTGCCTTGTAGAGTGTCAAGCCTTCTTAGCATAACACTGATAAACTGAATAAAATACAAAAGCTGAATCCAGAATAGCAGTGTTCAATGTAAAGACCTTAAAACATAGTCCAATCCCATCAACTGTGTAGATACCAAACAAAATACACATGAACAGGAAAAGATAAATATATATCAAATGTTTATGATACTTACAAGTATAGCATAATATCACAGTACTATCAAATAGTGGAAATAAATAAACACCTGGTAGAATATACATGCGACTGTCTCACTAGCCGGAAAGTAGGAGACATTCACTAACCCGAGCCTCCTGAAATAATTATGACCAAAAACAGATGAAATCCTTGTAAATTCTAAAAAATAGATGAACCATGCAAGAACATAGGCCAACTGTCAGAATTCAAGCTTGAATTTTCCTTCCTTGTTTCCCAAATTGAGACCTGCATACGAAAGAATTAGGTACACCATGTAAATGGCTGATGGACACTACACAAGTACACCAACTTCCTTGGGGAAAAGATAATCATAAATTAAACACGATCATTGACCTATCCAAGCATCCTTTGAATACTGTCAAGGAGAAGTCTGGGTATGAACTTGTCTTGTTCATACCAAAAGTCCATATAAACTATTGTCAACTTTCTCTAAAAGAAAAAGATACATTTTTCTATTTTGTGAATACAAATGTTCTTGATCTGAATGAACCACCATCCTCGTTAGCCAAATCCTTGAAATGCTAGTTCATTAGTGTGGATAAACACGTGGCTTGATAAAATTATCCATTCTTCTGCATCTGAAACTTCTCTATGATTCCCTCAGCAAGAGCTAGACAAGCATTATCCCAATGAAACTGCAATCAAACCAACAAGGTAATGTATCCACCATATGCATCTCCACATGTTGTACGATTCCATTAGTAAGAGAGCTATGCTAACATTATCCCAACGAGACTGTCAAAATGATGACTATGGCCTAATGGTACCTGACCACTACATATGATTAGTGGGACTCCACTACAAGAACCAAATCATGATCATGCTAAATAAGTGACATGCATAGACTCAACAATCTTCACCCTAACAACAAAAATAGTTTTCTATCCCATACCTCCATCAAATATCCCACCTTGTTGATTGGCTTTTCTTTTCTCTCTCCAGTTTTCAGCCCATACCTTGGCCTCAGCAACAACACGCTCCCGTTCACGGTCATGGATTGATGCAAAGTTCTTTTAGCGTTCTCTAGCCCTTCCAGTATAGCTAGGAATCTCCTTTGACCCTTCTTATTTCTCCCACCCATCCAAATCTCTTCTTCTGGATCCTCCTTCCCAACCCTTGGAAATTTCAGTACCATTGGCTGAATGTTGTTGACCAATATCTTTCTGGTTGAAATAAGAAGAATTATGAGATGGTGACCGGACAGAACCTTGGCTAGGGATCTATTCCTTCTGCACCAATTCATCTTGGAAATCTATTACACCACTCAACCTCTTATTTTTCTTCTCCATGGGTGTTCCTGGAGCAAATCTATTGCTAAGATTATGCTGCAGTCTAGGTTCATATGTTTGAGAAGCCAGGTAAGTGAGAGCAGTCACAACATCACCAATAAGAGGGCGAGTAGCAGCTTGTTCCTAGAGACACATTGCAGCAAGAACGAGAGCTTGATACAAACCACACATCGGATATCGACCTTGTAACAAAGGATCAACCATTTGAGGAAATTTTCTGCGATCCCTAAACAAAGGACGTGCCTGCACTTGGTCACTATTCAAAGGCAGTCACAATAAAACATATCAGAAGCATCAGTATGACTTTTTATCTTCCCAAATTTGCAAATATATAATTGAAATTTTGATCCAGGTTGTTACTTTGAATTTCAAATACAAGGAAGAGCATCACGAGCTCTGTAACACTCTACTAGACTTGGACACAAGGCATGTAAGTCGTGGCAGGTGCAGTACATGCAAGCGTAGGAGGTAAAGTCATGGTAGGAGGAGCACAAGCAAGCGCAGCAGATCAGCCCGCCTCGAAAAGAGGCCAAATAAGGATCTCAAATAGTTGATTGGCCAAAACAAAAATATTCTTAAGAAACTTAGGTTAAACGGCCTAAGAAACCGTGCAAACTATTAGATTTTTTAGTGAACCGATTTCTATAGTCCCTGATGCTTGGTAGGCCGACAGGGACTAATAAGTTTGGCATAGAGAATATTGGGCACATAAGTAGTGTAGAGAATAATTGGCATAGAACAACATAACAATGAATTGGTGTGATAATATCATGATTTTTAATGTAGAGAATATGTTAGCATTAATCCTGGATTACCCAATGAGTAGTAACGGTGTTCACTTTGTGTGAATGCTTTAAAAGAAGATTTGGTGCTAGTTGTGTTGGTGAGTATTTTAAGAAACTCTTTAAACACTAATCCATTTAGAAAACATTTAGCTTATATAATTAACTATCCAATTTTAAAAACTATAAAAAGTGAGATGACATTTGTGAGTGTTTTGTTACTTGTTATTATATATATATATATATATAATATATGTATTTTTTACAAGAATGGATAAATGTATTAAACAAAAAAATATGAATGGGGAACCATGGCTAAGCTAGTCCGGTTCAATACAAAGCTCAAATTCGTCATCAGATTTTAGATTACAATTATGCTTAATCAAGCTGCGAAGATGGGATTCTAGATGCTGCGTTTAGTGGTGGATAAATCACATTTTCAATTCTCCATGAGCCGCATCCAGATCAGTGCAGGCTGGCGACTAGTGCCAATTGCTGATCAACGAGGTCAGAGTAGCATATAATATTGCAGATCCTGCTCTCGGTCTGCTCACGATCAGTCATGCTTAGCATGTTAAAGGATGTAATGATAACCTATTTCCCATTCGAGAGTTTGAATTTCCCATATTCGAGACTTCTACCGGCTTTTGCCTCTCTGTCAACTTCATAGTTCAAATCTCTCATTATGTGGAATGCTTTGAATTGGATAAAAGAGGTTGCGATTTTCCGGATGCGGTGGATGATCCATTTTATTGCCAGATCATTGAAGTCTGTATGCATGTTGAAGGATTTGATGATTAAAATGGAGTCTCCAAATACATGTGAATTCTCTATTTTCCGATTTTTGGCAATCTGATTGCGTTTTAGGAGAGCCAAGGCTTCTGCTAGATTGTTGGAACAAGTTCCCAATCCCCACCTATATCTGATTTCCATCGTTCCTCCTATAGAGAATAAGACCCCTCTCGCTCCATCCAGTCCGAGATTTCTTTTGGATGTGCCATCGAAGTGTAAGCTGTCTATATTCTGCCTGTTTCTCAGTCTTGAAATTCGGAGTTGGTGAATCTGATTTGCTAATGTGGCAGATTCCGAGGTCGTAATATTACATCCTTTCTGGGGCTGGGAAGGAGGGTTCCAAACCAATGAAGCTCATTTGCATTGAGATTTGTGTCTATCTTGAGGTTAGAGGATTGCGCGCATTTGATGAGAAGGCCTTTGGCCTGACCAACAACTTGCAAGGGAGATGTATAGGTGTCTTGGAATATGGATTTATTCCTTGCCAGCCAAATCTTCCAGCATGTGAATTTACGAATCGTCAGCCATATAAGAGACCAGAGTTTTTTTTTTTGACAAAGGGGAAGGGTAGGTGGACTTCCAGTCTTTAAGAAGGGAGGTGATGGAGTTGAAGACTGGCATGGTCACATCAAGAATTTGGGGCATGTGATTCTAGACAGCTTTTGCGAATTGGCACTCCAAAAATAAGTGGTCTATTGATTCATAATTCTTCCGGCATAATATGCATCTGTGTGGCCCAATGATGCCTCTTTTGATTAGATTGTCTCCAGTAAGCACTTTTCTGTGGACGAGTGTCAAGGTGAAGAAATTTACTTTGGGAAGTCCAAATGGATTCCAGACCATTTTCCATAAGCTTTTCATTGAGATATCATGATTTTGAAGGGCATTGAAGCTAAGAGTAGTTGTGTACTTCCCTTTTGGGCCCCAACCATGGTTGTCTTTGTCTTGTAGGTGGGAAGGAGCACAACCGGCCAGATTTTCCATGAGAAGGGTTCTGGAGGGTTCGAGGTTAGATGGGATTTCAAGAATTTTCCAGTCTTGCCATGCACCGTTGGAGTCCTAAGAATTAAGATCTTTCAGCTTTCCAATTTTGTTATGAGATAGCCATTGGGCTACGTCATGGAGTTCGTTCTTTTCCTGGAGAGGGGGGTGCCCCATGATTTTTTCAGAGAAAATGTTTATATTTATTCCATTCCCAGGAGTCTAGTAAAGATTTCGAGTGAAGAGATCCCATGCGGCCCTACATAATGACCATATCAAGGATCCTTTAGAGATGGGCTTGTTGTCGAGGCATCTTAGCTTTGTGCATGTTAAGTATTTTCTTCTTAGAAAATGGATGACCCGATGCTATCTATTGGAGAGTATTTGCCAAAGAATTTTGCCTCCCATTGCTATATTTGCTTGGTGAGGGTCACGAATATGGAGGCTGCCTGAGATTTTTGGTTGTTTTATGATATTCTAGTTCACCAAATGCAACTTGTTCTCATTGTTTTTTCGCCCTTTCCATAGGAGATCTCTTATAAGTTTACTTATTTGATTTGAAATCCCTTTGGGTTCCAAAAGAAGGGATGACTAGTAAATTGGGAGAGCTGAGAGGACTGCTTTTATCAAGATCAATTTCTTGGCTTTGTTGAGCCAGTATCCTCCCCAATTCCTAATTTTGGATTTGATTTTGCTTATAGTTTCATCCCAAAATCCTGATTTTATGTGGCCTTGTGCTATGGGGAGGCCCAAGTATTTGAAGTTGTCCCAATGCTCATGAACTTTCATTTTGAGAATGTGACCAATGTTAATTGTGGAAGTTTTATTTAAATTCCAGCTGTAGACAACACTCTTGCGGAAGTTGATAATGCCTCCCGAGGCATTGCAGTACTAGGTTATATTCTGCTTGAAATTTCGAGAAATGATTGAGGAGCCACCTCCCAGTAAAAGAGAGTAATCGACGAAGAGAGAATGGTTCAGGGGCATGGAATTGGGGGTTATATTGAAGCCAAGGAGAGAGCCAATTTGTAAATCAGAGTTTAACTTTCGATTTAGAGAGTCTGCTAGACGTATATACAAAAAGGAAGATAGGGGGCAACCTTGTCGGATTCCACGCGTTGCTTGGAAGAATTTTGTTGGTCGTCCATTTACCAAAGGGGCAATCCAGGCCCGCTTATGCAGGCTAAGATCCACTTTATGAAGGTTTTGCCAGACTCAAAACATTCCATAATTTTAAAGAGGAAGGAGTGTTTAATGCGGTCGAAGGCATTAGCCATGTCAATTTTGATTAACATACCTTTTTCCTTGCGTTTCTTGTTGGAGTGGATGGCTTCTTGAACGAGAATAATGTTGTCAAGGATTTGTCTCCCTTTTAAGAATCCATCTTGATTGTCTGAAATGATGTTTGTGAGAAGAGGCTTCATTCTATTTGCCAACATTTTGGATATAATATTATAGGAAGAATTGCACAGCGAGATTGGTCGGAATCGACCGAAGGAGATGCGATTTGTTTCTTTTGGTATGAGTGCAAGGAATGTGGAGTTGGTGCAGCCTCCGATCTTTGCCTTGGAGTGAAAATTTCTAACCATTCTCATGTAATATTTCCTTATGTACTGCCAATGAGCTTGGTAGAAATGGATTGAATATCCGTCTGGTCCTGGAGCTTTGTCAGGATCAAAAGACCAGATCATGTTGATAAATTCTTGCTCAGTGAACGGTTTGAGGAGCTTGATATTGTTATCCACCGTGATGTTTTTTGGTATGTGGTTAAGGAGGATTTGCTCATCTTCCTCTCCTGCGTTTTCTTCCTCCATGAAGAGGTTGGAGAAATGACCATACGTTGCCTCTTGGATTTTTCCATGCCCTTTGGCAATTGGTCCATTTTCCATTTTGATTTCTTAGATATGGTTGATCGAATTCCTGATTTTGGTTTGTTTGTGGAAAAAGGAAGTATTCCTGTCACCGGCCTTGAGCCATGTGCTGCGTGATTTTAATCTCCAAAAATCTTCTCTTTTCAAAAGGCACGATGGACCTTGATCTGTTGATTGAATTCTTCTTGAAGTAATTAGTTGTCTATTGGGCCTTCATCTAGTGAAGTTTGAAGGGACTCCAGCTTTTCAACAGCCTTATTCCTGGAGTTTGAAGGTGGGGGGCAGTTATCTTTAGCCCAATTTTTTAGCGTTTTCTTGGTATTGATAAGTTTTTTCTCCTAAACAAATCCCGAGGAACTTGAGATAGGAGTTCTCCAAGATTTATCTAAGGTATCCCAAAATCCTTCATGGTTTATCCATTGAAAGGCCATTTGAGGGCCAACTACTTTGCCATATTTTGTATTACAAACATTCGACTATCAATGCATGATACAATATATTCCATATTTTCTCTTGTGTTTCCACTTGTGCTCGTGATGATTTATCTCTTCCACAAATTGATAAATTATGCTATTGAAATTTATATAATTACATTTTAAGCAATATTTATTCTCTTACATTTATTGCATTGATCAAGTAACATCTCACCATTGTGTTATGAAAACATTATCTTAATGAAAAAAACTAATAATATATTTCAACAGTTCAATGAACTTAGTACATGCATGATAATTTGATATCTAATTTAAAATTGTGTTTTTTGTCAACTCCAAGGGTTCATACCCATTGATCAAGATTATGGTTGCAAGGAAAAAACAAAGGTTAACAAAATAAGTCAAAATATGTTTGAATAACCTCTGTCATGTAAAACATGCTACGCATATCATCAATGTAAGCCTATGACATTTTCACAAACTAAGAGGAAGTCTAATAGATGCTACACATTTCATCAATGCTACTGTATTTCATCAAAGGATATGTGCATGAGCATCTATGAAGTTCGGTTGAAGTGTGCCTACTCTAGCATGCTAAAAATGATGGCAAAGTATCAAGTACAATGGTAATGAATGCATAACTAAAGTGTAATAAAATTCATTGGGCCTTCATGTACATATGGTCAAATATATGTAACAAATATACCCTAATTCGTAAGACCCTAGTTTGTTCCAATATGCTAACCAATATTTGGTCATGAATTCACTGTCATAAAATTGTTGAAGATATAAACCCTATCCTTACTAAACCCTAGTATGTAAGACCCTGGTTTGTGCTTTACCTCTTTATATCTCCATTTTCCACTTGTCATAATGCAAAAGTAATCATACAAAATCCCTATAAAATGAAATACCTAAATAGTTTAATGATCTTCCTTGATAATGTTGTTTTGATGAAGGAAAATAAGATGCTCATGGTCCTATGTTTGTAAAAAGGATGGATTATCCTCATATGAAAATGTATTTAAAATTGAATGTACTTGATTGATACAAACGATGATGTAATAGTTTTTCATTGTGATTTGGAAAGTATTCCCCCATAACTTGATGGAAAAGGTTCATGGTAACTTTGATCTAACAAATCTAGCAAGGATCAGAGGGATATCATTGATGAAACATCGCCTCCATTTTTTATTTGGAACTTTGAATTCTTAAAAATGACATTAATTACTCAAAACCCAAATATAGTGGAACACTGAGGAGTTGTTAAATGGCGTGGCACACTAAGGACATAGAAATATACCAAGGGTGTAGTGTGGTAGGATTTATTGCCACTCTTTGGATGTCTAGTTCAAGAATCAAAATCAATTTTTTTCAAAGTTGACCCCTATGTGCAAAACTGCACACTCCCTTACTGAGCAAAACCCTAGTTTCCAAAATTGACCTAAACATTGATACCTGGGCCATGGTACTGGAGGAGAGGGGCACCCATAGCATTATCCTGATGTCCTGAATGCAACAGAGTTGACATTTTGTCGATTCGAGCCACGGTCGTCATTCTATGGCTCGTTCCAACTCGCATCCCAAATTCCTTCAGGGACATCAGTTGGATACCTACCAGGGGCCTAGAATTCCTACCATGCAACACAACTGGGTTCCGGGAATTCCTGGAGGTGTGTCTAGGAAGGTTCCAACTGGGAATGCTAGCCATAAGTCCCCGGTCGATGATTTTGCAAAGTTGACCCCCATGTACAAAACTTGCACACTCCCTTACTGAGCAAAACCTTAGTTTCCAAAATGGACCTAAAAGATGACACCTATGACATGGCGCCGGAGGAGAGGGGCACCCCTAACACTACCCCGATGTCCTGAATCCAATGGAGTCGACGATTTTTCGATCCAAGCCATGGTCGTCGTTCTATGGCTCATTCCATCTCACATCCCAAATGCCCGATAAGGAATTACCTAGGCCAAAATGTATCCTACATAAGAAAAAATGTAAATATTCTAGGAATCTTTCGTATTTTGGGCATAAATTTTTGCTCATAACTCGGAATTGAGCAGACTTTGGACCATTGGAAATCTCTTGAAATTATCTACAACATTTATGTTTTGTGATTTCTCTGATTCTACCGTTTGTCAGATACGTGCATTTTAGTAAAAAAAAATCTTTCAAAAGATGATTTTTTTACTAAAATTCCTGTATCTGACAAACAGTAAGGAATCAAAGAAAACTCAAAACACCAACGTTATAGAGAATTTGAAGATATTTCCAACTATCTAAAGTAAGCCCAATTCTGAGTTACAAGCGAAAAGTTATGCCCAAAGTATGAAAGATTCCTGGAATATTTAAAAGCATCTTTTGAAAGATGTCGTTTTTACTGAATTGCTCGTATCTGACAAACGGTAAGGAATCCGAGAAAACTAAAAAAAAAAACTGTATATAATTTCAAGAGATTTCCAATGGTCTAAAGTCCGTTCAATTCAGAGTTATGCCCGAAACGTTATGCCCCAAATACAAAATATTCCTGGAATATTTATGTTTTTTTCTTAGATAGGATACATTTTAGTGTTGGGTAGAATCCTTTAGGGACACCTGTTGGATACCTATCGGGGGCATAAAATTCCTACCGTGCAAGAAAATTGGGTTCCGTGAAGTCCTGCAGGTGTGTCAAGGAAGTTTCCAGCTGGGAACGCTAGCCATAAGTCCCCGATCGATGCTTTTGCAAAGTTGACCCCCATGTGCAAAACTTGCACACTCCTTTACTGAGCAAAACCCTAGTTTCCAAAATGGACCTAAAAGATTACATCTGGGCCATGGGACCTAAGGATAGGGGCACCCCTATCACTATCCCGATGTCTTGAATCCAACGGAGTAGATGTTTGTTGATCCAAGCCATGGTCATCATTCTATGGTACTTTCCAACTCACATCCCAAAGGCCTTTCGGGACACCAGTTGGATACCTACCGGGGGCATAGAATTCCTACCATGCAACAAAGACGGGTTCCAGGAAGTCTTGCACATGTTTCTAGCAAGGTTCTAGCTGGGAACACTAGCCATAAGTCCTCGGTCGATGATTTTTCAAAGTTGACCTGCATGTGCAAAAATTGCACACTCCCTTACTGAGCAAAACCCTAGTTTCCAAAATGGACCTAAAAGATGACACCTAGGCCATGGGACTGGAGGAGAGGGGAACCCCTAGCACTATCCCAATGTCCTGAATCCAACAGAGTCGACAATTTTTCGATCCAATCCACAGTCGTCATTCTATGGCTCGTTCTAGCTCGCATCCCAAAGGCCTTCAGGGACACCAATTGGATACCTACCAGGGGCATAGAATTCCTACCGTGAAACAAAACCGGGTTCTGAGAAGTCCTGGAAGTGTGTCTAGGAAGGTTATAGCTGGGAACGCTATCCATAAGGCCCTGGTCGATGATTTTGCAAATTTGACCCCCATGTGCAAAACTTGCACACTCCCTTACTGAGCAAAACCCTAATTTCCAAAATGGACCTAAAAGATGAAACCTGGGCCATGGGACCGAAGGAGAGGGGAACCCCTAGCACTATCCCGATGTCTTGAATCCAATGGAGTCAAGGGTTTTTTCGATCTGAGCCATGGTTGTCATTCTATGGTTCGTTCCAGTTTGCATCCCAAAGGCCTTCAGGGACACTTGTTGGATACCTACCGGGGGCATAGAATTCCTTCGTGCAACAAAATCGGGTTCCGGGAAGTCTTGCAGGTGTGTTTAGGAATTTTCCAGCTGAGAATGCTATCCATAAGTCCCCGATCGATGATTTTTCGAAGTTGACCCCCATGTGCAAAAATTGCACACTCCCTCCTTACTAAGCAAAACCCTAGTTTCCAAAATGGACCTAAAAGATGACACCTGGGCCATGGTACCGGAGGAGAGGGGCACCCCTAGCACTATCTCGATGTCTTGAATCCAACAGATTCGATGGGTTGTCGATCCGAGCCACGGTCGTCATTCTATGGATCGTTCCAGCTCGCATCCCAAAGGCCTTCAGGGACACCAGTTGGATACCTACCGGGGGCATAGAATTCCAACCGTGAAACAAAACCATGTTTCGGGAAGT
Source organism: Larix kaempferi (assembly GCA_027924585.1). Taxonomy (NCBI): domain Eukaryota; kingdom Viridiplantae; phylum Streptophyta; class Pinopsida; order Pinales; family Pinaceae; genus Larix; species Larix kaempferi. Next base: position 1,499,218 of record BSBM01000687.1, on the reverse strand, counting down.
CCTGTAGGTGGGTCTAGGAAGGTTCCAGGTGTTTCTAGGAAGGTTCTAGCTGGGAACTCTATCCATAAGTCCTTGGTTGATGATTTTTCAAAGTTGACCCCCATGTGCAAAAATTGCACACTCCCTTACTGAGCAAAACCCTAGTTTCCAAAATGGACCTAAAAGATGACACCTGGGCCATGGGACCAGAGGAGAGGGGTACCCCTAGTACTATGCCGATGTACTGAATCCAACGGAGTCAACGGTTTGTTGATATGAGCCATGGTCGTCATTCTATGGCTCGTTCCACCTCGCATCCCAAAGGACTTTAGGGACACTAGTTGGATACCTACCGGGGACATATAATTCCAACCGTGCAAAACAAATGGGTTTCGGGAAGTCCTGCAGGTATGTATAGGAAGGTTCCAACTGGGAACGTTAGCCATAAGTCCCCGGTCGATGATTTTGCAAAGTTGACCCCCATGTGAAAAAATTGCACACCCCTTACTGAGCAAAACCCTAGTTTCCAAAATGGACCTAAAAGATGACACCTGGGCCATGGAACCAGAGGAGAGGGGCACCCCTAGCACTACCCTGATATCCCAAATCCAACAGATTTGATGTTTTGTTGATCCGAGAAAAGAATACCATTCTATGGCTCGTTTAAACTCACACCCCAAAGGCTTTCAGGGACACCTACAGAGGGCTATACAGGAGAAAATCCAACAAAATAATAATGAGCATGGGGATAGTGATAATGATCATGGAGATGTTGATGGTGATAGTGAGCATGAAAATGGGCATGAGGATGTGGATATTATGGTTTACTTAGATGGGAGAAAAAAACAAAGAAAACCAATCCATGACGAAACTTGTGCAATTTATCAAGTTGTACCAAGTCTACGTAATTGATCAATCTATTAAGCTATCAATGTCTGGCTAGGATTTATAGGCATGTTTAAACTCCAGAGAAAATGTGTTCGACCTCTATGATTGAATGGGGAGGATGGCCCTACTGCAATAGATGTATTGCAACTAATTACATGTCCTTTCAATGCATAATTTTCATTTCCTGCCTCCAATTTCATTTAGGTCAAGTGTATCAACGAGAGATGGAAAATTCATCCTTGGACATAATAACCAAACCAAGCAACAAAACTGAATTTTTAAATTTTTGGAAAGTGTGTTTGGGAGAGACCAACATGAGCGCATTGTTTGTAAACTCTCATTCTTCTTTGCCTCTTAATGAGAAAACCCTAGTTGGATATGGGTTCCAATAAGATGTGTTTTACTCCACATATGGGTACTCAGGGGAGGGAACCAACAACCTTAGGCCCTAAAGATAAATTCTTAGGCTCAGCCTTCATGAATGTGTCATTCGACCTCCACATAGGACAATGAATGCATTGTGGGGCCTTAGCCATCATCAAGTGATGAAACACGTGATTTATGATCATATTAAATTTTCTAAAGCTTAAGGGAATTGGCAAAGTCCTTTAACTAGAAAATGAGAACTTTGTAGGGGGTAATAAACATCTAACTAGGATACAAGTTCCATTAGTAGGTTTTGTGCACTATAAATAAGTGTTGATGAATAAACATGGTTAGGGGGACAATGGATTTAATTCCAAACTTAACATTCTTGAGCTCAAACACCATGATAGAATCCCTCTCATAGGAGGATTTGGAATTCAAGTTGAATATGGACACCGTGATCAAGTCTTGGGTGTCTTGTATAAGTCTCAAGTCCTTAAGTCTACTTGGGGGAGGGTGACAACATGGGTAGGAAGATCACGATGGTGATGTTCATGGTGGCATGGTGATGGTGATAATGACCATGGGGATAGTGATAATGAGCATGGAGAACAAAAACCAATGGGGAGTGATACACGGTCCCAGCTATCAACCCAATCCATGGATTCACATTCGTCCCATTCACCACTACTGCATGGAGAAGAAAAACATGCGATTTTCCTTGTCTAGATTTCAAGTATAGCATTGTCCGACATTCTAACTGAATGAAATGCATGAGTTCCTTGGATGGTCTTGCACTCATTTAACTGTGATCGATCTACATCCACCACCTCCCAAAAATATCTATGTACATGTGCTTTCCTGGTTGAGTGATCTTCATGCCTTCTTGCTCCCTCCCCCATGACTGAAGCACACCATTCAACGATGGTTTTTGCATCTCGGATGAGTGACACATTTGTGAAATTCATTTATTTCCTAAGTAATGCAGTCTTGATGCATGCACTTACTCCATCATGTTCACCTTTTCCATATCTGGTCTCAAAATAGTTCGAAATATGTGGCACCTTGTGCCTTTTGTGGAGCATACACAACCATTGGAAGACACAGACATTTTTGAATTGCCCTGCACAACCGTCAGACCAAATCCAATGTTGTTCCATCTGTATATTGTTATCCTTCAAGTGATTTTAGAACATTTTAAAGTTGTGGTGTACAAAAGCCAAGTCATGACACCTGTCATAACTTATGTAGAAGTGATACTCCTTCAATATAACTCTGTTGTCTTCAGTACTATCTGCCCCATGTCTATAGGTGATATGGACCATTATGATGACCTGGTCTGAGTGATAGTATTGACTCTGAATCTCATTTTGTGGTTGAAGAGTGTAGTTTTCCGCAAAATCGACCACTAACAGGATAGTCCCAATAGGAAATGTACCCCTGCACGTTCTAAACTGTTCATCTTGCCAACGAGCCACATGTACATGCTTTACATACTGTTGTGTCTTTTCAAATAATTCCTCTATGCAGTTGCAAACCCGTACATGGTAGATCAACAATAGAGACATATATCAAAAGATTGTTACATATGAAATTGCAATCTGAAAAAAAAAATAGTATTCAATAACTGATTACCAACCCGAGAAGTGACCAATTGTATTTTTCTTTCTGTCTTTCCCTCCATCAATATCATACGTGACATATTTGAATGACTTCAAGTTTTCCTCCTACCTCCGAAGTTCATGCTCATCGGTCACATGTATGCATTTTTCCAATAATGCCAATCCACCACACCCTGGGCATGTCCCATCTATGCAAGTGTTTTGATAAAATGTGCAATCATTTGGCCTGCTACCCAACAAGTAATTTGCTACCATATTCTGAGTTTTACTTGATGTGGGAATTGAAACATCCCCCGATGAGCACCTACGTCTTACTTCTTTGCTAGTTCCATGGTGTGCTTGTTCATCAAATGTTGTTGAAATTGAGGGCCCCTCTAGTGAATTTTTCCATTTTTCTTGAGGTGGATGGGTAGGAACGACCGTGGCATCATCTACGGTTGGAATTGGATGAGTTTCCATGGAATGCCTTCGATTCCACATGTCCAATATTTTCTTTTCTCTAACTTCTTCCATGGTTTCTTGAGGCTTCTATTTCCTTGCCGATTTCCTTTTTCGATTGTGTGAATTCCCCATTGCCACAATGATTAATACTAAGAAAATAGATTCTAGAGGTGTGCTCAACTATTCAAATATCCAAATTCTTTCTCAATTGTGAATATAGGTTCTTTAAGCTTGCTCAATTGTCAATATATATACTTCCTCAATTGTGAATATAGATTCCTCAATCTTGCTCAAATGTGAAAGTAACTTCTACCTCACTTGTGAATATAGAAAATTCTTCATTTGTGAATATAGATTCTTCAAGCTTACTCAATAGTGAATGTAGATTCTTCTTCAATTGTGTTCATATAGATTCCTCAAGCTTGCTTGAAATTGTGAATGTAGAATCCTGTTGAAGCTTGAAATTGTGAATGTAGAATCCTCTTGGAGCTTGCTAACTGTGAATGTAGAATCCTCAATTCCCAATGCTAACTGTAGAATCCTCTTCAAGCTTGTTAATTGTGAACATAGAGTTTGAAGTTTTTTTGCAGCGCTGTAGGGGAGACAAAACGAAAAATTTCGGGTATGAAATAGGCATAGTATTCTGCTGAATTTTTGCAAACACAAAACACGCTAGCGTTATGGACACACAAAATGTGAGTGTGTTTCTTGAATGTTAAAAAAATCCTAGGCATTTAATATGTTTGGTGCACGGCCAAAATAACGCCTAGTTGCAAAAAACGCGCTAGCGTTATGGTAATCATCAAAACCTTATTCAATAGGTTATTTAATAGTTTAAATGGGTTAGGAGGTTAAATAGGGATTTGGTGTTAGGGGCTAAGGGGTCAAGGGGCTTAGGGGTTATAAATGGGGGGTGGTTAGTGGTAAGGGAAGGGGGATTAGGAGAGAGAGAGGGGGGGGGAGTAGGAGAGAGAGAGAGAGGGGGGGTTAGTTAAGGGTAAGGGGCTAGGAGGGGGGTTAACGAGGGGGGGAGAGAGAGAGAGAGTGAGAGAGGGGGTTAGTAATGGTTAGGGGGGGGAGAAGGGAGAGAGAGAGAGAGGAGAGGGTGTTAGTTGTAGGGAGTGAGAAGAGAGATGGGAGGTGTGGTTAGAGATAGGTGGAGGTGTAGGGAAGAGAGATAGAGACTGAGAGAGCCCGGGTTAGTAAGGGCCAGGGAGAGGAGGGGATAGAGAAAGAGAGGAGGTGGTTTTGGGCTAAGGGGAGTAGCAGAGAGATAGAAAGAGTAGGATGGTTAGGGATGGGGGAGAGGTTAGGGAGAGGGAGATGGGGTTTAGAGAGAGAGAGAGAGGTGTAGAAGCAGGGAAGAGAGAGTGAGATAGGGGGTTAGTAATGGTTAGGGGGAGAGAGAGAGAGAGAGAGGAGAGGGTTTTAGTTGTAGGGAGTGAGAAAGAGATATGGGAGGTGTGGTTAGAGGTAGGTAGAAGTGTAGGGAAGAGAAAGAGACTGAGAGAGCCCGAGTTAGTAAGGGCTAGGGAGAGGAGGGGGTTTTGTGCTAGGGGGAGTAGCAGAGAGATAGAAAGAGTAGGATGGGTAGGGATGGGGGAGAGGTTAGGGAGAGGGAGAGGGGGGTTAGAGAGAGATAGAGAGAGAGAAAGAGAGAGAGGTGTAGAAGCATGGAAGAGAAAGTGAGAGAGGGGAGGTTAGTTAGGGGTAAGGGTCTAGGAAGGGGGTTAACGAGGGGGAGAGAGCGACTGAGAGAGACTGAGAGAGGGGGTTAGTAATGGTTGGGGGGGAGAGAGAGAGAGAGAGGGAGAGAGAGAGGAGAGGGTGTTAGTTGTAGGGAGTGAAAAAGAGAGATGGGAGGTGTGGTTAGAGGTAGGAGGAGGTGTAGGGAAGAGAGAGAGACTGAGATATCCCAGGTTAGTAAGGCATAAGGAGAGGAGGGGGTTTTGGGCTGGGGGGAGTATTAGAGAGATAGAAAGAGCAGGATGGTTAGGGATGGGGGAGAGGTTAGGGAGAGGGAGAGGGTGTTTAGAGAGAGAGAGAGAGGTGTATAAGCAGGGAAGAGAGAGTGATACAGGGGGGTTAGTTAAGGGTAAGGGGCTAGGAGGGTGGTTAGCGAGGGGGAGAGAGAGAGAGAGACTGAGAGAGGGGGTTAGTAATGGTTAGAGAGAGAGAGAGAGAGAGAGAGAGAGAGAGAGAGAGAGAGAGGGTGTTAGTAGTAGGGAGTGAGAAAGAGAGATGGGAGGTGTGGTTAGAGATAGGTGGATGTGTAGGGAAGAGAGAGAGACTGAGAGAGCCCGGGTTAGTAAGGGTTAGGGAGAGGAGGGGAGAGAGATAAAGAGGAGGGGGTTTCAGGCTAGGGTGAGTAGTAGAGAGATAGAAAGAGTAGGATGGTTAGGGATGGGGGAGAGGTTAGGGAGAGGGAGAGGGGGTTTAGAGAGAGAGAGAGAGAGGTGTAGAAGCAAGGAAGAGAGAAGGAGGGAGGGGGGTTATTTAGGGTAAGGGTATAGGAGGGGGGCTAGTGAGGGGGATAGGGAGAGAGAGAATAAGAGAGGGGGTTAGTAATGGTTAGGGGGAGGAGAGGAGGGAGAGAGAGAGAGAGAGAGAGAGAGAGAGGATAGGGTGTTAGTTGTAGGGAGTGAGAAAGAGATATGGGAGGTGTGGTTAGAGGTAGGTGTAGGTGTAGGGAAGAGAGAGAGACTAAGAGAGGGGGGTAGTAAGGGCCAGGGAGAGGAGGGGAGAGAGATAGAGAGGAGGGGGTTTAGGGCTAGAGGGAGTAGGAGAGATATAGAAAGAGTAGAATGGTTAAGGATGGGGGAGAGGTTAGGGAGAGGGAGATGGGGTTTAGAGAGAGAGAGAGAGAGGTGTAGAAGTAGGGAAGAGAGAGTGAGAGAGGGGGTTTGTAAGAGTTACGAGGAGGAGGGGATAGAGACAGGGGGGTTAGGGGTTTGGGGAGTAGGAGAGACAATAAGAGAGGGGAGGTGGTTCGGTGTGGGTGGGGTGGGGTGGGTTAAGGGGTTATAGCGAGAGGGAGGAGGGTGTCAGGGGGTTAGAAGAGAGAGAGAGGGGTGGGGGATAGGGGTTGGTGGAGGAGTACAAAAGAGATAGAGAGAGAGAGTGTAAAATCCCAAAAATTCACAAAAATTTAAAATTTTTCTAAGTAGCATTAAGTGCTACAATTTCTATGCGGAAGTTAATAAATGATAATTTGTTTAACTAGACGACACACCGGTGATAATGCTTCTCCATTAAATATGAACATGTTACATCAATTACTTGTGTATGTTTGTCTTACAGAGTACGTGTATGTGTTTATGCTTATTTAAAATATTGTTGGATGTCTTTACATCATTCTTGCATCCTAGATCAAATATGGTTACTTCTTTAGATGTCTAGACTTTATGGATTTATCATGATGTTGATTTCATTATAAGTGCTAACTGTTTAATTTCTTGATGATGAAGGGGGTACTAAGGGCACCTCGAGGCTTACTCAGCTATTTAGCTAATGCATTTGAACTTCTGTCGCAGATCGCAGGTAAGAGCGATACTTCTTTTCGAGTATTACGAAATGTGTAAAGAGGTCTTATTTAAACTTTCAATAGCCTTCTATGTTTAAAAGGATTAGAAAACTTGAAGTGTTCCAGGGTGAGATCTACTCTAGTTTGATCTTCAGTTTTACGGTTTTTTCTCTATACGTTGTTTATATAATTCCTTAGCTTTTATACTCGCACTCATAAATTGTGTTTAACACTATTATACTTGACTTGTATTAAGTCATCGTTAAATGTATTGAACTTAGAATATACGGATATTGGCTATTAAACCCTATACTCGGAGTTATACCATGTATCCATTTATGTGTTAAGAATAGTCATAACCTAAGCTTATATGATAATGCTATCAAATGTAATTCTTATGCATCTTTGATTATCTTTTGATGTTTATACATTATATGCACAAACCCTACATGTTAGTTTTATTATGGAAACTTTGAAATACCGACGGTTAAAAACTATAGTCTATATAGTTAATTATAAGTTGGATGTTATAACCCTAAGAGCATTATAACAAATGCTATGTAATAACATTGTTGTGCGCTCTATGGTTTTATACTAAGTACAAGGTTTGATTAAAAAGGGACTCGACATGATAGTTCCTGTATTATTGGCTATTATGCAAAGATAGTTTGAATTTTTGACGTGTTATGTAATCACAATATACCATGGTTGTAAATTCTACCATGCTGAAGACTGAATACATTAACCTTGGTGATAATGCATTGGTAGGCACTTCATATATCGGTAGCTATGGTAATTAAGGTACATTAAAAGCATTTTGGTGGAATGCCTGTTGGCATCCATTGTGGTAGGTCTTCACGTGATAGTTCTTGGTAGTAGTGTTAACCCTAACTGCATTTGGAATTACTAGACGAAGGAATAACCTGGAGCATTCATTTTTGCAGTGAGTGTGGTTTGGAGAGGCCGACAGGACCTTGGATTCATAATGTTTGTAGTAGGGTTTTGTAGGCACCTCTCCCGGGTTTGATACTGCGACCTGTAGCTTGTAAATTGTCACTAGTAGACTACATGAGCCGAGCCATTCCTAAGCTAAGACTTACTGCGTTTGCTGGTGGTTTGTGTGACTCCAGTGTTCTCGACGGTTATAGGAATGTTCAGTCCATGATACAAGATTTTCTTCTGAAGGTAAGTCATGATCCCTTCCTATACTTCCACGAAGGTTGACAGTATTCAGCTGTTTATATACTTTTAAGTTTTGAGCTTCATTTAACCACGTTGAGTGTTGTAATGGCAGGTACTTCCTTAGCGTTGGATTTTTTTATATTTCAAGCAATGGGGATAAGAGCTTAATAGCCCTGGTAAGCCTCGGTGACTCCCTATATGGGCAGCTTGGCAAGATGCCAGTCCTCGTATGGTCTAACTGAGCATTTGGTTTTGATTTTAGCTTGGCTTTTACCACCGTTGTAATATTTAAGCCGTAAGGAAGTGCAGGGAGGATTGAATCCTCGACTTGCTTTGCGCTGGCTCTTCAACGTTTTACTGTATAACAATTTAAATGATAAATGTGTACAGTTTTGTTTCGAAGGGTTTAACCCTCGGCATTTTTGTTAATTTGAAAAGTTGTTTGGTAACCGAATGCAGGGTTCATCGCTGTGTTTTTAAATGGTTATTTATATCTTTGGGGTTTATGTATAAACCCAAGCCATAAGGTTGGACTGTGAACACTACTGGAATCTAAATACTATTTTGATTTTTATTTGTAGAATCAGTACGGGTTTCGAACCTTGAATTCATTATGTAACTTGTAAAGTTATAAAGTTTAGACTGTATGGAAAACAATCTTTGTGTGTCGAACTCTGTCTTCGCAATTCCCTTTTGTTTTGCTAAAAGATGAAATGTTTACTTAGTGTGAGTATGAATAGCTAAAGTTAGTGTTTGAACCCTAAGATATTCGACAGCTTACTTAGTTTCTATTCATTTTATATTTGTTATTTTGATAAATTAATATTTATTGTAATAAGGTAATGATATGTTACCAAAGGTATATAAAAGATTATGATTTCTAAAAAATTTTCTGTAGTGTTTAGACTTTGCTTTGATTTATAAAAAAAATATTGCAATAAGAGTTTTCGATAATGTTAGGGTTTGTAATACATAAACTAAGATGTCTTAAAAGAATTTTTATCTGAAAAGAATACTAAAAAGTATATGTTATTTGTCTTCTGAAAAGAAAGGTTAACCTATAAATGAACTTTAGGTTTTGGACAGAAGTATGGGATTGTTTAAGTATTATTACTTCTGTTACTATGAATGATATGATATTAAAATATTTGATTAAATAAATAAATGCTATGTTTTTCTATGTCTAATACATAAGAGATTTTTATTGCAATGTAAAAAGACAATGTAATACAGGAACATAACAAAGTTTATTTATGATAAGCATTCAATCATTTCTCTCTTGCATATAATTATTCATATCTATTTTAAACACTCTTCCCTGCACTAGAGTACGACACAAAGACAGTGTGTGGAAAAATGCAGGGAAGCATTTTATTCTATCATCATCATAAAAACTTCTTCAACTACTTACAGAGAGAATATACAGTTCAGAAAATCAACCATTTCAATCTGAATAATGATAACTAACAACATTCAACTAATTAGAATAAGTCAATAAATATGAAAGTAATAAGTTGTAACCATTAGAACCTGATAAGTCGATAGGGTGGACAAACACCCAAAGAGGCCTATTCCTCCCAACCTTCTCCAGAAGAAGTAGCCAAATCACTTACGCCCTTGGACCCTCGAGCCTGTTTATTGAACCACTAGGTAGAATACTCTGTGTAGAAGCAAGGCACTTAGGTTGTACTTTCAGGAATCCATGGAGACTTGCATACACCTCAACAACCTCTGCACTCAGCAGGAAAAATCCGCACTCAGCAGAAGTGAAACAAACTTACACTACAACTCAAAACATAGCTTTCCCTCATCGAATCTCTTGTGTGCATACAATAGAACCACAAGGTAAATTTTCTCGTCAGAAAAAAGTGTGTGCCTTTGCTCAAATTCGATGGCTTATAAAAGATGCCTAGGTCTTTTAATGGTCAGTTTTCAATAAATGAGCCTCAAGCTCCAGTTCCACATTCCAGGGAACTTTGACCACAATTCAAGGGAGTTGTCCCATAACAACAGCTAGTTACTGAGTTCATGATGCTGCCACTTGTCCATTGCCTTCTACCCCAGATTCCATTCCACGTAGTGGGTCAGTAAACACTCTTTCAACAGTCTCTTTGTGTGAGTGTCTCCTATTTTATTTTATTAAATAATAATATTATGCAATTACAGTCATCCTTGGCCACTTGGCCAAATATAAAACTTTACAATAAAAGTTAAGACAATGTTTTTCCCAAACATAAAATGTTTCAAGTAATGGGTATGTTACAAACACCCCCACTTAAGCTCAACATTATCCACGATGTTGCTTATTCTTCATCAAAGCCTCCCTGGAACAGAATTGGATATGATGCCCGCATATTACTTTCCAATTCTTAGGTAGCTTCATCAGGGCTAAGGTGCTTGTTGATGCAATTGTAACTTCAGAATGTATTTCACATATATGTATATTGTATTCCTAAGCAGATGTTATTATTCCTCTATACAGAAGTGTCGTCATTTATATTGTAAGTTACATAACTTATACTTGATGGGTTATTAGACCACCTTGATGGGGTCGGCCCTGTATAAGTCATGTGGGTTAAAGGGTTATTAGACCACCCTATTGGGGGTCGGCCCTGTCAGCTTTATGTTATGTGGTTAAGTTAAGGCCGACCTAGTAAAGGTTATTAGGCAAGTCAAGTCAAGTACAAAGAGAGTGCGGAAGGCACTCTATTTGATCATTCACTTTCTCACTCATACTCTCATTGGAGAGTGGCGCACTTGTGGAGGATGAGAAGCTGATACTAGTAGGACTTTCTCTTGTACTTGGGTTGTATCATTGCTCTATCTATCTCTGAGGAAGTTGTGGGGTTTTTCACCTTTATGGTTTTCCCAGTGAAACTTTGTGTGTCTATTGTCTCTTGTGTGCTTGCATTATTATGTCCATGTTTGATATGCTGTGGATATGCTGTACATGTTGTTATCTCAGTTAAGATCCTAGATCAGATTGAATTAAATTTTGAAAAACTAACATGGTATCAGAGCTAGCCTGAAAGAAGGCATGGTATGGCATTTATGACACTTGTTGCACTTGCGAAGCTAGGGATTGATATAGCAAAAAACAGTCATCGTAGCACTTTCGCTATAAATTCATTTAGGCGAGGTTTTAGGATCTGAAAATCTTATAGGTCGAAGATAAGATCCCCATGTACCTTGTGTCCAAAGGAGAGCCTCTAATTCGTTGTACTTTCAGATTTATGATCTGTACAATATAGGGTTTCTGCCTCTTCCAGATCTGAGTCATAAACAGGTGACCTAGGAAAAAAGGTCACAACTTGGGCTAGGAAGCTCCAAATGAAATTTCGTAAAAAGTGGCAGGTAGGGCATAGACTGTACTTTCATAGATACGATTTTCAGAGGCCGAAATTGAACCAATGACACATGGCACTCCGTACAAGTTCGCTCTCCTATTTTATCCCATAAACAGGTCATGTTGCGACACTTGGCATAACTCTCTCTCAGAGAATCCATTTGAGGTCAGAGCTGTGGGGATGGAAAGAAAACAGGTCAGGATACCACAGAAGAATTTTCAGACCCGGTAGATCTGAAATTTCAGACTTACACTAGAAATAATCAGGTACATATTTCTATCAAAACATAATTGGATTTTGAGCACCTTCATTCATGGCTCCGGGAATTTAGGGTTTCAGAGAATGTTGGAATTTTTGTATCGGAGACCACGGCTGGATTCTCCTCATCAAAATCGAAATTTAGAGACCAAGATCGAATTTTTTGGTTGGGAAGAAGGCCGGGCTTGATCAAACCCTAGTTCGGGACTTTGATCGGAAAAGTGTAAAATTAGGGCTTCTGCAAAAATGGGAATTTTTGAAATCTGTGACCATAGATGGAAGCTCCTTGGAAAATTCAAATTTTAGAGCTTTGTATCAAACTATTTGGTTGGATGAAGCTCTGGGAAACTCAAACCCTAATTCAACATCCTCCCCAGTGAATCCGAAAGATTAAAAAGCAAATTTGAGGGGTGAAACTTTGCAGTTTTCAAATTCTGAGTATACCAGGTTGATCAGCTCATCAAGGTGCATCTTTCTATCCTTTCAGAAGTTTGAAATTCAAAGTTTGAATTTTTAAGGTTTCCCTGACAAACCCTAATCCAGCTCCAGATCCACTTTCTGCAAATCAAGTGGATTGGGTTAATCCTAGAAGAGAATGGATTGGTCACCTGCATAAGTGAAGAAGTTCCAGTTTCAGAGGGAGATGAGGCTAAGGCCTTACATAAGAAGATTACAAGCAAACTCGATAGGTATGACTTACGGGTATGTTTTGAAATCTGTTCATGATTAAGTTTATGTTCGTCTTCATTAAGATTAGTACAATCTTGATTAATTTTAGACTTGTTGTATCACCTTAATAAAAATATGAATGCATGATAGAAGATATTCATTGATTAGGGTTTTGACACTTATGATTGTACTAATGCATTGTGGTGTTGTATGAGGTTGATGTTGTTCGTTAACATGAAAGGTACATCAAGAAAGACAAATCATGTTCTAGTTCAAGAACATATGACCATGGTGACATGAAGACAAAGATTCATCCATTGTCATGGATCACATAGAAGATCTACTTACGAGGTATGTATAACTTGGTTCTATAATGGTTAACCTACGAAATATGCAAGTTATTAGCACAAGTCATTGAAGAGAACAAGAAGACATTATGCGGGTATGTTAGACATAACTAGCTAGCATGCTAATCCATGTATGTTTTTCCTATATCAAGTTAGAATCCTACCTTGTGTTAGGATCTCTTATATAAGTATACATGGCATGATTGATAATGATTATTCATTGAAGTTAGTAATCATGGGTTTAGGCATATTATGCTTCTTACTTTGATTGATGATATGACTAACCAAAAAAATCCTATGGTCAAATAGGAATATGCATAAGTAAAAGAATTGTGATAAATTATCTATGTATGATTATGTATGAGATCTCAAGGATAACACAATGATGATACTAGTAAGTATGCATAGTGATCGAGGATGGATATAAGTTCAAAGGCAGGTAATCCAGGAAGCAAATATCAAGAGGGAGCACACTCGAGTAGTTCATGCAAAGAAGCAAATATTGAGAGAGAGTCCACCCTACAACCAAACAAATATAAGTATTTGAATTGTCATTTCTTGTATATGATTACTTAAATGATGTTGTTCAGTCATGTATATACTTATGTTCCTAGATTTAGGATGTATATTATGCATTTTAGAAAAGTTGCAATAATGAACAAGATACTACTAAAATGCAAGTAATGGGTAAGTGGCCTATGGTACTGTACAACATTCCATTGCTACTTATCTAGAATGAAACCTCTTTGCTGACATGTTGGGAGTTATGCACACTCTTAACAATGTTTTTGTAGAGATGGAAGGAATCTAGAAAGTTACGGGATATGGATGAATGTTGTATTGAAGCATTGGCTAAGATAATTGCATGACTGTATGACATATGCTTTTATGTATAAGACTTTGTTCTGTAAACTATGAGAAGTTTCTAATCATGCAATTGAACTTGTCTTGTAGGAAAGATCGTATACCATCACCTACAAAAGAAGGACTACAACATTTGTTCAGAGACAAATCTATCTATTGAAGAATCGGAAGTTCCCAGGATCTGGGATGAAGTAATGATGCCATGATCTATCGATCATGAAGAATGATGCTTGGGATGTGGTCCCAAGACCTGGAGGGAAGTCTGTTGTGACTTCTAAGTGGATCTATAAGATCAAGCATGCTGCAGTTGGTAGCATAGAGAAATACAAAGCAAGATTTGTAGCTTGTGGCTTCTCCCAGAAAGAGAGGATAGACTATGAAGAGAATTTTGCTCCTGTAGCCAGATACACTTCCATTAGATTAGTAATTACTCTGGCTGCAGTGATGAAATGGAAGATACACCAGATGGATGTCAAGACAACTTTCTTGAATGGTGTAGTCGAGGAGGAAGTGTATGTGGTGTAGCCACTTGGTTTTGAGACACATGACAGAGAGTCATATGTGTGCAAGTTGAAGAAAGCCTTGTATGGCTTGATGCAAGCTCCTAGGACTTGGTATGGTAGGATAGACAACTTTCTATCCAGTTTGGGCTTTACCAAGAGTAAAGCGGATTCCAACCTTTACTACAAGGTTGAGGAAGGCAATCCTGTGATACTCTTATTGTATGCAGATAACCTGTTTGTAACAGGAGAGGATAGATTGATTACCGACACGAAGAGGAAGCTTGCTACTGAGTTCGAGATGAAGGACTTGGGGATGATGCACTAATTTCTAGGCATGGAGGTGTGGTAGAGTGCAGATGGAATCTTCCTTGGACAAGGGAAGTATGCAGTAGAGATCCTGAAGAGGTTTGGGATGAGGGACTGCAAGGCCATGGAAACACCTATGGCATCGAACCTGAAGCTTATGTGTGATGCTTCATCTGATCTGGTTGATGTCACTATGTATCATCAGATGATTGGGTCCTTGATGTACCTGACGAACACGAGACAAGATATTTGCTTTGCGGTGAACACATTGAGCCAATTCCTGACGGATCCTAGAGGTGTTCACATGGTTGCTATAAAGCATATTTTGAGGTACCTGAAGGGTACAGTTGACTATGGGCTCAAGTATGATGCAAATCAAAAGTTTAACCTGCAAGGTTATGTTGATTCAGATTGGGCAGGCAGTGCTGCAGATAGGAAGAGCACTTATGGGTGCTGCTTCAGTATGGGATCAGGTGTGATCTCTTGGTTTAGCAGGAAGCAGTCCTGCGTAGCACTGAGTACAATTGAAGTAGAGTATGTTGCATCTTGTTCATCTAGTTGTGAGGCAATATGGCTTCGGAAGCTACTGTCTGAGCTATTTGATCTCCCGTTGGAGGCTATTGGTATATTTTGTGACAACCAGAGTTGTGTGAAGCTGTCTGAGAACTCGATGTTCCACGACAGGTCGAAGCACATTGAGATCAAATATCACTATATCAGGGATATGGTGCAGAGAGGAGCAGTGAAGCTCCTGTATGTTGTGACGGATGAGCAGGTTGCGGATGTGTTGACGAAACCACTAGCCAGAGTGAAGTTCAAGTACTTCAGAGAGAGGCTTGGCATTCTTCAGATTGATGACACTTAGAGGAAGAAGTGATTGACACATTTGCAGGAGCCATTCCAAGCATGGTGAGAGGAGGATCCTTCCCATGGTTGTGGATATAAGCGCTGTGTGATGAGCATCAAGACGATGCTCCAGTTACTGCTCTATATGCATCAGTTGGATGCTTGATATGATCAGTTGGATCATGCATTTGTATATGCATCATGTTAGATGCTTGATATGATCAAAAGGATCATGTATTTGTATATGTATTAGGTGGATACATTGTATGATCAGGTGGATCATGGATTTGTATATGTATCAGGTGGATACATTGTATGATCAAGATGATCATAGATGATGAGCATCAGGATGTTGCTCCAGATGATATGTATCAGGTGGATACATTGTATGATCATGGATGATGAGGTTTAGGATGTTGCTCCAGATGATATGTATCATGTGGATACATTGTATGATCAGGATGATCATGGATGACGAGCTTCAGGATGTTGCTCCAGATGATATGCATCAGGATGATGCTATGATGATGATCAGGATGATCATGTGATGATGTACATCAGGATGATGTATGATGAGTATTAGGTTGATGTTCTGTGGCCGTGGATAGGTTGTGTAGATGAGCATGTAAGTTGACTTGGGATATCCGATAGGTTGGGCTGTGTGCCCGTAATCAGTCCTGGGATTCTCTTTCGAGGCATTGCTCTGGGAGGACATGTAATATTGCCCTGGGAGATCCGATAGGTTGGGCTATGTGCCCGTAATAAGTCCCGGGATGCTCTTTTGAGGTTTTGTCATATGGCATGTAATGTAGTCCTGGGAGATCCGATAGGTTGGCCTGTGTGCTCATAATAAGTCCTGGGATGCTCTTTCGAGGTTTTGCCATGACCACATGTAATGTAGCCCTGGCAGATCTGATAGGTTGGGCTGTGTTCCCGTAATCATTCCTGGTATTCTCTTTTGAGGCATTGCTCTGGGAGGACATGTAATATTTCCCTGGGAGATCCGATAGGTTAGGCTGTGTGCCCGTAATAAGTCCTGGGAAGCTCTTTCAAGGTTTTGTCATATGGCATGTAATGTAGTCCTGGGAGATCCGATAGGTTGTGCTGTGTGCCCGTAATAAGTCCTAGGATGCTCTTTCGAGGTTTTGCCATGACCACATGTAATGTATCCTTGGGAGATCCGACAGGTTGGGCCGTGTGCCCATAATAAGTCCTGGGATGCTCTTTCGAGGTTGTGTGGTGAGAAATCCTAAATTTGTTCTAGGTCCCATCCAATATGAAAAATGACTGGCTCTGTGGCGAAAATCCTAGATTTGTTCTAGGTCCCATCCAGTATGAAAAAGGATTGGCTCTGTGGTGGAAATCCTATATTTGTTCTAGGTCCCATCCAGTATGAAAAAGGACTGGCTCTGTGGCGGAAATCCTAGATTTGTTCTAGGTCCCATACAGTATGAAAAAGGACTGGCTCTGTGGCGGAAATCCTAGATTTGTTCTAGGTCCCATCCAGTATGAAAAAGGACTGGCTCTGTAGTGGAAATCTTAGATTTGTTCTAGGGCACATATAGCATGAAAAAGGGCTGGCTTTGTGATACATCCAGCATGAAAGAGAGCTGGCTCTGTAGATGATGAAGACCTGCAGGTGGTAGGCCTACATCTAGTATGAAAAAGGACTGGCTATGTAGAACTTCCTATGACGAGTAGATCGAAGATTGATTGAGATAGCAGCAGCAGTGATGATGACGATGATTCGATGATGATGATCCAGTGACGATGATCTAGAGAAGAAGACTTGTGCTAGTAGATCTGTGTCGAGAAATACCGTCCTAGTTAAGAGGGAGTGTTGATGTAATTGTAACTTCGGAATGTATTTCACATATATATATATTGTATTCCTAAGGAGATGTTATTATTCCTCTATACATAAGTGTCATCATTTATATTGTAAGTGTCGTAACTTATACTTGATGGGTTATTAGACCACCTTGATGGGGTCGGCCCTGTATAAGTCATGTGGGTTAAAGGGTTATTAGACCACCCTATTAGGGGTCAGCCCTGTCAGCATTATGTTATGTGGTTAAGTTAAGGCTGACCTAGTAAAGGTTATTAGGCAAGTCAAGTCAAGTATAAATAGAGTGCGGGAGGCACTCTATTTGATCATTCACTTTCTCACTCATACTCTCATTAGAGAGTGGCGCACTTGTGGAGGAGGAGAAGCTGCTGCTAGTAGGACTATCTCTTGTACTTGGGTTGTATCATTGCTCTATCTATCTCTGAGGAAGTTGTGGGGTTTTTCACCTTTATGGTCTTCCCCAGTGAAACTCTGTGTGTCTATTGTCTCTTGTGTGCTTGCATTATTATGTCCATGTTTGATATGCTGTACATGTTGTTCTCTCAGTTAAGATCCTAGATCATATTGAAGTAAATTCTGAAAAAATAACAGTGCTTCCATTGCACCTTTACCTTCCCTATGGTACGATTCCAGAGCATAATTTCCCTCCTGTCAAGGATACAGTCCGATTCCACCTGAAAATCTCCCTCGGGCTCGACCTGTATGTCATTCAAATTAAGCACATGAGTAGCATCGTGCACATAGTTCTTTAAAACAAAAATGTGAAAAACATTATGTATTCTTAAGTTAGATGGTAAAGCCAACTGATATGCAACTGGTCCAATCCTTGATAGGACTTCGAATGGTCCATACTACCTCGGTGCTAGTTTAGCACAACTCCCAAGCTTAAAAGAACTTTTCTTGGGTTTTACCTTTACAAAGACATGATATCCCACCTGAAATTCTCTTTTAGTTCATTTCAGATCTGCATAACTTTTTTGTCTATCTTGTGCAATTTTTAAATTGCCTTGTACCTATTTCACGGTTATTTCCATCTCTCTTAACAAATCTGGTCCTAGCATTAATTTGACAACATGATTATCCCAATAAATAGGAGTACTGCACTTTCTTCCATATAAAATTTCAAATGGACTAAGTCTAGGAGAAGCTTGATAATGGTTATTGTAAGCAGATTCAACTAAATGCAAATACTCTTCCCATTTAGTTGGCTAATCTTTAACATACATTCTTAGCATGTCTTCTAAAATATGATTTACTCTTTCAGTCTGCCCGTCGGTTTGTGGATGAAAAGAAGTACTGAAATTTAACTTAGTATTTAGACCTTTAAACAATGTTGTCCTGAAATTTCCAGTAAACTTGGAATCTCGATTAGAAATAATTACCTTTGGAATTTCGTGTAAGCGAAAGATTTGCTTCATAAACACATCAGCAATGTTAGTAGCTTTAAAAGTAGTTTTAACCGGAATAAAATGAGCAGATTTACTAAGTTTATCCACAACCACCATTATTGACTCATTCTGTTTTTTATTCTTAGACAAACCAGTTATAAAATTAATACTTATAATTTACGACTTCCATTCCGGAATTGGAAATGGCTACAATAGGCCAGCTGGGTGTTGATGCTCAGCTTTAATTGTCTGACATTCAAAACAACTAGCTATGTATTCAACCACCTCATTCTTCATGCTTGGCCAAAAGTAATCTTTTCTTAGCATGGTTATCATTTTATGATAACCAGGGTGTCCCGAATAAGGACTTTTATGAATTTCATCCAAAATTAGAAGTTTAACTTTTGACACATTAGGTACGTAAATTTTGTTTTTATACCTTATAAAACCCTTTTCGTTAATGCTGTAATTTGTTATTACATTTTCAGATACATTTTCAGTAACTTTATCATGTAATTTCTGATAATTTTCATCTTGTTTAATTCCTTCCTCGATATGATTTTCCATTTGTTTTATATGTACTGATTGGTGCCACAAAATTTAATTTGACGTTTCTGCTCGAGGCATTAGCAACTTTGTTTTCTTTACCCTTAATGTGTTGAATCTCGAAATCATATTTGCTAAGGAAAGCTAGCCACCTAGCTTGCCTTGCATTAAGATTTGTTTGATCGAACAAGTATTTTAAGCCTTTATTATATGTCATTAGTGAAAACTTTCTTCCAATCAAGTGATGGCGCCACATTTTTAATGCATGTATCACGACTTCCAACTCTATATCGTAAGTTGCGTAGTTCTTTTCGTAGATTTTTAATTTCCTGGACTCATATGCAATGACGTGACCTTCTTGAGTTAAGACTCCACCAAGTCTATCATTGCATGCATCAATGCATACAACGAAGTCCTTATTTGGATCAACAATTTTTAATATAGGTGCCGTTGTTAACAGTTCTTTTAACTTCTTAAAAATTTCTTCGCATTTTTGATCCTAGACGAATTTCTTTCCCTTCTTCTACAAAGAAGTTATGGGATTTGCAATTCTGGAGAATCCTTCAATAAATTTTCTGTAGTAACTTGTTATCCCCATAAATGACCGTACGTCAGTTACGTCTTTAGGGACAGGCCACTCGTTAATTGCTCTTATTTTATCTGGGTCAACAACAATTCCGTCTTTAGATATTATGTGACCTAAGTACTGTATTTTATCTTTATAAAAGTCACATTTATTGAACTTAGCATAAAGCTGATGTTTTCTTAAAATTTGCAGAATTTTTCTTAAGTGTTCGTTGTGTTCCTCTTTAGTCTTAGAATAAATTAAAATATCATCAATAAACACAATTCCAAACTTATCTAGGTACTTTTGCAGAACGTTATTCATTAAACACATGAAGACTGCCGGTGCGTTAGTTAGCCCAAAAGGCATAACTACGAACTCGTAGTGCCCATAACAGGTCCTGAAGGCTGTTTTAAAAATGTCTTCATCCTTTATCCTAACCTGATGGTACCCAGACCTCAATTCGATCTTAGTGAATATCGTTGCTCTGCGTACTTGCTCGAATAGATCATCAATGCAGGGCAAGGGATATCAATTCTTAATGGTCATTTTATTAAGTTGACGGTAATCTATGCACAATCGTAAGGTACCGTCCTTCTTTTTAACAAAGATAACCAATGCTCCCAAAGGAGACACACTTGGCCTTATGTAGTTCTTATCAATTAGTTCTTTTAGCCGAGATTTTAGTTCATTTAATTCCAAAATGTTCATTCTGTAAGGAGCCTTTGAGTTTTGTACTACACCCGGTACTAACTCAATGGTGAAATCTAATTCCCTTTTTGGAGGTAGTCCTGGGATTTCTTCCGGGAATACGTTAGAAAAGTCCTTAAGAACAGGTATGTCTTCCAATTTTATCTTATCTTCTTTAGATGAATATTTGTCATTAATCACATTTACAACAAACATTTTACAAACCTCTCTTATAGCTTTCTTTACTTGTAAAGCATAAATTTGTCTAACAGATG
Organism: Larix kaempferi; assembly: GCA_027924585.1. NCBI lineage: Eukaryota > Viridiplantae > Streptophyta > Pinopsida > Pinales > Pinaceae > Larix > Larix kaempferi. Next base: position 1,478,764 of record BSBM01000687.1, on the reverse strand, counting down.
TTTTCCTAGGGATTCCTTTTACTGTTTCAGTTTCCCTTTCGTTATTCAAACAAGTAAAAGATTTTTCAAAACAGTTGAGTATTACTCTATGCTGTTCAATCCAATCCATGCCTATTAATACATCATTTGACCCTAGTGGCAAAATATTTAATTTAACTTGCATCTTCAACTGACTCATAAGCCAATCACAACTTTTGACAAACTCTACAACTTTTCTTTTGGTGCCTATTGCTAGCTGAACCAACCATGATTTATCAAATTTTTCTACCTTTAAACTAGCAACTTTTCACTAAATCAGGTGATATGTAACTCAAACTTGCACCTGGATCAATTAAAATGGAAATAGATTTGTTTTGTATCATACCTTTGATCTCGACCATAGAATTTTGATGGTCTGCTTGTCGATTTTCCAGCGTTGCATTAATCATGGGCATTTCTCTTGCTACATCACCAACTGTCGGTTCCACTTGTTTGGTGTGAATGTTGCTGACTTCCCTTCTTTTGAGTGGGCAATTTGCTCTAGTATGTGGTCCATTGCAGTAATAACACTTTAAAGGTGGACTTTGTTCAACATTCATGGTATTATTATTATTGTTATTATTATTATTAGGCACATTCCTTGCAGCTGTGTAATTCTGTGGTGCATTACTTCTATAATTGTTATTACTTTGAAAATTTCTGTTATTGAAATTTTTATTATTCCCAGAATTCTTGAAATTAAAAGTTTTCTTCTTATGCTCATAGTTACTTGGTTTATTATTCCTCCAACTCGATACACCTTCTCTTTTCTTATTCTGTTCAAAACAGAAATTGGCCTTTCTCATGGCTTCTTCAAGAGTTGTAGATTATCGTATTCAATTCTGTCTTTTATGTTAAAGGGTAAGCAACTCAGAAACCTTTGTATCTTAGGTTTCTCTTCAGCTAAGTAAGGTACATACCTTAATAAGCTGAGAAATGTTCTACTTAGCTCCTTCATACTCATAGAACCCAATTTTAAATCATAAAATTCTTTTGACTTATCTTCGTAATATTGTTCGGACAAAAACTTTTTCTTAAACAATTTCTTAAATGTACTCCATTTTATATTCTTTTATTTAATGCTTTTAACTCTTTTAATATCCTACCACCAAATGTCTGCCCTTCCGTTCAGATTGTATATGGCCATTTTAGCTTTTAATTTGAGTAATCATAAATCTGAAAATACTTCTTCATTCCGGACAGCCAGGCTTTAGCTGTCTCACCCTTTTCATTTTTGCCATTAAAAGTTGGGGGTTTCATCTTTTTAAATTCCTCTGAAATTTGTTCATAATGTTTATGCTTTTTCTTAGGATCACAGTCACTATCACTGCTGTCTTGATCATAATTATATTTTCTGCGATAAGTTTTATCATCAGATTTAGAAAAAGAAGAGTTACTTTCAGTTTTATAGTATTTCATTTTCTTATCTCTGTGTTTGTAGGACATTGTTCCAGATTCAGATTTTACTTCCATTCTCTTATCTTTTTCATCATGATGATACTTTTCCAGTAAAATTTGGTTCAATTCTTCCTGTGCTCTTAAAATTCTTTTGTTTTCTTTTTTAACATTTCTTATTTCAGTTTTTAAGTCCTTAACTGTACATAATAATTCAAATGATTGATTATTTAGTTCTACATAGATTTCTTCATTAATATTTTCATGTTCGTTATTATTACGTTCATTATGAGGAGATCTGTCCTCTGCGGATTCTTCCAGTATGTCCATACCTGCAAATTAAATGTCAAGTTGTTCTGTACAGAAACAAATTTAAATAAAAGTTAGTAACTAAGTTTTATGTTTTCATTTTTTATTTTTGTGCGCGTGAGCCTATTTCAGGCCTAGATTTTGAACTCGTGCTTTGATACCACATGTAACATCCCAAAAATTCACAAAAATTTAAAATTTTTCTAAGTAGAATTAAGTGCTGCAATTGCTATGCGGAAGTATAATAAATGATAATTTTTTTAACTAGACGACACACCGGTGATAACGCTTCTCCATTAAATATGAAAATGTTACGTCAATTACTTGTGTATGTTTGTCTTACAAAGTATGTGTATGTGTTTATGCTTATTTAAAATACTGTTGGATGTCTTTACATCATTCTTGCATCCTAGATCAAATATGGTTACTTCTTTAGATGTCTAGACTTTATGGATTTATCATGATGTTGATTTCATTATAAGTGCTAACTGTTTAATTTCTTGATGATGAAGGGGGTACTAAGGGCACCCTGACGATTACTTAGCTATTTAGCTAATGCATTTGAACTTCTATCGTAGATCGCAGGTAAGATAAATTCTTCTTTCCAAGTATTACGAAATGTGTAAAGAGGTCTTATTTAAACTTTCAATAGCCTTCTATGTTTAAAAGGATTAGAAAACTTGAAGTGTTCCAGGGTGAGATCTACTCTAGTTTGATCTTCAGTTTTACGGTTTATTCTATATACATTGTTTATATAATTCCTTAGCTTTTATACTCGCACTCATAAATTGTGTTTAACACTATTATACTTGACTTGTATTAAGTCATCATTAAATGTATTGAACTTAGAATATACAGATATAGGCTATTAAACCCTATACTTGGAGTTACACCATGTATCCATTTATGTTCTAAGAATAGTCATAACCTAAGCTTATATGCTAATGCTATCAAATGTAATTCTTATGCATCTTTGCTTATCTTTTGATGTTTATACATTATATGCACAAACCCTACGTGTTAGTTTTATTATGGCAACTTTGAAATACTGATGGTTGAAAACCATACTCTATATAGTTAATTATAAGTTGGATGTTATAACCCTAAGAGCATTATAACAAATGCTATGTAATAACATTATTATGCGCTCTATGGTTTTATACTAAGTACAAGGTTTGATTAAAAAGCTACTCCACGTGATACTTCCTTTATTATTGGCTATTATGCAAAGATAGTTTGACTTTTTGACGTGTTATGTAACCACAATATACCATGGTTATAAAGTCTACCATGCTGAAGATCGAATACATTAACCTTGGTGATAATGCGTGTTGTAGATATTTCTCCCTACGGATAGGTAGAAACTCTCTTAGGATAAAGCAAGATGCACTGTCTCTATGCTAAGACAAAAAGGAAACAAATGCTACCTTGAGTTCCTGAACTAATCTTCACAACAAGATTAAATGCATTCAGAAGAGATGAAAGACGTAAATCACCTTCCAATTCGACGTTTGTCCCGCTTCTAACTCTTGATCCCAAAGCTCCAATGTAGAACCTGTTGAAATCAAACAAAGGACAAGCATGCAAGCTTCCAAATACCTTGAAGCAATGATTAAGTTCAAATATAAAATAGATACATCTCATATCAAAGATTTATACAATACACATGAAATGGGAAAAACAAGACAAGTTATCTTTTATTACAAACTTGAAGAGTGCTTACAAAGGTTGCTTGATATCCAAGCCAATCCTCCAGCTCCAAGTTCTTCCTCTAGCTATCTTTGCAGAAGTCTGAAGATCATAGGTTTGATGCCCCAAAAGTCCTGCCTTTGGCTCATGGAAGGCCTCTCTCTTATAGCACATGGGAAGGTTAACCAATAAGAGAGAAGTGTGGATCTATGGAGGGTTTAGTGGATCAAGCCAGCTAAACAAAGAAGGAGTTAGGATCGAACCAAAGGTGGTAATCCCAACAAAATCTCCTCGAAGGTCGAATCCCAAAATCCAAGGCAAAAAGGCTAATTTCAGACTACCGTGCCCCTATAACTGAGCATCACGCGGTAGTACCGCGCCCCAGAGAAGGAGCAACGCTCGGTAGTGCTGACTACCGCTCCCCTGTAGATGTGCAGGGAGTGGTAGTGCTCACAAACAGGGCTAAGTTGGGCTGGCAGATGGCAGAAAAAGGTTTTGCTTTCAGTGTTCAGTCAATGGTTTTCACTCTGGATGTTCTTTAAGGGAAACTGTCGTTTAGGTCGCTAGTGCAAGGATGCGACACCAATACATAATGTGTAATATTGAGGTATAACAGATGCCCCCTAAAGTGTAAGGTCAAAAGACACTGATGGCCAAAAGACTTTACAAATATGGTTCAGAGATAGCATCGAGGGGAGAAACAAGGAGCTGAAACATAAACAAAATGTCAGATATACCACCGAGGCGGGCATTCCCATGCTTGAAAAAAAATGACTCAAAGCATGACTGCCGACCAATACATTGCAGATGCATGAGTACTGAGATGATATAGACTATAGACAAATCATGGCTACTATGAACAAGCGTAGATCCATGAGACAATAATGGCACAGCCACGACCAATACATAAGTGGATCTGTGTGACAATACAGAAAAAATCTCCATTGCAACCTAGACGTAATCAAAATACAAAAGGGTGTCCAGGTTCTTCTACCCAATCACAAATGATACGAATCTAGCCATGTGATTACAAGGTGTTGAAGTCGAACATGGTAGAAACCATTTGATTACCGGTCAATGATGTGAACCGTTAACAAATGAGAGGGAAATCACCAATAATGATAATGATCCCCAAGGTATCTATAGCACATCTCAACGAAATGCGAATAAATGAGTTGATGTCGAGCATTCGAGAGATCATGCAATCAGAGTTCATTGATGAAAACCTACTGTTGAATACGAGGAAACCTGCCATTGAGGCATGCAGGTACCAAGGTACTAGTGGTTGACTCCTAAGCCTAATTCCTGGATAGTGATTTGGTGTCGACAGGAATAGACTCGTCGAAGGTGGGCCATAATGATTCCCACATCATCGACACGAAATCAGAATGAGAGATAGTATGGACCGATGAAACAATAGAATATGTATTGACACAAAGGGAAGGTTTGACATGAAGTAGAGGTGGACTCAAGGTAATAACCCTTTGAACACATAATGACATGAAATAGAGCTTGGCAGCAGGGACTACTTGAACAGACAGAACCACAGGAAGTGTGAACTCATAGCAATAATGAGGACGCATGATCATAATGATGACACTATCAGCAAGATTGACTACCCAAAACAGACAAGGTGAGGATGCATGCCATGTTCAAAGGTGATGACTCACAAGCTACCAACAAGGTAAACTTGACTCATTTTCCCATTTTCCCCCGACATGATGGACGAGTACCTCTTTGTTTTTTTTACGCGCTTGAGGAGGATAACAAATGCTCGGTATAGCTCATCTCATAGATGAGTCCAATCTCACATGTTTTTCGAACCTGAGAAAGGAGGGGTTTGTCCCAAAGTGGGCCCTTCGATGTTGAATTTTAACGAGTCCAAGGAAGGAAAACTCAGTCGCCATTTCATGCTTAGAGAGTCTGAAAAGAAATAAAGAAGACTCCAACGGTCCTTTTTCGTAAAGTTAGCCTCATCGCCTGAAAAAGGGTAAAACCACGTGGGAGAGGACTCTTCCAGTCATGATTGGCTGGAGTATTCCTTTTTCGTAAATAGTATTTCCTGGTCCGAAAAAGGGGTAAACTATCACCAGAAAGACGATCATTCAAATGCTTTTACAAGCGTGAAAGCATCAAGTTCGCTTGGCAATCTTTTCCTATTTAGGGAGTTTGAAAAGAGCTTAAAGAGGACTCCATGTACAACTTTGTCATGGTTGATGACCGAGTACGACAAAGGAAAAGTAAACTCGGCACAGTTCCTTTTCCGTAAATAGTCTAGTGAGGATGGATAAAGTGATAAACCTATACTCGTTAGACACACCTTTTTGATCAATTTTTAATGAGCACGAAAATGGTATCAAAAGCACTCGGAATCTTTTTCATTTTTGGATCCAGAGCACGAAAAAGGAAAAAGTAAGCTCAAACCACTTTTCATAGTTTAACCAGAGCACGAAAAAAGTGAAAAGTAAGCTCAAACACCATCTTACTGTTTTTAACGAGCTCGAAGATAGGTTGGAAGAATGCTCATGATGTTTGCTTCATTTTTTAATGACCTCGTAACAGAAAATGAACTATGCTCGGGATAATTTTCATGGTTTTAATGAGCTCGAAGCCTAGAAAGGAAAGTATGTTCGAAAATGTTCCCAATGGTGAACTTCTTCCCGTCATGAAATCCAAAGGTTGGTACATGCCTCTAGCATGATTGCTAGTAGTAAGTGACTTAGCTCCAACGTGGTGTGGAGAGGCGATCGAGTTGACTTCAACATAACTTCCAGAGGTTGAAGACATGCCCCCAAGCTTCATTTCATTCGCCTAAGGTATAGGCGAGTGAAAAGAAGGTTAAGGTACTAAGTCTACGAGGAGACTCGACTCAAAGGGAAAGGATATGTTTCATTTTTTAACGAGCTTGACATAGGAGTAGAACTTTGTTCAGACTACTGGTTTCATTTTTTAATGAGCTTGAAGCCAAAGGTAAACTCTGCTCACGGTTAAGGCCCATTGATGGCTTCCCTCCCAACATGATGACCAGAGGTTGGTAAATGCTCCCAGCATGATTGCTAACGGCTAAACATGCCTCCCAAGCTTCGTTTTGTCTGACTACTCTTCTTCCTTACCCAAAAATCCTAGCTACTAATCCGAATGTGTTCACCAGGGGGGTAGGGAGAACCAGGATCAAGTGACCCAGGCAGATGAAATGAAGGTTCAAATCCTAACTCTAGCGAGAGACCCGAACAAATGGAAAGGAGATCTATTTCATTTTTACACAAGCTTGAAATAGATAATAACAATGCTTGAAAGGTTCCTTTTTATTTTTTAATGAGCTTAAAACAAAAAGAAATTATGCTCGAAGGTAGTTTCATTTTTACATAAGCTTGAAACCGAACGTAAACTATGCTTGGGATTGGTTTCGTTTTTACACAAGCTCGAAACCAACGGTAAACTGTGCTTGAGGGTCGGTTTCATTTTTTAACGAGCTTGAAACAAAGAATAAACTATGCTCATAGGAACCTATTTCATTTTTTAACGAACTTGACATAGAAAGGGAACTATGCTCATGGTGACCAGTTTCATTTTTTAACGAGCTTGACACATAAAGGGAACTCTGCTCAAACATCCCCCCCTTAGGGGGAAGAAACCACTAAAACATGTGGAACATTTAGGGAAGTCTGGTGACTAGGAGTCATGCGATGAGTGGGCGTCACAAAGGAAAACTGATCGATGGTCACAACATTCCCATGATGGGGAAAATACATCACTCGAAAGAGTGAGGACACTATAGCCTTCATTGCATAGACGTAATCACGTCCAAGGAGTAGATTAAAATCTAAGGGACCTTGGACAACCATGACATCAATACAGACAGTTTTCCCTCCCAAAGTGATAGGTAACTGAGGAAGGGACCTAAAAGGTCCAGTAGGCCTTCTATTGAAAGCCAATATCTGGTCAGTGACGGGCACAAGTCGAGGAGAACCTAAGGCTTGCCAAGCAGTTGAGGATAGAATACTAACAAAAGCTCGTTCATCAACTATCGTACGAAAAATTTCTTTATCGGAAACTCCTACAGATATTTGAAAAGGAACGTTTGAAGGAAGACGAGATTCTGTTAGACCATTCCAATCAAAAGAAATAACCTCATTACTTGGATGGGGCCTCGCGGAAACAGACAGGGTTTCTCCTTGCCGAGGACATTCTGAACCGATAAGGAAAACATCAGCGGTTTCCAATTCACTCTCTCTTGGAAGATAAGAATGAGACAAAGATTGTGTCAAGATGACTACTTCAGTCTGGACTTTCTTCAATGAAAGAGTGGGATCGAGGGGAGATGACAGCGACTCGATCACTTCACTCTCGGAAGGGAGAGAGGGATCAATTGCAGATGAAACTGAATTGATCACTTGGCCAACCAGCGGGGGGTTGAGGGACAGTTTACTATGGTCTGTTGGAGGCACCAATTGAGAACTAGTAATATCTTCCAACCACCGCGAGGCTTCATCCATGCTTGGAAAAAAGAAGGTACGGTGCATAACCTTGCATATCAAACAGGGATATAGGACTTTACCCTTCCTACCCTCCACTAAGGGGTCACTGGTTGAGGGAGTGTCATCGACATGATGGTCAGAGGTTGATGATACAAGTGGTTTTGGGTTTTTAGACCACACTTTTGATACATGGGAAAGATCGGGGCAATCCTTGAGAAAGTGATCACCCTTGCAGAGTTTGCAAGGGAACTTGGGCTTACGAGGTGTTTTCATAGAATGAGTGCCATTAGAGGCAACTGGTTTACGCTTGGTCTCTTCCTTATCCTTCTTCTTCTTAACTTTCCTTTTCTTCTTCTTCTTATCCTCCCGATTACTAACACTATTGCTTTGATCGGGCGAGGAAGAAGGAACGGAAGAAGATTCATCCGATGAAGAAGGGGAAAGATTAGTTTGGGATTGACTCTCTCGTGGTGGAGAGTTAACATTCGAAACATTGGGTGCAATCGAAATTACCGGATTGAATAACCATACCGGTAATCCTATGGTTAATCCAAGAAGATTTAATGTGGCAATAAAGGGAGGACCAATATCTCCAACTGGAGGAAAAGTAAAAGGTACCCCTTGAAAAGGGGTCTCTGGATTGGTAGTCCCAGAAGGAGCATGGGTGCATGGAGGTAGATTCTCCATGAAACAAAACTATGTGATGTGGATGAAGTCTTGTTAAAAAGAACTCAAAAACCCTCACGAAACTGAGCGTGCGAAAGGGGAGCTAGGAAAAGACAAGGCTTACAGGACAAAAGAGCAAGCTCAAAAAACTATACTGAGGCCACTGCCATAGTAAGCGAGCTGTACAACAAAACGGACAGAATGCAAACAAGCATCCCTACAAAGAAAAAGACCCTCTATAATATAGCTAGCAAAACCTCCTAACTAAGAGCTGGAGACCTCAACAAATTGTATCCTTCGCAAGGTGATGAAATCCAAGTCGAACAATACAAAATGAGAGACCAATAATGGAAGGATATCCCTCTACCGAAAGGGATCCTGGGTAAAGAGCCCTAGAAGAAAAGTCACTAAGCTACCTCGTTCATGACACATTGGAAAAGGTTTTCAGCGCTTCTGCCTTATCACCCTTGCATTACTATGAATACAAGGAAGACAATGATCGATGTTGCCTTAGGGATCAGTGGAGTGCGACATTCCACAGAGTCCATCCGGTTCTCAATCTCGCGGCGGTTTAACCCCTGAAAGTGTGAAACAATCAGGAGGCCCCTCCACAAACTGGTGTATGATCGTGTCAACAAATACTAGAGGATTTTAGTTCCCTAAAGACAACGACTATGTCTCAGATGATAATGATAAGGGGGAATTATTTTGCTGCCTATCCCCGATGTCCTACCTAACTACCAAATTCTTTTGATTTCCTCAAGTGAGGTTAATGTTGGTTTAGTTAGGGAGATTAATTTTAGAGGCTGTCTTAAACAATCGGGTTATGGAAGTGCAACTTGATGGTGTTGTGACGACTCAAACCATGCAAATGAAGATGAATCAAAATGAGCCTTTCTCTTCAATGAACACTAGCTAAAGTAAGGAAGAATTATTTCCGTTCCCAATATGCACAACCCAATGCACATGCAATTTTATTTCTTTTCAAAATGATAGAAAGAAGTAAAATATGTACCCAAGACTAACCCAAAGTAATGAAAAAGTTCTTCATATGAACACCAAACGTAATGATTCTAATCCATTTCCTTTCTTTTCACACTTGAAAAAGACACATCCAAGCTACGGAAAGAAAGATTCTACAAAATTCTTCCAATCAAATGCAAGATAAAGAGAAGAACCTAATAATATCGTCTAACTCAAATGCACATAAATATGAAACAAGCATTTCTTCTTCTCATGAATGTAATACCAAGAATGTCAAATGATTAAATTAAGGCAAGAAGAATATCTTTGTGTTTCAATTTCATGAATATGGTAAAAGAACGACAAATCAAGCTTCTCTTTGAACTAAAGCGGAGGCAAGGAATCAATCTTTTCAAACAATCATTAGATAGGATGTAAAGGAAATAAGATGCCAAGCAATCCAAACACACCAAACCAAAAATATGATCTCAAAACCTCAATATGGATCAAAACGACTGTAGGATGCACGATTCATGGCCCCCCCCAGCCATGAGGGGGAATTTGTTTTCAAAAATAGAACCCATTTCGCTTAAAAATGCAAGCAAAACACTAGTATTTACTCAAAGGGCCAACATGGATCCAAATCTCAAAAAGACCCAAAAATCACTAAACAAACCAAAATAAAAACACTTTCTAGGAACTACTGTGGGCCTGCAGGCCACTTGGGAGCGGTACTAACAGACTACCGCGCTCTAGACAACGCTTAAGGGGCGGTACTGCTAGACTACTGCGCTCTAGAAAGCGCTTAAGGGGTGGTACTGCTAGACTACCGCGCTCTAGACAGTGGTTAAGGAGCGGTACTACCGCTCTGTAGGAAGTTACGGGGGTGCCGTAGTGTGTGAACAGAGGGAAAGAGGCGGAATTTTGAGAAAAGATTTTGACTTTTCAAGGGTTTTCCAACCCAGAGGACTTACTGATTTGTAACAGAAGTCTAATGCAGAGAACAGGGAAGTGAATGAGGGTAAAAGAACCCAATTCTTACAATCAATAAGTGAAATTGAAAGCAAACTTCACAAGCAAAGAAAATGGATTCTTATCTCCCCAGCGGAGTCGCCAGTTTTTGTTGTAGATATTTCTCCCTACGGATAGGTAGAAACTCTCTTAGGATAAAGCAGGATGCACTGACTCTATGCTAAGACAAAAAGGAAACAAATGCTACCTTGAGTTCCTGAACTAATCTTCACAACAAGATTAAATGCATTCAGAAGAGATGAAAGACGTAAATCACCTTCCAATTCGACGTTTGTCCCGCTTCTAGCTCTTGATCCCAAAGCTCCAATATAGAACCTGTTGAAATCAAACAAAGGACAAGCATGCAAGCTTCCAAATACCTTGAAGCAAAGATTAAGTTCAAATCTAAAATAGATACATCTCATATCAAAGATTTATACAATACACATGAAATGGGAAAAACAAGACAAGTTATCTTTTATTACAAACTTGAAGAGTGCTTACAAAGGTTGCTTGATATCCAAGCCAATCCTCCAGCTCCAAGTGCTTCCTCTAGCTATCTTTGCAGAAGTATGAAGATCATAGGTTTGATGCCCCAAAAGTCCTCCCTTTGGCTCATGAAAGGCCTCTCTCTTATAGCACATGGGAAGGTTAACCAATAAGAGAGAAGTGTGGATCTATGGAGGGTTTAGTGGATCAAGCCAGCTAAACAAAGAAGGAGTTAGGATCGAACCAAAGGTGGTAATCCAAACAAAATCTCCTCGAAGGTCGAATCCCAAAATCCAAGGCAAAAAGGCTAATTTCAGACTACCGTGCCCCTATAACTGAGCATCATGCGGTAGTACCGCGCCCCAGAGAAGGAGCAATGCGCGGTAGTGCTGACTACCGCGCCCCTGTAGATGTGCAGGGAGCGGTAGTGCTCACAAACAGGGCTAAGTTGGGCTGGAAGATGGCAGAAAAAGGTTTTGCTTTCAGTGTTCAGTCAATGGTTTTCACTCTGGATGTTCAGATGATCTTTAAGGGAAACTGTCGTTTAGGTCGCTAGTGCAAGGATGCGACACCAATACATAATGTGTAATATTGAGGTATAACAATGCGTTGGTAGGCACTTGTTAATTTTTCAACATTAATTCAATATACTCTAGGATCTTTACTGAGAGAATAACATGTACAGTATATCAATGCATATCAATCATAGCAAGCATATCAATCATCACAAGATGCAAACATAAGAGACAATAGACACACAGAGTTTCTGTGGGGAAAACCCTAAGGTGAAAAACCCCACAACTTCCTCAGAGATAGATAGAGCAATGATACAACCAAAGTACAACCCAAGTACATAGAGATAGTCTCCTCCTAGCAGCTGATCCTCCTCCTCACATGTGCGCCACTTTCCGAGTGATGGATAAGTGAGTAATGAAGTGATCAAAATAGAGATCTCCTGATCTCTATTTATACTTGTCCTGACTGCCCAATAAACTTATGGGGCTGACTTGTCTAGCTTAGTATAATAAGACAAGGTTAACTTAATTAGGGCCGACCCCACACATGGTGGTCTAATAACCCATCAGCAAGTTACGACACTTGCGACACTTGTCAATACAAATGACAACACTTCCTTATAGAGGAAAAACACATCTCTATAGGAGTACAATATACATAAATTAAATACATAGGTCAAATACATTCCGAAGTTACATATACATCAACACTCCCTCTAACTAGGAATGTATTTCTCGACACAGATCTGCTAGCACAAGTCTTCTTCTCTGGATCATCATCAGCGAATCATCGTCTTCGAATCATCATCACCATCACTGCTACTGCTATCTCAATCAATCTCTGAATCTACTCGTCATAGGAAGTTCTACAGAGCCAATCCTTTTTCATACTGGATGTAGGCCCACCACCTGCAGGTCTTCATCATCATTAACCATACTGTGGAATCCTCAAGACTTATTATGTGCATCACAAAACGTCGAAAGAGCATCCAAGGCTATTACGAGCACACAGCTCTACCTGTCGGATCTCCCAGGGATGTATTATATGTGACCCCACCACAAAACCTCGAAAGAGCATCCCAGGCTGTTATGGGCACACAGCTCAGACCTATAGGATCTCCCAGGGCTGTATTATATGTGGTCACCACAAAACCTTGAAAGAGCATCCCAGGCTGTTATGAGCACACAGCTCTACCTATTGGATCTCCTAGGGCTAGATTATATGTGGTCATGGTAAAACCTCGAAAGAGTATCCTAGGCTGTTACGGGTACACAACTCCGACCTATAGGATCTCCCAAGGTTGGATTATATGCCATATGACAAAACCTCGAAAGAGCATCCCAAGACAGATTACAAGCACACGGATCAACCTATCGGATCTCCCAGGGATGGATTATATGTCCTCCCAAAGAAAAACCTCGAAAGAGCATTTGCCAGATATCCCAGGGCCACATTACATGCCATAGGAAAAACCTCGAAAGATTATCTACAAACCTCCCAGGGCTGGATTATATGCTTATTTGCACAACCTGTTCCATGGCCACAGAGTATCAACCTGATACTCACCATACATCATCCTGATGTACACATGATCATCCTAATCATCATCACTGCATCATCCTTATGCATGTCATCTGAAGCAACATCCTGAAGCTCGTCATCCATGATCATACAATGCATCCACCTGATGCATACCAAGTATCTATCTAATACATATCATCATACATGATCCACCTGATCATACAATGTATCCACTGATACATACACAGATACATGATCCACCTGATTATACAATGTATCCACCTGATATATATCATACATGATCTTTCTGATCATACAACATATCTACCTGATACATATATAGATACATGGTCCAAGCATCCAACATGATGCATATACATATACATGATCCAACTGATCATATCCAGCATCCAACATGATGCATACATACATACATATAAATGATCCAACTGATCATATCCAACATCCAACATGATGCATACATACATACATATAAATGATCCAACTGATCATAACAAGCATCCAACATGATGCATATACAGAGCAGTAACTGGAGCATCGTCCTGATGCTCATCATCCAGCGCTTACATCCATAACCATGTGAAGGATCCTCCTCTCATCATGCTTGGAATGGCTCCAGCAAATGTGTCCATCACTTCTTCCTCGAAGTGTCGTCAATCTGAAGAACACCAAGCCTCTCTCTGAAGTATTTGAACTTCACTCTGGCTAGTGATTTCGTCAGCACATCTGCAATCTGCTCATCTGTCGCAACATACAGGAGCTTCACTGCTCCTCTCTGCACCATATCCCTGATATAGTGATATTTGATCTCAATGTGCTTCGACCTGTCGTGGAACATCGGGTTCTCAAATAGCTTCACACAACTCTGGTTATCACAAAAGATACCAGTAGCCTCTAGCGGGAGATCAAATAACTCAGACAGTACCTTCCGGAGCCATACTGCCTCGCAACTAGCCGAACAAGCTGCAACATACTCTGCTTCGGCTGTACTCAGTGCTATGCAGGATTACTTTCTGCTAAACCAAGAGATCACACCTGATCCCATACTGAAGCAACACCCAGATGTGCTCTTCCTATCTGCAGCACTGCCTGCCTAGTCCGAATCAACATAACCCTGCAGGTTAAACTTTTGATTTGCATCATACTTGAGCCCATAATCAATTGTACCCTTCAGGTACCTCAGAATATGATTTACAACAACCAGGTGAACACCTCTGGGATCCGTCAGGAATTGGATCAATGTGTTCACTACAAAGCAAATATCTGGTCTCATGTTCGTCAGGTACATCAAGGACCCAATCATTTGACGATACACCGTGACATCAACCGGATCAGATGAAGCATCACACAGAAGCTTCAAGTTCGATGCCATAAGTGTGGCCATGGCCTTGCAGTCCATCATCCCGAACCTCTTCAGGATCTCCACTGCATACTTCCCTTGTCCAAGGAAGATTCCATCTATACTCTACCACACCTCCATGCCTAGAAAATAGTGCATCATCCCCAAGTCCTTCATCTTGAACTCGGCTGCAAGCTTCCTCTTGGTATCAACAATCAAACTATCATTGCCTGTTACAAACAGATCATCTACATACAACAGTAGTATCACAGGATTGCCTTCCTCAACCTTGTAGTAAAGGTTGGAATCTGCTTTACTCTTGGTAAAGCCCAAACTGGATAGAAAGCTATCTATCCTCCCATACCAAGTCCTAGGAGCTTGCTTCAAGCCATACAAGGATTTCTTCAACCTACACACATATGATTTCCTGTCATGTGTCTCAAAACCAAGTGGTTTCTCCACATACACTTCCTCCTCGAATACACCATTCAAGAAGGTTGTCTTGACATCTATCTGGCGTATCTTCCATTTCATCACTGCAGCCAGAGCAAGTACTGATATGATGGAAGTGTATCTGGCTATAGGAGCAAAAGTTTCTTCATAGTTAATTCCTTCTTTCTAGGAGAAGCCACGAGCTACAAATCTCGCTTTGTATTTTTCTATGCTACCATCTGCAGCATGCTTGATCTTGTAGATCCATTTGGAGGTCACAACAGACTTCCCTTCAGGTCTTGGGACAACATTCCAAACATCATTCTTCATTATTGATTTGTATTCCTCGACCATGGCATCCTTCCATTCTTTCTTTTTCGCTGCTTCTTCATAATTGGAAGGTTCTTTGTTCATGATATCACAGAGTAAAGCAACATAGCTGGTATGTGATCTGGTCCTCTTCTTTGCTTTGTGTTCTTCTTCTGGAATGCCATACCTTTCTGCATCTTGAATGAGTCTTCTAGCCCATGCAAGTTTCCTCTTGTGAGAGTCCTTCTCACGAGGTGGATCTACAGGTTCTTGCGGATCTTCAATTTCACAATCAACATCTTGAATTGCTTCAGTCATGGTAGTATCTTGAAATCTGGTTTCCTTTGGTTCTTCATGATCTTCAATAGGTGTCTTCCTTGATTTGATGAATGCTGAGTTTTCATCAAATGTTACATCCCCACTGACATCAATCTTCTTGAACCATGGAAAGTATATTCTATAAGCCTTCAAGCTTTCATTGTAACCCACAAAGATACCCTTCTTTCCTGAAGGATCTAGCTTAGTCCTCTTTTCCTTTGGGACATGAGTGTATACTGGACAACCAAATATTCTGAGATGGTTGACTTCAGGTTTCTTACTAGAGAAGACCTCTTCTGGTGTCTTGTTGTCCAATATCTTGTGGGGTGTTCTGTTCTGCACATATACAACTGTCCTAGCTGCTTCTGCCCATAGATGCATAGGTAGATCCTGGTCATGCAGCATTTCCCGTGCTGCTTCCATGATTGTTCGATTCTTCCTTTCTGCAACTCCATTCTGTTGTGGATTGTAAGGAGCAGTCAAATCCATCTTAATCCCTGAATCACTGCATAGCTTCTTGAATTCTCCTGAAGTGAATTCTCTGCCATTGTCGGATCTGAATATTTTGATCTTCTTATCAGTTTGGTTTTCCATCAAGGCTTTGAATTCCTTGAACTTATCAAACACTTCATCCTTATTCTTCAAGAAGTAAACCCAAGTCTTCCTGGAGAAGTCATCAATGAAAGAAACATAGTAAACATACCTACTCAGAGAACTGGAAGACATCGGTCCGCATACATCAGAGTGGATAATTTCCAAGATTCCTTTTACCTTGCTTTCACTGCTTGTAAACGCCTTCTTTATGTTCTTTCCTTTTGCACATCCTTTGCAAACACCTTCATGCTTGGTCTTGATTTCAGGAAGACCCTCTACAGCTTTGCTTGCAATTGGTAGTGCTCTATAGTGCACATGAGCAAGCATTCTATGCCAAAGTTCACTTGGCTCCATGGATTTATGTACCATGGCATGTTCTGATTGTCCCTTCAATTTATACAATCCTCCCTCTTGCTCTCCAATCACCACTGCATCATCTATAGTTTTACCTTTTGGCCACATTAGGACTTGGCCATCTACAAATGCAACCCTCATGCCTTTTGCATCCAATGCAGATATGGAGAGTAAGTTCTTCTTGAGCCCAGGTACATATAGAACTTTTTTCATCTTCAAAGACTTCCTAGAGTCTAGGTTGTAGGAGGCTTCACCACTTCCCTTGATAGGGTATTGATAGTCATCCCCAAGTTTCACCTAATGGGGTGACTCATGTTCAGATAGATTTACAAAATATTCTTTAAACCTAGTCATGTGTTTGGAAGCCCCACTGTCAATAAGCCAATCATTACAACCATGAGAGATAGTACCTGTGAGAGCAGAGATTAGAACATATTCTTCTTCGCTTGACGAGTCATCCTCATCACTTTCTGTTCTAGCCTTCTTCTTGGGAGGTTCATCATCCTCAGCAGCATGAGCATGATATCTCTTCTTGTTTCCTTTCTTCTTCTTGTTGAAGTTGTTGTCCTTTTTGTTCTTGGGACAATCTATAGCAAA
Source organism: Larix kaempferi (assembly GCA_027924585.1). NCBI lineage: Eukaryota > Viridiplantae > Streptophyta > Pinopsida > Pinales > Pinaceae > Larix > Larix kaempferi. The sequence goes on along the minus strand of BSBM01000687.1, from coordinate 1,461,745 downwards.
GTGTCCTTTCTCATTACATGTGAAGCATCTCATATCTTTCCTATTCTTTAGATGGGTGTGAGAAGATTTCTTGTAATGAGAGTGCTCCTTCTTAGGCTTGCTTCTTTTGGTGTGAGCTGTGAGAGCTCGATCTTCATTTCCCATCTTTTCTTCTCGGGATACAATCCTAGCCTCTTCTTGTGAACATTCATCCCACAGTCTTATGAAGGAGATTAAGTTCCTTCTTGCACATATTCCTTGGATAAAGGAATCCCATGACCTAGGTAGGCCATTCAGAGTGGTCATCACAATTTCTCCATTCTCCACCACTTCATCTATAGCTTCAAGTTGTTCCTTGATTTGAGAGACTTTGGAGAAATAAGATTGAATGGTATCTCCATTCAACAACTTGACCCCTTTCAATTGATTTCGCAGAGTCATCTTCCGATTTATGTTCTTCCCTTCAAATAGCTTGGTCAAAGAGTCAAACATCTCCTTGGGTGTCTTCAGAGATGACACATGTGGTATGAGATGGTCTTTGATAGAATCAACAATGATTCTCTTTGCCTTGAACAAGTTCTTCTTATGCAATGCCTTAGCCTCTTCATCTTCTGGGATAGGGACCTAAGAGTTGATGTAGGTGTCCAATTCATTTTCTTCCAGGATTAACCCAATCCTATACTTCCATGCTCGGAAGTTATCAACCCCTTCAAGCTTATCCTCAAGCTTGGTGTGGTGAGACATCTTAAAGAGTACTTCAAATGGAAATAGAAAATATTTAGGTCTTACCACTTGATTTGATGAAAACTGGATCTGGTCCCGGATTAGGGTTTGTCAGAGAAACCCTAAAAATTCAAAATGTGAATTTCAAAATTTTAAAAGGATAGAAAGATGCGCCTTGATGAGCTGATCAGCCTGGTATATTTAGAATTTGAGATCTGCAAAGTTTCACCCTTCGGAAATGCCTTTTAATCTTCCTGGATTCACTAGGGAGGACCCTGAATTAGGGTTTGAGTTTCCCAGAGTTTCACCCAACCAAAAATCTCGATCCAAAGCTCTAAACTTCGATTTTTCCAAGGAGCTTCCAGCTATGTCTTCAGATTTCAGAAATTCTTTTTTTTTTGGAAACCCTAATTTTTAGGGCCAAAACTGAAAGTGCTCAGAATTGAATTATGATTGGACAGATAGATTCTCCTTTATGAGTAGAGTCAATCTACCTTACTGCTTTTCCAAAATCTGTGGAGAGAAACCCAATAAACAAGAAACCCTAGTTTCCACCACTACACAATGTCTTCTTCTCAGGGAAGCTCTGATACCATGTTAATTTTTGAGCATTAATTCAATATACTCTAGGATCTTTACTGAGAGAATAACATGTACAATATATCAATGCATATCAATCATAGCAAGCATATCAATCATCACAAGATGCAAACATAAGAGACAATAGACACACAGAGTTTCTGTGGGGAAAACCCTAAGGTGAAAAACCCCACAACTTTCTTAGAAATAGATAGAGAAATGATACAACCAAAGTACAACCCAAGTACACAGAGATAGTCTCCTCCTAGTAGCCGATCCTCCTACTCACATGTGCGCCACTTTCCGAGTGATGGATAAGTGAGTAACGAAGTGATCAAAATAGAGATCTCCCGATCTCTATTTATACTTGTCTTGACTGCCCAATAAACTTATGGGGCCGACTTGTTTAGATTAGCATAATAACCCAAGGTTAACTTAATCAGGGCCATCCCCACACATGGTGGTCTAATAACCCATTGGCAAGTTACGACACTTGCGACACTTGTCAATACAAATGATGACACTTCCTTATAGAGGAACAACACATCTCTATAGGAGTACAATATACATAAATGAAATACATAGGTGAAATACATTCCGAAGTTACATATACATCAACAACACTTCATATATCGGTAGCTATGGTAATTAAGGTGCATTAAAAGCGTTTTGGTGGAATGCTTGTTGGCATCCACCGTGGCAGGTCTTCACGTGATAGTTCTTGGTTGTAGTGTTAACCTTAACTGCATTTGGAATTACTCGATGAAGGCATAACCTGGAGCATTCATTTTTGCAGTGAGTGGGGTTTGGAGAGGCTGACAAGCCCTCAGATTCATAGGGTTTGTAACAGGGTTTTGGAGGCACCTCTCCCAAGTTCGATACTGCGACCTGTAGCTTGGAAACTGTCACCAGTAGACTACATGAGCCGAGCCATTCCTGAGCTAAGACTTGCGGCGTTTGCTGGTGGTTTGTGTGACTTCAGTGTTCTCGATGGTTACAGGAATGTTCAGTCCATGATACAAGATTTTCTTTTGAAGGTAAGTCGTGATTCCCTTCCTATACTTCCACAAAGGTTGACAGTATTCAGCTGTTTATATATTTTTAAGTTTTGAGCTTCATTTAACCACTTTGAGTGTTGTAATGGAAGGTACTTCCTCGGCGTTGGATTTTTATATTTCAAGCAATGGGGATAAGAGCTTAATAGCCCTGGTAAGCCTCGATGACTCCCTGTATGGCCGTATTTGTGGCAGAACTTGCATTTGAATGGGATTTGTTCATAGTCGAGCTCTTGTATGTGTGTCCAATCAGCTACGGTTAGGTTTATTGCTTCTAGGAGTCTGTGTTCTAGATCTACTTTAACGCAGATTCTCGCGTAGGAGTATTGGTCTTCCCGATCAACTTTGTCAATTTATTTTCCCAATGCGTTCCCGATGGCTTCTAAAGACTCAGTATTCCAACAATGAAGGGGTAAGTGAGGGAGTCTCACCGAAACAGGGACAACAAAGGGGATATCGTGGGATGGATCGAAGCTTGTGGTGCACTTGTTCATGTAGAGTCCTTGAGGGCCCATGAAATAGGGTCCGTTCCTGAATATGAGCTTGCGATCCTATTTACATTCGAAAACAAAAGCAAAGAATCCTTTTCCCAAGAAGAAGGATTTGACGTCTTCAGTGATCAAAGGTCTCCAGTTCTTCTGCACCCAATGTTCGGTGGATTTCGAGGAGGGCCATAGGCCTGTGAACTGAATCAGACCTCGTTCCGACAGGTTGAGGGCTGTCTTGCAAGGTATGTCAATCGGTAAGGCGACAGTAGGAATCTCATCGAGCTTCCTTACAAACTTTTGTTAAGAGGAGGAGAGGGGCTTCTTACCCTGAGCAACTAAAAGGTTCAGGAAATTAGCAAGATCGGGGGGAGGGATTTAGGCCTCCAAAGCCATAGGTGGCAAGGGGAAGAGAGAGGTGAATGGGGATGGGGAAGAGAAGGGAATCCAAGATGGGAAGGAGAGTGGGGAGTCAGGAGGACCGAAGGCACAACCAGGAGGGCCATCCTGGAGCACGAGCGGTTCAGAAACCAACACGCAGCTAGTGAAGGCATGCCTAGAGCAGGCAGCCAAACAGGGCCGAGGGAAGAGCTAGGGCAGTAGATCGCGATCCATCAATCATAAAGAGTATACAATTTTCAAAACTATAACAAAATAATGATTGTCCGAATATTAAACCTTATTAAATAGGTAATATAGACATGATAAATTATTTATGCATTCATATATCTACCAGGTTTTCATGAAAGCGTGCTATGTTGGCCTTTGTTTGGGAAGACACAAATAATTCTCTAGGAGAAATATGTGGTTGTTTTCCCTGTAAATACTTTTCCCTAGTGGTAGCCTAGTATTGGGATTTGCCAGCACTAAATGATTGTCGATGTGTCACTTTAAATGGCTTGTCTTTATCATTGTTTCATTTTTATAGAACGACAAATAGCTCTTTTGTTGAGATATCTTTATATTGGCATATAGCGATCATGGTTATTAGTTTGGTGTCAAGGAATCTTGTCTTAGATGTAATAATATTAACAAGGGAAATAGAAACAAAGCTTCAAGTCCCTTCCAAGTCATAAAAACCATAATAATAATAAAATTTTATGTGATTACATTATGTGGCATTTCGTAAACTCCAATCTATCAACATTTTTGTGTCATTGAAAATTTTCAATTTAATCATCAAGTGTGATGTGACTGCAAGGTATCCATTTTTTTTAATTAGCCATCGAGTATCGTTGTTAAATTAACTAGTAATAGGATTTTCCAATATGTTGCATTATACACAATGAACAAGATGGATGAGCAACAGAGCTGCATATTCTCTGCCATTAAATTTGTAAATTGAATTGCAGGCGTAAAATTATTGAAAGAAGCAAAGGTTGTGATCGATTGTAGAGCTTATGTTTCAACCTGAATATGCATTCTGCATTTGTACAAAGAGAAATTAAACAAATATGTTAAATATGATAATGTCTTTAATATACATTTATGAATTGACCGATATCACACTTTCATTCTTTAAGGTTCTTATTGAGATGTATTTGTTTTGGGATGACATGCATATATATATATAAAGAAATAAAGAAAAGTTAATACTTATAAATATGTTAATTTCATAACCTTTGTCTTATTTCATTTTTGCAGCAACATTGGATGCAGAATTAAATAGAAATCTAAATCCTCCATGATAGCCACAATGAAGAACATATGCTTCCATGAGATCGAACCTTAACTTAAGTGTCCTCCATATCTAATATTTTTTATTATTATTTCATAGAGAATGCGACGGTCTATTCATTCACAAATTAAGTCACTTAGTATTGTATGATAGTGTACTAATAGTTTAATTAAAGAAAAGAGCATGTCACCTACCCAAATTTTGAGAATATTATTTTATTTGCAAAATACTTTATGTTAAATTATAATTACAAAGTTTTGTAATTATGACCAAGTTTGGTCAAGGATGAATGTAATTACTGATTATTATTATTTAATAAATTAAAATAGGAGACAAACACCCAAGGGAACTGTTAAATGAGTGTTCATTGACCCACTAGGAGGAATGGAAGCTGTTAGAAGGTATGGGACAGATGGCAGCATTTGCACTCCACCACTAGCTGTTGGTTATGGGACAACTACCCCTAAATATGTGGCATTATCCCCCAGGTGGGTGGAGGAGAGCAGGCAGCTCATTAATGACCAGTTAACCACTAAAAGGCCTAGGCAGCCTAGATAAGTGCATCAGGTGATCACGGAGAGATTCGAATAGGGAGGGTATGTGAGAGTGCAACTGTGAGTCTGCTAATTATACTGAGAAGGAAAACCAGAGGTGCTGGTGCAGGTCTCTTTGACTACTGAGTCTTGATGACTGGACAATCTAAATTCTATTGCAAGTTGATGTACTAAGGCTTCTACAGAATCTTCCTCCTGGTGGTTCAGTGAACAGGCTCGGGGGTCCTAAGGCAAGTAAACTTGGCTGTCTTCAGGAATAGGTTGGGTGGAACAGGTTCCTTTGGCTATTTGTTTCTCCTACAGTCAACCATGTTTTACTGTTCTTACTTTTGTTTACAGTTAAATGTTTATGGATAATAGAATTATTAATTATAGTCATATAGAAGAAACTATTTTATTTTCTGATCTATGTATGATTCTTAATGAAAGAGCTTTATGAAATGATTGAATCGATAACTATCTCTATATTTCCCCCCCATGCTGTGATCTGAATCATACTCCAGTATATAGAAGTAAATTAAGAAAGATGAGTGATAGGCAGAATGCCATTGATTGGAAAGATGAATACAGTAGTTCTCTTGTTATAATTTTGCCATATATTTAAACATAGTAAACATTACAGTATAGTATCAACAGTTGCATAGAATTCATCTAATTCTTGAATAAAATAAAAACACATTTTGTTTCTGCACAGTTCTATATATTTCTTTTTAACTCTATCTAGTTCAGATAGTAATCACATGCATTTCAATATTATACATCTCATGTTTTTCAAGCATTTATATTTTAAGAATTATAGCAGCTGCAAAATTAATCTCTGTACAGATTTGTTATAAATATACATATATTATTTCACTAACTATCACTTCTAATTTCATTTATTAAATATCTGTACAGTAGCATCAAAACCCTAAGTTATCACAAAACCTAGAATTAGAGTGTTTATTTGGTACTTAGTTGATAAATTTCTTATCAAGCCATTCATGGAAAACTTCTGATAATTATTTTTATAACAAACCTATTATCTAACCCTAAACAACATTCTACTTTTAACTTACTAATTCTCGTACTGAGAATACAAACAATATATTTAAACATCAAATGACTTCACTTAGCCGAAAGTATAAATTGTTCAAACTCTAGCAAGAAAACATACACTGTATCGAAACTATTTAGTACAAAGGTTAAGTCTCGGGTACAAAAGCTCAGTACAAACCATATAGAAAACGAAAGCTACAGGTAGGTTTCCATTCGTGAAACAAAATCGAACACTGTGGCATAGCCATTCCAAAAACACTTAACAGCCAGACTATCTCATCACGATTCAAAAAATGTAATTATCAACAACGATAAAGATATACAGGAATCAACTATCTACAGTTATGCAAACCATAACTCTCGGCCCAAAACAACTATCGTTGTTCGGCATCACACAACAGTATACAATTTTTTTTCTCAACTATAAATTTTTAAACAAGTCTTTTCATTTCAAGCAAGTCATTGTCTTTTAGAAAAAGGTGAACCCTCGGCTCTCGTTTCACATTCAAAACTATAAATTTTAACAGAGTTTACATTTCGGACTGTTTCACAGTTCCAACATCATACAGGGTCTAACCCTCATCAACCAGAGAACTAAAAATGAGTTCAAGGCTCCACAAAAACTACACAGGGTTTAAACCCTTAACAAATAGTAGTACAAACAAAAAATCGAGTTTCTTTCCAAATGACGCAGCTAGGCATCACAGAGCTGTTTAGCACTGTAAACATTTGAGGAATCTTTACAGCATGGATCAAAACAAACACATGACACTCGGCCATCACCCGATTCATGTCGAGCATTTCCAAGGTTCGGCATACAGTAATCACCAACAAAACCATACCAAAGGCACCTATGAGGTTTCGAGAACCACCAGAGCTTACCAGGAAGTGGATGCATCAATTCCATTCCAAACCCTTTGCATAGCAACCTCCTACGAAGAGGTACCTTCCAAGCACAGTTCGCAGGGTTAAAACAATAAAATGTAAGAATAAAAGCAAGCAACACAGTATTATTTTCATTATCGTCAGCACTTACCATTAGAAACAAATCCCTGAACTTTGGCACACCACACAACAAAAACGACGAAGCCTAATGGAATTTGAAAGCAACCACGAGTTAAACACAGAAGATATTTTCACAAACTGGAGGATCGAACCCCAGTTCAAACTATGAATTCAACAACGAACATAAAAACCATAAACAACTTCCATGATTGTATCGTAGTGCTATGGCACAAGATTGTGAAGCCTGCAACTATTAAGAAATATCCCTCACAGGTCCAAGGTTCGAAACCGAGGAAGGATTCCTCCTCTAACCAAACTCTAAAACCCTACATTGCAGCAGACGGTTGGCTCTACGACCTTCCACCAAAAATGCAATAATGAATGCCGAAAACCATTTTTCCATTACTTACCAACGTGTGAATAGGGTTTCATTCACAGCCCCAGATCTTGCAGAGATCAACGATGGGATATCTTCCAGTTAAGGCACGTTGATATTCGAACCATGATTGCAATCAATATTGCATTGATTACTTCATCTACCAAATGCCAAGTAAGCAGATCGAGAGCCAGTGCATGGCACAACTCAGCCTATTGTGATGCTCATTATAAACACAAACCACGTGAAGGCCTTACACCTGGGATTCCACATCACTTAACCGTGGAACAACGTTAATGCTAGGCTTGTCAATGCCAGCTTGGAAAGCATGCCAAGTTTAATACCCTATCAACATAAAAATAATTGCATTGTTAGATCCGTGGATCGTATTTCATATTAGTCTCTATAGTTTATTCTTATGCATTGTAACATTTGTATTGTATGCCAATGTATGGTGTGATTGTATAGTCACTTTATAATGTTAACATTTCATTACTATGGCTCGTGTATAGATATATAGAATTAAGCTTCACCATATATATATATTGTTAATCATTTAATAAATGGAGACCACAGATACAGTTAGGATTCTCGCTATGAAAAAGTATAATTAGATACTATGTACATTATATATTTCACACAATAGCTATGAATTTCCAATTCATAATAATAGTGTGAGCCTATAGGTATATATAAGTGATACACATTTTAATATGCTAGCCATGTATTGCAAAGTCTAATTGATAGATGTAATACCTAAGGTATAGTTTAAATGGTGACGTTATACACTATAATGCTGAGTTCATAGCACAAGCACTAGTCACTAGACCGTTCATATATTAACCATGTAATGATAATCAAATGATGAATTCAGGACTTAGAAGAGTCTAAGTTCTGTAGAAACAAAACGTAATGATAGTTCAAAAGTATAAACACTATTTCTACAATATTTCTCATAACTTTATCAATAGATATTGGTATCACTGTTTTGATAATAATGACAATAGTCATATGATAATAGTTGCAGCATTATAACAAAACACTTGGATGACGTGAAATTATAAAACTGAAGAGTTTTGTAAGTCAGCACACAAACTAGATTTAGAACCAAGTATCCATACCTCTAGTAACTTGTTTCAAAAGGAAGTAATTAGCATTTTAATATTACATTGATGATGAATTGAAAGACACATGTACTCTTAACACACGTTGTTGTAGAAATTGTTACCTGTGGTTTGCACATGGAAACATGATTCAAATGCCTTAGCTAAACGTAGCTAAGTAAACTCCAGGGTACCTTGTAGGACCCCTTCGTCATTATACAAACAAACTGTCAGCACATCAAGAACATCATAATAGTACAAAGTATGTACATCATGTAATCATATTTAGAACTTAAACAAATCTGTAAATTGTATTCTTATGCATAATCATAAAAAGATATTTCGTTAAGGAGATTAGCATCCGTTTAAATTTGAAATAAAAAATACAATTATATCATATTTTATTTGAGAAGTATGACGTGTCATCGTTATTAATTATCTTAGTTAAGAAATCGAATTAATTTATATGTTCCGCATTAACGACTTCGATAATTATTGCTATTTTAAATTTTTTAAAATTTTGGTATTTTTTCGGGATGTTACATGTGGTATTAGAGCTCACGTTCGAACTCTAGGCCTGAAAAAGGTCTAAGAACACATAGCAGAAAAATTATTTACAGAAAAATCTTATAATTAAAATTTAAACTATTTCGTGTTATACAAAAATTATTTTAAGTTACAAGTATGGAAGGATCAGCTGAACATTTACAAGACAGATTTCGACCCAACAGTCATAGCACAAGACAACATTATGAAGAAGAAGTCCATGGTGAATTAAATGACAATTCGTTAGACTTGTTACGTGCATTTCAAGAGTTAAAAGCAGAAATCAGATCTGTAAAACAAGACAATGAGAAAATTCTAAATGCACAAGAGGAACTTAATCAAGTATTGTTCGAACAATGCCCAACTGAGGAACAGGATAGAGAAATCGAAAATACCTCTAAGATTGAAGATTTACCTCATCGAGACCGAGGTAAGAAAATAAAAATTGATGATGCGAACATCATTTCAACATCATCAGAAGCTGCCCATGAAAAACGGAAAAAGAAACGAAATTATTCAAGTGATAGCAGCGAAGGAGACTACAAACCCAAAAGAAAAAGTCACAAACAGTATGAACAGATTTCGGGGGAGTTCAAGAAAATAAAACCCCCAACCTTCAATGGTGAAACTGAAAAAGGAGAGACAATAGAAGCATGGCTGTCCGGCATGAAGAAGTACTTCCAAATTTATGATTATTCTGAATCATTGAAGGCAAAGATGGCAATCTACAACTTGATTGGAAAGGCAGATATTTGGTGGTAGGACATCAAAAGAGTGAAGGGAATCAAGGACAAGGATGTGAATTAGAGTACTTTCAAACGATACTTCAAAAAGAAGTTCTTATCTAAACAATACCATGAAGAAAAATCAAAGGAGTTCTATGATTTAAAGCTAGGAACTATGAACATGAAAGAGATGAACAGTAAATTTCTGAATTTACTGAGGTATGTGCCATACCTCGTGGAAGAAAAACCGAAGATCCAAAGATACCTGAGTTGTCTACCTTTCAACATCAAGGACAAAATCGAGTATGAAAATCCAAAGACCTTAGAAGAGGCCATGAGGAAAGCAACTTTTGTTATGACACTAATCGGAAAAGAGAAGGGATATCAAATTGGAAAAGTCATAAACCCAGCGATTTTGAGCTGAAAAAGAAAAATTTCAGGTTTAGTGGAAATTCTCGTTTTCAAAAGAAAAATTTTCAGAATCGGAATTTTCAATGAAATTATCCTAGAAATAATCAGCAACAGAATTTTACAGCTCCTAGAAACACTCCCAATTCTACCATAACTAATGATTAAAAGGAACCTATCAAATGTTTTGAGTGTCAAGGTCCTCATTATGCATCAGAATGCCCCAAGAGGAAGCAGACAACTAACAATACTCATTCCATATAGACTGAACCTACTATTGGAGACTTGGCAAGGGAGATGCCCAGAATTAATGCAGCACTAGACAATAGGCAAGCAAATCATCAAGTCTCTATGGTAGAGATTGAAGGTGTGCTACAAAACCATCCTGTTACTATTTTAATTGATCCAGGTGCTAGCCTGAGTTACATATCACCAGATGTTGTAAAAAGTATAAATTTGAAAACCGAAAAATTCAATGAATCCTGGTTAGTTAGACTAGCAACAGGAACAAAAAGAAAAGTATCTGAATTTATTGAAAATTGTGTTTTATCTATGAATCAGTTAAAGACACAAACCAATTTGAATGTTTTACCTTTAGGATCCTATGATATCATAATTGGAATGGACTGGTTAGAAGCCCATCATGTCATTTTGAATTGTTATGAAAAAAGTTTTACGTGTTTAAATGATGAAGGAGAAACAATAGAAGTAAAAGGTATTCCAAGAAGGACATCCCTTAGGCAGATTTCAACCATGCAAGTAAAGTGAGCACTTATAAAAGGATGTCAAATCTTTGTAGTGAATGTAGTGAATGTTGAGTTGATTACTAAAGAGGACAAACTAAAACTAGAAGATATACCTGTCCTAAAATATTTCAAAGATGTTTTTCCTGAGGAGATTCCAGGATTACCCCCTAAGAGAGATTTAGACTTTACCATCAAGTTAATACCAGGAGCAGTACCAAATTCTAGAGCTCCATATAGTATGAATATACTGGAATTAAATGAGTTGAAATCACAGTTGAAGGAACTGATTGATAAAAACTATATAAGAACCAGCTTGTCTCCTTGGGGAGCACTTGCTATATTTGTTAAGAAGAAAGATGGTACCCTAAGACTGTGTATAGATTATCGCCAGCTGAATAAGATGACAATCAAGAATCGATATCCGTTGCTCCACATAGACGATCTACTTGATCAGTTGCGTGGAGCAACGATATTTTCAAATATTGATTTAAGGTCAGGATATCATCAAGTTCGTGTGAAGGAAGAGGATATTTTTAAAACAGCCTTTAGAACTCGTTATGGACATTATGAGTTCGTAGTCATGCCATTTGGATTGACTAATGCCCCGGCTATATTTATGTGTTTGATGAACAATATTCTGCACAAATACTTAGATAAGTTTGCTATTGTATTCATAGATGACATTCTAGTGTATTCTAAAAGCAAAGAAGAGCATGATGAACATCTGCGTATTATTTTACAAGTTTTGAGAAATCATCAACTATACGCTAAGTTTAGAAAGTGTGACTTTCACAATGATAAAATTCAGTATTTAGGACACATAATTTCTAAGGAAGGAATCTCGGTTGACCTCGATAAGATAAAAGCCATTAATGATTGGCTAGTTCCTAAGGATGTGTCGGATGTACGATCATTTATGGGTATTACTGGATATTACAAAAAATTTATAGAGGGGTTTTCAAAGATTACAAACCCCATACCTTCTTTACAGAAGAAAGGGAAGAAATTTGTGTGGGATCAGAAATGTTCAGACAGTTTTAAGAAGATTAAGGAGTTACTAACTACAACACCTATTCTGAGGATAACAGATCTTAATAAGGATTTTATAGTATGCACCGATGCATGTAATGACGGACTCGGTGGAGTCCTAACATAAGAGGGACATGCTGTTGGATACGAGTCTAGAAAGCTGAAAATACACGAGAAGAACTACTCTACTTATGATTTAGAGTTATTAGCAGTAATTCACGCTTTAAAAATGTGGCATCACCACCTTTTTGGAAGAAAGTTTACCTTGTTGATAGATAACATGGGTCTGAATTATTTATTAGATGAGACAAATTTGAACGCTAGACAAGCTAGATGGTTAACTTTTGTAAGTGAATATGATTTTGAAATTCAGCATATAAGAAGGAATGAGAACAAGGTTGCTGATGCATTAAGTCATAAAGCAAAGCTGAATTTTATTTCAGCCATCAATACATATTCAACAGATTTAGAAAATCAGATCCTTGGAAGGAGTGAAACGGATGAAGAATACAGAAAATTACAAGAAAAGACAGCAAATAACAATTCTGAAAATTCTATGGCAGATTACAGTTTGAAGGAAAATGGACTGTTATTATACAAAAATAGATTGTATGTACCCAACATACTAGAAGTAAAAATTCTGATTTTAAATGAGATGCACAAAAGCCATTACTCTGGTCATCCAGGTTATCAGAAAACCATCACTATGCTACAAAAAGAGTACTATTGGCCTAGAATGAAGGATGAAGTAGCAGAGTACATAGCTAAGTGTTTGGACTGTCAAAAAGTGAAGGTTGAACATCAACATCCGACTGGACTGTTGCAGCCATTGCTGATACCTAGCTGGAAATGGGAAGTTATAAGCATAGACTTTATTACCGGTCTACCCAAAAACCAGAAACAAAATGACTCTATCATGGTGGTAGTGGATAAACTCAGCAAGACAACACACTTTATACTTGTAAAAACTACTCATAAAGCTCCAGACATTGTAGAAATCTTCAAGAAACAGATTTTTCGATTACATGGTATACCGAAAGTGATAATTTCAGACTGCGACTCTAAGTTTACTGGAAAATTTTGGAGGTCTTTGTTGAAAGGGTTGAATACAACCTTAAACTTCAGTACAACATTTCATCCACAAACGGATGGACAGACAGAAAGAGTGAATCAGGCAGAGGATGTATGTTAAGGATTGACCTGGTAAGTGGGAAGACTACTTGCATTTAGCAGAATTTGCATACAATAACCATTATCATGCATCAGCCAGGCTTAGCCCTTTTGAAATTATTTATGGTAGGAAATGTGATACACCTGTTTCTTGGAATGACCCAGTAAATAGAGTTATTTTAGGACCTAAATTGTTGTAGGAATTAGATTTAATTGTGAAACAAGTACAAAGAAATCTTAAAGTTGCCCAAGATAGGAAAAAGAGTCAAGCAGATCTTAGAAGGACTCATAAAGAGTTCCAGGTTGGTGAACATGTTTTTCTTAAGGTAAGACCGAAAAAGAGTTCATTGAAATTGGGAAGCTGTGCCAAGTTGGTACCCAGGTATTGTGGTCCTTTCGAAATATTGTCAAGGGTTGGACCAGTGGCATACCAACTAGCTTTGCTACCAAATCTAAAGATACATAATGTTGTTCATATATCATTTTTAAAGAAGTATGTACACGATGCTACTCATGTTGTAAATTGGAATGATGTACAGGTGGGACAAGACGACGATTTTCAGGTGGAACCGGACTGTATCCTCAAAACGAGGGAAACTCTACTCTGGAATCGCACCATTGGGCAGGTAAAGGTGCAATGGAAGCACCTTAGACCAGAAGAGGCAACCTGGGAGTTGGAGAGTAGTATGCGGGCAGCATACCCAACTCTGTTTCAGGAACACTCAGAGAGTGATTAAGCAACATCGAGGATGATGTTGAGACTTAAGGGGGGGTCTATGTCACCTACCCAAATTTTGAGAATATTATTTTATTTGCAAAATACTTTATGTTAAATTATAATTACAAAGTTTTGTATGTTAAATTATAATTAAAAAGTTTTGTAATTATGACCACGTTTGGTCAAGGATGAATGTAATTACTGATTATTATTATTTAATAAATTAAAATAGGAGACAAACACCCAAGGGAACTGTTAAATGAGTGTTCACTGACCCACTAGGAGGAATGGAAGCTGTTAGAAGGTATGGGATAGATGGAAACATTTTCACTCCACCACTAGCCGTTGGTTATGGGACAACTACCCCTAAATATGTGGCATTATCCCCCAAGTGGGTGGAGGAGAGCAGGCAGCTCATTAATGACCAGTTAACCACTAAAAGCCCTAGGAAACCTAGATAAGGCAATTCGAATCTGGAAGGCAACACTTACAATATTTTCTACAGAAATATTCCTCAAGTGCATCAGGTGATCCCTGAGAGATTCGAATAGGGAGGCTATGTGAGAGTGCAACTGTGAGTCTGCTAATTATACTGAGAAGGAAAACCAGAGGTGCTGGTGCAGGTCTCTTTGACTGCTGAGTCTTGAGGACTGGACAATCTACATTCTATTACAAGCTGATGTACTAAGGATTCTACAGAATCTTCCTCCTGGTGATTCAGTGAACAGGCTCGGGGGTCCTAAGGCAAGTAAACTTGGCTGTCTTCAGGAATAGGTTGGGTGGAACAGGTTCCTTGGGCTGTTTGTTTCTCCTATAGTCAACCAGGTTTTACTGTTCTTACTTTTGTTTACAGTTAAATGTTTCTGCAGAATAGAATTATTAATTATAGTCATATAGAAGAAACTATTTTATTTTCTGATCTATGTATGATTCTTAATGAAAGAGCTTTATGAAATCATTGAATCGATAACCATCTCTATATTTTTCCCCATGCTGTTTTTTGCATCGTACTCCAGTATAGAGAAGTAAATTAAGAAATATGAGTGATAGGCAGAATGCCATTGATTGGAAAGATGAATACAGTAGTGCTCTTGCTATAATTCTGCCATATATTTAAACATAGTAAACATTACAATATAGTACCAACAGCTGCATATAATTCATCTAATTCTTGAATAAAAGAAAAACACATTTTGTTTCTGCACAGTTCTATATATTTATTTTTAACTCTATCTAGTTCAGATAGTAATCACATGCATTTCAATATTATACATCTCATGTTTTTCAAGCATTTATATTTTAAGAATTATAGCAGCTGCAAAATTAATCTCTGTACAGATTTGTTATAAATATACATATATTATAAATCACTAACTATCACTTCTAATTTCATTTATTAAATATCTGTATAGTAGCATCAAAACCCTAAGTTATCACAAAACCTAGAATTAGAGTGTTTATTTGGTACTTAGTTGATAAATTTCTTATCAAGCCATTCATGGAAAACTTCTGATAATTATTTTTATAACAAACCTATTATCTAACCCTAAACAACATTCTACTTTTAACTTACTAATTCTCGTACTGAGAATACAAACAATATATTTAAACATCAAATGACTTCACTTAGCCGAAAGTATAAATTGTTCAAACCCTAGCAAGAAAACATACACTGTATCGAAACTATTTAGTACAAAGGTTAAGTCTCGGGTACAAAAGCTCAGTACAAACCATATAGAAAACGAAAGCTACAGGTAGGTTTCCATTCGTGAAACAAAATCGAACACTGTGGCATAGCCATTCCAAAAACACTTAACAGCCAGACTATCTCATCACGATTCAAAAAATGTAATTATCAACAACGATAAAGATATACAGGAATCAACTATCTACAGTTATGCAAACCATAACTCTCGGCCCAAAACAACTATCGTTGTTCGGCATCACACAACAGTATACAATTTTTTTTCTCAACTATAAATTTTTAAACAAGTCTTTTCATTTCAAGCAAGTCATTGTCTTTTAGAAAAAGGTGAACCCTCGGCTCTCGTTTCACATTCAAAACTATAAATTTTAACAGAGTTTACATTTCGGACTGTTTCACAGTTCCAACATCATACAGGGTCTAACCCTCATCAACTAGAGAACTAAAAATGAGTTCAAGGCTCCACAAAAACTACACAGGGTTTAAACCCTTAACAAATACCAGTACAAACACAAAATCAAGTTTCTTTCCAAACGACGCAGCTAGGCATCACAGAGCTGTTTATCATTGTAAGCATTTGAGGACTCTTTACAGCATGGAGCAAAATAAAGACTTGACACTCGGCCATCACCCGATTCATGTCGAGTATTTCCAAGGTTCAGCATACAGTAATGACCAACAAAACCATACCAAAGGCGCCTATGAGGTTTCGAGAACCACTGGAGCTTACCAGGAAGTGGATGCATCAATTCCATTCCAAATCCTTTGCATAGCAACCTCCTACGAAGAGGGTACCTGCCAAGCACAGTTCACAAGGTTAAAACAATAAAATGTAAGAATAAAAGCAAGCAACACAGTATTATTTTCATTATCGTCAGCACTTACCATTAGAAACGAATCCCTGAACTTTGGCACACCACATAGCAAAAATGAAGAATCCTAATGGCATTTGAAAGCAACCACGAGTTAAACATAGAAGATATTTTCACAAACTGGAGGATCGAACCCCAGTTCAAACTATGAATTCAAGAACGAATAGAAAAGCCATACACAACTTCCATGATTGTATCGTAGTGCTATGGCACAATATTGTGAAGCCTGCAACTATTAAGAAATATCCCTCATAGGTCCAAGGTTCGAAACCGAGGAAGGATTCCTCCTCTTAACAAACTCTAAAACCATACATTGCAGCAGATGGTCAGCTCCATGACCTTCCACCAAAAATGCAACAATGAATGCCGAAAACAAATTTTCCATACCAAAAATAAAACAATGAATGCCGAAAACCATTTTTCCATTACTTACCAACGCGTGAATAGGGTTTCATTCACAGTCCTAGATCTTGCAAAGATCAATGGTGGGATATTTTCCAGTTAAGGAACGTTGATATTCGAACCAGGATTGCAATCAATATTGCATTGATTACTTCATCTACCAATTTCCAAGTAAGCAGATAGAGAGCCAGTGCATGGCACAACTCAGCCTATTGTGATGCTCATTACAAACACAAACCACATGAAGGCCTTACAACTGGGCTTCCACATCACTTAACTGTGGAACGATGTTAATGCTAGGCCTGTCAACACCAGCTTGGAAAGCATGCCAAGTTTAATACCTTGTCAACATCCAAATAATTGCATTGTTAGATCTGTGGATCGTATTTCATATTAGTCTCTATAGTTTATTGTTATTCTTCATAACATTTCTATTGTATGCCAATGTATGGTGTGATTGTATAGTCACTTTATAATGTTAACATTTCATTACTATGGCTCATGTATAGATATATAGAATAAAGCTTATCCATATATATATTGTTAATCATTTGATAAATGGAGACCACAAATATAGTTAGGATTCTATCTATGCAAAAGCATAATTAGATACTATGTACATTGTATATTTCACACAATAGCTATGAATTTCCAGTTCATAATAATAGTGTGATTCTATAGGTATAGATAAGTGATACACATTTTAATATGCTAGCCATGTATTGCAAAGTCTAATTGATAGATGTAATACCTAAGGTATAGTTTAAACGGTGACGCTATACACTATAATGCTGAGTTCATAGCACAAGCACTAGTCACTAGACCATTCATATATTAACCAAGTAATGATAATCAAATGATGAATTTAGGACTTAGAATAGTCTAAGTTCTGTAGAAGCAAAACGTAATGATAGTTCAAAAGTATAAACACTATTTCTACAAGCTTTCTAATAGCTTTATCAATAGATATTGGTATCACTGTTTTGATAATAATGACAATAGTCATATGATAATAATTGCAACATTATAACAAAACACTTGGACGACGTGAAATTATAACACTGAAGAGTTTTGTAAGTCAGCACACAAACTAGATTTAGAACCAAGTATCCATACCTCCAGTAACTTGTTTCGCAAGGAAGTACTTAGCATTTTAATATTACATTGATGATGAATTGAAAGACACATGTACTCTTAACACACGTTGTCGTAGAATTGAAAGACACATGTACTCTTAACACACGTTGTCGTAGAATTGAAAGACACACGTACTCTTAACACACGTTGTCGTAGAAATTCTTACTTGTGTTCTGCACATGGAAACATGATTCAAATGCCTTAGCTAAACGTAGCTAAGTAAACTCCAGGGTACCTCGTAGGACCCCTTTGTCATCATACAAACAAACTGTCAGCACTTCATCAAGAACATCATAATAGTACAAACTATGTACATCATGTAATCATATTTAGAACTTAAGCAAATCTGTAAATTGTATTCTTATGCATAATCATAAAAAGATCTTTCGTTAAGGAGATTAGCATCCGTTTAAATCTGAAATAACAAATAAAATTATATCATATTTTATTTGAGAAGTATGACGTGTCATCGTTATTAATTATCTTAGTTAAGAAATCGAATTAATTTATATGTTCCGCATTAACGACTTTGATAATTATTGCTATTTTAAAATTTTTAAAATTTTGGTATTTTTTTGGGATGTTACATGTGGTATCAGAGCTCACGTTTGAACTCTAGGCCTCAAAAAGGTGCAAGAACACGTAGCAAAAAAATTATTTACAACATAAATCTTACTAATTAAAATTTAAACTATTTGTGTTATACATAAATTATTTTAAGTTACAGGTATGGAAGGATCAGCTGAACATTTAGAAGACAGATTTCGACCCAACAGTCATAGCACGAGACAACATTATGAAGAAGAAGTCCATGGTGAATTAAATGACAATTCGTCAGACTTGTTACGTGCATTTCAAGAGTTAAAAGCAGAAATCAGATCTGTAAAACAAGACAATGAGAAAATTCTAAAAGCACAAGAGGAACTTAATCAAGTACTGTTCGAACAATCCCAAACTGAGCAAGAGGATAGAGAAATCGAAAATACCTCTAATATTGAAGATTTACCTCATCGATACCGGGGTAAGAAAAAAAAACTAATGATGCGAACAACATTTCAACATCATCAGAAGTTGCCCATGAAAAACGGAAAAAGAAACGAAATTATTCAAGTGATAGCAGCGAAGGAGACTACAAACCCAAAAGAAAAAGTCACAAACAGTATGAGCAGATTTCTAGGGAGTTCAAGAAAATCAAACCCCCAACCTTCAATGGTGAAACTGAAAAAGGAGAGACAGCAGAAGCATGGCTGTCCGACATGAAGAAGTACTTCCAAATTTATGATTATTCTGAATCATTGAAGGCAAAGATGGCAATCTAAAACTTGATTGGGAAGGCAGATATTTGGTGGTAGGACATCAAAAGAGTGAAGGGAATCAAGGACAAGGATGTGAATTGGAGTACTTTCAAACAGTACTTCAAAAAGAAGTTCTTATCTGAAAAATACTATGAAGAAAAATTAAAGGAGTTCTATGATTTAAAGCTAGAAACTATGAACATGAAAGAGATGAACAGTAAATTTCTGAATATACTGAGGTATGTGCCATACCTCGTGGAAGAAAAACCGAAGATCCAAAGATACCTGAGTTGTCTACCTTTCAACATCAAGGACAGAATCGAGTATGACAATCCAAAGACCTTAGAAGAGGCCATGAGGAAAGCAATTTTTGTTATGACACTAATTGGAAAAGAGAAGGGATATCAAACTAGAAAAGTCATAAACCCAGCAATTTTGAGCTGAAAAAGAAAAAATTCAGGTTTAGTGGAAATTCTGGTTTTCAAAAGAAAAATTTTCAGATTCAAAATTTTCAAGGAAATAATCCTAGAAATAATCAGTAGCACAATTTTACAGCTCCTAGAAACACTCCCAATGCTACCAGAACTAATGATTAAAAGGCACCTATCAAATGTTTTGAGTGTCTATGTCCTCATTATGCATCAGAATGCCCCAAGAGGAAGTGGACAACTAACAATATTAATTCCATATAGACTGAACCTACTATTGGAGACTTGGCAAGGGAGATGCCCATAATTAATCCAGCACTAGACAATAGGCAAGCAAATCATCAAGTATCTATGGTAGAGATTGAAGGTATGCTCCAAAACCATCATGTTACTATTTTGATTGATCTAGGTGCTAGCCTGAGTTACACATCACCAGATGTTGTAAAAAGTTTAAATTTGAAAACAGAAAAATCCAATGAATCTTGGTTAGTTAGACTAGCAACAGGAACAAAAAGAAAAGTATCTGAATTTATTGAAAGTTGTGTTTTATCTATGAATCAGTTAAAGACACAAACCAAGTTGAATGTTTTACCTTTAGGATCCTATGATATCATAATTGGAATGGACTGGTTAGAAGGCCATCATGTCATTCTGAATTGTTATGAAATTTTTTTTACATGTTTAAATGATGAAGGAGAAACAATAGAAGTAAAAGGTATTCCAAGAAAGACATCCCTTAGGCAGATTTCAGCCATGCAAGTAAAGTGAGCAGTTAGAAAAGGATGTCAAATGTTTGTAGCGAATGTAGTGAATGTTGAGTTGATTACTAAAGAGGACAAACTGAAACTAGAAGATATACCTATCCTAAAAGATTTCAAAGATGTTTTTCCTGAGGAGATTCCAGGATTACCCCCTAAGAGATATTTAGACTTTACCATCGAGTTAATACCAGGAGCAGTACCGAATTCTAAAGCTAAATATAGGATGAATATACTGGAATTAAATGAGTTGAAATCACAGTTGAAGGAACTGATTGATAAAAACTATATAAGACCCAGCTTGTCTCCTTGGGGAGCACCTATTATATTTGTTAAGAATAAAGATGGTACCCTAAGACTGTGTATAGATTATCACTAGCTGAATAAGATGACAATCAAGAATCAATATCCATTGCCCCGCATAGACGATCTACTTGATCAGCTGCGTGGAGCAATGATATTTTCAAAGATTGATTTAAGGTCAGGATATCATCAAGTTCGTGTGAAGGACGAGGATATTTTTAAAATAACCTTTAGAAATCGTTATGGACATTATGAGTCAATAGTCATGCCATTTAGATTGACTAATGCCCCGGCTGTATTTATGTGTTTGATGAACAATATTTTGCACAAATACTTAGATAAGTTTGCTATTGTATTCATAGACCACATTCTAGTGTATTCTAAAAGAAAAGAAGAGCATGATGAACATGTGCATATTATTTTACAAGTTTTGAGAGATCATCAACTATACGCTAAGTTTAGTAAGTGTGACTTTCACAAGGATAAAATTCAGTATTTAGGACACATAATTTCTAAAGAAGGAATCTTGGTTGACCCCGATAAGATAAAAGCCATTAATGATTGGCCGGTTCTTAAGGATGTGTCGGATGTATGATCATTTATGGGTATTACTGGACATTACAGAAAATTTATAGAGCGTTTTTCAAAGATTGCAAACCCCATAACCTCCTTACAGAAGAAAATGAAGAAATTTGTGTGGGATCAGAAATGTTCAGACAATTTTAAGAAGATAAAGGAATTACTAACTACAACATCTATTATGAGGATAGCAGATCTTAATAAGGATTTTATAGTATGCATTGATGCATGTAATGACGGACTCGGTGGAGTCCTAACACAAGAGGGACATGCTGTTGCATACGAGTCTAGAAAGCTGAAAATACAGGAGAAGAACTACTCTACTTATGATTTAGAGTTATTAGCAATAATTCATGCTTTAAAAATGTGGCATCACCACCTTTTTGGAAGAATGTTTACCTTGTTGACAGATAACATGGGTCTGCATTATTTATTAGATCAAACAAATTTGAACGCTAGACAAGCTAGATGGTTAAATTTTCTAAGTGAATATGATTTTGAAATTCAGCATATAAGAAGGAAAGAGAACAAGGTTGCTGATGCATTAAGTCATAAAGCAAAGCTGAATTTTATTTCAGCCATCAGTACATATTCAACAGATTTAGAAAATCAGATCCTTGAAAGGAGTGAAACGGATGAAGAATACAAAAAATTACAAGAAAAGACAACAAATAACAATTCTAAAAATTCTATGGCAGATTATAGTTTGAAGGAAAATGGACTTTTATTATACAAAAACAGATTGTATGTACCCAACATACCAGAAGTAAAATTTCTGATTTTAAATGAGATGCAAAAAAGCCATTACTTTGGTCATCCAGGTTATCAAAAAACCATCACTATGCTATAGAAAGAGTAATATTGGCCCAGAATGAAGGATGAAGTAGCAGAGTACATAGCTAAGTGTTTGGACTGTCAAAAAGTGAAGGCTGAACATCAACATCCAGCTGGACTATTGCAGCCATTTCCTATACCTAGCTTTTCACATAATATGAAAAGTAACCACATTCCTCGAATAAATATTATACGAACAAACATAAATACACACATAAATGAATGTTGAGCTACATTCTTTTCAAATAATATAAAACAAGATAAATCTTCCAGAGTATAGGATATCTACAAAAGTGCGTAAAAATGGTTACAAGGGTAATTAGGTAACAATAACGTGGTTCTCCATAACTTTGGCACGGTTGTCATATCCCGAGTTTGACCCCATTGCATTAAAATGTAAATGATGTAATATTATTATAAAATCATGGTGAGGAGCTCAAGGCCAAGGCCCTGCCATCGATTTAGTGATGCATATGGTTTACGTGCTAGCTAGGCACATTGGAATTTCAAATATCATGTAAATATGCATTTTAATAAGATACCCACAACTAGTTATGCAATGCAACAAGAGATGAGGGCATGATTTTGCAAGAATTGGGAGGGAAACATTCAAAATCTTGAACCAATCAAGTCAAGCCAAGTGTCAATGAGAGAACCCATAAAACCCTCAACTACCCATGTTGACTTTTGTACCCAATCATTCATTTCTCCCAAGAGTTGGTTGAAATAGTTAATGCCTTGGGGAATGGGAGGTATGGCTGTCCAAATTTGGGTATGGGCAAGCCACCTTGCATGGAAAATCGTGTTTGGCTTCCTTGGCAAGAAAAGAGTCACAAAATTGCTCCCCAGGCCATTCTTCACCCATAAGTTTTTCTCTCTCATGAGTTTGGAGCTTCTTGGGTGTTTTCCTCCATGGTTTTTCTATGTTTCCTTCATCTTTCTAGTTGGGAAGGGCGTTTTTGTTTTGGTTACTAGTGGGGAAGAGAATAGATCGATTTGGGGTATCATTGAGGCTGTTTTTTCCATTGAAATTCTCATATCCCATGGGAGAAATCGGTTTTGCTCCCTGTGGTCGAATTTCTCTTTCCACAGTTCGTTTTTGGTGTGCCCACGATTTAGGGGAAACCCATGGCCATCTTGTTGTAAATCCCATTGTTAAAATGTGTATCCATGCCCAATGATGGAGTTTTAATGTGTGTAAGTAGTGTATGTTGGGGTATGGGTTATGGGTATCCATTGCTTTGGCTTGAGCTTGAGTGCAAGCATCCATAAATGAAGAGGGTTCAGATTTATCCTGATAAACCCAGCTGTGGATTGGATTGGCTTAGATGAAATGATTATTTGGTTGTGTATGAGCTTGAGCATCCCCTTTCCTTGTAGAAATCATGCCCAGCTCGGGGGTGGTCTCTGAGTGCTGAAATAATACAGGCTGGGAAGAGACCTATGGTTGGGTGGAACATTGCAGCGACATAGCTAGTTGCTTGGGACCATCTCACAATAAAGATAAGTGGTTTTCTATCTATGTGTTTTTCCTCTGCAATGTTTTAAATTGATGACTGTTTTTGATATGCTGAATGCATATGAAATGTGTGTGGATGGGTTTCATTTATGCTGTGCATGTTTGCTTGATTTGCATCTGCACACATTTTTTTTATTGCCGTGAATCTAATGAATGGGCTGAGTTTATGTAAAAGCCCCAGAATTTGCTATCATGATCCCTTCCTTGTGTTGGATCGATGGGAGGGGACATGACAACGGTACAAAAAATTCTAGACTATTGAGCTATGTGTCAAAATGGATTCAATGTGCTGTCAATGTGATACAAAATAGGTTTATGTGGCTAAAGAAGGATGATCCGTAGATGCATGTGCATTCAATAAACACTTACCATTGTACAAATGCTCCACTTATTTACCTTGGTTGGGACGATGCATATAACTCCAGGATGAAGAACTAGGATGAATGTGCATGGTTTCTATTGTATCAAGGTTAGTACCAGCAACAACAAATCATATTGGCTAGCATATGTTTACGCTCAAGGAATTTGCGCATATATCATTGTGATATTCAAGTGAGTCTTTTCATTTTGACCATTTATCATTCTGGTTATCATAGATGAATGTAGATTTCAATATACCTTATTTTGTATCATTGACATTGTTTCAACCTCCAACAACATAGATTTTGTCTTCCATGAAACCAATTTACCACTCAGAACAGAGAGAAGGAAAAAATGTCATGTTTTAATATCGACAGTTTTTTTCGTGTAAGACTAATTTTCCTAAATTTGAGACCAAAGAGTTGATTTATCAACAAAATTGACCTATAACCGCCATATCTCTGAAGCTTCCTAACGCCAAATGTGCCCACAAAACAAATCAAAATGACCCGAAAAGTGGCTGGGACCACGAGAGCCCGGGTGGGGACCAAAATAGCCACCGAAATGGGAATTCTTACAATGTTATAGTTAAATCTTGAGGTCATTTACTTAATTTCTCCGGCAGATCCTGGAAATGGAAATGAGGCAAAGTGGCAAAGAAAGTATCGCATTTTGAGCCTAAAACTTTGCTTGAAGGAAGTGCAAACTCGAGATAAGCTTGAAAGTGCTCTTTAGAATCTCATGAAACACTGGTTCCTCACAACTTTGATGAAAAAGAATCACCTACGCTCAACATCCGTCAGTGCAGCAGGGGATTTAATAATAAGGGATACTGTACTTTCAAGAGTCTCATAACCAGCCATGCCTACAAAATGCCTGACTCATCCATGTCAAAGATAATAATCCAAAAATTAAATTTGAAATGCATATTGGCCATTCCTCTCCAAAAAAAACTGATAATTTTAAAATTAAAATCTAAGAATTACCCTAACATCCGCTTTTAGCTTGGGCAAACTTTTCCTCACCTGAAATGATGGACCAAAGCGAATGAAAACGAACGGAGTTGAGAACTTCAGAAGAGTGACCTAAAGCACCAAGCACATCTAAGATATATTCTATTCAATCTTCGCAACAAAAACCTCAATCTCTGAATAGGGCTCATTTTTTTTCTTGTATTTCCACAGGTAACTCCTCAGAGCTATAGCTTTTAACTCTTTCGTCCTTGTTGAAAATACACTAGAGATACCTCAACCTGTTCATGCAAATGGGATGAAATTATACAATAACTAATAAAATGTCATGCTCACCTATTTCCCATAACTATATCAACTGGAATACCTTGTAAAGTGAACCAAATATCTGACAGGCTAGATTAGGTGGTGGGAAAGGATTCTTGTGGCGGATGGTAATGTGAGCTCTTTGGCACAGAGAAACTTTAACCCATTCGCTTCCAAGGTTATCCAAAGCATAAACAAGAATGCTGTTGTTTTTCTCATGAAGCTTAGCACCTGCAAAAATGGCATAGAGAGTTCCAGACCTGGAGGATATCAGAAATATGCCTTCAACACTTTCAAGGCAGCTTCTATGAAGTTCCATTAAACGCTTCGAGAAAGTAACACCTCTACAACCTCGAGCGCTCTGTGGTAGTGGGCACATTGCAAATGCATGACATGCAGGTGGAGTGCATGCATGACATGCTAGTGGAGAATAGTCGAATTCGAGGATGCCAAACAAGGGATTTCCTTTCAAATACGAGGAAGACCATCACGAGCTCTGTAACACTCCGTCGAACCTGGACACAAGGCATGCAAGTCGTGGCAGGTGCAGTACATGCAAGTGCAGGAGGTAAAGTCGTGGCAGGTGGAGCACAAGAAAGCGTAGGAGGCCATCCCACCTTAAAAAGAGGCCAAATAAGGCTCTCAAATAGCTGATTGGCCAAAACAAAAATATTCTTAAGAAACTTAGTTTAAACGACCTAAGAAACCGTGCAAACTATTAGATTTTTCGGTGAACCGATTTCTATAGTCCCAAGTTTATTGATCAAAATTCATTCAATGGCAGTCAATACCATTTCTCATAGAAAGATAATCCTTACCTTAAATGTTGAACTTCTTCATCCTTAGCATAACAAAACACACAGAGGGGATTGAAATTGGAATTCTATTTGGGAGATAGAAACGAGATTATTTGTAGAGTCTAGGTCTTTATTTCATTGTTATCATGCATGGAAGTAATCTTCGAATGGTTTTTCCCAAGCAAACCACGTTCATCAAGATAATCCATGACAAAAGATATAAAGGTGTACCTCCCAATAATCAATATGGTGGATTTATATTAGTGCAAAGAATTTGGGTGAGGCCCCCTCAAAAGTGCAAAGAGAACTCCGAGGACCCCGTGAAGGTGCAAAGAGAAAAAAATGTATCTTTCTCCTTCAAAACTTATGATTAATGCATCAAAAACATGTTGTGATTAATCGATCTTCAAGACAAATACTCTCCCCCTCGAAACAATAAATTACATTTACCCTATAAGGTCAAAAAAATAAAATACACTATTCCATAAAGCTATTTTTTAGCTTTCGAATATTTTTAAATGCTTCCCATCAAAGCCAGGAATTTCACTGGCGCAGAATTATGGAAAAGCAAATAATTTGAGTCTCAAATTCATTCTAATTTAACTGCATGTCTAAAATGCCATTGATAAACATAGTTTTGTGATTTGAAAACAAAGTATTAAGATGTTGAGCAACGGGGATATTTTAAAGGCCATCTTAAATTTTATATAACGAGATCCCCATAAAATAATAATAACTATTTTTTGGTGAATTCAATAGCTATTTGTCACCTACATAGCGTACTCTATAACGAGGAAGACGTAATATACACAAGCATGCGTCTTTCGAAAGACAACGAATCCTACAGAACATAACACAGTGAACAATCATAATAAATTGCCACTCTTGTGAAAACCCTGAAAGAGTTATAAACAAGAGGACATAATCGGCACAACTGCAATAACCTAAATACAAAGTTATGATCCCCTAAATTTTTTTCTACCGTGACATGAATCAAGGTAACGTATTTATGTCAATCACAAACCTGTAAAAAATGCAGGGTGTTCTTTTTGAAAAAGTTTTCTTGCCTTGTAGAGTTTCAAGCCTTCTTAGCATAACACTGATAAACTGAATAAAATACAAAAGCTGAATCCAGAATAGCAGTGTTCAATGTAAAGACCTTAAAACATAGTCCAATCCCATCAACTGTGCAGATACCAAACAAAATACACGTGAACAGGAAAAGATAAATATATATCAAATGTTTATGATACTTACAAGTATAGCATAATATTATAGTACTATCAAATAGTGGAAATAAATAAACACCTGGTAGAATATACATGTGATTGTCCCACTAGTTGGAAAGTAGGAGACATTCACTAACCCCAGCCTCCTGAAATAATTATGACCAAAAGCAGATGAAATCCTTGTAAATTCTAAACAATAGATGAACCATGCAAGAACATAGGCCAACTATCAGAATTCAAGCTTGAATTTTCCTGCCTTGTTTCCCAAATTGAGACCTGCCTACGAAAGAATTAGGTACAACATGTAAATGGCCGATGGACACTACACAAGTACACCAACTTCCTTGGGGAAAAGATAATAAGAAATTAAACACGATCATTGACCTATCCAAGCATCCTTTGATTACCGTCAAGGAGAAGTCTGGGTATGAACTTGTCTTGTTCATACCAAAAGTCCATATGAACTACTGTCAACTGTCTCTAAAAGACAAAGATGCAGTTTTCTATTTTGTGAATACAAATTTTCTTGATCTGAATGAACTACCATCCTCGTTAGCCAAATCCTTGAAATGCTAGTTCATTAGTGTGGATAAACACGTGGCTTGATAAAATTATCCATTCTTCTGCATCTGAAACTTCTCTATGATCCCCTCAGCAAGAGATACACAAGCATTATCCTAATGAAACTGCAATCAAACCAACAAGGTAATGTATCCACCATATGCATCTCCACATTTTGTACAATTCCGTTAGTAAGAGAGCTATGTTAACATTTTCCCAACAAGACTGTCAAAATGATGACTATGGCCTAATGGTACCTAACCACTAAATATGATTAGTGGGACTCCACTACAAGAACAAAAGCATGATCATGCTAAATAAGTGACATGCATAGAGTCAACAATCTTCACCCTAACAACAAAAATAGTTTTCTATTCCATACCTCCATCAAATCTCCCACCTTGTTGATTTGCTTTTCTTTTCTCTCTCCAGTTTTCAGCCCATACCTTGGCCTCAGCAACAACATGCTCCTGTTCACGAACATGGATTGATGCAAAGTTCTTTTGGCATTCTCTAGCCCTTCCAGTATAGCTAGGAATCTCCTTTGACCCTTTTTGTTTCTCCCACCCATCCAAATCTCTTCTTCCAGATCCTCCTTCTTGACCCTTGGAAATTTCAGTACCATTGGCTGAATGTTGTTTACCAATATCTTTCTGGTTGAAATAAGAAGAATTATGAGATGGTGACCGGACAAAACCTTGGCTAGGGCTCTGTTCCTTCTGCACCAATTCGTCTTGGCAATCTGTGACACCACTCAACCTCTTATCTTTCTTCTCCATGGGTGTTCCTGGAGCAAATCTATTGCTAAGATTATGCTGCAGTCCAGGTTCATATGTTTGAGAAGCTAGGTAAGTGAAAGCAATCACAACATCACCAATAAGAGGGCGAGTAGTAGCTTGTTCCCAGAGACACATTGCAGCAACAACGAGAGCTTGATACAAACCACGCATCGGATATCGACCTTGTAACAAAGGATCAACCATTTGAGGAAATTTTCTGCGATCCCTAAACAAAGGATGTGCCTGCACTTGGTCACTATTCAAAGGTAGACACAATAAAACATATCAAAAGCATCAGTATGACTTTTTATCTTCTCATATTTGCAAATATATAATTGAAATTTTGATCTAGGTTGTTACTCTGAATTTCAAATACAAGGAAGAGCATCACGAGCTCTGTAACACTCTACTAGACTTGGACACAAGGCATGCAAGTCATGGCAGGTGCAATACATGCAAGCGTAGGAGGTAAAGTCGTGTCAGGTGGAGCACAAGCAAGCGCAGGAGACCAGCCCACCTCGAAAAGACACCAAATAAGGATCTCAAATAGTTGATTGGCCAAAACAAAAATATTCTTAAGAAACTTAGGTTAAATGGCCTAAGAAACCGTGCAAACTATTAGATTTTTCAGTGAGCTGATTTCTATAGTCCCTGCTGCTTGGTAGGCCGGCAGGGACTAATAAGTTTGGCATAGAGAATATTGGGCACATAAGTAGTGTAGAGAACAATTGGCATAGAACAACATAACAATGACTTGGTGTGATAATATCATGATTTTTAATGTAGAGAATATGTTAGCATTAATCCTAGATTACCCAATGAGTAGTAACGGTGTTCACTTTGTGTGAATGCTTTAAAAGAAGACTTGGTCCTAGTTGTGTTGGTGAGTATTTTAAGAAACTCTTTAAACACTAATCCATTTAGAAAATATTTAGCTTATATAAGGAACTATCCAATTTTAAAAACTATAAAAAGTGAGATGACATTTGTGAGTGTTTTGTTACTTGTTATTATATATATATATATAATATATTTTTTTTAACAAGAATGGATAAATGTATTAAAAACAAAATATGAATGGGGAACTGTGGCTGAGCTAGTTCGGTTCAATACAGAGCTCAAATTCGTCATCAGATTTCAGATTACAATTATGCTTAATCAATCTGTGAAGATGGGATTCCAGATGCTGCGTCTAGTGGTGGATAAATTGCATTTTCAATTCTCCATGAGCCGCATCCAGATCGGTGCAGGCTGGCGACTAGTGCCAATTGCTGATCAACGAGGTCAGAGTTGCATATAATATTACGGATCCTGCTCTCGGTCTGCTCATGATCAGTCATGCTTAGCATGTTAAGGGGTGTAATGATAACCCATCTCGCATTCGAGAGTTTGAATTTCCCATATTCGAGACTTCTACCGAATTTTGCCTCTCTGTTAGCTTCATAGTTCAAATCTCTCATTATGTGGAATGCTTTGAATTGGATAAAAGAGTTTGTGATTTTCCGGATGTGGTGGATGATCCGTTTTATTGCCAGATCATTGAAGTCTATATGCATGTTGAATGCTTTGATGATTAAAATGGAGTCTCCAAATACATGTAAATTCTCTATTTTTCGATTTTTGGCAATCTGACAGCCTTTTAGGAGATCCAAGGCTTATGCTAGATTGTTGGAACAAGTTCCCAGTCCCCACCTATATCTAATTTCCATCGTTCCTCCTATAGAGAATAAGACCCCTCCCGCTCCAGCCGGTTCGGGATTTCTTTTGGATGCGCCATCGAAGTGTAAGCTGTCTATATTCTGCTTGTTTCTCAGTCTTGAAATTCGGAGTTGGTGAATTTGATTTGCTAATGTGGCAGATTCTGAGGTCGTAATCTTACATCCTTTTTGGGGTTGGGAAGGAGGATTCCAAACCAATGAAGCTCATTTGCATTGATATTTGTGTCTGTCTTGAGGTTAGAGGATTGCGCACATTCGATGAGAAGGCCTTTGTCCTGACCAAGAACTTGCAAGGGGGATGTATATGTGTCTTGGAATATGGCTTTATTCCTTTCCAGCCAAATCTTCCAGCATTTGAATTTAGGAATCATTAGCCATATAAGAGACCAGAGTTTTTTTTTTTGACAGAGGGGAAGGGTAGGTGGACTTCCTGTCTTTAAGAAGGGAGGTGATGGAGTTGAAGACCGGCATGGTCACATCAAGACTTTGGGGTATGTGATTCCAGACAGCTTTTGCGAATTGGCACTCCAAAAATAAGTGGTCTATTGATTCAAAATTATTTCGGCATAATATGCATCCTTGTGGCCCAATGATGCCTCTTTTGAGTAGATTGTCTCCAGTAAGCACTTTTCTATGGACGAGTGTCAAGGTGAAGAAATTTACTTGGGAAGTCCAAATGGATTCCAGACCATTTTCCATAAGCTTTTCATTGAGATATCATGATTTTGAAGGGCGTTGAAGCTAGAGTAGTTGTGTACTTCCCTTTTGGGCCCCAACCATGGTCGTCTTTGTCTTGTAGGTGGGAAGGAGAACAACCGACCATATTTTCCATGAGAAGGGTTCTAGAGGGTTCGAGGTTAGCTGGGATTTCAAGAATTTTCCAGTCTTGCCATGCACCATTGGAGTCCTAAGAACTAAGATCTTTCAGCTTTCTAATTCTATTATGAGATAGCCATTGGGATACGTCATGGAGTTCGTTATTTTCCTGGAGAGGGAGGTGACCCATGATTTTTTTAGAGAAAATGTTTATATTTCTTCCATTCCCAGGAGTCCAGTAAATATTTCGAGTGAAGAGATCCCATGCAGCCCTACATAATGACCATATCGAGGATCCTTTAGAGATGGGCTTGTTGTCGAGGCATCTTAGCTTTGTGCATGTTAAGTATTTTCTTCTTAGCAAATGGATGACCCGATGCTGTCTATTGGAGAGTATTTTCCAAAGAATTTTGCCTCCCATTGCTATACTTTCTTGGTGAGGGTCACGAATATGGAGGCTGCCTGAGATTTTTGGTTGTTTTATGATGCTCGAGTTCACCAAATGCAACTTGTTTTCATTGTTTTTGCCCCATGTCCATAGGAGATCTCTTATAATTTTACTTATTTGATTTGAAATCCCTTTGTGTTCCAAGAGAAGGGATGACTGGTAAATTGGGAGAGCTGAGAGGACTGCTTTTATCAAGATCAATTTCTTGGCTTTGTTGAGCCAGTATCCTCCCCAATTCCTAATTTTGGATTTGATTTTGCTTATAGTTTCATCCCAAAATCCTGATTTTATGTGGCCTTGTGCTATGGGGAGGCCCAAGTATTTGAAGTTGTCCGAATGCTCATGAAATTTCATTTTGAGAATGTGACCAATGTTAATTGTGGAAGTTTTATTTAAATTCCAGTTGTAGAAAACACTCTTGCGGAAGTTGATAATGCCTCCCGAGGCATTGCAGTACCAGGTCATATTCTGCTTGAAATTTCGAGCAATGATTGAGGAGCCACCTCCCAGTAAAAGAGAGTAATCGACGAAGAGAGATTGGTTCAGGGGCATGGAATTGGGGGCTATATTGAAGCCATGGAGGGAGCCAATTCGTAAATCGGAGTTTAACTTTCAACTTAGAGAGTCTGCTAGACGTATATACAAAAAGGAAGACAGGGGGCAACCTTGTCGGATTCCACGCGTTGCTTGGAAGAATTTTGTTGGTCGTCCATTTACCAAAGGGTCAATCCAGGCCCGCTTATGTAGGCTAAGATCCACTTTATGAAGGTTTTACCAGACCCGATGCATTCCATAATTTTAAAGAGGAAGGAGTGTTTGACGCGGTCGAAGGCATTAGCCATGTCAATTTTTCTTAACATACCTTTTTCCTTGCATTTCTTGTTGGAGTGGATGGCTTCTTGAACGAGAATAATGTTGTCAAGGATTTGTCTCCCTTTTAAGAATCCATCTTGATTGTCTGAAATGATGTTTGTGAGAAGAGGCTTCATTCTGTTTGCCAACATTTTGGATATAATCTTATAGGAAGAATTGCATAGTGAGATTGGTCGGAATCAACCGAAGGAGATGGGATTTGTTTCTTTTGGTATGAGTGCAAGGAGTGTGGAGTTGGTGTAGCCTCCGATCTTTGCCTTGGAGTGAAAATTTCTAACCATTCTCATGTAATATTTTGTTATGTACTGCCAACAAGCTTGGTAGAAATGGATTGAATATCTGTCCGGTCCTGGAGCTTTGTCAAGATCAAAAGACCAGATCATGTTGATAAATTCTTGCTCAGTGAACGGTTTGAGGAGCTTGATATTGTTATCCACCGTGATGTTTTTTGGTATGTTTTTAAGGAGGATTTGCTCATCTTCCTCTCTTGCATTTTCTTCCTCCATGAAGAGGTTGGAGAAATGATCATACGCTGCCTCTTGGATTTTTCCATGCCCTTTGGCAATTGGTCCATTTTCCATTATGATTTCTTAGATATGGTTGATCGAATTCTTGATTTTGGTTTGTTTGTGGAAAAAGGAAGTATTCCTGTCACCAGCCTTGAGCCATGTGCTGCGTGATTTTAATCTCCAAAAATATTCTCTTTTCGAAAGGCATGATGGACATTGATCTGTTGATTGAATTCTTCTTGAAGTAATGAGTTGTCTATTGGGCCTTCGTCCAACGAAGTTTGAAGGGACTCCAGCTTTTTCTCCCAAACAAATCCCGAGGAACTTGAGATAGGAGTTCTCCAAGCTTTATCTAAGGTATCCCAAAAGCATTCATGGTTTAGCCATTGAAAGGCCATTTGAGGGTCGACTACTTTGCCATATTTTGTATTACAAACATTCGACTATCAATGCATGATACAATATATTCCATAGTTTCTCTTGTGTTTCCACTTGTGCTTGTGATGATTTATCTCTTCCACAAATTGATAAATTATGCTATTGAAATTCATATAATTACATTTTAAGCAATATTTATTCTCTTACATTTATTGCATTGATCAAGTAACGTCTCACCATTGTGTTATGAAAACATTATCTTAATGGAAAAAACAAATAATATCTTTTAACAGTTCAATGAACTTAGTACATGCATGCTAATTTGATATCTAATTTAAAATTGTGTTTTTTGTCAACTCCAAGGGTTCACACCCATTGATCAAGATTATGGTTGCAAGGAAAAAACAAAAGTTAACAAAATAAGTCAAAATATGTTTGAATAACCTCTTTCATGTAAAACATGCCACGCATATCATCAATGTAAGCCTATGACATTTTCACAAACTAAGAGGAAGTCTAATAGATGATACACATTTCATCAATGCTATAGTATTTCATCAAAGGACATGTACATGAGCATCTATGAAGTTCGGTTGAAGTGTGCCTACTCTAGCATGCTAAAAATGATGGCAAAGTATCAAGTACAATGGTAAGGAATGCAGAACTAAAGTGTAATAAAATTCATTGGGCCTTCATGTACATATGGTCAAATATATGTAACAAATATACCCTAATTCGTAAGACCGTAGTTTGTTCCAATATGCTAACCAATATCTGGTCATGAATTCACTCTCATAAAATTGTTGAAGATATAAACCCTATCCTTACTAAACCCTAGTATGTAAGACCCTGGTTTGTGCTTTACCTCTTTATATCTCCATTTTCCACTTGTCATAATGCAAAAGTAATCATACAAAATCCCTGAAAAATGAAATACCTAACTAGTTTAATGATCTTCCTTGATAATGTTGTTTTGATGAAGGAAAATAAGATGTTCATGGTCCTATGCTTGTAAAAAGGATGGATTATCCTCATATGAAAATGTATTTAAAATTGAATGTACTTGATTGATACAAACGATGATGTAATAGTTTTTCATTGTGATTTGGAAAGTATTCCCCCATAACTTGATGGAAAAGGTTCATGGTAACTTTGATCTAACAAAGCTATCAAGGATCAGAGGGGTATCATTGATGAAACATCGCCTCCATTTTTTATTTGGAACTTTGAATTCTTAAAAATGACATTAATTACTCAAAACCCAAATATAGTGGAACACTAAGGAGTTGTTAAATGACGTGGCACACTAAGGACATAGAAATATACCAAGGGTGTAGTGTGGTAGGATTTATTGCCACTCTTTGAATGTCTAGTTTTAGAATCAAAATCAATTTTTTTCAAAGTTGACCCCCATGTGCAAAACTTGCACACTCCCTTACTGAGCAAAACCTTAGTTTCCAAAATGGACCTAAAATATGACACCTAGGACATGGGGTCGGAGGAGAGGGGCACCCCTAGCACTACCCCGATGTCCTGAATCCAATGGAGTCGACGGTTTTTTGATCCGATCCATGGTCATCATTCTATGGCTCGTTCCAGCTAGCATCCCAATTGCCTGATAAGGAATTACCCATGCCAAAATGTATCCTAAATAAGAAAAAATGTAAATATTTTAGGAATCTTTCGTATTTTGGGGATAAAATTTCGCTCATAACTCAGAATTGAACGAACTTTAGACCGTTGGAAATCTCTTGAAATTATCTACAACATTTATGTTTTGTGTTTTCTCTGATTCCTTACCATTTGTCAGATACATGAATTTTAGTAAAAAAAACATCTTTAAAAAGATGCTTTTCTAAAAGCATCTTTCAAAAGATGCTTTTCTAAAAGCATCTTTCAAAAGATGTTTTTTTTACTAAAATTCCTGTATCTGACAAACGGTAAGGAATCAGAGAAAACTCAAAACACCAATGTTATAGAGAATTTGAAGATATTTCCAACTATCTAAAGTAAGCCCAATTCTGAGTTATGAGAAAAAAGTTATGCCCAAAGTACGAAATCTTCCTGGAATATTTGAAAGCATCTTTTGAAAGATGTCGTTTTTACTAAATTGCTCGTATTTGACAAACGGTAAGGAATCTGAGAAAACTAAAAAAAAAACTGTATATAATTTCAAGAGATTTCCAATGGTCTAAAGTCCATTCAATTCAGAGTTACGCCTGAAACATTATGCCCCAAATACGAAATATTCCTGGAATATTTACGTTTTTTCTTAGATAGGATACATTTTAGTGTTGGGTAGAATCCTTCAGGGACACTTGTTGGATACCTACTGGGGGCATAAAATTCCTACCGTGCAACAAAATTGGGTTCTAGGAATTCTTGCAGGTGTGTCAAGCAAGTTTCCAGCTGGGAACGCTAGCCATAAGTCCCCGATCGATGATTTTGCAAAGTTGACCCCCATGTGCAAAACTTGCACACTCCCTTACTAAGCAAAACCCTAGTTTCCAAAATGGACCTAAAAGATTACATTTGGTCCATGGGACCTAAGGAGAGGGGCACCCCTATCACTATCCTGATGTCTTGAATCCAAAGGAGTAGATGTTTGTCGATTTGAGCCACGGTTATCATTCTATGGCACTTTCCAGCTCACATCCCAAAGGCCTTTAGGGACACCAGTTGGATACCTACCGAGGGCATAGAATTCCTACTGTGCAGCAAAGACGGGTTTCGGGAAGTCCTGCATATGTTTCTAGGAAGGTTCTAGCTGGGAACGCTAGCGATAAGTCCCTGGTCGATGATTTTTCAAAGTTGATCGGCATGTGCAAAAATTGCACACTCCCTTACTGAGCAAAACCCTAGTTTCCAAAATGGACCTAAAAGATGACACCTGGGCCATGAGACCAGAGGAGAGGGGAAACCATAGCACTATCCTAATGTCCTAAATCCAACAGAGTCAACAGTTTGTCGTTCCTATCCACGGTCGTCATTCTATGGCTTGTTCCAGCTCACATCCCGAAGGCCTTCAGGGACACCAGTTGGATACCTATTGGGGGCATAGAATTCCTACCGTATAACAAAACCAGGTTCTAAGAAGTCCTGCAAGTGTGTCTAGGAAGCTTCCTGCTGGGAACGCTAGTCATAAGGCCCTGGTCGATGATTTTGCAAATTTGACCCCCATGTGCAAAACTTGCACACTCCCTTACTGAGCAAAACCCTAATTTCCAAAATGGACCTAAAAGTTGAAACCTGGGCCATGGGACCGAAGGAGAGGGGAACCCCTAGCACTATTATTATTTCCTAAATCCAACAGAGTCAAGGGTTTTTCGATATGAGCCATGGTGGTCATTCTATGGTTCGTTCCAGCTCGCATCCCAAAGGCCTTTAGGGGCACTTGTTGGATACCTACCGGGGGCATAGAATTCATTCATTCAACAAAACCGGGTTCCGTGAAGTCCTGCAGTTGTGTCTAGGAATGTTCCAGCTGGGAATGCTATCCATAAGTCCCTGATCGATGATTTTTCAAAGTTGACCCCCATGTGCAAAAATTGCACACTCCCTTACTAAGCAAAACCCTAGTTTCCAAAATGGACCTAAAAGATGACACCTGGGCCATGGTACCGGAGGAGAGGGGCACCCCTAGCACTATCTCGATGTCCCGAATCTAATAGATTTGATGGGTTTTCGATCCGAGCCATGGTCGTCATTCTATGGCTCGTTCCAGATCGCATCCCAAAGGCCTTCGGGGACACCAGTTGGATACCTACCGGGGGCATAGAATTCCAACAGTGAAACAAAACTGTGTTTTGGGAAGTCTTGCAGGTGGGTCTAGGAAGGTTCTAGGTGTTTCTAGGAAGGTTCTAGCTAGGAACACTAGCCATAAGTCCCTGGTCAATGATTTTTCAAAGTTGATCCCCATGTGTAAAAATTGCACACTCCCTTACTGAGCAAAACCCTAGTTTCCAAAATGGACCTAAAAGATGACATGTGGGCCATGGGACCAGAGGAGAGGGGCACCCCTAGCACTATGCTGATGTACTGAATCCAACGGATTTGACGGTTTTTTGATTTGAGCAAAGAATATCATTCTATGGATCGTTTAAACTCACACCCTAAAGGCTTTCAGGGACACCTACAGAGGGCTATACAGGAGAAAATCCAACAAAATAATAATGAGCAAGGGGATAGTGATAATGAGCATGGAGATGGTGATGGTGATAGTGAGCATGAAAATGGGCACGAGGATGAATATATTATGGTTTACTTAGATGGGAGAAAAAAACAAAGAAAACCAATCCATGACGAAACTTGTGCAATTTATCAAGTTGTACGAAGTCTACGCAATTTATCAATCTATCAAGCTATCAATGTCTGGCTAGGATTTCTAGGCCTGTTTAAACTCTAGAGAAAATATGTTCAACCTCTATGATTGAATGGGGAGGATGGCCCTACTGGAATAGATGTATTGAAACTAATGACATGTCCTTTCAATGCATAATTTTCATTTCCTACCTCCAATTTCATTTAGGTCAAGTGTCTCAAGGGGAGATGGAAAATTCATCCTTGGCCATAATAATCAAACCAAGCAACAAAACTGAATTTTTAATTTTTGGAAAGTGTGTTCGGGAGAGACCAACATGAGCACATTGTCTGTAAACTCTCATGCAAAATTTTTATGAATTTGACCTTTTAATGCAAAATCTTCTTTGCCTCATACTGAGAAAACCCTAGTTGGATATGGGTTCCAATAAGATGTTTTTTACTCCACATATGGGTACTCATGCCTTGGCCATGATCATGGAAGGGAAACAATAGACTTAGGTCCTTGACCATGCTCAGGGGAGGGAACCAACAACCTTAGGCCCTAAAGTTAAATTCTTAGGCTCAACCTTCATGAATGTGTCATTCGACCTCCACATAGGACAATGAATGCATTGTGGGGCCTTCGCCATCATCAAGTGATGAAACAAGTGATTTATGATCATATTAAATTTTCTAAAGCTTAAGGGAATTGGCAAAGTCCTTTAACTAGAAAATGAGAACTTTGTAGGGGGTATTTAACATATAACTAGGATACAAGTTCCATTAGTAGGTTTTGTGCACTATAAATAAGTGTTGAGGAATAAACATGGTTAGGGGGACAATGGATTTAATTCCAAACTTAACATTCTTGAGCTCAAACACCATGATAGAATCCCTCTCATAGGAGGATTTGGAATTCAAGTTGAATATGGACACCATGCTCAAGTCTTGGGTGTCTTGTATAAGTATCAAATCCTTAATTCTACTTGGGGGAGGGTGACAACATGGGTAGGAAGAGCACGGTGGTGATGTTCATGGTGGCATAATGATGGCGACAATGACCATGGGGATAGTGATAATGAGCATGGAGATGGTGATGGTGCTAGTGAGCATGAAAATGGGCATGAGGATGCAGATATTATGGTTTACTTAGCTGGTGTTGGTTGTGGATCTTGATCTTCCAGTCTCATAGATGATGATTCAGCTGTGTTTGTACCCCAGGTTTGATTATGATCCCGGCACGCGCAACATGGGGTCCGCAAGGAATTTTTGTTATGGGTTTGTTTTTCGCCAATAGATTATGGGCCCATGGTTTTGGGTAACCCATGGTATTTTTCCATGGTATTTCCCCTTTATAAGAAAGACATTGTAATACGGCTAGGGTTGATGTATTAGGTATTATGCATTGTAAAGATCTCTGAGATGTTGGAAGAGATACTGTGAGACAATGAAGAGGAAGTGCAACGGATGTGCTGTAGGTTGTATCCCTTCATTTGCTGGATGGTATAATAATAAGGACTGGCAATTTCAGTGTGGACGTAGCCCATATTGGGTGAACCACGATATATTGGTGTCTCTCTTGTAATGTGTTTGTGTAATTTGTATTTGCATCTTGTTTATTGTTATTGCTCTCCGATCCTGTTTTTCTAACAGATGGGAGAAAAAAAGAAAGAAAACAAATCCATGATGAAACTTGTGCAATTTATCAAGTTGTACCAAGTCTATGCAATTTATCAATCTATCAAGCTATCAATGTCTGGCTGCAATAGTCAAAATATTAATGTCAATACTCAATGAGACCACAAAACAAAATCATAGCATGCATGTACACCACATACCTATAACATAGTACACAATAAAACATACAAACCACATACCAGATTACCTACCTATGGTCATTCGACAAGACCATCAGGATCACCTTGAATACCAAGGGTTTCCTTTAACCTCTCGTGCTCAGAGTAAGGAAATAAGTATCGTTCCTTTGATGAGTTATTCCTTGGCATTGTTTGCAGCTGGAGGTTTGTGCCAATAACTAATTTTGTATAATAGTATACAATCTCACCTGGTCTATAATGTTCATATGTATACCATTTTCTATTTGCTGAGTGGGAAAATTGGTTCAAATATTCTCCTTTTATAACCATCAACCCAATTGGAAAATCATTGGCCTCAGAGTCCCGTAATGGGACATTTAGGGTTTGCTTCCCCTCTAAGCAACGTGCCAGCCAATAGTCGGTGCGCCATGCATTGCGTCTCAGGGAAACCACTGCGTATATGTGCCCTGGAGAAAATATAGTGCCAATGTTTCAGTCAACTAATTAGACACAACTAGTTGTCAAAAATATCAAAAATATACACAGCTAATTAAACACAACTAGTTGTCAACAATATAAAAAAATTAATCGAACCTGGTTGTACGAGATCTGATATGTGGTCATAGTCTGGTGAAATACTTGACTGGTCCTCCTCCAACTATGATAATTTTGTAGCTATCCGTCAACCAATGGGGAGTGATACATGGTCCTAGCTATCAACCCAATCCATGGATTCACATTCATCCCATTCACCACTACTACATGGAGAACAAAAACATGCGATTTTCCTTGTCCAGATTTCAAGTATAGCATTGTCCGACGTTCTAATTGAATGAAATGCATGAGTTCCTTGGATGTTCTTGCACTCATATAACTGTGATCGATCTACATCCACCACCTCCCAAAAATATCTATGTACATGTGCTTTCCTGGTTGAGTGATCATCATGCCTTCTTGCTCACTCCCCCATGATTGAAGCACACCATTAAACGATGGTTTTTGCATCTCAGATGAGTGATACATTTGTGAAATTCATTTATTTCTTGCGTAATGCAGTCTTGATGCATGCATCTGCTCCATCATGCTCACCTTTTCCATGTCTAGTCTCAAAATAGTTCCAAATATGTGGCACCTTGTGCCTTTTGTGGAGAATACACAACCATTGGAAGACACAAACATTTTTGAATTGCCTTGCACAACCGTCAGACCAAATCCAATGTTGTTCCATCTGTATATTGTTATCCTTCAAGTTATTGTAGAAGATTTTAAAGTTGTGGTGTACAAAATCCAAGTCATGACACCTATCATAACTTATGTAGAAGTGATACTCCTTCAATATAACTCTG
The DNA here is from genome assembly GCA_027924585.1 of Larix kaempferi. Lineage (NCBI taxonomy): Eukaryota > Viridiplantae > Streptophyta > Pinopsida > Pinales > Pinaceae > Larix > Larix kaempferi. The sequence continues at coordinate 1,420,786 of BSBM01000687.1, read as the reverse complement.
TTGTCTTTAGTACTATCTGCCCCATGTCTATAGGTGATATGGACCATTATGATGACCTGGTATGAGTGATAGTATTGAATCTGAATCTCATTTTGTGGTTGAAGAGTGTAGTTTTCCGCAAAATCGACCACTGATAGGATAGTCCCAATAGGAAATGTATCCCTGCATGTTCTAAACTGCTCATCTTGCCAACGAGCCACATGTACATGCTTTACATACTGTTGTGTCTTTTCAAATAATTCCTCCATGCAGTCGCAAACCCGTACATGGTAGATCAACAATAGAGACATATATCAATATATTGTCACATATGAAATTGCAATTTGAAGAAAAAATAGTATTCAATAACTCATTACCAACCTGAGAAGTGATCAATTGTATTTTTCTTTCTGTCTTTCCCTCCATCAATATCATACGTGACATATTTGAATGACTTCAAGTTTTCCTCCTACCTCCCAAGTTCATTCTCATCGGTCACATGTATGCATTTTTCCAATAATGCCAATCCACCACACCCTGGGAATGTCCCACCAATGCAAGTGTTTTGATAAAATGTGCAATCATTTGGCCTGCTACCCAACAAGTCATTTGCTACCATATTCTGAGTTTGAATTGATGTGGGAATTGAAACATCCCCCGATGAGCACCTACGTCTTACTTCTTGACTAGTTCCATGGCATGCTTGTTCATCAAATGTTGTTGAAATTGAGGGCCCCTCTAGTGAATTTTTCCATTTTTCTTGAGGTGGATGGGTAGGAACGACCGTGGCATCATCTATGGTTGGAATTGGATGAGTTTCCATGGAATGCCTTCGATTCCACATGTCCAATATTTTATTTTCTCTAACTTCTTCCATGGTTTCTTGAGGATTCTATTTCCTTGCCGATTTCCTTTTTCGATTGCGTGAATTCCCCATTGCCACAATGATTAATACTAAGAAAATAGATTCTAGAGGTGTGCTCAACTATTAAAATATCCAAATTCTTTCTCAATTGTGAATATAGGTTCTTTAAGCTTGCTCAATTGTCAATATAGATACTTCCTCAATTGTGAATATAGATTCCTCAATCTTGCTCAAATGTGAAAGTAACTTCTACCTCACTTGTGAATATAGAAAATTCTTCATTTGTGAATATAGATTCTTCAAGCTTACTCAATAATGAATGTATATTCTTCTTCAATTGTGTTCATATAGATTCCTCAAGCTTGCTTGAAATTGTGAATGTAGAATCCTCTTGAAGCTTGAAATTGTGAATGTAGAATCGTCTTGGAGCTTGCTAACTGTGAATGTAGAATCCTCAATTCCCAATGCTAACTGTAGAATCCTCTTCAAGCTTGTTAATTGTGAACATAGAGTTTGAAGTTTTTTTGCAGCGCTGTAGGGGAGACAAAACGAAAATTTTTGGGTATGAAATAGGCATAGTATTCTGCTGAATTTTTGCAAACACAAAACATGCTAGCGTTATGGACACACAAAATGCTCGCGCGTTTCTTGAATGTTAAAAAAATCCTAGGCATTTAATATGTTTGGTGCACGGCTAAATAATGCCTAGTTGCAAAAAATGCGCTAGCGTTATGGTAATCATCAAAACCTTATTCAATAGTTTATTTAATAGTTTATATGGGTTAGGAGGTTAAATAGGGATTTGGTGTTAGGGGCTAAGGGGTTATAAATGGGGGGTGGTTAGTGGTAGGGGAAGGGGGATTAGGAGAGAGAGAGAGAGGGGGGGTTAGTTAATGGTAAGGGGATAGGAGGGGGGTTAACGAGGGGGGGAGAGAGAGATAGAGTAAGAGAGGGGGTTAGTAATGGTTAGTGGGGGGGAGGGGGGAGAGAGAGATAGAGTGAGAGAGGGGGTTAGTAATGGTTAGTGGGGGGGAGGAGAGAGAGAGAGAGAGAGGAGAGGGTGTTAGTTGTGGGGAGTGAGAAAGAAAGATGGGAGGTGTGGTTAGAGGTAGGTGGAGGTGTAGGGAAGAGAGAGAGATTGAGAGAGCCCGGGTTAGTAAGGGCAAGGGAGAGGAGGGGAGAGAGGAAGAGAGGAGGTGGTTTTGGGCTAAGGGGAGTAGCAGAGAGATAGCAAGAGTAGGATGGTTAGGGATGGGGGAGAGGTTAGGGAGAGGGAGAGGGGGTTTAGAGAGAGAGAGAGAAAGGTGTAGAAGCAGGGAAGAGAGAGTGAGAGAGGGGGGGTTAGTTAGGGGTAAGGGGCTCGGAGGGGGGTTAGTGAGGGTGAGAGATAGAGAGAGATTGAGAGAGTGGGTTAGTAATGGTTAGGGGGGGAGAGGAGGGAGAGAGAGAGAGAGGAGAGGGTTTTAGTTGTAGGGAGTGAGAAAGAGATATGGGAGGTGTGGTTAGAGGTAGGTGGAAGTGTAGGGAAGAGAAAGAGACTGAGAGAGCCCGGGTTAGTAAGGGCTAGGGAGAGGAGGGGGTTTTGTGGTAGGGGGAGTAGTAGAGAGATAGAAAGAGTAGGATGATTAGGGATGGGGGAGATGTTAGGGAGAGGGAGAGGGGGGTTAGAGAGAGATAGAGATAGAGAAAGAGAGAGAGCTGTAGAAGCATGGAAGAGAAGATGAGAGAGGGGAGGTTAGTTAGGGGTAAGGGTCTAGGAGGGGGGTTAACGAGGGGGAGAGAGCGATTGAGAGAGATTGAGATAGGGGGTTAGTAATGGTTAGGGGGGGAGAGAGAGAGAGAGAGAGGGAGAGAGAGAGGAGAGGGTGTTAGTTGTAGGGAGTGAGAAAGAGAGATGGGAGGTGTGGTTAGAGGTAGGAGGAGGTGTAGGGAAGAGAGAGAGACTGAGATATCCCGGGTTAGTAAGGCATAGGGAGAGGAGGGGGTTTTGGGCTAGGGGGAGTAGCAGAGAGATAGAAAGAGTAGGATGGTTAGGGATGGGAGAGAAGTTAGGGAGAGGGAGAGGGGGTTTAGAGAGAGAGAGAGAGGTGTATAAGTAGGGAAGAGAGAGTGAGACAGGGGGTTAGTTAGGGGTAAGGGGCTAGGAGGGTGGTTAGTGAGGGGGAGAGAGAGAGAGAGACTGAGAGAGGGGGTTAGTAATGGTTAGGGAGAGAGAGAGAGAGAGAGAGAGAGAGCGAGAGAGGAGAGGGTGTTAGTTGTAGGGAGTGAGAAAGAGAGATGGGAGCTGTGGTTAGATATAGGTGGAGGTGTAGGGAAGAGAGAGAGACTAAGAGAGCCCGGTTAGTAAGGGCTAGGGAGATGAGGGGAGAGAGATAGAGAGGAGGGGGTTTCGGGCTAGGGTGAGTAGTAGAGAGATAGAAAGAGTAGGATGGTTAGGGATGGGGGAGAGGTTAGGGAGAGGGAGAGGGGGTTTAGAGAGAGAGAGAAAGAGAGAGAGAGAGAGGTGTAGAAGTAGGGAAGAGAGAAGGAGAGAGGGGGGGTTAGTTAGGGGTAAGGGGCTAGGAGGGGGGCTAGAGAGGGGGATAGGGAGAGAGAGAATGTGAGAGGGGATTAGTAATGGTTAGGGAGAGGAGAGGAGGGAGAGAGAGAGAGAGAGGATAGGGTGTTAGTTGTAGGGAGTGAGAAAGAGATATGGGAGGCGTGGTTAGAGGTAGGTGCAGGTGTAGGGAAGAGAGAGAGACTAAGAGAGGGGGTTAGTAAGGGCTAGGGAGAGGAGGGGGTTTAGGGCTATGGGGAGTAGGAGAGAGATAGAAAGAGTAGAATGGTTAAGGATGGGGGAGAGGTTAGGGAGAGGGAGAGGGGGTCTAGAGAGAGAGAGAGAGAGGTGTAGAAGTAGGGAAGAGAGAGTGAGAGAGGGGGTTTGTAAGAGTTATGAGGAGGAGGAGATAGGGACAGCGGGGTTAGGGGTATGGGGAGTGGGAGATACAATAAGAGAGGGGAGGTGGTTCGGTGTGGGTGGGGTGGGGTGGGGTGGGTTACGGGGTTATAGAGAGAGAGAGAGGGAGGAGGGTGTCAAGGGGTTAGAAGAGAGAGAGAGGGGTGTGGGATAGGGGTTGGTGGAGGAGTACAAAAGAGATAGAGAGAGAGAGTGTAACATCCAAAAAATTCACAAAATTTTAAAATTTTTCTATGTAGCATTAAGTGCTACAATTTCTATGCAGAAGTATAATAAATGAGAATTTGTTTAACTAGACGACACACCAGTGATAACGCTTCTCCATTAAATATGAACATGTTATGTCAATTACTTGTGTATGTTTGTCTTACAGAGTACGTATATGTGTTTATGCTTATTTAAAATACTGTTGGATGTTTTTACATCATTCTTGCATCCTAGATCAAACATGGTTACTTCTTTAGATGTCTAGAATTTTGGATTTATCATGATGCTGATTTCATTATAAGTGCTAACTGTTTAATTTCTTGATGATGAAGGGGGTACTAAGGGCACCCCGAGGCTTACTCAGCTATTTAGCTAATGCATTTGAACTTCTGTCGCAGATCGCAGGTAAGAGCGATACTTCTTTCCAAGTATTACGAAATGTGTAAAGAGGTCTTATTTAAACTTTCAATAGCCTTCTATGTTTAAAAGGATTAGAAAACTTGAAGTGTTCCAGGGTGAGATCTACTCTAGTTTGATCTTCAGTTTTACGGTTTTTTCTCTATACTTTGTTTATATTATTCCTTATCTTTTATACTCGTACTCATAAGTTGTGTTTAACACTATTATACTTGACTTGTATTAAGTCATCGTTAAGTGTATTGAACTTAGAATATACGGATATAGGCTATTAAACCCTATACTTGGAGTTATACCATGTATCCATTTATGTGTTAAGAATAGTCATAACCTAAGCTTATATGCTAATCCTATCAAATGTAATTCTTATGCATCTTTGCTTATCTTTTGATGTTTATAAATTATATGCACAAACCCTATGTGTTAGTTTTATTATGGCAACTTTGAAATACCGACGGTTGAAAACTATACTCTATATAGTTAATTATAAGTTGGATGTTATAACCCTAAGAGCATTATAACAAATGCTATGTAATAACATTGTTGTGCGCTCTATGGTTTTATAATAAGTAAAAGGTTTGATTAAAAAGAAACTCCACGTGATACTTCCTTATTATTGGCTATTATGCAAAGATAGTTTGACTTTTTGACGTGTTATGTAATCACAATATACCATGGTTGCAAATTCTACCATGCTGAAGACCAAATACATTAACCTTGGTGATAATGCATTGGCAGGCACTTCATATATCGGTAGCTATGGTAATTGAGGTGCATTAAAAGTGTTTTGGTGGAATGCCTATTGGCATCCACTGTGGTAGGTCTTCACGTGATAGTTCTTGGTAGTAGTGTTAACCCTAATTGCATTTGGAATTACTCGACGAAGGCATACCCTGAAGCATTCATTTTTGCAGTGAGTGGGGTTTGGAGAGGCTGACAAGCCCTCAGATTCATAGGGTTTGTAAAAGGGTTTTGGAGGCACCTCTCCTGGTTTCGATACTGCGACCTGTAGCTTGTAAATTGTCACCAGTAGACTACATGAGCCGAGCCATTCCTAAGATAAGACTTGCTGCGTTTGCTGGTGTTTGTGTGACTCCAGTGTTCTTGACGGTTATAGGAATGTTCAGTCCACGATACAAGATTTTATTCTGAAGGTAAGTCATGATTCCCTTCCTATACTTCCACGAACGTTGACAATATTCAGCTGTTTATATATTTTTAAGTTTTGAGTTTCATTTAACCACGTTGTGTGTTGTAATGGTAGGTACTTCTTCAGCATTGGATTTTTATATTTCAAGCAACGAGGATAAGAGATTCATATCCCTGGTAAGCCTCGGTGACTCCCTATGTGGGCAACTTGGCAAGATGTCAGTCCTCGTATGGTCTAACTGAGCATTTGGTTTTGATTTTAGCTTGGCTTTTACCACCGTTGTAATATTTAATCCATAAGGAATTGTAGGGAGGATTGAATCCTCGACCTGCTCTACGCTGGCTCTTTAACGTTTTACTGTATAACAATTTAAATGATAAATGTGTACAGTTTTGTTTTGAAGGGTTTAACCCTCAGCATTTTTGTTAATTTGAAAAGTTGTTTGGTAACCGAATGCAGGGTTCATCGCTGTGTTTTTAAATGGTTATTTATATCTTTGGGGTTTATGTATAAACCCAAGCCATAAGGTTGGACTATGAACCCTACTAGAATCTAAATACTATTTTGATTTTTAGTTGTAGAATCAGTACAGGTTTCGAACCCTGAATTCGTTATGTAACTTGTAAAGTTATAAAGTTTAGACTGTATGGAAAATGATATTTGTGTGTCGAACTCTGTCTTCGCAATTCCCTTTTGTTTTGCTAAAAGATGAAATGTTAACTTAGTGTGAGTATGAATAGATAAAGTTAGGGTTTGAACCCTGAGATATTCGACAGCTTACTTAGTTGCTATTCATTTTATATTTGTTAATTTGATAAATGAATATTTATTGTAATAAGGTAATGATATGTTACCAAAGGTATATAAAAGATATATGATTTCTAATATCTTTTTTGTAGTGTTTAGACTTTGCTTTGATTTATATAAAAAATCTTGCACTAATAGTTTTCGATAATGTTAGGGTTTGTAATACAGAAACTAAGATGTCTTAAAAGGATTTTTATCTGAAAAGAATACTAAAAAGTATATGTTATTTATCTTCTGAAAAGAAAGGTTAACCTATAAATGAACTTTAGGTTTTGGATAGAAGCATGGGATTGTTTAAGTATTATTACTTCTGTTACTATGAATGATATGATATTAAAATATCTGATTAAATAAATAAATGCTATGTTTTTCTATGTCTAATACATAAGAGATTTTTATTGCAATGTAAACAGACAATGTAATACAGGAACATAACATAGTTTATTTATGATAAGCATTCAATCATTTCTATCTCTTGCATATCATTATTCATATCTATTTTAAACACTCTTCCCTGCACTAGAGTATGACACAAAGATAGTGTGTGGAAAAATGCAGGGAAGCATTTTATTCTATCATCATCATAAAAACTTCTTCAACTACTTACAGAGAGAACATACAGTTTAGAAAATCAGTCATTTCAATCTGAATAATGATAACTAACAACATTCAGCTAATAAGCATAAGTCAATAAATATGAAAGTAATAAGTTGTAACCATTAGAACCTGATAAGTTGATAGGATGGAGAAACACCCAAAGATGCCTGTTCCTCCCAACCTTCTCCAGAAGAAGCAGCCAAATCACTTGCTCCCTTGGACCCCCACTGTTTACTGAACCACTAGGTAGAATACTCTGTGTAGAAGCAAGGCACTTAGGTTGTACTTTCAGCAATCCATGGAGACTTGCATACACCTCAAAAAAATCTGCACTCAGTAGAAGTGAAACAAACTTACACTACAACTAAAAGCATAGCTTTCCCTCATCGAATCTCTTGTGTGCATACAGCAGAACCACAAGGTAAATTTTCTTGTTAGAAAAAAGTGTGTGCCTTTGCTCAAATTAGATGGCTTATAAAAGATACCTAGGTCTTTTAGTGGTCAGTTTTCAATAAATGAGCCTCAACCTCCAGTTCCACATTCCAGGGAACTTTGACCACAATTCAAGGGAATTTTCCCATAACAAAAGCTAGTTACTGAGTTCATGATGCTGCCACTTGTCCATTGCCTTCTACCCCAGATTCCATTCCATCTAGTGGGTCAATAAACACTCTTTCAACAGTCTCTTTGTGTGAGTGTCTCCTATTTTATTTTATTAAATAACAATATTATGCAATTAAAGTCATCCTTGGCCACTTGGCCAAATATAAAACTTTAGAATAAAAGTTAAGACAATGTGTTTCCCAAACATAAAATGTTTCAAGTAATGGGTATGTTACAAACATCCCCACTTAAGCTCAACATCGTCCACGATGTTGCTTATTCTTCATCAGAGCCTCCCTGGAACAGAATTGGATATGATGCCCGCATATTACTTTCCAATTCCTAGCTAGCTTCATCAGGGCTAAGGTGCTTCCATTGCACCTTTACCTTCCCTATGGTATGATTCCAGAGCATAATTTTCCAATTGTCGAGGATACAGTCCGATTCCACCTAAAAATCTCCTTCGGGCTCGACCTGTATGTCATTCCAATTCAATAGATGAGTAGCATCGTGCACATACTTCTTTAAAACAAAAATGTGAAAAACATGATGTATTCTTAAGTTAGATGGTAAAGCCAACTGATATGCAACTGGTCCAATCCTTGATAAGACTTAGAATGGTCCACAGTACCTCGGTGCTAGTTTAGCACAACTCCCAATCTTAAAAGAACTTTTCTTGGGTTTTACCTTTACAAAGACATGATTTCCCACCTGAAATTCTCTTTTAGTTCGTTTCAGATCTGCATAACTTTTTTGTCTATCTTGTGCAATTTTTAAATTGCCTTGTACCTGTTTCACGGTTAGTTCCATCTCTCTTAACAAATCTGGTCCTAGCATTAATCTGTCAACATGATTATCGTAAGAAATAGGAGTACTGCACTTTCTTCCATATAAAATTTCAAATGGACTAAGTCTAGGAGAAGCTTGATAATGGTTATTATAAGCAAATTCAGCTAAATGCAAATACTCTTCCCATTTAGTTGGCTGATCTTTAACATACATTCTTAGCATGTCTTCTAAAATATGATTTACTCTTTCAGTCTGCCCATCAGTTTGTGGATGAAAAGAAGTACTAAAATTTAACTTAGTATTTAGACCTTTAAACAATGCTGTCCTAAAATTTCCAGTAAACTTGGAATCTTGATAAGAAATAATTACCATTGGAATTCCGTGTAAGCGAAAGATTTGCCTCATAAACACATCAGCAATGTTAGCAACTTTAAAAGTAGTTTTAACCGGAATAAAATGAGCATATTTACTAAGTTTATCCACAACCACCATTATTGACTCATTCTGTTTTTGATTCTTAGACAAACTAGTTATAAAATCAATACTTATAATTTACCACTTCCATTCCGGAATTGGCAATGGCTACAATAGGCCAGCTGGGTGTTGATGCTCAGCTTTAATTGTCTGACATTCAAAACACCTAGCTATGTATTCAACCACCTCATTCTTCATGTTTGACCAAAAGTAATCTTTTCTTAGCATGGTTATCATTTTATGATAACCAGGGTGTCCCGAATAAGGACTTTTATGAATTTCATCCAAAATTAGAAGTTTAACTTTTGACACATTAGGTACGTAAATTCAGTTTTTATACCTTATAAAACCCTTTTCGTTAATGCTGTAATCTGTTATTACATTTTCAGATACATTTTCAGTAACTTTATCATGTAATTTATGATAATTTTCATCTTGTTTAATTCCTTCCTTGATATGATTTTCCATTTGTTTTATATGTGCTGATTGCTACCACAAAATTTAATTTGACGTTTCTGCTCAAGGCATCAACAACTTTGTTTTCTTTACCCTTAATGTGTTGAATCTCAAAATCGTATTTGCTAAGGAAAGCTAGCCACCTAGCTTGCCTTGCATTAATATTTGTTTGATCCAACAAGTATTTTAAACCTTTGTTATATGTCATTAGTGAAACATTTCTTCCAATCAAGTGATGGCACCACATTTTTAATGCATGTATCATGGCTGCCAGCTCTAGATCATAAGTTGCGTAGTTCTTTTCGTGGATTTTTAATTTCCTGGACTCATATGCAATGACATGACCTTCTTGAGTTAAGACTCTACAAAGTCCATCGTTGCATGCATCAATGCATACAACGAAGTCCTTATTTGGATCAACAATTTTTAATATAGGTGCCGTTTAATAATTCTTTTAACTTCTTAAAACTTTCTTCGCATTTTTGATCCCAGATGAATTTCTTTCCCTTCTTCTACAAAGAAGTTATGGGATTTGCAATTCTGGAGAATCATTCAATAAATTTTCTGTAGTAACCTGTTATCCCCATAAATGACCGTACGTCAGTTATGTCTTTAGGGACAGGCCACTCGTTAATTGCTCTTATTTTATCTGGGTCGACATAAATTCCATCTTTAGATATTATGTGACCTAAGTACTGTATTTTATCTTTATAAAAGTCACATTTACTGAACTTAGCATAAAGCTGATGTTTTCTTAAAATTTGCAGAATTATTCTTAAGTGTTCGTTGCGTTCCTCTTTAGTCTTAGAATAAATTAAAATATCATCAATAAACACAATTCCAAACTTATCTAGGTACTTGTGCAGAACGTTATTCATTAAACACATGAAGACTGCCGGTGCATTAGTTAGCCCAAAAGGCATAACTACGAACTCATAGTGCCCATAACGGGTCCTGAAGTCTGTTTTAAAAATGTCTTCATCCTTTATCCTAACCTGATGGTACCCAGACCTCAAGTCGATCTTAGTGAATATCATTGCTTCGCGTATTTGATTGAATAGATCATCAATGCGGGGCAAGGGATGTCGATTTTTAATGGTCATTTTATTAAGTTGATGGTAATCTATGCACAATCGCAAGGTACTGTCCTTCTTTTTAACAAAGATAACCAGTGCTCCCCAAGGAGACACATTTGGCCTTATGTAGTTCTTATCAATTAGTTCTTTTAGCTGAGATTTTAGTTCATTTAATTCCAGAATGTTCATTTTGTAAGGAGCCTTTGAGTTTTGTACTGCACTCGGTACTAACTCAATGGTGAAATCTAATTCCCTTTTCAGAGGTAGTCCTGGAATTTCTTCCTGGAATACGTTAGAAAAGTCCTTAAGAATAGGTATGTCTTCCAATTTTATCTTATCTTCTTTAGATGAATATTCGTCATTAATCACATTTACAGCAAACATTTTACAACCATTTCTTACAACTTTCTTTACTTGTAAAGCAGAAATTTGTCTAACAGATGTTTTCCTAGGGATTCCTTTTACTGTTTTAGTTTCCCCTTCGTTATTCAAACAAGTAAAATATTTTTCAAAACAGTTGAGTATTACTCTATGCTGTTCAAGCCAATCCATTCCTATTAATACATCATATGACCCTAGCGGTAAAATATTTAATTTAACTTGCGTCTTCAACTAACTCATAAGCAAATCACAACTTTTGACAAACTCTACAACTTTTCTTTTGGTGCCTATTGCTAGCTGAACCAACCATGATTTATCAAATTTTTCTACCTTTAACTTGCAACTTTTCACTAAATCAGGTGATATGTAACTCAAACTTGCACCTAGATCAATTAAAATGGAAATAGATTTGTTTTGTATCATACCTTCGATCTCGACCATAGAAGTTTGATGGTCTGCTTGTCGATTTTCCAGCGCTGCATTAATCATGGGCATTTCTCTTGCTACAACACCAACTGTCGGTTCCACTTGTATGGTGTGAATGTTGTTGACTGTCCTTCTTTTGAGTGGGCAGTTTTCTCTGGTATGTGGTCCATTGCAGGGATAACACTTTAAAGGTGGTCTTTGTTCAACATTCATGGTATTATTATTATTATTAGGCACATTTATTGCAACTGTGTAATTCTGTGGTGCATTACTTCTGTAATTGTTATTACTCTGAAAAATTTATGTTATTGAAATTTTATTATTCCCAGAATTCTTGAAATTAAAATTTTTCTTCTTATGCTCATAGTTTCTTGGTTTATTATTCATCCAACTCGATACACCTTCGCTTTTCTTATTTTGTTCAAAACAGAAATTGGCCTTTCTCATGGCTTCTTCAAGCGTTGTAGATTATCATATTCAATTTTGTCTTTTATGTTAAAGGGTAAGCAGCTCAGAAACCTTTGTATCTTAGGTTTCTCTTCAGCTAAGTAAGGTACATACCTTAACAAGCTGAGAAATTTGTTACTTAGCTCCTTCATACTCATAGAACCCAATTTTAAATCATAAAATTCTTTCGACTTATCTTCGTAATATTGTTCGGACAAAAACTTTTTCTTAAACAGTTTCTTAAATGTACTCCATTTTATATTCTTTTATTTAATGCTTTTAACTCTTTTAATATCCTGCCACTAAATGTATGCCCTTCTGGTTAGATTTTATATGGCCATTTTAGCTTTTAATTGAGATGAGTAATCATAAATCTGAAAATACTTCTTCATATTGGACAACCAGGCTTCAAATGTCTCACCCTTTTAATTTTCGCCATTAAAAGTTGGGGGTTTTATCTTTTTAAATTCCCCTGAAATTTGTTCATAATGTTTACACTTTTTCTTAGGACCATAGTCACTATCACTGCTGTCTTGATCCAAATTATATTTTCTGCGATAAGTTTTATCATCAGATTCAGAAGAAGAAGAGTTACTTTCAGTTTTATAGTATTTCATTTTCTTATCTCTGTGTTTGTAGGACATTGTTCCAGATTCAGATTTTACTTCTGTTCTCTTATCTTTTTCATCATGATGATACTTTTCCAGTAAAATCTAGTTCAATTCTTCCCGTGCTCTTAAAATTCTTTCATTTTCTTCTTTAACATTTCTTATTTCAGTTTTTAAGTCCTTAACCGTATGTAATAATTCAAATGATTGATTATTCAATTTTACGTAGATTTCTTCATTAATATTTTCATGTTCGTTATTATTACGTTCATTATGAGGAGATCTGTCCTCTGTGGATTCTTCCAGTATGTCCATACCTGCAAATTAAATGTCAAGTTGTTCTGAGAAACAAATTTAAATAAAAGTTAGTAACTAAGTTTTATGTTTTTATTTTCTGTTTTTGCGCGCGTGAGCCTATTTCAGGCCTAGAGTTTGAACTCGCGCTCTGATACCACATGTAACATCCCAAAAATTCACAAAAAATTATTTTTTTCTAAGTAGCATTAAGTGCTACAATTGCTATGCGGAAGTATAATAAATGATAATTTGTTTAACTAGATGACACACCGGTGATAACGCTTCTCCATTAAATATGAACATGTTACATCAATTACTTGTGTATGTTTGTCTTACAGAGTATGTGTATGTGTTTATGCTTATTTAAAATACTGTTGGATGTCTTTACATCATTCTTGCATCCTAGATCAAATATGGTTACTTCTTTAGATGTCTAGACTTTATGGATTTATCATGATGTTGATTTCATTATAAGTGCTAACTGTTTAATTTCTTGATGATGAAGGGGGTACTAAGGGCACCTTGAGGATTACTTAGCTATTTAGCTAATGCATTTGAACTTCTGTCGCAGATTGCAGGTAAGAGCGATACTTCTTTCTGAGTATTACGAAATGTGTAAAGAGGTCTTGTTTAAACTTTCAATAGCCTTCTATGTTTAAAAGGATTAGAAAACTTGAAGTGTTCCAGGGTGAGATATGTTGATGTATATGTAACTTCGGAATGTATTTCACCTATGTATTTCATTTATGTATATTGTACTCCTATAGAGATGTTATTATTCCTCTATATGGAAGTGTCGTCATTTGTATTGACAAGTGTCGCAAGTGTCGTAACTTGCCGATGGGTTATTAGACCACCATGTGTGGGGTCGGCCCTGATTAAGTTAACCATGGGTTATTAGGCTAAGTTAGACAAGTCGGCCCCACTGGTTTATTGGGCAGGACAGGACATGTATAAATAGAGATCGGGAGATCTCTACCTGATTCATTCACTTACTCACTCTTCCATCACTTAGAAAGTGGAGCACATGTGAGGAGGAGGATCAGCTGCTAGGAGAAGACTATCTCTTGTACTTTGCTTGTATCATTGCTCTCTCTATCTCTGAGGAAGTTGTGGGGTTTTTCACCTTTATGATTTTCCCCAGTGAAATTCTGTGTGTCTATTGTCTCATGTGATTGATATGCATTGTTATACTTGATATGCTGTACATGTCATTCTCTCAGTAAAGATCCTAGAGTATATTGAATTAATGACAAAAAATGAACATGGTATCAGAGCTAACCTGAGAAGAAGACACTATGTAGTTGCAGAAGCTAGGGCTTCTTGTTTTTGGGTTTCTCTCCACAGATTTTGGAAAGTAAGTAGGGTAGATTGACTAGTTGCATCTTTTTGTCCAATCAGAATTCAATTCCGGGACTTTCATTTTTGGCCCTAAAAATAGGGTTTTCACAAAAATAGGAATGTCTGAAATCTGAGACCATGGCTGGAAGCTCCTTGGAAAAATCGAAGTGTAGAGCTTTGGATCGAACTTTTTGGTTGGATGAAGCTCCAAGAAAATCAAACCCTAGTTTGGGGTCTTGTCTAGTGAAGCTAGAAATTAGGGCTTCTGCAAAAGTTGGAATTTCTGAAATCTGAGACCATGGCTGGACGCTCCTCTGAAAAATCGAAGTTTAGAGATAAAAATCGAACTTTTTGGATGGATGAAGCTCTGAGAAATTAAAACCCTAATTCAGGGTCCTCCCTAGTGAATCCAGAAGTTTGAAAAGCAAATTTGAGGGGTGAAACTTTGCAGTTTTCAAATTCTGAGTATACCAACTTGATCATCTCATCAAGGTGCATCTTTCTATCTTTTCAGAAGTTTGAATTTTTAGGGTTTCTTTGACAAACCCTAATCTAGCTCCAGATCTAGATTTCTGCAAATCAAGCGGTAAGACCTAAATCTTTTCTATTTCATTTGAAGTTCTCACCACACCAAGCTTGAGGATAAGCTTGAAGGGGCTGATAACTTTTGAGCATGGAAGTATAGGATTGGGTTAATTCTAGAAGAGAGTGAGTTGGACACCTACATAAGTGAAGGGGTTTCTATTCCAGAGGGAGAAGAGACTAAGGCCTTACACAAGAGGAACTTAGTCAAGGCTAAAAGGATCATTGCTGATTCTATCAAAAACCATCTCATGCCACATGTGTCATCTCTGAAGACACCTAAAGAGATGTTTGATTCCTTGACCAAGCTATTTGAAGGGAAGAATATAAATCAGAAGATGACCTTGAGGAATCAATTGAAGAATATCAAGTTCCAGAATGCAGAGACTATGCAGTCTTATTTCTCAAGGGTCTACCAAATAAAAGAACAACCTAAAGCTGTGGGAGAAGTTATAGAGAATGGAGAAGTGGTAATGACCACTCTTAATGGCCTTCCTTCATCCAAGGAATTTGTGCTAGGAAGAAACTTATCTCTTTCAGTAAGCTGTGGGAAGAATGCTCACAGGAAGAAGCTTGGATTGTAGCTCGAGAAGAGAAGATCAGGAATGAAGATCAAGCTCTCACAGCACATACCAAGAAGATGACACTTTTCCTCAGATTGGCCTAAGAACAAAAGGAACAACAACACCAACTACTACAAGCAATCTGACAGGTATGACTTACAAGTATGTTTTGAAATCTGTTCATGATTAAGTTTATAATATGATTGTCTTCATGAGTTTAGTAACAATCTTGTTTAATTATAGACTTGTCTTATCACCATAGTAAAAGTATGAATGCATTCATTGATTAGGGTTATGACACTTATGATTGTATTATGATTGTATTATGATTGTACTAATGCACTGTGGTGTTGTATGAGGAGAATGTTATCTGCTAACATGAAGGTACAAATCAAGTTCTAGATTAAGACCATGGTGACATGAAGACAAAGACTCATCCATAGTCATGGATCACATAGAGGTATGTATATTTTGGTTCTACAATAGTTAACTTATGAGTTATGCAGGTCATTGAAGAGAACAAGAAAACATTGCTAGACATAACTAGCAAATATGATGACCAGGTATGTTTTTCCTATATCAAGTTAGAATCCTACCCTATGTAAGGATCTTATACTTTTGTATGATTGATAATGATTACTCATGAAGTCACAAGTTTGAGTAATCTAGGGTTTATGCATATTATGTCTCTTACCTTGATTGATGATATGACTAAACATAAGAGTCCTTTGATCAAATAAGAATATGCATGAGTAAAAGAAGTATTCCCTGAAACCTTGAATAGTAATGTTTATTATCTGTGTTTGAAATGATCATGACTATACATGTTTAAGATTATTGTGTTTTGATAGTATTGAGATTATACTAATGAATGTATGTATGAGACCTCGAGGATAACACAATGATGATACTATTAAGTATGCATAAGTGATTGAGGATGGATATAAGTTCAAGGACAGGTAATCCAGGAAGCAAAGATCAAGAGGGAGCACACTCCAGTAGTTCCTGCAAGGAAGCAAATATTGAGAGGGAGTCCACCCTACAAACCAAACAAAGATAAGTATTTGAATTGTCATTTCTTGCATATTTGTTTGTTTAAATAATATTGTTCAATAATGTATATTCTTATGTTCCTAGACTTAGGGTGTGTATTATGCATATTAGTATAATTGCATTAATAAACAGTATACTACTAATATGCATCTGATGGGTAAGTGGCCTATGGCACTGTACAACATTCCATTGCTACTTATCTAGAATGAAACCTCTTTATTGACATGTTGGGAGTTGTGCACACTCTTAACAATGTTCTGGTAGAGATTGCAAGGCATCTAGAAAGTTATGGGATATGGATAAATGTTGTATTGAAGCATTGGCTAAGATAATTGCACGACTGTATGACATATTTATTTATGTGTAAGAATTTGTTTTGAAAACTATGAGATGTTTTATAATCATGCAATTTAACTTGTTTTGTAGGAAAGATCGTATACCATCACCCACAAAAGAAGGACTACAACATTTGTTCAACAACAAAGTTATCTATTGAAGATATTGAAGTTCCCAGGATTCGGGAAGAATGCCATGATCGAGGAGTACCAGTCGATCATGAAGAATGATGTTTGGGATGTAGTCCCAAGACCTAAAGGGAAGTCTGTTGTGACTTCCAAGTGGATCTATAAGATCAAGCATGCTGCAGATGCTAGCATAGAAAAATACAAAGCGAGGTTTGTAGCTCGTGGCATCTCTCAGAAAGAGGGAATAGACTATAAAGAGACTTTTGCACCTATAGCCAGATACACTTCCATCAGAACAATACTTGCTCTGGCTGTAGTGATGAAATGGAAGATACACTAGATGGATGTCAAGACAGCTTTCTTGAATGGTGTAGTCGAAGAGGAAGTTTATGTGGAACAACCACTTGGTTTTGAAACACATGACAGGGAGTCATATGTATGTAAGTTGAAGAAATCCTTGTATGCCTTGAAGCAAGCTCCTAAGATGTGGTATGGTAGGATAGACAACTTTCTATCCAGTTTGGGCTTTACTAAGAGTAAAGCAGATTCCAACCTTTACTACAAGGTTGAGGAAGGCAATCCTGTGATACTACTTTTGTATGTGGATGACCTGTTTGTAATAGGTGAGGATGGATTGATTGCCGATACCAAGAGGAAGCTTGCTGCCGAGTTCGAGATGAAGGACTTGGGGATGATGCACTATTTCCTAGGCATGGAGGTGTGGCAGAGTGCAGATGGAATCTTCCTTGGGCAAGGGAAGTATGCAGTAGAGATTCTGAAGAGGTTCGGGATGATGGACTGCAAGGCCATGGCCACACCTATGGCATCGAACCTGAAGCTTATGTGTGATGCTTCATCTGATCCGGTTAATGTCACTGTGTATCGTCAAATGATTGGGTCCTTGATGTACCTGAAGAACACTAGACCAGATATTTGCTTTGCAGTGAACACATTGAGCTAGTTCCTGACGGATCCTAGAGGTGTTCACCTGATTGCTGTAAAGCATATTCTGAGGTACCTGAAGGGTACAATTGATTATGGGCTCAAGTATGGTGCGAATCAAAAGTTTAACCTGCAGGGTTATGTTGATTCAGATTGGGCAGGCAGTGCTGTAGATAGGAAGAGCACATCTGGGTGCTGCTTCAACATGGGATCATGTGTGATCTCTTGGTTTAGCAGGAAGCAATCCTACGTAGTACTGAGTACAGCCGAGGCAGAGTATGTTGCAACATGTTCGGCTAGTTTTGAGGTAGTATGGCTTCGGAAGCTACTGTTTGAGTTATTTGATCTCACGCTGGAGGCTACTGGTATCTTTTGTGACAACCAGAGTTTTGTGAAACTATCTGAGAACCCGGTGTTCCATGACAGGTCGAAGCACATTGAGATCAAATATCACTATATCAAGGATATGGTGCATAGAGGAGCAGTGAAGCTCCTGTATGTTGCGACAGATGAGCAGGTTGCAGATGTGTTGACGAAACCACTAGCCAGAGTGAAGTTTGAATACTTCAGAGAGAGGCTTGGTGTTATTCAGATTGACGACACTTCGAGGAAGAAGTGATGGACACATTTGCAGAAGCTATTCCAAGCATGGTGAGAGGAGGATCCTTCCCATGGCTGTGGATGTAAGCGCTGGATGATGAGCATCAGGATGATGCTCCAGTTACTGCTCTGCATATGCATCCGTTGGATGCTTTGATCAATTTGATCATGTATTTGTATATGCATCATGTTGGATGCTTGATATATTTGTATATGCATCATGTTGGATGCTTGATATGATCAAGTGGATCATGTATTTATGTACCAAGTGGATACATTGTATGATTAGGTGGATCATGTATTTTTTGTATATGTATCAGGTGGATGCATTGTATGATTAGGTAGATCATATACTTATGTATGTATCAGGTGGATGCATTATGTATATCAGATGGATGCATTTGTATGATCAGGTAGATCATGTATGATGATATGTATCAGGTAGATGCTTTGTATGCATCAGATGGATATACTATTTGATCAAGATGATCACAGATGACGAGCTTCAGGATGTTGCTCCAGATGATACGCATCAGGTTGATGCTATGATGATGATCAGGTTGATCATGTGATGATGTACATCAGGATAATGTATGGTGAGTATCACGTTGATACTCTGTGGCCATGGACAGGTTGTGCAGGTAGCATAGAAAAGGTCCTTTAAAATACAGACAGTTATAGCAGTGTGCTAGTAACATCCTGGGATGCTCGATCGAGATCTAGACAGGTAGAGCGGTGTGCTCGTAACATCCTGGGATGCTCTAAGTAGGTTTTTCTATGGTTTCACATAGAAAAGATCCTTTAAAATCCAGACAGGTAGAGTGGTGTGCTCGTGACATCCTGGGATGCTTTGAGTAGGTTTTGCAAAAGTTCACATAGAAAAGATCCTTTAAAATCCGGATAGGTAGAGAGGTGTGCTCGTAACAACCTGGGATGCTCTATCGAGATCCAAATAGGTAGAGTGGTGTGCTCGTAATATCCTGGGATGCTCTGAGTAGGTTTTGTGAAGGTAAACATGTAAAATATCCTGGGAGATCTGATAGGTTGAGCAGTAAGCTCGTAATCAGTCCTGGGATGCTCTTTCGAGGTTTTGTTGATGCACGTAATCAGTCCTGAGGATTCCACAGTATGGCCAGTGATGATGAAGACCTACATGTGGTGGGCCTACATCCAGTATGAAAAATGACTGGCTCTGTAGAACTTCCTATGATGAGTAGATTGGAGATTGATTGAGATAGCAGCAGTGACAATGATTTGATGACGATGATCCAGAGACGAAGACTTGTGCTAGCAGATCCGTGTTGAGAAATACCTTCCCAGTTAAGAGGGAGTGTTGATGTATATGTAACTTCGGAATGTATTTCATCTATGTATATTGTACTCCTATAGAGATGTTATTATTCCTCTATATGGAAGTGTTGTCATTTGTATTGACAAGTGTTGCAAGTGTCGTAACTTTTCGATGGGTTATTAGACCACCATGTGTGGGGTCGGCCCTGATTAAGTTAACCATGGGTTATTAGGCTAAGTTAGACAAGTCGGCCCCACTGGTTTGTTGGGCAAGATAGGACATGTATAAATAGAGATCGGGAGATCTCTATTTGATTCATTCACTTACTCACTCTTCCATCACTCGGAAAGTGGCGCACATGTGAGGAGGAGGATTAGCTGCTAGGAGAAGACTATCTCTTGTACTTTGGTTGTATCATTGCTCTCTCTATCTTTGAGGAAGTTGTGGGGTTTTTCACCTTTATGGTTTTCCTCAGTGAAACTCTATGTGTCTATTGTCTCATGTGATTACTTGGTGTGATTGATATGCATTATTATACTTGATATGATGTACATGTTATTCTCTCAGTAAAGATCCTAGAGTATATTGAATTAATGCTAAAAAATTAACAAGCTATACTCTAGTTTGATCTTCAGTTTTACGGTTTATTCTCTATACATTGTTTATATAATTCCTTATCTTTTATACTCGCACTCATAAATTGTGTTTAACACTATTATACTTGACTTGTATTAAGTCATCATTAAATGTATTGAACTTAGAATATACGGATATAGGCTATTAAACCCTATACTTGGAGTTATACCATTTATCCATTTATGTGTTAAGAATAATCATAACCAAAGCTTATATGCTACTGCTATCAAATGTAATTCTTATGCATCTTTGCTTATCTTTTGATGTTTATACATTATATGCACAAACCCTACGTGTTAGTTTTATTATGGCAACTTTGAAATACCGACGGTTGAAAACTATACTCTATATAGTTAATTATAAGTTGGATGTTATAACCCTAAGAGAATTATAACAAATGCTATGTAATAACATTGTTGTGCGCTCTATGGTTTTATACTAAGTAAAAGGTTTGATTAAAAAGGTACTCCACGTGATACTTCCTGTATTATTGGCTATTATGCAAAGATAGTTTGACTTTTTGACGTGTTATGTAACCACAATATACCATGGTTGTAAAGTCTACCATGCTGAAGATCGAATACATTAACCTTGGTGATAATGCATTGGCAGGCACTTCATATATCGGTAGCTATGGTAATTAAGGTGCATTAAAAGCATTTTCGTGGAATGCTTGTTGGCATCCACCGTGGCAGGTCTTCATGTCATAGTTCTTGGTAGTAGTGTTAACCCTAACTGCATTTGGAATTACTCAACGAAGGCATAACCTGGAGCATTCATTTTTGCAGTGAGTGGGGTTTGGAGAGGCCGACAGGCCCTCAGATTCATAGGGTTTGTAATAGGGTTTTGGAGGCACCTCTCTCGGGTTCGATACTGCGACCTGTAGCTTGTAAACTGTCACCAGTAGACTACATGAGCCGAGCCATTCTTGAGCTAAGACTTGCTGCATTTGCTGGTGGTTTGCATGACTCCAGTGTTCTCGACGGTTACAGGAATGTTCAGTCCACGATACAAGATTTTCTTCTGAAGGTAAGTCATGATCCCCTTCCTATACTTCCATGAAGGTTGACAGTATTCAACCATTTATATATTTTTAAGTTTTGAGATTCATTTAACCACATTGAGTGTTGTAATGGCAGGTACTTCCTCGGCATTGGATTTTTATATTTCAAGCAATGGGTATAAGAGATTAATAGCCCTGGTAAGCCTCAGTGACTCCCTGTATGGGAATCTTGACAAGATGCCAGTCCTTGTATGGTCTAACCGAGCATTCGGTTTTGATTTTAGCTCGGCTTTTACCATCGTTGTAAGATTTAAGCCGTAAGGCAAGTGTAGGGAGGATTGAATCCTCGACCTGCTTTGCACTGGCTCTTCAACGTTTTATTGTATAACAATTTAAATGATAAATGTGTACAGTTTTGTTTCAAAGGGTTTAACCCTCGGCATTTTTGTTAATTTGAAAAGTTGTTTGGTAACCGAATGCAGGGTTCATCGTTGTGTTTTTAAATGGTTATTTATATCCTTGGGGTTTATGTATAAACCCAAGCCATAAGGATGGACTGTGAACCCTACCAGAATCTAAATATTATTTTGATTTTTAGTTGTATAATCAGTACGGGTTTCGAACCTTGAATTCGTTATGTAACTTGTAAAGTTATAAAGTTTAGATTGTATGGAAAAAAATCTTCGTGTGTTGAAATCTGTCTTCGCAATTCCCTTTTGTTTTGGTAAAAGATGAAATGTTAACTTAGTGTGAGTATGAGTAGCTAAAGTTAGGGTTTGAACCTTGAGATATTTGATAGCTTACTGAGTTTCTATTTGTTTTATATTTGTTAATTTGATAAATGAATATTTATTGTAATAAGGTAATGATATGTTACCAAAGGTATATAAAAGGTATGTGATTTCTAAAATCTTTTCTGTAGTGTTTAGACTTTGCTTTGATTTATATAAAAAATCTCGCACTAAGAGTTTTCGATAATGTTAGGGATTGTAATACAGAAACTGAGATGTCTTAAACTGATTTTTATTTGAAAAGAATACTAAAAAGTATATGTTATTTGTCTTCTGAAAAGAAAGGTTAACCTATAAATGAACTTTAGGTTTTGGACAGAAGCATGGGATTGTTTAAGTATTATTACTTTTGTTACTATGAATGATCTGATATTAAAATATCTGATTAAATAAATAAATGCTACGTTTTTCTATGTCTAATACATAAGATATTTTTATTGCAATGTAAACAGACAATGTAATACAGGAACATAACAGAGTTTATATCTATGATAAGCATTCAATCATTTCTATCTCTTGCATATCATTATTCATATCTATTTTAAACACTCTTCCCTGCACTAGAGTACGGCACAAAGACAGTGTGTGGAAAAATGCAAGGAAGCATTTTATTCTATCATCATCATAAAAACTTCTTCAACTACTTACATAGAGAATATACAATTCAGAAAATCAGTCATTTCAATATGAATAATGATAACTAACAACATTCAGCTAATAAGCATAAGTCAATAAATATGAAAGTAATAAGTTGTAACCATTAGAACCTGATAATTCGATAGGGTGGACAAACACCTAAAGAGGCCTATTCCTCCCAACCTTCTCTAGAAGAAGTAGCCAAATCACTTGCTCCCTTGGACCCCTGAGTTTGTCTACTAAACCACTAGGTAGAAGACTCTGTGTAGAAGCAAGGCACTCAGGTTGTACTTTCAGCAATCCATGGAGACTTGCATACACCTCAAAAACCTCTGCACTTAGCAGGAAAACTCTGCACTCAACAGAAGTGAAATAGAATTACACTACAACTCAAAACATAGCTTCCCCTCATCGAATCTCTGTGCATACAGCTGAACCACAAGGTAAATTTTCCCGTCAGAAAAAAGTGTGTGCCTCTGCTAAAATTTGATGGCTTATAAAAGATGCCTAGGTCTTTTAGTGGTTAGTTTTCAATAAATGAGCCTCAAGCTCCAGTTCCACATTCTAGAGAACTTTGACCACAATTCAAGGGAGTTGTCCCATAACAACATCTAGTTACTGAGTTCATGATGCTCCCATTTGTCCATTGCCTTCTACCCCAGATTCCATTCCACCTAGTGGGTCAGTAAACACTCTTTCAATAGTCTCTTTGGGTGAGTGTCTCCTATTTTATTTTATTAAATAATAATATTATGCAATTACAGTCATCCTTGGCCACTTGGCCAAATATAAAACTTTACAATAAAAGTTAAGACAATGTTTTTCCTAAACATAAAATGTTTCAAGTAATGGGTATGTTACAGAGAGGGGGTTAGTAAGGGTTGGGTGTAGGAGGGGAGAGAGTGAGCAAGGGTTAGGTGTAGGATGAGAGAGAGTGAGCAAGGGTTAGCAGTGACAGGATTATGAGAGAGATAGAGCGAGGGGAGTTTAAGAGTGGTGGGGATTAGGGAGAGGGAGAGGAGGGGTTAGGGAGTGGTGGGTATATAAATTTATTCAACACTTAAAAACATAAATTTGTGAAGTTAAGAACGCGTGTGCGTTATGTACATACAAAACGCGTTCACGTTCCTTGCTCGCCAATCAAAATATTTGAATTTAAATAGAACGCGTGCGCATTTCGGAGCACCTAATCATCACCTTCTTCTGCACCTGCATGTCAGCCATAGTTCTATGTGGTTGGTTCAGACTTACCAAACCCGTGCTATGGAATTTACTGAACCATAGCTAATTAGGCATTTCCACCATTTTTCTCAAAATGCCTATTTTTCAGCGCTCTCTATAGCATGACATACATGACCATTATTGACGAAATTTTAGGCATAGATAGCATTTTTTATGTGAATTCCAAATATGTAATTTAAAAAAAAAAATATTGAGATTTTTTATTTGTTTCATAATTTTCTTGTGTCATCACTCCTTAAGTAAAAAAACATGTTGTAAGTGTTTATTCCGTAACTTTTTCATTTCACAACCATTTAAAAAAAAATTGTATGCTGCACTAGTAGACACCGACCTCTACATGCTATAAAAAATCCAAGTCGAAATAACTACATTAAGACCTTCAAAGGCTGCACCCACATTTGACGTACTGTTCTTGAGGTTTGATCACTTACATAATTAAAAAAAATAAAATTAAACATTTAATTTTGGAAAAATAGCGTTGCACTAGTGCTACGGGTTCTATACATGTCTACTAATTTTTGTATCCCGAAACCATCATTTAGGCACTAAAAGGCCGCACCCACAAAAACATATACCTTATCATTTGCCCCCCCCCAAAAAGCGAGTGTTAGAAAAAATACAATTTGACATAGTTATGTAAATTTTCAATACTTAAAACTTATATATTTGGAAACGTGACTCAATTTCCTACGTTTCATCTTTTTCACTTGACGCAATATATCTTGTGTAAGTATCTCAAAAAAACCTAGTAATTTGAGGGATTCCTGATTTTTCAGTTTTCTATTGCATCTAATGCGCCAAAAGTGACCCTCATTAGCTTGCACATGCCCGGATATCAAATCTAGATAATGAAATGCATGCCAAAATCCAGCTAGTGACCTCAATGGGAAGACCAATCTAAATGAGAATAAAATGAAGAAAACTCCAGTCCACGCGATCGTAAGCTTTGATCAAATCCATCTTTAGAATAAAAACTTATAAGTTATTTTTCTTCACTGAATGTAAAATTTCCTGTGCAATCCCTACCATGTCCAAAATCTATCTGTTGGGCAGAAAACCAAATTGCTCCTCCAAAATATACCTTCCCAAAGCTGGTCTAATCCCATTATCTATAATCTTTGTGATAACTATATAAATGAGATTACAAAGTGAAATCGGCCTGTAGTCATTATAGGTCTCTGGTTTATCACACTTAGGAATTAGAGCGATGTATGCAGTGCTAAGATAGCTAGGAACCTGCCCCAGTATTCTTGACTCATTTACCACTTCAGTAAGCTCATTCCCAACCAGATAAAAAAAGTGTAAAAAAAACTCCATTGTCCATCCGTTAGGGCCAGGGCTCTTGGCCTTAGCAAATTGAGATAACACCCTCCTAACCTCATCAATGTGTACAACCACTCCAATTTGTTGACCTTCAGTTTCATTGAAGAATATAGGGTAATTGCTAAAAACCCTTAGTTGATGCTCAAGATTAGTAGAATCACCTTGGCTATATATGTCCTTAAAGTGGTGAACAACAACTCCTTTTAATGATTCCTGATCATTAATATGTTCCCCATTCTCTGTCTTGAGTGCCATATAGCATTTGTGGTCCATCTTTGATTTGCATATATGTGAAAAAACCTTGTATTATTGTCTCTAGCCTCGAACCACACAACCCAACTTTTTAATTGTCAGGTTTCCCCTTCGTGAATTTCCAGTTAATTTATCTAATTCCATTTCAATTTAAATTAGGTCGTTTGAATTTTCATCCTTTTTCACCTTTTTCCCATTTTAATACCTCATTTTTTAATAAAGAGAGTTTCTTAACAATACTCAACATAGGTGGCAAATGTATTGAGGTGGAAAAAGTCCTCCATTTCTCCACAACCATATTACAAAAAGAAGGATCCTCCGACCAACAATGACTTTAACTGAATAATGAACATAGTTCTTATCAAAATCCAAATGCAGAACTATAGCTTTATGATCAAACACCCTCATAGCTACACACCATGATCGATATCGCTCTATAGAATCACACAAATGCTCAGACCTAAAATAAAATAAAAAAATCCATGAAGCCTCTTTGCAATCTCTACAGATCCGTTCTCCCATTCGACCAAGTAGAAACAAGTGAATTTATAAATATTTATAATACATTTTATATATTTATTTTCAATTCAAAGAAATTAAAGAATATAATCATGAGTTACATATTACACGGCTACACACATCATAATATATCTAGTTTATATTACACTATTAAATATATTTAACATTTATTTTACAATCATACAACGTAGTATTTACATCACTTCAATTCTCCTCGATGTAACCTTCTATTTAATTTCATCGCACAAACCTTCTATTTAAATGTTTTAATAAAATGTATAGTGTAAAAGTTCAAAAAGTAAAATTTTGAAAAAATCCAAATTTTTTAAAAATCTTGGTTATAACTTTTAAATTTTGAATGTTTTGGTGTATTTGAAGTTTTTGATGGTGTTGAATCTATTTCTACCATCAAAACCACCATTAAAACATAGTTAAATTCAGATATTGCAAATTAAAAAATATCAAATTTTATGAAAAACTCGGTAACCAAATCATCAAATTTTTAAATAACTCCTCAAAAAATACGTTTAAGTCTTTTTATGTCAAATAAATTAAAAAAATCAAATATCAAATACTATGAAAAATATAAAGTCAAAATTAAAAAGTCAAATGTCAACCGCTATGAGAAAATATAAAGTCAATATTAAAAAGTCAAATCTCAAGTATGATCAAATCTATAGCGAAATATAAATTATAAAATCTTACAGAAGTTAATAAATAATTTAGTGAAGGAATAAATGGACCTCCTGGCAGTAAGCATCCACTATCCATTTAATATTTATGTGTTTCGTGTGTAGGGTTTCATTTTCTACGTTTTATCTTTCTAATGATTCTTTTCTTCGGTATATCCGGTGGCGATACGAGTCAAGTGGAACCGAATTCCTTCCCTGAAATTTCTTATGCAATTAATTAATCCGCCCAAGGTAAGCAAGCAACCATATTTCCCATTATTAATTGCATTCAGAAACACAGAAATCTGGTAACAAACAGAAACTGTTTTCCAGATGATGAGGCTGCAAGTTTCCAAGGCAGAGAGTGCTTGCGCTGCTTGCAAGTTCCAGAAGAAGAAATGTTCAGAGAAATGCGTGCTCGCACCTTATTTCCCGCAGAGCGATCCCAACAAGTTCCTGTTGGTTCACAGATTATTCGGGCATGGCCATGTCGTTAAACTATTACAGGTTCGTTCCATTGCTTTAATTAGTAGGACGCAGAACATCCAATTTCTGAAATTGAAATAACTGACCATAAGCGCCCTTATGGTCATGTGATAATTATAGGATCTCCCTGCCGAGCAGAGAGGAGATGCAGTAAGCAGCCTGGTGTACGAAGCAAGTGCAAGAGAGGCAGATCCTGTCCATGGTTGTGCAGGAGTAATTAATGGTCTGCACAAAAAAATAGAAGAACTGCAATCCCAGTTGGCTTCCGCACAAGCAAAGCTGGATAACATTAGTGTTAAGCAATCTAATATCTTCATTACCCTCATTGATGCAGGGTATCATCAAGGTTGGGATCCCAATTTTTACAGCGCCTCAACGCAAGAGAGTCAAGACACGCAATATCATATTCAAGGTTGGGATACCAATTTTTACAGCGCCTCAACGCAAGAGAGTGAGAGTGAGGGCACGCAATATTATATGAGCTCACATGTTTTAGACGATGCTATTGTCGATCCTCTGGAGATATCATCGATCTGGTCCTAAAGAAAAAAATTCCTTATTACTTACTCTGAGAAGAGTGTACTCTGAGAAGAGTGTATGTAAATATTCCAGCTGAACTCTTCAGGTTTCTCCATCTACCTTCTTTTCTATTGATCTCGTTCAACATGTAAGTAATACAAATACATTTTTTCTATGGAATGTAATAATACGATTGTTAGTACTGCCAAAGGACAGGAGCTGTAGTAATTTGACCTGTGGGATAACGGTGCACTAGATTTTCTACCCTCTCTTTCTCCAAATCATACCAAAATCCCTGGAAATTATAGTAAATATTATGTTCTGAAACCGTCCAAATAGTCAAAAACGTCTTTTGAACAATTGAAATTATCATTTTTTATAATATGATTGTAAATTTAAAGTTAATGGTTTTTATATTAATTTAACTTTATATTATAAAATTTGCAGTGATTGTCAAGTTAAAATTATTTTATTTTATATTAATTAAAAAACTTATTCATGAAATAAAAAAATTGGTGTTATTTGACTTTAAAAAAATTGAATATAATTTAAAAAAAAAAAACCATATGACAACTATTATATATATTTATTAAATTTAATTTACTATAAAACACATTGACCATAAACTTCAAAAAAATTAAGTTGTTTAATAGTTTAAACAAGCATCAGATTTTGAATTTTCTAAACCATTACACACTTTAAACTAGAAATGTTTTTTCGTATAAAAATTATTGTTATCACTTTCAAAATAATGTTTTGATTTTATGTGATGAATTTTATATGTTTTTATTTTAAAGAAACCATGTTTTGATTTTATGTGATGAATTTTATATGATTTTATTTTAAAGAAATTAAGTGTGAGTTAATATTTTTTAGAGTAAAGAAGGTGGTTTTTAGATACATGGTTTTGGTAGCACATAGTATTGGTTTTGGTAACACATAGTATTGTGTTCATAGTATTGTATCTAATGAAAGATAGTAAAAGGAGTTTGCATACTCCTTGGATGTCAGGAGTGAAGGCTCACTTGGTTTAATTTGGTCAAAAGAATAAAGATATCTTAAGATATATTTTGTGAGAGTTCTATTGTGTATGAATAATTTAAGATTCACTATTATTGTTATGATTATTGCTTTTATTATTTTTTTCTTCCATTATATTATCGTTAATCTTAACGACTCATTTCAAAGTTGGAGTTGTAAATCATGAAGATTTTTTCAAAGAGCATGAACATGACTGGATTGTTTTAAAAAGAAAGAAGTACCAAGCTAGCCATGCTTACCCAAGTAATTCATAAAAACACTATACATTGATCTAGATCATAGGGGGGTTTGTGAGATTCTCAGTTATAAACTTTGAGAGGGATTAGTAACTACCCCAAGTCAAGTTTAAAGGGGGATTGTTAGGTTAACCTTGGGCCATAGGTTTGGTAGCCCATGGTATTGTGCTCGTAGACTTTATGAAGGCAAGAAAATAATTTGGATTATTTTTATTAATAAGTATAAATTCATCTTAAGTCTCAATCCATCAAATATTGAGAGAATTTTTTTAGATGATAAAGTTTATTATAAAAAATTATTACACCTATATGTGTTTATATCTTAGAATTTGGGGTGGACTAACATCTATATTTTTCCTAAATTGAAGGAGAAGTGGACAAGTGTAGTGTACATATTGATCTTATGGTCATCGTTCAAAATTCCAATAAACAATTATATATATATATATTTGGGAGCTAATGCATGGATAACTGGTAATTCATGCATGGATAAGAGGCAGTGATAGATAACTCATTTACCTAAAAAATTTAACATGTAACTGAGGAATACAACTAAACATAAAGAACAAGCAACAGATAACTTGTTCATGGCCATTAACTTGTGACATACATGTATCTATCAAGCACCTAGAGGGATCTAATTTCTTGAGGTGTATTTCTTTTTTTTTAAATTTAAAGTGAAAAAATTTGATCTCTCTTGATTGATAGATCCAGGTTTAAGTTTTAAGTTTTTATTTTATAACCAAACATCTATTTTTTAATTACTTTTCATAATATTTTATTTTATGAACCAATATGGATTTTTTTAAATACTTTTCATAATTTTTTAGATTATGAGCCAACATGAATTTTTTTAATTATTTTTGTTAGTAACAAACGTTACAACATCTTCCTCATACTAGGTTGTAGAGCACTTAGTTTCTCTCAATACAATCAACAAGTTAAATGCCTATTCTAATTTAATATGATTGTAATATCATTTATAATTTCTAAATACAAAGCTTTTACGTGCAACTAGTACAAATTTCTTCCGTTTACCCTTTCTCTCCTAAAGTTCCTCAAAATTTTCTTTAAATCCTCTTTATTATTCTTCTTCTCCTGCTTTTGTCTTCATTTTCATTTTCTTGTGCAAACGCTTCAGCACTTCCTCTTCTTCGTAAACTTATTCTCCTGTATTCCATCGTTTTTCCTTTTCATCGACGTTCCTCCTCGTTCCTCTTCACTTGCGTTTGTTCTTCGTCCTTTTCAACCCGTCGGGTCAGCATTATGTGTTCTCTCCCTCCATTCTTAATAACTTCGAGAGGATTCTGCATAATTCTCCCCTGCCTCATCCATTAATGGCCCATTCATAAAATTAAAGTGAGCCTGTCTACACACCTATTTTTACCAGTCATTCTTAATTAAAATCGAAGGAATTTAAACTTATGCATAAACTTAATTACGTGCCATTCCAAAATCATATGGAGCGATTAAATGTGGAAACCTAATCGATTAATGACCTCCCTCCTCTCATTCGAGGGCATCCTAGAATAGAGAGTCTAGAGTCTGATAGTATTTGGTCTAGTATGATGTGCAAGTGCAGCTTAGCGTGATCACATTGCATCAGAAAGTCCTGTCTTAGAAGTTGAGTCTGAAGAATTGTGATTATGCTTTGCGATTTGTCTTTTGGGTAGAATATTGCATCAGAAAGCATTCTGAGATAATATTTGCTCTGTAACATTTCCTTTGCAAGTTTAATAAAATTCTGGATCTCAGTTTCAGTTTTGAGATTGTCTATTTTTTATCTGTTTAGAAGCCATTTTCACTCATAAGCCCGGATCTGCAAATCCCTAGCTATCTCGCAAGATTCATCATTCTGGTCGTGAATAGAATAAGTCTCATAATGTCTGGAGGAATGACGCCGTGCATGTTCCACAAGTTAAGGAGTGATTGAAGAAAGGTAGGCTCGCGATTTGTAGCTATTCAGATACGAAGGAAGCAAGCCCGACGCTGTCACATCGTCCAGTTTACCAGGTGTAGAAGCCACTTCCGAGAAGTTCGCGAACTGTAGGATTTAAAACACCAACTACCAATATTACTAGGTTGGAGGCTCTTTTTACAACCTTAATAAAATAATAAAATTTTAGGTAAATAATTTTTTTAATATTGTACTAACTTAAGTGAAAAACTAAAACTAAAGAGATATGCGTTCTAATTGGTTAAACCTAAACAAATTAATGAAATCAAGAATATGTGATTAAAATATTAAATATGTATAGATCCATCTTAACTCTACATATACTAAGCTATTCAAGGGATCAAACCCCTTTACGTGCGAATATTTTTATTAGAAAATCCATATTTAAAATAGATAAATTAGTATTACCTACCAACCATTGATTGAAAATATATCAAAAATTATGATTTTATATGCTAAATTTATTAACACCACCAAACTATCCACTCTACTAAACTTTGATATTGGAAAATATATAAGTGCTACTTCAACCATGTTGTACAAATTTTCATCCTGGGGTTTGAGTTGAATACTTCAACATTAGATTGTCCAAATAGGAATAAAAAAACATGTCGTCATGTTGAGGATTAGATTTGCAATTGTATTTTTATGAACACTCCAATAATTATAATATTTTTCCATTCTTTTTAAAATTATGTGGGTAAATTAATACCTTTCTTTTTTCTTCTCCTACTTTACACTTTCAATTTGACAAATTGTTTTCCATTTAAATTCATCTCTACTTTATTTTTCATTTTTAATATGATTTTAAGCTCTTGGTGGACATATAGTTCCTATCCACATCTGCTTTCTAAGATAAATGTTAGACCCAAAATTCAATCCATAGGTTAATTTTTTTTTATGTTTTTTCAAGATTGTCAATTTCCATTTTTTTCTAAAATGATTTCCCCAAATTTAATAGGATTTTTTTTAAATCTAAACATTGCCAAATTTCTCTAGAAACTATATAAAACCCTTGGAAATTTCTCTACTCCTCAAGCCTAAATACATATGAGTGCTAACATGATATAAAAATGCAAAGGTACAGAAGTATGGCAATGACATGCACAACAGAATGAAACATAATGCATAGGCATTCATCCCTATCATTCATTTGGATCAAATCATACATTCTAACATAGATAAACACACATGCACATATGTAGAATAGACATCCTTCAAGGCACAAGGAACACTTATCTCTTTATTGAAACTTCCAAGCAATTTGGCTATGGACTGCAACGTTCCAACCCAACCATAGGTCTCTTCCCAACTTGTATTATTTCAGCACTCAGAGACCACCCTCGAGCTGGGGCTATGTATCCACTAAGGAGTCCCACTCAGGTTCACTCACAGCCTCGTTCACATTCAATCAAGGTCATCAACACATAGCTAGCTTTGTCAAGGAAGTGGGGAAAGTAGGTAAGCTTTTCTAGGTCAATAGAGTCCTCCATGGAGCTATGGGTATATTCCAATGACCTCAACTAGTTCAGGCACCCCCATCACCTCCACTCTCAGCCTAAGTAAGGTCCCCTTCTCTGCTGCTCAGTCCCTAGGGCGCTCCTTCCCTTAGCACTGAACTGGGTAAGTGTGGCTGATCGTGACTGCTAAATCAAGGTAATTGAGCCCTCACTGACTCTAGCATGTAGAACTAAACTCTCCTAGTCTCTTCCCACTACAATCCACACTCGGATCTTCCTTCACATTGTGGCAGAATGGTTTTGTCCCTCCACAGGGTTTTGGCTAACAAATTTGGGTTCTCACATGAGCTTTTGAACATCTAACCCTCTCCATTTCACACCAAGGTTCGGGTCTGTGGTCCCTCTGTTGGATTCCACTTCCCACACATTTTTCTGGGTGAATCTGGCTCTCCGGTTCGCGGTCTCCCTCAGGATCGTGATTTCTGGTTTTCTTCCTCTCTGCTCAGTTTGTTGGTTCTGCGTAAGGGTTCAACTGATGCCCTCTGATCAATCAAGGTCTAGGAATGAGGAATGCGTCCTCCACGGGGTAGGGTGGCTTATGGGATAAGAAAGACAGATCCCCATACACTGCCTTATGGATTTCAGGGAAGCCCCATACTCCATCTACCTCATGAACAATGCTCTTCACCCACCTCCTTACAACAACATTTAATGGTAGCTAGGATAGTCAAAGGGGTTCCCTAGGTGACATATGGCAGCTTAGGGTTCCATCCCACAACCCCCTCACCACTCCCTAATGGATACATAGTTCCCCCTCATTTAGTTGCATCCATAGCCAGCCCTTGGTATTATATTTACATGGTATCATTTACAGAATTTACATTTTCCATGGCTTACTAGCACATGGTTATCCTAATACCAAATTCTTTCCTCTAAATAAAACCTGAGCATCCACTAGTGGGGCCTTGGCCTTGACCTCCACTCTAAGGAAACACACATTGTAAGTATACAATATTTACATTGAAGCCAATAAACCCTAAGGGTCAAAATAGGGATATTACAATTCCCCTTCCCTTAGAATAACACCGTCCTTGGTGATCCAATACATAAGAATACATACATAGTTTACACATGTCCAAAATTATAAAAAATGTTGCAGGTCTACCTTGCATTTTATTCTTTACTTTGAACTTTCAGCAACAAGTCCTTCGGCTCCCACAAGCTGCTTGTGCTGGATTGATCTTCCAGCTCTGCATGAGGGCATTGTTCCACAACAATCCCTTATTTTTCCTTTCCTTCCAGCTGATCCACAAGTATGGGAACTTCATGGATTTTATATTTCTTGCTGCTCTTTGTTGGACAGTTGTGGAGGCAATGATTTGCTCCACATTCCCAACATTTTAGTGGCTACTTCTTCTTTACCTGCTCAATTTCCTTTGAGTCTTCCAACCTGGAATATTTCTTAGTGGACTAATTGGATGAATTCCTCTTCATTGATCCACTGCCCTTTCCATTGCTAATTGCTCTCAAAATGCTTTTTACTTCCTTTTGCCAACTAATAGAGCCTTGCAAAACCTTGTGGTTCATCTCATTCGGCTGCTTTTGTAGCTTGAGCATCTCTCCAAGATTTCCTTGGGTCTTGGCAATTTTTTGAAGAATATTTTCATCCAAATCTAATAGCCTTTGGTTTGCTTCCATGGTCAATGTGTACAGTTTCCCACACTTTGCTTGCTAGCACCACTTGTTTTGTGATAGCTGCAACCAATTGATTTCAATTTCTCACATGTGAAATTCATCATTGCAAACCTTGTTAGGCCAGGCATAACATAAACATTAAGTCACTCAATTGTTTTCCCAATTGTCATGGAGATTCCATGCTTTATTCATGAGACTTCCAAACTTTTCATGCTTTCCCAACATACACATCAACTCATTCATGTTCATCCTTTCACAAGGAATTAACTATTTCAGCATTCACAATTCTTTCAAGCAAATAAATACAATCAACTTTCAGCCATATCGTGCATTCAACAATTTTTTGTTTTCTAAATGTAGAAATCAAAAGAAAAGAGAAAAGTAAGAGTTTTTTCCTCTTAATCTTGATCCAATCCGGAGCCCCACTACCACTGTGGTTCCATGCTCCTTAGCCTCTTTCACTTAAATGTGAATGCTTGACTCGTCCTTTCATTGTTTTGGTGATGAAACTTAGTGTCTAAGATCTGTCTAAGGATTTTCAACCAGGGAAACCTTCCCCATTGTTTCCTACAGAACCTTTGGATGCTAGGACCCACACAAGTCCACAAGCACCACTTCCCTTGCTTCTCATACTGATCTCTCTAGAACAGTTACATGTCCAAATGCGTCCTTAGGATTCCTTCAAAGTCCTTGCTTCTTGCAATGACCTAGGTTTCCAACAAAGAAACAATAGTGTATCATCTTGGTTGTTATAATACTTGCACATGCAATATTTCATTATTTGGAATAAGGATTAAATGATAATTAAATACTTATCTGTATGGGACATTTCCTCGCTACTCCATAGGTTCCTTCTCTGCTTTAAAAGCCTTGGATCACTTGTGGGATGGATGTTTGGCACACACACATGTTGCTCCACAACATCAAGTAGTCAATTCCAAGCTAGTACACTGACTGTGTTTATTAGGCATTGATGGTGCCAAACCAGTCCCATACCTGGTTTTCCCTCTCCATTGACAAGCCAACACTTACGTCTAGGTCAACAGGTCAATGGATGAAAACTGCACCATGACCATTTCAAGGTCAAGGCTCTACTACAAAGCCACACCACAACAACCCTTCACATGCACAACAACCCTTCACACAAACAACAACCCTTCACTTTTCTTCTTTAGTGTGCAACACCAAATTGCATCTATTTAAGCTAACAACACAAGATGGATAAGCAAGCTCATTAGTATTGCTGCTCTAAAATTGTAAACATATTTCATAACATTCCCTCTCAAATATTGAGACACCAGGAATGCGTCCATTCCCTTAGGGTGTAGTCAATATTGACAATCCTAACATATCCCAACACCTAAAAGGTGTGCACCCATTTCTGATGTGACCCATGTAGGCCCTAATCATACTCAAGTAGTCTGAAATAGAAAGAAATAAAACCTGCTCTTCCTATTAACTTTTAATAATTAGACATGCATATTCTTAGCTAGGGTTACATAATACTCATCCATTTTGTAGATGTATATTTTCTTCATTAATGAGGAATGGGTTCCCCCTTCTATGAGTCAAAAGTCCCTCAGTTTTCCATCCCAGTCTCTTTCACGTTCCATAACCCACATATGCCCTCTTGGCATAATTTTACCATCTCACCCACATTGTTTACCAACATGCAGTTCAGATGAGACATCCTCATATTGTTTGGCTTTTGCAAGGGGTATCACTCTGTCCATTAGGGTTTTATGCTTGCTACCATAAAACAACCATCCACCTACAACATGTCCCTTTGACACAATTATGGATTAGCCAAACACCCATTAGTAATTGATTAGCAAAATTCCAAATCTGAGATTTGAAAATCTACTTTCTTGTAGCAATTTATTTGCAACCATGAAACCATTCTCATAACTTAAATCATAAAAATTTTCAGATTTGTTTCATGTAGATATCATGTTCATGAATCCATGAGATCCTTCTCACAATACTTGGCCTTTGAAAATGGTAGATTCCAGCCTTGATCATGAGTTTACCCACATTGCCATGCCTAAGACATTTCTACCTGAAATGTGAAAATTCCAATCAGCCATACACTTGTAAATTTTCATGCATAAAATATTTCATTGCTGCAACAGTCATTGAAGTGTTTTCAGAGTTATAACACTCCATAATTCAAACACTCTCAACTGCTAATCATCTTAAATGCCATTAAATGTATAGTTTTATTTTATATGCATCCTTATCAAAATAAAATTACAGGACACCGTCACATCATCTATGTGATTTAAACTCTTCCAATTCTCATTACTTCATAGCCTTATCATTTTATGCAATTCTATCCTTCCAACAGAGCACTCTGGCAGCCCACCAATCATGACTACGTTCCTGCAATCTTTGTCCTACATTCATAGCAGCTCATGAAATGATCTCAGAATTATCATTAATTCATCATTTCATCTATTGTTTTATTGCAATGAACATACACCGCAATCATGCATTCATGCAATGCATCACAACATGTGCACCCACACTCATGCATGCACATTTAAAACATTCACATTATCTTTTAATGTTCATTCACTTCATGCAACTATAGATTTACAAAATCTTTTAATGTATATCCACTCAATGCACATTAACATATATGTAACCACGCATATGCATGCATAATCAACAAGTGATCAGCACGTGCCCAGGTGCAAGAGGGGAAAAATAGTTCTACTAAATGAGTCGGCTCTATTATGGCGGAAGCATAAGAAAGAGAGTAAGCAAAGAAGGAATACAGTATGTAGATGAACACATACACACAGACAATATGCAGGAATGCGAACTGTTCTTCTCTATTACTGAAAACCAGATAGATCAAATGTATGTTACAATATTATACATGCTTATATAGAATGATGAGATGCTTGGGTGCTCGCCCGTTATGTTCAGTTACAAGAGAAGTTAGAACGGTTTTGGCAGTTCAACCATTACAGTCGACTGGAAGACAGAGAGACAATCTGTTGAAGTTTGATAGTCGATAGTCGCAAGTCGATGCTGCATGTTGACGTCGCGAGACTATTGAGGTCATTGAACTTGTCAAAGTTGTGGATCTTGTCGAAGTCATGTCGAAGTCGACAACTTTCCAAAGTTGTGTTGAAGTTGATGACTTGTTGCATTTGATGTTAACATTCGAAAACGATGCCAACTGCTGAGTGGATCAGACCTCCTTCCTTAAGAAACAATGCCCCCCATTGTTTGCTTGTTCAAGTGAGAAAACTTGTCGGTTAGTTCAGTAGCAGAGTACCATTTTCCTTGTGCTGGGATATTTTCAGCTTTAGCAACCTGAAATAAGGGAATTGTGTTCGTCCTTGTATGGCATACGCGTCATCCCATGATGGTGTCGTAAGGAAGAGTCTCTTGAACATGTCGATGGATGATGTCGGGTTCTGCTGTTTGCAAGTCGTTCTGTTCCAATAGGGGTGCATGGTATGGTCGAATTAGATCCACATTAAATACTGGATGAAGACCCAATCATGTAGGAATGTCGAGCTAGGAAGCGTTTTCTCCAATCTGCTGAAGAATACTGTATGGACCATATCGCAAAGGTTTCAACTTCTTGTATGGGCTAGTGAAGCATTCCTTCTTGAGATGTAACCTGACCTTATCGCCAATTTGGAATGAATGAGGGATACGATGCTTGTCGCGTCACGCCTTAGCTTTCGCAGCGAAGAAGGAACAGAGTGTAGCAGGTGGAGTCATATACCTATCAGATACAGAAAAATTTCAATTTTGGGAAGGGCTAGGGAAAGGTACAAACAATTTTGTTGAACTATTTGCTTTAAAGCTAGCAATTTCTTTATCTCTAGAGAAAGGCATAAAGATCCTACACATATTTGGAGATTCGATGCTTGTGGTAGAATGGATGAATGAAAAAAAATAATTCCATAACA
This sequence comes from Larix kaempferi, assembly GCA_027924585.1. Lineage (NCBI taxonomy): Eukaryota > Viridiplantae > Streptophyta > Pinopsida > Pinales > Pinaceae > Larix > Larix kaempferi. Next base: position 1,383,013 of record BSBM01000687.1, on the reverse strand, counting down.
TTGCTTTCAATCCCCTATTGGAAGAGATAAAACCTTTACAAGAAAAAATATTATCTATGAAAATCAGTCACATTTACCAAGATAAAAATGGAGAGGCAAATACTCTATGAAAAGTAGGTTTAAATATGGAAGGAGAATGGAAACTTTTGGAATATAAAGGAGGTTTAGTACACAGTACACCACTCCCTTTATTTCCATTATAGAAAGACAATTCACAGTTTGTTAAAGGATGATGTTGGACAAGCTTTAGAATTTCAGATGTTGGATCCATGCAGAAGGTGATTAAGTCCAAGCAACAATGGTCCCATCTTCATGGTGGAGATGGATATAGTGGAATGTGGATTCTTGAATGATATCGGACAGGAATCTTGTTTATAAGAATGAAATATACCTCACAATGATACACTCTTGAAAAAGTGTTAATTTAATTGTTGTTTGTGGTGGAAAATTTTGGATCAGTATTTTGAGACTGCAAAATTTCTGAATAGCTAGACCTTCTCAAAGATGAGCAAGTTTTAGAATGCTAGAATTTTTACAAGTTGAATAGCTATAGAGAATAGGATTCTAAGAGCCAGATAATATGGAATTCTAACAGCCAGATAATATGGAATGTAACTTTCTTTATGATTATAAATAAAGCTATAATTTTTTTCTCATGAAAAAGATTAATAGAATTCTGAACAGATAGGATTGTAGAAATTTTCCCTTCAAACGATGAGCTTGTTTGTGATGAGAGAGTGAATTATTAAACAAGGTGATTATGATGATCCAAAGAAAGGTTTCTTTTAAACTTAAAGACCTTGTCAATTGAGTTATTATGCGTGTACTTTTTAAAGAAAAAATATATAAATAAAAATTTATTTTGAATTTTTACAATGTAAAAATAATGATTATGATTTTTGAAACCATCAACTTTATATACTCACTCATAATATAAAATTTAAATTATTTATATAAAAAATATCAATAATATTAATTAAAAAACCTTTTAAACCTATACAAATAGAATGCAATTACCAAAATCCTTCAATAAATAATATTTTAACCAACTCAACATAACTTTTATATATACTTTATGCCAAGAATGAATATATATATATATATATATATAAAGAAGTTGGAAATTGCTTTAAGGAAATGAATTATTAAGAAAAATAAATAGGAAATAATAAAACTTCATTTTCTCAAATTATAAAATAAAAATTGATAAATAAACGTTCAATCTTTTAAATTCAAAATAATGATTAATATAAATTCAATCAATTTAAAAAATTGAAATACAAATTTCTATTCTATAATACTAAAAATTAAAATAACTTATTATTATAATTAAATATTTTTATAAACAAACTAACAACATTAAACAAAATAAGAAACTTAAATTTGATTGTTATACATTTTATTTTATTTTATAAATATTTATTATATATCTTATTTATATATTTGAATAAAATTGAAAATATATTTATTTATTTTCAATATAATTTATAAAATTGAAAAATATATTTATTTATGATTTATTCAAAAAAATTGAAAAAATAATCATAAGATACATATTACATGGTTACACACTTCATAATTAATCTATTTTGTATTAATTTTTTTATGTAATTAAGAAAAGTGGGTCTAGCTTAAGTGACATATGTTGAAATTCTCAGGAATCCATTCCCGTCCACTAAGTGCAATCACATAACCCTCCACAATAAAACACAAATTATTTTAAGTTTGAACCAACAACCTTCTTTACAAAGTTTACATGAAATTGCACACTAATCTACACCCCAACAAATTATTTTGTATTAAACTATTAAAGATATTCAACATTTCTTTTGTAATCATCGATGTAACTTTCTATTTAATGGCCTCACAAACCTTATATTTATTTGTTTCAAGAAAATACGTTGAAGTTGCCTGAATAGACCATCACTATCTATTCGTTACGAGTCTCTCTCAATCATTAGCAGTCATTTTATATAAGTCAATATTAATAAAAAATAGTCAAATCTCAACTATGATAAAATATCAAGTCAATATTAAAAAAGTCAAAAGTCAAGTATGTTATGCATTTTAAAATTAGGTCAAAGGTTAAATATTAATAATTATGATTGGGATTGAAATTTGATAAAACAAGTAAGGTAAAATTTAAATTTAAAAGTATTTAAATGGTATATTTGAATATATAAATAAATTTAATACCCTCAAATATAATTAAAACATTCATTCAAATTATATAATTTCTACAACTAATATATATAATTATAATTTTTTTTTAAATTTCTAATAAAAATCTCAACAAAACAAACCAAAAAATATTTTAAAAAAATTAACCAAAAAATATTAAAAAAAATTAAACTATTGAAAAAAATAATGAAACATTAACGACATTCGGAATAAATGGAACTAAAAAAAATGCAGTAAGCATCCACTATCCATATAATATTTATGTGTTTCTACGTTTTATCTTTGTAATGATTCTTTTCTTCGGTATATCCGGTGGCGATACGAGTCAAGTGGAACTGAATTGCCTTCCCTGAAATTTCTTATGCAATTAATTAATCCGCCCAAGGTAAGCAAGCAACCATATTTCCCATTATTAATTGCATTCAGAAACACAGAAATCTGGTAACAAACAGAAACTGTTTTCCAGATGATGAGGCAAGTTTCCAAGGCAGAGAGTGCTTGCGCCGCTTGCAAGTTCCAGAAGAAGAAATGTTCAGAGAAATGCGTGCTCGCACCTTTTTTCCCGCAGAGCGATCCCAACAAGTTCCTGTTGGTTCACAGATTATTCGGGCATGGCCATCTCGTCAAACTATTACAGGTTCGTTCCATTGCTTTAATAATTAGTAGAAGCAGAGTATCGATTTTCTGAAATTGAAATAAGTGACCATAAGCCTTATGGTCATGTGATAATTACAGGATCTCCCTGCCGAGCAGAGAGGTGATGCAGTAAGCAGCCTGGTGTACGAAGCAAGTGCAAGAGTTGGAGATCCTGTCCATGGCTGTGCAGGAATAATCAATAATCTCCAGAAAAAATTAGAAGAAGTGCAATCGCAATTGGCCTCCGCAGAAGCAAAGCTGGCTAACATAAATCTGCAACATGCTAATTTCTTGACTTCCATGACTGAGTATCATATTGAAGGTTGGGATCCCAATTTTTACAGCGCCTCAACGCAAGAGAGCGAGAGTGAGGGCACGCAATATTATATGAGCTCACCTGTTTTTGACAATGCTATTATCGATCCTCTTGAGATGTCATCGATCTGGTCCTAAAGAAAATGATTCCTTATTACTTACCCTGAGAAGAGTGTGTGTAAATGTTCCAGCTGAACTCTTCAGGTTTCTCCATCTACCTTCTTTTCTATTGATCTCGTTCAACATGTAAGTAATACAAATACAATTTCTTTTATGGAATGTAATAATACGCTTGTTAGTACTGCCAAAGGACAGGAGCTATACTAATGTGACCTGTGGGATAACGGTGCACTAGATTTTCTACCCTCTCTTTCTCCAAATCCTACCAAAACCCCTGGAAATTATAGTAAATATTATGTTCTGAAACTGTCCAAATAGTAAAAAACGTCTTTTGAACAATTGAAGTTATCATTTTTTTTAACATGATTGTAAATTTAAAGTTAATGGTTTTTATATTAATTTAACTTTATATTATAAAATTTGCAGTGATTGTCAAGTTAAAATTATTTTATTTTATATTAATTAAAAAGCTTATTGATGAAATAAAAAAATTGGTGTTATTTGACTTTAAAAAAATTGAAAAAAATTAATATAATTTAAAAAAAGTACCATATGACAACTATTATATATATTTATTAAATTTAATTTACTATAAAACACATTGATCATAAACTTCAAAAAATTTAAGTTGTTTAATAGTTTAAACAAGTATGAGATTTTGAATTTTCTAAACCATTACACACTTTAAATTAAAAATGGTTTTTAAAATTTAAGTTGTTTAATAGTTTAAACAAGCATGAGATTTTGAATTTTCTAAACCATTACACACTTTAAACTAAAAATGGTTTTTCGTACAAAAATTATTGTTATCACTTTCAAAATAATGTTTTGATTTTATGTGATGAATTTTATATGTTTTTATTTTAAAGAAATCATGTTTTGATTTTATGTGATGAATTTTATATGTTTTTATTTTAAAGAAATTAAGTATGAGTTAATATTTTTTTAGATTAAAGAAAGTGGTTTTTGGGTACATGGTTTTGGTAGCACATAGTATTGTACCCATAATATTATTATATCTAATGAAGATAGTAAAAAGAGTTTGCATACTCCTTAGATATGAGGAGTCAAGATTCACTTGGTTTGATTTGATTTGGTGAAAAAAACAAAGATATCTTAAGATATATTTCGTGAGAGTTTTATTGTGTATGAATAATTTAAAATTCACTATTATTGCTATGATTATTGCTTTTATTATTTTTCTCTTCTATTATATGAACGACTCATTTCAAAGTTAGAGTTGTAAATTATGAAGATTTTTTCAAAGAGCATGAACATGATTGGATTGTTTTAAAAAGAATGAAGTACCAAGATAGGCATGCTTACCCAAGTAATTCATAAAAACTCAGTTATAAACTTTGAAAGGGATTAGTGATTACCCCAAGTCAAGTTTAAAGGGGGATTGTTAGGTTAACCTTGATTATGTTAATGAGTCATTGAGGTAATCTTATTTTAGATGATATCGTTTGGTTTTTTGGGCCACGGGTTTGGTAGCCCATGGTATTGTGCCCATAGACTTTATGAGGGCAATAAAATAACTTGGATCATTTTGATTAATAAGTATAAATTCATTTAAGTCTCAATTCATCAAATATTGGGAGAAATTTTTTAGATTATAAAGTTTATTACAAAAAATTATTACACCTATATGTGTTTATATCTTAGAATTTGGGGTGGACTAACATCAATGCTTTTTCTAGATTGAACGAGGAATGGACAAGTGTAACTTGTACATATTAATCTTATGATCATAGTTCAAAATTCCAAATAAACAATTATATATATATATATATATAATTAGGAACTAATAAAATAAGAGGTAGTGATAAATACTCATTTACCTAAAAAATGTAACATATAACAGAGAAATACAACTAAACATAAAGAACAAGCAATAGATAACTTGTTCATGGCACTTAACTTGTGACATATCAACAAATTAAGTGACTATTCTAATTTAATATGATTATACTATCGTTTATAATTTCTAAAACAAAGCTTTTACCTGCAACTAGTACAAATTTCTTCTGTATACCCTTTCTCTCCTACAGTTCCTCAATTTTTTTTTAAAATCCTCTTTATTATTCATCTTCTCCTCGTTTGTTTTCATTCTTATTTTCTTGTGCAAATGCTTCAGCACTTCCTCTTCTTCGTAGACTTATTCACCTGTATTCCATCGTTTTTCCTTTTCATCGACGTTCCTCTTCACTTGCGTTTGTTCTTCGTCCTTTTCAAACCGTTGGGTCAGCATTATGTGCTCTCTCTCTCCATTATTGATAAGTTCGAGAGGATTCTGCATAATTCTCCCCTGCCTCATCCATTAGCCATTCATAAAATTAAAGTGAGCCTGTCTACACACCTATTTTTACCACTCATTTTTAATTAAAATCGAAGGAATATTAAACTTATGCATAAACTTAATTACGTGCCATTCCAAAATCATATGGAGCGATTAAATGTGGAAACCTAAGCGATTAATGACCTCCCTCCTCACATTGCATCAGAAAGTCTTGCCTTAGAAGTTGAGTATGAAGAATTGTGATTATGCTCTGCGAATTACCTTTTGGGTAGAATATCACATCAGAAAGCATTCTGAGATAATATTTGCTCTATAATATTTTCGTTGTAAGTTTAATAAAATTTTGGATCTCAATTTCAGTTTTGAGATTGTCTATTTTCTATCTGTTTAAGCCATTTTCACTCATAAGATTGATCTGCAAATCCCTAGCTATCTCACAAGATTCATCATTCTGGTCATGAATAGTAGTGAGTTGCACAATGTTTCGAGGATGACGCCCCACATGTTCGACAAGTTAAGGAATGATTGAAGAAAGGTAGCAGGCTAGTGATTTGCAGTTATTCAGATATTAAGGAAGCAAGTCTGACGCTGTGACATCGTTCAGTCTACCAGGTGTAGAGGCCACTTCCAAGAAGTTTGAGAATTTAAAACACCAATTACCAATATTACTAGGTTGGAGGCTCTTTTTACAACCTTAATAAAATAATAATAATTTAAGTAAATAATTTTTTTCAATATTGTACTAACTTAAGTTAAAACTAAAGAGATATGTATTTTAATTGATTAAACCTAAACAAATTAATGAAACCAAGAATATGTGATTAATATATTAAATAGGTATAGATCCATCTTAACTCTATATATACTAAGCTACTCAAGGGATCAAATCCCTTTAAGTGCAAAGATTATTTAAAGTATAAAATTTAAAGAAAAACTTACACCTCAAAAAATTTAATTCCTCTCTACAGTAGAAAATCCATATTTAAAATAGATATACTAGTATTACCTACCAACCATTCATTAAAAATATATCAAAGGTTGTAATTTTATATGCTAAATTTATCAACACCACCAAACTATCCACTCTACTAAACTTTGATATTGGAAAATATATAAGTGCTACTTCAACCATGTTGTACAAATTTTCATCGTGGGGTTTGAGTGGAATACTTCTACATTAGGCTCTCCAAGTAGGAATAAAAAAACATGTCCTCATGTTGAGGATTAGCTTTGCAGTTGTATTTTTACAAATGCTCCAATAATTATAATAGTTTTTCATTCTTTTTAAAATCAAGTGGGTAAATTAATACCTCTCTTTTCTTCTCCTACTTTACACTCTCAATTTGACAAATTGTTTTCCATTTAACTTCATTTTTACTCTATTTTTCGTTTTTAATATGATTTTAAGCTTGTGGTGGACATATAGTTCTTATCCACATCTGTTTTCTAGGATAAATTTTAGATCCAAAATTCAATCCATAGGTTAATTTTTTTTATGTTTTTTTGATAAAAGGCTGTCAATTTCCATTTTTTTCTAAAATGATTTCCCCAAATTTCATAGGATATTTTTTTGAATCTAAACATTGCCAAATTTCTCTAGAAACTATATAAAACCCTTGGAAATTAATTTAATACTACCTCATTATAAAAATTTCTTCAACTTATTTCTCCCCTAAATTTTCCTTCTAAAACATAATATCACAATTTACCCTCAATCTCTCTTCCTCATCATCATGACCATATCCATCACATTCTCTTAACCCATACCCATCAACATGATCATTCATTTCTTTAATAAATTATTCATTAAAATAAGTTTGTTTATCTCAATTATTGAGAGTTTCTTACCCTCTATATCTTCAGTAATTCCTTCACATATGTTGTTGTTGTTTTGCAATCTTGGTATTTCTTCATGATGACCTTCATCAATTTCTTCAATTCCTATAGCTTCAACATCATCACAATCAAATTTATCCAAATCACCATTAAATTTTGACATGCATCCAACATCATTCCCTCAATAATACTTACATCAACATAAAATTCTTCTCTAAGCTTCTTCATTATGCGTATACTTCAAATTCCTAATTACCTTTATTTCGATTTCTCTTCATTTATGCGAATACACATAGAATGGAATACATCAACCTATTTATCCCAGGAAGATTGGTGGTCTTACATGCTGAGACTTAGCCCTACTCCTCAAGCCTAAATACATATGAGTGCTAACATGATATAAAAATGAAAAGGTGCAGAAGTATGGCAATGACATGCACAGCATAATGAAACATAATGCATACGCATTCATCCCTATCATTCATTCAGATCAAATCATACATTATAACATAGATAAACACACATGCACATATGTAGAATAGACATCCTTCAAGGCACAAGGAACACTTATCTCTTTATTGAAACTTCCAAGCAAACTGGCTATGGACTGCAACGTTCCAACCCAACCTTAGGTCTCTTCCCATCCTGTATTATTTCAGCACTTAGAGACCACCCCCGATCTGGGGCTATGTATCCACTAGGGAGTCCCACTCAGGTTCGCTCACAGCTTGGTTCACAATCAATTAGGGTCATCAGCACATAGATAGCTTTGTCAAGGAAGTGGGGAAAGTAGGTAAGGTTTTCTAGGTCAATAGAGTCCTCCACGGGGCTATGGGTATATTCCAATGACCTCAACTAGTTCAGGCACCCCCATCACCTCCACTCTCAACCTAAGTAAGGTCCCCTTCTTTGCTGCTCAGTCCCTAGGGAGGTCCTTCCCTTAGCACTTAACTGGGTAAGTGTGGTTGGGCTTGACTACTAAATCAAGGTAATTGAGCCCTCAACTTTAGCATGTAGAACTGAACCCTCCCGGTCTCTTCCCACTGTAATCCACACTCGGATCTTCCTTCACATTGTGGCAGAATGGTTTTGTTCCTCCATAAGGTTTTGGCTAACAAATTTGGGTTCTCACATGAGCTTTTGAACATCGAACCCTCTCCATTTCACTCCAGGGTTCGAGTCTATGGTCCCTCTGTTGGATTCCACTTCCCACGCAGTTTTCTGGGTGAATCTGGCTCTCTAATTCACGGTCTCCCTTAGGATCATGATTTCTTGTTTTCTTCCTCTTTGCTCCACCTATTGGGTCTGCATAAGGGTTCAACTGATTCCCTATGATCAATCAAGGTCTAGGAATGAGGAATGCGTCCTCCACAGGGTAGGGTGGCTTATGGGACAAGAAAGACAGAGCCCCATACTCTCTGCATTACGGATTTTAGGGAAGCCCCATATTCCAACGACCTCATGAACAATGCTCTTCACCCACCTCCTTACAACAACATTCAATGGCAGTTAGGATAGTCAAAGGGGTTCCCTAGGTGACATATGGCAACCTAGGGTTCCATCCCACAACCCCCTCACCACTCCCTAGTGTATACATAGTTCCCCCTCATTTAGTTGCATCCATATCCAGCCCTTGGTATTATATTTACATGGTATCATTTACATAATTTACATTTTCCATGGCTTACTATCACATGGTTATCCTAATACCAAATTCTTTCCTCTAAATAAAACCTGAGCATCCACTAGTGGGGCCTTGGCCTTGACCTCCACACTAGGGAAACACACATTGTAAGTATACAATATTTACATTGAAGCCAATAAACCCTAAGGGTCAAAATAGGGATATTACAATTCCCCTTCCCTTAGAATAACACCGTCGTCGGTGTTCCAATACCTAAGAATACATACATAGTTTACACATGTCCAAAATTACAAAAAATGTTGCAGGTCTACCCTGCATTTTATCCTTTACTTTGAACTTTCAACACCAAGTCCATTGGCTCCCACAAGCTGGTCATGCTAGATTGATCTTCCATCTCTACATGAGGGCATTGTTCCACAACAATCCCTTATTTTTCCTTTCCTTCCAGTTGATCCACAAGTATGGGAACTTCATGGCTGTTATATTTCTTGCTGCTCTTTGTTGGGAAATTGTGGAGGCAATGATTTGCTCCACATTCCCAACATTTTAGTGAATACTTCTTCTTTACCTATTCAATTTTCTTTGAGTCTTCCAACCTGGAATTTTTATTAGTGGACTAATTGGATGAATGCCTCTTCATTGATCCATTGTCCTTTCCACTGTTGATTGCTCACAGAATGCTTTTTACTTCCTTTTGCAGACCAACAAAGCCTTGCAAAACGTTGTGGTTCATCTCATTCGACTGCTTTTGTAGCTTGAGCATCTCTCCAAGATTTCCTTGGGTCTTGGCAATTTTTTGAAGAATATTTTCATCCAAATATAATATCCTCTGGTCTGCTGCCATGGTCAATGTGTACAGTTGCCCACACTTTGCTTGGTAGCACCACTTGTTTTGTGATAGCTGCAACCAATTGATTTCAATTGATCACCTGTGAAATTCATCATTGCAAACCTTGTTAGGCTAGGCATAACATAAACATTAAGTCAGTCAATTATTTTCCCAATTGTCATGGAGATTCCATGCTTTATTAATGAGACTTCCACACTTTTCATGCTTTCCCAACATACACATCAACTCATTCATGTTCATCCTTTCACAAGGAATTAACTATTTCAGCATTCACAATTATTTCAAGCAAATAAATACAATCAAATTTCAGCCATATCGTGCATTCAACATTTTTTTGTTTTCTAAATGAAACAATCAAAAGGAAAGAGAAGAGTAAGAGTTTTTCCCTCTTAATCTTGATCCAATCTGGAGCCCCACCACCACTGTGGTTCCATGCTCCTTATCCTCTTTCACTTCAACGTGAATGCTTGACTCATCCTTTCATTGTTTTGGTGATGAAACTTAGTGTCTAAGATCTGTCTAAGGCTTTTCAACCAGGGAAACCTTCCCCATTGTTTCCTATAGAACCTTTGGATGCTAGGACCCACACAAGTCCACTAGCACCACTTCCATTGCTTCTCATATTGATCTCTCTAGAACAATTACATGTCCAAATGCATCCTTAGGATACCTTCAAAGTCCTTGCTTCCTACAATGACCTAGGTTTCCAACAAAGAAACAACAGTGTATCATCTTGGTTGTTATAATACTTGCACATGCAATATTTCATTATATGGAATAAGGATTAAATGATAATTAAATACTTATATGTATTGGACATTTCCTCGCTATTCCATAGGTTCCTTCTCTGCTTTAAAAGCCTTGGATCACCTGTGGGATGGATGTTTGGCCAACACACATGCTGCTCCACAACATCAAGTAGTCAATGCCAAGCCAGTACACCAACTGGGTTTATTAGGCATTGATGGTGCCAAACCTGTCCCATACCTAGTTTTCCCTCTCCATTCACAAGCCAACACTTACGTCTGGGTCAAAAGGTCAATGGACGAAAACTGCACCATGACCATTTCCAGGTCAAGGCTCTACTACAGAGCCACACCACAACAACCCTTCACATGCACAACAACCCTTCACACACACAACAACCCTTCACTTTTCTTCTTTAGTGTGCAACACCAAATTGCATCTCTTTAAGCTGACAACACAAGATGGATAAGCAAACTCATCCGTATTGCTGCTCTAAAATTGTAAATATATTTCATAACATTCCCTCTCAAATATTGAAATGCCAGGAATGTGTCCATTCCCTTAGGGTGTAGTCAATATTGAGAATCTTAACATATCCCAACACCTAAAAGGTGTGCACCCCTTTCTGATGTGACCCATGTAGGCCCTAATCATACTCAAGCAGTCTGAAATAGAAAGAAATAAAACCTGCTCTGCCTATTAACTTTTAATAATTAGACATGCATATTCTTAGCTAGAGTTACATAATACTCATCCATTTTGCAGCTGTATATTTTCTTCATTCATGAGGAATGGCCCCCCCCTTCTATGAGTCAAAATTCCCTTGGTTTTCCATCCCAATCTCTTTCACGTTCCATAACCTACATATGCCCTCTTGGAATAATTTTACCATCTCACCCACATTGTTTACCAACATGCAGTTCATATGAGACATCCTCATATAGTTTGGATTTTGCAAGGGGTATCACTCTGTCCATTAGGGTTTTATGCTTGCTACCATAATACAACCATCCACCTACAACATGTCATTTTGGATTAGCCAAACACCCATTAGTAATTGATTAGCAAAATTCCAAATCTGAGATTTGAAAATCTACTTTCTTGTAGCAATTTATTTGCAACCATGAAACCATTCTCATAACTTAAATCAGAAAAAATTTCAGATCTGTTTCATGTAGATATCATGTTCGTGAATCCATGAGATCCTTCTCACAATACTTGGCCTTTGAAAATGGTAGATCTTGGCCTTGATCATGGGGTTTACCCACATTGCCATGCCCAAGACATATCTACTTGAAATCTGAAAATTTCAATCAACCATACACTTGTAAGTTTTCATGCATAAAATATTTCATTGCTGCAACAATCATTGAAGTGTTTTCAGAGTTATAACACTCTATAATTCAAACACTCTAAGTTGCTAATCATCTTAAATGCCATGAAATGTATAGTTTTATTTTATATGCATCCTTATCACAATAAAATTACATGACACCATCACATCATCTATGTAATTTAAACACTTCCAATTCTCATTACTTCACAACCTTATCATTTTATGCAATTCTGTCCTTCCAACAGAGCACTCTGGCATCCCACCAATCATGACTACCTTCATTCATAGCAGCTCATGAAATGATCTCAGAATTATCATTAATTCATCATTTCATCTATTGTTTTATTGCAATGAACATACACCACAACCATGCATTCATGCAATGCATCACAACATGTGCACCCACACTCATGCATGCACATTTAAAACATTCACATTATCTTTTAATGTGCATTCACTTCATGTAACCACAGATTTACAAAATATTTTAATGTATATCCACTCAATGCACATTAACATATATGTAACCACACATATGCATGCATAATCAACAAGTGATCCGCATGTGCCCAGGTGCACGAGGGGGAAAATAGTTCGACTGAATGAGTCGGCTCTATTATGGCGGAAGCATTAGAAAGAGAGTAAGAAAAGCAGTAATACACTATGCAGATGAACACATACACATAGACAATATGCAGGAACGTGAACTGTTCTTCTCTATTACTGAAAACCAAATAGATCAGATGTATGTTACAATATTATACGTGCTTACATAGAATGATGAGATGCTTGGGTGCCCGCCCGTTACATTCAGTTACAAGAGAAGTTAGAATGGTTTTGGCAGTTAAACTGTTACAATCGAATGGAAGACAAAGAGACAATTTGTCAAAGTTCGACAGTCGCAAGTCGCAAGTTGATGCTACATGTCAACGTCGCGAGATTGTTGAGGTCATTGAACTTGTCAAAGTTGCAGATCTTGTCGAAGTCGACAACTTTCCAAAGTTGTGTCCAAGTTGATGACTTGTCGCATTTGATGTTAGCATTCAAAAACAATGCCAAATGCCGAGTGGATCAGACCTCCTTCCTTAAGAAACAATGGCCCCCATTGTTTGCTTGTTTAAGTGAGGAAACTTGTTGGTCAATTCAGTAGAAGAGTACCATTTTCCATGTGTTGGGATCTTTCCGGATTTAGCAACCTGAAATAAGGGAATTGTGTTCATCCTTGTATGGCATACGTGTCGCCCCATGATGGTGTCGCTAGTAAGAGGATCTTGAACACCTGGATGGATGGCGTCGGGTTCTACTGTCTGCAAGTCGTGCATGGTATGGTCGAATTAGATCCACATTAAAAACTAGATGAAGACCTAGGCACGCAGGAATGTTGAGCTAGAAAGCGTTTTCTCCAATCTGCCAAAGAATACTGTATGGACCATATCGCAAAGGTTTCAACTTCTTTTATGGGCCAGTGAAGCATTCCTTCTTGATACGTAACCATACCTTATCCCCAATTTGGAATGAATGAGGGATACGATGCTTATTGTGTCGTGCCTTAGCTTTCACTTTTTCTCGTTGCAACATTTCCTGTGCTTGTTGCTGGATGTCAAAAATATGTTCTTGAAACTTCAAGGCTTTGTCAACTTCCCGCTGACTGTAGTCGGTGTCGTTCGACTGTGTCGAAGAGGTGATCAAGTCGATAGGCACTGAGGGTTGAAATCCGTAACAGATATCAAATGGACTCTTTTCCATAGAGATATGTTGAGCACGATTCTAGTTGTGATGTATGTATGGAATACTATCATCCCATGTTCGTCAATGCTTATGGTTGTACATGCGAAGCAATTGTACTACCAAGTGATTCACAACTTTCGTCTGTCCATCGGTCTGAGGATGGAAAGTTGTCGACAATGAGAGTCTTTTGTTGAGCTGCTGCCAAAGAGTCTTCCAAAATATGTTGACAAATCTGGAATCTTGGTCAGAAATAATGGTTGTCAATAGACCAAAGTGTTTCCAAACATGTACGAAGAAGAGCTGAGCGGTTTGCTGCGTTGTCGTCGTCTTCTTGCATGGAATGAGAATGGCCATCTTGGAAAATATGTCGACTACTACTAATATCGCATCATTCTGATGTTTCATAGTAGGATATCCTGTAAAGTAGTCCATAGAAATATATTGTTATACCTCAATATTACACATTATGTATTAGTGTTGTGTCCTTACACTAGCGACCTAAACGACAGTTTCCCTTAAAGATCATCTGAACATCCAGAGTGAAAAACACTGATTGAACATTGAAAGAAAAACCTTTTTCTTCCATCTGCCAACCCAACTTAGCCCTGTTTGTGAGCACTACTGCTCCCTGCACATCTACAGGGGCACGGTAGTTAGCACTACCGCGCATTGCTCCTTCTTTGGGGCGCGGTACTACTGCGTTATGCTCGATGTTAGGGGCGCGGTAGTCCAAAATTAACCTTTTGCCTTGGATTTTGGGATCTTGACTTTCGATAGATATCATTGGGATTGCCACCTCTAATTCGATCTCAACTCCCCTCTCTGTTTAGCTGGCCTGATCCACTAAACCCTTCATAGATCCACACTTTTCTCTTGTTGGTTAACCTTCCCATGTGCTATAAGAGAGAAGCTTTCCATGGGCCAAAGGGAGGACTTTTGGGGCATCAAACCTATGATATGCAGACTTCTGTAGAGATAGATAGAGGAAGCACTTGGAGCTGGAGGATTGGCTTGGACATCAAGCAACCTTTGTAAGCACTCTTCAATCTTCTTAATAAGATAAGTTGTCTTGTTTTTTCCATTTCATGTGTATTGTATAAATATTTGATATGAAATGTATCTAGTTTAGATTTGAACTTAATCTTTGCTTCAAGGTATTTGGAGTCTTGCATACTTTTCCTTTGTTTGATTTCAACAGGTTCTACATTGGAGCTTCAGGATCAAGAGCTAGAAGCGGGACAAACATCGAATTGGAAGGTGAGTTACGTCTTTCATATCTTCTGAATGCATTTAATCTTGTTGTGAAGATTAGTTCAGGAACTCAAGGTAGCATTTGTTTCCTTTTTGTCTTAGCATAGAGTTAGTGCATCCTGCTTTATCCTAAGAGATTTCCTACCTATCCGTAGGGAGAAATATCTACAACAAAAACTGGCAACTCCGCTGGGGACTTGAATCCATTTTCTTTGCTTGTGAAGTTTGATTTCACTCATTGATTGTAAGAATTGGGTTCTTTTACCCTCATTCACTTCTCGGTTATTCGCATTAGACTTCTGTTACAGATCAGTAAGTCCTCTGGGATGGCAAACCCTTGAAAAGTCAAAATCTTTTCTCAAAATTCCTCCTCTTTCCCCCTGTTCAGACACTACCGCGCCCCCGTAATTTCCTACAGAGTGGTAGTACCGCGCCTTAACCACTGTCTAGATCACGGCAGTCTACCAATACCGCTCCCTGGTTGCCTAAAGGCCCACGGTAGTCTATCAGTACCGCTCCCTGGTTGCCTGAAGGCCCACGGTAGTTCCTAGAAAGTGTTTTTTCTTGGTTTGTTTGGTTATTTTTGGGTCTTTTTGAGATTTGGATCCATGTTGGCCCTTTGAGTAAACACTAGTGTTTTGCTTGCGTTTTTAAGCAAAATGCATTCTATTTTTGAAAAACAAATTCCCCCTCATGCCTGGGGGGGCCATGAATCATGCATCCTACAGTCATTTTGACCCATATTAAGGTTTTGAGATCATTTTTTTTGGTTTGGTGTGTTTGGATTGCTTGGCATCTTATTTCCTTTACATCCTATCTAATAATTGTTGGGAAAGATTGATTCCTTGTCTCCGCTTTAGTCCAAAGAGAAGCTTGGTTTTGTCACTCTTTTGCTATATTCATGAAACTGGAAAAAATATATGTTCTTCTTGCTTTAATTTGATCATTTGCAATTCTTGGTCTCAAATTCATAAGAAGAAGAAAGGCTTGTTTCAGATTCGTGTACATTCGAGTTAAAGATAGAATTGTTGAGTGCTTTTCTTTGTCTTCCATCTAATTGGAAACGTTTGTCGAATCTTTCTTTCCGTAGCTTGGATGTGTCTTTTTCAAGTGTGAAAAGATAGGAAATGGATT
This sequence comes from Larix kaempferi, assembly GCA_027924585.1. Taxonomy (NCBI): domain Eukaryota; kingdom Viridiplantae; phylum Streptophyta; class Pinopsida; order Pinales; family Pinaceae; genus Larix; species Larix kaempferi. The sequence goes on along the minus strand of BSBM01000687.1, from coordinate 1,366,935 downwards.
ATAATCATTATGTTTGGTGTTCATATGAAGAAATTTTTCATTACTTTGGGTTAGTCTTGGGTGGATATTTTACTTCCTTCTATCATTTTGAAAATAAATAAAATTGCATGTGCATATTGGGAACGGAAAGAATTCTTCCTTACTTTAGCTAGTGTTCATCGAATAGAAAGGCTCATTTCGATTCATTCTCACTTGCATGGTTTGGGTCGTCACAACATCACCAAGTTTCACATCCATTTACCCGATTGAGTAATACAACCACTAAAATTAATCTCCCTAACTGAACCAACATTAACCTCACTTGAGGAAATAAAAGAATTTGGTAGTTAGGTAGGACACCGGGGATAGGCATAAAAATAATTCCCCCTTGTCATCATCATCTGAGACATAGTTGTTGTACTCTAGGGAACTAAAATCCTCTAGTATTTGTTGACATGGTCATACACCAGTTTGTGGAGGGGCCTCCTGACTGTTTTAAACTTTCAGGGGATAAACCGCCATGAAATCGAGAACCGGACGGACTCGGTGGAATGTCACACTCCACTTAGCCCTAAGGCAACATCGATCATTGTCTTCCTTGTCTTATACGGCCACCATACTGATAATACAAGGGCGATAAGGCAGAAGCGCTGAAAACCTTTTCCAACGTGTCATGAACGAGGTAGCTAAGTGACTTTTCTTCTAGGGCTCTTTACTCGGGATCCCTTTCGGTAGAGGGATATCCTTCCATTATTGGTCTCTCATCTTGTATTGTTCGACTTGGATTTCATCACCTTGCGAAGGATACAATTTGTTGAGGTCTCCAGCTCTTAGTTAGGAGGTTTTGCTTGCTATCTTGTAGAGGGTCTTTTTCTTTGTAGGGCTGCTTGTTGGCATTCTAGCCGTTTTGTTGTACAGCTCACTTACTGTGGTAGTGGCCTCAGTATATTTTTTTGAGCTTGCTCTTTTGGCCTGTGAGCCTTGTCTTTTCCTAGCTCCCCTTTCGCATGCTCGGTTGCTTGAGGGTTTTTGAGTTCTTTTTAACAAGACTTCATCCACATCATTTAGTTTTGTTCCATGGATAATCTACCTCCATGCACCCATGCTCCTTCTGGGACTACTAATCCAAAGACCCCTTTTCAAGGGGTACCTTTTACTTTTCCTCCAGTTGGAGATATTGGTCCTCCCTTTATTTCCACGTTAAATCTTCCTGGATTAACCATAGGATTATCGGTATGGTTATTCAATCCGGTAATTCCGATTGTGCCCAATGTTTCAAATGTTAATTCTCCACCACGAGAGAGTCAATCCCAAACTAATCCTCCCCCTTCTTCGTCGGATGAATCTTCTTCCATTCCTTCTTCCTCACCTGATCAAAGCAATAGTGTTAGTAATCGGGAGGATAAGAAGAAGAAGAAAAGGAAAGTTAAGAAGAAGAAGGATAAGAAAGAGACCAAGCGTAAACCAGTTGCCTCTAAATGCACTCATTCTACGAAAACACCTCGTAAGCCCAAGTTCCTTTGCAAACTCTGCAAGGGTGATCACCTTCTCAAGGATTTCCCCAGTCTTTCCCGTGTGTCAAAAGTGTGGTCTAAAAACCCCAAACCACTTGTATCGTCAACCTCTGACCATCATGTTGTTGACACTACCTCAACCAGTGACCCCTTGGTGAAGGGTCGGAAGGGTAAAGTGATATATCCTTGTTTGATATGCAAGGGTATGCACCGTACTTTCCTTTGTCCAAGCATGGATGAAGCTTCGCGGTGGTTGGAAGATATTACTAGTTCTCAACTGGTGCTTCCAACAAATGATAGTGAGTTGTCCCTCGACCCCCCACTGGTTGGCCAAGTGATCAATTCAGTTTCATCTGCAACCGATCCCACTCTCCCTTCTGAGAGTGAAGTGATCGAGTCACTGTCATCTCCACTCGATCCCTCTCTTTCATTGAAGAAAGTCCAGACTGAAGCAGTCATCTTGACACAATCTTCGTCTCATTCATATCTTCCAAGCGAGAGTGAATTGGAAACCGATGATGTTTTCCTTATCGGTTCAGAATGTCCTCGGCAAGGGGAAACCCTGTCCGTTTCCACGAGACCCCCTCAAAGTACTGAGGTTATTTCCTTTGATTGCAATGGTCTAACAGAATATTATCTCCCTTCGAGTGTTCCTTTTCAGATATCTGTAGGAGTTTTCGATAAGGAAATATTTCGCACCATAGTTGATGAAGGAGCTTCTGTTAGTATTCTATCCTCAACTGCTTGGAAAGCCTTAGGTTCTCCTCAGCTTGTTCCCATCACTGACCAGATACTGGCTTTCAATAGAAGGCCTACTGGATCTTTAGGGTACCTTCCTCAGTTACCTATCACTTTGGGAGGAAAATCTGTCTGTATTGATGTCATAGTCGTCCAAGGTCCCTTAGATTTTAATCTACTCCTTGGACGTGATTACGTCTATGCAATGAAGGCTGTAGTGTCCTCACTCTTTCGAGTGATGTATTTTCCCCATCATGGGAATGTTGTGACCATCGATCATCTTTCCTTTGTGATGCCCACTCATTGCATGACTCCTATTCACCAGACTTCCCTAAATGTTCCACATGTTTTAGTGGTTTCTTCCCCCCAGGGGGGGGATGCTTGGAGCAAAGTTCTATTCCGATGTCAAGCTCGTTAAAAAATGAAACCATTTTCTCAAGCATAGTTTACTTTTGGTTTTAAGCTTGTGTAAAAATGAAACCAACCATCATTTCAAGCATAGTTTACTTTTGGTTTTAAGCTTGTGTAAAAACGAAACCAATCCCAAGCATAGTTTACGTTCGGTTTCAAGCTTGCGTAAAAATGAAACTACCTTCGAGCATAATTTCTTTCTGTTTTAAGCTCATTAAAAAATAAAAAGGACCCTTTCAAGCATTGTTATTATCTATTTCAAGCTTGTGTACAACTAAAATAGATCTCCCTTCCATTTGTTTGAGTATCTCGCTAGAGTTAGGATTTGAACCTTCATTTCATCTGCCTAGGTCACTTGGTCTTGGTTCTCCTTACCCCCCCCGATGAACACATTTGGAATAGTAGCTAGGATTTTTGGGTAAGGAAGAAGAGTAGTCAGACGAAATGAAGCTTGGGGGGCATGTTTAGCCGTTAGCAATCATGCTGGGGGCATTTACCAACCTCTGGTCATCATGTTGGGAGGGAACCCATCAATGGGCCTTAACCATGAGCAGAGTTTACCATTGGCTTCAAGCTCATTAAAAAATGAAACCAATACTCTGAGCAAAGTTCTACTCCTGTGTCAAGCTCGTTAAAAAATGAAACATATCCTTTCCCTTTGAGTCGAGTCTCCTCGTAGACTTAGTATCTAAACCTTATTTTCACCTACCTACACCTTAGGTGAATGAAATGAAGCTTGGGGGCATGTCTTCAACCTCTGGAAGTTACATTGAAGTCAACTCGATCGCCTCTCCACACCACGTTGGAGCTAAGTCACTTACATCTAGCAATCATGCTGGGGGCATGTACCAACCTTTGTATTTTATGACGGGAAGAAGTTCACCATTGGGAACATTTTCGAGCATACTTTCCTTTTTAGGTTTCTAGCTCATTAAACCATGAAAATTATCCTGAGCATAGTTCATTTTCTGTTGCAAGCTTGTTAAAAAATGAAGCAGATACCACGAGCATTCTTCCAACCTATCTTCGAGCTCGTTAAAAAACAGTAAGATGGTGTTTGAGCTTACTTTTCCTTTTTCGTGCTCTGGATCCAAACATGAAAAAGTTTCTGAGTGCTTTTGATACCATTGTCATGCTCATTAAACAATTGGAGTAAAAATGTGTGTCTAACGAGTATAGGTTTATCACTTTATCCGACCTCGCTAGACTATTTACGGAAAAGGAATTGTGTCGAGTTTACTTTTCCTTTGTCGTACTTGGTCATCAACCATGACAAAGTTGTTCATGGAGTCCTCTTTAAGCTCTTTTCAGACTCCTAAAATAGGAAAAGATAGCCAACCGAAATTGATTCGTTCACGCTTGTAAAAGGATTTGAATGATCGTCTCCCTAGTGATAGTTTACATCTTTTTCGGACTAGGGGGCACTACTTACGAAAAATGAATACTCCAACCAATCATGACTGGAAGAGTCCTCTCCCGCGTTGTTTTACCCTTTTTCGGGCGATAAGCTAACTTTATGAAAAAGGACCGTTGGAGTCTTCTTTAGTTCTTTTTAGACTCTCTAAACATGAAATGACGATCGAGTTTTCCTTCCTTGGACTCATTAAAATTCAACATCGAAGGGCCCACTTTGGGATGAACCCCTCCTTTCTCAGGTTTGAAAAACATGTGAGATTGGACTCATCTATGAGATGAGCTATATTGAGCATCTGTTATCCTCCTCAAGTTTGTAAAACAACAAAGAGGTACTCGTCCATCATGTCGGGGGAAAATGGGAAAATGAGTCAAGTTTACCTTGTTGGCAGCTTGTGAGTCGTCACCTTTGAACATGGCATGCATCCTCACCTTGTCTGTTTTGGGTAGTCAGTCTTGCTGATAGTGTCATCATTATGATCATGCGTCCTCATTATTGCTATGAGTTCACACTTCCTGTGGTTCTGTCTGTTCAAGTAGTCCTTGCTGCCAAGCTCTGTTTCATGCCGTTATATGTTCAAAGGGTTATTACCTTGAGTCCACCTCCACTTCATATCAAACCTTCCCTTTGTGTGAGTACATATTCTATTGTTTCATCGGTCCATACTATCTCTCATCCTAATTTCATGTCGATGATGTGGGAATCATTATGGCCCACCTTCGACGAGTCTATTCTTGTCGACACCAAATCACTATCCAAAAATTAGGCTTAGGAGTCAACCACTAGTACCTTGGTTCCTGCATGCCTCAATTGCAGGTTTACTCGTATTCAATAGTAGGTTTTCATCATTGACCTCTAATTGAATGATCTCTCGAATGCTCGACATCAACTCATTTATTCGCATTTCATTGAGATGTACTATAGATACCTTGGGGTCATTGTCATCATTGGTGATTTCCCTCGCATTTGTTAACGGTTCACATCATTGACCGGTAATCAAATGGTTTCTACCATGTTCGACTTCAACACCTTGTAATCACATGGCTAGATTCGTATCATTTGCGATCGGGTAGAAGACCCTGGACACCCTTTTGTATTTTGATTACGTCTAGGTTGCAATGGAGATTTTTCTATATTGTCACACAGATCCACTTATGTATTGATCGTGGCTGTGCCATTATTGTCTCATGGATCTACGCTTGTTCACAGTAGCCATGATTTGTCTACAGTCTATATCATCTCAGTACTCATGGATCTGCAATGTATTGGTTGGAAGCCATGCTTTGATTCATTTGTTTCCGAGCATGGGAATGCCCACCTCAGTGGTATATCTGACATTTTGTTTTTGCTTCAGCTCCTTGTTGCTCCCCTCGATGCTATCTCTGAACCATATTTGTAAAGTCTTTCGGCCATCAGTCTCTTCTGACCTCACACTTTAGGGGGCATCTATTATACCTCAATATTACACATTATGTATTAGTGTCGCGTCCTTGCACTAGCGACCTAAATGACCTTTTCCCTTAAATATCATCTGAACATCCAGAGTGAAAAACACTGACTGAACACTGAAAGCAAAACCTTTTTCTGCCATCTACCAACCCAACTTAGCCTTGTTTGTGAGCACTACCGCTCCCTGCACATCTACAGGAGTGCGGTAGTCAGCACTACCGTGCGTTGCACCTTCTCTGGCGCGGTACTACCACGTTATGCTCAGTGTTAGGGGTGCGGTAGTCCAAAATTAACCTTTTTCCTTGGATTTTGGGATCTTGACTTTCAAGAGATATCATTAGGATTGCTACCTCTGATTCGATCTCAACTCCCCTCTCTGTTTAGCTGGCCTGATCCACTAAACCCTCCATAGATCCACACTTCTCTCTTGTTGGTTAACCTTCCCATGTGCTATAAGAGAGAAGCTTTCCATGGGCCAAAGGGAGGACTTTTAGGGCATCAAACCTATGATCTTCATACTTCTGTAGAGATAGCTAGAGGAAGCACTTGGAGCTGGAGGATTGGCTTGGACATCAAGCAACCTTTGTAAGAACTCTTCAATCTTCTTAATAAGATAACTTGTCTTGTTTTTCCCATTTCATGTGTATTGTATAAATCTTTGATATGAAATGTATCTAGTTTAGATTTGAACTTAATATTTGCTTCAAGGTATTTGGAGGCTTGCATGCTTGTCCTTTGTTTTATTTCAACAGGTTCTACATTGGAGCTTCGGGATCAAGAGATAGAAGTGGGACAAACATCGAATTGGAAGGTGGGTTACATCTTTCATCTCTTCTGAATGCATTTAATTTTGTTGTGAAGATTAGTTTAGGAACTCAAGGTAGCATTTGTTTCCTTTTTGTCTTAGCATAGAGTTAGTGCATCCTGCTTTATCCTAAGAGAATTTCTACCTATCCGTAGGGACAAATATCTACAACATATATTCCCATGGTCGACTAGGAGCTGGAAAAGGTGTGCACAATGCTTGTCATCGATTAGGCGGTTTAGCAATGGCACAAACCACGCATGATCTAATGTACTTGTTGACATTGATTTTAAGTGAAGGAAAAAGAAATACTTTCGGATAATAGCAAAGATATTTGATACTCCAAAGTGTCTGACAGTCTTGATGTAGTGTGCGTCCCAAATGAGCTGCTGTTGATGCTCACTGTTCGGTACACAAAGTTGTCCAAGCTTGTATAGAAAGGTATCTTTCAGGAAATAGTCAGAGGTCGACGACTTGTCAGTCTGAAGTTGTCGATAGACGGGTGAAAATTTGATGTCTTCCTGATACAGTTGAGGCCAAGTAATGGTGTCATATCCCTGCATACTCATCACTGTAAAAAGGAGATAATGGGTTGTCGACTTAGAAAATCGGCAGCGGCATTAGCTTTACCTTTCCGATACTTAATTACCAACTAAAATTATTGTAGGTAATTAATCCACTTGAGTTGTTGAGTTGTTTGTAACTTTGATTGGGTCAGATCAAACTGTAAAAGATTATGGTTAGTGAGGATGGCCGTTTCCTTTCCAAGGATGTAATTCCTCCATTGCTTGAGATGTGCACAATGGCGTACAGTTCTTTTTCATACGTCGAATATATTCTAACAGTGTCGTTAAAAGTTTCAGAATGAAAAGTGACTGGATGAACAAACAGAGTGATCACTATGCCCAAGGCATAGTCTGATGCATCCGTCTCAATCTCGAAGGGCTGATGCAAATCAGGTAAAGTGCAGAGCTTGTGTTTGAGCTATTCAAAAGCTTCTTGTTGTGTCGGTGTCCATTTGAAGATAGTTTTCCCATTTCCTTTCGTCAACTGATTCAAGGACCAGACTATAGACTGAAGCTGAGTATGAATCATTGATAGAAATTTTCCAAACCAAGAAAACTTCTTAATTCTTGAATGCTTTGAGGAATGGTCCAATCTTTGAGAATTTGTACTTTTTTTGGGTCGACGTGAATTCTTGCAGAGTCGATTACAAACCCCAAATATTTGATGTTGTTCTTGCAAGGGAACATTTGTCCATGTTCAAGTAGAGTCGATGTTGCTGGCGAGTGTCGAGGACTTGTTGAAGCTGTCTGACATGTTCTTCCCATGATCAACTGAAAATCAATATGTCGTCGAGATAGACAATGATCCATTTATAGATGAAAGGTTGAATAATGTTATCCATGTATCGCATGAAGGTTGCAGGTGCATTGGTTAACTTGAAAGGCATGACTAACCATTCAAACAATCCTTCCTTGGTCTTGAAAGCAGTTTTCCATACATCCGAGGGATCGATTGGAATCTGATGATATCCCGACTTGAGGTCGAGCTTAGTAATAAACTTAGCACGCTTCAGAAAGTCAATGAGATCATATATCCATGACAGAGGGTACCTATTCTTCACCGAAATTTTGTTGAGTGCCCTGTAGTCAATGCACATGTGCCAAGTCCTATATTTCTTTGGAACGGGGATGTCTGGACTTCCACAAGGGGAGGAGCTGGGTCAGATATCAAATTTGTCGATCAAATATTGGATTTGTCTGCGAATCTCTTCATTTTCGAGAATGGATCTTTTGTAGACAGATGTGTTAGGTAATGCAGAACCAGGAGCAAGTTCAATAGAGTGTTTTACCTAGAAATGTATAGGTACTCCATCTGGAACTTGGAATAGGTTCTGATACTCATCAAGAATGTTGTCGATATGCTGCTTCTGTTGGGAGCTACATTGATTGATGACTCGACTGGTTGCTGCAGTATTCCTAGAATGTTGGGGATTTATCATAATCAATGTGAACTTTTGAGCATGACTGATGAGCTTCTTCGTCTGTTTAGCGTATATCATTACAACTGTTGGTGTAGGACGTCGCTTAGGTATGCTGTACCGTTGATTCTGAATTATGACAATCACCTTCTACGGTCGTGACTGGTAGCTTCCATGGTGATCCCATAGGTAAGGCTTCCCAAACAAAGCGTTGGCTATGGAGAGTGGTGCCACGTCATAAAGTACTTCATCTTCAAAAGGATTTATGAAGTAGGAAAGTTTGCATTGTTGAGTGATCCTTAGCTCTTGTCCATCCTTCATCCAACCGATGTTGTAAGGATGAGGATATAGACTGGTAACAAGACCTAGTTTCTTCACAAGTTCTTCAAAAAAAAATTTCTTTTGGCTTGCTTTGTCCACAATTAGATGCAATGGATTATTTTGAACCCATATTTGTGTATGGAACAGGTGATCTCGTTCCTCTTCGTCGACGATAGTCGAGGATGCTGGAATTTTCGATGTCGATGTCAAAAGAGTTGTTGCTTCTGGGTCATATTCTACCACAGTCTTGTCGAATGCGTCAAATGTCGACACTTTTGCCAAAAAGTTCTTCCGAGCTTTGCATTCAAACATGTCATGCCAAGATCAGTGGTGGTAATCACACCATTTCCCGGTAGGTTTCTTGCTACGTTCCCTTTTGTGAAAAGGATTTTTCCATGATCTTGCTTTGGCAGAGTTGACTGAGAATATTTTGACTTGTCGAAGTCTGTTGGTGTCTTCTTGTCGGTTGGTCATCCTAATGTCGGTTTAGTCACGAAGCGGGATTTTCCCTTTTGATTGGTTTCGAGTTTGCTGGCATAGTGGAATGCATCCACGAGCGTATTGATAGTCAAAAACTCCATCTCCTACTGAATGTACTGGGACAATTTGCTGATGTACTTCAGAATAAGCAATTTTTCTTCTTCTTGAACACCAAGTCTATCCATGAGTTGATAGAACTAGTTGGTGTAACTTTGTACGGACTGGTCTTTCCATTGCCTTAGCTACTACCACTTCTTATACTGCTGCTCAAGGTACTTGGGTGGGTAAAACTCTTTTTGGATGTATTCGACAAATTTCTCCCATGTGTCTATGGGGTTTCCGCTTTTCTCCATCTTTGTCGAGAGGTTCTCCCACCAACAGTGCACAGATGTTGACATCTTTGAGGATTCAATCGTGATCTTTTCGGCTTCTAAGAGTTGATTCACAGAGTAAGAGGATTCTAATTGTTGTACCCAATTGTCGATGGATTCCGCGTCAATATTTCCTTATAGATTCGGTTTGTCCAAATTCATTTGCACATTGAAGGGGCTGATTTTTTTGGCATTAGTTCTCGCCGGAAATGCTCCTGAAGTCAAATAAAATCGCGTGAGAATATCATTGAATTGAGTGAACATTTTAGTTTGTTGTCGATCCAGTGCTTTCTCTATGAGTTACTGTGTCTCGTAAATTGCATGTATATCGCTTGTTTCTTCTTCCATCTCTGGAGGTAGTGTATGCTTGGATTGTTGAGTTTGCAAGCGTGTTTGAACCAACATTAGTCATGCAACTTCGATGGAAGTGCCTATGCACAACTTAAGCATGAACAAAGTTGATGCGCTCTGATACCAATGATCTGTACGCGCCCAGGTGCACGAGGGGGACAATAGTTCACCTAAATGAGTCGGCTCTGTTATGGAAGAAGCATAAGAAAGAGAGTAAGCAAAGTAGGAATACACTATGCAGATGAACACATACACATAGACAATATGAAGGAATGCGAACTGTTCTTCTCTATTACTAAAAACCAGATAGATTAGATGTATGTTACAATATTATACATGATTATATAGAATGCTAAGATGCTTGGGTTCCTTCCCATTATGTTCAGTTACAAGAGAAGTTAGAATGGTTTCGACAGTTCAACCATTACAGTCGATTGGAAGATAGAGAGATAATCTATCGAAGTTCGACAGTCACAAGTCGCAAGTCAATGTTGCATGTCGACGTCACGGGACTGTTGAGGTCACTGAACTTGTCCATGTTGTGGAGCTTATTGAAGTTGTGTTGAAGTCAACAACTTGCCAAAGTTGTGTCGAAGTCGATGACTTGTTGCAGTTGATGTTAGCATTCGACAACAATGCCAAATGCCGAGTGGATCAACAAGACCCGCATAATATCTTAATGTACCCAATGCACTACAACATTGATCTAGAACATTTATGCACCTGCATAGGTTTATTCCATGGTAAGTTGGGCATCTTAGTCAATGCTTCAACACAATACCCAACCATCTCCCTAATTACTTGGTTAACTATATGGGTGCCTTCTTTTTCATCCAAACACAACAAATCAGGAGTCCTCTCACTCCTTGGTTGTTGGCAAAGACATTTCATCCCAAATTAGCATCAATAGGAAGTTCATGGAATACTTATTGAGCACTATGGACTTCACCACCCAACAAACTCATGGTTTCACACATAGCATGCTCTTATTCTTATGGATGCATTCAAAACTTTTAATAGTTACATGGTATAATGCTCATTTCCTTTACTACCACATACCTTACCATTCTTTGTGGGATGCCATTCACATAATTCATTCACAATTACATGCATACCATTTTATCATGGTTAGAACAAGGTTAAAGGATTCTTACACATCCTTCCTCAACACTTGTACAATCAACATACTTAAACAATCCTGCATGGATGCCATCAACATACCTGATGTTACCTGATCAATGGATTCTTACCAAGGACTACATAGTCCTTTCACCAACCTCTTGATCATGGATTTGTGCTCCAACATTTCTTCACAAGGATTCTAGTCACATGCAATATCATTGCCATCCTCATCTTCAACCATGCTTTTGTTATCTTGGTAAAATTAAGAACCACTAGAAACAACACTTTCATCATTTCCCAAGCAAAGTGTAAGCAAGGCATCTCAAAAATATTTTCTATGTATCTTTGTTAGGTGTACATTCAAATTGTAATGCAATGTGATTCATTAAATTTTTTTTCCAATATGAAATACCACATGCAAGCACAAGAAATTTTACATGCAGTGTGTTATATCTTGATATGCCTACTATGCATACACATTGCATCTACCTAATCTACTGCATTTTCAACATTCCTATCCACAATTTCACATATATATAACTCATAAATGTAAATATAAAAACAAGAGAAGAGTTGATTAATTCTCCCTCTCCATTTATCCATCATAGCATGGTCAAATTCTTGGCATCTCTATGCATGTAACTCATGCTTTGGCCCAAAGCAATGCCAATGCTAAAACCTTGGGCTCTAATACCATTTTCCACGTCCCCGGTCACCTCGGTGTCCTTCAGAGGCGATGGGAGATAAACCTTGGATCTACCTGCCAATTTTTTTTCTTCTTCTTCCAAGCAATCCAAAGGTTCCACAACTCTGCACCCGCTTTGGTCTTCAATCCGCAACCCTCAATTCCACAAGCATCAATCCACAAGCCGAAAGCTGCAAGCTGGAATTCGGAAATCATAAAACCAATTACAACTCCGACAAAAATCTCCTCTCTGAATTCCACAATCCACAATCCCCCTTGTGGGAATCAGAAGTTGGAATCCCCAATTGCACGTCGCCAAATAAATGTGCCTCCGAGATCCGTAATCCACTGTGCAAAAATCGGAAATCGAAGCACCCAGTTTCACAACGCCAAAAACCACATCTCCGACTTCCACAATTCCACAATCTCTAGTGCGGTAATTGGAAATCGGAAATTGGAACATCAAATTCACCACCTCCTCGAGTGTCTCACCCAACTTCCACAATCCACAACCTACGTTGCAGAAGTCGAAAATAAAAAACCTCAATTTCTCAACTCCGACAAATTACCTTTCCGAATTCTGCAATCTACAATGTGAAACTTGGATGCTGGAGCTCCAACTTCGTCAACCTGTGAAAATGCCCTTTCGACCTCCGCAATCCGCAATCCTCATGTAGGTGTAGAATGTTAGAATCCTCATTGTCCAACTTCTCCAGCCCATAACTTCTTCATCCTAACTCCAAATTGGGAAATACAGTACTGTTGGAAAGCTCTTGGTGAGAAATATGCAAGTTCAGGGTCTTCATCCACACCTGAGGACTTTTTTCCTACCCTTATTCCACTCCAAAAGATGACCTTAAGCCCCATCTATGCCTCTTTACCACTCTGTGAAGAAGCTCTGCTCCATTCTTCCCTATCCTATCCCCTTCATCTGGTCCATAGGGGTCATGAACACCACAAGAGTGTTTATTACTTTCCCAATTTCTGGATGCAGTATCCTGCACACTTACCAGGCTTAGTCCTAATTCATCAATGGATAATTTAAAGACATTACACCCATGGAAATGCAAATGTACAGAAGTATAATAAGTCACTCTTGTATGCAGATTCATACGCCAATGAACACAGGATGATGAAACATTATCCATACACATAGAATGGAATACATCAACCTATTTCTCCCAGGAAGATTGGTGGTCTAACGTGCTAAGACTTAGCCCTACTCCTCAAGCCTAAATGGATATGAGTGCTAACATGATATAAAAATGCAAAGGTGCAGAAGTATGGAAATGGCATGCACATCAAAATGAAACATAATGCATAGGCATTCAACCCTATTATTCATTTGGATCAAATCATACATTCTGACATAGATAAAAACACATGCGCATATGTAGAATAGACATCCTTCAAGGAACAAGGAAAAATTATCTCTTTATTGAAACTTCCAAGCAAACTGGCTATGGACTGCAACGTTCCAACCCAACCATAGGTCTCTTCCCAACCTATATTATTTCAGCAGTTAGAGACCACCCCCGAGCTGGGGCTATGTATCCACTAAGGAGTCCCACTTAGATTCACTCATAACTTGGTTCACATTCAATCAGGGTCATAAATACATAGCTAGATTTTTCAAGCAAGTGGGGAACGTAGGTAAGGTTTTCTAGGTCAATAGGATCCTCCACGGGGTTATGGGTATATTCCAATGACCTCATCCAGTTCAAGCACCCCCATCACCTCCACTCTCAACCTAAGTAAGGTCCCCTTCTCTCTTGCTCAGTTCCTAGGGCATCCCTTCCATTAGCACTGAATTGGGTGGTGTGGCTGCTCTTGACTACTAAATCAAGGTAATTGAGCCCTCACTAACTCTAGCATGTAGAACTAAACCCTCATGGTCTCTTCCCACTGCAATTGACACTCGGATCTTCGTTCACGTTGTGGTCGAATGGTTTTGTCCCACCACAGGGTTTTGGCTAAAAAATTCGGGTTCTCACATGAGATCCTGAACATCTAATCCTCTCCATTTCACTCCAGGGTTCGGATCTGTGGTCCCTCTGCTGTATTCCACTTCCCACATAGTTTTATGGGTGAATTTGGATCTCTAGTTCGCGGCCTCCCTCAGGATCACGATTTCTGGTTTTATTCCTCTTGGCTTGGTTTGTTGGGTCTGTGTAAGGGTTCAAATGATTCCGTTTGATCAATCAAGGTCCAAGAATGAGGAATGTGTCCTCCATGAGGTAGGGTGGCTTATGGGACAAGAAAGAGAGATCCCCATACAGTGCCTTACAGATTTCAGGGTAGCTCCATACTCCATCGACCTCATGAACAGTGCTCTTCACCCACCTCCTTACATCAACATTCAGTGGTAGCTAGGATAGTCAAAGGGGTTCTCTAAGTGACATATGGCAGCCCAGGGTTCCATCCCACAACCCCCTCACCACTCGCTAGTGGATACATAGTTCCCCCTCATTTAGTTTCATCCATAGCCAAACCTTGGCATTATATTTACATGGTATAATTTACATCATTTACCTTTTCCATGGCTTACTATCACATGGTTATCCTAATACCAAATTATTGCCTCTAAATAAAACCTGAGCATCCACTAGTGGGGCCTTGGCCTTGAGCTCCACACTAGGGAAACACACATTGTAAGTATACAATATTTACATTGAAGCCATTATACCCTAAGGGGAAAAATAGGGATATTACAATCATGGTAGCTCCCCTATGTCTACCTTCACCTTCTATAGCCTTCAAAGCTACATTCCTTTCAATTTATTCAATCTCCACAATAGTTTTCATTACTACTACAAATTTATTATCCTCAAATACTACGACATTATATTTTCCGTCCACATTACTTATAACCCTAGACTGATTTCCATTCCCATTGAGCAAATCCTCAATCCATTTCATTCCTCTATTGTTTTCAATTATTTCATCCATGTGAGTAAACTCTTCTTCAATGTAACTCACCTCAAACTCAAATTCTTTTATATGATCATCCTTTTCTTTGATTTCTTTTTCACAACCTCCACATAAGCTATAATTTTCTTCATCTTTATTCACAACATCAAATATGCTTTCCCAATCTTTAAGGTCTTCCTAATTAGATTCATAAAATTTAACTTTAATTTCAATAATAATAATGTACTCTTCTTCACTTAAAACATTAACATGACTTGTTTTTTTAATCCAATCTACCTACACATACACAACATCAAAGTCATAAAATAATTCCAATCTTCTATGGACGTTTCCTTAATTAAATAATAATAATGTACTCTTCTTCACTTGAAGCATTAACATGACTTGTTTTTTTAATCCAATCTACCTACGCATACACAGCATCAAAGTCATAAAATAATTCCAATCTTCTATGGACGTTTCCTTTATGGTTGTTTTTTTATTCTCTAAATCATGTTTGAAGATTTTAGTGTAATCATCAACATATTTTTTTTATCACAATTCATAAATCAGACTCCACCACATCATCATCATCATAATAGCTACATGAACTTAAATTTTTCCATCTAACATTTCTCCCTCTTTTAATACTTAATTTCATCATAATAATCAAAATGACCATCTTAACTTCAATGTTGCTCCTTATTCTCAAACTCATCCTATGAATCATCATCTATCTCATTAAAGTCTTCATCCATTATTTGCTTCTCATTACTATACACATCAAATACCCTAAAATGAAAAGCCTTCTCTCCTTGCTCTAGAATTTCAAACCTTTTCTTGATTAATTCACATTCACTTGAAACTTCATCCTCCACTCCAAATATTTTTCTTTCCACTAATTTCTTCAAAGCTAAATACCATGAACAAGGGTTTCATCAATCCTTAGCACTATTTCGAAAAAATTCTAAACTTAGCCACTATTCTAAAAATCAAATAAATTATCATTAGAAAGTAATTTCTTATTATACAAAGTAACAGCATCTAACATAATTATAAATTTAATTTATTATTATAAATAATTTTTTTATATCAAAAATTATTTTTAATTTTTCAAGATTTATAATATAATTATAAACTTAAATTTAATTATTTCATTTATTAGTATAAATAATTTTTTATATCAAAAATCATTTTTAATTTTTAAATATCTATAATATTATTGTGTCTCTTTTCCTTATAATTTTTCAAACCAAATGATTAATAATTTCTTACCTTTTTAAAGATTTAATAATCAAAATTTATTTTAATAAACAATAATAACAATAATCATATTAAACTACCGAATATATTTAACATTTATTTTATATAATCATCCTAAATTTAACCTTCTAACTATGTAGTTGGATAAAAAATTATCCTCACGAGCCACACCATCCTTCAACCTTCTATTTTTATTCTATTTAATTGTCATTTATATGGATCAAGAAAATACCCTCACACCAACTTATTTTTTTCACAAAGAAAATTCATAACCTTTATTTGCAAAAGTTACATGCCTGATCATAAAACAAGAATAATGATACTGTGAGATACAAAATTTGCATTATTCCTGAATCAAGAAAGATTTATGATTTTTCCAAACATATATCATATGTCAACATATAGGTAGTCCTATCCCTTATAGTTTAATCAAAACATCAAAACAAAAACGTTGATCTACATCGGATTCTGTTTATAACATTTACAGAGCTTAGAAAAAAACAAAACAGGTTAAAACTTTCAGCATATGCTCATATTAGCATGGATCATGTGAATATTCTATTATAATTCCTTCTTGAGTTTTAGTTTTCATCCATCGACTCTTGTCTATATGGATGCCTTCTTTTGAAATTATATCTGCTTCAATATTTCGTTCTCTATATATATGGTGGAATTTGACATCCTCCAGTTGATTTTTTAGAAGAAAAATATCTTGAAGAAGAGTATGTAAGAAAATATTATGACATGTATTTTTTCCAGTGAGCCAATCAATAATAAGCCATGCATATCAAAAAACTTGTAGTTGTTTTAAATGGTTTTCCACCACCATAAATAAAAGCATTTTTAGATCATAGCATTCATCATAATTGTTGGATCATGCCCCTAATCCTACTTTGAACCTTAATTCCTTTCCTAGTATATGTATTATACCTCATGCACCACAAAGTCCCATGTCTTCTTTCGCTACCCCATCAAAATATGACCACGACCAGTCCTTTAGGATTTCTTCATTTTTGATATGATGAATTTTGGTTATTTTGGTATTTTGAGGATAGCTATGTAACATTGCATCACTTTTGATAGCATGTGTGAGGGGAGAGTAAAATATATCTTAAAATATACATTTATTCCTGCTCATCTAGACTTTCCAGGCAATAATTAAAGGTAGGCCTTTAAAATATTTGAGCTCAACTTTCTGCTTCCAATTGTAGAGACAAGCACTTGTTGAAGATCCAATCCTCCATGGCAGTTTATGTTTTAATAGGACTTCTAGTTCCTTTAGAACTTGATTTACATATTTGCAAGTCATAATCAAGTGATAGTTTGATTCCTCATTAGACTTACAGAGACAACACATACCTGGACTAGCTGTGTTCCTGTTTTGCATATGGTCCCATGTCAAGGCTTTATTCCACAAGAATAACCACATTAATATATTTTCCTTCGGTGGTACATTAAATTTCCATATACTACTCCACCACCAATCTAGATCATCTTCCTTCACCATCAGGATTTCATAGCCTGCTTTTCGGGTGTACTTACCATGAGGGTCGCTGGCCCATAATGGTCTATCCAAATCTAATTTTAAATGAACATGTGAAATACTAAGATGGTTCATGTACGATTTCCAAATAATTGCATCATTCTCCCAGAACCCCAGTGAGGATGGACTCTTCCATCCATTCCCTGCTATGTTCCCTGAATTTTATAAAAATTGATTTAGAGTTTTTAATCCTTTAAATATTAGGTACATCTTCTTCATATGAAAAGGTAAGATGTGGGTTGTACTGCTTCCTACCCAATCATTCTATCCTACCTTTAAACTGCAACCATCCCCTATTTTCTAGGCCAGGCCTTTGATAATCACTGGACTTGCTAAAATTTCTACTTTCCACATGTTCGAGACATTCCTGAAGGATTTGGGAGGCTTGCGGATCCATTCATGAAGAGTTAAAGGGGAAATATATTTATGAAGGATAGCTTCTTTCCACAATCCAGAATTGTTTATTAATCTCCATATGTTCTTGGTTGCTAAAGCATTTGAGAAAGACGGAAAATGTTTGATGCCCCATCCTCCTTGGGATTTAGGCACTAACAACACTTACCATTTGATCCAAGCAATACCTTGATGATCCAAACTTCCCTTCCAAAAATAGAGAAAAAAGAGCTTCCAGATACTTTTTAAGATACCTCGTGGAATCCATGCTAAGGTCATCCAGTACACATGTATAGCTTGAAGGATAGATTTGATTAGGACAATTCATCCAGTTTTTGTAAGCCATCAATATCACCAGCATGATATACATCCTAGTGCGTTTAATATATATAAATGACCTATTTTTTCAATTTATTTTTTTAATAATAAATATAATACCGGTGCGCACCTTTACCTTAAAAGCATTAGTGCACATTTAATGAGAAAATACATTGCATTCTACTACAAAGAATTTCTTTCTGAAATTCGTCTAAATTGCATTTACAAACCATACTTGATGGTGCGTTGTTGTAATATATGCATCGGTGCGGGTACATAGTATAACACACCACAATAGAGAAAAATATAAGTCAAGGAAAATTTAATTTAAAAAATCGTATTATTTTAATCAAAGTTAATCAGTGCATTTATATAGAATACTCGCACCAAGACGTCATACTATAAACATCCTGGTGCGTTTCATACATATAAACGCACCATTTTTTAATATATATTTTTAATGATCAATCTTATATCTCTGTGCACATAAAAATTAAATGCACTTATTATTTTCTAATGAATAAACGCACCGCACCAGTGCTCATCTAATGAAAAAACGCAACACACCGCACCAGTGCTCATCTAATGAATAAAACCTAAACTCACAATGCGTCTCTTTAATATATGCACCGGTGCGTTGGTGTTTTTCAAATGCACCGATTTCAATCGTTGCAAAATAATAAATGAAAATCTGTTATTTAAAAAAAAAACCTATTTCCAGTGCGTTAACTTGACCTCCTGCACTAGTGCACCTTACCCTAAACTACACCAGAACAGGGTTTAATAAAAAAAACCACGAGGTAAAATTCATTTTTACCACCTCACAGTGCATTTTCTCCCAATTGCACTGGTTTCAAACCTCACCCACTTGGATGCCCTGACATCCATGATCCACGTGGACACATTCTTCATCCATGTTGGTTGTTGTTACTAGTTTGAATTTTGACGAACGGTGGTCAAAATTTCAAAACTTCCATACATTGTTAGGATGCCTCCCCAAAGGGCCGTTCAACAAGTAAGTTGTATGTTACTTCATAATTTAATTTTTTAACGGATTAATTTTTTAAATTAAGATTTAATTTTTTGTAAGTAAAAAAAATTCAAAAATTTTGCGCGGTGCTTTCGATCCATTCGGCTCACACAGGTCCATGGTGCACCTTGTAAATTATTACAGGTCCATGGTGCATGTGATGTATGTTTTCCTAGCATGGAGCTCAAGGCCAAGGCCCCGCTTGTGGATGCTCGGATTTTATTTAAAATGCAAGTATCAGATATTATGTTACCCATGTGCTATTTAGCCATGGAACATTGTAAATTGATGTAAATAAACATCATGAAATAAAATACCAAAACTGGCTATGGAAGCAACTAATGAGAAGGGGCCATGTGTATCCACTAGGGAGTGGTGAGGGGGTTGTGGGATTAAACCATATGTTGCCAAATGTCATTGTGAGAACCCATTTGAATTTCCTTGCTGACATTTAATTATGTTGTAAGGAAGTTGTTGAAGAATTCAGTCCATGGCTTCAATGGAGCATGGACAGCCCATAAATTCGTATGGTAGGTATGGGATCTATTTTTCTTGTACCACAAGTCACTATACCTCATGGGAAGGGGTTATTTCTCATTCCCATTTCTTGGTTGAACATCCCAGCTTTAGTTTTCACAAAAAAAAAATGCTCAGTAGTGAGAAAAACCAGAAATCGCAACTTTGCAAGAACCCATGTTTTGAAGAGCCATAAACGCCCAGAATTGGTATTTGACAGTGAAATCCAATGGGGGATCCATAGATATGAACCTTGGGGCAAAATTGAGAGTATTAGATACCCCAAAATTCATTGGAAAACCCAGTGACGGGATTGAATTATTTTGATGACAGATTTGCGAGAAATCCAAGGGTGAATGTTTGAACAGAGGATTGGATTGCTTGAATTTAGCCATAGATGTCTATAGCTCTGTGGTTGAGCTCACTGGCTTAGCACCCTCCTCCTCTGCTTATTGCATGCTTGATAAACCCAACTAAGTGTTGGCTTAGCATAACTGTTTGAGTGAATCCATGGCTGTGAGTGAGCCCATCTAGTTCCTCCTTAGTGGATACACAACCCAGCTCGGGGATGGTCTCCTAGCTGAAAGAATACAGGCTGGACAGAGACCTATGGTTGGGTGGAACATTTCTTTCACATAGACAGTTGTTGGATAGCTTCATCACAAAGATAAGTGTTTCTTTATGTTAAATCATGCTATTCTGTGTTCTGTAATGTGTTAGTTAATGACAGTTAATTGTATGTTGAATGCATGTCTTAGTATGGTTAATATGAATCCTACGCATAGCATGAAGAAGGGGACTGATTCCCTGCGTTAGATTCATGATTTTCTTGGGATAGATATGCTGATGCATTCCAGTTTGTGTGTGTGATAATATCTTTAAATTCCGCTGTGTTTGCTTTAGTTTGAATCCACACACATGAAGTTTAATTTATTTATGAAATTGATGGCTTAAGAATGGCACTGAGATAGTCAAATAAGCCCGGTAAGATTGGTCATGTTTCCTTCCAAGGTTTGGAATGATGGAAGGGGACATGATAGAGTGGCACCAGAGCCCATGTTACAGCACTAGGGCTGCTTGGGCCAAACTCTGAGTTACAGGCATGTAACAGAATGTTTTAATGTGGTATTGGTGAAGTTTGGGGCGTTATTTTGATATAAAAAAATGGAAGGATTAGAGTTCTCAGATGTGGCAGAGGATCACACCATTGCATATAGCTCTCCAAGAGATTTCCAACGGTACCAAACTTTCCTTATTTGGTTAAGGGACGAGGGAGATATGAGCCCCGCACATGCACAGATTGCGCATAGGTTGCACACAGATTGCACGTGGGTTGCGCATAGGTTGCACACAGGTTGTGCGCAGATTGCGCACAGATTACGCACAGGTTGTGTGCAGGTGGCGTACAGGTTGCGCATAGGTTGTGCGCAGGTGGTGCACAAGTTACGCACAGACTGTGCGCAGGTGGCGCACAGGTTGCGCATAGGTTGTGTGCAAGTGGCGCACAGGTTGTGCACAGGTGGCACACAGGTTGCATAGGTGGCGCATAGGTTGTGCATAGGTTGCGTAGGTGGCGCACAGATTGTGCACAAGTTGCGCAGGTGGAGCATAGGTTGCGTAGGTGGCACATAGGTTGTGCATAGGTTGCACAGGTGGCGCACAGGTTGTGCATGGGTTGCGGACAGGTTGCGCAAAGGTGGCGCACAGGTTGCGCAGGTGGCACACAGGTTGTGCACAGGTTGCGCATACGTTGCATAGGTGGCGCACAGGTTGCGCATAGGTGGTGCACAGGTTGCGCACAAGTGGTGCACAGGTTATGCACATGTTGCACATAGGCTACGCAGGTGGCGCACAGGTTGTGCATAGGTTGCGCACAGGTTGTGCACAAGTTGCACAGGTGGTGCATAGGTTGTGCACAGGTTGCTCACAGGTGGCGCACAGGTTGTGCATGGGTGGCGCACAGGTTACACACAGGTTGTGCAGGTAGCGCACAGGTTGCACAGGTGGTGCACAGGCTGCGCAGTTGGCGCACAGGTTGTGCACAGGTGGCGCACAGGGGGCACATAGGTTGCGCACAGGTTGTGCAGGTGGCACACAGGTTGTGCACAGGTTGCACAGGTGGCGCACAAGTTGCGCAGGTGGCGCACAAGTTATGCAGTGGTTGTGCACAGGCTGTGCTGGTGGCGCACAGGTCGTGCACAGGTTGTGCACAGGTTGCATAGGAGTTGCACAGGTTGCAAAGGGAGTTAAAAAGGAAACGTAGTCAAACCCAGAAATTCATAAAAGATGAATGGTGCATCGGAACAGAGATCCCCAAGTTGTTGAGTATTCCTTGTTGTATGGACTAACTTCGCCTAATAGAAAATTTCTCCTGAATCTTCCTAGATTTACTTCTGCAGGTGGCTGAAGTTGGTAGTTCAGGATATTTTGCAACTGTGTAAAAGTGTAGAATTTTTGGTAAAAATTGTCATTTTTGAAGTAATGTAACTTTTACACCCGAAGTCGGAATGGAGCATGTGGATAGGCATTGGAAAGCTTATCCAGTAGAGAACAATTTTTCATCATTAGAATTCGAATGAGGATGTCATACACCATAGATTTGCAGAGAATAAAAGTGCTAGTGGTTGTTTTGACAAATTGTTGTCGATATGGGCAATTTCTAGAATTGCATGCCTAGAAGTAGCAGAGACCATGAAATCAAACCAGCTCTGATGTGGAAGAGGAAGATCATGCAAAGATGAGGGATTGAAAAGGGAGAATTCCTTAACCCTTGTCTTTCTATCTGTATTTATATTTTATAAGCTTTATGTACATAAAATTATGGCATGGGAATTCTGAAAATGCAAGAGATTATATAAGTGGCATGAATATGCATTGGTTGGCATATTAATAAACATTGCACAATGCATGAGCATATTTTTGTGCATACATATGATATTACATATTAGTAAAAGTAGTGAGGTTCTACATATGCAATGAACCACTAATGGTAAATATTGTGGTTGATAATCACTATTGGTGTTGGTTTTGGTTGTAGGACCAAAGACAACAGAAGCATGGCTAAAGATGTTGATGATGTTGTTGCATGAGGCAAACAACTTTATGAAGAAAATGTCAGGGCAGCAAATCCATGATCAAGAGGTTGGGGAAGAATTCTGTAATCCTCTACAAGAGACCAATGGATCAGGTAACATCAAAGGTGTAAATGGAAGCCATGCAGGTAATGGTTTACTTATGATAATTGCATAAGTGTTGAAAGAGGATTGGGTAAGAATCCCTTGAACCATATTTAGTAATCATAGAATGGTATGCATTTAGGATTGAAATGTATTCATATGAATGACATACTGCCATAGTGTGGTGGAGCATGGAATGGTGAAGGCACGAGGTCTCATACCATATGACTGTTTAGAAATTTAGACTACATTCACATAAAAATATATCATGCCCTGTGTATGTTGGTTATGAGCTTAATAACCAAAACAAGTAAGGACTGGTGGTCTTGATTATGGTAATGCATCCTATATGAGGTAGTCATGGTTATGCCATAATATGTTTGAATGCATAACATTCATGAATCAATACAAGGTAGCATTGAGTGGAGATTCATTAAGAGATTTTATAAATCTTGTAGTTATGCATTGAGTGGATGCATATGAAAAGTTTGAGTAAATGTTATAAATGTGCATGCATAAGTGTGGGTGCACATGTTGTGATGCATTGCATGAATGCATAGGGATGGTGAGTGTGTTATTGCAAACTAAATAATGAATGAAATGATGAATTGATGATGATTCTAGGATCATTTCATGGGATGTTATGAATGTAGAATAGTAAGTGCATAAAGAAGGTAGTCATGATCGACGGGTTGTTGGAGTACTCTGTGGAAGGGCAGAGTTGTATAAATCATACGACTGATAAATGATGAGTATCTAAAAGTTTCATTTAAATTGCATGAATGATGTGACTGTACCTTGCAATTTTAGTATGATAATGATGCACATGGAGTAAATGAGTTTTGGTGATATTGATATGTTAACAGCTCGAAGTGTTTGAATTATGGAATGTTATAATTCTGAAAATGCTTCAATGACTGTTGCAACAATGAAATATTATATGCATGGAGACTTATAAGTGTTTGGCTGGTTGAAGTTCTGATTATAGGTAGATTTTTCAAGGCATGGCAATGAGGGTAAGACCATGATGAAGGCTAGAATTTACCATGTGAAAGAGCCAAACCTCATGAGAAGGATATCATGGCTATGAAATAGTTTATGTGCAGAACATATTGTCAATTTAGATTTGTAAATCTAAGAATTGGAATTTTGCTAATAAATGACTAATGACTATTTGGCTTATATAAAATGTGTCAGGAGGACATGCTGTAAATGGATGCTCTTGTATGGCAGCAGGCGTAAGACCATGATGGGTAGAGTGGTGTCACTTATAGGAGCCAAACAATATGAGGCTGACCTTATGGTTGAAACAAATCAATTTTTGTAGGAGATAGAACTGTAAATTCATATTGAATTTAATTATTAGTGCCATTGATTGGTTATGAAACAATCAGATTTGAATTTTATTGTTAAATGTTGCTGACTGTTTGGCTATTTAATAAGTGTGCTAGGAAGACACATTGCAGTAAGACCATGTGTGATGTCCTGCAGAAGCCAAACTAGATGGGAAGGACCCCATCCTTTGGAAATGGGTTTCGGGTGAAACGCCATTGGACATTTTGATAATGTTCCATCCGCACTACATGATTGGAAAACAATATGAGTGAGATGGTAAATATTATGTCAGTAAGACATATGAGGGTTATGTAACATCAATAGGATTTGGGATGGAAAACCGAGGGACTGTCAACTCAGAGAAGGGAGCCCCCATTCCTCATTAATAAAGGAAGACTACATCTGCAAATGGATAAGTGTTCTCTGACCCTAGCTAAGAATATGCATGTTTAATTGTTAGATTAAATATGCAGAGCATGTTTTGATTTTATTTCCATGATGGCAGATTGCTTGAGTATGAGTAGGGCCTACATGGATCACAATCATAAAGAGGTGCACACTTTTCTGATGCTGGGTTATGACAGGACTATCAATATTGACTACACCCTAAGGGAATGGACGCATTCCCGGTGTTTCAATGTTGGATAGTGAATGTTATGAAATATGTTTACAGTTTTAGAGCAGCAATACTGATGAGATTGCTTATCCATCTTGTGTTGTCAGCTTATACATATGCAAATTGGTGCTGCACGTTAAAGGGAAAAGTGAAGAAAAGGGTACTCAAGAGGACTGTATGAGCAGTGGTAACCTTTGTGTAGTGTGAGTGGGTATCATGGGGCCATGATAGCCTGCAGTTAAGAAAGTCACCTAAAGAGTTCCTAAAGGGAACCGCTGGTTTGCACAAGAGAAGGAGTGCCATTCTTGTGTGGTGAAGAATTGTTATGCGCATTGAGGGGTTGTGATACATGTGAAAGGATGATGCAAGCCTAAGGAAGAGTAGTAGAGCCTTGACCTATAATGGTCGGTGGCGCAGTTTCCTTTCATTGGCCGATGACCCAAACGGATGTGCTAACTCGGCAATGGAGAGGGCCAACTAGTTATGGGACTGGTTGGGCACCAACAATTGCTTGGTAAATCCAATCGACGTGAAGGTGTACTAGTTGGGAATTAATTATTTGATGTTGTGGAGCAGCATGTGCATTGGCCAAACATCCCAGTTCGTAGGAGGATCCAAAGGCTTGTAAAGTAAAAAGCAAGATCCTGTGGACCAAAGAGGAAATGTCCATTACAGATAAGTATTCATTTTCATTTAATTCTTGTTTGGAATAATAAAGATTTCAGGTATAAGTATTCTAACAGCTAAGCTGATACATTGTTGTTTCTTGGTTAAAAACGCATAATACAGGAAGCAAGGACCCTAAAAGAACTATAAATTGCTTGATAAATCGAGAGAGTGACTGGTTGAGCATTAACTATTTGATGTTGTGGAACAGACTGCGTGTTGGCCGAACATCCAAGATTATTTGATGTTGTGGAGCAGCCTGCGTACTGGCCGAACATCCAAGATTATTTGATGTTGTGGAGCAGCTTGCATGCTGGCCAAACATCCAAGATTATTTGTTGTTTTCGAGCAGCCTGCGCGCTTGCCGAACATATAAGATTATTTGATGTTTTGGAGCAGCCTGCGTGCTGGCCAAACATCCAAGATTATGTGATGTTGTGGAGCAGCCTACGCGCTGGCCAAACATCCAAGTCCATAGGCAATCCCAAGGCTTGTAAAGCAAAGAAGGATCCTGTGGAATAAAGTGAAGACATCCAATGCAGATAAGTATTTGGTTATCTTGCAACTTCTTTCTTATTTAATATGAATATACATGTGTACATGATTTGGTCATGATTTCCTAAACTCTTGTTTAGAGATAAATCTTATGAAAATAAACTAAACATATGAATTAATTTAATGTTTGAGTGTAGGTATTGTTGGAAGCAAGGACTATGAAGGCATCCTAGGGGTGCATGTGGACATGTAACCATCCTAACGAGATCAACATGAACAGTAATGAATGATGGTGCTAGTGGAATTGTGGGATTCCTAGCAGCCAAGGGTGTTGTGGATCGCCATGTGGAAAGGTTCCATGGTTGAGAGATCCGAGGTAGACCATAGACACTAAGTGTCATAGCCAAGAAGGGCAGTTCAAGCATTCACGTTGAAGTGAAAGGGACTAGGAGCATGAAAACCACAGTGGTGGTGTGGGTTCCAGAATGGAACAAGATGAAGAGGAGAAAACTCTTACTACTCTCTCTTTCCTTTTTATTGATGCATTTATAAAAACAGAAAATTGTTGAAGGCATGTATGGCTGAAAGTAGAGTGTGTTTATTTTCCTGAAATAAATTGTGAATGCCGAAGTAGTTAATTCCCTGTGAAAGAATGGACATGAATGAGCTCATGTACCTGTTGGGAAAGCATGAAAAGTATGAAAGTCTCATGGATAAAGCATGGAATAGACATGTCAATTGGTAATTAATTGACTGATTTTAATGTTTATATTATGCTTGGCCTAACAGAAATTATAATGATGAATTTCACAGGTGGGGAAGTGAAGCTGATTTGTGGCAGCTGTTGCAAAGCAAGTGTTAATTGTGAGCAAAGTGTGAACCAGCTCCGCACAAAGACTATGGGTTGTTGGAATTGGATGAAAGTCTTCTTCAAACAATTTCCAAGACCCAAGAAAATCTAGGAGAGATGCTCAAGATACAGAAGCAGCAGAATGAGATGAACCACAAGGTTTTGCAGGAGTCTAATTGTCTACAAAAGCAAGTAAAAAGCATTTTGGAAGCAATCAGCAGTAGAAGAGACATTGGGTCCATAAAGAGGCATTCATCCAATCGGTCCAATAAGAAATGTTCCAGGTGGGAAGACACAAAGGAGATTGAGTAGGTAAAGATGAAGCAGCCAGTGAAATGTTGGAAATGTGGAGGACATCATTGCCTCCACAACTGCCCAACAAAGGAACATCAAGAGGGTAGCATCCATAAAGTTTTCAGACTTGTGGATGAGCTGGAATATCAGAACCAGTAGGAGCATCTCGTGGAGGCTAAAGGACTTGGTCCTGAAATTTCAAAGTAAAAGATAGAACGTAGGGTAGATCTGCAATTTTTTTTTGAAAATTTTGGATGTGTAAATTGTATATGCATTTGTAAGTATTGGAACACTGAGGACGGTGTTATTCTAAGGGGGAGGGGATTGTAATACCCCATTTTGACCCCTAGGATATATTAGTTTTTAATGTAAATATTGTATGCATGTGATGTATGTTTTCCTAGCGTGGAGCTCAAGGCCAAGGCCCCGCTAGTGGATGCTCGAATTTGATTTAAAAGGAAAGTATTAGATATTATGTTACCCATGTGCTATTTAGCCATGGAACATTGTAAATTGATGTAAATAAACATCATGCAATAAAATATCAAAACTGGCTATGGAAGCAACTAATGAGAAGGGGCCATGTGTATCCACCACAGAGTGGTGAGGGGGTTGTGGGATTGAACCACATGCTGCCAAATGTCATTGTGAGAACCCATTTGACTTTCCTTGCTGACATTTAATTATTTTGTAAGGAAGTTGTTGAAGAATTCAGTCCATGGCTTCAATGGAGCATGGGCATCCCAGAAATTCGTATGGCAGGTATGGGCTCTGTTTTTTCTTGTACCACAAGTCACTCTACCTCATGGGAAGGGGTTCTTCCTCATTCCCATTCCTTGGTTGAACATCCCAGCTTCAGTTTTCATAAAAAAAAATGCCCAGAAGTGAGAAAAATCAGAAGTCGCAACTTTGCAAGAACCCATGTTTTGAAGAGCCATAAAAGCCCAGAATTGGTATTTGATAGTAAAATCCAATGGGGGATCCATAGACATGAACCTTGGGGTGAAATTGAGAGTATTAGATATCCCAAAATCCATTGGAAAGCCCAATTTTTATAGCTCAGAAACCCAGCGACGGGATTGAATTATTTTGATGACAGATTTGTGAGAAATCCAAGGGTGAATGTTTGAACAGAGGATTGGGTTGCTTGAATTTAGCCATAGATGTCTGTAGCTCTATGGTTGAGCTCACTGGCTTAGTACCCTCCTCCTATGCTTATTGCATGTTTGATAAACCCAACTGAGTGTTGGCTTAGCATGACTGTTTGAGTGAATCCATGGCTGTGAGTGAGCTCATCTAGTTCCTCCTTAGTGGATACACAACCCAGCCCGGGGGTGGTCTCTCAGCTGAAAGAATACAGTATGGACAGAGATCTATGCTTGGGTGGAATGTTGCTTTCACATAGCTAGTTGTTGGACAACTTCATCACAAAGATAAGTGTTTCTTGAAGTTAAATCATGCTATTCTGTGTTCTGTAATGTGTTAGTTAATGATGGTTAATTGTATGTTGAATGCATGTCTTAGTATGGTTGATATGAAGCCTGCGCATAGCATGAAGAAGGGGATTGATTCTCTGCATTAGATTCATGATTTTCTTGGGATAGATATGCTGATGCATTCCAGTTTGTGTGTGTGATAATATGTTTAAATTCTGCTATGTTTGCTTTAGTTTGAATCCGCACACATGAAGTTTAATTTATTTATGAAATTGATGGCTTAAGAATGAGACTGAGATAGTCAAATAAGCCTGGTAAGGTTGGTCATGTTTCCTTCCATGGTTTGGAATGATGGAAGGGGTCATGACAGATTCCCTCTAAATCATTGGACGCACTGTGAAATATAAACTAAATTTTTTGGTGCGCCAAGGGACATGTCACCGCTATGTTACCGGTGCTTTGACATGTCCATGGTGCACCGATAAGATACGAACGAGAACATAACAAACACACCGGTAAACATTGCGTAAGAAAATAATAAATAAATAATATGGTGCACCTATGGAATTTAAGAACACCGTAGGCGGTGCACTTACGTTCAATTAGTGCAATTTTAATTAAATTAAAGTAACGGTTTTTAATAAACAGTGCGGTTGGTTGAAGTAAACGCACCGTTTACATTGTGCTTACTTGAATTGAATGCAGCAAAAATGAATTATTAAACCTTTTTCAAAATTCTATTTTTGGTGCACCCATTCCACATTAGTACACTGGTGTCGGTGCTCTTATGTAGAATGGATGCACCAAAATTTAATTTTCGAAAAATGTATACGGTGTGTTCTATGAATTGAATGCACTGATGCGCTAATATGATTTTAGCACACCGTTAATTAAATTTTATTGATTGTACCGATGCGTTATATTTTTGACGCACTGTTTACATTAATTTTAAATAAAAAAATTCGGTGTAGTAGGATCGTTATAGCACACTGTAACCGATGCATTTGTAACATTAAAGCACTGTGTATGATGCGCTTGTATTATTCTGGCGCACTAGTTGTAACAATTTATTTCTTTCATAAAAGTTTATTATTGATGTTAGTAAATATTATTTTAATTTTATGAAATATGTGAAACTCATACATGAGCGACAACATGCTTCTCAACAGGAGCATGCTCAACTTGAGCAATATACCATGGTTAGACAGTGGGAGG
Organism: Larix kaempferi; assembly: GCA_027924585.1. NCBI lineage: Eukaryota > Viridiplantae > Streptophyta > Pinopsida > Pinales > Pinaceae > Larix > Larix kaempferi. The sequence continues at coordinate 1,337,255 of BSBM01000687.1, read as the reverse complement.
CTAGGGGGAGGGAGAGGGATTTGTACCCTCACCTCATTATTGCTCAGACTGTAGAGATCTTGAGGATTTCTAGCCTCTATAAGTTCTATTAGGAGGCTACATCCCTTAAGGGCCACTTTTCATTATTATGTCATATCATCCAACGTTGGTATCATCAAAGGAATTCATTTCGTGTTGATGGCGATCAATGGTTCCATCCCACTGATGAGGATATTTATTTCATCATTGGGATATCTAGGAGAGGGGAGGATTTACCCCAGTTCCCCGATTTCCCAGCTAGTGCTACAATAGAGAGTCAACTAGCTTACTCTGCGAGATATATCAGTGATGCGGTCATCCATCTGGCTTATTTTCAGGTGAGCGGTGGGTAGCTTCAGATCTCTTCATTGGTTCAAGAGGAGGTTATATTCCCCTCTCTTTTGATTACGATGTTGGTGCACTAAACTACTGATGGGAAACACATTAGTTTCCCCTTATTGTATTATGTTGACTCTTTAATGCGGATACCTAGATGCATTAAGTGGTCTGCCATTTTTTTGTGGCAGTTTTGTTATGATCTGGATAGATGTCATGTAGTCATTGATTGGAGGTCCAAATTCCCTTTCGGTTCAAATATTTTTGGTTTATTTTTTGAGAGGTTTCTATACACCAGGCCATCATTTGATCGCCTACTAGCTAGGCCGATGAATGAGGTGCGTATGCACATGTGGGGGAGATGATGCCCAAGAGGGGGAAACCTGAGTTCCCAGATAGGATCACCTTAGATGTGCTGGATAAGTTGGCCAGTGAGGACGACATTGCACCTGACATGGTGCCATATCCATATGTAGGCTTGGACTAGAGAGGGCGCTTTGAGATCTTCTCCACACCAGATGAGCCACATGATGACAGAGGTAATATTAATGTTATGTTTAAATTACTGTAGTTGCATTTTATTCTCTTTATACTTAATGCAAATTAAATATGTTATAAATATGTTATTTTTTAATGAAAATTTCTAATTATTATTATGTACTATATATTTTGCAAATATTGGCAGCTTTGATGTAGAGGTTGGGCCACCTCCTCCCACTCATGATGATCAGGAGATGGAGAAGGAGGATAAGGCCAGCCCACAGTTGACTGGTAGACATCCTGGTCACCATCCATGTAGGCCCCATCATAGGTATATTCGGGATGTGGTAGATAGGTTGGCTAGATTGTTGGAAGATGTAGGTGTCCATCCTATGCGGCCACATGAAATTCGTGATGGCCATGATCTTTTGGAGATATGGAGGATTATTACTCGTCATATGAGGTTTTTTATGCAACATGTTTTCGGTGCACACTTTTAGCTGGATACCCATCAACCTCCTCCACCACCTCCTCCACCTCCACCCCCTCGTCCATCAGCTTCGACATCTACTACTCCAACTTCTCCTCTAGTAGCTTCATCGACATCTCATCCACCTCCTCCTCCACCATGTCCTCCTCCTCCAGCTCCATCATCATCTAGTCCTCTACTCCTACTCGACCTTCCTTCCGATCCTACATCATCATCTGATCCTATACTCCTGCTCGATCGATCCTTCGATCATACTCATCGGCCCGACCATCCACCAGTTCCTATTTCATACATTGTTTTTGTTTTAGAGGCACTTAGAGAGGGTTGTACACTTCGTCTGGATGGACATATCCCTCTTGATCTCAAATCTCTTTTTCCTTCTGGTATTATAGGTACTGGTGCCTCTACCTCTGCTGGAAGAGGTGCTGATACTACCTCTTCTCTATTGTTGGAGGCTATGATGCATCTAGCTCAGGTTGGAGAGATATTGATGAGGCCTCTGCTGGCGGAGGTGGATAAGATATGTCATACCATTTTTTGTACTGGAGATATTTTATATTTGACATATTGTATCATGACTTTGAAGTTATATATGTTCATATCTATATATATTTTGCATTTAGCATGTTTATGTTGATGTTTATTTATTTATATGGTGAAAATGATGATCATTGAACGTTAATTAATTATGTTTATGTGTATTATTAGTTATGTGACGTGTTAGATGATGTTTAAATCTGTTAGTTGTATATGTTACATGAATATGTGACATAATTAATGTTTATGATGGTACGTTCATGCATGCTTATTTTTGGTTTTATGTTAATGATGGTATGATGGTATATATTATGGTGTTTAATTTTATTTTTGTTAGATGTTGACAAGGATTATAATAATGGTATGTTTATGGGAATGTCGTGAAAATGATGATGATGCATTTAAGTTTTTTTCTTTTAACTTATGGTTATGTTTATGTTAGTATGGTGATGATTATCTTTATGATGGCATGATCATGATGTTTATGTTCGTTAGGTGTTAAAAATGATAATGATTGTATATTTATGTACTAAAATAAATTTGTATTATTGAAAATCATGTGGGTCTTTAAATCACTAATTATTGATTTAGTCCACAATTTGCATTGTAAATTATGGATGAAGTTGTGGCAACTCTATGATTTATGCATGATGGTTGTATAATAAGGAAATTAACTGTTCATTGTATAATGTTGTGTATAAATTAATTATATATTCAAATGATAAACATAAAATGAATCTTGTTTAATTTATAAGTGTAACTTCCAAACATCATAAAAACAAATGAAATTAGTAGCAAAGCTGCTTATACATGCCTCTTAGAAATGTTTCAATGTAATAATTGTACATAATTGAAAACTTAAGTTAAAATAATTATTGAACATTTTAACAATGTATTACTTGCGTATAGTTTAAAAGAAAAAGAAAAGTGACATGTCTTACTCCATTCCTTTAAAAGTTGAAATAGAGTTGAATAGATGTACAAATGTTAGAAACTATTGATAAAGTATTGATGATGGCATATTACCCTATCCATAATAATTTGGAGTATAAGTCAAGTAGAACAATAATGCTATCTAATGTAATTTGACCAAGAATTCAAAACACGTCAACTTATTATTTGCATTGTAAGAGTTATTACTATGTCACTTTTTATAGGAGATAATTGTAAATGCTAGTTTTGATGCAAAAAAAAATATCATATAAATACATAATTAAAAGTGAATTAACAAAGTCCAAAACACTTTTTCTTTTATATAGAAAGTGTTAAGTATTTATTTAATAATTCCAACTCTTTTCAACATAATTTTCAACTTTATTGTATAACTTGATTTTATAGTTCTATTCATAACAACTAAAAATAATAAAACATATCAACGTTTCTTTTATTATTAAGAATAATTTAACAATTTAAAAACTACCGATACAAATTTTAATAAAATTTTAATGAAAAATTAAGAAACTAAGAAATATTAAATCTTTGAAAATAAAATATATTTCATTATAAACTATTACAAATTATATATATTAAATTATTTTTTAAACCATTTTAAATTAATACTTAACCAACATTTTATAAAAAGAGAAATAAATCTATCTAGTAACTAAATAGCTATGTTGTTAGTATGATTCCAAATTATCCCAACCAAAGAAATTATATTTTAATCTCTACAAAAGTGACAAAATAAATATCCAAGTGCACATATTTTGTTTCTTTTACTATTTTTTTGTTTATTAAGGGTAGATTGGTTATATTATTTCGCGGGCATATAATCTGTTAAACACTACTATTGTAGTTATAAGGTTGATGGCCCATATTTTAACTGGCCTACGTTAATTAAAAATAAAAAATCTAGGGGGGGAAAATAAAAAGAAAATATGAGAGAGACATGCAATACGTGGAATTAGTTTTTTTCCCTTCAATTTGATGGAGTTACAAAGTGTAATAATTTTTATTCATTCACACAAAAGGGGTGTATGAATGCCATCTTGCAAAACATGATCGATGTCATTAATTTAAGAATGCCCCCTCTTTCAAGCCTTGTTAGGTGTCAGCCTAAAACAACCAATAGTAAAAAAAATAATTATTTTTTCTTCCTATTCTGATAGGAATGAGATCTAAAATAGTCATATCAATATCATGTCACACATACAAGCAATGAAGTAAAAGATAAATAGATTATTAAAAAATTAAAAACTAAGTTACAAAGTTAAACTTTAGAATAAGTTTTTTAATTGAGTTGATTACTTGAAAGTAAAAAAAATTTGACATCTTGTTGATTACAATATTACCTGTCTTTCAGTAGGTATAAACAGGCAAGTATTATTACCATACTGTAATATTATTATAATATATGAATATGAACATCACATAAAAAGAATGTAAATATGAACATGATCAATTTGACTTATCAATGATGTATCATTCAAGATTTTAATTTTTTTTTGGAAATAAATCACTTTACAATGACAAATATCAAAGCTCTATTGGGAAGAAAGACAAATACTTAATTAAAAGAACAACATTTTCTCTCAATCCAACTTAATTAATGAAATTATAATTCTTAGCATTATATTTATAACAAAAAATCAAGAAATACAAACATTCAAATGTTGATCATGGAGAAATTAAGCACCACCTTAAATTTTCTTGTAAATTTCATTGTTATCAAGCCCATAAATAGTAAAGTCACTGTACAACACCTTAACTATTTTTGTAAATTACATTGTTATCAAGGCCATTAATTTAGTCATTGTTATCAAGGCCATAAATTAATTGAACTTAGTCGAATCATATAATAAAAAACATTACATTAATCTACCAGGAATGTCATAAATTAATGCAATTATAATTCTTATCATTATTTATAAAAAAAAATCATAAAATACAATCATTGTTGCAATATTAATATAGAAATTAGAGGACACCTTCAAGTCCGGAAAAATATGTTAACCTTTACTTTCACAAAAATAAAATTGAATCATGTAAGTTCTTTTCATGGTGTATTTATATGTATACACAAGACATAATTTCCACCATCATAAGATGAAAAATTAACAATATAATTAGACAATCAAAGATAACAGTAACAAAATGACATCACAATCTATAAATGACGAAATAAAACATGTACATATCACTCTCTGTTTCCATCACCCTCATTATTTTTCTCAGTTGGCATGATAACATTGTTGTTCTCAGAAAGATGTTTAGTTCTAGGGGCATGTCTTAATATGAACCACCAATCTCTATCCAATACATCTAGGTGAAAGAACACTTGGTTGCAGTGTTTTGGGAAAACATAAGGCTCCTTACTTTCATCCTACATCTTTCTAGAGTTGATGCATATCAACCCACTATCACGATCTTCCTTTACATTATTCTCGTCGAATGTGTCCCACCACCTGCACTAAAAAATAACGCATTGGAAATATAAGAATTCCACTTGAATGATCTCTTGTATCTTTCTAACATAACCCAACATCCCTCCTACCAAGTTTCGATCTCGATGGCTAGCACGACTAGATTGGTCAAATTCAACTTCCACTCCACAGTCTTGTGTAACACGCCCATTATTAGCATCCTCAGTGCGAAAATGATTTCCATAAGCCCACATAGATGGGAACGAATGCACCTATAAAAGCATTTAACAAATGATGATGGCATATGTCTATTAACCCAAACATTAATTTATATTAAACATAAATTTTATATTTCAAAGTTGCATTATAAAGTTAGAAATTATGTACATAAAGATTTTATTACCGATTTGATGCACCCAATGCCAATGTTTAGTGCATCCTCCTCTTCAGGAGGGTAACAACCGGATGCGCCATATTTCTCTCTAACTTGGTTTGCAACCCAACTGATGTGATAAATCATTGGCATATTTTCTTTTAAATGATCTGGAAAAAACATGCTTCTACCTTGGAACCGCTTGAATTATTTTCTGTCAATGTCCCATTCCCTCCTCTTCTCTTCATACAATGTGAACCACGACTGTGTTGCCTCCATGTTGTAAAGAATAAATTTATTGATTACATCAATTTCTGAATTTGATGTTGTATTCATGGAAACAAAACAAAATTCCGTACGTATGGGATCAAATATAGAATTTGACGTTTGTTGTGAATATAATTTACTATGTGGAAAATTGAATATCGAGAGATAAGTGACTTACTCTTTATCATGCACCTTTTCCATTCGTTTCTAGTACCCCCCTTTCCCTTTTTTCCTCATCACGTTCATCATCTCAAATGACCGTGCCTAGTGTGCCATCGATTTGCTTGATGTAATCATTGGAATAATAGAACGACTCATATACTATGTACCCCTCTGCCATAGACCCATTGGGTCTTTCCATTTGTCGAACAAATCCCTTCAATTTTTTCATGAACCTCTCTAAGAAGAACACGCAGCGATAGGAGACCACCCCAACTAATTCAATCTCATCAACTAGGTGAATTAAAATATGAATATGCAAGTCCATGAAACTCGATGATAGTTCCTTCTCAAACATACAAACAATCTCAACTATCTCTTCATTCCACCGTGGAATTCTAGCAATGTAAATCTCCTTTGATGTAATCCACCATACAAATGCAGAAAGTCTAGATATGACATGCCGCAGGTCATCGGGAAAGTCACAGTTCACACAGCCACGCATGAACAACGGATAATGACACTACAAAGTAAACAAAAAAAGCTAAGTGCATTTTAAATTTTGTGGAAAAATATATAAATAAATAGTAATAACAATTTTTTGGCATTATATGTACCCTTAGAAGGTTGAGATGGTCATGTGATTTAAAACCTGACAACTTTTCGTGTGACGTACTGAAGCAACGTCGTAGAGTAGACAAAAAAAAAGAAGGTTCCTTCACACCCAATATAACTTATTTTTCCAAATTAAGATCACATTTCTTCAAAATCCATGGGACCTCACATTTTTTAAATGAAAAAGAGGGGCCAGCCTTTCCTCTATTTTCTTGTCTTGCCCAGTGCTTCTTTTTCATATTTGAAGCAATAAGTTCTTTCATGAATTTCATCTTGTCACTTTTTTTGGATGATATGTGACGCCCCAAAGAAGATGAAACAATTTTAAATATATGCATGGCATTTAGTAAGTGTGTAATATTAAGATGCTCCCAATATGGGAGCTCATAAAATATCGATTTCCTTTTCATCCCTGTGGGCATTTTCTCAACATAGGTGTCGAAGAAAGAAATGTCATCGATCGCAGGATGCACATTTGAATCGAACATATTTGTTTATTCCTTCTCATTCTCTCTGTCACATTACCTAAGCCAGTCAACCGGTGTCATTATTTTAGGCCTTTGGGTTCTCTCTCGTTTACCATTGAAAGCATATTTTTCTATTCTATAAGAGTGGTTTTCTGGGAGGAATACCCTATAGAAGTTGTACAATGAATTTCGTAGGTCTTTGGACCACCTATCCTCTATAGAAGGTCCACAACATTTACATCCATAATAACCTTTTGTTACAATATATTTGAGGTTATAGTAAAGAGAGCACGTTAGTGTTCAGGATGAATACAGTCACACCGAATTAAATATGTCAAAAATTATTGCTTTGAATATAAAAATAAATAAATAAACATATTTACCTGAACAAAATCCTAACCCCGGATAATCATGTGTGGTGTATGCACATATTCCATACAGTTTGAAACTCCTCTATGATGGGATGGGTCTCGACACATCATATACCTATATCCCTTCCCATAATTCCTTGAATTCATCTATCAATGGTTGTAGGTAAACATCCATATTCTTCACTTGGTTTTTACCAAGGACTATAAGATCCAACATAATATGTTCATTTTTCATGGAAAACCATGGGGATGTATTGTTATTGATCATTACTATAGGACAAACAGTATAGATGTTGTTTGGTTGGGAATATGGGTTGATGCCATCAATGGATATGCTCAATCAGAGGCTATGTATTTCATCTTTGAATTTATTGGGCCATGTATCTTCTATATGATTCATGGCTATTGAATCTATTGGGTTTCGCATAACTCCTTCTCCACTTTGATTCGATGCATGCCATCCCTGTAGCATAGATAATTCATTGCAACGAAAGAGCCTTTGAATCCTTGGGATTGTAGTCATGTGCCTCAACATATTATGAGGAGGACCATGTGATTTATCCTTTTTATTCGATTCTTTGTATCTGTCGTGCCCACATTTTGGACATATCGCTTTGTCTGCATATTCGTCTCTATATAGAATACAATCATTGGGGCATGCATGATAAGATATGTACTCTAGACCCAACATTTTCAACATTTGTTTTGCCTCTATGCAACTGCCGGGAAAGACATTATCATTCGGAAGTACCTTATATTTGAATAACCTACAGTTAGTGGGAAATAAAAATGTACAATGTCATTTAACTTTCATAAAATCAACCATTTTCAATGATGATTGCATCGCAAGATTACTCAAAATATAATGTAGTTGATAGTTAGTTACCTAAACATTGTTTGAAAACAGTCATTACGGAGGATCAATTTGAGTAAAACCTTGCAGGATTCAACTGTCTCCTGATGATGATCCAAGAATAGGGATCGAAATGTCGAGAGTTTCAAAATTGTTTAACGTAGCTCCTCCTTTACCTCAACATTGTCGAGAAACATGCATCTGACATGCCATACTTTTCTTTCAAGTTGTATAGTAACATTGTTGTCCCCAACTGTGTAGACTTTGACCAACCAGATCCAAATAGAGGTGTGGTGGATGCTGAATTAATGCTTTCGAAGAAGGATTCAGTAATATGAGCGTCATCCCCTAGCTCATTGTTCTAGAATGTATGGAACAACATTGTATCTATGGAACTCCTTTATCGTAATAACTAGTCCATACCAACCTCTACTTCATTACCTCCATTTTCAACATGTGAAGAACAACTATCACTATAGGAATTCCTGATTGCTGAGGATGGACACAGTGGAAATTGAATAGGTGGTTGATTCAACAATGCTTGGTATGCTTCCTCTCCAAGTTGCGCTATTTTTTCAGCCTTCTCTTGATTTGACATTGTAATGGGGTGTGACGAAATATGGTACGCAGGTCGCTCAACATTAGAATCCTAATTTCAAAAATATTGAACATTACATCAATGATGTTAGTAAGCACAATGCAATTGGTTTGATCTCACATTATAGAAAATAATTATTACAAAATCATGAGAATCAGTTCCAGTAGAAAATGTTAAGATGAAAACAATTTATAAAGTAGAAGTTTAGATTGAGCAATAAATTAACATCAATTACACATTAAATATGAAAATTTAAAATTGAGTAACACATTTTCAAATTGATTTTATAAATTAAATTAACGATTTATAAAACTCAATTTCAAACTAAGCAGTATATTAATATGAATCCATTGAAAATTAACAAATACAATTAATAAATGTTTTTTTGTATTACACCCCAAGGGAACGTCTGAAGGTAATCCCAATGCAAGGAATCTATGACGAGCAGTTGGTGGTCTATATAAGTTGTAGTTTATTGACAACTCGTCACCAGGAGAAAACTACGTAATGCATGTACAACAACAAATCTGGATGCTTTCCTTTTCATAAAGAACTCTTGGTCATTGAAGTGTTACTCAAATGAATAATTTGGAGAAAATAAAGAGTACCTAGAACTATTTATGAACCCTGTAATGTTCCCATGAGTGCATGGATGACCATCTATATGCAATACCTTTTTCCAGTTAAATTTTCTAGAAACATAACCATTCATGCACATACTATACATGGAAATGTTGTGCTTGTATTTAACAATATTCAAGTAATCAGACTGACAATAGATAGGAACACAAAATGGCATAAGTGTTACTGATTGTTTGGGAGGAACAAGTACATGTGAAAGGATAAACAACCCAAGATTTGCAGCATCTACATTAGAATTGGTAATCATAAAATGATTACCACAAAAGGAGAATTTGGTTCCAACATTAGGAACAGGTAGAGAGGATGGCCAAGCGCCATATAAAGAGTGATGGTATGAAGTTTGATATTTACTTTGCAAATTCAAAGAAAGGGAGAAATCATCACTACCCTCCAACAATTGGATGGAGTGTGTTGTGTAGTTGGAAAATTTTTCTCTCAACTCATGCAACTTTTTATATCTTCTAGTAGAGATGGGTTGGGTGGAATTCATATCATACTTTGGATCACAAGAACTTTCATATGACTGAACATAAGATGAGGTGTTCATAAATTTAGGATGAGACATAGTTGTTTTGGCTTCCAAATTTTTAAACAATGAGCATAAGGAAGTGTTCATGCATGTCTTTTTTATATAAGCTATTGGATTTTTACTATAGTAGGGGGAATTAGACCATCGACATTAGGTAATGTAATATCCCCATTTTTTACCCTTGTAATATTTTGGGCTATAATGTAAATAATGTATGCATATTATGTATGATTCCTAGCGTGGAGCTCAAGGCCAAGGCCCCGCTAGTGAACGCTCGATCTAGAAGAGGCAAGTATTTGAAATTATGCTACCCATGTGCTAGTGAACCATGGGAATTGTAAATATGCATCTTAATATAAATGCCCACAACTAGATATGCAATGCAACAAGAGATGGGGGCATTATATTGCAAGGAATTGGGAGGAGGATATTCCAACCCTTGAGCCAATTGAGTCAAGTCAAGTGTCAATGAGAGAACCCATGAACCATCAACTACCCATGTTGATTTTTATGCCCAATCATTCATTTCTCCCAAGAGTTGGGTGAAGTAGTTAATGCCTTGGGGATTGGGGAGGTATGGCTGTCCAAATTCGAGTATGGGCAAGCCACCCTCATGGAAAATCATGTTCTTCCTTCTTGGGAAAGAAAACACCCACGAATTTCCTTCCCAAGCCATTATTCAGGGTCAAACTTCACCCTCTCACGTTTTGAAGCTTGCTGGGCATTTTTGGGTTGCTGGGCGTTTTATTTTGAAGCTTGCTGGGCGTTTGGGAGCTTGCTAGGTGTTTTTAGAGCTTGCTGGGCGTTTTTGGCTTGCGGGGAGCTCATTTTTGGTTAGCACAGTGGCTGGGAGAAGAGAACCATGAATTGGGGGTTTAATGGAGGTCGTTTTTGCTCCTAGGTTGTCCCCGAACGTTTCCTGAAAATGAATTCTGCCTTCTAGGGTTTATTCCCCATTCTCCCATTTCGTTTAAGCTTGCCCACGTTTTTCTGAAGCTGATAGGAACCCCATTTTGGGCATTCCACTGTAGAAACATTTTTGCTACATGTCCAACACTTGAGATTTTGCTGTTATGTGTACCCATGCCCAGTTTATGAGTTTTCTGTGTGTACGAGATTGTTGGGGTTGAAATGGGTTTTAATTGTTTTGGCTTGAACTTGAGTGGAAGCATCCACAATTGAGGAGGGTTCAATATTAGCCTGATAAACCCAGCTATGGACTGGCTTGGCTTAGTTGAAATGATGTTTTGGTTGTGTATGAGTTGGATGTCCCCCTTTTCCTTGTAGATATCATGCCCAGCTTGGGGGTGGCCTTCAGATGGACTCATTATATGCTGTCGAAGAGCCTACAGTTGGGTGGAACGTTGCAGCGACATAGCTAGTTGCTTGGGGCAATTACGAAAGGAAGATAAGTGTACTCTATCTCTGTATTTTACTTCTGCAATGTCTAATTTGATGTTTATATTGATAGGCTGTATGCATATAAAATGTGTGTGGATGATTTGTTTATTTCTGCTGTGCATATTTAATTGAGTTGCATCTGCACACAATGGTTTTTAATTGTATGAATTTTCGAATGGGTTGATCCTTTTAGGAACAGCCCCATAGATTGGAAGCATATTCCCTTCTAGGAGTTGGGTTCGGGGAAGGGGACATTACAAGTAATCTATCATTGGTGTAATGGGTGAGTGTGACACACCGAGGGTTCTCCTTCAACCTTTGACATTTTGAACAACCAAAAACTACTGGGGTGTCATAAAATAGTTACAACTTGCAACAAATTACCATCGATGAACCAGGATGGTGGCTTGTAGATGGCATATTACAATTGGCGAGGTAAAGCTGCTGCCAATTTTCATCCATGAAATGAAAAAATAAGTTGTAGTCCATACATATCAAAAGAGGCCCATAAGAACTTTATGTCAAGGAGGATGAATATCCTCCACTACACATTTCCCTTTATCTTCTCAATTGACCTGTAACAAATGTCCATAACATATGTAAATGCAGATATTGTTGGGGAATCTCTGAACCTTGAAACATATAACAAAAAAGATAGAACATAAGTGTTGTTTGGAAATTAATCTTATGACTGGGAATTTACTGAGGTCACCAAAGCACTATCTAAGACCTATAGAATCTAAGGTAAACAACAAGCATACAACAAGATCTTTCTTAATGAAAAAGAACTAGGGTTAATAAGTTAAGTAAAGAGTACCTTAAGACTATAAGGTTGATCCAAGATTGAAACCCCATGCTCTTGCTCTGAAATATTGTGTAAAGAACTTGCAAAACAGATATTCCCTCCTCAAAACATTTAGCTAAATAAACATGAATAATTAGATATGAAACTCATACATAAACAAAGCATGAAAGATTCACCAAATTCAATTCACACATTGGACACACTTGTTTATGGGAAAGAAAAGTCTCTTTTATTAATCATATGAATGATAACAAATAGATATACCTGATTTTGTAGTAGCACTGATGAAACCAAGTTCTGGGATTTTTATTCTCTCCTTCAATATAAATCCCTCCATCATTTCAATACATTAATAGTTCACACCCTCTATCATGGCATTCCCCTTGTATTTATAGCAAGGATAGGAAGATAGCTTTGAGAGGAAAAAAGTTGAGGACAGTATGGAAGTTAAAGAAACTTTCTTAACTACCCCAAATTCGATTTTATTTTTTATTTTTCATGATTTTAAGAGGAACCCGCGAGTATAGGCATGAAAACATGTGAGTGACCCATGAGTAAGCTACAAAAAAGTAGTGGGTGCAAATTTTTAGGGAAAAACCGTGGGTGTTAAGTGGATCACCAGTAGGTGACCCGCGATATGTCAGTTAAGGAATCACGGTTAGGACCTAAAGGTGTATCACAAAAATACAATAAAATAGAGAAATAATGAATGATTAAGGCTACAAGCATCTATAGAAAATTAGGGCTCTTCAATCCATAGTGTCCTTTTGTGTGAGCGAAGTTTCAGTGTTGTCACAGACGGAGAAGTGCCAATTTGATTGATAACAGGTGCCCCCTAATGTATTAGGCCAGAAGGGTAAATGATGGATGAAATACATTATAAACAAGGAAGTGGAGGAGCAAGAGAGTCATAGAAACAGAGTTCCAACTGTACCTGAAACAAAATCAAGGTCATTGTATAGGATAATCTTGACATAGTGTCATGTTCAGAAGGATAGAACATGATATCCAATACATGTATGAAACTTGTGTATATATCATGGCCACTAGAATACAAGCGTGGATCCATGTCAAAACATAGAACATAGCCATAACAATAAATTGGATCTGTGTCTCATGAGGAGCCAAAATGAGTAGGGCTCAGTCTTGCACAGCTAGGGAAATAAAGAATTAGATTAGAGTTATTATAGGCCCGAGGTCTTCAATCAAACCAACAATAAAGGTATGAATCCTAAACCATGTGAATAAAAAAGTTGGTGTCAAACATGGAGGATACCATCTGAATAACGGTCAATAATGTAAACCATTAACAAACGCGCGGACACACATAAATGATGAAAATGGGGTCCAAGGTACCTAGTACACTCTTACAAGTGTGAATAAATGGTCTTGAACTCGAACAATAGAAGAATCTATCGAGTAAGGGAGATTGATGTAATCCCATAACTCAACATCGAGAGTATCTTCCATTGATGACTGCAAATCTCAAGGTACTATCCATAACTCTAAGTCTACTTCGTAGAGAAAAATGAGTTGAAGTCCATAGGAAGAGACCTATGATAATGAAGGCATTGATGAATCCTCGATCATATCACACGAGGAACATTTGGATATTGATTTGAAATAGTACTAAGGATATACTGACATAAGGGATGGATGACATGAGGAGTCAAGGTAAATGCAGAATGGCCGACATAGGGGTAATCTTTGAAAATTGAGCACAAAATAGAGTGACTTAGGAAGCTTGGACATACAAAAAACATCATATAAGTTTGTCATATAAGAGACATAACAAACTCTCCATATGATCGGAAGAGTAACCAATCAGAGGAGTAAACAAATCTAGAATCAGGTTTAATCGTAAATGAAAAACTAAAACCCATTGACTCAAGACAAGTGTTGTGTTCAAGGAATGATTAAACTTGCTTCCATAATATGAACGAATGGCAGAGACTTTCCTTTCCATTCTCTTTTTAGGTATCTTTTCATTTTCTAATGAGCATGAAAAAGATAAAAGGAAGCTCAATAGGACCTTTCTTGTTAAGTTTTAACGAGTCCAATAAAGTAAACTCACGACCTTCTTCATTTTTTTACAAGCTCAAAAAAGAGAGAGAATAATGCTTGATATGAGTCCAACCATGTGTAATTTTATGAGTCAATGGGAGGGAAAATCACAAATTTATTCATTGTTTTACAAGTTTGAATAAAGGATAGACTAATAATCGATAGGATATTGATCCATGTACTTTAATATCGAGCCCAGATCTGTTTGTGCTCACCGGTGTTTTCATATTTAAGGAGTCTACAAAAATTAAACAATAACTCCATACAACTACTAGTGGATTTTAAATCGAACGCGAGTTGGTATATGCTCTCCAGTTTTTTCATATTTAGGGAGTTTGAAAAACTAAAACAATAACTCCATACGATACTTTCTCGTAGAGTTAGTCTCCTCGCCCAAAAAAGTGTAAAAGTATACAAGAGAGAACTCTTCTAGCCACAATGGGCTAGAGTATTCCTTTTTCATAATTAATCCACAAAGGTATGGTAAAGGGGTAAAGTTACACCTAAGTGGATATCCATTCAAATCCTTTAACGAGTATGAAAGGGATAAGTATACCCAAAAATCATGTCAATTTTAAGGAGTCTGTTACATGGAATTTTTGTACTCATCATGATTATGAACCATGTACACTTTCTCCTTGCCTAAATACCTAAAGTAATTGGCCAAAACTCCTTGGAAGATGAGTTATGAGATTTTTTCCTTGCTAAAACACTGTTTAGAGAGGCTGACGCACCTTGCCTTATAGAAAAGCACGTCTTTCCTGATCGACGCACCTTGCTCCACTACAGACCACGTCACTGGAGCATGTTGCTAGTGTTTAGGGTGCGTCGAGGCCTATACGGAGGGAAAAAAGAGATTTTTCAAGAATTCTCTCGAAGGAGACCCTCGTGGAGGTCTATCCCTTCCATATAGGGTGGATCTCACTCACCTCCCATCTTAGTAGGATTCCACCTCCTCCTTATCCCTAATCCTCTCCTCTCCTCCTCATCTCTTTTGTCCTATAAATGAAGCTCCTCTTCATGGGATAGGGGGGTTGAAATGAGGGCAAAAAAATGCTGGATAAATTGAGCCAGGAATCCATTCTTCCATGATTGGAAAATTGAGGCAAGGTTCCATTGGAAAGGATCTTCAACAACAATGATTCATTGTTTGTAAATCTTTCCTCCATTTTCATTAATACATCAATGTCTTCATTTCCCATAAATGATGTGTAATTTCATTTATAGTAATTCTCCTCGGTTAATTGCTTAGATGTATCATGTTATCTTGTAGTTTCTTTTCTTTGTCCTTTTGAATCTTTTGGAGGTAATCTCTTCTTCAACAAGAAGGATTGCAAAATCTTTAAGCTCCGAGGACGACCTTTCGTAAATAAGGTATGGGTTGGACTCTTTGCATTCAAGTAATTTGATAGATCTAGGAAAAGGTTTTTGTTCATGTTTTTCTTTTTTCTAGATCCGAACTATTCGGAATAGGGAGATCGGTTGGTGTCCGCATAGACGAATTTATCCGTTAACAAAATTGGTGACCATACTGGGGATCGAACGAGTTATTTAAGTTGTAGATTTCCTTGCTTGCTGCTTATTTTTTATTTGATATGGCTTAGTTCTCAATTGGTATATCACATCCAATTCGTAGATATGACTGTCTATATGTTCCTGTATAACCCCCTTTATGTACCAAACCCTGAAGTATGATGATTGGCTTGAAAATCTTTCTTTTTCAATTTTTTGGGTCGCCCGACGCACTTCAACTTCATGTGCAGTGTGCTGCTATCAGCCTGACATGCTTTTCCTTCGGATAGAGTGTGTCACTACCACACTTTTCTCTTTATCATACCATGTGGATCCCCCATCGACGCTCTGGTGTGTACCTATAGTCTACGTCAACCTGTTGATTTTTAGCTTGATTTTCTACCCATACCTTTCAGTGCCTTGTTGCTTGGTTTGTGACTGGGTTGGTACATTGTTTTCTTTTTTATACAGTCAAAGAGAAGAAACTATTTTGTTTCCATCTTAGTTTAAAGAAATATCTTATTTTTGATTTCTTTCTTATATTTTAAATATTTATGAAAATTCGAAAAAGAGTTCTACTTTTAGCTAGTCTTGTTTTGGTTCAGATCTAATTTTTATGAAAGAAAAGAAAACTAATTTTAGATTTTGCATAGTTAGGGGTTAGAAATGTTCTTTCTTGTTTGGAAACAGTGATTAGACCCTTTCTTATTTTCATTAAATATCTACTCTCTCATTATTTTTTAATGCAAGAATTTGTCTTTTTTCTTGGGTCTTCTTGAGATTTGAGCCATGTTTGGCCCCTTGAGTCGAAACTAGTATTTTTCTTGTTTTTTAAGTGAAATTAATTACATTTTTGAAAACAAAATCTCCCCCGTGAATCATGTATCCTATAGTCTCTTTGACCCATATTAAGGTTTCAAAATACTTTTTTCTTTGGTGAGGATTGGTTTGTTTCTACCATTTTTTAAAAAGTTAAAATGGAATTTGCATAAGGCTATTCATTTGGGAAGAAAAAATATCTCTCTCTCCTTCTTAAGTAGGACTTCATAGAAAAGAAGATTTGCATCTCATACTTGCATGGTTTTGAGTCAGGTCTAAATTTCCATTTGTCCACTTAACCGCATAAGATAAAATCAAGTGCTAGTTAAGTTAAAATACTAGTTAAGTTAAAATATTTAGCAACTCAAATGATAGGTTAGATGTGTTTTGATAGGTTAGAGACGTTTTTTGGCATCTTAAAGCATAGGATTTGTCATTATTTTCCTGCACTACATTCCGGGATTTGTGTGGTTCTTCCACGTACTCGTTGGTATATCTAACAATATTTCACATACTTTTATTCTATATCGAAAGGTTCTTTCACGTACTCGACGGTATATAGGAAGGCCCCTTTCGTACGGTTGTGCATTAGACACCACTACTACATATTTGAGCTTGCACATACCTGGTGTATATCGGGAGACCCCTTTAGCATCCTAGGACAATCTAAGTAAACCTATTGGTCATCTTATTGTCGCAATACACCGACAAGAACACTTAGAGAGATTACTATGCACGTACTACTAGGTAGTTGGGTTATACGACCAGGGGTACGGTCCGAATCCTCCCTAGTTAGTGCTCTGAAAAATTGGGCCAAGTATAACTGTTGGACCCTACTGTATATCGTGAGTTGCGATGATTTGACAATCTTGTGAGAATCCAACTTATTTATCCATCCCTTTCACATACTACTTGTTGCTTTTATATTTGAGCAGTGTTTGATTTGCGTGTTAATTTAGAGGTTGTTAGAGAGTTTAGATATGGAAAAATATTTCGGGACTACCAACCAAGAGACCCCTTTTTAGGGCATGTCTTTTGTTTTTCCTCTAGATGGACGTGTTGGTCCTCCCTTCATTGCCATGTTGAGCCTTCCTGGATTGACTATAGGATTACCATTATGGTTATTCTCCAATACAGTTATCCCAAATGCGCTGATTAATTCATATCATAGTCCTTCCCCACAAGAGTATCAACCTCACGTTGATCCTTCACCTTCTTTCTTAAATGTTGAGTTTGTTTCCCTTTCTTCCTCTTCGCCTGCTGAAAGTTGTGACTTTAGTAAATAGGTGGATACGAATAACAAGAAAAGGAAGGCTAAGAAGAAGAACACTAAGCATAAATTTAAAGCTCCAACCTATGACCATCATTTTGGAAACCCAACAACCACTAATCATCATGCTGGGAATATTCATGTACCTGTTTCAAATCTGTGTAAACCTAAGTTCCCTTGCAGGTTTTGCAAGGGGCCCCATTTTCTTAAGGATTTCCCTGGTATTTCGAAGGTCTTAGAATTATGGTCGCAAGATTCTAAATGGACCATATCAGTAGACTCTAGACATCATACTGATGATATCTTGTCAACCAATGACTCTTTGGTTAAGAGTCAGAAAAGAAAAGTCAAGAATCTGTGCTTATTATATAGGGACATGCACCGTACTTACCTTTGTCCTCGCATGCATGAAGCTTTGCGATTATTGGAGGGTATTTTTGTGTCTTAATCACAGCCTCCAACAAGTTGTAGTAAATTGCCTCTTGACTTGTCGTCGGTTAATCAAGCTGTTGATATAGTTTCATCCTAGGTCGATCCCACTCTTCCCTTGAAGAGTGAAACCTAAGCAGTCGATCTAGTTTCATCCTCGGTCAATCCCAGTCTTCCCTTGAAGAGTGAAACCCAAGTGGTTGATATAGTTTCATCCACGGTCAATCCCACTCTTCCCTTGAAGAGTGAAACCCAAGTGGTTGATATAGTTTCATCCACGGTCAATCCCACTCTTCCCTTGAAGAGTGAAACCTAAGTGGTCAGTCTAGTTTCATCCTTGGTCGATCCCACTCTTCCCTCGAAGAGTGAAACCCAAGCAGTCGATCTAGTTTTATCCTCAGTCGATCCCACTCTCCCGTTAGAGAGTGAATCTAATATAGCTTAGGTTCTTCTTGTAGGACCCCCCCCAAGTAATGAGGGGGGTGTCATTTGGTTCTGAATAAGTTGATTTTTATCAATTGGAATAGACTCTCTACACCTCTCCTTCCTTCCTATATGAATTTTGAAATCATTGTGCAGGTTGGTTATATAGACATACCTAATACGATAGTTAATGAAGGTGCCATAGTTAGCAATTTGTCCTCAAGTGCTTCGCAGGATATGGTTTCCCCATAGCTTATGCCCATTAGTTAGAATCCGTTATCTTTCAACAGGGGAATCAGTCAACCTCTGGGGGTTATTCCTCAGTTTCCTATTTCGTAAGGCAGAAAAAAAATCTTCATTGATATTTAGGTAGGTTCGAGTCCTTTGGATTTTAATTTTCTCCTCGAATGAGATTATGTCTATGTGATGAAAGCTCCCATGTCCACACTCTTCCGAGTGTTGTCTTTCCCTCATGACGGACGCATTGTGACTATCGATCAACTTTCATTTTTCGACTCTCATCCAACTACCTATCATCCTAATTATGTCCATGTGGTATCTTACCTGCCACAGGTCAATTATGTGGCATTATATCCCATACTTCCAACTTCCACTAAACACAGGCTTCTCCTTGATTTCTCGTCTTCTTTAACCTTGGATTCGAGAGTTGACATGGCTTATATTCCTTCCATTGAGGACCTCTTAGAAGCCATGATAGAGGATTATCCTTCGACATGTATTCTTTCTGGAGTGTTTTCCTCTTGGAATCAATGAAGGTCATTATGAGCATAGTTTCCTTCTCGTGTAAAGCTTGTTAAAAAATGAAACAAGTCATTACGAGCATAGTTTTTGTTCCATTTCAAGCTCGTTTGAAAAAATGAAATGGGCCACCATGAGGATAGATTGGTCTCTATCTCCAACCTCGTTAAAAAATGGAACAAACCTGTACAAGTATAGTTTACCTTTGATTTCAAGCTTGTGTAAAAATGAAACCATTCCCAAGCATAGTTTACCTTTGGTTTCGAGCTTGTATAAAAATGAAACCGTTCCCAAGCATAGTTTACTTTTTATTTCGAAGTTGTGTAAAATTGAAACCATTCCCAAGCATAGTTTACCTTTGGTTTCAAGCTTACGTAAAAATGAAACCAGCTCCATGAGCAGAGTTCCCTTTTTGTGTCAAGCTCGTTAAAAAATGAAACAATACCCTATGAGTGTAGTTCCCTTTCTGTGTCAAGCTCGTTAAAAAATGAAACAAGTATCTTATGAGCATAGTTCCCTTTCTGTTTCAAGCTTGTTTAAAAATGAAACAAGTATTTTTTGAGCATAGTTCGATTCGTGTGTCAAGCTCGTTAAAAAATGAAATAGGTAGCTTATGAGAATAGTTCCCTTTCTGTGTCAAGCTCATTAAAAAATGAAACAGATCATATGAGAAGAGTTCTATTCTTGTGTCAATATTGTTTAAAAATGAAATGGGTCATTACGCGCATAGTTTATTTTATGTTTCAAGCTTGTGTAAAAATGAAACACTACCCCATGAGCACAGATTGGTCTCTGTCTCCAAGCTTGTTAAAAAATGGAATATACCCCTACAAGCATATTTTACCTTTGGTTTCAAGCTTGTGTAAAGATAAAATCATTCCCAAGCATAGTTTACCTTTGGTTTCAAGCTTTTGTAAAAATGAAACCAGCTTCATGAGCATGGTTACTTTCTTGTGTCAAGCTCAGTAAAAAATTAAACACAAGAAAGAGAGCATAGTTCTATTCATGTGTCAAGCTAGTTAAAACATGAAACAATACCCCACGGGCATGGTTTTATTCCTATGTCAAGTTCGTTAAAAAATGAAATAGATCCCCTCCCTTTGAGTCGAGTCTTTCTCCAGATTTAATATATGAACCTTCATTTCATCCGCCTATGCTATTCAATCCTCTTTTTCCCCCATCCTCTATTAATATATTCCTATTAGTAAACACACGTCTGATTGGATGAAGAAAAAGAGTAGGTGAATGAAACGAACCCTGGGGGGTATGTCTCCAGCCTCTAGACACCATACTGGAGGTAAGCCGTCAAATTTTTACTAGGGGGGAAATTCCAACCTCTGGATATCAGGTTGGGAAAAAATATGCCAATGGGCATTATACCGAGCATAGTTTATTTTTTGTTACAAGCTCATTAAAAAATGTAGTAGATATCATGAGCATTATTTTCACCGATCTTCGAGCTCATTAAAAATAGTAAGATGGTATTGAGCTTACTTTGCAATTTTTTCATGCTCCGGTTGAAACATGAAAATTGGTTTGAGATTACTTTTCACTTTTTTCGTGCTCTGATTGAAACATGAAAAGTGCTATTGAGCAAGTAGTTTTTAGTTTTTCGTGCTCTGGTTCAAACATGAAAAATATTCTGAGTGTTTTTGATACCATTGTCATGCTCGTTAAAAATTCAAGTCAAAAGGTGTGTCTAACGAGTATAGGTTTGTCACTTTATCTGGCCTCGCTAGACTACTTTCGGAAAAGGAACTGTGCCGAGTTTACATTTTCCTTTGTTGTACTCGGTCATCAACCATGCCAAAGTTGTACATGGCGTCCTCTTTAAGTTCTTTTCATACTCCCAAAATAGGAAAATATTTCTGAGCAAACTTGTTTCTTTTACGCTCATAAAAGGATTCGAAAGGACGTCTGTCCTGTGATAGTTTATCTCCTTTTCAGACCATTTAGACTATTTATGAAAAAATGAATACTCTAGTCAATCATGATTAGAAGAGTTCTCTATCATGTTGTTTTATCCTTTTTTCGGGTGAGGAGACTAAATTTTACGAAAAAGAACCATTAGGAGTCTTCTTTTGAACGTTTCATACTCTCTAAATGTGAAACATCACCGAGTTTACCTTCTTTGAACTCATCAAATTATACATGGAAGGACCCTTTTTGGGACCGAACCCCTCCTTTCTCATGTCCATAAAACTAGTGAGATTGGATTCATCATATGATGAGCTACGTCGAGCGTTTGTTACCATCTTCTAGCTCATTAAAAAGAAAAGAGGAACTCATCCATCATGATGGGGAAATTAAGGGAATGGGAAGATGTATTCAATTTTGTATTAATGGAAGCTTAAATTAAGCTTTAAACATGGAACATGTCTATATTATAGTCAAGCAGTTGGGTAGTCAAGTTGTCTTCAAGTCATACCAATTCCACGACTTAGTCTAATCCCTTGTGTGCTCCGAAGAATGCTTCAGTCATTTGTTGCATTATGTCTTTGTCTCTCCTATGTTGAGTCAATGATTCCAATTCTCTTGTCATGCCGTTAAAATGTTCAAAGGAAGTCTTTGGTCGGAATCAATATTCCCAATCATTAAGCCTTCCATTGTGTCGATCGTCCCTATTTACCATTACAACTTTGTGTCAGTTCACACTCATTTAATCTACCATCTTATATAAATTCCTGTGTTAGTTTCGTGTCGATCATGTGGGATACATCATGGCCCTCCTTTGACGAGTCTATTCCTGTCGACATCAGCTCATCATCCAGGAATTACACTTATAAACTAGTCGGTGTCTTGGAGCCTGTATTCCTCAATGGCAAGTTTCCTCGCTTTCGACAGTAGGTTCGTATCATTGACCTCTGATCGAATGATTCCACAGATGTTCAACTCCAACTCATTTATTTGCATTCATTGGGATGTATTGGTGATACCTTGGAGATAATTTTCATCATTGGTGATTTCCCTCACACTTGTTAACAGTTCACATCATTGAATTGTAATCAAGTGGTTTCTACCATGTTCAACTTCAATGCATTGTAATCACATGGTTAGATTTGTATCATTTCAGGAATGGGTAGAAGAACCTGGGTTGTTCTAATGTCTTATTATTACACCCAGGTTTTGATGGAGATTTTTGAGTAGGTTCCCACATAGATGTTATGGTGGAAACCTCATTGATGTACTGTCACACATATCCACTCTTGTATTGGTCATGGCTATGTTATTATCTCATAATGGATCTACGCTTGTATCTTAGTAGCCATGATTATGTTCAGTCATTTAAATATGAATCCATGTTGTATTTTGGTGGTCATACCATCAGTCAGTACCAGCATGGATCTGCAATGTATTGGTCGGAAGCCATGTTGTGATTCGTTTGGATGATAAAATTATTGTACTGCAAAATATCCTTGGTTATTGTTGATAGATTTTCAAATGACGGTTGCTTTCCAAGATCCTTTATACTTTATCCATCAAAGTATTTCACCTATCCTTCTACTCTAGCTTCATACTCTGGGGGGCATTCTGTTACATGGAATTTTTGTACTCATCATGATTACGAACCATGTACACCTTCTCCTTGCCTAAATACCTAAAATAATTGTCCAAAAATCCTTTGAAGATGAGTTATGATGTTTTTTCCTTGCAAAAACCCTATTTAGATAGGCTGATGCACCTTTCTTTACAACAAAGTGCGTCGTTCCTTATCGATGCACCTTGCTCCACTATAGATTGCGTCGCTGGTGCATGTTTCTAGTGTCTAGGGTGAGTCGATGCCTGTACAAAGGAAAAAAAGAGAAGTTACAGGAAGTATCTAAAAGGAGATCCTCATGGAGGCCTATCACTTCCATATATGGTGGATCTCACTCGCCTCTTAGCTTAGTAGGATCCCACCTCCTCCTTCTCCCTAATCCTCTCCTCTCCTCCTCATATCTTTTGGCATATAAATGAATCTTGTCTTCATGGGATAGGGGGGTTGAAATGAGGGTAGCCAAATGCTGGAGAAATTGAGCCAGGAATCCATTCTTCCATGATTGGAAAATTGAGTAAAGGTTCCATTGAAAAGGATATTCAACACCAAGGATTCATTGGTTGTAATTCTCTCCTCTATATTCATTAATACATCAATGTATTCATTTCCCATAAATGATGTGTAATTTCATTTATAGTATTTCTCCTTGGTCAATTCCTTAGATGTATCATGCTATCTTGTAGTCTCTTCTCTTAGTCCTTCTGAATATTTTGCAAGTAATCTCTTCCTCAACAAGCGGTATTGCGAAAGCTTCAAGCTGCGAGAATAACCTTCGTAAATAAGGTATGGGTTGGAATCTTTGCATTCAAATAATTTGATAGATCTAGGGAAAGATTTTCATTCTTGTTTTTATTTTTTATAAATCTGAACCATTCGTACTAGGGATATCGGTTGGTGTTTGTGCTGACTAATTTATATGTTAACAGAGTCTAACAAGAGCATAAATAGTAATCCATATGAACGGGAGCTTGATTAAAGGTAGCTATCAAAACACTTGAAGGTAAACACTATGCATTCTAATATATGTAGATCACAATATAGGTGACAAGCTCTCGAGGTAGCAAGTAACAGCATGGGTACCAATATGACATAGTGTATTATCTAGGGTAACCCATGTTGGGTAGGTTCTAACCATGGAAGAACAACGATGATGAAGGGAAAATGGAAGGCTAATGTCATAGTCATGGTGTAAAAGGGGTCCTAAGGAATAAAAGATAATAAGGTATAAATGCGATGCAGAACGTAACGGAAACCTAACCAACATGCCATAAGAAACAAACCCTTTCAAAGAGTACCAATGTAGACAAAACCTTGTAAAAGCGCCTTTTCGTTCAATGACCTAGTCAAAACAACTTTATTAGTCATCAATATTAAAAAATATGACTTAAAAAGGTCCCAAAACTATATAAAGTGGGTAAAAATAAAAAATAAAAACAATTACCAAAAATAGTAAAAAGAGCAAAACTAAGTAATTGTTACCATTTTCCATTCCAAAAGAGAAAAGTGCTCTAATATTTGCATCATTGTGTACGACCAATCCTGAGGATGATTTCTAGTTTCGTCACTTGCAGGTAACTTCTGGTAACTTCTATCTCTATTCTTTGCATTTTCATGTGTTTTTTCAATATTTCTGGTGGAGCTTTTAATATTTTATTTGGATTTTAAATTTGACTCTGTGCACCCGTGAGTAGCTATGGTGAAAGCCATGATTTTGAGAAATAACCACGAGTGGAGAGATCTCCACTCGTGAGTTGTTCTCTACTGTTATAACAAGGACCCGCAGGTGGCGCAATTTAGAAATAAAAACTCAATGCTCATGGATTTTAATGGGTGAACCACAGCAATGGTGATCACATGGATGGAGAGGGAGCATGAAGCAATGGATAGAGAGGCTATGAGGGATCCATTAAATCTCAATGCCTTGCGACGTTGTGGTCTTTTGAATTTCTTTCGCACATCCAACATGAGGGCACAACCCAATTTGTTTCAAATTTTATTGCATTTATGGGATCCGGATCAGGAAGTATTCAACCTTCAAGGTGAAACTCTA
Source organism: Larix kaempferi (assembly GCA_027924585.1). Lineage (NCBI taxonomy): Eukaryota > Viridiplantae > Streptophyta > Pinopsida > Pinales > Pinaceae > Larix > Larix kaempferi. The sequence goes on along the minus strand of BSBM01000687.1, from coordinate 1,312,088 downwards.
GATATCATGGTGGATGACATTGTGGTAATATGCAAGGGATCTAGCAACTGTAACAAACTCACAATCAAACTCTCAAGTATGTTGCAAAGAAGAAGAGAAGAATGCACTTAATAATCACTCATAAACATAGAATAATAGACAATATCAATATCATACAATGAATAATGAATGTAAAGAATGTGTGTACAATAACTATGATGTAGCATCATATAGGATTGAAATTAGCCAAGTAGGGTATTCGAATCTGAGCTGAAACTATAGCTTGGATAACTATGAAGACATCATCTAGTTAGTAGTATCAGTCATAAATGGTAATAGTCAGTCAAGTGTGTCTAACTGAGTCTAACAGAACCATCTAGGCATAAATCAGGGAATGGAGACTCCAAGGGGGGCGCATGAGGCTGTCATAGGGTCAAGTGGCACTCCAAAACTAGCTAACTAGGAGCTACAGGTAGTTAGGATGAGAAATCAGTGGAAGAATTACTCATTCCATGCACTAATTGAGTGATAACTCCCGGCAGGTGAGAAAAGGCGCCCTAACTGAGTGATAACTGGTGGTAGCTGAGAAAAGGCACCCAAACTGGATGTGGTAGGTGGGAAAAGGTGCACTAGGCATGAAGAAACTCATAGAAGGCGCATTAGATAGGTGGGAGGCCAACTGGGGGCTGCAGACAGGCTCTGGAGAGCTAGGAATAAGCTCTAGGCACTGGGAGGACCATCAACATGATGACTGGATGCATTCAATTGCATGCATATGACTGGATGCATGCAGACATGCAAAACTGAAAAATGATGGGGAGAATATTCCAACACCCCCTCTCAAGCTATACTATGAGGAAATAACAGAAGAATAGGGCCCTGGTGATTAAGACCAAAGGTCACCCTGTAAAACAGTAAGACAGGTCCCTTGTGACTAAGACCAAAGGTCACCCCGTACAATCAATCTAAATAAACTAAGTGAGGAAAGAGGGAAAACCTAGTGGGATGAAAGACCTCCCTCAAAATAGACTGAAGGATGCTAATGTAGCATATAATCTCTCACCCCTGAAGGAGGTAAGTGCATTTCTTTTCCGAAGAAGGATCGATCGATTTGAAAGGGATTAGCATTGTGCGGAGGATGAACCCTTCCATGCTAAAAATTTGATCTAGTTCTTCTATGATCATGTGGATCACCAACCAAATCACCGACAGATCATAGTGTAATGGCAGCCCATCGAGGAAGAGGAGGAGCATCAGGTTCTTGTGGATCTGGATCTCTCACTCTCACATCTTCATCATTAGTTGCTAGACCTTTAGGTTCTTGTGGATTTGGATCTAGCATTCCATAATCATCTCCATCTTCAGATTCTGAATCTGAAGTATCATGTGAAGATGAATCACTCTCATCAATCAAAGGAGTAGTAGGTGAGCTATTTTTCTCAACAGAAGGAGTATCATGGAGAGGCCACTCCTCAAACTGTACACTCCTTTACAGGAATGTGGTCATGGAAGTAGGATCAAGTAACCTGTAGGCCTTTTCATCCAATGCATAGCCCACCATAATGCACTCTCTTCTTTGTGAATCAAGAGCTCTCCTTTTGTCAGCTGGAATCCTTTCCCAAGCTCTGGATCGAAACACTTTAAGATGAGAAACATCAAGTTTGTATCCCATCCATGCCTCAAAAGGAGTAGTATCATTGAGTCCCTTGTGAGGAACTCTGTTTTGAAGATAGGTGGCACAGTTAATGGCTTCTTCCCAAGGACTAGGGTGCAACCCTTTCAACTTTAGCATGCAGGTGGCCATTTGTTTCAATGTTATGTTCTTCCTTTTAGCTACACCATTATGTTGTGGTGTATAGGCAATAGTATGTTGCATCTCAATTCCCTCTTCATTACAAAAATCTTGAAACTCGCCCTTAATGTACTCACCACCATTGTCAGTGTGAATGGATTTTATCTCCCTATTTGAAAATTTCTCTACAGGAGACTTGAAAACCTTGAAGAACCCAAATACTTTGATTTCAATCTAAGGAAATATACCCAAGTGAATCTAGAATAATCATCAATAAAAGTAATCACATACCTTGATTTGTTTAGAGACAGATCTGGAAATGGACTAGCCACATCACTATGGATGAGATCAAGAGGGTGAGAGGCTCTCCTAGCCTTTCCCTTCTCAAACTTCTTCTCAGGATGCTTTCCCATCAAACAACCATGATAGTTTCCTTTGGAAAACTTGATCTTGGGCAGCCCATCAACCATCTCCTTTGCATGCATGCCATGCAAGTACTTATGGTAAGATGCCCAAATATTTCATGCCACAATCTTCTTTCTTCATTGGCATGAGTATGGAGAGTTGATTGCTTTGAGAGAGGTAAGAAGTGTGAGAACTCATATAGTTTGGAGTTGTGATTTGCAACTCCCTTTGCAATCATTTCACCTGAAACCATGTTTTGTATCTCGACCTCATTTGGATAAAATATCACTCTTTTGGGCTCTCCAATATGAGTCATTTGATACATTGAAAGTAAGTTTGTTGTAAGAGAAGGAACATAAAGCACATCAGAGAAGTAACCATAGTCAAGATTGATTCTTCCAATCCCCTGAGAGGAGACTTCTGAATCATTGCCCAACATGATGGAGGGGCCAACTGAGCTTTTGAAGTTGGAGAAGAGATCTTTGGAGGAAGACATGTGTCCTGATGCTCCTGAATCTACGATGAAGGAAGAATCATTTGATGCACTTGCCATGGAGGCATGACATCTTTCTTTGTCTTTGGATCTAGAAGGTTCAGTATTAGGATCTTTCTTTGTTACACATGCTGGTACATGAAGATTGTTCTTCTCAAGTAATTGAGCCATCAAATATATAGTCTTCTTCATGCAAGTACTCTTAGGATGGAAACCTCTAAGACAATAAGTGCACTTGGATCTTTTCTTCTAAGAATGCTTGGTCTTCCTTGAGTTCGAAGACCCATATCATTGGTATGGACTATCTGTAGGCCGTGTATCATTCGATCTCTTATCAGAAATCTTTTTCTTTCCTTTACCATTCGCTCTCTCAGCAGTTGTAAGTGCAGAACCCAATTTGGGTTTGATCATTCCCATGGAGATCAACTTCTCTTCCTCTTGAGTAAGAGATTGGGTGAAGTCATCAAGTGAGGGAAACTTCCATCTTGGAATGGACATCTTAGCTGACTGGAAAGTAGAGACAAAAATTGAGAAGTTTGGCCCCAACTTTGAGAGAATGGCAAGAATAAGTTGCTTGTCTTCTTTCACTATCTCATATCTTTTCAAATGTGATATCAAGATTTTGAACTTGGTGAGGAAGGCATTGATAGATTCGAAGCTGTCAGGACTCAAATATATGAGTTCATTCTCCAATTTGTGTCCTTTCATATAATCTTTCTATCCAAAAAGGGATTCGAGCTTGTCCCAAACCTCTTTACAAGATGTAAGATCGATGACATGAAAGTGAAGATATTCAAAAATTGAGAGAAGGAGGAGGCCAACTGCTTCATCAACCCTATCCAAGTACTTGGAGTTTTCAACTGCACTGAGAGGTTCTACCATCGTTCTGTTGAGTATTAAGGTGAAGCTCTTAGATCTCATGAAGAGATCCATCTTGGATTTCCACTCAACATAGTTGGGAGATGTGAGCTTTAGATCCATCTGAATAGAGAAAGTCGAATAGTTGAAGAAGAATTCGAATGGGTGAATAAACCTGCAAAACAAGAAGAATTTTTACTAATGGAGAATGCTACGCTTCGACTGAACACTACCTTAAGAACACTGAGCACATAGACTAAGTCCTTCACACTTGGCTAGACGCCACTAGATTTTTCCAATGAATTCAAGTAATAGCACCAGGATTTGCTGTGGAAACTCAGAGGCTTCTGGTGCTCTTGTGAAAAGATAGCTGCAAAAGAAATGTTGCAACTGCTGCAATTCAAATAGCTTCTTCCTGATCTAATACCATGTGATAATCTAAAAGAGATCTAGCAACTCTAACAAACTCACAATCAAACTCTCAAGTATGTTGCAAAGAAGAAGAGAAGAATGCACTCAATAATCACTCATAAACACGGAATAATAGACAATATCAGTATCATACAATGAATAATGAATGTAAAGAATGTGTGTACAATAACTATGATGTAGCATCATATAGGATTCGAATCAACCAAGTAGGGAATTCGAATCTGAGCTCAAAGTCTATCTTGGATAACTATGAAGACATCATCCAGTCAGTAGTATCAGTCATAAATGGTAATAGTCAGTCAAGTGTGTCTAACTGAGTCTAACAGAACCATCTAGGAATAAATGTAACATCCCCCAAAATTCACTAAAATTAAAAAAATTTCGAGTAGCATTAATTGCTTATGATTGCTGTGTAGAAGTATTGAAATGTTAACTTAAACATACTTAGGTGTTTTTAAATAAAGCAAGCTTAACAACAACCACTCCTATAACTGTCGTAAAGTCTAAAGGTTTAAATTTCTTATGAACAAAACATCTGTCGTTGCTTCTACTATCTTTAACTAGTGTATTAAAATGTCATTATGTCTTTTATCATCATTCCACAGTCTGAATGTTATGAGAATTACAAACTTACATTAAGTATTTAATGTTCAGAAAACATGTCATCAATTCTTCGTTCTATAATACCAAATTTGGTTCTAGAGACTAAATGTTCGTTTTGATGATGTGAAGGGGTCCTTGAATAGCCCCGAGGCTTACTTAGCTATCGCTAGCTAACACTCTTGAATTCTATTTGCAAAGAACAAGTAAGAGAAAGAGATTCCAATAGAAGCCTTCTGGTGTTTTTCAGTTTATCATACAACATTGCATTGACCTTTTAAGTTATCATTATGAATGTGTAGAAGATTATTTGCTTCGAAATTCTACTCAGGTATTTTATTGAAATTATTCAATTTCCTCTGTTACATCGTAATTATAACAGTTTGTTATGGAGGAAAGTTTGTGTATTAGCAACCTATAATTCTTATGTCGCTACTATAGAAATTTGCATAATTTCTTCATTATATGTTCTCTACCAAACTATAGAGAGGACAATGTAATAATCTCCATTTCAAGATTTTGGATACAATACCTATGTTGAGTAATATTTTATAAAGTTTATATAAAACTATATATTAAAGTTTTGATACCAATATATACGCTATTGCATAGATTTTATGTGGAAAAGATATGCATTAAATCTATTTTGCAAAAACTATATGCTTGGAAATTATTTCCCTATATCATACATATGATATTATGTGCATAACCTATCACCTTGGGTTTTGATTGAAAGTGGCAAGGCTATGTTAAAATGTAACGTTTTATAAACTTACTATATGCTTCCAAACCCTGCAGGTATACAAAGTAATAACCTTGTAGTGGAAGATGTGTTGGCATACACTATGAACTGGTGGTTAGAACATTTAACGACTTCTTAACTGCTATCTTAGTGGATTGTTTGATGGATTCTATTGTGGCCAAGTCTCACGTGAAGTGTCCCGGAGTTTGGTGACAAACTATAAAAACGTAGTGTGAAATTCGCCGAGCTGTGCATGGATGGCATGGTAGGATCCTAGCTGGATCTCCATGCTAGTCGCAAGCTGTAAGTTGGAAGTTGTGGTATTAACTGTTATTAAATGAACTTTTGATCGTAAAAGATCCTTGTCTTGGTGGCTTAATCTGCATCATTGATCTTGTGGTTGATCTCTTGTTTTGGGTTAAACCATAACCTTGGCATTGATATACTCCATTATTCAAGATTTGAATCATTTTATGAAAATGAAGGGAGGCCGACAAGGTCTCGACCCTTCAGGGTTTTGTTGGAAGGTGCCTTTGAGGGTTTCGATACCCTGACCTTGCTATAAGCTATGTTTTCAGTTGTGTCTTCACACTGTACAGGTTTTATCTTCATATGGAGTTTGTTTGTGAGATCCTTCTTTTGAAACATAGGCGTTGGGTAGATTTTATAAGTGAAGAAGTGGTTCAGCTTTCATAACTATACAATGTTGTAATCCTTTAGAGTTTAAAGTGGAAACTTCATTTCCACCGTCTGCGTTGGAGAGTCTGGAATATTCAACCGTGGTCCAGATATCATAGGTGATGTAATTGTTAGCCTTATGGCTTACATTAGCAATCACATAGTTTAAATATCACCATTATTGTAATTATTATTTAGGATAACAGTCATTTATCCTAGATAAGTCTCTAAATGATTTGGAGAATATTTCCTAGCCTAGTCACCATGCAAGGTGTTAGGATATAGAGAATATCTCTCATTGAGGTGGCATATTTGAGAGTACTATATATTGGTACTCTTTGAATGAATAAAGGGTTAGAGTTTTCCCATTTTATGTGTGTATTGTCTTTCATTTGGTATCAAAGCTCTTATAGTTATTAAGGGCCTGGTAGTTTTGATAAGCTCATGGTAGTATTCCATGAGATTACTGAATGAGAGGAGATTGACTGAGCAAGACGACCTTCCATTATTTCTTCCTCGTCCAGAGAATTCTCATGAATAATTTTTCGTGACAAGATCCACATTGTGAACTGAGATCAATTAGCATTAGGGTTTGGATGAAAGAACCAATTGTAGTGGATGAGTACAATTCTACCCTCTTGAGAAGGAAAATTCGCTCCTGATCAAGGCTGGAAACGACGATTTGAGTGAGAGATTCTAAGAGGCGAGAGGTTCAATCTGTGGTGGTTGCATGTGTGGATTATGGAAGTCTACAACGATCTAATTGCTACTAAACCTGTGTGAGCGTGAGCGATTGATTAGCATCCCTGCGCTCTCCTACAACAATCTGCAATCCACATCACGATATGTGGAGGATCCCATCCTGATCCAGTGAACAAGCGAACAAGCAATCTCCATTTTCTTATCTGCGATCTGACCTGCGATTTAGCAGCATTCAGCAATGATCTACCAAATCTGTGGAGCCAACAATCTGTGAATCTAGAGATATGTGGAGTCAGCGATCTGTGCATCGATCTACATCTGCTGCTATGGTCTACATCTGCGTTTTTTGAGATCTAAGTAAATAAAATAATGTAAGCCTGTAATTCCACTAGCGATCTGAGCCACATCCACACTAGCTATCTGCGATCTACGATTGTGATCTGCAATTGGTATCTGATCATAGTATGGGTAACAACAATCTGACCAGCGATCTATAAATCCATTGATATGCAATTTTTGTTTGATAATTGTGCATATATCTCGACGTTTTTTGGATATCAAAAGCTGTCAAAATTTTCACTTCGAAATTTTGTTTTCTCAATTTAGTTGAGTTATAGATCAATTTTGAGTGCGGACGATGAATTTCTTAGCCACCAGCATATGATCCAATTGATTCAGTAGAAATAGCAGTAAAGAGAGGAATGAACTAAGCAGTAAAAAGAGGAAGAAGTCTGCAATTTCACAGCCTGCGTGATTTCATTAAGCCTGCGAGCTTCATCAGCAATCAACAATCCAACACATCTAGCATGTCTTCAGGTCTAATCCATTCTGCCTTTCAAATACCTGCTAGTTAATCGGGATGATATTCCTGTTTTCTTCTCTCTCGCATTCATTTAGCTGAATATCAACTTCAAATGGGAAGCTGATCAAATCGAGGTAGATAGAGTTTGTAATTCTGAAGGCTTTGCAAATTGAAGGTCATTTTTATAAATTTTCCATATGTTAAAATGGAAACTTTGAAAAACCAAAGGGATTGAAATATTGAGATATTGAACAATTATAATGGAGGTTGAGACCATAAAGTCTAGCCACTAGTGCATTTATTGGCAATATGCCTTGAATTGATGATTGATACCTTGTAAAAGGTTTATTATTCACTCTTGAGAGTGAGGCAATGTTGTTAGCTAAAAAAAATAAAAATAAAAAAAAAATAAAAAAATCAAGGAGCAATTTGAGGAATTTTGAGCATGTAAAAATCAAGTAGAAACTCTCGAGTAGTGAGAGTAAATGTATCAAAGCTTTTAATAAAAAATATTTTTTTGGTGTTGGATGTGTTCTTGATCTGTCTTGAAATTGAATAGGGGGATCAACGACATTTGTGGATGTCTATGATACACTTTGAGTAAGTGTATGATGATGATTGATTGTGTTGTGTATGACACTATTTTTTTACATGCTTGATGATGATTTTTTGTAATCCAAATACATGCAATCAAATAGCATGCAAGCACAAGAAACCAAGCAATCGACACTCAAGCATTCAAGTTCTTAGTCATATCAACTTTCATCAACAAATTAAAGGGAATCAAAGCAAAAGATCAATGCAATTAGTGGATGATTCAAACTCATGATCAAAGGAGGAATTCTTTCAAGGAGTCAAAACATCAACACCGAATTCAAATTTGAATATCAAGTTCAACTTTAGAGTCACAATCAAATGTAACTTACAAATAGTCCTTTTTTGTAAGTTTACTTGTCTTTTTTGAAATCAAGTTAAGTTGAATTTGTAATTGAGTGCATTTTCGGTTGAAACCAACACTCTTGAAATCTTTAAAAATCATATTTTGGGTGCATTTTCGGTTGAACCAAACACCCTAAAATTGTCATAAAATCTGAAGAGAATGTGACATAGATGCAAGTGTGAAAGTGTCAAGTACAAGCGAGCGTGAAGCTCAAGTTTTTTTCAAATGGAGCGAAGTCGAGAATTGTTAGAGTTACTGAATACTCTAATAATCACTGCTGAAGACAATACCGTGATACTCAACAAATCAACTCTTCAATCAGTGGTAACTTGTTTGCAAGTGTCGCAAAGCAAAAGTTCAACTTCTTCAAGCACAATCACAAGTACTCAATGATGAAATATGCAATCTAAAAAATGACGATTCAGTAAAGCAATCTGAACATGTCCTTCATCACAACCCTCTATTTGATGATGAAGATGATCATTGTGATCAACATTCAGTGAAGAATAAATTCAGTGAGTCTGTAGCTAGGGTTTTACCCCTAGCTTGTGCCAATGAGCACCTACTAAGGAGAATGGACTCCTTAGTAGCAGTTCAGTATATTAAACTAATTATGCAATAAACAAAAAATTAAATTATTTCTAATACAAGCATGAAGCATAAACACCAAAATGAAAGAATGTCTTTGTATTGATGTTACCTTGAGTGTCAAGGTTGGTGAAGCCCTTTGCAGTGTCCAAGAGGATGCTCCAAGCTCCAAGAATGCTCCTTCTCCTTCTCCAATGTTGGGGATGGGCCAAAGGTGGCTCTCAAGGTGAAACTAGTTCAAAGGTGGACTAGGGTTTCGAGAGAGATTTTGGCAGAGTAAGGGTGCTTGTGATTGTGGATATTGAATAAGGGATCTCCATCACCTATTTATAGTTTTTTGGTGGTGGAGTGCTGACCCATGGTTTTGGGAAACACATGGTTTTAGGCAGCTGTATAGGGTTTTTTCCTCCTTTTCCTCATTATTTTATATTTTTATTCCCTTTTTAGGGGATTTTTGCTATTTTTGGAGGAAAATGGGGTTTTTTAGCCTTTTTTAGGCTATTTTGATGGTTTTTTGGCCTTTTGGAGGCATTTTAAGCCTTTTGGAGGCTTTTTAATGGGTTTTTGTGGGATTTTTAATGGAAATATGGTAGGAAAATGGACAAATGAGCCATATAATGTGGTAAATGAGCTAGTGAGCACTTTTTGGGTGTTAACAGATTGCCCCCTGATGTGCGAGGGCAGGAGCTCATCGTATGGCCGATGGACATCATAAGTCATGAATGGTTTTCCTGGGCGTGGAGAGGAGAGAAGAAACAAACTGAAGCCCGGAACAACAATCCCGAACAACTGCAAGAACTAAAAGTACATAACCTCAATAAAGGATGAGGAATCATCTGATCATATGGACGAGGCGGGCATTCCCATGCTCGTATCAGGATATAACATAATAACAACAATGGGGTCCAAAAATGGGGACCTGAAATATACATGACCTCAAATACTGACTGAGGAATAATCTCAATATATGGACGAGGCGGGCATACCCATGCTCGTATCAAGATATATAAACATAACTGTGAGGCCCGAAAAGGGGGACCTGTAAGATACATGACCACTGTGTACATCATAAGAGTCCAGAGGGGACACAAATCTGGGACATACTGCTGAGCGGATCATGTGTGAACTGCAGAACTGGTGCACCGGAACAATCAACAGTGCTACTGAGTTTGGTACCAAAGGAACTGATGAGCTGCTGGATCATAGTGACTGGGGTCATACTCTCCATGGTACACTGAACTGGAACTGATCTGGAACTGAAACTGGGTACTCAAGGAAGCATGAAACTGGATGGCTTCCGAATACAAACGCCAACGCAGCCCGGACATCCACGGGAACATACAACTGGGCGTTCCGAAGTGACTCACCAATGTGCTAGAGTCGGGGGAAATCCGGGGTCTTCGACAAAAAACTGATGGAATATAATCCTACGCGATCCTCAACGATGCGATCAAGGTGCTGAAGTCGAGCATGTGAGGAACAACCACTCGGAGAGGCAATGATGTCTCCTCTCAGAATGATCCGTAGGCACTTACCACAGATGGTGATAAGTCCAAGGCGTAGGGACCTCTGGGCCTATCCTCTGGAATAGAGGAGCTGTCGTCGACAGAGGGAGACCTGCCCCTAGCAAGGCAATGATGTTTCCTTGACAGGAGCGCGAGGTACAAGACCGAAATGTGATAGTGCTGATGGCAGGACTGATAAACTGTGGGGGGACAACTGGGCAAGTAGAGCGGGTGGACTCAAACTTCCTTTGTTCAGAGTATGATAATGGAAGTGATCTGGCAGCATATGAAACTGACTCAGGGGAAAGGGATCATAGCTGTAATGGATCTGGGGGAAAAACTGGCTGAGGGATACTCAAGCTTGGTGTAACATGGCAGGAGACTGCAGAATACTCTGAACAAAGGCGACCTAATTGGGGGTGCTGCCGAGATGATCGATCATAGTGCCATGAGGCACGGGAGGATACTTCTTCATGGGTTAAGGAACTAGAAGAAGTGTGTGGATAAAAGATACTGTCGTGTGGATTTTACGAGCCCAGGACAGTGCATGCTCGTGGTTGCTTTCAATTTTAAGGAGTCTGAAAGCGATAAGAAGACTCTGAAGTGATGGAATGGTACTGTCGTGTGGATTTGACGAGCCCAGGACAGTGCATGCTCGTGGTTGCTTTCAATTTTAGAGAGTCTGAAAGCAAGTAAGAAGACTCCAGGGGGTTGCTTTTTCGTAGATTTAGTCTCCAAGGCCCAAAGAAGCATAAAAGGATGCAATGAAGAACTCTTCTAGCCGGTGTGACTAGAGTATTCCTTTTTCGTAAGTAGTCTACCAGGTCCGGAAAAGGGTTAAACTTATACCAGATAGACGCCCTTTCAGGTACTTTAACGAGCATGAAAGGAAGCAAGATTGCTCGGCGATCTTTTCATTCTTTTAGGAGTCAGAAAAGAGCTTAACGGAAACTCCCTAAGTGCCTTTTTCGTAAAGGACTTGTCCGGCCCGAAAAAGGGATAAAATTATACCGAACAAAAGGAATGGCCAGGCAAGGAGGAAGTGTTCAATCAAGGTTTAGTAATGATGACCAGGAACGAGGGTAGGTGGGAACACTGATGGACCTCCTTGCGGGGTAGTTGAAATGGTGGCAAAATAACGAAACATTTGCAGTATGACAGGAGTGAATGGCTCATGTAAAAAAGTGGAACAATCCGATGGCGGCCGATGTGGCACGCAAACCGAGGCAGCAAGGTGTTGGGACACAATGTTGAAATTGTACCAGGTGAGAGCGAGAAATGATCTCAAGCATCATCACGAGCTCGGAAAAATGAATCCGGCGATATAAAGGATGTCAAAAACGGGTGACGGCCGATGTGGCACGCAAACCGAGGTGACGGGGGCATTTTGAAAAATGCCCGGAAAATCTGGAGGTGAGAGCGAGAAATGATCTCTAGCATCATCACCAGCTCGGAAAAATGAATCCGATGATATAAAATATGTGAAAAACGGAGAACGGCCGATGTGGCACGTAAACCGAAGCGACTAGTGGCGTCTGGACACAATGTTGATATTGGTCCAAGTGAGAGCGAGAAATGATCTCAAGCATCATCACGGGCACGGAAATATGAATCCGGCAGTGCAAATGGTGCGAAACACGGAGGTCATAAGGACTCCGGAATGGTCAAAGGAAATAACTAGGTGTATAAAAGAAAATATACAAGTGATATGTGACCTCAAAAATGGTTGAGATCACAAGTGTGAAAAAGTGAGCAGGGTTAATGATCTGCTCCCATGCTATGTGCATGGGGTTTGTGATTATGGATCACATATGTGTGGGTTTGAACAATGGGTTCATTGACGTGCTGAGATAGATGTGATGGGGAAGGTTCAAAGTGATTGATCGTGCCCCCTATCCCAGGGTCGAGGTGATCTATTATGCCCCTTGACTCAGAGGTGTCAAGGTAGTGCGCTATAATGGCGGGGTCAAGCCCGGGCATTACGGTATAGGACCAGGCAAGGACATCACGGAATTCTTTAAAAAGGGGTATGTAGTCCTCAATCTCTTGGTTACTGCAAAATGCTCCTAAAGTAATGAGTTCAGGGGCACGACCTGGAGCAGCAATATCAACTTGGATGACAGGTGAGATGTTGGCCATGTTGCCCTCCTCAAAGGCATCAGGAGTAGGAATTGGGTCCTTGAACCAGTCGACCTTGGTGGGGAGGAAGTCTTTGGATTCGACCGCGTATTGGGTAGCGGTGCTAGAGGAGGATTCATCGGGGATAAAATAGGAGCGGTGGTGCATATCATCCCAAGGATAATCCGGGGCAGTAAGGGCCTCAAGAATCTCCTCATCAGTACGGAAAGTCTGTGTCGTCAAATCGGTTGACGAGGGGGGTAGTGGAAGTGTGGGGTGAAGAGATCATGTAGATGATATTAACCTCTTCAGAAGGGGGAGAGACCGGGGGGTAGATCTCCTCAATGGTAGGTGGTGCCGTCTCAAGGTCCAGATTGTTCATCTCATAAAGAGCTGCTCTGTAATCCGGGAGATCGGGACAATGATGTGAATAGTGCCCGTAAATACCGCAGATGGCGCATGAGTGGTTGGTACGTAGGGACTTATCTTTAGGCTTAGGAGTGGGGTTTAATTCGACAGTTGGGACGTTGGGGTCATCATCGAGCATTTGCATGTGCTTCTGTAATGCGGGTAACTGTGGGCATTGGTGGGTCGCATGGCCCAACTCGTCACACAGCGAGCATTTGGGAGGAGCACGAAACACTGGAGGGTTCTTGACTGTCTTGGGAGGTGGGACAGCAGTGTAAGGTTGTGGACCTCTGCCCCCAGTGGGTTGAAGAGGAGGAGGAGGTGTCGTGGAGGACGAAGGGGTAGGGACCCCGGGAGGTGGGTGGGTGGTAGTAGCCATGGGTTGCACCGGCTGGAGGACGACATCAGGTGTCGGCGGGCGAACGGGAGGCGAAAGGTACCATACAGGTAATCCCAAGGTTAACCCAGGGAGGCTAAGGGTAGCCATGACCGGGGCGCTTACTACTCCTGCTGGAGGAACTAGGAAGGGGATCGTATGGATCGGTGTAACACCAATGTGACTAGGTACCAAGGGTGGTTTAGGCAACAAAGATGGCTGATTGTTAGGGGGTAGGATGTCATGGGACAAGGTACATAAGTCAGACATTTCGGGCGTAGATGATGGCGGAGGAATGGATTGAAAGGTGGAGGTCATCGGCGCGTCTGAGTAGACTCCAGGCCCCGTAGAGGAAACGAACGAGGTGGAGGCAGGAGAAACAGGTTGTTCAACCATGGGGAGAACATTTTCCGGTGCCGCGGGAGCACTGGGATCATAGTAGGTGAGCTGGTCAATCTTAACCACGCGTCCTTCATGGGGGAACATCATGGTGCGAAAGACAGAAGAGGCAACCGCCCGCATGGCATACATGTAGCTGCGGCCAAGTAGAAGGTTGTAATCCAATTGGGCATTGATTACCTCTATGTCAATAAGAACTGTTTTACCACCTAACTGGACTGGAACGTTGGGTAGAAGGCCTTGGGGCTGGGCCGAACGACCGTCGTAGGCACGTAACGCAGTGGTGGACTGCTGGAGAGGAGGGGATCCTAGCTTCTGCCATACAAATGTAGACATAACGCATGTGGAAGCACCCTCATCAATGATGCACCGATGGATAACAAGATTCCTAACGGAGACTGTAACTTGGAAGGCTAAGCTAGAAGGTAGGCGTGGTTCAGACTGGTCTAAATCAAACGCCATCAAATGTGAATCAGTTGGGTCAATCCCCCCGATGGCGGAAAGTAAAGTCTTGCGCTGGGCAGGGCAGTTCTTCAAGACTTCTAACGCAGACATGGCTGCGGGAGATTGGGCTAGGTCATCTACAATGTTGTAGTTTGACGCAGCACGTGCATTAGGGTTATTATTGATTCGGCGCAGTGGGAAACGAGGTGCTTTCGCAGCGCCGTCTGTGGGAGGCGGAGGTATGCGTAACGCCTGATCGGTGGGGTGGGCGTTAGTAGTTTTATCCGTGGGAGTGGCTTCAGAGGTGGAGCCATATTGGTTCCGACGGGTCTGGAGGTTGACGTCAGCGGATGACATCATCAGTAAGTGGTGGGTACCTGAGTCAAACATGGGTTGATCAGGGGCAGCGTAGGTGATCTGTTGTTGTTGGGGTTGCACGTTAGCTTGAGGGGCCAACGGCTGAGTGTTCACCACGCCTTGGGTCGGTAAGGGGTTTTGCAGCACCAAAGGGGGTTGCTGAGGTTGGGGGGGGGTTGGGCGGTGCTTGGGGAGCCGCATGCCCTTGGCGATGGGCCTCGTCAACCCAAAGCTGCCGAGCTCGCTCCAAGTGTGGGCAAGCATGGGTGTAATGTCCATAGACCCCGCAAATAGAACAAGGGTGGTTTGTTCGGAGATTGGGGTTTTTGGCCTGCTTGGGCGGGCGATCAGGGTTTTGATTAGCGGGGGCCGCATTGTTATTGTCATGGGGATTAGCCGGTTGACCAGCTTGGTCTGTAGGTTGGTTGTTTCCCCGATTACGGCCCTTGCCGCGGTTCTGTTGGCCCTGGTTACGTTGGTTATTCTGGTTTTGCTGCGGGTTATGTTGGGCGTAAACTTGCCCTTGGGCAGCAGGTGGATTTTGAGGTTGCGCAGGTGCTGGAGCAGGCTGCGGAGGATGATATGCAGGTTGAGGCTGAGCAGGTGCAGCAACTTGAGGGGGTTGCTGATAGGACTGCGGAGCCGGTTGTGGATGTGCCGCAGGGGCTTCCTGGGGCGGATAATAAGCTGGTGGGGCTTGGGAAGGCGCAGGAGCTGAGGCAGCCTGCTGATGGTAGTAAGGCTGAGGGGCGACTGGAGGAGCATAAGCAGGAGTCGCATACCCGAAGCACTGTGGTGGACATGAGGGCCCATGGGAATGGTGATGTGTCATGGGAGCATATGAGTTGGTTGCTCCAGACTGTGAAGTAGCCCGCGACAGGTCGGGGCCAGGGGTAGGACGTGCTATAGAAAATGGTTGGGGATGCGAAGAAACACGGCCAATGATACCATCTGCAGCGTGGGATGCCCCCGGCGCATCATGATGGGAGGACTCGCCGCGAGGGGCGTCAGGTATAATGGTATAAAGGTAACCCGACTGGGCGTAAATGAGGTCGAACTGTTGTGCCTTAAGGATGGCCTCTTCTTCAGACTGGGGTCTTTCTGAAGCTACATCCTTAGCGATGACAGGAAGCAGGGACTTGAGGAACCAATCGAGGAAGATACGGTCATCTAGTTTAATCTTGCATAAGCTACGGCGTTTACGCCACTCATGGATGTGGTCCGTGATATGGGTAGCTGTGTTTTGTCTACAAGATAGAAGGATCTCAACGCCCGCGTCATAGCGGACTGGCAACTGGAAGAACTGCAGGAAGGTCGAGGCCAGGGAAGAAAAGGTGGCGTGGGTCCCATGAGGCTGCTCAATATACCACTTGGCTGGAGAGCCAGTAAAGGTGCGTTGTAAGAGACGGAGGCGAACAGAGTCATCCACAATGGAGTTAGAGGAACACCATAGGTGGAAAGACATGATGTGGTTCTGTGGGTCCTCACCGGCCTTACCCTCGAATTTAGGGATGTCAGAGGGTAGTTTGGTAGGCATATGAGGCCACATAGGGTCGTGTCGAATAGGATCGTTGGTCAATCTGGCCAGGTCAGGTAGGTTGAGGCTAGCCATGAATGGCAAACTGGAAGAAGGCTGCGACACAGTAGTGCTATGGACCAAGTTGGGGCCAGTGCCCCCAAGTGGAGGGACAAGATTTAGGGTGGTGCCCCCAAGTGGGGGAACTGAGGTAGTGGAGGATGGTACAGCACCACCATGGGTAGTGTGAGCCACTGATGTAGTGGGGATAGGTATTCCTGCTGTGGGAATAGGTACCGTGAGGGGAACGGTAGATGGTTGCCCCATGGAGGGCATACCAAAAACAGGTGTAGTAACTGGTGTAGTAGTGGTGGATATGCCACCAATGGTCCCTATGACAAATGGAGTGGAAGTCGTACCAGCCATGGGGCTAGTAGGGGCAGTATAAATAGGGTTCTCAGACTCTTCGTCAGAATCAGAGGTAAAGTAAGGTGCGTCACTATCTGGTGACGGAGACCTACGTCGCTGACGGGTGGAGTCAAGTGACAAGGCTCTAGATCTGTGATGAGTGGTATCAACGGACAATGATCGGAATCTATGACGAGTGGTGTCGAGAGAACCGTGCTGTGGGGGCTCGCCCCTGAGGCGCCGAGAATGTCTCGGGGACTCAATGGTGACAGATGGTGTCTAAATCTCTGTGGGTTGAGGTGAGTATGAAAACAGCTCAAAAATCCTAATGCAACCGAGTGTGCAGAAGGAGAGCTAAAAAGCAAGGCACTCAGGCCAACAACCAACTCAAAACACCCACTGCAACAGCTGTGCTACAATAGGTGGAGTAACAACAAAGATGGTCAGAATACCAACAAGCAGCAGGCTTCCTAGAAAAGAAAAATGGTGGACTCACTAGACCAAGGGAGGTAAAGGAGCATGCAAACACCTAGCTAAAAGTATTCTGACTTAACTAAACATATCCTCTGCAAGGTGATGAAATCCAAGTCAGACAATATGAGTAGGAAAGCCAAGTGGCTATGATATCCCCCTACCGGGAGGGATACCGGGTAGTCAATCCTAGAAGAATGGCAACTAAGATACCCCGTTCATGACACGTCCAGAAAGGTGAATCTGCCGTTTAGTTCGTTGACCGCAATACCCCTATACAGGGATATCCCGCGAACCGCGAAAGGTAGCCCTTCGGTTACTGAATGGAGTGCGGTATTCCACTCAGGCCTCCGGAACCAGTCTCCCGACTTCAACCCTCCTAAGGGAGAGGCCCTCTGATAAACTGGTCGTGACCGTGCCAAAAAGTACTAGGGGATTTTGGTTCCCTAGTTGGACAACAACTATGTCTCAAGTGAAATAACCAAGGGGTGTTATTGGAAGCCTATCCCCCTGATCCTACCTAACTACAATGATTCTTTTATGTTCCCCAAGTGGGGTTAGAATGTTGGTTTAGTTAGGTACTTTTTAAGGCTCACTTGATTTAATGTGACAGAGTGTGTGCTCGTGAGGTGTTGAACCCAAAAACAGAAGTGCCACAAGGGAGGGCAACTTCCAATCTATCAATAATGCTGAAATTGATTCTTTTAATTTGCAAAATTTTCTGAAAATAAAAATACTGAAATTTTAAAAAGATTCTGTAAAAGGAACAGAAATTATGTTGCAGAAAGGCTGTAAGGAAGTAGGCTGCAGGTGGGACAGAGGGCTGTTCAAATGCAGAAAATATTGCAGCAAGAGGGGCTGGGCTCAAAAACAGGAAAAGAGCAGAAATCAGACCGCGGGTCTGTGGCGGGTCAGAACAGGCCGACCGCGGGTTTGAGGGCAACAGCGGCGGTCAGGTCGCGGCTATCGGGCAAATAGTTGCAGTCGGGACGCAGGAAACAGGGGACAAGGCACAGTCGGGTCGCGGCTATCGGGCCAACAGTGGCAGTCGGGACGCAGGAACAAAGGAAAAACAGACAGTCGGGTCGCGGCTAAAAGGCTAACAAGCGCAGTCGGGACGCCCGAAAGAGGCAGAAAGCCGCAGTCGAGACGCTGTGAACAAGGCCGATAGGCGCAGTCAGATCGCGGCAAACAGGCTGGTTAGCCACGGTCAGATCGCAGGTAACAGACTTGAATCCGCCGACTGAGCGTCGGAAGCAGTCTGAGAGCCACGGTCGGATCGCGGGTAAAGGCCTGAAAGGCGCGGTCGGGACGCGACTGTAGAGGAAAAAGACGCGGTATGCAGCGGCCGAAAGGGACAGCCGAAAGAAAAAATTTAAAACGGAAACCAGAAATTCGAAAACCAGCGGAGTCGCCAAAACTGTAGCTAGGGTTTTACCCCTAGCTTGTGCCAATGAGCACCTACTAAGGAGAATGGACTCCTTAGTAGCAGTTCAGTATATTAAACTAATTATGCAATAAACAAAAAATTAAATTATTTCTAATACAAGCATGAAGCATAAACACCAAAATGAAAGAATGTCTTTGTATTGATGTTACCTTGAGTGTCAAGGTTGGTGAAGCCCTTTGCAGTGTCCAAGAGGATGCTCCAAGCTCCAAGAATGCTCCTTCTCCTTCTCCAATGTTGGGGATGGGCCAAAGGTGGCTCTCAAGGTGAAACTAGTTCAAAGGTGGACTAGGGTTTCGAGAGAGATTTTGGCAGAGTAAGGGTGCTTGTGATTGTGGATATTGAATAAGGGATCTCCATCACCTATTTATAGTTTTTTGGTGGTGGAGTGCTGACCCATGGTTTTGGGAAACACATGGTTTTAGGCAGCTGTATAGGGTTTTTTCCTCCTTTTCCTCATTATTTTATATTTTTATTCCCTTTTTAGGGGATTTTTGCTATTTTTGGAGGAAAAGGGGGTTTTTTAGCCTTTTTTAGGCTATTTTGATGGTTTTTTGGCCTTTTGGAGGCATTTTAAGCCTTTTGGAGGCTTTTTAATGGGTTTTTGTGGGATTTTTAATGGAAATATGGTAGGAAAATGGACAAATGAGCCATATAATGTGGTAAATGAGCTAGTGAGCACTTTTTGGGTGTTAACAGAGTCAACTTCAGAGAAAAATGAAGATGAAGATGAAGGTATTCATGAACCTACAGTTCATGTGTTTTCTTTTGAGTTCAATTAAGAAAACATTTCAAAGATTCAACAACATGCTGAAAATCAACCTCAATTGATGTCAAAGCAACAACTGCTAAATGATCTTTCCAAGCCCATCATCAGACCTTGGGAAGAAATTAGATACAACAGGCAAAGAAAAGGACTTGGATATGAAAAAGATGTGACTTTTCATATTCCAGACTACTCCAAACCAATTCAGTTTGTGAGTGCGGGATTCATAAATGAAGAATCCAATCAAAAAGTTCATGAAGAAGCTAATAAAAAGGTTGATGAAAATCACATAGAAGAAATTCCTGAATGCCAACATTGTTATCGAGTTGGTCATTTGGAGACAAATTGTTTTGATCTCCATCCTTGTCAACATTGTGGAAAGAAGAATAATTCATCAGAAAAATGTTCCAAGAGAAACAAGCCTACAAGATTAAATATTCACTATGGGTGGATCAATCCTTGGTAATGGACATCAACAACCAAGAAAATATATCAGTCTTACAGAAGAGTACAATCTCAAGTAAAGACTCATCTTGTAGCACATAGTCCTTTTTTGTACTTGATAGAATATAACTCCAGTGGTCCCCTTATGGCATAGCTTTTGAGCATGGCCCTCACGGGATGAGATAACATGTGGATGTTTCCACATGCCCACTTTGAGTTGAAATCTATATGGTACTTTCATCTTAAAGGGGGGGTACATTTACAAAATACTCTTTCTTTTTAAAGGGGGAGTAGATATGGTACAATGATGAAATGGTTAAGGGTAAACCACATGAAAACCCATAGCTTCTCACCTTTCAGCTGACAAAGGGGGGAATATTGATGATGGTTGTCAGACTTCAAGTTTTAACAACAAAACAAAGTCTGTAGATGGAAGACTTCAAATGTCAAAAGAGAACAATAGTTTGCAGGTGGAAAACTTCAAAAGGAAACAATAGTTTGGAGGTGGAAAACTCGAAAAGGAAACAATAGTTTGCAGGTGGCAAACTCCAAAAATTGCAGATAAAGAACTATAGTTTGCAGATGGCAAACTCAAAATAGTCTTTAGATGGAAGACTAATGAAAACAACAGTCTATGGATGGTAGAATCAAATACATGATGAATTTAGATGTTAATCCATGCATAACAATGTTGATGACTCATTTCAGAAAGCACTTCATTGATTGTAGCATGGTTATCTTCACCAATTAGTAGAAGACGCCAACCTCTTCAAGCTAAATCACTTGAAAAATGATGAAATTGTGAAGCAGACAGGGATTGTTCAGACATGGCAGCTGTTCACTCCAGGATTTCAGTTCATTTTAGATGAACCATTCAGATTGACGGTTTTACAGACATATTTTTCATTGAAGCACAGAGGAAGGCTTCTGAAAAATCCATCATATCAACTTTGGCATTAGTGTTTATTGCTTAGTTGATACAGATACATAAACTTGTGATTGAGAGAGGGAATGTTAGCCTTATGGCTTACATTAGCAATCACATAGTTTAAATATCACCATTATTGTAATTATTATTTAGGATAATAGTCAGTTATCCTAGATAAGTCTCTAAATGATTTGGAGCAAATTTCCTAGCCTAGTCACCATGCAAGGTGTTAGGATCTAGAGAATATCTCTCATTGAGGTGGCATATTTTAGAGTATATATTGGTACTCTTTGAATGATAAAGGGTTAGAGTTTTACCATTTTATGTGTGTATTGTCTTTCAGTAATGTTGCTAATCAATGGTTGTTTAAATAATTATCTCTGTTGCTTTTAAATGCTTGGTTCTACTTTTAATCCTTCGTCGTAATGTTTCAATGGACAGGTGAACCTTCTCATTAAAAAGTTGTAGCTGGTTGAAAATGGGTGAATGTTTCTGAATGGACCTCGGGTAAGCCTCTGAGACATCCCACGGGTATCCATTACTACGAAGAACTTGTCACTGAGCAAGTTTCGTTTGTCTAGTAGAGAAAATGGTTGTTTATACTTAGGTCTCGTCAGAATTTACAAGGTGTTTTAGACTTTGGTTGTAAAAGACTTAAGACATAGGGAATTTTTGTTTCAAGGTTCTCAACCTTTGAGCTATAGCTCACATAGGATTCTCGATGTATAATTTGGACTATTGTATGTTATTTGTTTTCGTGAAGAAAGAAAAAGGAAGATTGTTTCAAAATACTCATTCGATAATGAAATATTTTTTTTTGCTGAGAAATGTTAAAATGGTTTTGGAAACTAATTTCTGGTTTAAGATGAGTAGTAGGGATGTTTTAACCCTCGACCCATAACTCATAATATCTTAGAATGAACTAGCATGAGTTTTGCAAAGGTTTTTTCCATGAATAATTCATTTGACAGTCGTAAAAATATTTCGGCTCTTTAGAAGTTGTTTGTAAAGTCTGATGGTTATCGACAATGTTTGGGCAAATCCCATTTCTGTATTATGAAGAGTTGTAGGGTTTCGGTTGTGCTTTCCCAACCAAGCCGTAAGGATAGGTTGTAACCCTCCTGTGAGCATTTTTATTGTATTTGTTTTTGTTAAGGGTTTAGATCCCTGGACGTGTTCTACTCCTTGTTTTTGTAATACGAAGGGATTGAAACTTGAAAGGTTAAGAAGATTTTAAACTTAGGGTTTGAACCCTAAGCGACTTCGTAGTTTTGAGTTAGATACTAGTATCATGTGATGATATTTAGATTTGTATTTGGACATACAGTGATAAAGTAATTTGATAATGTACACTTCAGTTTTTTTGCAAATGCAAGAATATTATTTCTCTACTATAATAATAATAGTTAGGTTTATTGATAAGGAATTTACTGAGGAATTTCGATGTTGATAGTATTGAAATGTCAACACTTACTTTAGACATGTTTCAATGATGTATACAATTTATTGCGAGTACTTGTTAATATTTATACAGTGAGTTTTGATAATTCCGAAAGAGTCTCTATGTAATTGATTTTACATACTCCTTCTGCTATAGTTTGAAAATGAATTACTTAGAATACTATTGCTATTTATAAATAAAAAATAGGATTCTATTGTTAAGCATAAACAATGAAGTATTTGGAATATTTGTATTTTCTGTTTACAATTCTAAATGCCTATTTAAATAAGAAAATAATACAGTACTGAAATAATATAGCTCTGTTTATAAAATAAATCATTTAAATTTTTTCATTGCATAAGATCATTTTTATCTATTCTAAATATCCTTTCCTGTACTAGAGTACGATACTATATCTAGTGTGTGGAAAAATGCAGGAAAGTAATTTTATCCAATCATTCTATCATTTAACTACATCAATCATAGGCATTTTATCCTAATAGTTATAAATAACAGAAGTAAAAATATTCATTGATAGTACAGAATATCTAAGATTTAATTGTAGAACTGATAACATAAAACATTCATATTTATTTTACTAACTTTGACAAAAGTAAATAAGATAACACAATATGAACCTGGAAACTGTAGAAGAAGAAACAAATAGCCAAAGGAGCTCATTCCACCCAACCAATCTCCTAAAGACAGCCAAGCTACTTTCCTTAGGACCCCCGAGCCTGTTCACTGAATCACTAGGACAAAGATGATGTGTGGATTAATGGAATAAATTCCCTTGCAACTCAGTAATAGCACTTCCTACCTTTAGCAATATTGAACTCAGCAATGTGGCTACACTAGTTCAGAATGCAGTCTTATTTCACTCAAACACTTCTAACTTTCCCCTCATCAAATCTCTTGTGCTCAGAAATTATCACATGGTGAGAATAGAACAGCCTCTTGTTGAATTTGATGGGTAAATAAGTAGCATGCCTAGGTCTTTGGTCAGTTTGTTTTAGTAAATGAGCCACCTTCTCAGTTCCACTTTCTTGGGGAACATGACCATCAAAGTAGGGAAGTTGCCCCCTGCAACAGTTAGAAGTGAGTTGAGGATGATTCCAAGTGTCAGTTTGCTCTCCACCCCAGTCCATTCCTCCTAGTGGGTCAGTTTTCTCTCCACCCCAGTCATTCAACAGTCTCCTTTGGATATTTGTCTCCACTTTTATTTATTAATAATAAAATATTCAAAGTAATTAATTTCAGTCATCCATGACCCCACTTGGTCAATAGTCATAAAAATTTACAATAAAAATAAAACATAATGTTTTCTCAATAACATAAAATGTCTAGAACTTGGGTATGTGACAAACACCCCCTCTTAAGTTCAGCATCGTCCTCGATGTTTCTTTATTCATCATCCTCTGGTTCCTCTTGGAACAACATTGGATATGCCACCCGCATATTGCTTTCCAATTCCCAAGTAGCTTCATTCAGACTAAGGTGATTCCACTGCACCTTAACCTGTCCAATGGTATGATTACAAAGCAAAATTTCTCTCTTGTCGAGGATACAGTCCTGTTCCACCAGAAAATATCCTTCCGGTTCCACCAGAAAATATCCTTCTGGTTCCACCTGTACATCATTCCAATTAATCACATGAGTAGCATCATGCACATACTTTTTCAAAAGAGAGATGTGAAATACATTATGTACTTTAAGATTCGGTGGCAATGCCAACTGATATGCCATTGGTCCTACCTTGGACAAGATTTCAAAAGGTCCACAATACCTCGGTGCTAATTTAGCACAACTTCCCAATCTTAGGGAACTCTTCTTAGGTTTTACCTTGAGGAACACATGTTCACCAACTTGAAACTCTTTCTGAGTTCTTTTTAGATCTGCCCGACTTTTCTGTCTATCTTGTGCAATTTTCAAATTGCCTTGAACCTGTTTCATGGTTAGTTCCATTTTTCTTAACAAACCAAGTCCTAAAGTTAACCTGTCAACTAGATTACTCCAACAAATAGGAGTATTACATTTTCTACCATATAAAATTTCAAAGGGACTAAGCTTTGCAGAAGCTTGGTAATGGTTATTATAAGCAAATTCAACAAGATGTAAATAATCCTCCCATTTACCTGGCTGATCTCTAACATACAATCTTAACATGTCCTCAAGAATTTGATTAACTCTTTCAGTCTGCCCATCTATTTGTGGGTGAAATGATGTACTGAAATTTAAAGTAGTATCTAAACCTTTAAATAAATATTTCTATAAATTTCTTGTAAACTTTGAGTCTCTATCATAAATTATAACTTTCGGAATGCCATGCAAACGAAAAATCTGCTTCATGAAAATTTCAGCAATGTTAGCAGCTTTGTAAGTTGTCTTAACATGTATGAAGTGGGCTGCTTTGCTGAGCTTATCCACAACTAACATTATGGAATCATTTTTTTTCTTCTGATTTTTAGGTAAACCAATAATACAATCAATACCAATTATGTCCCACTTCCAATCATAGGTGAATAGATTATCCAAACAACTTAGGCAATATTATGAGTGTGATGACTAGTGCCATCAATGAATCCTAGAAACCACTCAGTTTCCATCTGAAACACAACCAGAGGCATGTAATAAACACAAAAAGTATAACTCTACACTACTATACAACTATTTACAAGAAAAGGTATATGTGTTAGGAATAATACTTCTTTAGGTAGAGCCCATTTCTAGGATCCGACAGCTTATATCCATCACAATCGACCATTTCATATGACCTTTTTTCTAAAACTCTAGAGATTTTATATGGATCGAGCCACATAGACTTGAATTTTCCTGCCCCTAGGGGGTCTTTATCCTGGTCATAGACTAGAACAAGGTCTCCTTCAGAGAAAACCCTAGGCTTGACATACTTATCATATTAACTTTTGACTCGTCTTTTATGTGCTTCATTCACAATAAGCGCATCCCTGTGTTGTTCATATAGATGTTTGAGATGAAACAATCGTTCCTCTAAAGTAGAGGTTTTGGGTAAATTTTGGATGGCCAACTTTAACAATGGCATTTCACATTCAATAAGTGTAATTGCCTCCAGCCCGTGGACAAGTTGGAAGGGTGAAAAACCTATAGTGGTCTTAACATTGGGACTATACACCCAAAGAGACGATTATAACATAATGTGCCAGTTTGACCTACTAGAATTAATAGTACGTTGGAGAATGGTTTTTAAAGTCTTATTAACCACTTCAACTTGTCCATTTGCCTGTGGGTATAAAGGAGACAAATGATCCTGTCTAAACCTTAGCATAATGGTCAACTCTGACATCATATTATTCTGAAAGTGTATACCGTGATTGGTAATGATCTACTTAGGAATACCAAACCTAGCAATGATCTGATTGAACACAAAATACGCTGCAGTTTCACCATCCGCCTTCATAGTATGCATCGCCTTTTCCCACTTAGTAAAGTAGTTTACAACAACAATGATATATTGATGCCCCTCGGTAGAAACTAGGTTGCAAGTCATGTAATCCACTCCTCACTTGGTGAAGGGACCTACTACGATGACGGGGTATAGGGGAGCAGGGTGTGCTTGCATATTTTTGGTGAATACCTGACAAAGATGGTAGTGTTTCATGGCTTCCACATAATCATTGAAGATGGTGGGCCAAAAATAACTGACACGAAGTATTTTCTGGGTTGTTTCTAATCCAGAAAGATGACCCCCACATGATCCACTGTGGGAATCATTCAATACTAACTCAACTTCTTCCAAATTCAAACAAAAACGTAAAATGGAGTCTACCCCCCGTCTATACAATTTATTAGCAATTATGAGGTACTTTTTGGTGTTATGTCATAGTTTTCGTCGTTTTTCCCTAGAAAAAATTGGTGGACACCTCAAAGTCTGGAGATAAATAAAAATATCCCCATACCATGGATCATAGGTAGAAATGATAAAGATATGTTCATCAGAGATTTAATCATCTTCCACGTTAAACTCTTCGCTACTAGGGAACTCGGATATGAGTTCTGCGAACACTAAGGACTTTTTCGACTTAGCAGATTGAAAAGTGAGATCGAACTCTTGAAGAATAACAATCCATTTGTTAAATTTACTCCTGATTATGCTTCGGGTTAAAACATGTTGAAGCATATTGACATCTGCAACCACTGTAGTGGTTCGCAATAAAATGTAGTGGCGTAACCTCTGAACAATGTACACAATGGCAAGTGCCAACCTCTCAACGTGAAAATACTTTAGTTCAGGTTTTATTAAAGCACGAGAAAGGTAATATATGACATGCTCCTGGAGCTTATCATTCTCCTAAATCAAAACTATACCAACTGTGGAATCGGATGCAGGAAGATATAAGATAAAATTACGAGTGTAATCTGGTGGACATACATTGCAGACTCTGAAGTTGTCTAATGTTACGAGGAGGAAAAAATTTGACGATCACCTCTAATTTTAATGGATTGATCATTATCCCTCTATTGGACATGATGAAACCCAACAATCGTCTAGACTCAACACAGAACACACATTTATGGGGATTCAATCAAATTTAGTAGTGTCCGCATCACTCAAATACAGGTTGTAAATGGTTTGGATGATCTCTTATCTTTTGAGATAGCACGGGTATATCATCCAAATAGGGTTCAACTATATGTTTGATGTCGTGAAAGGAGAAACTCATTGCTCACTGGAAGGTGGGTCCAGAATTTTCAAGCCAAACGACTTTTTCCGATATGCAAAGGTTCCCAAGGGACATATAAAAGTTGTTTTGTGCTGATCTTTGGGTTTAATTTGAATATGATTATATCCCAAAAATCCGTCCATAGAGGAAAATATTTTGTTACCTGTGCACGCATCTATGATCTGATCAATAAATGGTGTGGGGTAATTATATTTGGGGAAATATTTGTCAAGATCCCTAAAATAAGTGCAAACACATATGGTACCTTTCTTCTTATCAACTGGGACTAGATTGGAAACCTATTCCATCATGTCGATATGATAGATACATCGAGTTTTGATGATCTTTTTAACCTCAGCCTTAATGACTACAACCTTTCGTATATTTATTGGACGAAGTTTATGACAAACCGTTTTCACATTTGGATACATTTTGATCTCGTGTTTAACTATGGATGGGTCGATTCCTGGCATATCCTCATATCACCAGGCGAAGACATCATGAAATTATTTAAAGAGATCGGTATACATGCAAATCTCTTTAGGAGAATAGCTTGCACCGCTGAAAATATTTTCCATGATATCTAGTTTGATGGAGATACTAATTGGAATGGTTGTCGATTTGTTAGCCATGTTACCTTTAATGAAAATCCCCTGTTTTGCTAAAGGGTTAATGGATAGATCAACATCTCCACCAAGTCTCACAAAAAACTCACCATTCACAATCCTATCTAGGTCTGGAAGAAAATAAGATCTATGATGCATGTGTTCCCAAGGTTGATCAAGGCCTATCATTGCTTCCAGAATAGCTTCATCTAATGGTAAAACAATGTCTAAACAATTGAAGGAATGAGCAGATTCTACCACCCATGCAAGTGCATAATCTACATCTTACTCCTCGGAGACTGCAGGATTCGAGAGAGAATCTATTGCAAAATCTCATGAAGTTTAGTAAGTCACTTCTGCCATAGATAAAGGCACAAATGGCTCATTATGAGTGGTAAAAATCCAAGGATTAGTTGCTTTATTGACTGTAAAAACCTCCTTAGATATTGAGACGGTGTTTTGAACACTCGTTGAACCAATGTAATTCATGGGAGTAGGCAAATCGAAAGTTCCCATAAGCGATGAATACAATCCTACTCGCAAACTCTCTCTAGGAGGACGTGCCAGATCAATCATCAGAATGTTAGAGTCCAAGGAGGATCTATTATTTTTTTGGGTGAAGGAGAGTTGATTGACTGTAACAATCCTTTGTTCGCAAGGGAACATGAATACCCGAAAATGGATGAAGGGATAGCTTGCATCGTATACGTCTAGCTTCTTCCTAACAACAAATTATAGTCAAGAGAAGCATCAACAAAATCAACCACTACTGACACTACTTTACCTTCTAACTAGATTTCGAAGGAGGGTAAGATACCATGTGGACGAAAAGGTATTCCATCGAAAGTGGTAAGCAATTTGATTGAAGGGACTAAATTATGGGATCCTAAAGCTCGCCACCAAGAAATAGGAATTACAAAAGTAGATGCGCTTTCATCCACCACTGTTTGTCCAATAGTTTTGGAACCATGGATTAATTCAATCTGAAAGGCCACATGATATGGAAAGAGGGGTTTGATGTCAGACATATCAAAAATTTCAAACATACTTGATGAATCCAAACTTCGCATTGCCGCTATAAGTGCATTCTGTTGCTGAGGGAAAATTTGCAAGACTTCTAAAGCATACATGGCACATGGAGTTTGGGCTAAGTCTTCCACAACAGAGTAGTTGGGAGTAGCCCACACATTAGGATTGTCCAATGCACGCTTATAGATACCCTTTGGTATCTTAGGCATAGGGTTTGCAGGTCTCTCAATGTGAAGAGAGAAGACATCTCACGAGTCTCCTTATCATTATGTGGTAGTTTTGGGTTATAATTTATTGCTCTTGTTTGTAACAAAGTATCTAAGATAATCGTGTTCATATAATATGGATTAGACGGTGTGGAACCATGGGTGCCCCCAGCACTAGAGCTATTAGAAGCTAATTTTTTTCCCTTGGGAAAAGGATCATTTAGAATGGTAGGTTTCGTTTCTTGCAAAAGCTTCTAGGATTCATAAATCAAGGGGCATTGATGAGTCAAGTGATCTTCCTTGCAAAGTTTACAAGGGAATTTCACTTCTTTTCTTTTTTACTTCCCTCAGCACTATCTGTGGTTTTGGGCGTATTTTGATTACCCTCCCCCTTCTTCCTTTTTTATTTCCACTGGGATGCTGAGGACCCTTCTTGTTCGACTGCAAACTATGTATAATAACCATTTCAGAAGGGGGAGTGGCAACTGTAGTTTCCTCCGCTGTATAATGCTTTATAGAAACCTTGTGAAATTGTTTGGCCAAACCCTCTACGATGGATGAATCGAATGAACCAACAATGCCATCATCATGTGGTCGAGATTTGGGTTTAATATGATCAGTGTTTGACCTTGGTGCATCGGGAATGATTTCGTAAAGAACCCCAGACTGAGCATAAATAAGATCTAACTGATGGGTTTTTAAGATGGCTTCCTCCTCTAAGGTAACACCGAAAGTCAAAACATCTTTGGAGATGTAACGTAAAAGTGATTTCAAAAACCACTCTAATAATAATTGTAGGGGAATTGCAACTTTAATGAGCCTCTTCCTTCTTGTCTACTCCTAAATGTGTTCATATATGTGAGTGGATGTGTTCTGCCAAAATGTAGACAGAAGATCTGTGTCGACGTCATACCGAACGGGAAGTTGGAAGTGATTCAAAAACACCATCGCGAAATCGTAGAAGTTATGATAAGCAATGGATGGCAGTTCAATGTACCATTTAGCCACAACATTGGTTAAGGTTCTTTGGAAAAGTCTCAACTGTATTGAGTCATCGTTTAGTGAATTGGAAGAACAACATAAGTGAAAGGTTGTAAGGTGGTCCCCTGGATCTTCTCCAGCCTTCCTTCAAACATGGGGATGTTCGAAGGAAGCTTGGTTGGAACAGGAATCCAAGTAGGGTCATGATGCACTGGTTCAATCATAAGCTTCGAAAGATATGGCAAGTTTAAAGTTTCTAGAAAGGGTAAGCGGGTCCGAACCGATGGCATATGAGTTTGGGGAGTCGGGTAAGGAAAAATACTTTAACCGTAGATCCCATAAGGTTGGTTGGGGTTTCCCCCAGCCATCGGTTGTGATGTGAAAGCATTCTGAAAGGTGATCCATCCATAATCAAGTGGATTACTCCCTTGAGGTCCAATCCACTAAGATTGAGTATAAGTAACTCCAATTGAAAAAGGAGTTGAAGTGTATGTGGTACTACATCCTCCACCAAATAGTAGAAAATGAATTTTACCTACAGGTGGATTAGAGGTTTGAACATTCGATGATTGCAAACTATAACCTGTGAAGGGGTTTGAAGTCACAAACTGTGCAGTGGAAGGAAAAGGCACCGAGCCTACAAAAGGTGTTGAAGGAGAAATATGTCCTCCATGATAAGGGAAACCATGGGAAAAAGGAGCAGAACTGGCAAGATTAGTTTGGAAATAGTAAAGAAAAGGGGATGATGTGAATGATACAGTAGGTATCCCAGTGAAGGGAATATTGGGAGAACCAAAAGTTGATCCGAAGGGTATCAAAGTCGAAGAAACTTGAGTGCTTGATGAACCTAAGGATCCTGTACTAAATTTTAGTGAAGTGATAAGAGGAGAATACATATGCAATGAACTAGGTGTTAGCACCTATATATTTTTGCTCCTTTTGCAGCATAAGAAAAGCCATATATGAGAAATGGAGGGTTAGAAAACTACCTGGTGAAAGATTGAAGTAATCTCCATCCTTCATGGCCAGATGCTAAGACATGAAAAGGAGGGGTCTAGAGAGGGTCCAATACAACAAAAATGGGCTAATGGCAAGGGCTAAGTATTAATAGGCAAATAGGATGACAAAGGCAAGCGGAGAATACCCTAAAACCTATAGACCTCAGGAAAATTTATGAAAGATTAAATGTCGCACAGAGCGGCACCATTGATCAAGCGTGGGAGCAAGATCTACGGATTTCAATGGACTGTTGCATGCCAAGATGCGAGAAGGAAAAGGAACAAGTGGATGCAATGGGTCGGGTCCGCCGAACAGGTGTCAGCTTAAAGGGATGTCGCAAGGAGCAAGGAGCAATGAACAATGCCATATCAAGTGCATGCGATGGTGGGGACCGGTACGAGGATCTACGATGGAGACCATCCTTTTGAGATCTAAGGGTTTGGGTTCATTCACCACAGTAAAGGCCTAAGTTTCGGTAGATCTATGGTTCGGGTGGCAAGGGAGACCACATCAGCAGTTGGTGGAAGTTTGAAAGTGCACGGAAGATAATAGGAAAGGCCCTGACCACATACAGATGACCTAGGATTTAAGCCGAGAATAAAACTCCACTGTGGATGTACGCGAGGAAGGAGATGGACGGTCCTTATGGATAATCGCATAGAGAAGTAGCACGTAGGTTAGTGGCAAGATGCATGCGATAAATAGTTCCTGCCGGACAGGTGTTAGCTCCAGAATTCGTCGCACGACGGAAGGAACGATACTAAGGACAACCTTGGTGTAATGCGATGCCGCCCTATGGAGGCGTGCAGATAAGATGGACGACGCATATGAAAGCTAGAAAGTGGATCCGACGGTGGAAAATGAGCATGTGGGAGATCAATGGTTGAGATTAAAGGATAGTTGGATAAGAAAATTGGTGGTTATGGATACACGGTTATATATGTGAAGACGCTTGCAAAATCAACATTTTTATTCTCTCTAAAACCCCCATGCGT
The DNA here is from genome assembly GCA_027924585.1 of Larix kaempferi. NCBI lineage: Eukaryota > Viridiplantae > Streptophyta > Pinopsida > Pinales > Pinaceae > Larix > Larix kaempferi. The sequence continues at coordinate 1,280,534 of BSBM01000687.1, read as the reverse complement.
AGAATAGATGTAGAAAATAACAGGCGAGGCCATTCCCAAGGCCCTTCAGGCTGTCTAGAAGAGACTGGGAGGGTCGAGTGACAAAACTTAGTCTATTTGCAACAAGGAGGCAGGTCGAAGGTCTGTTTCCAAGGATATTAAAGATAAATACACTCGGCGCTTGAGGTCTGAAGATGTCTAGTTCAGTGAGACAAGCATTCTATACCCATAGGGATTTTTCCAAGCAATGTTTGTGCCCTTTGTCACATCTGTCAACAACAGGTTCCTCTCGAAACCATGGGGTTTTTCAGAAGAGCCGTCGTCTCTATTCAGAGGCACGTTCTTCCCGCAAAGACCATTAAGGCATTAGTGAATCCAAAAAGTGGTCGGCTCCCCAAAATTGGGGGGGACAGTGCAGCATGGCAGGAAGGAAGAAAACTTACCGGCACTGGTAGAGGGGGTAGGTTATAATATCGGTCTACAATGATGAAGGAAGGGCTTGGGGAAGGTCACTCGTGTAAGCTGACGGGTGACCCAAGTGTTCCGAAGATGAGGTGACTCACATCTTTCGAAGTGTGCGAGAAGCGTGAGGTTAAAGTATTGTCATGTAAGGAATGTCAGAAGGGAAGACTGGCAAAGGGACCTTTTCCTGTTATCCCAGATGATTATCTGTATGAGGGAGGGTACCTATGCATCATCATTGGCTACGCCGTCTATCTAGGAAGCATTTCCAATCATGCTGAAGGTCATCTCAGACCTAGGGCATGATTTTTACATGGTTATGGGGTCGGATCAGGTTATCATGGTGGCTATGCCTGCACATAGCTGCTGTCATTGTAGCTGCAGTTGTGGATGTGGTTCTTCATCTGCCGTGCGAGATCAGTACATAGAAAAGAATGGCACACCTGGAAACTTGGGGCATCTTTCAGTTAGGATCGGATCATGGAAGAGGGACAGGAGGCTGGGGTTGTTTTCATGCCAGAACAGGCATGGTCTGAGGTCGATCGAGAGCAGGCTCCTTCGTATCCTAATATTTTCGACCATGAGGAATCCATCTCTGGTAGCGACGATGAGAAGGAGGAAAAATGATAGGTGCCCAAAAAGGTTCACCGTCCAAGAAGGAAGGAAATTGCCAAAGATAAGGAGGGCAACCAGCAAGACATAGAGATCATCCATGACCTCGTACTCCCTACCCGGGAAGTGACACCTCCCCATCTTACCGAAGGGTCACCAGCTGACAGCTCCCCTAAGATAGAAGACTTATTTGATTCACAAGGCCTATTGAAGACTTTGGAGTAAGGTGGTGTCCTGCTCATAGAATTTTTGTTTCCCGTCTTAGTCAAATCGGTTTTTGACTTCGACACGTATGTAATATTCAAATTTGGGACTGTCGAGGTGGCAGCGTATTTCTGTTCATTTCTTCCAGACTGATTCTAGGCCAAGAGCCTATAAACGCAATGTAATTGAATGATAAAGGGTTGAAAAACTTTTATGGGAATTGTTTGTGATTGTTCTGTAAGAGATTTTGAGCTATATTTTGAATAAAGATTTGCAGAGCTGAGCCAATGTTTTTAGGGATTCTTGTGTAATTGGTCTTGTAGTCTGTTTCTCTCTTTTTCCTATTTGAATTGTATATCTCTCATTGTTAATTTCCAGTCTGTAACATTCTTTCATACTTGGTGCAGTTTGATAGCTAAGTAGAATTCATAGAAATTATGCTCTACTTATCTTTTTCTAAGTATTCCACCATTACTTCTCTGCTAAAATTGATATAGGATTCATCATTGTATGCCTTATGTCAATGGATTGTTTCTTTCTCTTCTGTTCCACCAGTTAAAATCACTTTGACTACGAGCTGTTTGCTATCTTGCCCCTGTGTTAATGCATTTGTGAAGCATTTGTAAATGAATTTTCAGAGTTTGTTTGAATGTGACTCCATTGCCCCAATAGAGATTCATATGTTTCAGCCAAGCTACGTTTAAACCATTTTTGTTTCCCATAGAAATCTGATCTTTTGTATTGTTGCAATTGAATATCTTGAATGATGAATGCTGGTGCATGTTTTCATTGTTGACACCTTTGATTATTCTAGTCTTTCATAGATCTATAGAGAGAGCCCTCTCAGATTGAGTTGGGCCAGTAGCTTAAGTCTAAATATTGGTTAGTGGTTACCCCAGTTTTCCCTCACCCACAACCTAGGGGTCATTTTGGGTGTTAACAAATTGGCACCATTGTCGGGGATAAGATTGTCTTATCATCCCTGGAAGAACGAAAAAGGTTTCAGATCTGAAATGATGATGGTGAACAACAGTCAGATATTGAGAAGGTTGTACATTCACCAGGTGACTCCACTCAAGCGAACTTTCAGTATGAAGGTTGACCCCACTAGGGAGATCGGTGATTTTGTATCTTAATTGAGATGTTGAAAAATTCTCATGGCGACTCTGCTAGGGAAATCCAGGGTTTCATTGATTCGCAGGCTGATTCCCTCAGTCTTTAATCAGAATTTGTAGACTTCACCAAAAGGCGACCTCAACACCTTTAAAACATGGAAGAATCAAGATTCAGGTATCAAAACATCAATCTCTTCAAAGAAATCTTGTTCTTCCCTATTGGTCTCCTTTTACCTTTATGTATATATATCAAGAAACTTTTGTTCCACCAAAGAGCTCTAGGGCAAGAGAGACCCGCCTTTGTATATCCCTCTCTAGACCTTACAAATGTATATCTTCCTTCCACCCATAGAGATGAACCTTGTAAGATCCATACCCATATCTCTTCTTCTGAACCTTGTAAGATCCATACCCAGCTTTGCAAATCCCAGGAGAGTGAGGCTGAGGAGGCTCTCCCGGTACATACTCCTTTGCGTTCCAGATCTCAGCTGAGATATGACCCTTTGAAACTGCCCCCTGTTTTTCATTACTATCCTCCCAAATACCATAAATACCTTCCTAGATTTGACAGAGAATCCGAAAGCCTCACTGCTGAGAAACATCTCCATGGCTTCGAACATTTTTTGGATCTTTTTGAAGTGGAGCATGATGATGCTTGTATGAGGGATTTCGCCCAATCTTTCCAAGGAAGTGTGAAGCAATGGTTTAGCCATTTGTAGGCCGGATCTATGGATACCTGGAAAGGGTTTTCTGATGTTTTCTTGGAGTTTTGGAGTAAGAGACGGTCATGGGACCTAATTCTTTCAGAGTTTTACTCCATGAGAATGCAAGAAGGGGAAGTCATGTCTAGTTTTAACAGAAGGTTTTCAAGATTCTATTATGATATGCCAAGGGAAATTCAGTCCCTAGAGAATGCTGCTAAGCTACACTATGCATCTATCTTTCCTCCTGATCTATCTTTGCTTTTGTTGGAAAGAAGGTCCCCTAATTTGCAACATATGTTCATTGATGTTTTGGAGGTCAAAGACAATCTTAGGATGTCTGGAAAATTATCAAACAAAGATAACAATGAAAGGGTTGAAGAGAGATCAGGATTTAATGCAAAACATGAACAAGAAAAACTTTCTCTACACTCTAGTATTTCCTGGGAGAAACAGAGAGATGACTGTCCTAGTGAGATACCCGAAGAGGGTAAGTCTGATTTATTTTATGAAAATTACATTCATCTAGATAAGACTTCTGGTTTTAAGGAAGATCTCAGCCCACCTAAGTATGATGAGTATGAAGAAGACTGCTTGGAGAACTTTGTAAGTTTTTTTGAAATTAACGACGAAAGGGAGGGACAAGTGTGTAATCTGTCCCAAGAAGCAGAGATTTGCCATGGGGAGGTTGGGTGCCAACCAGAAAATCATATCCCTCTTGTACATTCAGGATTGGTATGTCAAGAAGAATTTTCTGCACTTAATATGAAAAGAATTAGAGATATTTCTGCTATGCCTGATGAAGAAGGGAAAGTGTTGAACTCTAAGATTCCGGGCAAGATCAATAATAGTATGGATATTTTTTCTCCAGAGTCGGATGAGAAGTTTCTTCAGTTCTATCGGTTGTCATATGAGTCCGAAGAAGAACAGGGTAGTCTAAACAAAGGGGATGAGTCTACTTTTCAAAGTCTTTCTGAAACTCAGATTGGCAGATCACAAAGGGAATTACAATTTGAGCAGCCTTATTGTTATATAGATGATGTGAACAGTCAGAAAGAACCCGTTGAAGACGCTCTCATGGTTGGTCACAAATAAATAGGAGTATTTTATTTTCTTGAAGATCCTTTTGCTAATTTGTTGGAATCACCAGAGGAGATGGATTTTGTGTTATTCAAGAATGCAGGGATTGAGAAATATTTTCAGTTGGAATTATCATTTGCTAGGTTCTTTTTTGAAGATAAAGGGGTTGAATTTGAAGTTTAGTTAGGAATCCATTTGCTTGACTGGATTCATTGGAAGTGCAAGATCACTTGATTTTGGTCTTTATACTAATTAAATAGGGTAGGATCTCTTGTATATAAATAAGCTTGAAAAATCAGGCATTTTTATTGCTTTTAGTTTTTTAGTACGTCTGTTCAGTCCGCAGCGTTTTTAGAATATTTCTGTATGTTTTTCAATCTCAGGTTTTGAGTTTTTTTTTTAAGATGGAAAAATCAGTCACAAAGTACAGGTTTCAATTTTTTGAGGCTGGGAGCCTGCCCAATGGATCAGGCACTTGGTCTACAGGTTTCTTTGCTATCTTGCAGGGAGGATAGCATCCCCAGTTGGAGCCAGTTGTTAGCACCTATATATTTTTGCTCCTTTTGCAGCATAAGAAAAGCTGTATATGAGAAATGGAGGGTTAGATGACTACTTGGTGAAAGCTTGAAGTAATCTCCATCCTTCATGGCCAGATGCTAAGACATGAAAAGGAGGGGTCTAGAGAGGGTCCAATACAACAAAAATGGGCTAATAGAAAGGGCTAAGTATTAATAGGAAAATAGGATGACAAAGGCAAGCAAAGAATACCCTAAAACCTATAGTCCTCGGGAAAATTTATGAAAGATTAAATGTTGCACAGAGTGGCACCATTGATCAAGAGGGGGAGAAATATCTACCACTTTAAATGGACTATCGCATGGCCAAGATGCAAGGAGGAAAAGGAATAAGTGGATGCGATGGGTCGGGTCCCGCCGGACAGGTGTCGGCTTAAAGGGATGTCGCAAGGAGCAAGGAGCAGTGAACAATGCCATATCAGGCGCATGCAATGGTGGGGACCGGTACGAGTATCTACGGCAGAGGTCATCCTTTCAAGATCTAAGGGTTCAGGTTCATTCACCACAATAAAGGCCTAAGTTGCGATAGATCTACAGTTCGGGTGGCAAGGGAGACCACATCAGCGGTTGGTCGAAGTCTGAAAGTGCGCGGAAGATAATAGGAAAGGCCCTGATAGCATACGTATGACCTAGGAGTTAAATCGAGAACAAAAATCCACTGTGGATGTACGCCAGGAAGGAGATGGATGGTCCTTATGGATAATCGCATAGAGAAGTAGCATGCAGGTTAGTGGCAAGATGCACACGATGAATAATTCCTGTCGGACAGGTGTCAGCTCCAGAATTCATTGCACGACGGAAGGAACGATACTCGGGACCACCTTGGTGTAATGCGATGCCGCCCTATGGAGGCATGCAGATAAGATGGATGGCACGTATGAAAGCCATAAAGTGGATCCGATGGCAGAAAATGAGCACGTGGGAGATCAATGGTTGAGATTAAAGGCCAGCTAGCTGAGAAAACTGGGGGTTATGGATACACGGTTATATATGTGAAGACGCCCACAAAATTGACATTTTTATTCTCTCTAAAACCCAAATTCATAGAATAGATGTAGAAAATAACAGGCGAGGCCATTCCCATGGCCCTTCAAACTGTCTAGAAGAGACTGGGAGGGTCGAGTGACAGAACTTAGTCCGTTCGTAGCAAGGAGGCAGGTTGAAGGTCTATTCCCAGGGAGATTAAAGATAAATACACCCGGTGCTTGAGGTCTGAAGATGTCTGGTTCAGTGAGACAAGTGTTCTGTACCCGTAGGTATTTTTCCAAGCAATCTTTACACCCTTTGTCACATCTGTCAACAACAGGTTCCTCTAAAAAACATGGGGTTATTCAGAAGGGCCGTCGTCTCTATTCAGAGGCATGTTCTTCTCGCAGAGCTATTAAGGCATCAGTGAATCCAAAAAGTGGTCGGCTCCCCAAAACTAGGGGGGGACGGAGCAGCATGGCAGGAAGGAAGAAAACTTACCAGCACTGGTAGAGGGGGTAGGTTATAATCTCGGTTGACAATGATGAAGGAAGGGCTTGGGGAAGGTCACTCGTATAAGCTGACGGGTGACCCAAGTGTTCCAAAGATGAGGTGACTCACATCTTTTGAAGTGTGTGAGAAGCGTGAGGTTAAAGTATTGTCATGTAAGGAATGCCAGAAGGGCAAACCAGCAAAGGGACCTCTTCTTGTTATCCTAGATGATTATCTGTATGAGGGAGGGTACCTCTGCATCATCATTGGCTATGTCGTCTATCTGGGAAGCATTGCTAAGCATGCTGAAGGTCATCTCAGACCTAGGGCATGATTGTTATATGGTTATGGGGTCGGATCAGGTTATCATGGCGGCTATGCTCGCACATAGATGCTGTCATCGTAGCTGCAGTTGTGGATGTGGTTCTTCATCCGTCATGCGAGATTAGTACATAGAAAAGAATGGAACACCTGGCAACTTGGGGCATCTTTCAGTTAGAATCGGATCATGGAAGAGGGACACGAGGCTCGGGTGGTTTTCATTCCAGACCAGGTGTGGTCTGAGGTCGAGCGAGAGCAGGCTCCTTCATCTCCTAAGATGTTCGACCATGAGGAATCTAGCTCCGATAGCGACGATGGGAAGGAGGAAAAGCGACAGGTGCCCGAAAAGGTTCGTCATCCAAGAAGGAAGGAAATTGCCAAAGATAAGGAGGGCGACCAACAATACATAGAGATCATCCATGACCTTGTACTCCCTACCCGGGAAGTGACACCTCCCCATCTTATTGAAGACTTCTTTGATTCACAAGTCCTATTGAAGACTTTAGAGTAAGGTGGTGTCCTGCTCATAGCATTTTTGTTTCCTGTCTTAGTCAAATTGGTTTTTGACTTCGACACATATGTAATATTCAAATTTGGGACTGTCGAGGTGGCAGCGTATTTCCATTCATTTCTTCTAGACTGATTCTAGGCCAAGAGACTATAAAAGCAATGTAATAGAATGATAAAGGGTTGAAAAACTTTTATGGGAATTGTTTGTGTATTGTTCTGTAAGACATTTTGAGCTATATTTTGAATAAAGATTTGTAGATTCGAGTCAATGTTTTTTAGGGATTCTTGTGTAGCTGGTCTTGTAGTCTATTTCTCTCTTTTTCCTATGTGAATTGTATATCTCTCATTGCTAATTTCTAGTCTGTAACATTCTTTCATACTTGGTGCAATCTGATAGCTAAGTAGAATTCATAGAAATTATGCTCTACTTATCTTTTTCCAAGTATTCCACCATTACTTCTCTGCTAAAATTGATATAGGATTCATCATTGTATGCCTTATGTCAATGGATTGTTTCTTTCTCTTCTGTTCCACCAATTAAAATCACTTTGACTACGAACTGTTTGCTATCTCGCCCCTATTTTAATGCATTTGTGAAGCATTTGTAAATGAATTTTCAGAGTTTGTTTGAATGTGACTCCATTGCCCAAATAGAGATTCATATGTTTCAGCCAAGGTACGTTTAAACAATTTTTGTTTCCCACAGAAATATGATCTTCTATATTGTTGCAATTGAATATCTTGAATGATGAATGCTGGTGCATGTTTTCATTGTTGACACTGTTGATGTATATGTAACTTCGGAATGTATTTCATATATATATTTATTGTACCCTTATAAGAGATGTGTTATTCCTCTATAAGGAAGTGTCGTCATTTATATTGACAAGTGTTGCAAGTAGATTACCTTGCCGATGGGTTATTAGACTACCTGATGTGGGTGTCGGCCCGATATATATGTAACTGGGGTTATTAGGCTGAGTTAGACAAGTCGGCCCCATAAGTAATTAGGCAGGTCGGGACAAGTATAAATAGAGAGTCGGGATTCTCTATTTTGATCATCTCAAAACTCACTCTTCTCTCACTCAGAAAGTGGTGCACATTGGAGGAGGAGGATCAGCTGCATAGTAGGAGACTATATATTGTACTTTGGTTGAGCCATTGCTCTATCTATCTCTGAGGAAGTTGTGGGGTTTTCACCTTAGGGTTTTCCCCACGGAAAAATCTGTGTGTCCATTGTCTCATGCTTTTGATTCTTGTGATGCTTGACATGCTTGATATGATTGTTATGCATTGATATACTGTACATGTTATTCTCTCAGTGAAGATCCTATAGCATATTGAATTAATGCTTAAAATCTAACATGGTATCAGAGGTAACCTAAGAAGAAGACACTGTGCAGTTATAGAAACCAAAGTTTCTTGTTTTGGGTTTCCCTCCACAGATTTTGGAAAAGCAATATGATGGATTGAATCTCCTCAGCAAGGTGAATCTATCTGTCCAATCAGAATTCAATTCTGAGCACTTTCAATTTTGGCCCTAAACATTAGGGTTTCCTAAAAAATAGGAATTTTTGAAATCAGAAGACACAGCTGGAAGCTCCTTGGAAAAATTGAAGTTTAGAGCTTTGGATCGAGATTTTTGGCTGGGTAGATCTCCGGGAAACTCAAACCCTAATTTAGGGTTCTCCTCAGTGAATGTGGGAAGACTAAAAGACATTTCTGAAGGGTGAAACTTTGCAGATCTGAATTTCTGAATATACCAGGATGATCAGTTTATCAAGGCGCATCTTTCTATCCTTTCAGAAAGTTTAAATTCAAAGTTTGAAATTTTAGGGTTTCTCTGACAAACCCTAATCCGGCACGAGATCCAATTTTCAGCAAACAAGTGGTAAGACCTAAATATTTTCTATTTCCATTTGAAGTACTCTTTAAAGATGTCTCACCACACCAAGCTTGAGGATAAGCTTGAAGGAGCTGATAAATTCCGAGCATGGAAGTATAGGATTGGGTTAATCCTTGAAGAAAATGAGTTGGATACTTATATAAGTGAAAAGGTCCCTGTCCCAAAGGGAGAAGAGGCTAAGGATCTTCACAAGAGAAATTTGGTTAAGGAAAAGAGGATCATTGCTGATTCTATTAAAGATAGTCTCATTCCCATGTGTCATCCCTAAAGACACCAAAAGAGATGTTTGATTCCTTGACCAAATTATTTGAAGGCAAGAACATAAATCAGAAGATGACCCCGAGGAATCAATTGAAGAATATCAAGATCCAGAATGCAGAGACTATGCAGTCATATTTCTCAAGGGTATCCCAAATAAAAAAACAACTTGAAGCTGTGGGTGAAGTTGTAGAAAATGGAGAAGTGGTGATGACCACTCTTATGGCCTCCCTAGGTCATGGGATTCCTTCATCCAAGGAATTTGTGCCAGAAAGAAACTTATCTCTTTTACTAGACTGTGGGAAGAATGCTCACAGGAAGAAGCTTGAATTGTAGCCAAAGAAGGGAAGATGGGGAGTGATGACCAAGCACTCACAACTCACTCCAAAAGGCATGGTGACAAGAAAGCTCACCATCATGGCAAGAAAGGAAAATATCAGAATCAAAGAAGTAGTCCCAGACATCGAAAGGACATGACCCATGTTCGTTGCTATACATGTGATGATAAGGCACACTATGCCAGAGATTGTCCTAAGAATAATAAAGAGGGTCCTCACAAGAAGAAGAAATTCAAAAGAAGACATCATGCTCATGCTGCAGAGGATGATAAACCTCCTAAGAAGAGGGCTAGAGAATATAGTAAATATTCTTCAAGTGATGAAGAATATGTTTTGATTTCTGCTCTCACTGGAACCATTACTCATCGAAGTAATGATTGGCTCATAGATAGTGGGGCTTCCAAACATATGACAGGATTCAAAGAATCCTTTGTGAATCTATCTGAACATGATTCACCCCACAAGATGAAACTTGGGGATGACTACCAGTATCCCATAAAAGGCAGTGGTGAAGCCTCCTATAAACTAGACTCTGGAAAGTCTATGAAGATGAAAGATGTACTCTGGAAAGTCTATGGAGTAGTGAAGAGTGCTTATTATTTCTGTTTGAAATGATCCTAACTATAGATGCTTAAGATTATTGTGTTTTGATAATATAAAGATTATACTAATGAATGTTTGATTATGTATGAGACCTCAAGGATAACACAATGATGATACTAATAAGCATGCATAGGGATTGAGAATGAATATAAGTTCAAGAACAGGTAATCCAGGAAGCAAAGATCAAGAGGGAGCACACTCCAGTGGTTTTTGCAAGGATGCAGATATTCAGAGGGAGTCCACCCAACAAACAAACAAAGATAAGTATTTGAATGGTTATTTATTATATATATGATGTTGTTCAGTTATGTACATACTTATGTTCCTAAAGTTAGGATGTTTATTATGCATATTAGGATATTTGCATTAATGAACAAGATACTACTAATATAGTGATGGGTAAGTGGCCTATGGCATTGTACAAAATTCCATTGTTACTTATCTAGAATGAAACCTCTTTGCTGACATGTTGGGAGTTGTGCACACTCTTAACAATGTTCTGGTAGAGATTGGAAGGCATCTAGAAAGTTACGGGATATGGATAAATGTTGTATTGAAGCATTGGCTAAAATAATTGCATGACTGTATGACATATTTCTTTATGTATAAGAATTTGTTCTGAAAACTATGAGATGTTTCTAATCATGCAATTTAACTTGTCTTGTAGGAAAGATCATATACCATCACCTACAAAAGAGGGACTACAACATTTGTTCCAGCAACAAAGCTATCTATTGAAGATATTGAAGAACATGAAGTTCCCAGGATCCGAGATGCAGTAGAATTCCATGATCCGTCAATCATGAAGAATGATGTGGTCCCAAGACCAGATGGGAAGTCTGTACAGTTTGAAATAGGCACCCAGGACTTGGTATGGCAGGATAGATGGCTTCCTATCTAGTTTGGGCTTTACCAAGAGTAAGGCGGATTCCAACCTTTACTACAAGGTTGAGGAGGGCAATCCAGTGATACCACTATTGTATGTGGATGACCTGTTTCCGACAGGTGAGGATAGATTGATTGCCAACACCAAGAGGAAGCTAGCTGCCGAGTTCGAGATGAAGGACTTGGGTATGATGCACTACTTTCTTGGTATGGAGGTGTGGCAGAGTGCAAATGGAATCTTCCCTGGACAAGGGAAGTATGCAGTAAAGATTCTAAAGAGTTTTGGGATGATGGACTGCAAGACCATGGCCACACCTATGGAATCAAACATGAAGCTTCTGTGTGATGCTTCTTCTGAGCTGGTTGATACAATGTATCATCAGATGATTGGGTCCTTGATGTACCTAATGAATACAAGGCCAAACATTTTCTTTGCGGTGAACACCTTGAGCCAGTACTTGACAGATCCGAGACATGTTCACCTGATAACTGCAAAGCATGTTCTAAGGTACCTGAAGGGTACAGTGGATTATGGGCTCAAGTATGAGGCGAATCAAAAGTTTAACCTGGAGGGTTATGTTGATTCGGATTGGGCAGGTAGTACCATTGATCGGAAGAGCACTTCGGGGTGCTGCTTTGGTATAGGATCAGGTGTGATCTCTTGGTTTAGTAGGAAGCAATCTTGTGTGGCAGTGATTATAGCTGAAGCAGAGTATGTCGCAGCTTGTTCAGCTAGTTGTGAGGCAGTATGGCTTAGAAAGCTACTGTCTGATTTGTTTGATCTCTAGTTGAGTGCTACCTGTATATATTGCGACAACCAGAGTTGTGTGAAGTTGTGATGCAGGAGCATCGACCTAAGTCTTTTTTTCTGTTGTAACAACTTATGTTGCCTTGTAATAGTTCTAGAATGCTTAGGTTAGTTGTAATTTGTTGTTATTTGAGATTGTTTGTAATAATGGCGAATTGCCACACGTATCCTCGAATTTTACATGAGGATGTCGTAGAATAGAGTTTGTTAATTCTTTCCAGATTTGGGAGCTCCAATCCTGTTTGTTCGGATCTGGTAGGCTCGTAGGTGTTATTTAATCTTTGGTTGTATTATATTGAGGCATTGTTGATGAAACAAAGGATTTGTTTGATGCGTTGTGTATGTAATGGAGAATAGGGTTTCTGAACTCTGCATTTGATTCATGCGTCGTTTCCTTTCTTTCAATAACCAGAAATGTGTGGTTGTTTGTCAATGCAACCAAGTAATTCAACTGTGTATTGATTTAGATCTGTATTGTAGAATCTGCATTCAAACCTAAGAGTGAATCGATCGATCCTCTGATCGATTTAAGAAGTTACAGACAGGAAAGTTCATAGAATAGCGATTGGGTGGTCAAGATCAAGTCGAGGGAAGAAGATCAATGGTTCCGTAGTGTTTCCGAAAACTAAAGGTTGAGGCAGAGATGGGATGGTTAGGAATGATCCCGAAACAAATCGACGGTCCCAAAGTGTTTCCGAAATCCAAAAAGTGAAGCTTCGGAAAGACGACGTCGGGAGTACATTTGCGGAGCGATGTTGTAAAGATTGGCAAACTACACGACCGAAACTCGAAAGCCAAAAGTGCGAGATCGGTGCATCGGGAACTCTGTTTCGGAAAGGGAAATTTGGGTCTAGTCTTTTCAGGAGCAGTTTGGCAGAAATCCTTCCCAAGATAGTAGAATTTGGCGGAATTGTCAAATTTAGAGGGCTATCATCCTTTGAAACCTACTAAGATCCTAGAGAGCGAATTTGGATTGGTTTTATGGTTCAGATTTGCATCAATTGGTATCAGAGCTTAGAGAAGATGATGTCAAGACGTGGTCGGGCACAAGGAATTCTAGTTGGAAGAGGTCGAGGAAGACATGTTGCAGATGCAGGCACCAGGGTCGACATGCAAGAGGAAGTACGACAACTTCGAGCTAGAATGGAAGCTATGGAGAGAGGACATCCAGGGAATGAAGATGTTAGTGAAGAAGAATCTTCTGATGAAGAACCAGAAGAGATTGGCGACGAAGTGAAAATGATGAGGATGCTGGTAAAGGTTGGCAGCAGGCCAAAAACAGAAGTCCCCATGTACAAAGGCAGCTTGAATGCTGATGAGCTCATGGATTGGATAAATTCTCTGGAGAGGTACTTTGACTTTGAAGAAGTCGAAGACAAAAGGAAGATGAAGTATGCAGCGACCAGACTGAAGGGGTATGCAGCCATTTGGTGGGATGAACTATAGATCCATAGAGAAAGGAGAGGTAAGTCTAGAATTAAGAATTGGGACAAGATGTTGTCTAAAATCAAACAACAATTTATGCCTAAAGATTATCAATTAAGCCTCATTAAGCAGTTGCAGAATCTTAGACAGAAAGGTATGACTGTTAAAGAATACACAGAAGAATTCTTCAGGCTGAGTATTAGAGCTGGACAAGCACACAGAGACATGGAGAGAGTGGCCAGATACCTAAATGTACTAAGGTATGATATACAAGATGAAATTAGTTTACAGAATCTCACAACTGTGGACGACGCTTACCAGGTAGCAGTGAAAGTAGAAGAGAAGCTATTGAGAAATCATAATCATAAGAATAGAGGGAGTTCAGCCAAAGGAAGAGGATTTCCAAACAGAGGAGGAAGATATCAGTCTTCTAAGAATGAAGCAGAGGGTTCCAGCAATCAGTTAGCTCAAAGAGGATAATTCAGGGGAAATAGGTTTTGTAATAGAGGAAGAGGCAGAAGTAACAGATAAGTAAAGTGCTATACATGTGGTGAGGTTGGACACATGTCATGGGAATGCCCAAGGAATAAATCAGCAAATCAGAGGAATGCAAATGTAGCTGAGGCTAGAGAAGAATTCAATGACAAGACAGAAGTAGGAAACCCTTTAGAGGAAGGAGAGTCTCTTATGTTGAACAGAGTTTTGGTGAACACTGAGAAAGAAGTCCATGAACCAGCATAGAGGAAGAGTCTATTCAGGACTAGGTGTAAGTCACAAGGTAAGTGTTGCAAAGTGGTTATTGATAGTGGTAGTACAAATAATTTGGTCTCCACTAAGATGGTAGAGAAGTTGGGATTGAAAAGGATGAAACATCCCACTCCTTATAAAGTGTCGTGGTTGCATAAAGGATATCAGCTCTTGGTAAATGAGTAGTGCAGGGTGGAGTTACAAATTGGAAACTACAAAGATGTAATATTGTGTTATGTGATGCCTATGGATGTGTGTCATATACTCTTAGGAAGGCCATGGCAGTATGACAGGAAAGATATTCATGATGGGAGAAATAACACTTATACCTTAGAGAAAGATGGGGAGAAGCATGTGTTGCTACCTTTGAAGGATGAGACAGTATGAGGAGATACAGGACCTAGTATTTTGCTGATGACTGGGAAAGAGTTACTTCAAGAAGTCAGGAAGGATGATGGGTTATATTTTGTTGTCATTGGAAAACCCAAGGTAATTTTAACTTATACAAACTTAGATGATTTTCCTACTGAAGTTAGAGTTCTACTTGATGATTTTGCTGACATTATTGTGGATGAGCTACTGAATGCTTTACCTCCTATGAGAAGTATTAGTCACCATATTGACTTAATACCTAGTGCAAGTCTACCAAACAAAGCCGCTTATAGATTGACACCTCAGGAGAATGAGGAGATCAAGCAACAAGTACATGAGTTACTGGATAAAGGTTTGGTGAAAGAAAGTCTGAGCCCTTTTGCAGTTCCTACAGTGCTGAGTCCAAAGAAAGATGGTGCATGGCGAATGTGTACTGATTTGTGGGCTATTAACAAGATCACTATCAGGTACATATTTCCATTATCCCGTATTGATGATTTGATGGATTGTTTAAGTGGGTCTAAGTATTTTTCAAAGATATATTTGAAGAGTGGTTATCATCAGATAAGGATTAGAGAAGGTGATGAATGGAAGACTGCATTCAAGACTAATGATGGGTTGTATGAGTGGTTAGTAATTCCTTTTGGGCTTACTAATGCACCTAGTACTTTTATGAGATTAATGAATGAAGTTTTAAAGGATTACACTGGGAAGCTTGTAATATTGTATTTGGATGATATTCTGATCTTCAGTCAGAGTAAAGAAGAGCACTTGAGACATTTGAAATTAGTGTTGAATACCTTGCAAAAGGAGAAACTGTTGACCAATTTGAAGAAGTGTAGTTTCATGAAGAATGAGCTGGTCTATTTGGGTTTTGTAGTCTCAGAAGAAAGGTTGAAGATGGATCCAGACAAGGTACAAGCTATCCTTGATTGGCCAATTCCAAAGAATCCTTTTGAAGTTAGAAGCTTTCATGGTCTTGCAAGTTTCTATAGAAAGTTCATCAGGAACTTTAGTCAAATTTGTGCGCCTATCATAGACACCTTCAGGATGAGTAGACAACCATTCAGATGGACAGAAGTAGTAGACAGGAATTTTAATTTGTTGAAGAGGAAGATCACTAAGAAGCCTATTTTGGCTTTGCCCAGTTTTGAGAAAGTTTTTCAGGTTGAGATAGATGCCAGTGGGACAACCATTGGAGCTGTGATTAGTCAAGAACATAGACCTGTTGCATATTTTAGTGAGAAGTCAAATGAAGCTAAACAAAAATACTCTTCATATGATAAGGAATTATATGCTATCGTGTAGGATCTTAAGAAGTGGAGGCATTACTTGATGCCTAAAGAATTTATTTTATTCTTAGATAATCATGCTTTGCAGTTCATAAATAGTTAGCCAAAACTGAATCAGAAACATGTTAAGTGGGTAGAATTTTTGCAGAATTTTAATTTTGTGATTAAACATACTAGTGGGAAATCCAATAAAGTAGCTGATGCTTTGAGTAGAGTGAACTTAGTCATACAAGAGATTAAGGTCAGTACTCTGGGTTTCAAAAATTTGATTGACATGTATAAAGAGGATGTAGATTTCAGGGATATCTATGCATCCTGTGAAAATCCAGTTGCCCATAACAGGAGTCAGTGGTTGGACTATATGTTGCAAGAGAGATTGTTGTTTAGGAACAATAAGTTGTGCATTCCAAAATGTTCTATGAGGGAGAATTTGATCAGAGAAAAGCATAGTGGAAGTTTGTCGGGTCAGTTTGGCCAGGACAAAACATTTGCTCAGGTGAGTAGTTTTTATTTTTGGCCAGGGATGCAGCAAGATGTTAATAAATTTGTTGAGACATGCAGGATATGTCAACATGCTAAAGGGAGGAGTCAGAACACATGATTATATGAGCCCTTGCCTATTCCAACTAGGCCTTGGGATTGTATCAGTATGGATTTTGTTCTTGGGTTACCTAGAACTCAAAGGGGTAATGATTCTATCTATGTTGTGGTAGATAGGTTTTCAAAAATGGCTCATTTTATTGCTTGTAAGAAGACTCATAATGCAACGAGTATTGCTAATTTGTTTTTCTCAGAAGTTGTTAAGTTGCATGGGTTACCTTTGAGTATTGTATCAGACAGGGACACTAAATTTGTTGGTCATTTTTGGAGGACCTTATGGAAGAAATTGGGAACCAATATTAGTTTCAGTTCTGCTTATCACCCTCAGACTGATGGACAGACTAAAGTGGTAAATAGGAGTTTGGGAAATATCTTGAGGAGTCTTGTTTATGAGAATCCAAAACAGTGGGATTTAGCTCTTGCTCAAGCTGAGTTTGCTTATAATGATTCACTTAACAGAAGCATAGGTATGAGTCCGTTCCAGATTGTGTATGGAATGCATCCAAGGGGGGTGTATGAACTCAGGAATTTGGGAAAGTTAGAAGAGAGGAGTGCAGACTGTGAAGACTTTGCTTATGCTATGTAGGAGTTACATGAAAGTGTTAAGAAGAAGTTGGTGGAGAGTACTAGTAGTTATAAATAGAGAGCAGACTTAAAGAAAAGGGAAGTTGACTTTCAGGTTGGAGATTTGGTGATGGCATATCTCAGGAAGGAAAGGTTTCCCAGGGGAACTTATAATAAGCTAAAACTCAAGAAAACTGGACCTTGTAAAGTTTTAAGGAAGTTTTCTACAAATGCATATGAAATTGAACTTCCTTCTGATTATGAAATTTCTCCAATTTTTAATGTTTCAGATTTGTATACTTTTAAAGGTTCAGGTGTTCAGGAAGAAGGGATAGTTGCAAGTGAAGATGGTCAAATGGTGGATTGGAAAGCACAATTACCTCTGAAGGAGCATCAAAGGATTGAAGCCATACTTGACAAGAAGATTTTGAACAAAACTAGAAACAGGGATTATTTTCAGTATTTGGTCAAGTGGAAGAATCAGCCATCTGAAGATGCCATGTGGATGACTGCATTGGAGATTTCTAAGTTCGGTGTGGATCCTGAAGCTTTACTGTAGAACTATTATTTTTCTCCCCTAGAGTATGATGCAGGAGCATCGACCTAAGTCTCATTTTCTGTTGTAATAGCTTACGTTACCTTGTAATAGTTCTAGAATGCTTAGGTTAGTTGTAATTTGTTGTTATTTGAGATTGTTTGTAATAATGGCAAATTGCCACACGTATCCTCGAATTTTACATGAGGATGTCGTAGAATAGAGTTTGTTAATTCTTTCCAGATTTGGGAGCTCTGATCCTATTTGTTCGGATCTGATAGGATCGTAGGTGTTATTTAATATTTGGTTGTATTTGATTGAGGCGTTGTTGATGAAACAAAGGATTTGTTTGATGCGTTGTTGATGTAATGGAGAACAGGGTTTCTGAACTCTGCATTTGATTCATGCGTGATTTCCTTTCTTTCAATAACCAAAAATGTGTGATTGTTTGTCAATGCAACCAAGTAATTCAACTGTGTATCGATTTAGATTTGTATTGTAGAATCCGCATTCAAACCTGAGAGTGAATCGATTGATTCTCTGATCGATTTAAGAAGTTATAGACAGGAAAGTTCATAGAATAGCGATCGGACAGTCAAGATCAAGTCAGGGGAAGAAGATCAATGGTTTCGTAGTGTTTCCAAAACCTAAAGGTTGAAGTGGAGATCGGACGATTAGGAACGATCCTGAAACAGATCGACGGTCCCAAAGTGTTTCCAAAATCCGAAAAGTGAAGCTTCGGAAAGACGACGTCGGGAGGACATTTGCAGAGCGATGTTGTAAAGATTGGCAAACTACACAACTGAAACTCGAAAGCCGAAAGTTCGGGATTGGTGCGTCGAGAACAGAGCGTCGGGAACTTTATTTCGGAAAGGGAATTTCGGGTCTAGTCTTTTCGGGAGCAGTTTGGCAGAAAGCCTTCCCGAGACAACAGAATTTGGCGGAATTGTCAATTTTAGAGGGCTATCATCCTTAGAACCCTACTAAGATCCTAGAGAGCGAATTTGGATTGGTTTTCTGGTTCAGATTTGCATCAAGTTGTCAGAGAACCCAGTGTTCCATGACAGGTCGAAGCACATTGAGATCAAGCTCCACTATATCAGGGATATGGTGCAGAGAGGAGTTGTGAAGCTCCTGTATGTTGCGATAGACGAACAGATAGCCGATGTGTTGACCAAGCCGCTTGCCAGAGTGAAGATTGAATACTTCAGAGGGAGACTTGGTGTACTTCAGATCGATATGCCTTCCAAAGGGAAGTGATGAAGTCAGAAGACACAGATGCACACTGGGCCATTCTTGCATGGTGGCAGGTTAGTCCTCCCATGGCAGGATGTAAGGGCTGAGCCATTCTTGCATGGTGGCAGGTTAGTCCTCCCATGGTAAGATGTAAGGGATGGGCCATTCTCACATGGTGGCAGGTTAGTCCTCCCATGGTGAGATGTAAGTGCTGGGCCATTCTCACATAGTGGCAGGTTAGTCCTCCTATGGTGAGATATAAGTGCTGAAGCCTTTCCGACATGATAGTCGGTTGGTCCTCTCATGGTTTTTGATGTAAGTGCTGGGCCTTTCTGACATGGTGGTAGGTTGGTCCTCCCATGGTCATTGATGTAAGTGTTGTTAGCCTTTCCCAGGTGGTAGTAGGTTGTTCCTCCCATGCTGGTGAGTATAAGTGCTGTGAGCCTTTCACATGGTGGCAGGTTAGTCCTCCCATGGCGAGTGTAAGTGTTGTGTGTGTGCATCTAGGTTGTGCTCCATGGACTACATGATGATCTGAAGACATTAATGTGACAGTTTGGTACACAGGTTTTTGAGAGGCATATAATCAGTCCTGAGATGCTCTTGCAGGTTTTGTCGAGGCAGTGTAATAAGTCCTGAGGTGTACTTACTTGATGTCTTGCTCGCAGATGATGATGATGATCAGGTTGACCATGTGATGATATACATCAGTTGGATGTATGGTGATTATCAGGTGGATACTTTGTGGTCATGAACAGGTTGTGCAGTGGCATGTAAAAGATCCCGAGAGATTCGAGAGGTTGAGCTGTGTGCTAGTAAAAGGCCTGGGATGCTCTTGTGAGGTTTTGCAGACACACGTGATGAATCCTGATGATTCCACAGTATGACCAGTGATGATGAAGACCTACAGGTGGTGGGCCTGCATCCAGTATGAAAAAGGAATGGCTCTGTAGAACTTCCTATGATGAGTAGATTCAGAAATTGGACGAGATAGCAGCAACTATGACGATGATGATGATTCGATGACGATGCATCGATGGAAATGATCTAGAGAAGAAGACTTGTGATATGTGTCTAGAAATACCTTCCTAGTTAAGAGGGAGTGTTGATGTATATGTAATTTCGGAATGTATTTCATATATATATTTATTGTACCCTTATAAGAGATGTGTTATTCCTCTATAAAGAAGTGTCGTCATTTGTATTGACAAGTGTCACAAGTAGATTAACATGCCGATGGGTTATTAGAATACCTGATGTGGGTGTCGACCCGATATATATGTAACTGGGGTTATTAGGCTAAGTTAGACAAGTCCGCCCCATAAGTAATTAGGCAGGTCAGGACAAGTATAAATAGAGAGTCGGTATTCTCTATTTTGATCATCTCAAAAGTCACTCTTCTCTCACTCAGAAAGTGGCACACATTAGAGGAGGAGGATCAGCTGCATAGTAGGAGACTATCTATTGTACTTTGGTTGAGCCATTTCTCTATCTATCTCTGAGGAAGTTGTGAGGTTTTTCACCTTAGGGTTTTTCCCACGGAAAAATCTGTGTGTCCATTGTCTCATGCTTTTGATTCTTGTGATGCTTGACATGCTTGATATGATTGTTATGCATTGATATACTGTACATGTTATTCTCTTAGTGAAGATCCCATAGCATATTGAATTAATGCTTAAAATCGAACAGACACCTTTGATTATTCCGGTCTTTCGTAGATCTGTAGAGAGAGCCCTCTTAGACTAAGCTGGGTCAATAGCTTAAGTCTAAATATTGGTTAGTGGTTACCCCAGTTTTCCCTCTCCCACAACCTAGGGGGTCATTTTGGGTGTTAACACTAGGTATCATAATGTTCACATGAGGAGGGGAAAATCCTCCAGGTACAATGGCAGATGTGGGAGTGTGTGTCATTCTCGATCCACCCCCCATGTTATCCATAGTAAACCCAGACGTAAACCTATACACACTTAACTCAGGTTGACCTAAATAAATAACTCGCGCTAGCACCAAAGCGTCGCATCCAGGAAATGGTGGGTTAAAGAATCTTACAAAACCTTAAGTTTGCAAGTCTTCAACCTCGATTGTGTGTGGAACGGATGAATTATGAGTAATAACGTGAGGTTCTCTAGGTGGTTCAGTTGTTCCTACTGGCTCAAAAGAGCCACTTGATTTTATCCTTCGCTGTTGAGGTCGCGATGGAGGCTACACATTGAGTGCAGGAAGGTTTTGTAACCTTCTTTACCTACGGAGAGGTTGGTCCTCCACACTGAAAAATATTCTAAGTAAATACAAATTATGGCCAATTAAAACATGAGTAAACAATCAACAAACCACTAAAAATTTTCTAAAGTGATCCAAACCAATAAGTTAGATAACCTACTAAAGGAATGTCCGGGATGATGAGGTCCAAGAACAGACTAGTGAAGGGACGAAGAACAATTATTCAAGGTCCACAATACATACACGATGGGGCCAAGCATTGGAATCACCCAACCACCATTCCAAAGAACTGTAAGGGATTTCCTCCCAAATTTTTCCTAGGTGCAATGGAAATATCCTTCCACTAACACCCATGTAGAGCCATAAGAGTCTGGATACTAAGGCTACCAACACTATAGAGAGGGTTCGAGGGGACAATCACAGGTCAAATAAATACGCATCGGTAGGGTAAATAAGCCCAAAATCCAAAAGCACCAGAAGGTACTAGTGAATCCCCATACACGCATTGACTTTGGTAGATGCTCAATTGAATAGCGGAGGGGTATCTCCTCTACTCAAATTTCCAGGACCTCGTGCTTAACTCTTGTGAGTGGAGCTTCCTGGTTCATCTTCATAGAGGTGGATTTACTTAACGAATGGCCACTACAATTTGATTTTAATTGCTTTGGATAGTTAATGACAACCCAATCCAAAGCACTAACCTAAGATAGTTGGTGTAAGAACCTAAAAAGAAAAATTACTACTTGATTTTAGATTAAAGATTATTTTAAAGATGTTATTACTCAAAGGGTAGTGCATGTGTGCATGGTGTTGTTACAACTGAAATGGAAAAGCATGGTAAATGTGTAATAAAATGTAAAATGCTTCTACTTTTTTTTTTCTTTTATCTTTCTAAAGCAAAGTACTCATAAATTAAACCTAAATGAAATCATATTTTCTTTTTCTTTTTCAAAAATAAAGGAATGAAACTACTACTATTTCTGAAAATAAAACTAACATAATTGTTAAGGAAAATACTTGCTCTTTTTGAATTTTTCTTTTAAACAAGAAAATAAAAACTAACTATGGACAAGCAAAATCACACTCAAATACTTAAGTGTATACAAATCTGTACATAAGCTTAAACGAATAGAATACTAACCCTCATACAATTTTGAAGACAATAAGTTCGACTAATTAACTCAAGCAAGACATGGAATTAACTAACTTGGTACAAAACACTTTGAAACCGAAAAAAAAAGAAAAATGATCCAATGAAACTTCTTCAAGATATCATACCACTCTCAGTTAGACCAGCAATCAGGAAAGATCACTCAAGGTGTCCACAAACCAACCACTCAAACTTGAAAGACCCAGATATAACCCTAACAAGTCTTAAAGACCAAAAAATATCTAAAGGAAGGAGAAAGACCTAACTATAGACTGCAAATAGACTGAAATGGTTATTTAAAGAGCAGTAGACTACAAAAACAATCAAAGAAGAATCCAAGCACTTCATCCCTAGGAGGAAAATTAAACCCTACAAGGGCACCCACGACTGTAAATACAACAACTAGTGAGTCATTTGCAGGTGTAACACAGAAAACCCATGGGTAACAGGGAAAATTCACAACTATATATACTAACAAGTCATGGGTCTGCTTCAAAAAAAATTTAAAAAATAAGAAAAACTTAAAAAGAACAAATTCTAAGTCTAAAGCAGGGGTACCTACCCTTTGCAAACCCTTCCAGAAAATCTGAAATGGACCCAGACTAAATAAATTCTACACAAAGGACCCCCAGAGAAACAGGGCACTCCCCAGTGGAGTCGACAGTTTTGTTGTTCATAAATTAATCCTATGACTGGGAAGCTACTGAGGTCACGAACGTACTATCTAAGACTTACAGAATCTAAGGAAAACATAAAGCATACAACAAGATATTTCTTAATTAAAAAGAACTAAGGTTAATAAGTTAAACAAAGAGTACCTTAACAATAGAAGGTTGATCAAAGATTGAAACCCTATGCTCTTGCTCTACAATATTGAGTAAAGCACCTACAAAACAAAGATACCATCCTCAAAACATTTGGCTAAATAAACATGAATAATCAGATATGAAACTCATACATATGCCATAAATAACATTTAGCATTGTTTATGGGAAAGAAAAGTCTCTTTTATTGATCATATGAATGATAACAAATCAATATACCTGATTCTGTAGCAGCACTGATGAAACCTAGTTCTGGGCTCTTACTCCTCTCCTTCAATATATATTCCTCCCTCATTTCAATACATTAAGATTTCACCCCCTCTCTCATGGCCTTCCCCTTGTATTTATAGCAAGTCTATGAAGATAGCTTCAAGAGGAAAATAGTTGAGGACAATATGGAAGTTAAAGAAACTTCCTTAACTAGCCCAAATTGAATTTCAGTTTTTATTTTTCGTGATTTTAAGAGGAACCTGGGAGTATAGGCTTGAAAACATGTGAGTGACCCGCGAGTAAGATACAAACAAGTAGCGGGTGCAAATTTTTAGGGAAAAACTATGGGTGGTAAGTGGATCACCAACGGGTGACCCGCGAGATGTCACTTAAGGAGTCGCGGTTAGGTCCTAAAGGTGTATCACAAAAATAGAATAAACTAGAGAAATAATGAATGATCAAGGTTACAAGCATCTATAGCAAATTAGGGCTCTTGAATCCAAAGTGTCCTTTTGTGTGAGAGATGTTTTAGTGTCATCACAGATGGAGAAGTTCAATGATAACAAGAATGGAGCAGTATTCCAAGAAGAGAGATGGTGTCTAAAGACACCATTACAACACTTAAGCACATAGCATTTTGATCAAAACGTCAAAATTCATATCGAAGATGAAATATATTTATTCAATTACATGTATATTGAAACCCATAGGGTCATCCTTTTATAGTATCGAGATCTAACCAACTTGCTAAAAGTGAGGATGATCTGGTCCAAAAATAGAGTCGTTGGTCCTAACCGTTTCCACAAAATACGCAATGTCCCAAGGTTTAGTTGTCGTTGCACTGACCATAGTCTTTCCAACCATTCATTCATTTGTTTAACCGGTTGTTTAGTTGTTTTTCCAACTTGCCCAGTCAGGATTCCAGTCAATTGCTCTGCTATTTTCCTATCATCTAACGACTAATTGTTTCTAGAATATCTAGAGGTGCGATAAACCATCAATACCTTGGGTTCCAACACCCCCCCATCAGCACAACGCTCTAGAGATTCAGAAGGTTAAATTACTTTTTCTAAACACCTCCCCATAATTGTAGCTTCATGAAGCCCAATCATAGCCCAAATTTTCACAAACTTAGCTTTAGTAATGAATTCTAATGATATTAGCAACATGATCATATATCCTATAATAAAAAAGTGAAACAACATTTTCTTGTACCAACTATCTTAGATAATGAACATGAAGTTCAACATGCTTCATCTTTCTATGAGCAACAAGATTATTAACAACTTGAATAGAACCTTGATTATCAGAGTAAATGATAGTGGAGGCCCGAACATGAAACCCAAGCTCATCGAGAAGTTGACTAATCCAAAATACCTTTGTACCTGCATTAACAGTGCCATGATACTTGGCCTCAATAAGCAAAAGAGAGACTACATTCTGTTTCTTAGAGGACCAGGCCAAGGGTCTAGAATGCAATCGAAACAGATATCTAGAAGTGGACTTTTTTTCATCAATGTCACCACCCCAATCGGGATCAGTGTACTCGACTAGTGGTTCTGTACTGTGACAATACTTTATGCCATACTGATAAGTTCGCTTAATGTAGTGAACAATTCCCTTTAAATCCTCACAATGGATTTTGCAAGGATCCTGCATGAACTAGGAAACCACACTAGCAACAAAGGAAATATATGGTCGATTATTCATCAAATAAATTAGGATACCAACCAATTGTCGATAAAGAGTGGCATCGACTCATGGAGAGTCATAGTCTTTTGACAATTTCACTCCTGACTGATAAGGTGTAGCATACGACTTACATTCACCCATCTTGAATAGTTTTAATATATCCAAGGCATATTTAGATTGAGAAAGAAAGATACCATCATCCATTTGCAAAACTTGAATGCCAAGAAAGAAATGAAAAATACAAAGGTTAGTCATTTCAAAGGTATTTTTAAGTTGTTTCTTCAAACCCAAAATTATATTGACATATTTCTAGTTATGAACAAATCATCAACATACAATTCCACAACCAAAGTATCACAATGAACATTTAATACATAGATGTTGTGATCATATTCATAAGATTTGAAGCCAAAATTGACAAAGAGACGGACAATATTCTCATACCAAGCATGAGGTGCTTATTTTAAACCATAAAATGACTTCTTCAGTCAAAAAACAAGACCAAAATCTATCACAAATCCAAGAGGTTGCTCCATATTGATTTCTTTAGTTAGATTTCCATGAAGAAAATTTTTTTTAACATCCATTTGATGAAGCTCCCACCCAAAACAAGCAGCAAGGAAAAGGATCAATCGAACAAATTTCATCTTTGCAATAGGGGAAAGGGTTTCGGTGTAGTCGATGCCTTCTCGTTGTGAGAATCCCTTTGCGACCAAACTAGCCTTGTGGCATTCAATAAAACTATCAAAGGTAAACTTTGTATTATAGACCCATCGACACTTCATGACATTCTTTCCTTGCGGTTGGGGAAAAATTTCACATGTTTGATTATTCTTCAGAGAATAAATTTCAGCAATCATAGCATTTTCTCATTCTGGAACACCTTGAGCATTAACATACGTATCAGGATCACAGCGGTCAAGGAAACGTGCCATCAAGGAAACACTACCACATTGTTTCTGACTGCAAGTTTGTCGACCAATACTAGCATTGCCAACATCGGCTCCAACAACTTCAATCATCTTAACAACTCACCAAGGTAAGAAACTTGGTGATGATCCAGGTTGGCTATACCCAGTTATGTGGGTCAGGGAAGTCAGAATACCGAATTCAATAGTCACAGTAGAACAACTACCAATTGACTCAGAATTAGAATTCATTGGTCTAGTCGTAATTCCAATTACGGGAACAGTCGATCCAGACTCTTCAATAATGTTAAATGGATCACAGTTCAATGGTATAGAGGAGGAATTCAATAAATTATTACCTGAAATGATCTCATCGAAGATCACACTTATGCTTAAGATGATCTGTTGTTTGATGGGATCAAACAATCTACACTATTTCGACTCATCAGAGTATCCCATCATGATGCGAGCATGACTCATTGCATCTAATTTCTTTTTGCAGTTATCACTGATATGTTCCCAAGCAACAAATCCAAAGGTTATGAGGTGTTTGACACAAGGTTTCCTTCCATTCCACTTCTCGACTGGAGTCGTGTTAGTGACTATTATGGCTAGAACAAGGTTCAGGATATAATTGGAGTAGTAAATAGCTTATGCCCAAAACTTCGTTGAAATATATTTGGTCTATAGTAGGCATGTGGCCATTTCTAACAAAGTTTGATTCTTCCTCTTTGCAATACCATTCTGCTGAGGGGTGTGAGGGACAAATATTTTCCAAGAAATACCCTTTTGCAAAATATATTCTTCAAACTATTGACTAACATATTCATCACCATTCTCTGATCTAAAACATTTCATGGGCCGACCACGGTGCTTCTCAAATAGTGCTCTAAATTCCTTGAATATTTCAAAGACTTGAATCTTATTTTTCAAGAAATATACCCATGTAAATATAGGGAAATCATCAATAAAGGTCAAAATATACTTCGCACCTACTAGTGAGGATTTATTCATGCAATGGATATCATTGTGAACAAGCTCTAGTCAATTTTTTGCTCTCCATACTTTCCCCGAATCAAAGGGTTCCCGATGATGCTTTGCAAGCATACATCGTTTACAAAATCCATTAGGTGGAACAATATTCATGAGACCAGTAACCATATTGTGAGTTACCATCGTCTTCAAACTTTGAAAGTTCAGATGCCCAAGTCATTCTTGTAATGCCAACTTTTAAGATATTGAGTCCATATGGAATGTTGGTCATATATGGTCTTTGAATTTTTTTTCTTATATTTATTACTCACGACTTGTGGCCTTGCGTGAGGATGGCTATCATATTAGTATTAATATGACATTTATCTAATGAAGCATAGTTATACTCAAACATTAGATAACATGTTAGTGAAATTGTTGCATTGTATTTGTTATTGGTTTATACATGTGAACTTTATGATGACACATGAAATTGCATTGAGATGTGGTGTTGTTACATGAATTCCATGATTCCATATAGGTTTGATTTGATGTGTTCAAGGAAATGATTAGTCAAATTGCAATTTAATGTTTATTATATTAATACTAATGACTGGATAGTAGTGATGGCATGTACCATGAGAATGTGCTTTGGACTTGTCCACATTTTCTACAACAAGCATACCAATACTATTATACCTTCATGAGGGCCCATAAGCACTAAGGAGTTTAGTACTAACTTTCCACATGGGTTGGAGCAGGAGTGTGACACCACCTTCAATATTTCACCAGTTTCCCTTCATATTATTAATAAGTATGGAATATGTATTATGCTTTGAATTATGCATCATTTATATATTAATAAATGTTATGATAAGCATGGGTAGCCTTTGTGGAGTGGAAAAATACATTATTAAATAATGAATATATAGGTTATTATTTTGTAATACATAACATGTTATAAATCAATGTGTGTTTATGCATGGTGGATTATAATGTTATTTCACACACACACGCACACACGCACACACACATATTTCATTTTTTCATTATATTGCATGGTGGGGATGATGTGTCAATATTGGAAGACATGGAAATATCATATGAATGGGAAGGGAAGAGGGGAAGGGGGGGATTTTTTATTTTCCTCTTTTCTTGCACTCTCTGAAGGAGTTAGTCGGGTCTAGAGTTTCCTTGGGGCACTACTCGAGAGTTTGGAGTTCTTGCATATGCATTGTTATGATTGTTCGATCCTTCATAATATATGATAGTATGATTGTTGGCACTAGTGAAAGGTAGGAGGTTGTGGGCTCAGGGGAGGCTGGGAGGTGATTCCTCCCATTCCAGATAGTCCCATACACAGCTATAAAATTATACATGTTACTGTTTATCATGTAAGTTACTCTTATTCTATATGTTTTATATATAAATTATATTTACAGAAATTATTATTTCATGAGTTCCCGACAATTCTGCACTAAAAACTCTTATCACATGAGAGTTTATTTTTCCTTCTAAGACATTGTGAAGGACTTTATTTTTCCAAACCCTCTTGTTCAAAAATATTATTTACAACTGCTATGGTCGCACGAAATACCATTCCCACTCTCTTATTAGCCTCATCCAATGCTGGAAGTCACTTCTGGTTATTCCATTCATTTAGTAGGGACCATGGAATCTAGATTGTGATCCCAAAACCATTCCCTAAATCATTGTCTTCACCACATCCTCCACGATGCTCCATGCAACTCAACACTATGAGAGAATCCTGTATAATGCTCTGAGATGGATTATTTGATAGGATTGCAAGAAATCATACACCACAGGGACCTCCTTCAGACAATTTGTCTATTCAGCGTGGCCCAAGTGATACATTTTTAAGCACTGCGAATCCCACGAAAGCGCAGTGCGAATGCGCATATTGGTAGAAGCGCAGTTGGAAGCATGAAGTTGGAGCATCGCGTAGTTTTGCTAATGTGCAGTGTCATATCAGCAGCTAACTTTGGAGACAAAGTACATGATAGGTAAGGTGGAACAATGACCTATTTTGGGTGAGTCACTCCACAGAATCCTGGGATCAGGGTAAGGAGTGGCGTGGAGATGAAGGAAAGCGACTTGATGAGTAAGACCGCAAGGTAGTTCAAAGACCGTTAGAGAAAAAATGATGGATCAACGGCGCTAGAGATAGTGGAAAAGCAGAAAGGGACCTGCCAGCATGCAGTCAGGGACACCCAGGTAGTTTTGCGGTCTATCAGAAGGGCGTCAGAGTCAAGACGTGGTGCCAAATAATGGTTGAAGACGAGTGGAGGAGCTGTCGACTACGACAGGACGAGTTGGCGGGGTAACCACATCAACTTTGGTTACCTTAGGGTTTTTGCTTAGCCCACCATGAATATAAATACGTGACCTATGAGAGAGATCTATAAATAGGGCCATTTTGTAAGGCAAAGGGTTGATTTTGATAGAGGATTGATACTATTTTGTTGATCTCTGTTGAGAGACTATTCTAAAGAGGCTTTGCAGCTGCGTGCGCAAAGGCTCATAGAAGAGAGAAGAGAGTCTGCAGCTGAGTGCGCAGAATGGAATTGTTGAACCCTTCCCATTTATAATAAACAATAGTTCTTGTGGACATAGCTCCCATCCGGGGGGTGAACCACGTTAAATCCATGTGTTGTGTGATTGAATGTGTGTTTGCTTTTGATTAAGTTGTTAATTCCTTTCTTATGAGTAAATGTATCTTTGCTTTCATGTGTATTCTCCATAAGAATGAATGATGGGAATGATATGTTAAGTATTGAATATAGATGGGTAAAGGTTGAATGTGAAAGTATTTCTGAACATAATGAATACATGAGATAATTGGGTAACGCTTGAATCAACGAAGATTGTGTACTGTGATTCCCTGAAGCGTAGCACCGAAAGTACGCAGCCGCATCATAGTTCATCTTATTGCATAAGTCCCAAGTATACAACCTAATATGTTTGTTGAATGTAAATTTTGCACTAAGTAAAGTCGGTCGAAGATGTATGATTGTTAAAGAGGTAGCGTAGTATTCGGTTGCACTGACCCACCGCCAAGTAAGCTGTTCCGAGCCGCATAGCCCCTATGCGCGCTGTCTTATAAGTAACAACCGTGAAGTAGGTGAAATTCACGCAGTGTCGCATTTTGTCCAAATCACACATCACCCGGTTGTGGAAACTTGATTCTGCAACCTACCCATAATTTCACCTCGGGTGAGACCTCAGTTTGCTCGTAGGATGTTGCCAAAAGCGCCAGTGAAAAGGGGTTTTGTTGGTTCCCTGAACCACGCAGAATATGGGTCTATCTTGAAAATCTCAAGAATAATATATGAGCCACCAAATGGTTCCATTGTTGTGCTTGAACTAGTGATGTGTTCTCAATATTGGTAGCTCGAGAGGACAAAAATACAGAATTGGGTGGACAACACAGAGAAGGAGTTTGCACGAAAGGAGAACAAACATCCGCGCTTCTATGACAAAGAATGGTTGCAAAGATACCTATATGTGGATATTTACGAAATTTTCTTTGCAGTTGTTATCACTCCAGGAAACTCTTCTAGGTTGTATCTCAAAGATGCCTGGTAACTTAACTATTTTCTCAATGATGGGTGGATAATTGGATCAAAATGGAATGACTAACTCACTGAATTACTTACTCAAAACAATCTAGGCATATCAAGGGTTACAAGGCTTTCAAAAGATATAATCATATACGTAATTTATCAAGATGAATGAAGAAGCTAACTCTATCAACCAGAACAGATATATTTGACAATATATATGATGGGTTAATAAAACTAGTAATGAGTACTTATGATCCTTTCTTACAAATCAGTAGGTAAGATAAAAGTCACCAATGGATTATGTAAACACAGATAAAGAATATAATTCAACTCATAAGCATATAATAGGTATGAAAAAGAGAAGTCTGACAACAACAGTGAAAGAATCTTGTATCTCAATATATTCAAAAGACAGCCCTGCACAAATTACAGCATAGTAATATCCAAAGTCAAACCACTCAGTCTCAAGGAATGGAATCTTTCCCCCCCCTTTTCTTCTACAGAATTCACAGGATTTATAGCCTTTACAAAGCAGTTCAAGATCCTATAAAAATGGATCTAATATCCTTAAAATAGAGCAAAATCAAATAATAAGATATATAGGATCTAATCCTAAAATGAGGGTAAAACCTTTATCAAGTCATCTTCTACAAACTTCAACAGCTCCAATAGTCTTTGACGTTTTCAACAGCATGACTGAGCACTTTGAATTCCTTCTTTGACAACTGAGTGCTTGTTGGCCAAAAATAGAAAGGCCTTTTATCTTGTTTACCTTAATATCTGTGCTTTTGGTGGCTTGGGGACCAAAATTGAGAGTGCATAAATCACCAGAAGCTTTGTTTTCGGTTGCTAATGGAACATTTCAAACCCCTATAAGTCACCATTAAGGAAACCTTCTTTCTCAATAGAAGATAGAGTTCTAATATATCTTATCTACTCTTTGTTAGGAAGAGCCCTCGTTTGTAGCACTAATAGTGCAAAAAATGTTGACATCTAATGCGAATAGAAGTAGAGTATTATTCGAACAATACTTTCTGAAGATTTGCTTGATCTTTAACATCTGGCATGAGTTCTTTGACATCTGGACTTTGCGATGATGTGTTATTATACTACATCAACTATAGCAGAATCACCCTCTTTGATCTTGCCAACAAGCATTCTTTTAGCTATACTATCCTCTAATAACCTCATAATTACCCGACGGAGTGGCCTTGCACCACAGCTGGGACTATACCCTTCATCTACAACTCGATCTGTGAACCACTCTGTTACTTGAAGATCAATTTCTTTTGTTTTAAGTCCTACAACTCGATCTATGAACCACTCTGTTACTTGAATATCAATTTCTTTTGTTTTAAGTCGTTCAAATACCTCTCTCAACATTATATTTGCAATCTCTTTCACCTCTGTCTTTGTAAGTTGTCTAAACACAATCATCTTATCTAGTCGATTCAGTAAATCAGGTCGAAAATATTGCTTCAGCTCTTCATTGACAAGACTTTTGATCCTTGAGGATCTACTGTCTTTCTCATCATAATCAAGCTGGAAACCAATTCCACGGTCTCCCATATCAATCAAGCTACTCCCAACATTTGAAGTCATGATAAAAAGTGTATTTTTAAAGTCCACAGTCCTGCCTTTGCTATGTGTCAGTCTTCCATCTTCTAATATTTCTAACCATTTATTTTCAGGTCAAGAGGATGAAACCAAAGGGTTTTTGGGAAAAAGTAATCAATCGAGAGCTTGATGAAAAATATGGAGGTTAAGGCACTGACCAAATGACCAAAGAAAATGATAAATTAAGACCGAAAGAATGAAATGCCTCAAAATTTACAAAACCATTTGAGAAGATAACATCTGGCTCCTACTCGGGGATGGAATCCTCCCCGTGAGGTTCGAAGCACCATAGACCTGTTGCCTTTACCATTGGGCTATGGAGTCATCTGGCCTTTATAACTGATTCCCTCCAAACTACTCAGCAAAAACTCTGCAACCTTGATCTCTGCAAATATTCACCATCTTCAATTTTGAATTGTGTCTAGTTCATTGGGCTATGGAGTCATTTAATGCCATCACTAGATCTCTGCAATCTTTATTCAAACTCGGAACATACATTACTGAATACAAATTCACTACTACAAACTAACACACTGAAAGAACCATGTTGGATGGTGAGCTTATTATCTAGCTATTCCTACTCCTAACCAGTAAAAACTGGCTCATTATGTGACATCATGCTTCCCATGAAGCCATGATAACATCGAACTACTTACAAGAATATTTTGCATGCAGATAAAATTCAGAGAAAACTTCATTATGTGTAGCAGAATTTCAACTTGCAATACATACTTACAATCACCATCTACTTTAATTCCAAAAATTGCACAACTGAAGACTTCCATAAAAAACATATCCATGTAGATGGCCACTAGATCATAGAAAGAAGAAATAGATTGATAACCAAACACAGTTTCCTCTGCTTGTTGTTTAAGAATTTCTTCAACCAATGATATATGGCTGCCATAAACTGGTTCATGCAAATCTGAAAATGGCTGTGAGTTGATTGGACTGCTTATCCCTTACTATTTTATATCTTCTTCATAAATGATATCGGTCTTTTGTTCATGAGATGCTGGAAACAGAAGATAAGATCTTAAATCTTCAGGCAGACTAAACTCATCATATTTAATGGATTCTGCAAACATAGAATGGCTGATTTCAACATGATGTTGTTCCTTGATGGGCAAAGAAAAAGGCTCATCAAAATCAGATTCATAGTTGTCATATATGAGCTAGCTGCTGCTCAAGTCAACATCATTTGCTGTAGAAATCTGTTCTTCTTCATCTTCATAATTAATTGTATCAAGAAGCTCTTCCTCAACAACATAATTTTCATCTTTACAAACAGAAGAATGAACTACTTCTTGCTGAACTTGCTTCTCAAATTCATCACAACAATCTTCAAACGCAAACTCATCTGAATAGTACCTTTTACAGTGTTCAGTGAATACTATGTGAAAATCCTTCAAGTATGAAATACTGGAAGGAGGTAAAAAGAAATACCACTTACGTGCATTACCATACAATGAATACATGAAAGTATTCATACGAACATTTTCATGCTGCAGATCTAGTAGATCCATGCATCCATGAAACTTGAGGAGGTGTTCTGCAGGATTGTCTTCTTTCTCCTCTCTGAAGATAGGCATAAAATCTCACCATTTTGATATATTAGGTACTGGATGTGGCAAACCAGGAACTGAAGACAATTCAAGAGGTGCAAATCTCCAAGCCAAAAGAACAATAAATGATTTTGACATCTGAATATTCTGGAGTCACCACTGAATCCGTCCTTCATGGAGTCGCCAGATAGATAATCACAACCAAAGTAATGTCCAGGCTTTGTCTATCATCAAATCTGGATCTATGTCGTTCTCCCAGGGAAGCTGAGCTTCAATCTCCTCTCCCCGGTAATGGTGCCAATTTCTTATCACTCCAAGAAACTCTTCTAGGTTGTAGCTCGAAGATGCCTAGTAACTCAACTATTTTCTCACTGATGGGTGGATAATTGGATCAAGATGGAATGACTAACTCACTGAATTCCTTACTCAAAACAATCTAGGCATATCAAGGGTTACAAGGCTTTCAAAAGATATAATCAGATACGTAATTTATCAAGATGAATGAAGAAGCTAACTCTATCAACCAGAACAGATATATTTGACAATATATATGATGGGTTAATAAAACTAGTAATGAGTACTTATGATCCTTTCTTACAAATCAGTAGGTAAGATCAAAGTCACTAATGGATTATGTAAACACAGATAAAGAATATAATTCAACTCATAAGCATATAATAGGTATGAAAAAGAGAAGTCTGATAACAATAGTGAAAGAAGCTTGTATCTCAATATATTCAAAAGACAGCCCTGCACAAATTACATCATAGTAATATCCAAAGTTGAACCACTCAGTCTCAAGGACTCTAATCTCCCCCCCCCCTTTTCTTCTACAGAAGTCACAGGATTTATAGCCTTTACAAAGCAGTTTAAGATCCTATAATGCTAGATCTAATATCCTTATTATAGAGCAAAATAAAATAATAAGATATATAGGATCTAACCTAAAATGAGGGTAAAACCTTTATCAAGTCATCTTCTACAAACTTTGACAGCTCCAATAGTCTTTGACATTTTCAACAGCATGACTGAGCACTTTGAATTCCTTCTTTGACAGCTGAGTGCTTTTTGGCCAAAAATAGAAAGGCCTTTTATCTTGTTTACCTTAATATCTGTGCTTTTGGTGTCTTGGGGACCAAAATTGAGAGCGCATAAACCACCAAAAGCCCTGTTTTCGATTGCTAAGGGAACATTTCAAACCCTTGTAAGTCACCGTTAATATATCTTATCTACTCTTTGTTAGGAAGGCACCTCATTTGTAGCACTACTAGTGCAAAAAATGTTGACATCTAATGCGAACAAAAGTAGAGTGTTATTCGAACAAGAATTTCTGAAGATTTGCTTGATCTTTAACATCTGGCTCGAGTTCTTTGACATCTGGACTTTGCGATGATGTGTTCTTATACTACATCAACTATAGAGGAATCACCCTCTTTGATCTCTCTAGCAAGCATTCTTTCATCTAGACTATCCTCTAATAACCTCATAATTACCAGATGGAGTGCCCTTGCACCATAGTTGGGACTATACCCTTCATCTACAACTCGATCCGTGAACCACTATGTTACTTGACGATCAATTTCTTTTGTTTCAATTCGTTCAAAGACCTCTCTCAAAATTATATTTGTAATCTCTTTCACCTCTATCTTTGTAAGCTGTCTAAACACAATCATCTCATCTAGTCGATTCAGTAAATCAAGTCGAAAATATTGCTTCATCTCTTCATTGACAAGACTTCTGATCCTTGTGTAGCTACTGTCTTTCTCATCATAATCAAGCTGGAAACCAATTCCAAAGCCTCCCTTATCAATCATGCTACTCCCAACATTTGAAGTCATGATCAAAATTCATCTTAAAGTCCACAGTCCTACCTTTTCTATATGTTAGTCTTCCATCTTCTAAGATTTATAACCATTTATTTGCAGGTCAAGAGGATGAAGCCAAAGGGTTTTTTGGAAAAAGTAATCAATTGGGAGCTTGATGAAAAATATGGAGGTTAAGGCACTGACCAAAAGACCAAATAAAATGATAAATTAAGCCCGAAAGAATGAAATGCCTCAAAATTTACAAAACCATTTGAGGAGATAACATCTGGCTCCTACTCGGGGATGGAATCCTCCCTGTGACGTTCCAAGAACCATAGACCTGTTGCCTTTACCATTGGGCTATGGAGTCATCTGGAATTTATAACTGATTCCCTACAAACTATTTAGAAAAAACTCCGCAACCTTGATCTCTGCAAATATTCACCATCTTCAATTTTGAATTGTGTCTATTTCATTGGGCTATGGAGTCATTTAATGCCATCACTAGATCTCTGCAATCTGTATTCAAACTCGGAACATACAATATTGAATACAAATTCAGTGCTGCAAACTAACACATTGAAAGAACCATGCTGGATGGCGAGCTTATTCTCTACCTATTCCTATTCCTAACCAATAAAAACTGGCTCATCATGTGACATCATGCTTCCAATGAAGCCATGATTACATCAGACTACTTACAAGAATCTTTTGCATGCAGAAAAAATTCATAGAAAACTACATTATGTGTAGCATAATTTCAACTTACAATACATACTTACAATCACCATCTACTTTAATTCAAAAAATTGCACAACTGAAGACTTCCGTAAAAAACATCTCCATGTAGATGGCCACTAGATCATAGAAAGAAGAAATAGATTGATAACCAAACACAATTTCCTCTGCTTGCTGTTCAAGAATTTCTTCAACCTCTAATATATGGCTGCCATAAACTGGTTCATGCAAATCTAGAAATAGCTGTGATTTGATTGGACTGCTAATCCCTTCTTGCTTTATATCTTCTTCATAAATGATATCATTCTTTTGTTCATGAGATGCTGCAAACATAAGAGAAGATCTTAAATCTTCAGGCAGATTAAACTCATCATATTTAATGGATTCTACAAACTTAGAATGGCTGATTTCAACATGATGTTGTTCCTTGATGGGCAAAGAAAAAGGCTCATCAAAATCAGATTCGTAGCTGTCATATATGAGCTGGCTGCTGCTCAAGTCAACATCATTTGCTGTATAAATTAGTTCTTCTTCATCTTCATAATTAATTGTATCAAGAAGCTATTCGTCAACAACATAATTTTCATCTTTACAAATAGAAGGATGAACTACTTCCTGCTGAACTTGCTTCTCAAATTCATCACAGCAATCTTCAAACGCAAGCTCATCTGGATAGTACCTTTTACAGTGTTCAGTGAATACTATGTGAAAATCCTTCAAGGACAAAATACTGGAAGGAGGTAAAGAGAAATACCACTTATGTGCATCACCATACAACGAATACATGAAAATCTTCATATGCACATCTTCATGCTGGAGATCTAGTAGATCCATGCATTCATGAAACTTGAGGAGGTTTTCTACAGGATTGTCTTCTTTCTCCTCTATGAAGATAGGCAGAAAATCTCCCCATTCTGATATATTAGGTACTGGATGTGGCAAACTAGTAACTGAAGAGAAGTCAAGAGGTGCAAACCTCCAAGCCAAAAGAACAACAAATGCTTTTGACATCTGAATATTGTGGAGTCGCCCCTGAATCCGTCGTTCATGGAGTCGCTAGATAGATGATCACAATCAAAGTAATGTCCAGGCTTTGTCTATCATCAAAGCTGGATCTATGTCATTCTCCCAGGGAAGCTGAGCTTCAATCTCCTCTCCCCGGCAATGGTGCCAATTTTTTATCACTCCAAGAAACGCTTCTAAGTTGTAGCTCAAAGATGCCTGGTAACTTAACTATTTTCTCAATGATGGGTGGATAATTGGATCAAGATAGAATGACTAACTCACTGAATTCCTGACTCAAAACAATCTAGGCATACCAAGGGTTACAAGGCTTTCAAAATCTATAATCAGATAGGTAATTTTATCAAGATGAATGAAGAAGCTAACTCTATCAACCAGAACAAATATATTTGACAATATATATGATGGGTTAATAAAACTAGTAATGAGAACTTATGATCCTTGCTTACAAATCAGTAGGTAAGATGACAATCACCAATGGATTACGTAAACATAGATAAAGAATATAATTCAACTCATAAGGATAGAATAGGTATGAAAAAGAGAAGTCTGATAACAACAGTGAAAGAAGCTTGTATCTTAATATATTCAAAAGACATCCCTGCACAAATTACAACATAGTAATATCCAAAGTCAAACCACTAAGTCTCAATTAATGGAATCTTTCTCCCCCCTTTTCTTCTACAGAAGTCATAGGCTTTATATCCTTTACAAAGCAGTTCAAGATCCTATAAAACTGGATCTAATATCCTTAAAATAGAGCAAAATCAAATAATAAGATATATAGGATCTAATCCTAAAATGAGGGTAAAACCTTTATCAAGTGATCTTCTGCAAACTTCGATAGCTCCAATAGTCTTTGACGTTTTCAATAGCATGACTGAGCACTTTGAATTCCTTCTTTGACAGCTGAGTGCTTGTTGGAAAAAAATAGAAAGGCCTTTTATCTTGTTTACCTTAATATATGTGCTTTTGGTGGCTTGGGGACCAAAATTGAGAGCGCATAAACCACCGAAAGCCATGTTTTCGATTGCTAAGGGAACATTTCAAACCCCTGTAAGTCACCGTTAAGGAAGTCTTCTTTCTCAATAGAAGATAGAGTTCTAATAGATCTTATCTACCCTTTGTTAGGAAGACCCCTTGTTTGTAGCACTACTAGTGCAAACAATGTTGACATCTAATGTGAATAGAAGTAGAGTGTTATTCGAACAAGAATTTCTGAAGATTTGCTTGATCTTTAACATGTGGCTCAAGTTCTTTGACATCTAGACTTTGCGATGATGTGTTCTTATACTACATCAACTATAGCGGAATCACCCTCTTTGATCTTGCCATCAAGCATTCTTTCAGCCAGACTACCCTCTAATAACCTCATAATTACCAGACGGAGTGGCCTTGCACCATAGCTGGGACTATACCCTTCATCTACAACTCGATCTGTGAACCACTCTGTTACTTGAAGATCAATTTCTTTTGTTTTAAGTCATTCAAAGACCTCTCTCAACATTATATCTGCAATCTCTTTCACCTCTGTTTTTGTAAGTTGTCTAAACACAATCATCTCAGCTAGTTGTTTCAGTAAACAAGTTTAAAAATATTGCTTTAGCTCTTCATTGACAAGACTTCTAATCCTTGTGTAGCTACTATCTTTCTCATCATAATCAAGATGGAAACCAATTCCACGGCCTCCCTTATCAATCACGCTACTCCCAACATTTGAATTCATGATCAAAAGTGTATTTTTAATGTCCATAGTCTTGCCTTTGCTATCTGTCAGTCTTCCATCTTCTAAGATTTCTAACCATTTATTGGAAGGTCAAGAGGATGAAGCCAATGGGTTTTTGGGAAAAATTAATCAATAAGGAGCTTGATGAAAAATATGGAGGTTAAGTCACTGACCAAAAGATCAAAGAAAATGATAAATTAAGCCTGAAAGAATGAAATGCCTCAAAATTTACAAAACCATTTGAGGAGAGAACAACAGCATTCAACATCGATCTATAAGAGTGGTTGTTGAGACTTGCAGAACAAAAAACCTACTGTAAGGGAGGAGAACCTACCAAGTGGAATCCAGAATTGATCCTGAGGCTTAAAGAATTGGAAAGTCCGATTTCAAGAGAAGTAGACTTCTGGTTGGATATCATATTATAAGGCTATGTGACAGAATTTGTTGTGGACACACTGAAGTGCTACATAGCAGCAGAGGCCGATTTATTCAAAGGATTCAGAGGTAAGTACCTAAACACTCTAATCCTATACATTAAAATGTTGTTAGTAGAGAAAGGTGTTTTAAGAATGTAGTAAGATACCTAGAAGTTTTGAGTCTGCCATGGTCAATAACACATACAACGACACTAAATAAGATACATACAATTTAAGAAGTGGAAAAAGATATAACACCGAGAAGAGTGAACTTCACATAAACACTAAGTTACAAGCTGAGATTGATAGTGGAACAGAGCCTAGAGTTCATACCTATCATCCCATCACTTCGCAGAATCCACTTGTTGACAATACTACTAATCCATAGAACATCAGTAGTAGTAATAGCGTGGGTGTGAGTATACAGAACATTTCGTCCATTAGTGTCCCTAACGCATCGCATAACATTGCGCCTCCTAGAAGGAGAATGACAGATGATATTAAACTTCCAATATTCAAAGGAACGGGTCTAGAAGACCCCAAGTAACATTGGTTTATGTGTGAATTTGTGTGGAACGTTAAGCAAGTTCAGTATGATGCCATGAAGCAAGCACAGCTCGTCACTACATTTAGGGACAAAGCCTTGAATTGGTTTATAAAGTATTCCGCTAGACTGAATAGAACTATAGTGGATATCAAGGCTTCCCTCTTAAGAGAATTCAAGAAACCTAAGTCAAAGTCACAATGCATCACATAACTAAAAGAGACTAAACAGAAAACCACTGAATCAGTTTGTGAATTTGACCAGAAGTTCAAAACATTGTTAGATTAGGTTAGTTTTGACATTGCACTGCAACAACACCAAGAGTGGTTCATAGCTACGCTATTGCCACACATGAGACTGCCATTGATGCAACAGAAGGTTGCATTGCAGACAGAGGCCTTGGATATCACGATGAAACTAGAGGCTTCGCCAATAGGAGAGACTAGCATACGAATGGTTCAGATATAGAACCAGCTAGCAATCTTGACATTACAATTACAAGACATAAAGAAAGGAAAATAAACTAGATTAGAAGTCTGGTGTACAAGATGTAAAGGAGAAGGACACCCAAAGGAACATTGTCCTCTATTTCACTCGACAGTGGAGCACCAAATCCACTGAATCCGTAGCAAGGGCCATGGTGTGAAATTTGTTGATGTAGAGGACATTTCCCATAGGATTTTTATTTGATTCAAAAGTATGTGCGAACACCCAAGAACTTATACTGCACATTATGTAAATCAGTTGGCCATGATGAGTCCAACTGTAGAGCATATGAGCTAATGATAGAAAGAAAGCACTATGCTTACAGAGTTAAAGAAGAAACACCGCATAACAATGATAATGTGTAGTATGATCAGGGCGCATACAGAGGACGTGGTGGATTCTGAGGTAGAGGAAGAAACACTGGTCCAGGACAAGGAAGAGGCAGAGGTCAGATAATATGCTATAACTACGCTCAACCTGGACATCTTTCTAGAGACTGCACCAAGGATTGTACTACCTGTAGATACTGTGAGTCTTTTGATCAAGTCATTGAGGCATGTCTTGTTTTGCAAGCAAAAATGCAAGAGAGGAGAACATAAGCACCAACTCCAAATGTTCAGATGATCCCAGCAGAGAAAAGAACTAGAGATCCAAACATTAACGTTGTGACGCGAAGTGGAGTTACCACAAGTCAAGATCAAAGTGCATAAGCTTCGACTTATGAATACCACCAAGCTAAACAGACACCTACTGAAGGGGTCTAGATAAGAAAAGAAACTGGGAAAGCACCTGCTTTCAATTTGGACTGAAACAAAGATGTCTTCGCAGAAGCAAGGGAGACCTTCAAAGAATCAGAGTTCATGACACCAAGAATTAAACTATGAAGTGAAACAACGCATACAAAGGATATGCCAGCAACATATGATAAAACACGTAATGCTGCAGAAACGAGGACTTCTGTTGCGTAGTTCCTACAGAGCTGTATGAAGTTACTGAAAAGTGAAGATGCCTTAGTGGGATTGAAAAACTTAATAAACCACTATGAACAATGCACTAGCACGAGTACTGTTCATAGCGCAGTTCACCATATAAAGAGCCATAAGAGAACAGGACGAAAAATGAGGCTCAATGCGTAGATTGGAGACTATGAAATTGACTGGATCATCCTTGACTAGGGACAAGAAGTGAATGTCTTGACTAAGAAGACATGGGAATATATGGGGAAACCAAGGTTATCATGGTCACCTATCCAATTAAGACTAGCTAATTAGTAGAAAGTTATCCCCTTTGGTAGACTCTTGAATGTACTTGTGGACATTGATGGAGTAAGAAGTTCAGCAGACTTCGAGGTTATCGAGATCATCGACGACAGTAACCCATATCCAACATTATTAGGGATAGACTAGGCAATGTATAACCTTGCGATTATCAATAAAAAAACCAAAAATATGATCTTTGAAGGACAAGATATTAGGGTCATCGCACCCTTGGACCCTTCACAAGGAGAAAGATACAGTGAACCAGTACAGGAAGAATGCAGAGCACAAGACCTTGATCTCATCTACAAGATGACTGCGAATCATACCGACTACATCAATCCTACGGCTCATGGAACGTTGAGTTGGCGCTGCGATAATTCTTGCATATCAGACTCCGACTTCGGATTGGAGAATTGGCAAAGCAAAATGCACGAAGTGTCTACCAAGCGATGTGCGCAGATCACAAAATCATTACGCTGGGTTGGAGCAGAGGTAAGTCCAATTCCTACCTATGATGGTTTGACTAGCATTCATGTATTTTTTCAATAATATAATGTAATTCCAGATGAATATAAGTTGTCATCATTAGATTCAGCACTGCGCGCTACACCTGCTAGATGGTGGGCCATGCATAAAGACAATCTAAAAACATGGGAACAGTGCAAGCACATGATGGAACTCAGATTCACAGAGAAAGCTGCGCTGTCAATAGTAAAGTATAATGGACAAATGAATCCAAGAGATCACATAGAGATCTGTTCAAAGAAATGGCAACATAGACCTAAGGAATAAAGGGTTCATCTGTTTGTACACACATTAGAGGAGCATATTCCAAAGAACTGGTACATAGATACAAAATTGCGTAGAGGAACAATATACTGGTCTATCATGACCACGAACTTCCAAAGAAATTTCAGCTTTGAAGATGAATGCCCAAGCATAAATGAAGCATTGTAGATTCTCAAAAAAAGATATTTTATGACACACTACAACCTGCATATCAACAATGGGAAAAGTAGTTGGAATTCTATAACCTCGCAGTAAGTGATGACAAACAAGAAAGTGAAGAGGATGATGATCCACACAATATCAATATACCTGAGACAGAAGGAGAACGCGAAGTTGAAGGTCTTCAATTGGAAATTCTAGACTTAAGCAGCCCTGTCAAAACACAAAAAGTTAACATTGGCACAAGTGAAGAACCAAAGTTCGCATCTATTGGGGATTACTGGGATGAAGAAACGGTTGTGCATATCGCAAAACTTCTACGCAAGTATCAGGATTTGTTTCCAACAAAGTTCTCCGAAATGAAAGGAATTTTGGGCAACTTGGGAGTCATGAAGATACCTCTCAAGCCAGGTGCAAAGACCATAAAGCAGAGGCCTTATCGACTGAATCCTAGATACAAGGAAAGAGTGAAGCCAGAACTCGACAAGATGCTTGATGCAGGAATCATTGATCCCATCGAAGAATCAGAGTGGATAATCTCTATGGTTATCCAAGATAAGAAAACAAAAGGATAAATGATGCCTCGCTACACGACCCATTTCCTACTCCATTTACAGATGAAGTACTCAATAATGTTGGAGGGAATGAAGCATATTCTTTTACTGATGGATTTTCTTGATACCATCAGATCAGGATTAACGAAGCAGATAGACATAAAACTACATTTGCTACTAAATGGGGATCATTCCAATACACAGTTATGCCATTAGGTTTGAAGAATGCACCTACTATATTTTCAAGAGTTGTTGTAGCTGCATTCAAGGATTTTATTCATAAGTTCCTATAAGTATACTTTGATGATTGGATTGTATTTGGTTTACTAAAGAACCATTATGAAAACCTCGAAATGATGTTGGAAAAGTGTAGACAACATCATATTTCCCTGAACCTAAAAAAACGCATCTTTGTTATTCCCTATGGAATTCTATTGGGACACATTGTCTGTAAACAAGGTTTGATGGTTGATCCTACGAAGA
Source organism: Larix kaempferi (assembly GCA_027924585.1). Classification (NCBI taxonomy): domain Eukaryota; kingdom Viridiplantae; phylum Streptophyta; class Pinopsida; order Pinales; family Pinaceae; genus Larix; species Larix kaempferi. The sequence goes on along the minus strand of BSBM01000687.1, from coordinate 1,237,224 downwards.
TCGCAGTTATTGTGAACCTGCCAATACCAAACTCAGTAAAGCAACTTCGTACTACTTGGGACATACATGATATTATAGAAAATTCATCAAGGGTTATGCGTAGATAACCGCACCAATGGAGAAACTTCTGAAGAAGGAAGCGAAGTTCTTATGGTCCGAAGACTGCCGAAAAGGATTGGATACAGTACAAGAGAAAATGGAAACTGAACCTATACTAGTCTTTCTGGATTGGAGCAAATAATTCCATGTACATGTTGATTCTTCATCCATTAAACTTGGCATGGTTCTTGCGCAGCCAGGTGAGGGAGGAATTGACCATCCCATTGCATTTTCAAGTAGGAAGTTATCTTCAGTAGAAAAAAATTACACAAATATTGAAAGAGAAGGTATAGATATGGTGTTGCATTGCAGAAATTCAGGCACTATTTGTTGGGTGCGCACTTCTGTATGTTTACTAACCATTCAGCTTTAAAGTACCTGGTCAATAAGCCAGTGTTAGGGGGGATAATATGCAGATGGTTATTACTCTTTCAGGAGTATGACTTTGATATTGTCGTTAAGCCAGGAAGGCTGAATTCAGGACCAGATCATCTAGCTAGAATCGAGTCAGGCGAAGAACTTACAAATCTTGAAGACAACCTACCTGACATGCAGTTATTTTCAATCTAGATCGTAGATGATTATTACAAACACACTATAGAATTCTTGACTATAGGGTTGGCACCTACAGAGTTTACTATGCAACAGAAGAAGCATCTGGTAGTAAAGGCAACAGACTTCACTATCATCGCAGGATAGTTATACAAGTTAGGACCAGATGAAGTGCTGCGCAAATGTGTGCTAGAACACAAAGAGCCATTTATATTGGCTGATGCACACTTGGGGGTGTCTGGAGGTCACTACACAGGAAGAGCTACTGCGCAGAAAATATTAGGAGAAGGACTATGGTGGCCTACACACCATAAATATACAAAGGAACATTGTCAAAGTTGCGATGTGTGCCAAAGAATTGGAAAGACATCGCGCAGATATGAGATGCCATTAAGAACGCAATTGACTCTACAAGCCTTTGATAAGTGGGATATTGATTTTGTGGGACCTATTAACCCACCAGGGAAAAGGACTAGTGCGAGATATATTATCACCGCTACAGATTATCTCACTAGATGGGAAGAAGTTAAACCAATGAAGGACTATAGTGTAGCTACTGCAGCGCAGTTCATCTTTGAGAATATCATTACCAGATTTGGATGCCCAAAATTTCTAATGAGTGATCAAGCTACTCACTTCCTGAACAAAACCATTGAAGCGCTGACTGAAGAATTTTAGATATATCATCAGAATAGTACGGCATACCATCCTCAAGCCAATGGAACTATCGAAGCATTTAACAAAGTACTGGAAAATGTGCTGACCAAAATATGTAACACAAACAAAGACGATTGGAATTTGTGCATACTAGCTGTATTATGGGCATATAGGACAACTTGCAAAAAGTTGACAGGCCATACACCTTTCAGGTTGGTCAATGGACAAGAAGCTATCATGCCAATGGAGTATATAGTACCAAGTTTAAGAATTGTTGCATTCACAAACATGGCAGATGAACAGACATTGGAAGAGAGGCTTCTACACTTGGTTGGCTTGGCTTTCACCAACAAGTGTAGAAGGATAGAGAAAAAGAATGGCATGATCGCCATATCAAGCACAAACTCTTTCAGGTAGGAGACCTTGCCCTCTTGTGTGATAGTAAATTCATGAAATTCCCTGGAAAATTTAAAATGCACTGTCTAGGGCCATATATTGTGATGCATGTTACTAACGGTGGCATAGTTCAGTTAGCCATGTTAGTTGGAGACAATTTACCAGGTCTGATTAATGGAAGTAGACTAAAACCCTACCAAGATAGTCCTACTTCACCGAACCTTCAGTGAAGTGAAGCCGCGCAGTATAAATTAAAAAAAAAAGACAGAGAAAGAGAAGCGGGAACACTGTGCTGCGAAGCATGCAAACGAAGCCGAGCAACGCAGTTGAAACATGGTTGATATATGAAGTGCACCACAGAAGCTTGAATCGCAGTACACATAAGAAGGAATAGTTACGAAGTAAAAATGAAGTAGTGAAAGTGCGCAGAGGAACCGCAGATAAAATTTTGCCGAGTCAAAAGCACAGTTTGAGGGTGTTAATCGTTACAGTTACTGGAAGGTAACCTAACCGCTATCCACTTGTCGGTCGGTGAGTTAAGCTATTATCCAAGCACCAGCACCGACAAATCCTGCAATTAAAAGAGCATCTTGTCCACTCGAGCCTAATCAATAATGGAAAAGACTAAGATAATGAGGACGGACATAGCAATTAAGGCCTGATTTAACACTCACACAGCTTGGCGACGCTGACAGATCTTAGCAATTAAGGAAACATTGTCTGATTGGATAATAATCAATGGAGGAAAGGACTGGTATCTCAGTCAAGATCTGACCAAAGGACATGTCATTAAGTGACAAAGCTTAGCCATTTCCGACGCAATCAATGGAGGAGAGGACCGTGATCCTTGGGAGATTTTCCCAACGGTTATGACATTTATTGCCAGACTACCCATTTTAACACGCAGTTAGGGTAGGAAGGCTTATAAATTGACAAGTCGGGTTACTTCTAAGATTTTACCATGGATTTTCAGTTTTTACCAATTGTAAAAAGTCTAAGTGTTTACCCGCTGAGAGCAGTAACAGATCATTAGCATATGTGCAAAGAACGGACGTTAGAGGAAATCTTGGGCACTTTCCAGTGTTATGGTTTGGGAGGAGTAATGATGTCACCAACAAAGTCATCCATCCCAGAATGGGGTGGCTCATCCAGGTCTTCGTCGAGGAATCCTCTGCAGCAGGAGTAGCAGAAAAATAAGCAGAAGGTAGGAACTTAAGATTAACCAAAGGCTATCGGTACTAAGCAGATCCCTGTATCGTAAGAGTGACCACAACCACCGGTATGGTTGGGGCCAGAATATGTCAGCCCAAGAAGAAACGACGCGCCGAATATGGTCTTTCTAAAAAATGCACAGTATGAAATTCCCATGCTGGCGATGTCGAAACATGTGCGAGTAAGGGAGAATTTGACTGGCAAGATCCTTGACTGTAAATTTGAAGACCACGACTTGTTGGATGCGGACAAGTTCCCGCAGTTCCAACTAGATCAATACATGTACAGGAAAGACGATGAAATGCTCAAGCAATCTACTGTTATCCTGATGGATTGGGCCAAGCACTTATCTGAATCAGGACTACTCAACCTATTACGGATTCCTCATTTTTGGTGGAGTAACGAACTGAACGCCATAGTGCGTACTCTGTTGTATTGCACGCATTAGGGATACCTATGGTTTGACTGGTCGTTGAACATTACCATTGAGCTTATTGTCAGAATTACAGGACTAAGTAAAAGAGGCATTGATCCTGCATCTGAATTTATGGGAAAGAAATAAGATAGAGAACTGGCCGCTAGGATAAAAGCTGAATATGGCCTCACCAAGAAAACTATGGCTTTCCCACATCCCAGCTTACCGACATACCCCTGCGCTTCATGGTTCAGCTTATTGCGGGGAGAATTCTAAGAAAGTCCAGGCAGGCCAAGGTTCTTGCTTGAGCAATAGACTTAGCTGCGAAAGCTAAGGATGGCTGTCAATATAATTGGGAAAACTATTTGTTAAATAAATTCTAGAGGATGTCCAAGACACCCAGGAGAATGGATCTCGATTTCATTTCTGCTGGTTGTCAGTGTTGATTTCCTTCGTGGCATGGAAAGAACCCCTTTACTAGAATGGTCTTCCAGTGGCATCTTCAGATTGCTGAGGGGTGAGATTCACCAACATGTGGGCCACAAAGAATGCAGAGAAGTAGAGGTGGAGAAACCTACAGTTTCTCACCTATTACGAGCAACTATGCAAAGCCATCAAGAAGACTTCGCGGATTACAAAGTAAGTAACCACCAAGTATATCTGTCAGAACCCGTTAATTCTGAAAAATTTAAAAATTTTTATTCGTAACAATAAATGTTAATTAGGTAGTATTTCTGATATTGTTTTAATTTAAACAACTAACATAAACTGTTTAAAGACTCTGTTTTATTAAAACTTTGATTTCGGTGATTGTAATTAATGATTGTTTTGTTTTGAACCGCAAGGGAAGAGCTAGTCGTAGTTGACTGGCTTACTTAGCTTACGAGCTAATGCATACGTCGTCTTTTGTTTCTCAGGTGCGTCAGTGAAGTAAGGATCACTGTATGTTAAACTTGGTGAGCATCAATACTCCCTATACTTCAAAACTTAATGATCGTCATGATATTTCTTATTCAGCTAGTATCGTCAAGTGTTACGAAGATTTACATTGTCTCAGTTATAATTATGTTTTTATGATTATTATGCTATGTTACTGTTGTAACTAAAATGAAACATTTGTGATATCAGAATTTTTGGCTGTAACAGTGTCTTTGCATCATGTGACCTGTTGTCAACTTAATACCGGTGACTACTGTTTTGTTCATGCATTGATAATGCGAGTTGAGAAGGTGACGCCTCTAGCGTTGTTTCAATATGATCCTATGCGTTGAAGTCCAATGTCCACTTAGAGTTTAACTTATGTTACTTGACGGTGCCTTGATTTTAACTATCTTTACGATGTACACCTGTAGATGAAGCTCTATTTCAACATCTTAATAATAGAGGTTTATTTTTCATATTGTTACTGTTAACAATAGTATTGATAGCAATTCTGATGCTAGTATATAATGGCAATATATTTATTGTCTTAAAGACTTGGTAACATTCAAGTATTAAATAACGAGGCATTTTAATTTGAAGGTTGACTACCTTGGTACTTATATGAACATAGAAATGTAATATGCACCTGGCATTAATCTATGACTTGGTATTAATTTATATATATAATGATTGTACAATAATCATAATATTCCATACATTGGCAAACTTTATATTCTATATAGTGTTATGGTTGTATTTATCATACTAGGCCATAGAGAAAACTCTAGGGTTGAAGTTGACCAACATCTTGTGTAGAGTGATATGCGAAAGACATTAACCTATGCCCTGGTTTCATTGTAAATGTGCATTAACTTGATTTTGTCATAGTCCTAATGTTCTTCCCTTACCATGGATAAGATTTATAACTAAGTTATGTTAAAGTATTATCCACCCTATTAAGTTATGGAATAATCCATATATGATGTTGACTAACTCTTATTTCTATCATTGTAGTGATTATACATTCCCATTGCTTGGGATTCTCGACGATTCAATTGCAAGGCTATATGCCAAATGATTATATATCATTTGTTATCTCATACGTTTGACTTATATATGACATGATTTGGAAAAGAATCGGTGTATAATTATTTGGTTGGCAATGAAACTATAGGTTCTCGACCCATGCTACGTTGATTTATTTGAGTGCTACGTGGTTGCATCTCCTCCATGCGATGGGCGATATATAAGCTGCTATTGAAACCCTACAGGTTATTGTAGTTGCCTTCGGGCTCGGGTCCTAAGGATGAAACCCTCCCTGTCTGAGTTTTGTAATGAAGGCACTGTAACAATGTGCAGAGTGTGGTGTTTATGGCCTTGAGGTTCCATTCGGCAATAGGGTATGTCCTCGGCTCTGGGGATAGCGTCTGCTATAGTTTTATTGCTTCGTGGTCTCGTTGTTCTTTATAAGTTTAAGTCCCAGCTATTTACAGTTCGTCACTGTGCTGGTGTGGGTAAGAGATAGGGTTCTCGGTAATGTCTTTAGGTTATGAGAGAGTTGATGCCATTGGGCTTTGGGTTTGCTTCTCGACTGATTCAGTTCCAGTTTGAGGTCTCCGTCTGCAAGGTTTGTCTGTCGTGGCCGTCATTGGAAGAGTTTGAGGGTGTTCCTTGCTCTTTCAACCGACGAGGGTGATGGGGGTTTCAGTGTCTGCTCCCACCGGTGGCTTCCAGAATATCCACGGCTACATTGCTCAGGTAATAAATAACCTTATTTTCGCAATTTCTGTTTTGCAAGCAGTGTAGATATACAATTATTTAAAACTCTCGGCATAAACAGTGTATTAACATCTTTCAGCATTGAATGTGCAGGTCACGCGGCTCTGAAGGTGTACAGGGTTCTTTCTCCAACGCTGGCTCAACCGGGTAAGCCTGGTTATCCACGGCTGTCTCTTCCTTTGCTGGTTTTGTGGTTAGGGTTGTGTCATGGAGGAAAACTCCTGTGTAGTGAGGTCGTTTGACGACTTGATGTTCATGGTTGCAATCATCTGTATAAGTTATTTTGTTTGAATGAAAGGGTTGAAACCTTGTTATGTTTATTGGAGAGCCCTTCACGGCTCAGACTGTATGAGGCCAGGGTTTCTGTTATTGTACTTTGTAATTGCTAAGCGTAGGGTTCCATCCTCGCTGCATAAAATTTATACTTAATATATTACTGGGCCTATCATGGCCGTGTTCATTTTTGGGTTTCGTTAAATTATTCAAAAGTATTTGAACTGTAAGGATAGATGAATTCTTCGGTACCTGCAATGGATGTTAACTCTGTTATAAATGAAACCCTATGATTGTCTCTCTGCGTTTTTCTTCGTTTTGGAGTATTAAATAAAAGATTGTGGAAGTTTATCCACTATGTCTGTAATAGTTAATAGCATAGGGTTATTCTGGCGAATTGGGGGTTTTGTTTTGTGTTCAATGCATAAGTATGATATTGTTAACTCGGTGGTGACTGGGTACGAGTTGTAACAATTTATTTTGAATCTATATAATTATTAAATAAAACTATGAATAGAATAATATATACATAGAACTATGTGTTAAGATGCTGTAGGTTCTGTCTGTCATAAAAAGCATTCTTTTCAATTGTTTTTCAGTCTGTCGAAGGAATAATATAAGGCTACGGCCGTGTAGGGTTTGTGGACTACCTAAGGAAGAACATTTGTACTGAATAAATATGATTACTGTGTAAACTTAAGATGGTTTGTAACAGCCAAAGATGGTTGCGTTCATCGACAGTTTCTCTGTTGTGTAATATGTTTGTTTTTGTTTAAAACAACTTTGTTAATTCTATTATAATAAGCATGGCTAATGTATTATAATTACTAGGTTGAAGGAGAATAATACTATACAGTTGCTAAGTGTTTGTGTTTGACTACTGTGTAGATGATTAAGATTATGTGGAAGCTTGTAACAATGAAATATTGTTACAGTCACCTCTTTAGATAATCGATAGCTGTCAAACATGTTCTGAGTATAAACAATATATTTAAAATGAGTTTTGTTTATCTGTTAACTCAATATAAGAATGACCTAAAACTAAAGTTGACTGAAATATGCTATACATATATATATGCAGGTATATTACTGGAATATCTATTATTTAATATTTCTGTCTATTATTGAACCATTAACAGGAATTCTAGAATATGCCTAAACATGGTAATTGTTAATTATAACAGTAACAATTAGGTTCTGTATAAGATAAATACTCTATTTAAATAAAATAGGAAATCTCTATAACATCTGCGTTTCTGAAATTTATAACAAAAGGGAGTACAGAGACTGATTTACTGAAGTTGAATACAGTCAAAAACATAGTTGTACTAGTCTATCTCATATGAAAATAAATTAAATCAACAACAGGAAGAGTGGCAGAACCTGTAGCTATGGTAGACAATAACAGCAATGGGAGGCTGTTCCTCCCTACCAATTCCTGGAGAGTGCCCAGACAGCACTTCTCAGGACCCCCGAGCTTGCTCTGGTCTAACTGGCTGGAATCTAGGTACGGCCAATAATTCCCTCAGCCCAAATTAGCTATACTGGAACCAAGTTACTGCAACTTCCTGCTTCAAAAACACTTCCTTACTGTTTTCCCACTTCCTCAATGGGACTCCTGAATAGCATTCACCTGAATGTATTCTCCCTCTAGAACAATTGCTGAACCCCCAGCTCAGTTCATTGAGTAGTATTTAAAAGATTGCCTAGGTCTTAGTTGGGCTAACTGTCATTAATGAGCCACCTGCTCAGATTCCACTTTCTTGGGGAATCATGACCCCAAAATATAGGGAAGTTGCCACCTGCAACTCAGGAAGTGTTTGAGGATGCTGCCACTTGTCTTTTGTCCTTCCACCTAATTCCATCCACCAGTTAGACCAGTAACCTCTTTTAACAGCTCTCCCATGCTGTTGTCTCCATAATTTATTTATTAATAATAATTATTCAGATTTTACATTCCATTTCTGGAGACTCTGCTGAGTCATCCCTTCCTACTTAGCATTTAATTTAACATAATGTTCTCAGGAATATTAAAAATAATTACATTATTTTAATAAAATTGGGGTATGTGACATACACACCCCCTTAAAATGTAACATCGTCCTCGATGTTACTTATTCTTCTTCTTCAGCTACCTGCTGGAATAGATGGGGATATGCTTCCCGCATCTTACTTTCCAGCTCCCAGGTAGATTCTTCAGGACTAAGGTGCTTCCATTGCACCTTCACTTGTCCAATTATCCGGTTCCGTAGAGTAATTTCCCTCCTCCCGAGGATACAATCCGGTTCTACCAGAACTTCCCCTTCTGGTTCTACCTGTACAATGTTCCAATCAATAACATGAGTAGCATCATGAATATACTTTTTCAAAACAGAGATATGAAAAACATTGTGTACTTTTAAATTTGGCGGTAATGCTAACTGATAAGCAACTTGACCAATTCTGGCTAAAATTTCAAATGGACCACAGTAACGTGGTGCTAATTTTGCACAACTTCCTAATCTTAGGGAGCTTTTCTTTGGTCTTACCTTGATGAACACATGTTCACCTACCTGGAACTCTTTAGGAGTTCTTTTCAAATCTGCTTGACTCTTTTGCCGATCCTGGGCAATCTTCAAGTTTTCCTGCACTTGTTTCACAATCTGTTCCATTTCTTTCAATAAATCAGGTCCTAACACTAATCTATCTACTGGATTACTCCAAGAGATAGGAGTGTTGCATTTTCGTCCATACAAAACCTCAAAAGGACTAAACTTAGCTGATGATTGATAGCTGTTATTGTATGCAAATTCAGCTAAGTGTAAATAATCCTCCCACTTACCTGGTTGATCTTTAACATACATCCTTAACAGATCTTCTAATATTTGATTAACTCTTTCCGTTTGTCCGTCAGTCTGAGGATGGAAAGAGGTGCTGAAATTTAAAGTGGTGTTTAATCCTTTGAACAAGGATCTCCAAAAATTTCCTGTAAATTTAGGATCCCTGTCTGATATAATAACCTTTGGAATACCGTGTAACCGAAAAATCTGTTTTAGAAAGATATCTGCTATGTTTGCAGCCTTGTATGTGGTTTTAACAGGAATAAAATGTGCTGATTTACTTAATTTGTCTACCACTACCATAATTGAATCATTCTGATGTTGGTTTTTGGGTAAACCCGTAATGAAATCCAGGCTAATTATTTCCCATTTCCAGCTAGGAATAGGTAAAGGTTGCAGCAATCCAGCTGGATGTTGATGTTCTGTTTTTACTTGTTGGCAGTCCAAACACTTCGCTAAATATTCAGCAGTTTCAGATTTCATGTTAGGCCAAAAATATTCTTTTCTCAACATAGTGATAGTCTTTTGATAGCCAGGGTGCCCGGAGTAAGGGGTTTTATGTATTTCGTCTAAAATTAACAGCTTAACTGTAGGTGCATTAGGGATATACAGCCTGTCTTTAAACAGCAAAAATCCGTTTTCATTTAAACTATACCCTTTTAGCAAACTTTCTGTGGGCTGTTCTTGGGCTGTAATTTGTAAATGTTGATAATTTTCGTCTAAATTTATCCCTTCAGCCAGCTGTTCATTTAAATCAGAGGTGTAAGTGCTGCTAGCTGATATAAAATTCAGTTTTGCATTCCTACTCAAGGCATCAGCCACCTTATTCTCCTTCCCTTTTATGTGTTGGATTTCAAAATCGTATTCACTTAGGAATGCCAGCCACCTGGCTTGTCTTGCATTTAGATTTGGCTGGTCTAAAAGGTATTTCAGACCTTTATTATCTGTTAGTAAGGTAAATTTTCTTCCTATTAGGTGGTGTCGCCACATCTTTAAAGCATGAATTACAGCAGCTAATTCTAGGTCATAAGTGGCATAATTCTTTTCATGGATTTTCAGCTTCCTAGATTCGTAAGCAATGACATGTCCTTCTTGAGTCAGCACTCCGCCTAAGCCATCATTACAAGCGTCGGTACAAACTATGAAATCTTTATTTGGGTCCGCTATTCTAAGAATAGGTGCAGTTGTCAATAAAGTCTTAAGTTTCTTGAAACTTTCTTCACATTTCGCATTCCAATCAAACTTCTTGCCTTTCTTCTGCAAAGAAGTGATTGGGTTGGCTATTTTTGAAAAGCCTTCAATAAACCTCCGGTAGTAACCGGTAATTCCCATGAAAGATCTAACGTCCGTCACATCTTTAGGTACTGGCCATTCTTCAATCGCCCGAATCTTTTCGGGATCCACTGAAATCCCTTCCTTAGTAACTACATGTCCTAAGTACTGGATTTCATCTTTGAAGAAGTCACATTTGCTAAATTTCGCAAAAAGTTGTTGTTCTCTTAGTTCTTGTAAAACGATACGTAAGTGTTCCTTGTGCTCCTCCTCGCTCTTAGAATAGACTAAAATGTCGTCGATAAATACAATCACAAATTTATCTAAGTACTTGTGCATTATGTTGTTCATTAAGCACATGAAAACCGCTGGGGCATTAGTAAGTCCAAATGGCATTACGACAAATTCGTAATGTCCATACCTGGTTCTAAAGGCTGTTTTGAAAATGTCTTCTTCTTTAATTCTTACCTGATGATAACCCGATCTTAGATCGATCTTAGAGAATACCGTAGCGCCACGTAGTTGATCAAACAGATCATCAATACGAGGTAACGGATACCTGTTTTTGATCGTCATCTTGTTTAGTTGACGATAATCTATGCAAAGTCGCATAGTTCCGTCCTTCTTTTTAACGAAAATCACTGGTGCTCCCCAAGGGGATACACTGGGTCGGATATAGTTCTTATCTATTAACTCCTTCAACTGAGTTTTCAACTCGTTAAGCTCCAAGATATTCATACGATACGGGGCTTTTGAACTGGGAACAGCACCTGGTACCAGCTCAATGGTAAAGTCAAGCTCTCTCTTGGGAGGCAATTCTGGAATTTCCTCAGGAAAAACGTCAATAAATTCATTGACGACAGGAATGTTCTCTACTGTTTTCTGGTTGTTTTCAAATTTATCTGTCTCGTTTGTAATAGTTACAGCATAGGTCTTGCATCCTTTCCTGACTGCTCTTTTAAGTTGTAATGCAGAAATTTGCCTCACTACTGTTTTCCTAGGAATACCCCTAACAGTTACAGGCTGTCCACTACTGTTTATACACCTAAAAGTTTTGTCAAAACAGTTTAAAACGACCCTATGTTGTTCCAACCAGTCCATTCCGATAAGTATGTCATATGAGCCAAGTGGTAAAACGTTCAGTTTAACTGTAGTTCTAAAATCAGTCATGTTTAAGATGCATTCTTTTACATAGCAGTTTACTTTCTTCTTAGCCCCAGTAGCTAATTGTACAGACCAAGAATTATCAAACCTTTCAACAGTCAAATTACATTTTTCTACCAGCTGAGGTGAAATATAACTAAGACTAGCACCGGGATCTATTAATATAGTAACTGGGGTTTTGTTAATCATACCTCCTACTTCCACCATGGAAGTTTGGTAGTCAGCCTGGCGGTTTTCCAACGCTGCATTGATTCGGGGCATAGTTCCTGCAAAATCTCCAACTGTCATTTCGTCTTGAACAGTATGAATATTGCTGACTTGTTTCTTTCTGTTTGGGCAGACTGAAGCATAATGTGGCCCATTACATTCCCAGCACTTGACAGGTTCTTTTCGCTCAAAATTTTTGATGTAGTTTCCATGGTTATTAGGAGTCTCTTTGCTGTTTTTGTAATTGTTTGAATGGCTGACAGCTCCATTTTTGTTTCCTTGGAAACTTTTACTATTAAAGTGGTTCCCGTTTTTGCCATTCTTGAAATTTTTATGGGGAACAAATTCCTTTTTCTTGTACTCGATCAGATTGCTGTTCTTTTTGGCTTTCCAACTGGCTATCCCTTCTTTCTTTTTATTCTGTTCGTAACAGAAGTTTGCCTTGCGCATAGCTTCTTCCAGTGTTTTGGGGTTGTCATATTCAATTCTGTCCTTGATATGATAAGGCAGGCAACTAAGAAACCGCTGTATTTTTGGTTTCTCTTCGACAAAATATGGTACATAACGCAACAGACTTAAAAATTTACTGTTTAAGTCCTTCATCGTCATAGATCCGAGTTTTAGTTCATAAAATTCTTTAGCCCTTTCTTCATAATACTGCTCGGACAGGAATTTCTTCTTGAAATACCTTTTAAAGGTACTCCAATTAACTTCTCTTTCTTTGATCCCTTTGACCCTTTTCAGGTCTTGCCACCATATGTCCGCCTTTCCCGAGAGGTTGTAGATGGCCATTCTTGCCTTTAGCTGATTTGAGTAGTTATAGATCTGAAAATATTTTCTCATCCCGGATAACCAAGATTCTGCCTCTTCTCCAGTTTCAGTTTCTCCATTGAAAGTTGGGGGCTTTATCTTCTTAAACTCCCCGGAAATCTCTTCATAAGGCCTGTACTTTTTCCTTCGGTTGTGCATCTCAGCTTCACTGCTGTCACTGCTAGTGTGATAACTGGGTTGTCCCTTTCTTTCTTCAGATGAGGAACTGCTGTCAGATTTAGTTGGTTTTGTCCTTTTTGACCCTCTTGGATGATTAACTTCTTCTGAGTCAGCTGGTTTGCTCCTTCCGTCAGTTTGAAATTTTTCTATCAATAGCTGATTTAGCTGTTCCTGAGTCTTTAGAATTCTTTCATTATCCTTCTTAACCGTTTCCATTTCTGTCTTTAATCCTCTTATAGTCTGCATCAGCTCAGTGGTGTGAGCAATTTCTTCCTCTGCCTCTAGTTCTTTTGACATCCGTCTTGTCCCAGCATTGGGAGATTCCTCCTCAGCATATTCTCCCAGTTTTTCCATATCTGTCTGAAAAATTCAGAAAAGAGAATTTTTCTGTACTGTACATTAAACCGAAATATATGTTAGTATTTTATAAATAAAACAAAATCTTCTTTTATGATCGCTGTTTACGGAAGTTTAGTGGAGTCACATCCAGGCCTAGTGTCTGAACCTCGCTCTGATACCACATGTCAGAACCCGTTAATTCTGAAAAATTTAAAAAATTTTATTCGTAACAATAAATGTTAATTAGGTAGTATTTCTGATATTGTTTTAATTTAAACAACTAACATAAACTGTTTAAAGACTCTGTTTTATTAAAACTTTGATTTCGGTGATTGTAATTAATGATTGTTTTGTTTTGAACCGCAAGGGAAGAGCTAGTCGTAGTTGACTGGCTTACTTAGCTTACGAGCTAATGCATACGTCGTCTTTTGTTTCTCAGGTGCGTCAGTGAAGTAAGGATCACTGTATGTTAAACTTGGTGAGCATCAATACTCCCTATACTTCAAAACTTAATGATCGTCATGATATTTCTTATTCAGCTAGTATCGTCAAGTGTTACGAAGATTTACATTGTCTCAGTTATAATTATGTTTTTATGATTATTATGCTATGTTACTGTTGTAACTAAAATGAAACATTTGTGATATCAGAATTTTTGGCTGTAACAGTGTCTTTGCATCATGTGACCTGTTGTCAACTTAATACCGGTGACTACTGTTTTGTTCATGCATTGATAATGCGAGTTGAGAAGGTGACGCCTCTAGCGTTGTTTCAATATGATCCTATGCGTTGAAGTCCAATGTCCACTTAGAGTTTAACTTATGTTACTTGACGGTGCCTTGATTTTAACTATCTTTACGATGTACACCTGTAGATGAAGCTCTATTTCAACATCTTAATAATAGAGGTTTATTTTTCATATTGTTACTGTTAACAATAGTATTGATAGCAATTCTGATGCTAGTATATAATGGCAATATATTTATTGTCTTAAAGACTTGGTAACATTCAAGTATTAAATAACGAGGCATTTTAATTTGAAGGTTGACTACCTTGGTACTTATATGAACATAGAAATGTAATATGCACCTGGCATTAATCTATGACTTGGTATTAATTTATATATATAATGATTGTACAATAATCATAATATTCCATACATTGGCAAACTTTATATTCTATATAGTGTTATGGTTGTATTTATCATACTAGGCCATAGAGAAAACTCTAGGGTTGAAGTTGACCAACATCTTGTGTAGAGTGATATGCGAAAGACATTAACCTATGCCCTGGTTTCATTGTAAATGTGCATTAACTTGATTTTGTCATAGTCCTAATGTTCTTCCCTTACCATGGATAAGATTTATAACTAAGTTATGTTAAAGTATTATCCACCCTATTAAGTTATGGAATAATCCATATATGATGTTGACTAACTCTTATTTCTATCATTGTAGTGATTATACATTCCCATTGCTTGGGATTCTCGACGATTCAATTGCAAGGCTATATGCCAAATGATTATATATCATTTGTTATCTCATACGTTTGACTTATATATGACATGATTTGGAAAAGAATCGGTGTATAATTATTTGGTTGGCAATGAAACTATAGGTTCTCGACCCATGCTACGTTGATTTATTTGAGTGCTACGTGGTTGCATCTCCTCCATGCGATGGGCGATATATAAGCTGCTATTGAAACCCTACAGGTTATTGTAGTTGCCTTCGGGCTCGGGTCCTAAGGATGAAACCCTCCCTGTCTGAGTTTTGTAATGAAGGCACTGTAACAATGTGCAGAGTGTGGTGTTTATGGCCTTGAGGTTCCATTCGGCAATAGGGTATGTCCTCGGCTCTGGGGATAGCGTCTGCTATAGTTTTATTGCTTCGTGGTCTCGTTGTTCTTTATAAGTTTAAGTCCCAGCTATTTACAGTTCGTCACTGTGCTGGTGTGGGTAAGAGATAGGGTTCTCGGTAATGTCTTTAGGTTATGAGAGAGTTGATGCCATTGGGCTTTGGGTTTGCTTCTCGACTGATTCAGTTCCAGTTTGAGGTCTCCGTCTGCAAGGTTTGTCTGTCGTGGCCGTCATTGGAAGAGTTTGAGGGTGTTCCTTGCTCTTTCAACCGACGAGGGTGATGGGGGTTTCAGTGTCTGCTCCCACCGGTGGCTTCCAGAATATCCACGGCTACATTGCTCAGGTAATAAATAACCTTATTTTCGCAATTTCTGTTTTGCAAGCAGTGTAGATATACAATTATTTAAAACTCTCGGCATAAACAGTGTATTAACATCTTTCAGCATTGAATGTGCAGGTCACGCGGCTCTGAAGGTGTACAGGGTTCTTTCTCCAACGCTGGCTCAACCGGGTAAGCCTGGTTATCCACGGCTGTCTCTTCCTTTGCTGGTTTTGTGGTTAGGGTTGTGTCATGGAGGAAAACTCCTGTGTAGTGAGGTCGTTTGACGACTTGATGTTCATGGTTGCAATCATCTGTATAAGTTATTTTGTTTGAATGAAAGGGTTGAAACCTTGTTATGTTTATTGGAGAGCCCTTCACGGCTCAGACTGTATGAGGCCAGGGTTTCTGTTATTGTACTTTGTAATTGCTAAGCGTAGGGTTCCATCCTCGCTGCATAAAATTTATACTTAATATATTACTGGGCCTATCATGGCCGTGTTCATTTTTGGGTTTCGTTAAATTATTCAAAAGTATTTGAACTGTAAGGATAGATGAATTCTTCGGTACCTGCAATGGATGTTAACTCTGTTATAAATGAAACCCTATGATTGTCTCTCTGCGTTTTTCTTCGTTTTGGAGTATTAAATAAAAGATTGTGGAAGTTTATCCACTATGTCTGTAATAGTTAATAGCATAGGGTTATTCTGGCGAATTGGGGGTTTTGTTTTGTGTTCAATGCATAAGTATGATATTGTTAACTCGGTGGTGACTGGGTACGAGTTGTAACAATTTATTTTGAATCTATATAATTATTAAATAAAACTATGAATAGAATAATATATACATAGAACTATGTGTTAAGATGCTGTAGGTTCTGTCTGTCATAAAAAGCATTCTTTTCAATTGTTTTTCAGTCTGTCGAAGGAATAATATAAGGCTACGGCCGTGTAGGGTTTGTGGACTACCTAAGGAAGAACATTTGTACTGAATAAATATGATTACTGTGTAAACTTAAGATGGTTTGTAACAGCCAAAGATGGTTGCGTTCATCGACAGTTTCTCTGTTGTGTAATATGTTTGTTTTTGTTTAAAACAACTTTGTTAATTCTATTATAATAAGCATGGCTAATGTATTATAATTACTAGGTTGAAGGAGAATAATACTATACAGTTGCTAAGTGTTTGTGTTTGACTACTGTGTAGATGATTAAGATTATGTGGAAGCTTGTAACAATGAAATATTGTTACAGTCACCTCTTTAGATAATCGATAGCTGTCAAACATGTTCTGAGTATAAACAATATATTTAAAATGAGTTTTGTTTATCTGTTAACTCAATATAAGAATGACCTAAAACTAAAGTTGACTGAAATATGCTATACATATATATATGCAGGTATATTACTGGAATATCTATTATTTAATATTTCTGTCTATTATTGAACCATTAACAGGAATTCTAGAATATGCCTAAACATGGTAATTGTTAATTATAACAGTAACAATTAGGTTCTGTATAAGATAAATACTCTATTTAAATAAAATAGGAAATCTCTATAACATCTGCGTTTCTGAAATTTATAACAAAAGGGAGTACAGAGACTGATTTACTGAAGTTGAATACAGTCAAAAACATAGTTGTACTAGTCTATCTCATATGAAAATAAATTAAATCAACAACAGGAAGAGTGGCAGAACCTGTAGCTATGGTAGACAATAACAGCAATGGGAGGCTGTTCCTCCCTACCAATTCCTGGAGAGTGCCCAGACAGCACTTCTCAGGACCCCCGAGCTTGCTCTGGTCTAACTGGCTGGAATCTAGGTACGGCCAATAATTCCCTCAGCCCAAATTAGCTATACTGGAACCAAGTTACTGCAACTTCCTGCTTCAAAAACACTTCCTTACTGTTTTCCCACTTCCTCAATGGGACTCCTGAATAGCATTCACCTGAATGTATTCTCCCTCTAGAACAATTGCTGAACCCCCAGCTCAGTTCATTGAGTAGTATTTAAAAGATTGCCTAGGTCTTAGTTGGGCTAACTGTCATTAATGAGCCACCTGCTCAGATTCCACTTTCTTGGGGAATCATGACCCCAAAATATAGGGAAGTTGCCACCTGCAACTCAGGAAGTGTTTGAGGATGCTGCCACTTGTCTTTTGTCCTTCCACCTAATTCCATCCACCAGTTAGACCAGTAACCTCTTTTAACAGCTCTCCCATGCTGTTGTCTCCATAATTTATTTATTAATAATAATTATTCAGATTTTACATTCCATTTCTGGAGACTCTGCTGAGTCATCCCTTCCTACTTAGCATTTAATTTAACATAATGTTCTCAGGAATATTAAAAATAATTACATTATTTTAATAAAATTGGGGTATGTGACAATATCCCAAAGATGTTATTCAAGGCCAATTTGCACTCCATTTCCATACAGCCGTGAATACTAGCCGATCTGAATACATGGTATGAGGGACCATACCGGCTTGAGGCGAATGACATTGAACTAACATTCAAAGACTGGCCAGTAGACTGGAAAGTGGATGCACCCATGTCGCTCATCACCTCTTCTGAAGAAAGAAAAGAGGATGACCATGAAGCAAGAGGTCCTGAGGTGAACAATGCATAGAAACCCACACCTGACCAGGGAGGCGGCGAGAAAAGAAAAGAACCAGACACATCGGTACCAGAAAAATCACAGAAAAAGAAAACCAAATCTAACCGAAAGCCGCTAGATAAGATGTTGCACGACGACGGCTATGATTGCATTGCAGTGATAGTATCACCTATATTGAAAACACACTCGCGCCGAAAGATGCTAAGGACGTGACATCACAAACATGCATGAATGAAAGAGTCGCAGAGTTAAAGAGCTTGGTTACTAGAATTGAACAAGTCCAGCGAGACTTGGTAAAAGAACTAGACCATGATGCACACTTAGGAGCACCAAGTAAGCCGCAAAGCAGCCTTCCAGCCTATACTACGAAGACCCAGTTGTTCAAACTTGAGCTGATGGTAGTCATATTCCCCACAGATGACATGGCCGAGAGTGCGTGATGGCTCCCACATCTAGAAATTAATATGGGGTTAGTACCCATGGAAGGATTGCATGATCTTCAGACACAAGTTATCGAAGAGCTCCACGAGAGAAGCTTAGACTCCCACAGCCAGTTCCTAAGACTCGAAGAAAATTGCAAATATCTACAAGAAGAATGTGCACTGAAGACAATGGAGCTTAGCTATGCAGAAGAGAAGCAACACAAACTAAAGGAGGTAGTCTCGATAGTCTGTGCAAAGCTTCCTGAATGTGCCGAAGATCAAGAGATAGAGATTTTCATCCTTAATATTGGAACTGTAGTCGACAGTCTCAAAGAAGACATGAGGGAGATAGAAGAGGTCCATCAGAATAAAATTACAGAGCTGGAAGAGGCTCACAAGACTGAAATGATATAAATGGCAGAGACCCACAAGAATGAAATTGCTGAAATGGAAGTGGCATATCAAGCAAACATTGCCGAGGTAAAATCCTGACAACAATCGGGGACATCACAGTGTGAAGAAGAAGCAAGAGCAGAGTCACTGAAGGCCTCTACTGAAAGCATCTACGCAGAAATGGCAAGATGCTAGAGTCTGTTAGATGAAGTTTCTGACATATGGGATATGTTGCAAAAAGAACCAGAATTCAAGGGGATTCATGGTGAAGTGCAGCAGAAGCAACCGGATCTCGATACTGTTAATGCTTCCATGAAGGATTTATCGGCTAGGTAGAAGATGCATAAGTTCGCTGAAAGGAAGGAACTTCAGAAATAATTGGAGGCATTAAGAGCAAAGGAAGATGAAGCTTCCTCAAGGTTGCAACCATTACAAGAAGAAGCTCTAACACTCACAAATGAAATAGAGATAAAGTTGCAAGACCTGCAGGCAACATAAGACATTATCAAAGGAAAATTTATGGAACCTATCTCGGAGGAAATGCTCGAAACAATCAAACAATGTGAGCAAGAAACAAAGGAAATCGTTGAGAATATCAGCACAACTGTTCAGGAATTCACTGCACGATGAGGAACGTCAGTAGATGCGTAGATGGAGGAACCTATTCAGAGTGGATCAGGGATGATCCACGAGTAAGTGTTTGGGGCCTATTGGGAGTGGCCCAAGTGATACAGTTTTTAGCACTGTGAAGCCCAGGAAAGTGCAGTGCGAATGCACAACTTGGCAGAAGCATAGTTGGAAGCCATGAAGTTGGAGCATCGCGCAGTTTTGTTGATGCGCGGTACCAAATCGGAAGCTAACTTTGAAGACAAAGTATAGGATACGTAAGGTTGAACAATGACCTATTTTGGGTGAGTCACTCCACGGAATCCCGGGATCAGGGTAAGGAGCAGCATGGAGATGAAGGAAAACGACTTGCTAAGTAAGAAACGGGGACTTCTATTTCACAGTTCCTACGGAGCTGTATGAAGTTACTGAAAAGTGAAGATGCCTTAGTGGAATTTCAAAACTTAATAAACCAGTATGAACAATGCACTAGCACGAGTACTGTTCATAGCGCAATTCACCATATAAAGAGCCATAAGAGAACAGGCTGAGAAATGAGGCTCAATGCGCAGATTGGAGACTATGAAATGGATCAGATCATCCTTGACTTGGGATCAGAAGTGAATGTCTTAACTAAGCAGACATGCGAACAGATGGGGAAACCAAGGTTATTATGGTCACCTATCCAATTAAGACTAGCTAATCAACAGAAAGTTATCCCCTTTAGACTCTTGAATGTACTTGTGGACATTAATGGAGTAAGAAGTTTAGCATACTTCGAGGTTATTGAGATCATCGACGACAGTAACCCATATCCAACATTATTGGGGATAGACTGGGTGATGGATAACCTCGTGATTATTAATCCGAAAACCAAAAATATGATCTTCGATGGATAGGATATTAGGGTCATCTCACCCTTGGACCCTTCACAAGGAGAAAGATACGGTGAACCAATACAGGAAGAATGCAGAGCACAAGACCTTGATCACATCTACAAGATGACTGCGAATCGTACCGACTGCATCAATCCTACGGCTGATGGAACGTTGAATTTTCACTGCGACAGTTCTTGCATATCAGACTCCGACGCAGGATTGGAGAATTGACAAAGCAGAATGCATGAAGTGTCTGCCATGAGATGTGTGCAGATCACGAAATCACTATGCTGGTTTGGATCAAAGGTAAGTCCAATTCCTACCTATGATGGTTTGAATAGAATTCATGTATTTTTTTAAGAATATACTGTAATTCTAGATGAATATAAGCTGTCATCATTAGATTCAACACTGCGCGCTACACCTGCTAGATGGTGGGTCACGCATAAAGAAAATATAAAAACATGAGAATAGTGCAAGCACATGATGGAACTTAGATTCACAGAGAAAGTTGCACTGACAATAGTAAAATTTAATGGATGAACGAATCAAGAGATCACATAAATATTTGTTCAAAGAAATGGGAACATAGACCTCGGGCAGAATGGGTTCATCTGTTTGTACACACATTAGAGGAG
The DNA here is from genome assembly GCA_027924585.1 of Larix kaempferi. Lineage (NCBI taxonomy): Eukaryota > Viridiplantae > Streptophyta > Pinopsida > Pinales > Pinaceae > Larix > Larix kaempferi. The sequence goes on along the minus strand of BSBM01000687.1, from coordinate 1,216,393 downwards.
CAGATTCCAAAGAACCGGTACATAGATACAGAATTGCGTAGAGGAACAATAGACTGGTCTATCATGACCGTGAACTTCCAAATAAATTTCAACTTCGAAGATGGATTCCCAAGCATAAATGAAGCATTGCAGATTCTCAAAAACAAGATATTTTATGACACACTGCAACCTGCATATCAACAATGGGAAAAACAGTTGGAATTCTATAACGTCACAAAAAGCGATGACGAAGAAGAAAGTGAAGAGGATGATGATCCACTCAATATCAATATACCTGAGACAGAAGGAGAACGCGAAGTTGAAGGTCTTCCATTGGAAATTCTAGACTTAAGCAGCCCTGTCAAAACACGAAAAGTTAACATTGGCACAAGTGAAGAACCAAAGTTCGCATCTATTGGGGATTACTGGGATGAAGAAACGGTTGTGCATATCGCAAAACTTCTGCGCAAGTATCAGGATTTGTTTCCAACAAAGTTCTCCGAAATGAAAGGCATTTTTGGCGACTTGGGAGTCATGAAGATACCTCTCAAGCCAGGTGCAAAGACCATAAAGCAGAGGCCTTATCGACTGAATCCTAGATACAAGGAAAGAGTGAAGCCAAAACTCGACAAGATGCTTGATGCAGGAATCATTGATCCATCGAAGAATCATAGTGGATAATCTCTATGGTTATCCAAGATAAGAAAACAAAAGGAGAAATGATGCCTCGCTACACGACCCATTTCCTACTCCATTTACAGATGAAGTACTCAATAATTTTGGAGGGAATGAAGCATATTCTTTTACCGATGGATTTTCTGGATACCGTCAGATTGGGATTGACAAAGCAGATAGACATAAAAGTACATTTGCTACTGAATGGGGATCATTCCAATACACAGTTATGCCATTTGGTTTGAAGAATGCACCTACTATATTTTTAAGAGTTGTTGTAGCTTCATTCAAGGATTTTATTCATAAGTTCCTAGAAGTATACTTTGATGATTGGATTGTATTTGGTTTACTAAAGAACCATTGTGAAAACCTTAGAATGATGTTGGAAAAGTGTAGACAACATTAGATTTCCTTGAACCTAAATAAATACATCTTTGTTGTGCCCTATGGAATTATGTTGGGACACATTGTCTGTAAACAAGGTCTAAAGGTTGATCTTGCGAAGATTGTGGTTATTGTGAACCTGCTAGTACCAAACTAGGTAAAGAAACTTCGCACTACATTGGGAAATACAGGATATGAAATTCATCAAGGGTTATGCGTAGATAACTGCACCAATGGAGAAACTTATGAAGAAGGAAGCAAAGTTCTTATGGTACGAAGACTGCCAACAAGGATTGGATACACTAAAAGAGAAAATGGTAACTACACTTATCCTAGTCTTTTTGGATTGGAGCAAACAATTCCATGTACATGTCGATGCTTCATCCATTGCACTTGGCGTGGTGCTTGCATAGTGTTGGTCCTGGCCCAAGTGGGGCATTTTTTAGCAAGTCAGATTTTGGAATTATGGAGCTAAGCGCAATTCAACTAAAGGCTCTTTGCATAAGTCAGTTTTGGGATGCTACGAAGTTGAGCGGAGTGCATCGTCGGAAAAGCTGCGAAGTTCAGTGTTGCAATGAGCCCGATCTACGGAGATCCGGCAAGGCAGAAGGTTGGACAGAAGACGAAAAATATTTCGGTTAGACCATCGGTGGTCTATTTTTTGTAAATATGCTCCATGATTTCTAGGCAGCGAGTAAGGAGCAAAGTAGAGGAAAGAAACCGCTCACACATGCAAGGAAACACTACCTTAACCAGTCGCATAAGGACGTTAGAATAAGAACGGATCAGTGAAAGCGACCTGTTGGCGTGTGCGTGATAGGGAGGCTGATAGCGACGTGAGCATGCGTTGAGGGCGGCCACAATGGAAGATTCACTATGAGAAACCAGCAAATCCTGTTAGCTGAAAACCGTGACAGTTTTGTAAACCTTAGGGTTTTTTCCTGTAGATTGTAAAGACATGACCTACAGGCATGATCTATAAATAAGGCATATTTTGTAAGGGAAAGGGTTTTTATTATTTTTGGTTAATATTCATTTTTAATCTCTCATGTATTGAGAAATCTTCTGCGAGGACAATTTTGTAAAGGCTCTGCAAGCTGTGTAAGCAGAGGCCTATTGAGAGAGAAGAGAGTCTATAGCTAAGTGCGTAGACTGGAACTATTGTACCCTTCCCAAAGACTAATACAACAACAGTTCCTATGGATGTACCTCCCATCTCGGGGGTGAACCACGTTAAATCTTGTACAGTGTGATTGTTTATGTGTTTGCACTTGTCTGTTTGCTTACAATGAATGCTTGAATTCTCATTTATCAGTTGTTATGTTCATGATTTTATATGTATTCGCCATGGAATGAGATGGGAATAATATGTTAAGTACCACATGTATGGATGAATGTTGAATGTGCGGTATTTCTAAGTTAATGAATGTATAAGTCATTTAGATAAGCAGTTAAGTAGGAGAGTTCACGCCGTACGATTCCCTTGACGAGCAGCACCGAGTGTGCACAAAATAGTCTATTTCGTCCCGTTGCATAAGTTGTGAGACTGAATAAGCTAAGGCCTTAGATGAATGAATAAGTACTAAGTAAAGTCTTCACAAGCGGTTAAGTCCGAAGAGGAAGTGTAAAGTCAATTGTGTTGTCCTATTGATTGAATCCTACCAGCACTGCGCAGTCCTTGGTTGCGCAGGTTGTGCAAGCATCTTAGCTTGTAGAAGTGTTGACCGTGATGCAGGTTATCGTCGAGCAGTCTTCAGTCTGTAGCACGAGCCCCGCAGTGCATTGCGCAGTAGTTCTGTCTGAACAACTCATCATGTAGTTGTGGAAACCTGATTCCGCAGCTCCCCCATAGCTCCACCTCGGGTGAGACCTGATCCTATTCGCAGGATGTTGCCGAAAGGGCCAATGAAAAGGGGTTTTGTTGGTTCCTTGAACTGCAAAGAACCTAGGTATTTATCAAAAACCTCAAGAACAGTTATATAAGACATCAAATGGTTCCATTGTGGCACTAAGAATTTGTGATTAGTTGAATTCGTGATGTGCAACGAAGAAGAAGCTTTGTTGGGTATTGACATTTGGAATCCATACAAGAAAGAAATTTGGGCTTGGTGTGACAAGACAGAAAGAGATTTCATAAGGAAAGAAAACAGACACCCACATCTCGTTGGCGTTCAGTGGTTGAACAAATACCTATCGAAAGACATTCACGAAGTATTTTGGGCATGTTTTGGAAACGAGCTACACGAGTGGTTGTCAAGGCTCGCAGAGCGCAGAAACTGTATCCCACGAGAAGTATCGACCAAGTGGACACCAGAACTAATTGAAAGGCTCAAAGTAGTAGATATTCCATTCATGTGAGCAATCAACTTCTGGGTCGAAAGTACACTACAGAGCTTTGTGACGTTGTACACTAAAGAGAGTTTTTCAAGGGAATAAGAGGTAAGTACCTGAATAACCTCAGTTTATACCTTAAAATTATTTTAGCCGAGAAAGGCGTTTTTAGAATACTGTGAAAGTTTTGAAATTGTAATGGTTAATAGCATTTATAGTGAGTCTGACGAAGAGACACATAATTTGAGAAGTGGAAAAAGATATAAATATACCCCTAAGAAGACTTCCACTAAGCATGGACTCCGTGTAGACATTGATTTACAAGCTGAACCTGATAGCCAAACCATACCTCAATCTTCCACCTATTAGCCTATTACTCCACAGAATCCACCGGGTGTGAACACTATGCCTTCCATCACGCAGAGCCCCCCAGTTGTGAATATCCCTAGCACTTAGAACATTCTAGGTCAGACCATTCCGCGCAATACTACTTTTATTTTTCCACTCAGCAACCTGCGCAAAACCCTCCACCACTTAGAAGAAGCATGATTGAAGATATTAAGCTGCTGATATTCAAAGGAATGGGTCTAGAAGACCCTGATCAACACTAGTTTCTATGTGAAGCCATATGGAATGTTAAACAAGTCTAGGATGATGTTGTGAAGTGAGCACATCTCATCACCATCTTTAGAGACAGAGCCTTGCATTGGTTCATGAAATACTTGTAGGGACAGAATCAAAACCTGGTAGAAATCAAGGCTACACTCTTAGCAGAATTTAAGAAGCCGAAGTCAGAATCATAGTGTATAACAGAGTTAAAAGAAATCAAGTAGAAACCTAATGAAACAGTCTAGGAATTTGACCAAAAATTTAAAACATTGTTGGACCAAGTAAGTTTCGTTATAGCACCACAACAGCACCAGGAATGGTTTATAGCCGCGTTGTTGCCCCATATTAGACTGTCGTTGATGTAGCAGAAAGTGGCTTTGCAAGCAGAAGCCTTGGAGATCACGATGAAGTTATAAGCTTCACCAATTGGAGAAACTAGCACTGGGATGTCTTAGATTCAGACCCAGTTGGATACCCTAACACTACAGCTACAAGATATCAAGAAAGGAAAGCAAGAGAGACAAGAAGTATGGTGTACAGGCTATAAGGGAGAAGGACACACTAAGGATCATTTCCCTTTATTACAAGAATTCCTTAACATGGGTGCACCAAACCCATTAAATCAAAACCAAGGGCCATGGTGTGAAATTTGCAGAACCAGAGGACTCCGGCCAGAATACTGCTACCTGATTCAAAAATATGTAAGAACACCTAAAAACCTATATTGCAATTTCTGTAAGTCAATTGGGCATGATGAGTCCAATTGTTGCACATATGAGCTCATGTTGGAAAGGAATAAAGACATCGAGCATATGTATGGAGGAGTATATAAAGTCCAAGAAGAGACTCCATGAAAACAAGATAATGTCCAACATGAGTAGGGAGCATACAGGGACCGTGGAGGATACCGCGGGAGAAGAAGGAATAACGACCCAGGGCAAGGACGAGCCCGTGGTCAAGTAATCTATTATAACTATGGCCAGGCAGGTCATGTATCTAGAGATTGTACCAACCCATACACTACATGTAATTATTGTAAATCGTTCGATAATGTTATTGAAGACTGCCTAGTGTTAGAGGCAGAATTGTAGAAACGGAAGCGACAAGATGTGTCGAACCGAAACATTCAGTTGATTGATTCAGTTGATTGATTGCAGTCCAAGTATCAATGTAGTGATGTGAAGTGGCGCTACGAAAGGGAGAGATAGAGAAGCAGAAGCTTCGACTTCTGGAGACTTTAGCACTAAGAAGACCCCTCTTGAAACAATATGGATAAGAAAAGCTAATGGGAAAGCACCTGCTTTCAACTTGGAGAAAAATAGAAAAGTCTTTGAAGAAGCTTGGGATATCTTCAAAGAATCAAAACCCAGGTCACCAAGAATCCCACTACGCATTGAAACACTGCATATAGAAGATATGCTGGCTGCTTATGACAAAATGAGTGCCGCAGCAGATACAGGAACATCTGTTGCGCAGTTCCTGAGGAGCTCCATGAAGTTGCTGAAAATCCCAGATGCTATAGAGGAGTTGCATAAACTGTTAAATCAGTATGAGCCACAGAGCGAGATGGAAACTATCGATAGCGCAGTTCACCAGATCAAGAAACACAAAAGAACAGGCAGAGAAATGAGACTCAGTGCATAGATAGGAGACTATGAAATGGATGAGATCATCCTTCATCCGAGATATGAAGTAAATGTCTTAACCAAATAGACATGGCAGTAGATCAGGAGACCAAAGCTATTATGGTCACCTATCTAGTTGAGAATGGCCAACCAGGAGAGAGTCATACCCTTTGGAATGTTATCCAATGTTGTTGTTGACATTGATGGAGTACAAAGCTATGCAGACTTCGAAGTTATCAAGATTGTGGACGATAGTCAGCCGTATCCATCTATGTTGGGTAGATATTGGGAAATGGATAACCTCGCCATCATAAAATTGAAAACAAAGAAGATGATCTTCGAAGGAAAGCATTGCAGGGTCATCGCACCACCCGACCCTTCAAATAGAGACAGATACAATGAGCCAATTCAGGAGGAATCCAGAGCTCAAGATTTGGACCGCCTTTACAAGATGACCGCGAACCAGGAAGACTATATTAATCCTACTACGGATGGAACACTCAGCTGGCGATGCGACATCTCTTGCATCTCAGACTCTGATGCAAGACTGGAAAACTGGAAAAGTCGTATGCATGAAGTATTTCCAAGGAGATGCACGCAGGTTATAAAGTCACTGTGCTGGATTGGAAAGGAGGTAATCTCAATTTCCACCTATGATGGTTTATCTAATGTTTATTCCTTTATCGAAGAATATACTGTAGCAAATGCAGATGAACATCACTTACCAGCACTAGATATGGCACTATGCGAGACACCTACCAGATGGTGGGCTGCGCATAAGAAGACATTGACCACATGGGATCAGTGCAGAATCAAGATGCAGATGAGGTTTGCTGACAAGGTTACACTACCCTTTGAGAAATACAATGGACAAACATATCCAAGGCGTCATATTGAGATCTGTTCACAAGCATGGGAGGAGAGACCATAGACAGAATGGGTGCATCTATTTGTGCACACGTTGGAGGAAGAAATTCTAAAGAAATGGTACCTGGATATGGAGTTGCGCAGGGAAACTACAGAATGGCCTACCTTGACTACAAACTTCCAGAAGAGCTTTAGTTTTGAAGACGAGAGTCCTACCATAAGTGATGATTTGCAAATTATTAAGGAAAGACCAGAATGTCCACATAGAAACATGACATTAGAGGAATTCTTTGGAGCTCACAGTGTACCTGCAAGCCTATAGCCCGAATGGAAGGAACAGGTACAACATGCCATGGAATGCTACAATCTAGTTGAAGAGCTTGAAGATAAAGAAGAAACTGATGAGGAGGACCTGCGCAACATAAACATACCTAAGTTAGAAGGAGCGCACGACATAGAGGGACCTCCGCTGGAAATCCCAGACATGAGTGGACCTGTGAAAACAAGGAAAGTGAACATTGGCACCAGTGAAGAGCCAAATTTCACAAGTATTGGAGACTACTGGGACGATCAGACTGTCGCGGAGATCGCAGACCTGTTACAAGAGTATCAAGATTTATTCCTAACAAATTTTACAGAAATGAAAGGTATTCTGGGCGATTTAGGGGTTATGAAGATACCTCTTAAGCCAGGTGCAAAGCCTGTTAATCAGAGGCCCTATAGACTGAATCCCTGATATAAAGGATGAGTCAAGGAAGAACTTGATAAGATGCTCGACGTGGGGATCATCGAGCCGATTGAAGAGTCTGAGTGGATAAGCCCTATGGTTGTCCAAGATAAGAAGACAAAAGGTGAGATCAGGATCTACGTAGATCTCAAAAAATTGAATGATGCTTCAATGCATGACCCATTTCCTACTCCCTTCACTGATGAGGTGCTTGATAACGTTGGAGGAAATGAGGCATATTCCTTCACTGATGTATTTTCGGGATACCATCAGATAAGAATTGATCCAGCAGATAGAGACAAGACCACTTTTTCCACTGAATGGGGGTCGTTCCAGTACACAATGATGCCATTTGGTCTGAAGAACGTGCCCGCCTTCTTTTCCAGAGTTGTGGTCACATCATTTAAAAATTTCATGCATAAGTTTTTAGAAACTTTTTTGATGATTGGACAGTATTTGGGTTGCTGAAGGACCATTGCGCAAATCTTAGATTGATGCTAGAAGAATGAAGACAACATCAAATGTCATTAAACCTGAAGAAGTGTATCTTTTGTGTACCCTATGGAATTATGTTGGGACACATTGTGTGCAAGTAGGGCTTGATGGTTGACCCTGCGAAGATCGTAGTTATTGTAAACTTACCAACACCAAATTCAGTAAAGCAGTTGCGCACCACATTAGGGCATACGGGTTACTACAGGAAGTTTATAAAGGGTTATGTGCAAATAACCGCATCCATGGAGAAGCTATTAAAGAAATATGTGGCGTTCATCTGGAACGCAGAGTGTGAACAAGGATTTGACACCTTAAAAGAGAAAATGGTCACTGCGCCACCTCTAGTTTTTCCAGACTAGGAGAAGCCATTCCATGTCCATGTCGATGCTTCATGTAATATAGAAATGGGAGTTGTCTTAGCACAACCAGGAGAGGGAGGTATTGACCATCCCATTGCATTTTCGAGCATGAAGATCTCATCTACAGAGTAGAATTATACCACCACTGAGAGAGAAGGCCTCGCTATGGTATATGCACTGCAAAAGTTTAGGCACTATCTACTTGGTGCACACTTCTCTATGTTCACTGACCATTCTACTTTGAAATACCTGGTCAACAAGCCAATGTTAGGGGGGCGAATCTGCAGATCGTTATTACTCTTTTAGGAGTATGACTTTGACATAGTGGTTAATCCTGGAAGATTGAACTTAAGACCTGATCATCTGTCAAGGATCGAGTCAGGAGAAGAACCTTTGAACGTGGAAGACAATCTGCCTGATGCGCAGTTGTTTTCCATCCAGATAGCTGATTAATATTATAAAGACATCATAGATTTTTTTACTATTGGGTTGGCACCCATAGAGTTTACTACGCAGCAGAAGAAGCAGTTGGTAGTAAGAGCAACAGACTTCACCATAATTTTCGGACAACTATACAAATTGGGGCCAGCTGAATTACTGCGTAGGTGTGTGTTAGAGAACAAGAAACCATTCATACTGGATGATGCATATTCAAGAGCACTAGGAGGTCACTATGCAGGACGAACCACTGCGCAGAATATATTGCGAGTAAGACTATGGTGGCCTACCATTCACAACAACACAAAGGAGCATTTCCAGAGCTGCGATGTCTGCCAGAGGACAGGAAGGCCGTTAGGAAGAGATGAAATGTCATTGAATCCACAGTTGACATTACAAGAATTTGAGAAATGGGCCATTGACTTTGTAGGACCTATAAACCCACCGGGAAATAGAATTGGTGCGAGGTACATTATTACTGCAACTGATTACCTCACCAGATGGGTAGAAGCAAAGCCAATGAAGGACTGTAGCGCAATCATTGTCACGCAGTCCATTTTTTAGAACATCCTTATGAGGTTTGGATGCCTGAAGATTTTAATGAGTGATCAAGGCACTCACTTTTTGAACATAACCATTGAGTCATTGACAGAAAAGTTCCACATTCATTATCAGGGAAGTACTCCATATCATCCACAAGCAAATGGAACTGTTGAAGTGTTCAATAAGGTACTAGAAAATGCACTAACTAAAGTATGCAATGTGAATAAGGATGACTGGGAACTGTGCATTCCAGCCATTTTACGGGCATACAAAACTACTTGCAAAACGTTGACTGGCCACACACCTTTTAGGATGGCCTATAGACAGGAAGCAATATTGTTGATGGAGTACATTGTTCCTAGCTTGAGAATAGCTGCATTCACAGGAATGGAAAATCATGACGCACTATTTTGTTAGTGCATTCATCGCAAGCTTTCACTAACAAGTACAGAAGGAAAGGGAAAAAGCATGGCATGATCGCCATATCCAAAACAAGACATTCCAGGTAGGTGATCTAGTCCTCTTGTATGATAGCAAGTTTATGAAGTTTCCCAGAAAGTTTAAAATGCATTGGCTTGGTCCATATACTGTTTTACATGTAACTAACGGTGGCACAGTCCAGTTAGCCACGTTGGCAGAAGATAGCTTTCCTGGCCTAGTCAATGGAAGCAGACTAAAACCCTATCGGGATAGTCCTTCTTCGCAGAACCCTTAATGATCAGAAAGAAATGAAATTTCTAAGTGCCAAGTACAGCTGAAAGTGGGCACTAGAAAGGGGAAAGAGTCTGTATGCGAAGTGCAATGAAGAAAGTGTATATACCGTGCAGAACGCGAAGCTGCGCCAAAAAAAAATGAATGAAAAGAGAAACAAAGAAAAAGAAAAAAGGAATCGCACAGTTGTGAAGACCAGCATGCAACTACGAAGATCAAGATGAATGGGAAAAGAGGCTAAGTTTAGAAGCAAGAAATCAGGCACCATGAAGTAACTGCACCAGAGTAGTGATGACCCGCTGCGTAGTTCGACACAATAGTCCAGAAAAGTAACCATTAGAATGTTGGTCGCAAAAATAGCCGTTATACAATACTTTGCCAGAGACCACTTGAGCATTTAACGCAAAAATAGCCGTTCTGAACAAGTTAATGAAGGGAAGGATCGAAATCATCGTCGGATTTGGCCAATATATACCACATTTAATGTGTACCTAGCCGTTGAGGGGCGTGGAGTGTTAGAAAAACAGGATCGCAGAGCAATAACAATAAACAGAAATGCAAATATAATCACACATACACATTACAAGAGAGATACAGATATATCATGGTTCACCCAACTTGGGCTACGTCCACACTGAATTTTCCAGTCCTTATTATTATTACCGTCCAGCAAGGTGAAGGGATACAACCTGCAGCACAATCGCTGCACTTCCTCTTCATAGTCTCTCTCCTGATCTCAGAGATCTTTACAATGCATAAAACCTAATACATCCTCTTCCCTAGCCGTATTACAATGTCTTTATTTTATAAGGGAAATACAATGGGAAAATACCACGGGATACCCAAAACCATGGGCCCGCAAAACAACTAGCGAAAACAGCCCCAAAAATTTTCTTCGGGGGCGTTGGCCCCCAAACCCCCCAGCTAGAGGGGATGGTCCCCCTTTGAACCCCGTGGGGGGGAAATCCCCCCCCACATCCCCCCACTGGGGTGACTGTACAGTCCACCTACATATCATATAAAACTAGGGTACAAACACGGCTGATACAATATCATCTATGAGACTAGAAGATCTGGCTCCACAACCAACACGGAGGAGGCTAGCTACGGCTATAAATAACATTATATTTGGACTTGTGGGCGTTACCGAAACCCTTGAATTTTCTTGTGAGCGATACTGTGCAATTGTTTACAGCAAGTTATCAGAGGTTCCGTTGCTTTGCCCAGATCCACCCAGTGAATGTCTGAGAGGTCCTCTATTGAGGAAGAGTTCACGATCCAAGAGACTATGAATTTATTCAAGTACGGAGGAATCGAAGGGTTGATGAGAACCCCTATCAAGAAAGTTGTAATAGAACAGGGTCATGCTTCCAGAAGATCACCAAGACACATTCTAGCAATGCAAGACAAAGGCAAAGATCCAGTGGTGCCAAAAATGAAGCAACCAAAGATGAGTTCCACAGTGCCGCAGGATCCACTGGCCGATAGGGAGATACCGTTGAAGCTAACCCCTGAGTATATCTCACCGTGTACGTAGGATGCACCAACCATTAAGCTGATGAATAATGCTAAATACGATATTCCGTTGTCACCTATATCGAATCATGTCGAGGTGGAAACAAATCTGTTGGGTAAGATCCAAGACTGTAAGTGGGAAGACTATGCTCTGCTTCAGATGCAGAAGGAGCCGAATGAACCTAAGTTTCCATAGTTCCAGCCGTACCAGTACATGTGCTGGAAGAAAGATGTGAAAAGAAACCTTACTTTGGTTGCAAAAAGTTGGGTATCTGGAGTAGTCCAGTCGGGACTGATCAATCTATTGAGACTCCCACGCTTCGATAGAATGCCAGAGATGAATGCAATGGTGCGAACTTTGATGTTGTGCATCCACCAGGGATATTTGTGGATTCACCGCAATATCGACCTGAACATTGACTTAATCCACCGGATCACTAAATTGAGCAAAAGAGGTGAATATCCGAAGCAGTTCTTCCAAGGAAAGAGCAGAGACAAAGAAGTTGCAGCGAAGATGAAGAAAATGCAAACCATCATCAAAGGCAAGAGAGGCTTTCAGACGGAGGATATAAATGATACAGCAACGCAGTTTGTCATGCAACTGTTAGCCAACAAGATTCTGAGGAAAGTGAGACCGTTGGAGGTACCCACGGGTGCAATACTATTTGGTGCAACAGTCGTGGAGGGAGGAAGGTTCAACTGGTGCCAGTACCTATTGAATGAGCTCCTGGAGGAACTGAATTAGACACAGACCCATGGTGGAAATTTCCATTTTACATGATTAATAGTGCTCATCGCATTCGTAGGAATGAAGGACTTGAAGGATTACGTTGGCATCATAACCGACAGTGGCGATTCCAGAGGAGCCCATTATACAAACCTTTGGGTGAACTTGAATTCGCAAAGATAGCAAGCGACAGCCGAAGTATTCTACACTTATTATGAGTAGCTACGCGAGGCCATTATCGTCACGCCACGGATAACAAAAGAGGTAACGACTAAGTACATTCGCACTGTCAATTTTTATGTTGACATGCGTTCTATTAATATTTCAGCCAAGGCATAGACGAAGAACCCTGAATGGTTCACAGGAAGATACCATATGAATGAAGAGGATATTGATAACATCATGAAGGAATGGCCTGTTGGATTTCAAGTCAAAATTGTGGATATCCAAAGTGACTTCAACAAGGACAACCCCATTCCCTGTCCCATTGTTGAATAGCCATGGATAGGAAAAAGGAAGGAAGTTGAGAGCCCTGTAAAGCCAAAGGTGCAGAGGAAGAAGCTGAAAGCCACTAAAGGCCAATCAGAAGCAATACTTCATGATGATGATTTTGAAATGATCGCAGCAAAGGTCACGGAACAGATGGAATACTTGATGACTGAAAAAGATAAAAAGAATGAGGCAATTCAACAAAATCTGCAGAAGAATCTAACCACGCTGCAAGGAATTACAGAAAAGATTACCCTTGTCGCGGGACTCCGAGTCTGAAGGGAAGTCAGGGGGCACCTTGCAGCCGAAGACACCAGCATTAGCCTTGACATTGCCTATGAAGTCCCGCATTGTCCATCTTGATCCGTTAATTGTCAGGATGCCACTGCCAGAACAATTAATCTTGGGTATGAAGAACTTAGATCATGTGGATCTTGATATTGCGAAGATACCACTGCCCGGTCTGCACAATCTATATCTGCAGGTTGTCGAGGAGATTCATGAGCGAAGTATGGATGCTCTGAACTAGCAAGCTGAGCTACAACAAAACTATTAGCAATTGGAAGAAGCTAGCTTGCGGAGGGATATGGAGCTGCAAGATGAGCATGACCGATAGAAGAGACTAGAGTCTACGATCCTTGTAGTAGCCAAGGAGATATATGAATGTGATGTACATCCAGACCAATCAGACACTGTCGTTAAGATCGGTGAAGTGGTTAGAGAGCTTAAGGAGGAAATGAAGGATATGGAAGTCAGCCATCAAGCACAAATTATTGCGTTGGAAGTACAAAATCCACCTGATCAGCAACAGTTAAGTGCAAAAGAAGTCAAGGCCACAGTAGAAAGTATAGCCATTGAGGTGGCTAAGTGCCACAATCTATTAGATGAGGCAACGAAAATGTTCACTGCACTTGAGGAAGACCCAGAGTTGTTGGAAATCAAGAATGCTGTGAAGGATAAGCAGGAAGCATTCGAACTACTGGATGCAGAAGTTAAAGTGCTGCTGCCAAGAGAAATACTCCAGAGGTACGCGGAAGTCAGGGCGCTGAAAAAGGAAGTTCAAGCATTAAGAGAAAGAGAGACAAAAGTTGGAAACAAGTCACAGCCCCTACAAGAGGAATCCCACGAACTCACACAGCAAATCGAAGAAAAGTTAAAGGAGCTACACGAAGGTCAGGAACAGGTGGAACAACAATCCAAGGATGAAATAACACCTGAGATGTTGGAAACCGTCAAACAAGTTGAGCAAGAAACTAAGGAAGCAGTTGAAAAGTTGATTGTCACATACAATGAGTTCACTACGAAGCTAGCGCCGTAGGAGGAGGAACATCTAGGATAAGTATAAGTTGAAGGTGGCTCAGGGACGAGCCACATGTAAGTGTTAGGGGCATGTTGGGCTCGGCCCAAGTGGGGCATTTTTTAGCAAGTCGGATTTTGGAACTGTGGAGCTAAGAGCAGTTCAATTGAAGGATTTTTGCATAAGTAATTTTTGGGATGCTGCGAAGTTGAGTGCAGCGTAGCGTCGAAAGAGATGCAAAGTATAGTCCTGTGAGGAGACAGCGCTGCAATGAGCCCGATCTACGGAGATCTGGCAAGGCAAAAGGTTGGATGGAAGACAACAAATATTTCGGTTAGACCATCGGTGGTCTATTTTTTGGTAAATATGCTCCATGATTTCCAGGTGGCGGGTAAGGAGCAACGTGTAGGAAAGCAACTGGTCACACATGCAAGGAACCACTACCTGAACCAGTCGCATAAGTCCGTTAGAAGAAGAACGACTCGGTGTAAGAAACATGTTGGCGTGCACACGACAGGGAGGTTGATAGTGACGTGAGCATGTGCTGAGGGAGGTCACGATGGAAGATTCACTACCAGAAACCAGCAAGTCCAGTTAGCTGAAAACCGCGACAGTTTTGTAAACCTTAGGGTTTTTGCCTGCATATTGTAAAGACATGACCTACGGGAATGATCTATAAATAAGGAATATTTTGTAAGGGAAAGGGTTGTTATTATTTTTGGTTAATCTTCATTGTTAATATTTCATGTATTGAGAAATCTTCTGTGAGAAATTTTTTTAAAGGCTCTGCAAGCTGTGTGCGCAGAGGCCTATTGAGAGAGAAGAGAGTGTACAGCTGAGTGCGCAAACTGGAACTGTTGTACCCTTCCCAAAGACTAATACAACAACAGTTCATGTGGATGTAGCTCCCATCATAGGGGTGAACCATGTTAAATCTTGTGTAGTGTGATTGTTTATGTGTTTGCACTTGTCTGTTTGCTTACAATGAATGCTTGAATTCTCATTTATCAATTGATATGTTCATGCTTTAATATGTATTCACCATGAAATGAGATGGGAATAATATGTTAAGTACCACATGTATGGATGAATATTGAATGCGTGGTATTTCTGAGTTAACGAATGTATAAGTCATTTAGATAAGCAATTCCATAGGAGAGTTCGTGCCGTGCGACTCCCTTGACGCGCAGCACCAGGTGTGCGTAGAATAGTGTATTTCTTCCCATTGCATAAGTTGTGAGACTAAATAAGCCAAGGCAATAGATGAATGAATAAGTACTAGGTAAAGTCTTCACAAGCAGTTAAGTCCGAAGAGGAAGCGTACAAGTCAATTGTGCTCTCCTGTTGATTGAATCCTACCAGAAC
This sequence comes from Larix kaempferi, assembly GCA_027924585.1. NCBI lineage: Eukaryota > Viridiplantae > Streptophyta > Pinopsida > Pinales > Pinaceae > Larix > Larix kaempferi. The sequence goes on along the minus strand of BSBM01000687.1, from coordinate 1,201,257 downwards.
CACACAGTCCTTGGTTGCATGGGTTGTGCAAGCATCTTAGCTTGTAGAAGTGTTGACCGCGACATAGGCTATCATTGCGGAGTCTTCAGTCCGCAGCATGAGCCCCGCAACATGTTGCGCAATAGTTCTGTCTGAACAAATCATCACGTAGCTATGGAAACCTGATTCCGCAGCTACCCCATAGCTCCACCTCGGGTGAGACCTGAGCCTATTCGCAGGTTGTTGCCGAAAGGGCTGGTGAAAAGGGGTTTTTTTGGTTCCTTGAACCGCAAAGAACAGGTGTCTTTATCTAAAGCCTTAAGAACAGTTATATAAGCCAACATGCAGCCAAGTGAGGGAGGCAGTGACCATCCCATTGCATTTTCAAGCAGGAAGTTATCTTCAGCAAAAAAAAATTACACAACTACCAAAAGAGAAGGTCTAGCTATGGTGTATGCACTGCAGAAATTCAGGCACTATTTGTTGGGTGTGCACTTTTATATGTTTACTAACCATTCAACTTTAAAGTACCTAGTCAATAAGCCAATGTTAGGGGGAAGATTATGCAAATGGTTATTACTCTTTCAAGAGTATGACTTTGAGATTGTCATTAAGCCAGGAAGGCTAAATTCAGGACCGGACCATCTGTCTAGAATTGAGTCAGGCGAGGAACCTACAAATCTTGAAGACAACCTACATAACGCACAATTATTTTCTATCCAGATCGCAAATGATTATTACAAAGACATTGTAGAGTTCTTGACTACAGGGTTGGCACCTACAGAGTTTACTACGTAGCAGAAGAAGCAGTTGGTAGTAAAGGCAACAGACTTCACTATCATCGTAGGACATTTATACAAGTTAGGATCGGATGAAGTGTTGCGCAGATGTGTGCTAGAACACGAAAATCCATTTATATTGGTTGATGCACACTCGGGGGTGTCTGTAGGTCACTACGCAAGAAGTGCTATTGCACAGAAAATATTAAGAATAGGACTATGGTGGCCTACACTCCATAAATATACATAGGAACATTGCCAAAGTTGTGATGTGTGCCAAAGAACTGGAAAGCCATCGTGTAGGATGAGATGCCATTAAGACGACAACTAACTGTAAAAGCCTTTGATAAGTGCGCTATTGATTTTGTGGGACCTATTAACCCACCAGAGAAAAGGACTGGTGTGAGATATATTATCACTGCTACAAATTATCTTACTAGATGGGAAGAAGCTAAACCAGTGAAGGACTGTAGCGCAGCTACTGCCACACAGTTCATCATTGAGAATATCCTTACCATATTTAGATGCCCAAAAATTCTAATGAGTGATCGAGGTACTCACCTCCTAAATAGAACCATTGAAGTGCTAACTGAAGAATTTCATATATATCATCAGAAGAGTATGCCATACCATCCTCAAGACAGTGGAACTGTCGAAGCATTTAACAAAGTACTGGAAAATGTGTTGACCAAAGTATGTAACACAAACATAGACGATTGGGATATGCGCATACCAGCTGCATTATGGGCATATAAAACAACTTGCAAAACGTTGACAGGCCATACACCTTTCAGATTGGCCAATGGACAAGAAGATGTCATGCCAATGGAGTATATAGTACCAAGCTTAAGAATCGTTGCATTCACAGACATGGCAGATGAACATACATTCGAAGAAAGGCTTCTACACTTGGTTGGCTTGGAGGAAGATCGCTTCATTGCAATATTTCACCAACAAGTGCAGAAGGACAGGGAAAAAGCATGGCATGGTCGCCATATAAAGCACAAACTCTTTCAAGTAGGAGACATTGTCCTCCAGTATGATAGTAAATTCATGAAATTCCCTGGAAAATTTAAAATGCATTGGCTAGGGACATATATTGTGATGCATGTTACTAACGGTGGCGTAGTTTAGTTAGCTACATTAGCCGGAGACAAATTACCAGGTCTGATTAATGGAAGTAGACTAAAACCCTACCAGGATAGTCCTAGTTCACCGAACCTTCAGTGAAGTGAAGCCGAGCAGTATAATTTAAAAAAAAAAGAGAGAGAGAGAAAAAGAAGCGGGAACATTGTGTTGTGAAGCACATAAAAGAAGCCAAGCAATGCAGTCAAAACATGGTTGATATACGAAGTGCACCACAGAAGCTTGAAGTGTAGTACACATAAGAAGGAATAGTTGCGAAGTAAAAAGGAAGCAGCGAAAGTGTGCAGAGGAACCACACATAAAATTTTGCCGAGTCAAAAGCGCAGTTTGAGGGTGTTAACCATTACAGTTACCGGAAGGTAACTTAACCGCTATCAACTTGTCGGTCGGTGAGTTAAGCCGTTATCCAAGTGTTGGCACTGACAAATTCCACAATTAAAACAACATCTTTTCCACTCGAGCCTAATCAATAACGAAAAAGACTAAGATCGAGACGACGGACATAGCAATTAAGGCCTAATTTAACACTCACACAGCTTGGAAACGCTGATAGATCTTAGAAATGAAGGAAACATTGTCCGATCGGATAATAATCAATGGAGGAAAGGACCGAGATCTTAGTCGAGATTCGACCGAAGGACATGGCATTAAGTGACCAATCTTAGCCATTTCCGACGCAATCAATCGAGGAGAGGACTGCGATCCTTGGGATATTTTCCCAATGGTTATGACATTTACTACTAGACTACCCATTTTAACATGCAGTTAGGGTAGGAAGGCCTATAAATTGACAAGTCAGGTTACTTCTAAGTTTTTACCATGAATTTTCAGTTTTTACCAATTGTAAAAATTCTAAGTGTTTACCCTCTGAGAGCAGTAACGGATCGTTAGCATATGTCCAAAGAACAGACACTAGAGGAAATATTGGGCACTTTCCAGTGTTTTGGTTTGGGAGGAGTAATGAAGTCACCAACAAAGTCTGTCGTCCCAGAATTGGGTGGCTCATCCAGGTCTTCGCCATGGAATCCTCCGTAGCAGTAGCAGTAGAAAGATAAGCAGAAGGTAGCAACTCAATAGAAACTGAAGGCTGTCGATACTAAGTAGATCCCTGTACCACAAGAGAGACCACCACCACCGGTATGGCGGGGGCCAGAATATGTCAGCCCAAGAAGAAGCGACGCGTCGCATATGATCTTTCTAAAAAATGTACAGTATGAAATTCCCATGTCATCGATGTTGAAACATGTGCGAGTAAGGGAGAATTTGAGCGACAAGATCCCCGACTGTAAATTTGAATACCACAACTTGTTGGATGCGGACAAGTTCCTACAGTTCAAACTAGATCAATCCATTTTCATGAAAGATGATGAAATGCTCAAGCAATCTACTGTTATCCCGATGGATTGGGCCAAGCACTTATCTGAATAAGGACTGCTCAACTTGTTACGGATTCCTCATTTTGGGCGGAGTAACGAGCTGAACACCGTAGTGCGTACTCTATTATCGTGCACGCATCAGGGATACCTATTGTTGGACTAGCTGGTGAACATTACCATTGAGCTTATTGTCATAATTATAGGACTAAGTAAAAGAGGCGTTGATCCTGCATCTAAATTTCTGGGAAAGAAAGAAGATAGAGAATTGGCCACCAGGATAAAAGTTGAATATGGCCTCACCAAGGAAACCATGGCTTTCCCATATCCCAGCTTACCGACATACCCCTGCGCTTCACGGTTCAGCTTATCATGGGGATAATTCTAAGAAAGTCCAAGCAGGTCGAGGTTCCCAATTGAGCAATAACCTTAGATGCAAAAGATAAGGATGGCTATCAATATAATTGGGAAAACTATTTGTTAAATGAATGTTTAGAGGATGTCGAAGACACCTAGAAGAATGGATCTCCATTTCATTTTACCTTGTTGTTAGTGCTGATTGCCTTCGTGGGGTGGAAAGAACCCCTTTACTAGAACGGTCTTCCAGTCACATCTTTATATTACCCAGGGGTGAGATTTGCCAACATGTGGGCCACGGTGAATCTAGAGAAGTAGAGGTGGAGAAGCCTGCAGTTGCTCACCTACTACGAGCAACTATGTGAAGCCATCAAGAAGACGTCATGGATTACAAAGGAAGTAACCACCAAGTATATCCCAAAGATTTTATTCAAGGCCAGACTAGATTCCATGTCCATACAACCGCGAATACTAGCTGAACCGAATACATGGTATGAGGGACCATACTGACTTGAGGCGAACGACATTGAACTAACAATCGAAGATTGGCCAATAGAATGGAAAGTGGATGCACCTGTGTCACTCATCACCTCTTCTGAAGAAAGCAAAGAGGATGACCATGAAGCAAAAGGTCTTGAGGTGAACAACTCACAGAAAACCACACCTGACCAGGGAGGCGGCAAGAAAAGAAAAGAACCAGGCACAGAGAGAGGAGAAAAATTGTAGAAAAAGAAAACCAAAGCTACCTGAAAGCCGTAGGATAAGATGGTGCACGGTGATGACTATGACTGCATCTCAGTGAGGGTATCAGCGTATGTTGAAGATGCACTCACGCTGAAAGATGCTAAGGACGTGACATCACAAACAGGCATGAATGAAAGCATCGTGGAGTTAAAGAGCCTGGTTACTAGAATTGAACAAGTCCAGTGAGACTTGGTAAAAGAACCAGACCATATTGTGCACTTAGGAGCACCAAGTAAGCCGCAGAGGAGCCTTCCAGCCTATACTACGAGGACCCGGTTGTTCAAACTTGAGTTGATGGCAGTCATATTCCCCACAGATGACATGGCTGAGAGTGCACAACGACTCACACATCTGGAAATTAATATGGGGTTAGCACCCATGGAAGGATTGCATGATATTCAGACACAAGTTTTCGAAGAGCTCCATGAGAGAAGCTTAGTCTCCCACATCGAGTTCCTAAGACTGGAAGAAAATTGCAAACAGCTACAAGAAGAATGTGTGCTGAAGACAACGGAGCTTAGCTACCAAGAAGAGAAGCAACGAAAAATAAAGGAGGCAGTCTTGACAGTCTATGCAAAGCTGCTCGAATGTGCCAAAGATCAAGAGATAGAGACTGTCATCCTTAAGATTGGAACTGTAGTCGACAGTTTCAAAGAAGACATGAGGGAAGAGGTCCATCAGAATAAAATCACAAAGCTGTAAGAGGCTCACAAGACTGAAATGACAGAAATGGCAGAGACCCACAAGAATGAAATTGCTGAAATGAAAGTGGCATATCAAGCAAACATTGCCGAGGTAAAAGCCCAACAACAATTGGGGACATCACAACGTGAAGAAGAAGCAAGAGCAGAGGCATTGAAGGCCTCTACTGAAAGCATCTACACAGGAATGGCAAGATGCCAGAGTTTGATAGATGAAGTTTCTAACATATGGGCTATGTTGCAAGAAGAACTAGAATTCAAGGGGCTTTTAGGACGAAGTGCAGTGGAAGAAACAAGATATCGATAATGTTAATGCTTCCATGAAGGATTTATCGGCCAAGCAGAAGATGTAGAAGTTCGCTGAAAGGAAGGAACTTCAGAAATAGTTTGAGGCATTTGGAGCAAAGGAAGCTGAAGCTTCCTCAAGGTTGCAACCATTACAAGAAGAAGCTCTAACACTCATAGATGAAATAGATCTAAAGTTGCAAGACCTGCGGGTGACAGAAGACACTATCAAAGGACAACTTCTGGAACCTATCTTGGAGGAAATGCTTGGAACAATCAAACAATGCGAGCAAGAAACAAAGGAAATCGTTGCGAAGCTCGGCGTAACTGTTCAGGAATTCAATGCTCGATCATGAATGTCACAAGATGCGTAGATGGAGGAACCTAGTCAGAGTGGATCGGGGACGATCCACAAGTAAGTGTTAGGGGCCTATTGGGTGTGGCCCAAGTGATACATGTTTTAGCACTGCGAAGCCCAGGAAAGCACAGTGCGAATGCACAGCTTGGATGAAGTGTAGTGGGAAGCCATGAAGTTGGAGCATCGCGCAGTTTTGTTGATGCGCGATGCTAGATCAACAGCTAACTTTGGAGATAAAGTATAGGATAGGTAAGGTCAAACAACGACCTATTTTCGGTGAGTCACTCCACGGAATCCCAGGATCAGGGTAAGGAGCGGCATGGAGATGAAGGAAAGAGAATTGTTGAGTAAGACAACAAGGTAGTTGGAAGACCGTTAGAGAAAAACAGCGGATCAACGGCGCTAGAGATAGTGTAACAATGGAAAGGGACCTTCCATCACGCGGTCAGGGCCACGCAGGAATTTTTGCGGTCTATCAGAAGGGCGTCAGAGTCGAGACGTGGCTCTAGATAACGACTGAAGACGATTGGAGTAGCTGTTGACTACAACAGTCCGAGTTGGTAGGGTAACCACATCAGCTTTGGTTACCTTAGGTTTTTTGCTCAGCCTGCCATGAATGTAAAGACGTGACCTACAGGTACAATCTATAAATAGGGAATTTTTGTAAGGGAAAGGGTTGATTTTGATAGAGGGTTGATATTGTTTTGTTGATCTCTGTTGAGAGACTATTATAAAGAGGCTCTACAGCTGCGTGCACATAGGCCCATAGAAGAGAAAAGAGAGTTTGCAGCTGAGTGCGCAGACTGGAACTGTTGAACCCTTCCCATTTATAATAAACAACAGTTCCTGTGGACGTAGCTCCCGTCCTGGGGGTGAACCGCATTAAATCTGTGTGTTGTGTGATTGAATGTGTGTTTGCTTTTGATTAAGTGGTGAAGTCCTTGCTTATGAGTAAATGTATCTTTGCTTTCATGTGTATTCTCCATAAGAATGAATGATGGGAATGATATGTTAAGTATTGAATATAAATCAGTAAAGGTTGAATGCGCAAGTATTTCTGAACATAATGAATGCATGAGATAAGTGGGTAACGCTTGAATCAGTGAAGTCTGTGTAGTGTAATTCCCTGAAGTGTAGCATTGGAACTTTCAGTGATAATTTTAAGGACCCATACTTATTTAAAAGTGTATAAACCTTGGTGAATCTTACCAATTATTAAAATTTAAATTATAAAATATTTGGCGATATTTTTCTAAAATTATTTCAATTTCTAAGGATTTTATGTAGTTTATATAATAATTTGGCGATTTGTAGAGTGAAAAAAGTTTACCCCATCAATATTGGGCGAAACGGGGCTTCAAAAAATGCAAATTGGTGAATCTTTTTTTGGAAAAAAACATGGAAAAATAGCCCATGGGCTAAATTTCGCCCCTAAAAGTATCCTTGACTGGAAGTGTACAGCTGCATCATAGTTCATCTTATTGCATAAGTCCCAATTATACGACCTAATATGTTTGTTGAATGTAAAGCTTGCACTAAGTAAAGTCGGTCGAAGATGTATAATTGTTAAATAGGTAGCGTAGTCTCTGGTTGTGCTAACCCACTGCCAAGTAAGCTGTTTCGAGCTGCGCAACCCCTGTGCATGCTATCGTATAAGTAGCAACCGCGAAGTAGGTGAACCTGGCGCAGTATCCCATTCTATCCGAACTACGCATCACCCGGTTGTGGAAACCTTATTCTGCAACCTCCCCATAATTTCACCTCGGGTGAGACCTTAGTCTGCTCGCAGACTGTTGCCGAAAGGGCCTGTGAAAAGGGGTTTTGTTGGTTCCCTGAACCACGCAGAACCTGGGTCTATCTTGAAAATCTAAAGAATAATATACGAGCCAACAATGTCTTCGAGGTCCACTCTCTCGGATTCCTGAGGTCGTCGGTTCGAATCCGGTGTTTTTTTGGTTTATTGAAGCTCAATAATAGTTTAGGCATCCATTTGGCTGCAATAAAACCTTCTACAATTCAGTTGTGCCTTGGAAAACCTATTCCTCGCTCCCCATAATCTTCAAGGATTACAAGACAAACCTATATAATCTTGTATATTCAACCTATGAAAAGAAGAAGAAAAATTCACCCAGGGATAAGAAACAACAAATCTTGGAAGCATAAGAATGTTGGATATGGCCATGATTTTAATGGAAGGCCAACCACTGCTGAGAATAAATACTTACTCAAGTAAGCATAAAACTAATTGTGGAAGAACAACAAAGATGGTTTTTAAATCAGATAAATAGATAAATGTGGATGATACCTTAAGTAGAGGATACCTAGAATTCTCTATGCACAACTCCTTTAAGTTATAGGATAATTCCAGTCGAGTTGGAGCAATTCGAGAAGCATGCTTGCCTCAATAATATAATTTCTCAACTTCTGATCTCATGTTGTCTCACCTTTTTACAGTAGGTGAACGGATAAGACTTCGATGAGGTTTTCTTTGGAAAACATGGATACAACAGAGGCCAATTTGAAAATTCATAGAGACAAATAGTTTTGAGAGAATGAATTTCTAGCCAACATTGAATGTGGAAGCATTGGGAAGCATGATATGGCACTCGGATTAATAGAGAGAAAAGTTTAAATGTCGTTTTGTACAATGCTTATTGTTTTTGACAATAACTAGCACAACCACTTAATTTGTGGCCGGTGAACACGGATAGGTCAAAGTACCATGAAGAAGTTATCTCTTATTTGTTCTCCATGCTTAGTTGTAATCGCCTATTATTCTCCATGCCTCAGCTACCTGTTACATGTTACCTTCTTTAGTTAAATGGGTTGTTTATTTCTAATCCATGCATAAGATATGAGTTACCCATGCATCAACTACCAGTTATTTTTTATATTTATTTTTATAATTGTTTATTTTGAATTTTGAACGATGGCCATAAAATCACTTGTCTCATCCTCCTTCAATCTAGGAAAATCATAGATGGTAGTCCATCCCAAATTATAAGATATAAACACCTATTGGTCTAACAAGGAACAATAATTTCACATATATCACATATATATAATTACGTAGTCGACTCATTATTAATTGTCCGATCTTTTGGATTTTACTCATTATCAATTGTTTGATCTTTTGGATTTTAGTCATTATCAATTGTTCAATCTTTTAGCTGACGATTGAGATATCTTGGTCAGTGTATTCGAGGGAAAGCACATGGATAGAATGAATAATTCCTTGTGAGTTGTCATTTCTTGCCATATGTAGTCATTCTTTTTAAATGATCCCCTATATGTCCTTCATTATTCCACCTGCAACTTTCCCTTTTCTTGTTGTGCAAATGGTTAAAAACCTGACCGCTCTGATGAATTTTATTGAACAAGCCGTTTCTTTTTTATTCACATAAAACTTCATAATTACAATGGACCCTAAAGGTCTATATTTAAACACTTCTATATGTTAAAACCCTAACCTAGCTCATGCTTTATGCCTTATGCTTTATGCTTTACTTTTTTCTAACACTCCCCCTTAATTACGACTACTAAACATATGATCTAAGTACTACTAAAACATGTTTCCTCTAAGGGGTTTCATAAAAAAAAATACATGTTGGTCTATGTCTCAGCTAGGCTTACAAAACATATTCATCTTGACTTTCTTTGCTGCAATGTGTTGATGCAGCGTCTTCTCATACTTTCTGCTCCAAACTTTGAAGCTTTCAATTCTTTTATTCTTCTTTGTGCTCCAGACTTTAAACTCTGGATATCTCTTCTTCTTGTTACTGCATGGCTTTTGCCATTTCTTCTTCTTGTATAATAGATGTGCAAAAATACACTGCTCTTTTCCATGACTCTAATAAACTGCTGCATAACACAACTTCCCACCAAACTATTCTCTTCACTTATCTTTTCCTTAAGAGGAGATTTTCCTTTTATTTTATTTTAACCATGATACTTTTATATAAATGAGAACTTTTATTTAAAAATTTCTTTTAAAATCTCACTTTCCCTTAAAGCTTACCATAAAATCATTTCACAAAAAGCATAGGGCGTATCTCCTGTTTATTCCTCCTATTAAATAAAACCAATTTTTTATTGTTTTGTTAAAAAAACAGTTACCTTCAACCACTCAGATGTAGCTTTTATCATGTGAATCAATTTCTTCAACCACAATGGAGGGCAGCTTCTCTTACGGCTCCTTCCTCAATGTATTGTTTGACAAGGGATACTTCTTTGATGATGAAGCGCCAAGGTTGCTCCGAAAGGCTCCCTCTTAAGGCCTCACAGCTCTTCATGCGGCTAGAGTTTCATTTTCTTCAACAGCCCGACCAACCCACTGCTGGTGGCTTCCTTCTTCCATTCTTCTATTTCACGAAGAATTGCTTACGGGTGGCTTCTTCAACCGATTGGACCTTCTGCTCAAGCGGATTTCCTCTCGCAGATCGGATTCAGACTTCACAGTCCCATCAAAACTACTTCGGATCTGCAGATATGAAAGCTTTTTTGGATCCGGTTCTGACTCGAATTTGGATCTCTATCAAATTTTTGGGTCGATTTTCTCTCACTTGATTGGTGAAAGGCCTTGGCTTTAATCAAAATTCATTTACTATCTCTGCCTTCTTCTAGCTAGGGAAGAATCTTTCTTCAATATTTCTTCACCATGGAAGAATAGGACAGGCTTGGATCTGCTCTTGCATCAATATGTTTTTTAAGAGATTTAATCAAACTCTGATACCATGATGAATTTTATGGAACAAGCTGCTGCTTTTCTTTTTTTTAACAGAAACAGGGGAGTTTATATATATATATAAAAGGCTGTGCACATCCATTCATTACAAAAATTGAGCCAAGATTCTGCTTCAAAAAGAGAGAAAATGCAAATTTTACAGGGAATTTGGCTCTTAGAGTCTTTGCTTCTAATTTTCCTGGAGTTTCTATTCATTTTACTGAGGTATACCCTTACAAACTGTTTACATAGAAATAGACAAAAAAACATTCAGAAAGAGAAATTCATAAGAAACCTGTGGAGAGAGCAAATTCCAAAAATTCTAAGAAAAGAAACTATATGTAGTTCTGCTGTAGAAAAGAAGCAGCCTCCAACATTCCTTGATTGACAAACGGCGCTTCCTGGAGCTGACTGAACTGGGTTTTGCTGATGAAGGCAGAGAGGTCTTCTCTGATGCTGTCAACCTTCCCCAAAAGATCAATGGTGTTCCTATCAATGTCATCCAGACGGGACTCAACACAGGAAAGGCGAGAGTGCATGTACTTAAATTCCATATTTTGCTCTTTATTCTGATCCGCGATGGAGCAAACCGCCGAATACGTCCTGCTCAAATAAACCTTAACTTCCGAAGTAATCTGGCTGAGTGTGGCAATGGCTTGCCGAATCCTGTCCATAATGCTGAGCTATGTGCTACTGTTGCGAGGGTCGTCTTCAAGCTGCAGAGGATCGAAAGCTGGACGGAGAGGCTTAGCTGCTGAAGCCCAGGGCCGAGAGAAAGAAAGTTTGGCTGCTCCATGCCTCGAAACGGAGCCCTAAAACCACCCTGCTGCAATAAATGTTGGAGCGTGAGAGCATTAAAGCCTAAGGTGAAGGCACATGGGCAAAGTCGTGCCATCTGTTGAGGAGCGCAGGAAGATGAGGTTGGGTACCCACAATGGAAGGAACGCCTCCAAGAATCCATAAAAATTGAATTAAAGTTCATTGGCTAACTCCTTAAGGGATGAACTTATATTCCAAAACTTTGTTTTGTAATAACTGACCTTTTCCCAATGTAGCTCCAATGTTAGCGAGCCTATTAGCTGTCGAATTGAGACTTCTGAGAACATGGAAAAAAAGAGTGTCGGTGGGGAGAGAAAGAAGTTCAATTCTTTTTCGAAGGTTTTGGCTCTTTGCTCCTCTCGAGGTGCTATTTTTCATAGTCTGGATTACATGCCTGGAATCTCCAATAACTTGTAACTTTGCCATGTTTAAGGAGGAGGCTAACTCAAGTGAATGATGCATCGCCAACCATTCTGCTTCATTGTTAGTTCTTGTGCCTAATCCCCAAGAGAAGTCAACAACTTTTCTTCCTCCGGGATCAAAAATAACCCCCCCGCACCTGCCTCCCCTAACAAGCTGCTGCTTTTCTATTCACATACAACTTCATAATTACAATGAACCCTAAAGATATCTATTTAAACACTTATATATGCTAAAATCCTAACCTAGCTCACTTTTATATGCTAAAACCCTAACCTAGCTCATGTTTTATGCCTTATGCTGTATACATGCTTTAACTGAACTTAACTCAATTCTCAATAATAAAACTGAAATAAAGCTGAAGTTAATTACTTTTTTCTAATACACTCAATCAACATTTTCTAAATCATTGAGGTAGTTTCATAATGCTTTTTATATATACTATGAGGTAGTTTCATATATATATATATATATATATATATATATATATTCAAATGTCTTCCATTACGAGCGAACAGGAATTCCACATTGCAAGAACTATGGGCTTGCCATTCTTTGCACGTCAAAACATTCTCCCAAACAATGCAGGTAGTGAACAAGAAGAACTGGCCTCCGGGTTTGCTTGGTATCATTGCGAAAATAAGTACAGTATTGATGTGTTTCAAAATGATGATAATAACCTCTACGAGACAACTCCTCGCTCGACATCATTTATTTCAAATAATGTGTATGCTCCTTTGTAAAGTGAGAGACTCCTGGTGACAAACTTACGTCACCGAGGAGAGGACCAGTATCAAATCTATCAATAAGGTCATGACACTTGTGGTTTCAAACTCCCTTCACCACTTTGCGAGATGCATATACAATGCACGTACAAATTTGCATAATTATTATAAATTTCATTAAAGTAAAATGTTTATCTTTTTAATAATATCAATTTACACTAATAATATGATAATTTAAATTCTCTATATTGTAGTAGTATTCATGTACCGTGTTGAAAAATAAATATAAGTTATATTCCTCCCCTAATTTGTTGTTAAATTTGTTTTATAATTAAATTTTAAATTTTAAATAAATAAAATAATATATTTGATTAGAAGATTTGAAAGCCAATGCAAAGGCATACTCAATACCATTATTTTCCAACCATATGCATGACAGAATTGTTTCACTGGTTGAAAATCCTAATCATAGTTTTTTAGTTTACCTAAATGTTATTCATTTATATGACATTTATGTTCTGTTTGTAGTATAACTGTACATCTATGTACATATTGAAAATATTTTAATTGCTCATTAATGGATATTGAGTATGCCTTTTCTCCATTGTTGGTATTCATGTCATTATGTATCTTCTTCATATATTTTTCATGATGTGATGTCTAACAATGGTATCAAAGCATTAGGTAAGGAAACCCTTGTATGAGGGAAGACGACCTATTGCAAGATAGACACTAACATGTTAAGAGACCAGCACTGTCAAGGAAATGAGGAGATATGAGGTTTCGAAGCGAAGGTTTCTAGAGGCCCCATGTGATGTTTGAAGCCCACGATTGGTGAAAGATTGCATGTTTTCCGAGAAGTCTACATTTGTCACTGAAAAGGAAAGGTCAAGAAAATGAGGACATATGAGGTTTTGAAGCGAAGGTTTCCAGAGGCCCCGTGTGATGTTTGAAGCCCACGATTGGTGAAAGATTGCATGTTTTTCGAGAACTCTACATTTGTCACTGAAAAGGCAAGGTCAAGGTAATAAGATTTAGAGTCACCAGTGCCCTAAAACATTGTCCTAAATTGGAGTTCCACTTAGAATAAGATGGGTATGCATCCTTTAATTGTTTCATTGTAGTAGTGTATTTTGATTTTTCATTCTTTATTATGTGATATCCATACAATTGTTCCTCGAGAAATCAATGAGTGCCTCAAGAAATCAATGTGTTCATTAATGAAGAGCGTGGAAGAGTGCATGAAGACTCTATATGTTGGCTTGTTCAAGGGCGTGTAAACCAACATCGAGAGAATGAATAAAGAAATCTTCCAAAGAGATCAGGTTGAATAAAGAAACATGCCTAAGAGATCAGGTCTTAAATCTAGAAGAAGCATGTTGTAAGGAGAAAGCAATAAATAATTATTGTTGTAATAAAGGTTTATGTAGGAAGATTAGTTCACTGTTGTCGAACTCATTCTGCGAAATCGGCCTTCCTGAAAGAAAGATTCGTGAAGGAATCCATTAAAGACAATCCCAGCCCAATGTTTAGAGCGTAGCTACAGCCGTTTGATTATTCATTGTCATTCAAAGTTGTTTTTTAACAGAAACAAAGAAGAGATATATTTATAAAATAGTTGTGCACAACCATTCATTACAAAAATGGGAGCTTCATCCTAAGCTCGAAAATTTGTTGACAATGTCAAAGCAGAGCTTGTTCCATTTCATATCTATTAGTTTTCCTATTGGACTTCTGAGAAATTTCAAAACCATGAGAGGGATAAACCCTTACAAATTGTCTATTTAGCAATACACAAGAAAACATAGAGCATAAAAAAACAAAGCATCAATCTTGGTGCAATCTTGCAACCCATGCATAACCTGGACTTGTTTTTGCACTGAAGCTTCATCCATAGGAAGAGAGTCATCATCTGGAGACTCATGGAAGTGGCTACACTAGGTCATTTTAGCCATTTTCATCACTTCTTGCTTGATTAAATCCACAATACCCATGAGCTCGAACAGATTTCTCTCAAGATCATCAATGCATGAGTCCTGGCAGGTAAGATGTTGGGAGATATACTCAATGTATTTCGCAGTCTCCTTGTTTTCATTAAGCCTAGCATAAGCAAAATTGAATACCTTTCTGAGTATCAACTTGAAATCCTCTACACTGGCTTTCAGATATGCCATGGCCTCTCTTATCCCGGACATGTTACCATAATGCTGGTGGCTTCCTTCAATTTGCTCATGCCGATAATCTTCTTCACGATTCAGGGGAAGCAGGGACATACCGCTCAAACAATTCCCAATATCCTGCAACTGATGATCATCATACTCCGTCTTGTCCTCCTTAACTGTGAGCCATGCTATTCATAGGAGGTAATTCTGAAGACAAGACTTCCCATAAATGTGAAATCTAGGTGATCGTGGGAGGCCATGTGCTAAGAGAACAATCTCCACGCATCCACACAATCCTAGAATGGAACATCCCAAGGAGATTTGAATTATTGGGGGTAGAATAAGGTGGGATAGGAATTGGATTCCTAGGGGATTGGAATACGTTTTTAAAAACCATCCTCGTAAACAAATTCTCCTAAACCAAGCTTGCGTCCTTTGTTTGCTAGTTGATCCGCTGATCTATTATTTTCATGGAGGATATGGAGGTAATTTACTTCATGTGTGGAATTGAGTATACCAATTCTTTGATGAATCCTTCTACACCAAGGAGATCCTTTGGTGTAACCCTTCCACATTTTTTGAATGACCTGTCTTGAGTCTCCAAAGGCTAAGATCTTACAAATATTTAACTGTTATACCTCAAAGTCTCACTTTGAGCGACATTTCAAGTCTTCATGTCGTATCACCATCCGAAACCTAATGGTACTACCTCCTAACAAGTGTTGAGACTTACTCCTACCTTGTTGGTCCCCTCCTTGGCATTCCTTGGAGACAAATCCAACAAATCACAACCGAATGCCACCTCACCGAGTCAAATTCCATTTCATTGATCCCACTTTACCATTATCTTCGTTCCCTGCTAGTGGTGTAAGGCACAAAAATTCAGCATTTTCACGCCCTGCATTCCTACAAGGGCGCAAAAATTACAACATTTTTGCGCCCTGCATGCCTGCAAGGGCGCGAAAATTACAACATTTCTGTGCCTTGCTTAGTGCATGGGGCACGAAAATTCCTTAACAAATCCTTGGCTTGGAATGTGGATCTTAGATTTGCAGAGATTTTCTTGGGATTGGGATTCCCATCGAATCCTAACTCATGCTCCCTCTTTGGCCTAGTTCAACCCATTGATCCACCATTTACTCACCTAGATCCACCTTCCTCTCTTAGTAGTTGGCCTCCCAAATCCTATAAGAAGGACGCCATCCATGAGCCAAGGGGATTAATTTGGAGGTTTTGTAGAGATAGCAAGGAGGAATGCTTGGAAGGATACATTGCTACTTGGACATCAAGGGTAATTCTGTATTTATCTTCTTTAGCTATCTTTAATATAACTTGGCTTATTCTCCCACATTATGCTTCTTGTTCTTTGGATCCATGATGTGTTTCATATGATTTAGATCTTAGTCATCACATCTTGTACTTGGATATATTGTGTCTTGTCTTGCTTAAACAGATTCAGATCTTGGACATTAAGTTCAAAACTGGAGCTAGGACAACCGGATGATCTAAGGTATGTCTTACCATCTCTTCTCTCTCAGTACTTTGAAATTTGTGCATTGAATTAGATCTAGGAGTTTAATATCCCATTTATTTCTTTGTTGTCTTAGATTAATCTTGTTTGAATCTAGTTTAATCTCTGAGTAGGTTTAACTATCCATAGGACGAATTTGCTAGAACAGAAATTGGCGACTCTACTGGGGACATCCGATTTTTCATTTCGTTATTAAATCTCCATTTTTTACCCATTTCATCTATTATATCTGCATTTTATTAGTCCTTGACCTTTATTCATCAGTTTGATCCTTATAATTAAGTTCTATAGGTTTGCCAACTTGAGAAAACCATAAATTTCTTCTCAGACCTTCCCCCTCATCTTCCTACAGTGAAATTTTGTGCCACCCCCATACACCATAGAGCGAAAATATCCATATTTTCATGCCCCCACAGTATACTAGAGTGCGAAAATTCCTAAATTTCATGCCTGGGTGGTCTTTAAGGGAGCGAAAATTCCCTGTGTTTCCTTAAATTTTGGTTTTTGCTTGGTTGATTTGGGTTTCTGATTTTGGCTTGATTTTACTTCTCTCATCTTGATCAGACTTGTGTGATCTCATTTTGACTCCTGCACTTCTTGGATTTGCTTTTGGACCCCTATTTGGCTTGGTTTGCTTGAGTACTGGTTCTTGGTTTGGATTTTTGAGTTAAAGTGACAAGAATAAATAATTTTTTGATTGGATTCTTTGCTTCTATGGTTCAAAAGTTATCATTTTTTGTAAATTCAAGGGAAATTTTTTATACACGTGTTTGTATCCTTGAAAGGAGTTTATTGGAAACTTCATTGCTTGGAAATATCTTTTCATTTTTAAATCCTTTGAATTAGCTTAGAAACTTTTTCAAGATCTAGTTTTCCTCTTCACTTAAAAGATCAAGTTATTCTTGCAATCATAAGACATTTTTTCCATTTACTTGTCATGTTTTACACTCATTTGAAGTAGAAAAGAAAACAACGAATCTATTTTTCAATTAGTTTTTGGATTCATTCATTTTGAAAGAGTAGTTCATTTTTTTGGGTTGGAATATAAAAGGAAAAGTAAAAAGTGAGTGGTTTTTCTCTTTTCGAGAAGTTGTGTTTATGCTTTTTATATTTTTGGGAACAAAATAACTCTCTCCTTTCCATAGATAGAAATTCATTGAAAATAAAGAGTTGCATTGATTCATTCATAGATGCATGGTTTGAGTCAAGTCTTAACACCATCAAGTTTCAATTCTGTCGCCTCTTTAGTAAAACAACAAGCCCTTAAAATCAACCCCCTAACTAAAGACACATTAACCTCATTTGAGGACATAAAAGAATTGTGTAGTTAGGTAGGACATCGGGGATAGGAATCCAAATAATTCCCCCTTGTCACTTTACATTTGAGACATAGTTTTTTTCCTTTAGGGTGCTCAAATCCTCTTGTATTTCATCACCTTGCAGAGGATACGATTTGTTGAGGTATCCAGACCTTAGATAGGAGGATTTCCTGTTATTGTACCTTATATAAATTCTTTTATTTTTAGTGCTTCTTGATGGCTTTTTGGCCTTTTTTTTGTAGCTCGCTTACTGTGACATCGGTCTCAGTGTAGTGTTTTGAGCTTGATTTTTGGCCTGTGCGCCTCTTCTTTTCCTATATCCCCTTTTTCACACTCGGTTGCTTCATGTTTTTTGAGTTCTTTTTCAATGAGACTTCCCCCAAAAAAATTAGTACTGTGCCATGGTGGACCAAAGGAAATCACGAAGACAACAAGGGAAGAGTCCTGAACCCATGCCTATAACTAGTTGCATGCCACCTTCACGCATACCCACCCCCTACTAGCAGACCAACTAAAAAACCACAAACTAGCTAGGGACCACAAACCCAACCTAGCAGAGGAAAACCCTTTGTTAGTACCCCAAGTGGTCCCCCAAAACCAATTTCCTTCGTTAGGCCTACTTCCTTCTTGGGGACCACAAATCCCACCTACTGGGGCAAACATACATTCAGAAACTAGAATCCTCTCGGGCGGCACACAAATCAACATCAATATTTTTACCCCCAAATATGAATTCTGGAGCACCTTATCCCAGTGTCTCAAACAACCAATGGATCCCACCCCCTCAAACCCCATATATTAATGAAGGAAGAATGAATAACCCATGGGATCCACCCTTTCATACACCTCCCCCTATTGAAGGATTGGTAAATCCAACCAATCAAGGATTTAGGAACTTTACATGGGTCCCACAACCCCAGGTATCTACACCGTTCAATCCCACCAAACAACATTTCCAACAACTGGTTTACAATTCAATTCCGAATAAATTGGTAAATCATATGATTCCCAACCAACAACCAGTTAACCAGATGGTCCCCAATTCACAGAACTTCCAATAGTACCCTGCAGGTAACATGTATGGGTATAATATGCAACAATATGAAGTGCAGGGCCCGACAGGCATCTTGGCACCCCATCAATATTATTCATTCCTGCAACCTAATAGACAACTTCCCTTCCTGGAAACATTGGACCTACCATCTTTGTCGAGGTTAATAAATGATCCCATTTGGCATGAACCACATTGGCCACCTATTCCTATCAAACTACCATTGGATATCCCAAAATTCGATGTTAAACCTGGCGAAGACCCAAAAATCACGTCATGACATTTCATATTTGGTGTTATTCGAACTCATTGATGGATGACTCTATAAAATTAAGGATCTTCCAATGAACACTCACCGGAATGGAAGAAAAATGGTATATCGAGTTGCCACAACACTCTTTCAGATATTTCAGCACCCTTGCCATGTAGTTTTTGACACATTTCCAGCTTCCCATTCAATATGAGACTAGCCCTGACCTCTTAACTTCGTTGCGGAAATATACTACCACTCACATCTCCGATCATATTCACGAGTGGAGGAGACACCGAAGATTAATTAAGGGTCCTATTCCGGACCAATTATTGGCTAATTGGTTCACAAAGTCATTACTGCCACCAATTTCTAGGGATGTTGCAATAGGCGGGGCTATTACAAAAGAACAGGAAATCGCTCGTTCTTAGTACTTGGATTTTGTTAATTCCTATCTGGAACTCTATATGAACTGATTCTGCATTCCCCTCTCCCCACTAGTGATCCATCTAGTCCCTCTACCAAACCTCTTGTCGATGGTGTAGTTGGTTCCATGAAGGCCTAGCTTGCAACCAAATCTAGTGGACAACGAAACACTGATGCTCCACCTCCAAACTAGGATGCATCCAGAAACTCTACTTCTCCTGCTCAGACCTTTGAGGTGAACGTGGTTCAATCCTCACCAAAACAATCTAGCGGAAAAAAGAAAAATAAAAAATGGAAACCCCAAAAATATTCTCCTTAGTAGGAAAATCCCAAACCACAACAAACCAATGTTGATAACAAACCTAAACGGAAAGCTAAGCTCCCCCTGCCTTATATTCCAGGAAGACCACTATACAAAGGGCTATCCTTATAAAGATGAATTTAATAAATTTGCCAAAGGATCTTCTTGATCGAGAGTCTTAACTGGCCCTTTCCCACACCAATAACAACAAATGGTATCACACAACCCCCCCGCAAGAGGGAAACCAAAATGATCCCACCCAACCAGAGACATCCTCAAATCACGACATCCTTATGATGAGTAACGAGACTGTCCATATATCCACTCGATCAAAGACATATGAATCTGTTCCCAATTCAAACAAGAATGGGAATTCCAAAGATAAAACACCCTTGGAATATCTTCCCTATTCTCCTCCTTCTACAGGCTCGCTTCATATCAAGAGGCCTCTTACTGACACTATGTTGCACCCACCAAAGTCTGCCATTCAAAAAGATACATTGAATCCAAACACGCGAGCTTCCCAAAATTACAATATTGTTGAGGATTTATCTCAAGCACCTTGTGCAATGTCCAGTCTCGAATTTCTACAGCACTATCCTACTCAACGTAGAACCTTATTCCCAACACTTGGAGTTGTTGATCTAGACTCTTCCAACGTAATTACGTTCACTTTGGAATATTTTAAGCCGAGACTCTCTCATCAATTGATTTTCAGATTCATACCAAGATTTGTGGAAACAACATCCATTGTATCGTTTTTGATGAATGTGCTTCCACCTTTATCATGTATTTGTCTTGTTGGAGAGCTATCGGCTCTCCAGAAGTAAATCAATCTCATACTACCTTGAAATATTTTGACAGCCATGTTTTTCAACCTTACGGACTCATCCCATCACTTGTCGTAGAACTAGGGGGGGGGGATCATCTCTACCCATGTCGAAATCATAGATGCTCCATTGGATTACAACATCCTACTCGACCGCAATTGGTTTTATGCCATGACTTCTGTAGCATCTTTTGTTTTCCGTTTGGTCCAATTTCCTCATTAAGGGAAAATTGTCACCATTGATCAGTTATACTTTTGCACTCCGGATGTTCACTCCAACACCACCAACAATGTCTCGTTGTTGACAAAATATCAGCATCACTATGAAGACATTGGTGTTGGTCTACTGAAAGATTCCACCATCATTGGAGTATTTCCAGAGCTCCCAACCTCGATATTTTCGATCAACATGATCTCCTCGAGCACTTTTCAACCTCACGAATCTAACGATTCTTGGGTTATACCGAGTCCCTTCGAGTGTGAAACCATCGGTGATTTTATGCCTCTGAAATACAACCAAGCAACATACCACGTGATTCAATCCACTTCTGATTGGATCGACATGATCAACCACCATACGATGGTACCTCTCCTGTCTCGGATCCATTCACCCTTTCCCTCTATTGTCTCCTCACATAATTTTCCTTCTGAAGAGTCTATTATGGAAATCATGAGCATTGATGAACCACCATGGGAATATCACCATCACCGGTCATCCTTCCCTATGATCCATGTGGTAGAACCTGATACAAAACCCATTTTTTCACCGGATATTGTCCAAAATAAGATTCCCATCCGTACACACAATTTTTTTTCCGAAGGAAATCTAGCAAAGATCATGGAAACTATTCCAATCGACATCTTCATGAAACCTGGTATCATGGAACAGATCCATTCGGGCAAAACCTGTACACCTACTAAGGTGGAATTTTATACTTCGTTATTTAAGGAGTTCCGTGATGTTTTTTCCTAGAGTTATGAAGAAATGCCAGGGATAGACCCCTCTATAGTGGTTCATGAAATTCAAGTTTATCCTGGTGCCCAACCCATTCGACAGAAACTCTGACCCATCCATCCCCGCAAAACTGTAGCCATTAAAGCAAAAGTTGAAAAAATTCTCCGTGTTGGTTTCATTTACCCTGTCCCATTGACAGATTGGGTGTCCAATATTGTTCGTGTAGCTAAGAAACATGGTACGATTAGAGATTGCATCAATTATAGGGATTTGAAAAAACTTGTCAAAAAGACAACTATCCAACTCCCTTTATTGACTAAATTATCGATAACCGTGCCGAGAGTGTCATCTTTTAATTTATGGATGGATTCTCTGGCTACAATCAGATCGAGATACTCTCATCAGACCAACACAAGACTGTTTTTATATGCCCATGGGGGACCTTTTCATATCGCAAATTACCCTTTGGTCTCAAGAATGCTGGGGCCAATTTTCAATGGGCCATGTCATACACATTTCATGATATCAAGCATGTTGTGGAACCTTATTTGGATGACCTACCCGCTCACTCTAATACATGAGAGGTCCATCCAGATCATCTGAGTGCCATATTCTCACGATGTCGCCACTACAAAATTTGCTTGAATCCTCACAAATGTGTATTTTGTGTGGAATCTGGTAGATTGTTAGGATTCATAATATCCAAGGATGGAATTCGCCTAGACCCATCGAAGGTGGAGGATATTTTATTCCCCAACCAACATTCCAGAACTCCAAAGTTTGCAAGGGCATGCGAAATTTTTACGCTGCTTTGTCTACAATTTTGCCGACATCACAAGGGGCTACATGAGGCTTCTTAAAAAACATGTTCCTTTCATTTGGGATAACGAATCCCAATAGTCTTTTGACAACTTGAAAAAGGCCCTTACCAATGCTCCAGTGTTACAACCCCCCAATTATACACAGGACTACATTCTATATCTCACTACCTCTACTACCAGCATTGGCATGGTTCTCGTACAAGAAGACAATAGTGGTTAGGAACATGTGGTATACTATCTCAGCAAGAGTCTCATTGACTCTAAGACAAGGTACTTGCATGTGGAGAAATTGGCTCTGGCCACAGTTTTTGTGGTCTAGAGATTTCAACACTACATTTTACTCCGCAAAACCACCATTATGGCTAACTTCAATCCAATGTACTATATCCTAGCATGTCAAGTTCTAGGGGGTAAATACTCCTGTTGGATTTTAGTTCTCCAGGAATTCAATTTGGAGTTAGCCAGAGCGAAATCCAAAAAATCCTTTGTCTTTGTTGAGCTTATTTGTGCATTTCCCCATTCCAATGACCAATCTAAGCCCATTGATTCTCTTCCAGATGAATCTTTGTTCCTCATTGGCACGAATGATCCCTGGTATGGAGACATTATCTTATATCTCCAAACCCAACTTTTTCGTCCTAATCTCAACCGTGATGAACGTCGTCGCATAAGACACCACACCAAATACTACCTTATCGTTACTGATACTTTGCAACATCATGGTATTGATTCCATGTTGCTCCATTGCCTAAATTTTGATGAAGCTGAACACGCCCTTAATGACTGCCACTCCAAAGCTTGTGGTGGTCATCTTTCTGGGTTGGCTACAACCCAGAAAATTTTGCGTGCATGCTAATTCTGGCCTTCCATCTTCAAATATTGCGTTGAAGCGGTCAAGAAGTGCCCTCCATGTCAATTATTCTATTCTAAGAAGCATTCACACCTAGCTCCACTTCATACTATTATTTCTATTGGCCCCTTTGCAAAATGGGGTATTGATTTAATGCACTCTAATCCCACTTCAGTGGGGGGCATAGTTATGTCATCGCCGCTGTTGACTATTTTACCAAATGGGCTGAAGCCATACCTACGTATGTAGAAGACGAAAAAAAATGAGCACTTTTCATATTCAATCATATCATCGTGAGGTTCGAAGTCTTGCAAGCCATCGTAACTTACCATGGTTCCCACTTTAGGAATCATATGATGGACAAACTAAGTTCCAAACTGGGTTTTCGTCACGAAAAATCAACTCCTTACTAACCCCAAGAAAATGGACAAGTAGAGGCAATCAATAAAGTCTTGAAATGGATGATCCAATGCATGGTTGGTACCCAAAAATCAAAATGATACTTATCTCTATTCTCATCCCTTTGGGCCTACAAGACTTCAGTCAAAAATGCGACTGGGTTTACACCATTCCAATTGGTCTAGGCCTGGAAGCAATATTTCTAATTGAATGTGAAATACCATCTCTCGAGTTAGTTGTAGAACTCTTACCTAACACCACAACTGAAGAAGAATAGTTCCTATACCTATCTAAGCTTGATGAAACTCGCTGTGACGTTGCATTCACCAATGAGGCTCATAAAAAGCGCGTTAAGCCTCAATACGATAAATTTGTTCAACCTCGCATTTTCAACGAATGTGACCTAGTCATAACCTATGACCAAATGAATGATAAGTTAGGTAAAGGAAAATTCCAATCCATGTGGTATGGTCCCTACGTTATTAAACGAGTGTTAGAGAAGGGAGCTTACGAGCTTGTGGACGATGATGGTATATCTTTGGGAGAGCCCTGTAATGGGATTTACTTGAAGATATTTTATGCGTAGGATCATCCTGCATGAAACACTTTGTATATAATGTATCTAGTGTGATTTTGGTTCAATTGTTTGCTTGTTAGTCCTCTATATCGTACACAATCATTTATCTCAGCTTGTGCTTTGATGCGCAGATGTCATCGTACTTTGGATTCGTGGATGGTGCTAGTCGACATACCTGGAACATTGATTCTGCAACATGGCTGCTGTATTCTTCTGTCGACGAGTTGATATCCTCGGGTAGCATCTGCTTAGTCCCCACACAAATAACATTGCAGAGTATCATGCAGTCATTGGACTTCTGACTGAAGTTTCTTCTCCTGGAATCCATTACTTTATAATCTACCTAGACTCTCAGCTTGTGGTATCTCAGCTAAACCGCGTTTACACCATATGTGATCCTACATTACTTAGTTTATGCAGAAGGGTACATCTCCTTGAATGATTATTCGACTATATTTTATATCAACATGTACTAAGAAAATTCAACATGGTGGATGATTCGTTAGCTAACTATATGTTGGATTGGCATCTAGCCCACACATAATCAATACATCATAAAGAACACATGTAAAAATGTAACATACAAGTCATCATAGGTAAACAATAGAGATAGATCCATATGTATATCATGTAAAAAGTGTTTTTTTCCACATATAATAGTATAATGCATTGAAAGTAAAAAATTAAAGATCATAACCCATACAAAAATTGGCTCTCTAGCCTACATAACGTATAACTGCCTCTAACAAAACTACTGCTAAAAACTAGTCACGAGGTGCATGGTTCTCATGATAGCACACCACTACCCTAGCAACACGTCGGAGCAACCTACAATTCCGCTCTAGCACACCTACAATATGCCTCTGGAGATGATACGTGACCTAGGGCATCCTCATTGGAGGAATTCCTATGGTTAGTCCTTCTAGGTTTCACTCCACATCATGGAATCCTCCTGCCTCATCCTCCTCAGCTTGGTACCCTGCCCCTCATCGTCACAGTGGAGAGGATCCTACTGGCCTCACTGCTCCTCGATCTGCATAATTATACACATATATTAGATCTTCTACACACTATCAAAACCAAACAAAAAATTATATAAAATTAAAAAATAAAAAATAAAAAACGTTTGAAGGTCATATACCTTACCCGTCCCAATGATCATCCTCAGGTAATGGTAAATCAATATCTCCTTGGAATTCTACCCCAACATAGGGATAATATTCTATCATCATGATCTGCTCCTCGAGCCAAGAGAAGAAGTCCTTACCAAATGCTAAGACTTGCGGCCCACCAAGCCTCCCAAGATAGTCACTCCACCTCCCCATCTGTGGCTCGAATGCAGGATAGTGAGGCCTCTCTATATGTGGATGCAGTAGAGGAACCCTCTCTAAAAATAATGTGACCAAGATACTCCCATATCCAAACTAGCTTATACTCTCGTTGCTGCATTTTGTCATCTGATATTTGATATTGATCAAGACCCCTTCACACCAGTTGAATAGATTGGGTTCCATGAATTCCATGGCATAAGTCATCTTTCCTTTGGTCGCATGGTAATCCCCCACACTCCCCGCCACTTGAGCAATAGTGTATAAGATCGTTTTCAAGGGAAGATCTAATACATCAGCAATGAGCACCTTCCCGCTTTTCTTGCGAGATCCTTTCCTACAATATTGGGCAATGTAGGTGTCTATGGTTTCTTTAGTAGCACGGTGCCCTGATAAATTGATCCGTGCCCCTCTCTTGTAGAGACCAGTCAAAGAGTAGATGTCTTCGAGATCTATTTCGAGGATGTGCTCTCCTATGTGAAAAGCTTGTATATCATCGTCCCACATTTAGATGATGTGATTTAGTAACTTCCCTTGCTTTTGGATGCCTCTGGTTTTGAAGAATTTCAATAAACCACACTCTCTTAGTGCGGCTAGAGTGTTATCATCATTTAGGGCATCCCTCTCATCTACTTCATGTTCTCTTTCCATCCAGTCAACCATCCTTGCTTTTCTCACTTGGAATCTCCTGCAAATCATCAAGGGAGCCTCTAATTAAAAGATGAAAACCAATTTTTATGCCAAGAAATGGGGGCAAGTTTTTTATTTTTCAATACTACATATTTTTTGCATCCTGGACATTGCAGGGAGCGCGAAAACTCATAATTTTCGTGCCCTTGACACAATCCATAGCACAAAATTTTGGGAATTTTCGTGCCTCTCAACATAGGGGGGTCACGAAAATTTCTGGGTGCAAGTTTTGGTGCCCTAAGGCCCTTGAAAAACCCCAATATTGAATGAAAACAAAAAATTAATGAATGAAATGAAAGAGGACGATGAAAGGACTTACCTACTTTAGACGGTGGTTGAAACAGTGCCCTAGATATCCCGATTTATTTAGATGAATTTTTGCTCCCAACCAAGGTAAAAATCGTCTTTGAGTTAAAATGAGCAAGCTACAATGGGTAATTCTCCATTTTACCCTCTTTTATATATTCCACTTAGTCATTTTTGCCTATTTTTACATTAAATACCTTTTTTTAGAGTTTATTCTTCACATTTATTATGACGTAATGTCTTTTTCTAGGATTTTGACCACCTTTGACAGGTTCGTTCAAGTTGTTCACATTGGTGGAGTTGTGTATTTGACCTTCTTTTGAGATTACTTTCTCTCTTTTGTGCTCTAGATCTGAACTATGAAAGAGATTCCAAGCGCTTTTTCACACTTGAGTCATGCTTGTTAAACCCATGTAAAACAATGTCGAGCTTAGTCTGCTTTACTCGTGCTCGTAAAACAATGAGGAAAGTA
Source organism: Larix kaempferi (assembly GCA_027924585.1). NCBI lineage: Eukaryota > Viridiplantae > Streptophyta > Pinopsida > Pinales > Pinaceae > Larix > Larix kaempferi. Next base: position 1,174,581 of record BSBM01000687.1, on the reverse strand, counting down.
TCAACTTAGTATTATTTTCTCCCCTTTTCAGACTAAGGTGATTAACTCACGAAAATGGATCCGCTGGAGTTCTCTTTAAGCTCTTTTCAGACTCCCTCGCCAAGAAAATATTGCCAAGTGCACTTGTCTCTTTCACACTTGTAAAAGTATTTGAAAGGTCGTCTATTCGGTGATAGGTTATCCCTTGTTTCAAACCCTTTAGACTATTTACGAGAAAGGTATACCTTAGTCAGTTATGAATAGGAGAGTTATTTTGGATATTATTTTATACTTTTTCGGGTCTAGGGACTAACTTTTACAAAAAATTCAAACTTTCGAGTCTTCTTTAGATTATTTCAGACTCTCTAAACATGAAAAATCACTGAGTTTTCCTTTTTTGGACCCATGAAATTAAACATCGAAGGATCCTTATGGAGTCGAACCTCTCGTTCCTTGGGATCGTGAAATGTACAAGGTTGGACTCATATAAAAGTGAGTTATATCGAGCATCTATTATCCTCCTCAAGCTCGTTAAAAAACAAAGGGGTACTCGTCAACCATGATGGGGGAAAATGGGGGAATAAGCCAAGTCTATCGTTTCACATCTTATGAGTCATTACCTTTGAACATGGAATGCATCCACAACTTGTATTCTTTGGGTATTCAATCTATGTTTGAGTCATAATTACAGTTGTGAGTCATATTTTACTTAAACTCTTCATTTGAGTGAGCTTGCCTTGTGGTTGTTTCCGTTCTTAATCCCTGCTGCCAAGTCATATATCATGTCGTTGTATGTTCAAAGGATCAGTGTTAACCTGATTCAACCTTCTACAATATTTTCAGCCTTCGTTTTTGTGTCAATCCATACTCATTCGATCCATTACCCTACACCACTTTCCTATATCGGTTTCATGCTAATGATGGGGGATTCTTTCCGGCCCTCCTTTGACGAGTATATTCCTGTCGACGTTAACTCACTATCCAGGAATTAGGCTTAGGAATGGCATGTTTCCTCGTATTCGACAGTAGTTTTTCATTATTGGCCCAAATAATCCCTCGAATGTTCGACCTCAAAAAATATTTATTCACATTCGTTGGGATGTACTAGAGATACATTGGGAATCATTGTCATCATTGGTGATTACCCTCGTACTTGTTAACGGCTCACATCATTGGTTGGGAATCAAGTAGTCTCTACCATGTTTGACTTCAACACCTTGTAATCACATGGTTAGATTTGTATCGCTCCGGGATCGAGTAGAAGACCCTAGATGGTTCTGATGTTTTTTTTATGTCCAGGCTACTATGGAAATTATTGATTAGGTCTCCACATAGACATCATATTGGTGACATCATTTATGTACTGTCATAAAGATCCACTGTTGTATTGGTCGTGGCTGTGTCGTTATCTTGTCATGGATCTATGCATGTTCCTAGTAGCCATGATTTGTCTTCAGTCTATATCATGTCAATACTATCATAGATCTACAATGTATTGGTCAGCAACCATGCTTTGTGTCAGTTGTTCCGAGCATGGATATGCCCGCCTTAGAGTTATGTGACATATTGTTGATGTTTCCTTGCAGCTCCTTTCCAACCTCCTTTAAGCTATCACTGTGGACTCATTTATTTGTAAAGTGTGTCAGCCATCAGATTCCTTCTGACCTCATACTTTGGGGGGCATCTGTTATACCTCAAAGTCTCACTTTGGGCCACAATTTCAAGTCTTCATGTCGTATCACCACGCAAAACCTAATTGTACTACCTCCTAATGAATGTTGAGACTTACTCCTACCTTGTTGGTCCCCTCCTTGGCCTTCCTTGGAGACAAATCCAACTCATTACAGTCGAATGCCACCTCACTGAGTCAAACTCTATCTCATTGAGCCCACTTTACCATTATTTTCGTGCCTTGCTAGTGGTGCAAGGCACGGAAATTCAACATTTTCGTGCCCTGCATGCCTACAGGGGTGCAAAAATTACAACATTTTCATGCCTTGCTCAGTGCATGGGGCACGGAAATTTCTTAACAAATCCTTGGATTGGATTGTGGATCTTAGCTTCGGGTATATTTTCATTTGATTGGGATTCCCCTTGAATCCTTACTCATCCTCTCTCTTTCACTTGGTTCAACCCCTTGATCCACCATTTACTCACCTAGATCCACCTTCCTCTCTTAGTAGTTGACCTCCCAAATCCTATAATAAGGAGGCCATCCATGAGCCAAGGGGATAACTTTGGAGGCATCAAACCTATGGTCTTGAAGGTTTTGCAAAGATATCAAGGAGGAAGGCTTGGAAGGAGACATTGCTACTTGGACATCAAGGGTAATTTTGTATTTATCTTCTTTAGATACCTTTAATATAACTTGGCTTGTTATCCCACATTATGCTTCTTGTTCTTTGGATCCATGATGTGTCTCATATGATTTAGATCTTAGTCATTACATTTTGTACTTGGAGATATTGTGTCTTGTCTTGCTTAAACAGGTTCAGATCTTGGACATCAAGTTTGAAACTTGAGCTAGGACAACTGACTCATATAAGCTAAGTATTACCATCTCTTCTCTCTCAGTACTTTGAAATTTGTGCATTGAATTAGATCTAGGAGTTTAAGATCCCATTTATTTCTTTGTTGTCTTAGATTAAGCTTGTTTGAATCTAGTTTAATCTTTTAGTAGGTTTAACTATCTGTAGGACAAATTTGCTAGATCATTAACTTGGTGATGATTTCCATACCATGGAGTAAAGTGAGACATTTAGGAACATTGTTGGATTTTTCTCCTAATCCCCAGGCGTAAGATTTGACTATTGTTCATCTAGGATCATAGATGACCCCACCCCCCCTCGCACCTACCTCCCCGCGTTGTCATTCAAAGTTCATAGACAAAGAAAATTTCAATTCGCATTGAGATTACAAAGAAGGTGAAAAGATTCAAAGTGAATACCATTGTTGAAAAGAATATACCGCTAAAGAAGTGAAGCTGTTGAAATGAAATCACTAACCTGTGCAAAAGATTAATTTTGTGAACAATTTGTTGAAGTGGAAGTGCTCGCCGTTTTTGAAGTAAGAAAATATAATTTAAGTAGATGTATGCAATTGCTTACACGAAGGAATATTCTTTTGTCTTAATAAGAGATTTGAATCATTATTTTATGATATAAAAGGAGTTTGAGATAAATATTTTTATCTGGTTATTTTCATTAAAAATCTATTTCCATTAAAAAAGGTTTGATTTTATATTCAAAATAAAGGGTCTTGATGAAAACTGTGAGAAGGGAGTTGATTAAGAAGGATCGAAGGTTAAAACATACACCATCATAAAGGATCATTTCAAGAGAGAACCACAATAGTCGTTGAATTAATTAAAAAACCGAACATTACCAAAAAAGAGATGGTTGCTGCAACTGTGAAAAGAAACAAACTGCCATGAATTTTCCAATCAGGTGACATGCGTCCTTGATCATCATCTCCATATTGCAGTTTATGTATTGTAACATTCTCATCTAGAAACTATGAGTTCAAACTTAGTGTCTCTGCAAATTTTACGAAGCATCCAGCCAATCATGGATGACTTCTGCTCATTCTAAATGAGGCAAGTAAAGGTTCCAACTACTTGTATTTACTTGTATTTCTTGAATTTTCTGTAGCATTATGTTTTTTATACTAAGAAAAGTTCCAAGCATTCAATGTTTTGACTGAGCAAGGATAATAAGTGTTCGTGTGAATATCGTTTTTCGCCAAGAGTAGAAAATCCAGATATCTCCCAGAATGCACTCAATAGAAATGAGAAATGGACAAATGCTAGCACAATGGAATTTTGATTGGTTGAACAAATTGTTCTGAGTACCTACCAAATAGAAAGGAATTGAGAAGAAAATACACCATGTGAAAGGTGATACTGCTGAGACAAAACTTCCGACATTTAGATAATTCAAAGATAAAGCCCCTAGATTTAAAAAACAATTCAACTCCTGCATTCTGGGCTTGTGCTTGTTCATAATTTTCTGACTTGCAATCTGTGATTTTTGCAAGCTTATGAATTTTGGTACTTATAATTGTATTTGTGAGTATCAAATACTGTTGAATTGAACTATGATTGTAATTGGGTGCATTTTTTGCAAGGATGATTTTAGGGGCGAAATTTATCCCATGGGCTATTTTTCCATTTTTTTTCCAAAAACGATTCGCCAATTTGCATTTTTTGAAGCCCCATTTCGCCCAATTTTGATGGGGTAAACTTTTTTTACTCAAAAATCATCAAATTATTATATAAACTATATAAAATCCTTAGAAATTGAAATAATTTTAGAAAAATATCGCCAAATGTTTTATAGTTGACATTTTAAGAATTGGTAAGATTTGCCAAGTTTTATACACTTTTAAATAAGGATGGGTCCTTAAAATTATCCATGATTTTTTGTTGAAAAAAACACCATTTTGTTGAGTTTAAATTTGCTATTGTCAAGTTGGATTATTGTAAAAGGGTGGAAAGAAGATATGCAACAAAAGAAAAGTCATTCTGAACCTGTTTCTGTTCATAAATTTCAGCAATTTTTGAATGAAGGACTAAGTAATCATTCTGAACCTTTTTATGTTCAGACGTTTCAGTAGTCAAATGAAGTTAATGCAATTGACATATTGTTCTTGATAGGGGCGGTAAAAGACAATAAAAACAAGATAAACATAATATTTTGAATAGTTTGCACTTTTCTCACCTTGTCCGTGACAAGGGGTAATAAACATCTACAGTTTCCAGTCAGGTTCCAAGATTGTTTTAGAGCCTGTGAATAGATGATCAAATGGGAAACAAGTATGCATCATTGTTCCTGAATTTTGACGATAGAGTGAAACTCGAAAATTTCTGGAACCATCAATTGCGTAGAACACACGAAAGTCTACTTGTTTTATTGACAATGTTTTGATAATCTTTAAACTATCTTTTCATGGTTCTTGGTACAGTTTTTGTCATCAGAAGAAGTCATTCAAGCTTCTTGTTGACATAGTTTGTGGTAATAAAAAAACCACCTCCTGGTTAGTGGTCATCCTGAAATAACCTCTTCATAGCTTTTAAGCTTTTGGTTAATGGTAGTCCTAAAACCATCAATTAAGCAGAAGACATGAGGTTCTGCTTGTTTAGATTTTTAGAGAACATTTATAGTTGTTTTTCTGCTTGGATAGTTTAATGGTCAACTTAAAACCATTATTTTATGGTCAACTGTAAACCGTACAACTTACTAGAAGTCTTCATCTTCTGCTAGATTTTGTTTCAAATATATTTTCAACCATTTGTAGTTGACCTTCTTGAGTTTTCTACTCTCTGAATTTGCTTGACACTTTGTTGATTGTCAAGTAGTGGAAATTTTTTAGGCACTAACAAACTTATGATTAAGGGAGGATGTTGAAAATCCTAATCATAGTTCGTTAGTTTACCTAAATGTTATCCAGTTATATGATAGTTATGGTCTTTTTGTATTGTATATGTACATCTATGTACATATTGAAGATAGCTTAATTGCTCATTAATGATTATCGAGTATGTCTTTTCTTCCATTGTTGATATTCATGTATTTCTTTATCTTCTTCATATATTTTTCATGATGTCATGTCTAACATCACCTCCTTCAACGTGATCAATTTCCTCTTTTGAAACTCATCCAGTTTGAAAGGAAAATCGAGAGGCATAACACAATGACCTCCAATTTCTCCCTCATTTATAATATAGGAGCACTCAAGCTTTAGCCATTTTATCTTGGAGCACTGAGACTGGTGTATGGCATTGTATTATTTCATGTGAAACCCTTATAATAAGAAATAATAAATTCCCTATGGATTGTATTACTTTTTTGTGATGCTGACATCTTCGTCTATGGAATGCTCTTGTTACCTTCTAAACTATTATTAAGAGCTTATTATAATTTTATTTTCAAAGTTTTTTTTATAATTGTGTGTGTTTGGATATGTATTCTACAGTTTAGATGAGGAAGAGTGTAATGTAACAACGAGTTAATGTAATCTAAGTCAGTAATAATTAAAATAATATCACTAGCATAGCTAGGATGTTATCCATGCATCAACTATCATATATATATATATATATTGGTGGCAAGATGTTGGGGTACGTAGCTTCGAATATTTTCCTGCATTATTTGTCTTTAGTATTTGGGAAGCACGAAACAAGGCAGTTTTTCAAAACAATTGGATCCCACCAGAGATAGTAATGATTGTGCTTCTGCAGAAAGTCATGGAGCACCAAACTGAGCCCAAAATGAACGAGCAGAGAAAGCTAACAAATCCAGAGATAAACAAAAGAATCCCTTGGGCTTACTTCGACGACGCAAGCCAGGGAGAGCCATCGCTTGGGGGAGCTGGAGGAGTTGTACACCTGTCCGAAAACAAGAAGCTCATCATAAAATTTTATCCAGGGTGAGGTTCTAACAGTAAAGTAGAACTATCGGCATTATGGGTTGTTCTCAGGGTAGCCATACATAAACAGGTGAAAAAATTACAGTTGTGTGGAGACTCCAAGATGGTAGCAGAATGGGCCAATGGAAGAAATCAGATCAATGTGCCAAATCTCCAACATTTATTGAAAACAATTAGAGAACATGCAGCCACCTTTGAAACAATCTCCTTCGTACATATTTGCGGGGAATTGAACATGGAAGCAGATAAATTATATATATATGCCTTCACCACAAATCAAAAGTGAAAAGAATTACACCGATAGGTGTAAAAATCTACCTATGTAAAAATATAAAAAGAAAAAATCAATAATTTTGTTTATATTATTTCTTTTATTTAAATATAAATAGATCCAATTATTTTAGTGTAAATTTTTCTAATTTTTTTAGTCTTTACACTTAAATAAACCCAAGATAAATTTAAACTGATATATAAAATTTTAAAATGACATCTAAACTAATATATAAAATTTTAAAATAACATCTAAAAACATATGGAAATTGAACAAAAGAGTTAAAACAATGAATTTGAATTATAGGTTTTTTGACAAATAATTTCTACAATTTAGAAAGTGAAAAAAATAAACAAGAGCCACAAGGTGGCGATGTCCCCAACATTGCTAGTGGGGGCATTGTCAAGTGTATATGAAATTGTCGTTAATTGATAAAAGCGATTTTTTTGGCGAAAGGATTTTTGCTTTCTTGTATTAAAAGACGTTAAATAGAAACATTTATATATATAAAGAATGCATATATATTTGCTCATGGCAAAAGACAAAGGTGTTTGCAACAAAAAAGGGAAAAAATCGAAATAATTTAGTTCTACATTCAACATGATCACGAAAATAGACTTAGTTGGAGAAAAGAGGCAATATTTCTTGTTGACATATATAGAAGCAATATTAAAAATAGGTTCAACAATATTTGCAAAAGAGAAAGAGGTGTTGCTAGTGAAGTTATTCAAAACATAGAGCAACTTGCTGTAGAAGCTTTATATGTAGTACAAAAGGCAAGGAAGACACGATGTCTTCGACAAAAACAACAAAAAATATAGTCATAGATTTGTTGGAGCTGTAGCATATGCATTCTGCTTGAAAGGTCGGGGGAGGATGTGCTGTAGCAAAATCTGCAACACAATTACAAAGCTTCTTTCTATGATATTGTGATATAGATTCTGTTTTTGAAAGTTTCCTAGCATTTTTACAAATTTGCTACGGTTCATCGCCCAAAGAGCTGCCAACCAGCTTGAGAGAAAGTGGTAAAGCCTTCCTTTGTAGTTGAACAGCCAAAAATGCTAGCCATATTCAAAATTGCATTTTGCAGTGGCATAATCGGTGCTGTGGCATAGTTGGCAATGTTTTTTTCCTGCACATTGCAAAAAGATAATGAGCAAGTATGTTTGCATGGTTTTTGCAACTGACCATAAACTGAATTTGCAAGGAGACTTATCTCTTTTGATTGAAAAAGACATTATGTCTCAAACATTGGTATGCTCATTTAAACAAGTATGTAATCATGTCTTATCATTGTCAAAACATTCAACAAAAAATTTTATATATTCTCAAAAGAAATAATTGAAAACGTGGAGATTGTCAGTGTACATGACTGAGTTGTCATTCTTCATTAATACTCTTGAATGCTTATATAATCAGAAGCAACAATTTAGCATCCTAGCTGATAGATCTCTCAACTCTGGATCTCTTAACTACTAAGGGATTAAAAACAGGTGTGAACATCTTGTTTTGAAGGGGCCAGTGTTAATATGGATCTATTGTACTAGACACCTGTCTGACAAACTGGCATCCTAGCTGATAGACACCTTCAATTCTCATAAGAGGTTCTAGCTACATGCAATACATCAAACTAGGAAATAAATAGTAACTTGCAAAAGCAAAAGTAGCTAAAGATTTCTATTGCCTCAAAGGTTTAGGCAAAAGCATTTTAAATCTGTCTTTGTATAAAGAATTGTCAATTGTAAGATATCATATTGTGTGCAAATTACATTAACTAGATTTCATTTCTACATAATGCGGCAGATACAAGAGAGAGTTGGGTAGTAAAAGTAAAATGTAGCCATACAAGTTGCAGTAGTTTAATTTAAAAATTATACAGTAACCATAGAAGAAGAAATATCATAGAAGTATTTCACATTCAAAGAAAACATATACAAGGTTTAAAGCAACATACCAAAAATATCATCAAGAAGAATAACAAATGTTACCTTAGCGAATAAATGCTTATGAAGCACATAATTGTCTTCTCCTGGAATATCAGTAATAATGCTCAACTGAAATCACAATAAACCAAACCAGGTCCTTGCTGAGTGAATATTATGCCAATAACATAAACCAAAAAATAGTCCAACCCATGCTTAAGCCCAGTAAAAATACAACATGAGCTAAAAAGAAGGAATCATCTTTTGGAGAAGAGACATACAAACTGTTCATTAAACTCAACAACAACAGTTTCTTTAGATTGCTCCTTTGCAAACACAGTAACAACTACTTCATTTGATTTTTGATGATGTTCATGTCTGCAAAGAAAACAATGAGAATGTTCAAATCATTAGAAAAGGAATACATTTAAAGGAGTCATGCAAAGACAGAAGCTGTGTATTCGTTGCACTGTCTGAAATGCAACATCAATAAGCCTCATTCAATTAACAAAATGGTTATTAAACAAACAGGAAGAGCTCAATAGGTATGTGTCAATAAGGACGCTCTGATTTAATATCCTTCAACAGGAAGACAAAAAATGTTTCAATATCCAATGCTTGATAATAGAACACTATATACACATGCATAATTTTTATCCATATCTAGGTTTAGGTTGTTTCAAAGATTCAGCAAGATTAGTATTATGTGTGCAGGTTGATTGCTTTGACCTTGTGATTGCAAGACCATTATCTGATGGATGCAATATAGAGGCAATAGATCCATTGTTTGCCACAGGAGAAAGTTGGAAACAGCTTCTAATTCTTTTTTGTCTAATGCAACTTCTTGTGTATGTTTTGAGATGAGCACAAAGATAGACAGGTCAAATACACATCGAAAACCACAAAATGTACACTTATACAAACATTTCCAGGAGCCAATAACATTTACAGCATTTGTTTTGTCTGAAATCAGGCAACAAAATTTCACATTCGAACTGTTAAAGAATAAAAATAAAAGTTGTATGACATAAATCCAAGGAAAGCATGTCTCGAGTTACGTTTTATGTTTTACCTTAGCCCGATTAATCTTCCATGGATTGTCAACATCTTGATTCGGCAACAAAAAATCAATGACAGCAGTTTGGTTGATGAGCATTGTTGTTGACAGATGGGCACAAAATGGTGACAAGGTAGTAAAACTTCAAATATAATTCCTGCAGTAACTCTAAAAGACGTAAAACATAACAAATCATATTGATCATGATTGAATGCATGACAGGTTAAAACCATTGCTAAGTATCATTTAGAAAATTAAGTTGCTCAGCATATGACAGAAAGAAATTACATTCAAAGAAGCGTTACAATTCAACTTTATTTTTGAACAAAACTGAAAGGGCAAAATATTTAACAGAATATTTTAGCCACTAGTTCTTTTGTTGTTGGGCAGATTTGACTGTGTATTTCTATTGATTCAAACATGAAAATTGATAATGAAAGCTAGCAAAAATCGATATCATTAACAGTTTTCTAATGCATTGACATTTTAAAAGAGCAAAAATGTGCAATTGTAAACTAATTTCTACTTCTACATTTGAAAACTCTAGTATTGAAATCAAGTCTGTACATTCCTCTGATGGGAATATCAAATTGCTACAGCTGTTTTGAATTCAGAATCATTATTACTGAAACCAAGCTTCCAGATTTCTCTGATAAGAATATCAACAAAGTGTGCAAGTTTGGACCTCTTTATTTGTGCATAGAGTTAAAAGAAATGTAGTTTGAATACTGAAACTTTTTAAAACTGAAAGCTAAGACATGTGATAGAGAGAGGACCTTGTAACACAATTAGACAAGTATGCGTTGTAAGATCACGAATATTAACTATTGTAGGGATTATGAAATGTGTTCATAGAGCAACCTCATGAAATGCAGCTTGAGTATTTAATCTCTTAAAGCTACATACTAAAACATATAATAGAGAGATAATTTTGTAACTCAGTCAATATTTGCAAAGGAAAGAATTAACAAACATAAGTAAGGAAGAAAAAATTACCTTTGTTTATTTCTTTTGTCACCAACAAGAACATTGCATTGAATGATATTGTTTCTAAGAGGCCCAACTCTAAACAAGTTCTTCTCCCCATCAACAGCAAAATCTTTGCCACCTAGTTCAGTGTGACTATATATTTCTTTGACTTTATCCGTAATTTTTGTAGACAAGATTTTACTGGCACATTCTTGTTCTTGACCCCCACATTCAGCAGTTATTTTCACCTGGAATCAAAGGAAGGAAAATTATCATCTTCCTTAACAAAATCTAATAAATAAGACAGATAAAACAGGGAATAGAGTGTTGAACTTACTCACATTGTATTGGAACAAGTCCTGGACATTAGTAAAGCTTACTCTGAAGTGATTACAGAGTAATTTAACAGGTTTATCAGCTTGACCTTGTCCAGGTCGTTTGGTTTTTCTATTGATTCAAACATGAAAATTGATAATGAAAATTAGCAAAAATGGATATCATTAATAGTTTTCTAATGCGTTGACATTTTAAAAGAGCAAAAATGTGCAATTGTAAACTAATTTCTACTTCTACGTTTGAAAACTCTGATATTGATATCAAGTCTATACATTCCTCTGATGGGAATATCAAATTGCTATAGCTGCTTTGAATTCTGAATCATTATTACTGAAACCAAGCTTCCATATTTCTCTGATAAGAATATCAACAAAAGGGGGTGTGCAAGTTTGGATCTCTTTATTTGTGCATAGAGTTAAAAGAAATGTACTTTGAATACTGAAACTTTTAAAAACTGAAAGCCAAGACATGTGATAGAGAGAGGACCTTGTAACTCAGTTAGACAAGTATGTGTTGTAAGATCACGAGTATTAACTAGTGCAGGGATTATGAAATGTGTTCACAGAGCAACCTCATGAAATGCAGCTTGAATATTTAATCTCTTAAAGCTACATACTAAAACATATAATAGGGAGATAATCTTGTAACTTAATCAATATTTGCGAAGGAAAGAATTAACAAACATAAGTAAGGAAGAAAAACTTACCCTTGTTTATTTCTTTTGCCAGCAACAAGAACATTGCATTGAATGATATTGTTTCTAAGAGGCCCAACTCTAAACAAGTTCTTCTCCCCATCAACAGCAAAATCTTTGCCACCTAGTTCATTATGACTATATATTTCTTTGACTTTATCCGTAATTTTACTGGCACATTCTTGTTCTTGACCCCCACATTCAGCAGTTATTTTCGCCTGGAATCGAAGGAAGGAAAATTATCATCTGCCTTAACAAAATCTAATAAATAAGACAGATAAAACAGGGAATAGAGTGTTGAACTTACTCACATTGTATTGGAACAAGTCCTGGACATTAGTAAAGCTTACTCTGAAGTGATTACAGAGTAATTTAACAGGTTTATCAGCTTGAACTTGTCCAGGTCATTTGGTTTTTCTATTGATTCAAACATGAAAATTGATAATGAAAGTTAGCAAAAATGCATATCGTTAACAGTTTTCTGATGCATTGACATTTTAAAAGAGCAAAAATCTGCAATTGTAAAATAATTTCTACTTCTACATTTGAAAACTCTACTATTGAAATTGAGTTTGTACATTCCTCTGATGGGAATATCAAATTGCTATGGCTGCTTTGAATTCTGAATCATTATTACTGAAACCAAGCTTCCAGATTTCTCTGATAAGAATATCAACAAAAGGGAGTGTGCAAGTTTGGATCTCTTTATTTGTGCATAGAGTTAAAAGAAATGTACTTTGAATACTGAAACTTTTAAAAACTGAAAGCCAAGACATGTGATAGAGAGAGGACCTTGTAACTCAATTAGACAAGTATGCGTTGTAAGATCACGAATATTAACTAGTGCAGGGATTATGAAATGTGTTCATAGAGCAACCTCATGAAATGCAGCTTGAATATTTGATCTCTTAAAGCTAGATACTAAAACATATAATAGAGAGATAATCTTGTAACTGAATCAATATTTGCGAAGGAAAGAATTAACAAACGTAAGTAAAGAAGAAAAACTTACCTTTGTTTATTTCTTTTGTCACCAACAAGAACATTGCATTGACTGATATTGTTTCTAAGAGGCCCAACTCTAAACAAGTTCTTCTGCCCATCAACAGCAAAATATTTGCCACCTAGTTCAGTATGACTATATATTTCTTTGACTTTATCCATAATTTTTGTACACAAGATTTTACTGGCACATTCTTTTTCTTGTCCCCCGCGTTGAGCAGTTATTTTCACATGAAATCGAAGGAAGGAAAATTATCATCTGCCTTAACAAAATCTAATATATAAGACAGATAACACAGATAATAGAATGTTGAATTTACTCACTTCGTATTGGAACGAGTCATGGACACTAGTAAAGCTTAGTCTGAAGTGATTACAAAGTAATTTAACAGGTTTATCAGCTTGACCTTGTCCAGGTCATTTGGTTAGAACATAATACGAGACCTCTGGCAGTTTCAGTGCCATTTGAGGAGGCAATGGGGGAGGGGGTGCAAAAAATCTATTAAAAGTGAACAGGGTTTTGGTAATCTTATACTAGGGATGGTTCCTTTGCTTTTATTAGGGTCAGTGCTTTTTGCAATCTTCAAATAAATGAACAGAGTAACAAAAGAGAACTACAGATACATTAAAATTGAATCTTTGAAAAGCCGTTGAAAGTTATTATTGAGTAAACAATAAATAGGACAAGTGACAGGTATATAAGCAATGAACATGATTACATTGCAAGCGTTGTGTGAATGGAAAAAGAAAAATTATTTAATATTGTGTGTATTTTATAAAATCCAACTTGAAATAAATCATAAAAGAAGTTGCAATAGAGAGTGTTTGAAATCTATTTTGAAATATTGAATCGAAGCTGAAACAATGGAAAAATTGTTCAAAGTGTTTGAACAAAAAGGGAAATTATGATCATACCTTTTGTTCAAAATTTTTTGACTTCGACAATTCTGCTGTTTGTTTCCAAAGTGTAAAGCCCTTGTTGCTTCAACTTGCGAAGATTGTAAATGGTTGAGGAAACACTATCGGAGTATTGTTCATAAGAAATAGCTAGAACATTGGCACAACATTTTTTTAATTGTGTGTCTCAAAGTGTACATTCAATAGTCGCTTCTTCAGTCTCTAGCTTACATTGTAATATATGTTCATAAGTAGTTGGTGTTTCACAATTGCAAAATGTACAAAAAATGGTGCTTTGTATCATTGGCAGTTTACACTGTGTGCAAATGCAGTGGTACGGTGGTGCAAAAACATTTTTTACTTTCAATGTCCCATATACCTGTTCTATGCAAGTAAACAGAAAACATGAAAAAACATTGCAATGAGCATGTTTTGATACGAAGGCCATGCTAGGAAAAACCACAGAATCCAATTTATGAAAACATGTTTCCAAATGCAGGTTTTGCAACATGGTGTTTGAAAACATATCATTGTCCTTGAGAATATTGCTTCTGATTAGTTGTTTTTTTGAAATACTGTATTTTTTTTTTTTCAATTTGCACATCCAATGAAGACTCAAAGCATGTTAAAATATTCAAGAATATATTTCAAATAGAAAAGCATCTTAAAAAAAGACAAAAAACAAAGAAGACAAAATACTCTATCAGTTTCTATATGCAAGTTGCAGGTACTGATAAGATACTAGTAAAATGATCTGACCAATATGCATCGGAAATGGTAAATGAAAGCCTGTCAATATCTATGTTTGTCCAAAAATGGTCAATCATAGAACCATATTCTGTTGTAGGTATGTTTGTTTTTAACTTTAGACATTTACTTTGCATAAACAATTCCAACCTCCTTTTCGAAATTGTTTCTTTGTACATGTCAATGTTAAAGTCACCAGTTATTATGGTTAGCATTTTCTTGTTGTTTTGTAACATAACACAGTCCAAGACATCAATAAGGTTGTTAACAAGATTATTTGGTTTGTTATAAATATTGACAAGCTGGAGAATGTTGTCAGGGAGTGTAATGTAAGTGACAATTGCCTCGACTGATGGCTCGTTGAAAAAAGTTGTTTTCATAATAGGAATCTTCTTATTGACAACTGTCAAAAGGCCATGAACTGAATGTGTTGCAATGCAATTGTTTTGGTTTACAAATGCTGCAGTAGTAGGTGGCAAATTCACATGTGTTTCTTGCAAACAAAGAATGTCTGATTGCATAAGTTCGAAGTCATTTGCAATGTCATCAATGTGTGAAAGCAGACTTCGTGTGTTAAGTGAAGAAATGAACATGTGCTTAGTATTTGGAAATGACTTAAGTCCATATTGAAATTGCAAAGAAGCCTGTTTCTCTAATCTATTTAATTCTGCAACTACTTTTGATGAAACAGTAAAATTTTTTTGCTGTAATTTGTTTACAAGATAGAGACATTCAATGCTTTTTACACGTGACAATGCAGTGCAAACAAGACCATGTTTTGTGACTCCTTTTGGATCAAATGCCAATTTTTCAAGTGTAAGACCTTGTGCTCTATGAATTGTTCGAGCACATGCTAATTGAACTGGGAATTGTACTCGGATATAGTTATTTCTCTTTCCAAGAGAAATTTGTGTTGTAACTCTTTTTATAGGTGTCCAAGTGCATAGGATGGAATCATTGTAAAGGTGCTGCATAGATGCCCGTGCAATTGCTCCAATCTTTGGATCTGAAAATTGAATCCATAAAATGTATGTTGTTGCTTGACTATAATGTTTGAGGATTCCTTCAGCACCATTGACAAGGCCATCTTCAATTGAATAGTTCCCTCCTACTATTTCGACAAGCATGTTTTTTTTTAGAGTAATTGTAGATGGCAAATGAATTCTCCTATCTACATTAGCTATGTTATCGATTTGATCAATTTTGGTGTCTTGAGCAGCAATTGTAAATGCTTCTGTATTAACAAGAGTCAACATCTTTGAGTTATGTTGTTGAACATCTTTATTGCAATAATAAAGAAATGGAAACGATGGATCAACTGATGGTTGTCTGTAGCATTTCCGGTTCAAATATTGTATATCTTCAAATGTTTGTTTTCCTGTTCTGATTCTATTCAAGATCGATATAAAAGTTTCATCTTTTTGCCTGACAACGGTTTTTAATTCATAGTATTGTATGAAGTCATTCCAAAAACTATAAGGGAATTTTTTATTATTGAAACTTGGCAAGTCGAAAATCCAAGAATCATGAATAGGTTCTGCTTGGCAGAAATCGCCACAAAAGATGACATCTAGATTTCCAAATGGTTTTGTTGGAGTATGCATGATCTCACGAAGACGTTTGTCTATGTTATGTAGCATTCGTGAACCTATCAAAGAAACTTCATCAATTAATAGAACACGTACTTGTTCATAGTCTTTGCTCAAAAGATCTAATGTGTTTGAACTTAATGGGATCAAGATCGAGGAACCCAAAGGAAGCTTAAAAGCAGAGTGAACAGTAATTCCATCTACATTGTATGTTGCTTTTCCAGTGAATGCAACAATAAGACCTTTTCTTTTCAAGGGGTTGCTACCAAGTTCTTTTTCATAGAAAAAGACAAGAGCATCATAAAGGGCCTTTGCAGTATGTGTTTTTCCTGTTCCTGCGCTTCCCGTAAGGAAGATATGGATTGGTTTTGCAGGATTGTTTTTTTTCCTAGCAATAATTTCTTTCACAATGGACTGTTGCTCATTGTTTAAACTACGTCTAATTGCAAAGTATTCATCCTTATTAGGCAGAAATGGTTTTTTAGCTATGCTAAATGTTTTGGGTGTTTCAAATAGTCGATTCTTTCTTTTGTAGATAAGATCATCGCCCATGTCATACTTTTCAACACCATCCAATTTGACTGCATCATTGATATCTTTTGCAAAGTCTACAGGTATTTCAAAAAGCGCTTCAACTTTGTATTTTGCAATGTCAATATCACCCCATTTTGAAATTGATTTTGCCATGATTTTTCCTTCAACATTTGCTATTTGTTCTTTGTGTTTTTCATATGCCTCTGTCCATGTTTGCAGGGGGTGCTCCAAGAAATTGGAAAGATTTTTGTGAGGCACAAAGAGAAATAGCTTTTCACGAGCAAAATTTTCAGGATCTTTTTCTTGATTGTAATGAATGTAGCGAATGATAGATTGTTTGTTTCTTTTGATTGTTTTTCCATGAACCAGGCAATAGGAAGAAGCATATTCAGCTAAAGATAGATGTTGTAGATCTGTCGGGCGTTCAATGTACCTGTCTATTATCGATGGGCAAATGATGTCTTCAGAATCATCATGCTCCTTTTCTAGTAGAGACAGTTTTTTTAAAACAACAGTTTTTTTATCATCTGGAGCAGTGTTGATAAAAATTGTCGTTCTTGAAGATGAATATAGAGGTAACGAAAGCACAATATGTACTGCTTCTCTAATAGAAATCTGTTGCATGTTCAAAAATGTGTTTCCAAGCCTACGAATTGTTTCTAGCTGATTACAATTGTTTGAAATAGACTCTTCTTTGATTGTTTTCAAAGCCATTGTCATAGGCCTATCTAATTTCGTTATGTATGAGCTTACATATGTTGCAGTTGCATATGCATCTAAGATGAATTGGGCATCTGTATTTGCTTGCCACAAACTTGGAATTTCTTTTGCAAAACAATTTATCCAAATATCTGAAGGGTGTCTTTTTAATAGCAATGTCGGTTTCTCAATTTTAGAACGTACTAGTTCAATGTACTCGTCCTTGTTTAAGTGTAGTTCTTGCAAGAATGAATCAAATGTCATGTTCCTTGAATATTCTTTAGATTCAAGATCAAAATAAAGGAGTTTTCTTTTTTCAGTCAACGCATCCGATTTAGTTTCAAGAGGTTCTAAAACCATTGTAATATCAATAGGGAACATCGGGAATCGAAACCTACATGCAGAGCGTCTATGTTTTTTACATGTTCTTGTATGTCTATGAGTTTGAATTTTGATGAAGTTTGCTTCAAGTAATGAAGAGTCTGTTGAAATATAGCAATCGACAAAAGAACTTATTTCATCATTGCTATTCTTGCCAAAGACAGGTGCATTTTCAATCCAGAGAAGCCCATGTTCATGTTCATTTCCTCTTTGTTGAAATTCAGTTGTAAAAAAAAAGTCAGTTACTTTACCAAAAAGGTATTTGTTTTTCAAGATCAAGGACTTTAACGAATTCATTTTGTTTTTATAGTAACAGCTACAAAGTACAGGATGTTTTCTTATCAAATTATCAATAACATCTTCAGTAAGAATTTCATCACAATTTTCTTTGTCTTTTTTCTCTAGCATGTGCAAAGCATCACACAAAGGCTTCCAAAGATGTTCAGCAGTAGAAAAGCTTACAAAAAAGGTTGGTGGCCCTAGTTGACGTATCATTGCGAAAAGATTTTTTCTCATGTTGTCAAAATAGTCAGGAGATGTTCGAACGGCTTTTAGTGAACGATATGCAATTGGCGATTTCATTATGCTAAGAAGGTTGGCTTTGCATTTTACATCTTTGGCTTTTAGTTTTTTCCCTTTTAACTCCCCTATGCGAATAGATATCCAAGCATTACTAGATATTTGACCTATTAACACTTTCACTGCTTTAAAGAATATATTTGTGGGATGTGCTTCAAAATGTGTGCTTTAATGTTGAAGCTCCCACTGGAAAATTTGTTGGTGTCGAAAGCGCTTGTAGATGTCATTGGAGCGGTTGCATCCAAAGAAAAGTGTAGGGAAATTAAGTTCTTCAGAGAACCGATCTTGGAAAATTCCTAGGGGTCGGTAGTTTTCAGAAGGCGCAAGCTCAATGATTTTGGTGGCCAAATCATCTATTAGATGGGTTTCTCCATATCCATGTACCAATGTTTCTGTGATTGGTTCTATGAATTGGTCATGTGTATCCTCATCACTTTCTCTTAGATTTGTAAGAGGTTGATCTAAATCATTTGATTCTGATATTGATATTTCATTAGATTCTTGCTTTGTCAACAATTCATGGAATGCCTTTTCCCAATCTGAATTGATATGTACATTCTCCATTTTGTAAAGATCCATGTCACAAAGAGTTTTCAATGCTTGCATGACAATATTTGGTCGAACATTTCTAGAAACAAATGCATTTTTGTATTCTAGTTTTCGCTTAAGCATAACTGCAATGGTCTTGTCCTCTTCTAGGTTCCTAGGCAATGCTCTTTGTACTTTGTCTAAAGATGCAGGCACATTGATGATTGTTCCTGTCAAGCCAACTTGAGCTCGTTTATAACCTAGTTGCCGAATCTGAGCAAAAGAAATTCTTGGTGACACAAGCCGCTCTTCAAGCGAAGTCAATTTGTCTACATCAGATAATGAAGTGTTGCAACGAATGTTAAGTGGTGTTGCAAACAATGGTGTCTCTGAATTTGAATTTTTTTTTTTGCAATATTTGCATATGTAATTGTACAGTGCGATTGAAGAAGGCATGGTATTCCAAGGAAGACATTTCAATGCATAGAAAGTGTCTTCATTGATATAGCGAACATCCCTTTTAAAGTGCAAGCGTCTACAGACAGAACATGCATGAATAGGGGCATCTTGAATATTTTTCGAGTATTCTTTAAGTGCTTTTTTTGCCTTCTCATATGCCTTTTGCTTTTGAAAGGACTGAAGTGCTTTCAGACGCATTTGTTTTTTAATGGCACGTATGTTTTTGAACGAGGCAATGGATTTTTGCTGTCTCATAATGGAATCTTTGTCCAGGCATTTTTCCATCACAATTGAAATTTCTGGCCCAATGCAAAAGAGTCTTGGTTTTTTTTTTAATGTTTTTTGCATGGAACAAGTTTTCAGACGCATTTGTTTTTTAATGGCACGTATGTTTTTGAATGGGGCAATGGATTTTTGCTGTCTCATAATGGAATCTTTCTCCAGGCATTTTTCCATCACAGTTGAAATTTCTGGGCCAATGCAAAAGAGTCTTGGTTTTTTTTTAATGTTTTTTCCATCGAACAAGTTTTTTTCCTTTTCTTTGTTTCTATGTTAGAATGTTCTTTGCAAAGGTCAGGAGAATGTTCTTCTTCAATGGAATTGCAAAGAGTTTGATGATGACAATTGTCAATTGTTTTCATCATTGCATTCATAGGAAGATTCCTAGTCATGGCATTTGACAATATTGGAGAATTTTTTTCAATGCTTGTCTGACACAAGGGATGAAAATGCGAATGGCATTTGTCAATTTCATGATGAAGAAGAAAATAGATCTTTGACGATGTATTTGTTGAGAAGAATTGGTTTTCCACTTTGTAAGAGTGTATGTTCAAAAGAAATATGTTGACTTCCAAAACCTCACACAACCATTGAATTGTGAAATGGCCATCATTTACATGGCCAATTGTATAAGGCTCTGCCAAATTCACTACAAAGGTTTGCCAACTAGAAACAAGTTGATTTTCTTGCACTGTCTCAAGATGAAGGAATGTTTCTAGACAACGAAAGGCTCTTGCATCATTTGAAAGCATGCAATTGAAAAAAGTTTGCGCTATTGTTTTTCTGAGGCTTGCACTATCAAATGTGTTTGTCAATTTTGAAATTGATTCAAATAACGAGTCACAGCAATGGCCATCAATGCGAGAGATTAATTGGAATCCTTGTTGCAATAGAATTTTTCTTAACCGGTGACATTCGAAAAAGATATCTTGACAAGAATCAATAGAAGAAGTATCTGATTGTTCATTGAAAACAACATAGTCAGGTCCTAGTAATTTGTATGAAAGCAAAGGTTCAAAGTGCCCAACAGCTGGAACATGATCATGGAATAGAATATTGTAGCAATATCCAGCATAGGAAGGGTTGAAATGAAGATATTTCCTTTTGCTTCTCAATGACCATATAGCAACAGGAACATTTAACCAGTTTGCAAACCATTTTATGCAGAAGATATCACCCCAAAGGCCATAAACATTTTTTTCATCCGGTTCAGATGCAGTTTGCGATATTCGTTCCAAGTAAAGATCTCTATTTTCTATCCCATGCAATTGAAACAAGTACGAAGGATCCAATTCCAAGTTCATAGAAGAAATTGCAGCTGGATCATTTGCAGCTAGGCGCAAATGAAAATGGTTTATGGTTGCTTCTCTTATTTCCAAGGATGTGTACCGAAAATGCAAGAGAACAGCAAAGGCATCAAAAAGACAATCTCCATTTCGGTAATGAAAAGCTTGTAAACGAAACAGATGGTTTGTTGACAAAGCAACATCAATACCATCAAATGCCTGTTGTATAATCGGAACAGATGTTGCTCCTATGGGAGAACATTGATTATGTTCAATGTTCTCCATCAGAAGAAGAAACACAAGAAGGAAAACCTGCATGGCAAATGCAACTTTGGAAATAAGCAAAAATAAGTCACATTGTTTGTGACACTTGCAAGCAATGAATCAAATAGAACAATGTATTTTGCATAGCGACTTGGAATGAAAAGTATCTTGGAAAAGAATTCAATAAACATTTTTGTTAGGAATTTATTTTAAATGCAATTTTTCAAAGCCTTTAGATCAGTACCACTTTTAAATTTTTTTCTCATTTTTTGTGAGAACAAATTACGTGTAATAACTCTAGGAATCATCCAGGGATAAGCAAATACACCTGTAAATGCATGTTTGTAAATGCTTACCCAATATAGTTATTCACATTTGCACTTTGCAAATGAAATGAAAGAGTTAGAAACCAAGAACAGGTTTTTGTTGCATTATTACATAGTTTCAAATCAGTATTCAATTGTAATGATTATGCAATAACGTGTACTCATTCTTTTGCATGAAGCACTTATATTTTCTGTTTTTCATTATCAAGGTCTATAACTAAGCATTATAGACAACTGCTTTGCAGAAAGAAATTCTTGACACTAACTAATTTCTGTAGAATTAGCCCTAACGTGAAATGAATAATAAAATCTAATTAATATAGTATTCAGCAATTTAACAAAAAATTTGCAACCAGATTTCGCAAACAGCAAATGAACAAATTATTTATATTATTAATTAACAAAAATTCCAACTTTCAGAGCTCTTTTATTTACTACAAAAAACAAAGACATTTTGCACAAAACCGAAATTTTGCTGACACTCAAGCTACATTGAATTTCCTAAATGTTATGTGATTATGAAATTCCTATATGTTATATGACTCTGAAATGTATCTATCCTAAAGGATGTCTGTACTTGGGACATCCAATTTTCAGAGCTCTTTTATTTACTACAAAAAACAAAGACATTTTGCACAAAACCGAAATTTTGCTGACACTCAAGCTACATTGAATTTCCTAAATGTTATGTGATTCTGAAATTCCTATATGTTATATGACTCTGAAATGTCTCTATCCTAAAGGATGTCTGTACTTGGGACATGTGTATAGAAATTTAAATATATACATATTTTGGCCAATTGCAGCTAACAAATTCAAATGCAGTTTTGGACAAGATTAAAAAGTGTTTTTAGCACATATCATTTTAACTGAAACCATCAAGGTTGAGCGCAAGAAAATTGTGGTAACTACTAAGTGACCTATCCCCAAATCAATGACATCATGAGGGGGATTTCTTAGTCTCGTACACTACTATAGAAGATTTGTTCAAATGCGTACACAAATTGTCACACTACTAACATCATTATTTAAAAGTGATGCCTTCATATGGGATAAAAAAAGCTAAAGACTATTTTGAAAAGTTGAAAACCTTAATGACATCCACTCTAGTCTTGACAAATCCAGATGTCAGAAAAACATGCGTCCATGAATACTATGTTTCAGAAACATGCATAGGAGTTCTGCTCATAAGTCATAAACATCTCATTTCCTTTGAGAGTCAAAAGTTACAACTGAATGAGCATATAAAATCTACATATGATGGAAAGACGTTGACAATAACACATGCCTTGGCCAAGTGGAAGCAGTACTTGTTGCGAGATAAATTTCTCGCAGTTGGCATATTGATGCGGTATCCAAATTAATGATGATTGTTTAATATCCAAATTATAATAGGTTTTATCACCATAAAAATTAAATAAGAATTCAACAAATAAAAATATAATATATTTATCTGTTTTCTTTTTTATTTATTTTAAAGTTGATTTTATGTGATTGTTGTTTGTTCCTTACGCAATGACGTTGGCCTGGTTTCATAAGAACTGTTTGCGCCAATAATTTTATGTTTTTTGATTTATTCCATAATTGCAATAAAAACTATGGTTTGAAAAACACAAAGACTGCGTAAATGGTCATTACCATTTCTTTTCTTCGGTAATGACCTAAACTCCCTGAAATGAATGTATGGGGAACGGAATTGTATGTAGTATGTATCTGGAGATTTAATGCCAAGAGTGCCAACCTCCCTCCTTCCCGGGTATTTCGGCCAGCTATGGAGTGAGGTCATGATATCATGAGCTGCGTCGGCGCTGGGATTAAATGCTAATACCAGCCTGCAACCCAGGCACCGGGTAGGAAATAAATGACATTATATTATATCATTAATTAAATTTACAGATCTGTTTGTATTTATTTTATTTTGCTTCGTTCTTTTTCCATTTCCATTATGCCATGTGGTATGAATGTGATATTTTTAAATGGTTCTTTGGTCTGCTTCGTTTAAGTGGTTTTGCTTTTCGCATGGACCTATTTTTCAAGTTTTCTCAGAAAATAGATACTATACAGGTTTACTGAATCTAGAAATAGAAACCACTTTCAACCTAAGTATCTATACTTGAGAATAGAATTCTACCCCAAAACAACAGGCCAGGAGCTTAAGAGAGGGATGCTCATTTTCCATTGGCTTTGCCAAGTGCCCATATAAGACAAACGGCATTTCGTGTGCAGTATAAAATATGGGTCTTTGGCGAGATACTCCATGGTCTTTGACTTTGACATCTACCAAATGAGGTAATGACTAACAACTATTTCAGTTCCATATGCGGCTCAAGGGGAAACCCTTGGATGCAGTGATGCTGGAATTCACAACCTGCCATTTTATTTAAGGATAAATTCTTGAAACATCCAACCTGAAATGAAGTCTATGATAACTTAGCAACAAGATGCTTTGGTTTTGTCTAAAGAAGAAAACGTGGACAATGTTTGCAATAGAACACTGTTGTAAATTCACAGGAATCCTGTGAATATTTAGAAAGCCCTATATGAGCAAAGTTTGTTATTTGTCAAGAATACTGTTACAAGAAACATGAACGCTAACAAATTCTTAGATGCAGTGATGGTGGTATTGACAACCTGCTGTTTTATTTAAGGAAAAATTGATGAAATATCCAATCTGAAATAGCTTTTTCTTTAGATGAAACCAAATCAGCTTATTGCTAGGCTACTATAGACTGCATTGGTCAACTTGAGTATGCTTCACTGATCTATAGTTTGTCGCAATAATGTAGATGTATACTTTTTTGCGCTGTGTGGACAGGGGTTTGACACGAAGACAAAGGTTAATGGCCCAGAGACATGGAAATAACCATAGTAAAGGGATGAGATCCCGATTGTATGATTCTGACATGTCTACTAACACAGGACATTTGAGCTTGTCTCTCATATAGTATTTTGGTTTGGGTTGGTTTTAAAAAAACTTAAAAATAATATAAAAAAAATTGTGTGTGACTATTCTTATTGAACACAGTGTAGCATATCGATCATAATCCCATATTTATCTATAAGCTTTTAAAAAAAACCATATGCTTAAGAGATAATAATAAACTTCAACATGATGTGTTAAGCAATTCTAAACTCACATAAATATATATATCATCCTCGTACTATATGTGCACTACTTTGTCTTTTCCGAGAGATATAAATCGGATTTTTTTCATAAAACAAAAAACAGAAGTCTCAGCTAAAGACAAAATTCCAACAGTTACCCGTCCAAAGAACCCGTCAATGAAATTGCAGAAGACAAAGCTCATTGCACCAAGAAAGCGCTCTACACATTCAGACACGAACACCACAAATTACTCGATCAATGAAGCGCATTCAGACAGCAACACCCACTACCAGAAACCACTTCACCTTCGCTGGACCACCGCAAATAAGCCACAAACAACCACGCCACCGCAAAGAAGCCAACAAAAACAGCCACAAAACAAAAGCAAGTCGCACCAAACAGAACAAGCTTGAACACCAGAGAACTTCTAAAATATAGCTTCAACAAACACGCCAGAAGAAATGTCCATAAGCAAGGACAGTGCAACCACATTCGCCAAGGTAAAACTCGGACAGGAGTCTTGAGTCACATAAAAAATGCCATACCGCATTAACACCACGAAACCTTAGACCATACCCCGTCAATACCCCAACAGCAACACCGTTTAAACCCCTGTAACACCCCAACCTGACTCTAGCGAGCACACAATAGAGCTCGACGAAACGGACGATAAATCAACAAGACTGGTGAATAAATCACACAGGAGTCTTAAGTCCCCAGACCACCAACCTCATTTAAACTGGCAAACGTCACCCCGCGCCATACTGCATTAACACCACGGAACCTTGGACCATACCGCAAGAATACGCCAACTGCAACACCGTTTCAACCCCTGAAACACCTCAACCCGACGCTACCGAGCGCACAACAGAGCTAGACGAAACGGACGATAAATCAACAAGACTAGTGAATAAATCGCACGGGAGTCTTGAGTGCCGAGACCACCGTCACCCCGCGCCATACTGCATTAACACCACCAAACCATGGACCATATCGCATGAATACGCCAACTGCAACACCGTTTAAACCCCTGAAACACCTCAACCCGACGCTAACGAGCACACAACAGAGCTCGACGAAAGGGACGATAAATCGAGAAGACTGGTGAATAAATCACACACAACAGAGCTCCACGAAAGGCACGATAAATCGAGAATACTGGTGAATAAATCACACACAACAGAGCTCGATGAAAGGCACGATAAATCGAGAAGACTGGTGAATAAATCACACACAACAGAGCTCGACGAAAGGGATGATAAATCGATAAGACTGGTGAATAAATCCCACAGGAGTCTTGAGTACTGAGACCACCAACTGCATTAACACCATGAAACCATGGACCAACACGTGTTGCATGAATACGCCAACTGCAACACGTTTAAACCCCTGCAACACCTCAACCCGATGCTAGCGGGCGCACAACAGAGCTCAACCAAAGGCACGATAAATGGACAAGACTGGTGAATAAATGCACAGGAGTCTTCAGTCCCGAGACCATTTAAACCCCTGCAACACCTCAACCCGACGCCAGCGCACAACAGAGCTTGACGAAAGGCATGATAAATGGACAAGACTGATGAATAAATCGCACAGCAGTTTTCAGTCCCGAGACCATTTAAACCGCATTTAAAACGGAAAACGTCACCGCGCCGCCGGGGCCTGGGGCACACAACCCCAGGCCAACGTCACTGCGTCCGGATCCAACCACAACCACGTAAAATGAATTTTAAAAAAAATACAAAAAATACAAAAAATATAAACTTTAACAAAAAATTTGCAATTTGATATCCGCGATTTTCGGCACCCCAACTAATACCACCCGACTGAAAACTATATGTCGGGGACATAATAACTACTAAAATTTGATCATTCAAAAGGTGGTGGATTTTGATTATAGAAAAGTTAAACAACAATTCTCAATTTTCCAAAATTGTTTCTACACAACTCGTTTTTTCATTCATGGTTCTCCTTCCACTTCTTGCCTCCACCTTCTTCATCTCTATCCTTCCCCTACAATATGCCATTCTTTTTCTGCGCCCCAAAGTGCAATCACTAGTTTATATTATTAAATGTGCATCAAACTAAAATGTAATAGGTGCTTGAGGAGGCATCACTACTGTTTAGCCAATCTACATATCTTATATAGGAGCACATCCTTTGGTTGTATTCCTCTCCACATTTTGAGATGCCCGAGAACAATATTAATTTATGGTGCAGTGAAAAGGTGGCTAGAAACACTTCCACTAAATTTTTTTTCTATTCTCTCTTGTTTTTCTGACACCTTCCATCATTGATTTATTGACATTTTGAAGCATTGAATTTGTTTTGGTCCATCCCTGAAGGGTAGGTTTTGATCGCTAGTGTTTTTAAACTTCAAACAACTTTACCAGTAGGCCACTAACACTCATATATTCCTTCGCCGTGGTGCTTAAGACCCTACATCTTGTCTGTGTTTAATGTAAAATCAGTTTCATCAACTTCCAGTTGATGGGATTTTAGGTTTTTCCAATGGTTGTGGAACAACACTGTATTTTATGAGCTCCCTTTTCCACTGTCTGTTTCTAGTATTTATCCACGTTCAATTCCATATTTTCAGACACATGTTCCATGGTTCGCATTTGTGGGCTATCAACGAGAAAGTTTCTCTAAAGGGTGATGAAATTTAGTCATAATTAGATCAGTTCCTGATTATATAGCACTGTAGTTACCAAGTTTGAAGTTATTCATAAAATAAAATTCCGATAAAAATTTGGAAAAAAAAACTACAATAAAACTCTTTAAATTGATTGGAAATATCAAATTTATATAAAATCTTTATACATAAAATTTTTATGGTTTGAAGGGCCAAGGTATTAAAATGAATGATTGGATTTCCAATTTTTAAGATAAATGCTTGAGACTCCCAAATTTAAATTTAAAAATCCTGCCTCCCCTCCAAATTCGTTATCTTGCAAAGATCGTTAAACATTTCACCTGCATAATAATAATACAAAAACTTCTCTTCTAACACTTATAAATCTAAGAAAAAAATTACATCATAAACCAGTTTTGTTGATCACATTGAGTTTGCCCGATTTACAATGATTTAAGTGCAATTACTGTCAAGCCATCAAGGGATCCCAAGCCTGTTGCTTATCCATTGAGGAGGAGCTAAGGAGCTAAGTTGAGCATGTTCACTTGGGAGGGAAGTTGAGCATGTTCACTTGGGAGGGACAATTTCATACCATAGTAACATAATTCAAGTAAAAAATTTAATACCGATAAGATAAAATAAGAAAGTAGATTTCTTATATACAATAATTTTAATTAATTTTCACAAATATACCATAAATATACATAGAAATTTATATAATAAAATCAAACATATATTTAAAAAACAAAAATATAAAATTCTCAACACACTGGGATATAAGTGTAAGAGACAGAAATTGGTTATTAATAATTATTTTAATAAAAAAGTATGAAATTGAATGATATTTCTGTTTTATAGTGTTTAAATAAATTTATTCTTTTAATTTAATTTTCAAAATTTAATTATCCTAATTATCTACTAATCATAAAAATCCATATATGTATTACATAACACTTAATTATTTTCCATACACCAAATATCAATATAACCGAACCTTTTTTCTATATCCAAACCAACCATGCCTAGCATTATACTTAGGAGAAGATTTAAAAGATTTATACCATACTTAGGAGAAGATTTATACTGTTACCTATCCAGAAAGTTTTTTTCCACACCTTGAAAAATTAAATGCTCTACATCTAACGAATCCAAATGCATATTCATCTCATCAATATATTGAAGCACCCACATCTATCGTCTTATGATATATGGGAGCACCCACATCTAAATAACAATCGCGTTACTTGTAAATGTAACGGTTGAAGCAAAAATAGAGAAACATTTAAAAAAAAGGGAAAATACTTGAATAGGTTCACTAATAGCATAATCATATTTATCTATCATGTTATAACCTTCATCCATTTTTTAATATAGAACCATATGTTTAGCATTCAAAGCTTGTGTGAAAACAATTCTAATATTAATATGGAAGTCGTGTTTATTATATGGAAAAGTATATGCATTTAAATTTAAATAGATGTGTGGTAAAAGGTGAGTTAAAAATCATCATCATGATTTCAGAAAATATTTTTACTCAATGCTTAGAGAGCTTATGTAAAATGACTCTTTCGAAGTACTTCTTCGACTATTTTATGAAAAAAAAATTCTTTAATTATTACATTGAGTATTATTATTTAGTTCCATTATATTTGATTATTTTAATATATTGTGTCATCTTAGACATATTATGTTGTAATTTTAGTTTATGTATAATTTTCACCATCATATCAATCTAATTAGCTTATTCAAATGTTATACTAGAAGCAATAAAGATAGGGAATGGAGAGAGATTATTTCATGTTATATAAAAAACAAAAAACAAAACACAATCAAATTTCAATTCTTAATTCATTGTCTGAAATGAAATTAATAATTATTTTGTTTCCTACATATCTATTGATTTTTATATAAAAATAAGTATTTTAACTATGAAAAAAAAGAGATAATTTGTTGAAGGAGGGTAAACACTTTTTTTTATAACTTAAATTAATAATTTGGTCTCTCATTTTCCATGCTCTAGTTTTGTTTTGCTTAGTGTATAATGTGGAAAAGTGTTTAGGGTGACCTTGATCGTCTCACCATTGGGAATACACTTAATTTTGAGGCTACAATGCTACCATGCCTTTCAACTTTGTTTTTTGGATGTATCTTTGTTTTATGTGCTTTTAGAAGTATTTTCCATGTGTGTCCAATTTATTTCTACACTTAGTATTCAACAGAAAATAGAATGAATGAGTGTTGGTTTGGAGCCTAAACATTGGAAGAGACAATATGGTAGTAAATTTTATGCTTATGATTTGTTTTGATGAACTTATTATCCATCTCAATGGGTATTTTTATATTATTATTATTGTTTAACAAATTTGTCTTATGTTATTTATCATGGCACACACACACACAACATATATAATCAACCCACCTCTTACATGAGGAATAAAATAAACATTGTATCTGTTTCTAGGTTAAACAAAATAAGAAAAAAAGAAGAAGCTCATTGACTAGTTTGAATGATTAGTTGAGATGGCATTGTGTTTCTTGCATCCATAGTGAAAAAGAAAAACTTTAATTTTGACTTATACTCAATAACGAAGGAATAATTGGAGGAAGAATATTTACTTTAATTTTGAAACTCACTTGGATTCATTTTCCTCTTCTATTAAAATGGGGGGGCTACAAGTGGCTAATAATTGATTAATCCTCTTAGCGCCAAGAGGGGGAAAAATGGTGATTGTGAATGCCAAGAGGGGGAAAACTTGTGGCTGTGAACACTAGGAGGGGGCAAACTAGTGATTGTGAGCACCGAGAAGGGGAAAACTAGTGATTGTGAGAACCAAGAGGGGGGGAACTAGTGGTTGTGAGCACTAGGAAGGGGGGAATTGGTGATTGTGAGCACTGGGAATGGAAAAACTAGCATCTGTGATCACTAGGATGGGGAAAACTAGCGATAATGAGCACCAGGAAGGAGAAAACCAGTGGATTTGAGCACCAAGAGAACAAATTGAAATATTATAGGGAAAACTGGTGTATTCTTGTGATTAGGGGTTGATTGTTTATTAAGGCGCCACGAGGGGGAAAACTAGGTTGTTGATCTATTATGGATGAGCTATTGAGACCTAATTGGAAAGTGAGGAGAAAAGCTAAGGAAGGTGAATTCTAGATAGTGGGAGTTAGCTCAAAAGATGACAAATTTAAATAAAACTTTATGGATGTTAATATATGCAAAATAGTAAATGATTGAATTCTATGTTAAAAATTTTATGTATGAATACATATAATGTTTAAATGGAGGTCTTATGTTATTTAGTTAGTTTATTATAAATTATTGATGAAATAATTCTATGTTAGAATCTATTAGTTCTCCCATTTAATGAAAAACAACATTAAATATTTGTAAATTAGACCATTGTTTCACTATGTGATTGACTTGAATTGATCCATGATGACTTGAGTTGCTATATAAGGATATGACTTGAATTGATGCATAATTGCATCAATTTCTTATATAATAAGTATTTTTTAAGATTAACCAATAACATGTAATAATATAAGGAGATGTGAGAATTATCTGTGATGGCATATGAGTAACTCTCTCACTTGTACAATAGTACTAGTTATGTAGGTGCATATCATGTTTTGTTTGTGTATATCATAAAGTACCTTGCATACAATCAAGTAAGATACAATGTAACTTCAGGACGGAGTTTCTTGAAGAGGGATTATATGTAACGCCCACTTTTAAGATCTTGAGTCCATATGGAATGTTGGTCATATATGGTCTATGAATTGGTGTTCTTATATTGATTGCTCACGAATTGTGGCCTTGTGTGAGATGGCTCAATTATGAGTATTAAGATGACTTTTTTTGATGAAGCATATTTATACTCAAACATCAGATAACATGTTAGTGAAATTGTTGTTCTATATTTGTTATTGGTTTATATATGTGAAATTTATGATGACACATGAAATTGCATTGAGATGTGTTTTCATTACATGAATGCCATGATTCTATATAGGTCTGATTTGATGTGTTCGAGGAAATGAATAGTTCAATTGCAATTTAATGTTTATTATATTAATACAAATGATTGGATACTAGTGATGGCATGTTACATGAGAACGTGCTTGGGACTTGTCGATGGTTTCTACAACAAGCACATCAATACTATTATACCTTCATGAGGGCCCACGATCACTAAGGAGTTTAGTACTAACTTGCCACATTGGTCGAAACAGGAATGTGACACAACCTTCAATCTTTCACTACTTTCCCTTTGTATTATTTATGAGTATGGCATATGTATTCTGCTTGAATTATGCATGAATTTTACATTAATAAATGTTATGATAAGCATGGGTAATCTTTGTGGGGTGGAAAAATACATGATTAAATGACGAATATATAGTTTATTATTGTGTAATGCATAATATGTTATAAAAGGCTGTGTGTTTATGCATGGTGGATTATAATTTTATTTCATATCTCTCTCTCTCTCTCTCTCTCTCTCTCTCTCTCTCTCTCTATATATATATATATATATATATATATATATATATATATATATATCATTTTTCATTATATTGCATGGTGTGGGTGATGTGTCAAGAGTGGAAGACATGAAAATATCATATGAAGGGGAAGGGGGCTGAATTTTTCTTTTCCTCTTTTCTTGTAGTCTCGGGAGGAGTTAGTTAGGTCAGAAGTTCTCCTTGGGGCATTGCTTGAGATTTTAGAGTTATTCCATATGCATTGTTATGTTTGTTCAATCCTTCATCATATATGATAGTATGATTGTTGAGACTGGTGAAAGGTAGGAGTTTATGGGATCCGGGGATGCTAGGAGGTGAGTCCTCTTGTTCCACATAGTCCCATGCATGGTTGGAAAAGTATACATGTTACTATTTATCAAGTAAGTTACTCTTCTTCTATATATTTTATACGTAAATTATATTTATATAAATTATTATTTCATAAATTCCCCGCAATTATGCAGTAAAAACTCTTTTCACGTGAAATTTTATTTTTCCTTTCTATCATAGTAGGATATTTATGCACCCGTAATGGCTCTTATAGTTCATTCTAAATTCAACTTATGTTGTTAGTCTGAGTGATGAGTGCAATTAGTCCAGTCATCCAAGAAACATTCATGGAGGGTCACAAAACTTGTAAATTCTATATTTGGGATCCAAATACCCTAAAGAAACATTCCCCCCAAGCCTCAGATCCTTTATGATAAAGCGATCCTACCAAAACTCAATATTCTTCTTCATCTTTGTCAGTTGAGCAACAAACAACAAGTTTTCACTGAAACTAGGTACATGATAGACATTGGATATGTGACCATGCTAACATTCAACATCACCATTTCTATCACTAGTGGGAGTGTAATCATTAGTGACATAAATATTCCCTTAAAGAGCACCACTTAAGGAAGAAAACAAAGAAGCATCCTTTTCCATATGATGAGTACATCTAGAGTCAACTATCCATTCGGTTTGAGTGGTGCGGGCATGCAATGCTTGAGAAGTGCTAACAGAGAATGTATAATTTTTAGGAGGTCGATTGTTCAATTGTCCAGTCGATGCACTATCGTCAAGGTGCTTGAACTTACCTTATAAATCCTTCGTCTTCTTCCAAAAATTCTTCTCAACATGTCCCACCCTTGCACAATATCGATCGGTCTTCTTTTTTCGATCCTTCTTCATCGATGATGATTCTTCAGTCTTTCCCTTAGTAGGTTGGTCGATACATTCTAGTCGGTGATCCTGTCAGCCACGTTCTTTAATATTTTTCTTGACCTTGATTTTCAGCAAGTGATCTTGGTGCTTTCTACCAATATTCCCTTCTTCAAGCAAATTTTGTTGGTCCTTAATCAATACATCACATAAAATATCAAAAGTATAATCCTTACCATGTTGCTTGCATGACATCCAATTGGCATGAAAGGAGGAGCATAAGACATCATATGTTGTCTTCAATTTCATCAGAACCATCTCAATGAGCTTTCCATCCTTCTTCAAAAAATCCTTACCACATTTTCCCAATTTCAACTGCAGCTCCTAGCTGTGATCTAAATAGTCTTCGATTCGATCAAAGGAAAGAGGTTCCAGAGAGATCATCTCTTTCTGTATCTACATAACTTCACCTGAACATTTATCTTGTTGAAAAGAGTCTTCATCTTGTTCCACATGACGTGAGGACCATCGAGCCCACTTGTATGCAAGTGAATCTCCCTCGAAATGTAGGTCATGATGACACCCACAACTTCATTCTTCTTAACATTGATGATAAAATTAGCATTGGCATCCGTCGGATTAGCAATATCATTCTTCGTATACTGCCATAGTCCTTTTCTCTTCAACAAGGTCTCCATATCTATCACCTACATTGCATAATTGTGTCCATTAACAACAACAAGTTCTATCCTAGAAGTCATTCTTCTAACCAAACAGATCTGATCACATTTCAGGAAGAGGTATAAGTCAAGAAAGCTTCATCCCAGAGTCAATCAACCCTAGATCCGTCTCAACACGATTTGTAGACAATTGGTCTAGATAAAAACCAACAACTCTGATACCATGTTGGGGAACCTCTTAACCTTGAACCATATAACAAAAAATATATAACAAAAGGGAAAAACATTCCAATAAGAGAGGTGATTTCTAAAGACACCGTTACAACACTTAAGCATAGAGAATTATGATCAGAATGTCACAATGCATATCGAATATGAAATCTATCTCTTCAATTACATGTATATGGACAACCCATAGGGTCATCCTTTTATAGTCTCCATATCTAACCAAATTCCTGAAAGTGAGGAAGATTTGGTCCACAA
Source organism: Larix kaempferi (assembly GCA_027924585.1). NCBI lineage: Eukaryota > Viridiplantae > Streptophyta > Pinopsida > Pinales > Pinaceae > Larix > Larix kaempferi. Next base: position 1,140,777 of record BSBM01000687.1, on the reverse strand, counting down.
ATAGGGGTTGTTGGTCCCAACCATTTCCACAAAATACGTAACATCCCAAGGTTTAGTTTGCTATTGTATTTGACCACAGTCTTTCAGATCATTCAATCATCTATTTCACCAATTGTTCAATTGTTTCTCAAACTTGTCTAGCTAGGCCTCCAGTTTATTGCTCCACTAGTCACATGTCATCTAATGATTGATTGTCTCTAGAAGATCCATAGGTGTGATGAACCATTAAGACCTTAGGTTCCAACAAATATGAGTTTCATGTACCAATTATTTAACAATTTTAAACTAAATTAAAAAAAATAAAATTGAAAAGAATAATAATTTGTAAATGATTACCTTCCCACCACCCATACTCACTCACTTCTTCTGAAATTTAAATTTTTTAATTAAATAAAACATTCCATGAGTACAATAAACTATAATTAAGTAATAATTTTTAAATCCAAACGAAAAATTTAAAAGCATGCTTGCATTTACCTATGACAGAGATGGAACATCATCAAAAAACTCTGAACCTAATTGAACCTATGAAGAGAACAATTTTAAATTTCAAAATATGTGTTCACATTAACAAGGAAATACATAAATTACTTAAAATGAAATTTTAACATCATCGAACAAAATATTTAAAACATAAATATAAATATTTAACAAAATGTACATCTCTATGTCTTTGTTCTACATTTTCACTAGAAGAGACTAAAATCATGTTCATTCAACGATCTAGAAAACTACAATCAATGAACATTTATTTAACATTCATTGTTATATATCTACATTTACAAATCCAATTCCGTAGATATAGCAACTAAAAGTTAGATTCATAATGATGAAACAATTATCGATTAAATATAAGCAAAAACCTTCGCTCTACTCTCTTTGTCTCTTGATTGGACCTGGAAGCATCCATCACGACATTCCTTTGCATAGGCCCTAATATATTCAAGGCTCACTGCATCTACCTCATCATCGTTTCTATAAACATACCTTCAACGAAAAACATATCGTTCCCTCTCTCGACTCATTCCAATATCAACTCCTACAAATGCCATTGTTAATCTTCTACAAACGCCATTGTTAATGAAACAATTATCGATTAAATATAAAAAAAAAAATATCCTCTACTCTCTTTGTCTCTTGATTGGACCTGGAAGCATCCATCATGACATTCCTTTTCATAGGCCGTAATATATTCAAGGCGCATTGCATCTACCTCATCATCGGTTCTATAAACATACCTTCGACGAACAGTAGCTCGTTCCCTCTCTCGACTCATTCCAATATCAAATCCTACAAACGCCATTGTTAATCATCTACCACAATGCCCCTTGAATTTCTCCCAACCTGGGATGTGGGATCCATCTCTAATATTAAAGTAACAACCCTAGAAGGACGATATATAAAAGGAGCTGGAGGTCAAGGAAATGTAGAATATTTAAAAGCACCTCTTTGATTATATGTTCACCTCTTCCAACTCTATAAAATTTGGAAGGAATTTTTGTATAATGTGGCTTCATGTTTTAAAAAAACTCCGCATAAAAAAATCTAGCAAAATAAATCGGTACCTTGTCATTCCATGGAAATCTACCATAGGCTACAAGGAACCGATCATAAAACAAATGTGCAATGTGAGGGTGCTTGAAATATTGCACTTTCAACAATTTTTTTATTTAGTCATTCTTTAAAAATGAACATGTTGGTCACTCTCTTATTCATGTCATCCCACTTATTGAGACCCATCACATCTTCCCTTTTCCTATGCATCAAGTTAATAAAATCATCTGTAGTCGGTCCGACAGTATGATATACATCAATCTATTTTTACAATGAATGCAAAACTATTTACAAACTTTTTCTACTCTTGTGAGGGAGATCAGAACTACCAAGATCATACTGTAACTTCGCATGGTGAGTTGTACAACATTGAAGGTTCAATTGTTCAACCTCATTTTCCCATGGAAGATCCTCAAGTACATCAGAGGGATAAGTTGTTATGGGAGTGAAACCCACATCTTGTTCAACAATTACCCTCCTTGCTTGACCTTTGCCCCTCACTCGATATTCATGTTGTTCTTCACCCCCAACCTAAATATGGGCCTCTATCGAAATAGTGCATCATACCAAGGCCTTTCATTTCAAACTCTTTAGTGAGCTCCTTCTTGCACCCTACGATAAGATTCTCATCCCATGTTAGAAATAGGTAATCCACATATAATAGTAATATCACTGGTCCACCATACACAACCTTATAGTAAAGGTTGGAATCTTCATTACTCTTACTAAATCCCAATCTCATCAGAAAAATCATCAATTCTCCCATACCATGTCCTCGGTTCCTGCTTTAGTCCATACAAATCCTTCTTCAATCTGTACAAATGTGTCTTCTTGTCATGTGTCTCAAATCATTGTGGCTATTCCACATACACTTCTTCTTCCACTAAACCATTCATAAAGTTGTCTTTATGTCCATCTGATGTATTTTCCATTTCATCATTGCAGCTATCGCAAGTATAGCTCTAATCGAAGTGTATCTCGCCACAGCAGCAAACGTCTCCTCATAATCTATTCCTTCGTTCTTGGAGAAACCACGAGCCACGAGCCTTTCCTTGTACTTCTCGACACTACCATATGCTCCATGCTTCATCTTGTAGACCCATTTAGAAATCACCACTAACTTCCCTTTCGGTCTCGGAACCACATCCCAAACATCATTCTTCATAATGCACTGGTATTCCTCGATCATGGAATCCTTCCATACTTTCTTATCAGTTGCTTCTTCATAACTGAAAGGCTCTACATCAATGATGTCACATGATAATGCCACATAGTTGGAATATGGTTAAGGTCTCTTGATCTCTCTGAAAGAATGAATATCAACATAATATTTATTCTGGATGATTCCACATCCATCACCTATTCTTGAAACAAGTATCATCATCCTTCTCTTGTAGGCCATGGCATATGGTCTTTCCTACAAGTCAAATTTAGTCAAATAGTTAGCAACATTGCATACTAATCAATAAATTCAATGCAATGACAATTTCTTATGCATAATGCACACAGTCATGTAACCAATGCATTTTAGCCAATGCTTCAACACAACACCCATCCATTTCCCAAACACACACGGTAACTGTCCAGGTGCCTTCCATCCTCACCAGAACACACTATACAGAGTGTGCACTACTCTCAGTATGTTATCAAAGAGGTTTCATCCTAGACTAGCTCCATCAAGGGCTCATGGGATGCTACGTTGCACCATAGGATACTTGCCCAATATATACATAACATGCACTACATGAGCCTATTGCTAGTCAATATTAGTCATATATAAATGCATAAAATAAAAGTGTATCATAGATCTACATATAACTGGTATGAGCAATATCCTTCAAAATACTTAAGAAATTAAGGAATAGCTCAAATGATAGTAAATACTTATCTTTCATTTGTTTTGTAGGATCCCTCTTTATTTCTGCCTCCTTGTAGAAGTCACTGGATTTTATGGAAGTGTACTTTGCTCCATTGTCTGATTTTGAAGACCTTGATCTTCTTCTTCATATAGTACATAACTTGTTGAAGTCTTCATCCTTGGTCCTCATGCACTAGATCCAATATCTCATTTTTATTTGCCGACATTGCTTGGAAACAGACTCTTTTCATTCTTTCCTTGTGCACATCCTTTGCATATACCATCATGATTCACTTGAATATCTGGTAGATCTGTAACCATCTTTCTTATGATCGCCAATGCTTTATAATGTATGTGAGAAAGTATTCTATTCCTTATCTCACTCGGATTCACAGTGTTATGTACCAATGCTTGATCTAATTGTCCCTTCAAATTGTACAAGTCTCCCTCTTGAACACCAATCACAATAACATCATCAATATTATTTCCCTTTGGCCACATGATAACTTGGACATAATCGAAAGCAACTCACGTTCCTCTAATCTTGATATAGAGAGGAGATTCTTCTTCAAACCAGGTACATACAATACATCTTTCATCTTCGTAGGATTTCTGGAATCCAATTTGTTGGAGGCTTCTCCCACCCCTTTTATGGGATACTGATAATCATCATCGAGCTTCACCTTATGAGGTGAATCCTTCTGGACCAAATTTGTGAGGGAATTCTTGTAACCGGTCATGTGCTTAGAAGGACCACTATCAACAAGCCATGTGACACTTCCATGAGTGACTTTACCTGTAAGAGATGATATTAACACATATTCTTCACTTGAATCATATTCTCTTTCTTTCCTTTGAACAGGTTCATCATCTTCTGCAGCATGAGCATGATGTCTTTTATTCTTTCCTTTTCTGATTTGATCTTCAATTATGTGAGGACAATTTATTTCAATGTGTCCCATCTTTTGGTAGCTGTAATATTTGTAATTTGAGTAATCTTTTTGTGTCTTCTGAATTTTTTTGCGGGAATAGCATTCCTTCTTTCTTTTCCATTTTCTTGCATGTGCTGCTAGTGCTTGATCTTCATCATCACCCAACTTTTTTCTCTTACTACCAATCTAGATTCTTGTTGTGTGCAGTCTTCCCATAGTCCACTAAACTTTGTTATCTTAATTTTGGAATAAATTCCCTAAATAAATGATTCCCAAGACTTTGGGAGGCCATTCAATGTAGTCATCACTATGTCAGCTTTATCAACTATTTCTCCAATGGCTTCAAGTTGTTCTTTGATTTGAGATGCCCTTGTGAAGTAGGATTGAATGGTTTCTGAATTCTGCATATTCACATTCTTGAGTTGTGCCCTCAATGTCATCTTTCAATTGATATTATTTTCTTCAAACAACTGGGACAAGGCATCAAACATACGTTTTGGAGTCTTTAATGATGTGACATGAGGGATCAAGTGATCCTTGATAGAAACTGCAACGATTCTCTTTTCCCTAATCATGTTCCGTTTTTTTCCTTTCCTTAGCTTCATCTCCCTCTAGCTCATCAACCTCTTCTTCAACATATTTTTCCAAATTATACTCTTCTAGGATGAGAAGCACCCTATACTTCCATGCTAAAAATTTATCAACCCCTTCAAGCTTCTCATCAAGCTTGGTGTTGTTCGTCATTTTTTCCAAACTTACAATATGAAAGTTTTCAGAAATGGAATTTAGATTTACCGAGCAATGCACTATGCCAAGGTGATATCCATAAGCCAAAATCATATCCAATGTCAACCTAAAAAGTGTTTAACATCCAGCTTAGGGTTTTATGAGGAAACCCTATTTTTTTCAAACTTTGAATATGGAGAATCTGATCTACGGAGAAGATGTGCCCTCCCAAGTTGAGTTGGGAAAACCTTCTTTTCAATCATATCTATGGACAATACAAACAAAAAATGGAATCCCTAGTTTCCAACTTTCAGTAGTTGCAGCTGTTGTAATGACTTCTTTCAACGTTGCTCTGATACCATGTTGAGATTTTACTTAAGCAGTTATGTTATTTAGAATTTTTTAGACTTTAATTCAATTTATATCATATCATAATAACTGCATGCATAAGGATCACCGAAAGAAAGACATTCAAAACATACACAAATATTTATCTTGGGAAACCCTCTTGGGGAAGAAAAACCAACATAACTTCTTCAGTATAGATCCATCAACAAAGTACAATGTCAATACAATGAAGAGATAAATCTCTCTCATATAAATATACCCCAAATAAAAAGATAAGATAACACCCGAGATATTAGTCTTCCTCCAGCTGTTGCTTCTCTCTCTTGCGCACTTGTCTCACTGACTTGATGCGAACTTGCTGTAAGATCTGAAAAGTCATAACAATAACAATACAAACAAATACACCGCATGCAAAGAAGATCTGATAAAAACAATGCATCTAAGCAATAATAACAGAAAACATTCTATGGACATTTAAGGAGCCATACCTGATTTGATGACCTAGCAGCTACCATTACCTTGACAACTCCAATTCCTGCAATTGAAGGTGGGGGGACGAATCTCCACCCAACCAACCCCCAGCCAATGGCTGAGGCCCCTGAGCCCCCAAAAATTAACCCTATGCCAAAGCTTGCTTGCTTCCCTCTTTCTTGGCTCTTCCAGATCAGCTCTCCTTCCAAAATGCCATAAGACCCAAAAAGATGCCTATCTCCACTTCTTCTTCTCCTCCTTTTATCTCCCCCTTCTCCCATTTTTTTTAATTTCTTATTTAATTTCTATCTTTATGCAACATTTTCTTTCTGTTACTTCTTTTTCATGTTAATTTTTATTGTTTTACATTATATTATATTATATTATATTAAATATTCCCCATATTCGTATATGAGGGTTGTTACACTTGCTTGATGTACAAATGAGGAGGGCATCCTTCTTACTTATACCTTCATTTTCTATTTCCATGCTTTCTACAGCTTTCTAGAACTTTTTGGAGGTTTCCTTGGTATAAATTTCTACGGGTTCATGGCAGACATAAGAATATCTTTCGAAGCTACATAAAATATCAACACACACACACACACATACACACACACACACACACACACACACACACACACACACACACATACACACATATATATAACACTCCATCTAAGGGAAGATACATGGTTATTAGTAACCCTATCTTGAGACAATATTTTGCGCATAATCAACCATAGCACAACTAATTTAAACATTGAATTAATTGCAAAATGAGGTCATTGAGATGAGTGCCAAAAAGGAATTTATTATAGGGCATCTACTTTCAATTGGGAGAATGTTTTTTCCATCGAATAAATGCAATCCATCCCCAAATAAATTAAGGGAGTTTTGGCACAGGCAAGGGGATGGCATGTCGCAACCAACACTTCACTAGCAATTTGATTGAGTGCTTGGGGTGGAATTTATTTCCCAACTAAATAATTTTTCTCAAGTAACTAAACATATTTCTTGAGAGACTAAAATAAGAGTTGTACTTATAAGCCAACTCTATACTTTCAAATTTATTTCCTAAAGATACCCTATATTCTAAAAGGAAGAGACTTTCTCCCTCCTAAAGGAGACATACTAGTTTCTACTCTTTATTCTAAAATGATACCAACTAAGGTCAAACACAAATTATCCTAAACTAAATACACATCTAGTCAATTGAAGCTTGGTCATTAGTGAAAAAATAACTCTTCTTAGGTGACTAATTATATTTCCTAAGAAACTAAAATAAGAGTTGTACTTATAAACCAACTCTATTTTCTAAAGATACAATATATTCTAAAAGGAAGAGACTTTCTCTATCCTAAGGAGACATACTAGTTTCTACTCTTTATTCTAAAACAATGCCAACTAAAGTTAGACCAAAAACAACTAAAACTGAATACACATCTAGTCAATCGAACCTTGGTTATTAGTGACAAAATTCTCATTCCTTACTATTGGACCAATCCTCTTGGGCTTAACTCTATGTTCCATATTGTAATATAAGTTGATCTTTTTTATTCTACCATATTTAGTTATATATGTTGGATGCATTGTTTTGTTTTTTATTATGCTTAGTTTATATACTTTGTCTTTTTGCACTCATGTACACATAATCGGTTCATTAAATAAATTTTCTTAAGTGACTAATTATATTTCCTAAAAGACTAAAATAAGGGTTGTACTTATAAACCAACTCCATTTCCTAAATTTACACTAAATTCTAAAAGGAAGAGACTTTCTCTCTCTAAAGGAGACATACTAGTTTCTACTAATTATTCTAAAACAATACTAACTAAAGTCAAACCAAAAATAACCAAAACTGAATACCCATTTAGTAATTTGAACCTTGGTCATTAGTGAAAAAAAATCCTCATCCCTTACTGTTGGACCAGTCCCTTTAGGCTTAACACTATGTTTCACATTGTAATATAAGTTGATCTTTTTTATTCTACCATATTTGGCTATATATTTTGGATGCATTATTGTCTTTTCTTATGCTTAGTTTATACACCGATTCTATTTCTTTCAATATTCTTCTACTGAGACACAAAAATAATGATAATGCCACTTGACAAAAAATCATGAAATTAATAACTCTCTACATAAAATTTAATTAACTTTTCTGCTAAATATTCTATATTTTGGATTCATTATTGTCTTGTATTATACTTAATTTATACACCAATTCTTTTTCTTTCAATAATCTTCTATTAAGACTAATAAATACTGAAAACTATGCTTAACGAATCATAAAATTAATAACTATGTACATACAATTTATATACTCTCTACAAAGTATTCTATAATTCCCAAATCACTTTTCAGAATTCCTAAGAATAATGACAACGCTACTTAACAAAAAATCATGAAATCATAACTCAGTACATAGAATTAAATAACTATCCCTGCAAAGTATTCTATAAATCCCAAATCACTTTTTAGAAGTCGTAAGAATTTGTTTTTTAACTTTTAACTAAGGTAACTAAAAACTGTCTGCAAATAAAAAGTTCAACTACAACATTTCGCATCCGGCATGTACCCATGCATGGGAACTGAGGGTATTGTCAAGTCTAACTTTTGGCCGAAAATATATTTTCAGCCGAAAGTTGTAGCAATTTTTTGATTCGAAGTTTTTTTTGAGTTCGGCCAAAAAACTAAAACGTTCGGCCAAACTATTGTCACATAAAAGAATCGTGTTCCAATTCTCACCAAATATATAACCACCTTCATGATTTCATCCTTATGGTCTTGGCTTGTAAATACTCTTAAAAAATATGCCATGATGTACCATTTTTAATTTGTGCTATAGCAATTCCAATGTTTCTAGTAACAAGCAAACTTCAATAAAATTTATAACCTGGTAAATATTTATATAGCATTAAGAGATTAGGTAATTTTGATCTACCCCCTCACATTAAGTCAAATTTGTGCCATCCCAAAACCAACCCTGAAATGCTAGCTCAAAACATTTAACATGGTTACAATATTCACAAACTTTCCATATAGTCTCCTACAAATATACATGGCATTTCCTTATTTTCATGTGGTGGCTTATAAAAAAACCATATACCACCAATACATCCAGTTATCAATAATTGATGGATATGTCCACCACTGAATACAGAGATGAGCGTTCTTAGTGTTTGGGTGTTTGTGTATGTGAGAGTTTATGAAAAAGGTTAAAATGCACATTTATCGAGACAATTATACTTATAATTCTATTTGGAATTTAGAACATGAGCACATAGGTGTGTTTTCAACCTTAAAATATATTACTTAAATGTATGAAGTTGGTAGTTTCCAATAGAATCTTGGCATGTGCTTGGATTATGTAATATTACTTAAATCTCTCAAGATGTTAGTTTTCAAAAGAATCTTGGCATGTTCTTGGTTTATGTTTTGATTTTGCATTTCCATTTCAAAACCATTACAATATACATAAAAAAAATAATAATGGTAAATAAATAAAATAATAAATGTTTATAAAAATTAAATGCAATAAATAGAGAGGAAAATTATTCATACCTAAAATCGAGTGACATTCTAATAAATCTAAACCATCACTCAATATTCTTATAAATCTAAACATATATGTTTATGAATTGGTATGGTGGAGCAGGGTTGGAAAAGAAGAACATCTTGATGGAGAATTACATTAAGGATTAACCAAACTTCGTTTAATTACAATAATGACTCTCATACGTACAAAATCTAAAGCCAGCAATCTTTCAACAGATGGCTTAATCTGTCCTAAAGGAGATACTTCTAAAGCTCCTTTTGCAGAAGACAAAAGCAAGGTAGTTAATGAGGAGGTTGAGCTAATAAACACGTACACTTCACATGAGGTAAGTTTCATTGATTTGGACAAAGAATTGTCAAAACCTTTCTTTTCATAAGAGACTAGTATTAGGGATAGGGAACCCTTATGTTCGAGGATCAAGAGAAACAAGGTTCTTTTACTAGATTCACAGATGAATGAAGGAGACGTTCATAAAAACTAGGGCTTCAAATCATTAAAGAAATGTATAAAAAGGAAGAAGGAACCACTTAACCTGGTACTAGGGAAGGACATTAGCATGAATGAGGCAATGGAGAACTCAAAAAAGACTCTAGTAGGGAATTTTTCAGGTAGGAAGATGGGAGAACAAGGTTTGAGGGAATGGGTATCGAAAACTTGGGGATATTTATTGGCTAATTTACATATCTCCTTCGTCCTCTGAAGAGGCTAGATAGCCTTCAAATTCTCTACAACAACTGATACTAATTATATTTTTAAAGGAACCTAGCAATGGGACTTCAACGTGCTTTTTCTCAAGAAGTGGGGTCCACTCTTTGATGCTGAGATAGAAATGTTTGATAATGTACCAATCTGGGTTAAATTGCCAAATTTTCTCTTTGAATTTTGGTCAGAAGACATATTCAAATCTATAGGGAACTCTCTTGGATATTTTGTAGAGGTGGACAAATCTTATATGGAATCTGGTAGAATGGTCCTAGCGAAAATCCTAGTTAATATTGATACTAGGGAAGGTCTTTCAGATTCCATTATAATTCATAAAGGGAATCTGGCTCACTCACAGGTTTTAGAATATCAAGGTCTTCCATTCAGATGTATAATATGTCATAGTTATGGACATCTAATGGAATAATGTACTCTATCGTTCGACATAAATTTATGGAAGAATCAAGGGGGCAATTCCTCAAAGTCCAAGAAAGGTCCATTTCAATCAAGGGAAAAATCAGTTAGCACAGATACAAATCCAACAAGGTTAAATAAGGAAGTGGAATTAAAAAGTATAAGAAGACTCCTTCGAATTCTCTGGTAAGAAAACCCTCTAATGAATTCCCCTTAGATTCAGTTTTTTCTCAAAAAGATAATGTAGTTTCTTTAGACTCCTTTATTGTTGTGGTTTCTTCCACTGCCCAAGACCTTTCAGTACCTCCCAGAGTTGAAGCTCAAAATTCTCTAAAGGTAGGGTTTCACTTAGATCAGTTATCAACCAGACATAGTATTTCAGAGGGATTCCTCTCGGAACCTACTTCCCGAATGGTGTCAACTGAAGATATTCAGACTTCTCATGAGAAGGATACCAACTACAGACTAAAAATCATATATGGGAAAACCATTTCTGATGTAAATCCAAAAGGAGGTTCTAGAGGACTAGGAATGAATCCTTATCTTTACAAATCTGGGGTAAAGGGAAGGAAATTTCTCATATGCAAATCCCAGGAATAGGATTCTTGGGAAGTTGCTTCTGGAATGCAGAAAATTAATTGGGATGCTTAGAGAAGAGGAATCCCTGACTAGGTTTCCCTAATGAAGTTATTCTCTCTTAATTGTCGAGGGATGGTTAATCTCTCTAAGAAATTAGCCATCAAGGGGCTAGTAGATATAGAGAAACCAAATGTACTATTTTTTCAAAAGACTATGAGTGAAGGAGAATTTTTTTTGTAGAGTTTAAAAAACGTTCTTAGTGGATGGGAATTTAGCTATATTGATGCAAAATAAAACTCTGGAGGTATAATTACAGGATGGAAAATTCAAGGTATGTCCCTTAAAAACGCTTTCTCTATGGATTCAGTGTTAGGTACTTTTGTATTTTCGTCGGATCTAGGAAAGGAGTTTACGTTGTTGAATGTTTATGGCGCTTACTCGGATATAATTCCTTTCTGGAATAATATTATAGAAAAAGGAGGGTTTAACCACAAAATATTAATTATAGGAGGGGATCTCAATTTTTCCCTAGGATCTTCTAAGGTATGGGGACCATCAACTCAGAACGACTTCCTTTATGAATTCTTCATTGAATTCCTAATCAAAGCTGGACTATTGGTTATTGATCATATCAAACTTAAATCGACATGGTGCAATAGGCATATAGGTTCTTACAGAGTTTCTAAATGCTTGGACATATTTCTAGTAAGTGAAGACTAAACTCATTCCCCCTTCCATTTTCATCAGAGTGTTAGAGTCAGTGGTGATTCTAACCATTATCCATTTTATATGGAAATAGCTTATGCTGGTGCAAAACCTTCAACTCCTTTTAATTTGAATTCCCTATGGATAGAATATAAAGAGTTAGTTAACACTATTAAGGAAGCATGGATTCTATATAACTCTTCTCATAGAGAATCAACTGCTATCCAATTCCTGAATAATTTGAAGAATGCATAATCAGTTTCCTTAGAATGGTTTCATAAGACAAGGAAGCTTAAAGATCAAGACTTATAAACTATTGAAAAATATTTGAAGGATTGGTCTAATAAGGAAGGAGCAGGGTTTCTAACTAATGAAGCAAAAAATGCTATTCTAGAACTTGAAAAGATGAAAAGGAAAATTCTAGAGTACAAGGAGGAATACTGGAGAGTTAAAAGTCAATCTATTTGGATTTCAAAAGGAGGCGAGAATACCATTTTTTTCAGTATGATAATAATCGAAAAAATACAAGTACTATTTGAAAATTTTCAAATGAGGAGGGTCAGGTTTTTAATTGTTATGAAGGCATTGCAGAAACAAGATTAAAATACTTTGAAAACATTTTTAACCCTCTAGACTCCGAAAAGATAGAGGAGGTAGAAGGTATCTCTCAAATTTTCCCTAGGATTGCAAGAGTGGAAGATAATGAAAGAATGACGAAGGAAGTAACTAAAAAATAACTAGAGGATGTAAGGCAATCTCTGAAGAAAAACAAATCCCTCAACCACACGGGTTTGCAATTGAGTTCTATATTGGATTTTATGATACACTGGGTTAGGATTTACTCAAAGTAGTAGAGTCGTCTAGGAAAAATGGGAAAATGTTGGCATCATTCAATTTGACTCTCTTAACACTTATTCCAAAGAATGATAACCTTGACTCATTTGACTAGTTTTGGCCTATAGCTTTATGCAACTCCATTTACAAGATCATTGCAAAATTAATTGCTACTAGAATAAAACCCTTTCTTGCAGCAGGTGTAGCAAATGAACAATTTGGGTTTCTGCCAGGGAGACAAATTAATGATGTTATAGGTATGGGACAAGAGGGATTACACTCAATAAGAACTAAAAAGCTAAAGGTAGTGGTAGTAAAAATAGACCTGTCAAAGGCCTATGACATGGCCAGGTTGATTTACTTGAGATGAGTGCTAACGTAGCTGTGTTTTGATTATTTATTTGTCAAATGGGTCATGTGTTGCATTACTACTATATATTTTTCTATTTTGATCAATGCAACGGCTTCAGGTTTTTTCAAATCGTCTTGAGGTATAAGACAAGGGTTCCCTTTATCACCTTTGTTTTTTCTTCTAATTGCAGATGGCTTAAGTAGAGAAATTGCATCAGAAAAAGCTTCATGAAGACTTAAAGGATTGAACATCGGTGGAAGCTTCGGCTTAACAAATATCCTTTTTGTCGATTCCATCCTTCTCTTTTGCAATGGGTCGATTCGAGACATGAATTCTCTCTCTATAATACTGAAGGGTTTTTTTGCAGGTACATGTATGAGGCTCAATGAACATAAATCCTTTATAGCATATGAAGGAATCCCAAATCTAGATTGGCTAACATTCAAATAATCTTTCTCCTTTGCTACTTTTGATCTGGATAGTGAACTAAAATATCTCAGGTTTTGTGTAAAACTAGTATCATATACAAAGAAGGAATGGAAATGGATTATTAAAAAATGTAAAAAGAGAATAAATAATTGGTATTTTAGGTGGTTAACAAAAGCAGGAAGATTGGTTCTCACAAAAAAAGTGCTCAAGGCTACACCAGTATACTAGTTATCTATGTCTTGGATTCCAAAAGGGACAATAGAATCAATTCGTAAGCTTATATTTCATTTTTTCTAGGCATGATGAATGGATAAAAAAGGGACAGTATGGATCAAATGGCAGGAACTATCTCTCCCAAAATCTTATGGAGGATGGGTGTTAAAAAATTTGCATCTTTTTTCTAAATCACTAACAACAAAGAATGTATGGAGGCTGATCAAAGGAGTAGGACTATGGCAGAAAACTTTATTTCAGAAAGATATTTCTCTAGGTTCAATCTTCGACTAGATACGTAACCCCTCTAAATTCATTCGCAATGCATTAGTGATGTGGAAAGTAAGGGTTCTATCATTCCAAACCATAGGGAAAGGGATCATTTGGAAAGTAGGAGATGGTAAATCAGTAAGGATCGGTGAAGACCCATGTATAGGTATTTTTAATCAGTATGCTCTCCCTTTCAATATGGTAATGAAACTGCGCTTCCAAGGCATTTACAAGCTCAACCAAATTGCAATTTGAAATGGAGATACAAAAAAGGCCAAGGATTGATTGCAGCTGAAAGGTTGGGGTTTAGAGATGAAGAAGCTAGGAGATGGAATAGGTATACTACATAGCTCTCAAAATATCAGATTAGACTGAATAATAAAAAAGATGAATTAATTTGGAAAAACTCTCCACATGGGATTTTATACATCCAAATAGGGATACGATTCTATCTTAATCTCTCGGATCAAACAAGAATGGTGTTGGAGATGATTCTGGAAATTTAAATGCCCACCAAAAGCGAAGATATTAATGTGGTATATCCTAAAAAATAAGGTGTTGACCTGGGATTACATGCAAAGGATGAATATCTACAGTCTTGGAAGTTGTGTTCTTTGTTGCAACGATGAGGTGTAATATCCCGAATTTTGGACTAACCATATTTTGTTGTTATATTGGGCTACAGCCCCAAAACATATGTTTTATTTTGAGTATTGGGCATGATCCCTAGCACCTATGATTTATTCTTTTATATATTGACATACTGGGCATGGACCCTGACTGACTTCTTTATTTAAGTGTATACTAGGCAAGGAGGCCCTAATGTTTTGATGATGTGTTTCAGCTTTGATATGGGCACAAACCCTAATATACTCAAATGATATTTTGTTATTTACTGTGCAGAACTATGAGCCTTACATGAATGACTTATGCGGTGTGTTGAGCGTGGACTTAGAAACACACAGATGACCTATGTACTGGGCATAAGCCTCGATGTACCTAGAGGAATGTTTATGTACTGGGAGTAAGCCCTGAGGTACATTGAGTGTTGGGCATAATCCCTGGAGCACTCCAAGCTTGATAAATGAATACCGGATCCGAGGCCACTTGAATATTCTAGATGTGCCTCACAACCACATTCTAACACTGGTGTTGAGCAGGAAGCTCTGGAATTGCACTAGTGTAACCCATGTGAAAGTGTTGAGTTAAAAGGCTCTGAAGAGCACTCGGGGTTACTAAATATCAAAGTGTTGAGTCGGAAAGACTCTGAATAGCACTTCTACTTTCATCACATTTATTTAATTTGGTTAAATGATTCATCTTTTATCTATCATCAAATACTACGGGAACTACCATGTTAAACGACGGAATCCGACATGCAAAGAGAGAGACTAAAGGTGCCTGTCCAAGCTTACCAAGACAGTCCAAGAATTGGACCTTGTCCTTAAAAGTTAAAAGAAGTATCATGTGAAGATACATAATTAAATAAAAGATAATTACCACCACTTAAAGCATGGATAGACTAATAGTAGTCTTCTATGGATAACATGCATAAACGCCTCAAGGCTAATATTATTATTTGGAGCTTTAATAATAATGTTGTTATTATTTATTTATGAAATATATTTATTATATATAGTTTAGGCATTATTTAATATTATTAATGAGGGATAAATGGTTAAGTTGAAATATAATTATTGCTATTATAATAAAGAGCTTAAATAAAAAATCACTTATAGATAAAACAATTGGAAAAGTCCTAGTTCAAAAGGACTAGATATTTATTAAATAATATCTTTTAAATATTAATTATTTAATTTAAAGAAACTAATTATTTCAACAGTCCTAATTCAAGACTCCCCTACATAAAGAGGGAAAATCCCAAGTTTGGGTATCATCTTCTTCATTTTCATTCTCTTATGGTAATTGAAGAGAATTCTTTCTGCTCCCAAAATTGAAGCAGACCACTTAAATTTCCCAGATCTGAACCAGTAATGAACCTAGGACCTCTACCTCTTATTGCATGTTGAAACTAGCTCGGGGGGATCCAGATAGAACCAGGAACGGTTGTAGTATCATGGTTGGGAGGAACATGGTAGCCCCAAAAGTATCAAGCTAAGGAATTATTCCAACAGGTCATCTAAGCACAACAGTTTTTACACTAATTATTGTTTGAGTGTGCAGGCTACTACAGGAGAGGAACAGGTCACAAGATATCTAGGTACGAATCATTAAACCAACTATTTCAAGTTATGTTGATAGTTAGGAATCTAACTAGGCTTGTTATTAAAGTATTGTTTTCCCTGAATATTTACAGCATTTATATCTCTTATGAGTAAGGGCCTTTAGGGAATAAGCTCTCTGGTTGATTCCATTATAATTATAGAACTGTGAGCCCAAAACTTTCTTAAACTCATAAATTATAATTTAGAAACCCGTAGAATGTCTAGTAGGTCTAGTCAACTAGCCTATGCTAGACATCCATGCAAACCTAGTGTCTTATCTGTATAGAATTGAAACAACAGAATTCTTTTCTTTTTGGCCGCATTATACATGCAATTGCTATCAGTCCTATATTCTTCTTTTCAGTCTTTTATCTTTTTAAATAACCTAGGAAATATATATATAACGCAATCATTATAGTGATCTTTATCTTTTTGAAAGTATTACAATCATATAATATCTTTTCTTCCCAGGCGTTATCATTTATTTTTGCACAACATTGAAAACATCTTATACAGTGGTCAAACCCTCAACATGATTTCTTTACATCAAGGAAGAATCATAAGGCTCAGATAGCCATGAAACTCTTTGTAAACCTTTTTAGCACTAGCTACAGTATTGTAATATTATTTTCATCAATCATCCCTTCAAAGCCTAGAACTACTGACTCTTAGCACACAAACGCAGACATAGATAATGGAGAGTGGAAAGAGAAATTTAAAGGAAGCATTAATTCAACATTTAGTTTCATTAGCATATCGAACCACAGGTCAAGGGGTCGAACCCCACTATCATTGTTTTAGAAATCTCGTAAATCAAAAACGCGTCAATACATAGTCTTAAAACTACAAGTTCATATGTTTAAACAAGTTATAAATTATATAGAGGCATCAACATTATCATACGAATCTAGGAGGCCTTTCCAAATTCCAAATCAACTATTTAATGAATTAGAACAACGACGATACATGAAGGAGGAAATCCTAGGCATCACCATACATTCCCATAGAAATCAAAACGTAGAATTTAATCAAACTGAGAATCGTATAGTGATATAAGTAGAGGTCCAACTGAACCCTATATATTTTCTTTCGACCACTAGAAGACGAAGCAACCACACTAAATCAGCCAGAGAGGTAAGTCAACTTAAGAGTGCATCCTTTATCCTATCAACACATTCTTTCACTAACAGCTAAACAATATAGGGGTTATAATCGAAACTAACTTTCCCATTCAATAGACAGAGATTACTTCTCATTCAGATTTCACGAAGGCATCAAAGTTGAATTCGTTCATGGAAGAAAACCCATTGAAGACACAGAGGTAAAGGAGATAGAGAAATCTTTCCATACATATTCATATAGTAAACCTACGATTTCCCTTTTTATTCAAACCAACGGCCTTCAGAACCAGAAAAATGATAGCCACACAGAAGAATCATGCACATTAACCATGTTTTCCCATAAACGAAAACGCAGAGACTTAGTATTTTTGCCTCTCATTAATACATATTCAAAATCCAATCGAAAAACACAGGTCCCCGTTTGGGTTTCCAAAACCCTAAAGTAAAAATATATGGGTAGTATCTCCTTCTACACAAATGTGGAAACCTCATAAACACCAGCGATACAAACGCCACTACAGAGTCAAAAATATCCAGGGTTAACCCGACATTACTTTAAACTCTTTTCATTTTACCGGTCCAGCCAGAGGTGACCCTCTTAGGATCTTCCTAGTACATTATCGTGAGCCAATAGGAAACATGAAATCCCATTCTAGCAAAGCGATACTCCGTTCAGAGATGCGAAAGGAAGGTAAAGGGTTTGGTAACCTGAACTTACCATTCTTCCTATGCCATCCACCACCAAGAGTAATAGCCATCTGCTAGTAGTCCCCGCAGAGGAGCATGGTAAACAACCTGTCAACCATAGAATCACAACAATGTTAAACTCTCGAGTTAAACAAGTTCGTGCTAACTAAAAACAGTAGAATAAGAACGTAGATGAAATGGGATACCTTACCTGTAGCATTCACCTTCTCACCAACCTCAAACCAGCAACAAATGAGTGCTAAGAGCACGAGCGAAGCTCGAGTCAAAGCACAGAGCTCTCAGGAACAACCAACACTTACCATGACCAATGTGAACCACAAAAACGATAGTTTGTTGGTGTAAAACCCAAGGGAAAAACCCTTTGCATAGCTGGAATCATGGCCATCTGACATCGTAGAGCTACATTTAATATTACCACCAACCACGATATATTTCGATACATGACCCTGCTCCCTATAGTGGGAGGTCATTGTTTTGGGAAGGTGATTGTCCAACAAATATTACAAGTGCCAACAAGTATTGCAAAGATCAACATATATTTCAATGTACCAACTCTTCAACCTTTACGAACTGTAGATTTAAGTAATGGTTAGGATTATTGAAGTAGAACCCTAGGTAGATGTCTTCATAGGTACGCCTGCAAAACAGAGTGATGTTACACTTGCTTGATGTACAAATGAGGAGGGCATCCTTCTTACTTATACCTTCATTTTCTATTTCCATGCTTTCTGCGGCTTTCTAGAACTTTCTGGAGGTTTCCTTGGTATAAATTTCTAGGGGTTCATGGCCGACATAAGAATATCTTTCGAAGCTACATAAAATATTAACACACACACACACACACACACACACACACACACACACACACACACACACATATATATAACACACTCCATCTAAGGGAAGAGACATGGTTATTAGTAACCCTATCTTGAGACAATATTTTGCACATAATCAACCATAGCACAACTAATTTAAACATTGAATTAATTGCAAGATGAGGTCGTTGAGATGAGTGCCAAAAAGGAATTTATTATAAGGCATCTACTTTCAATTGGGAGAATGTTTTTTCCATCGAATAAATGCAATCCATCCCCAAATAAATTAAGGGAGGTTTAGCATAGGCAAGGGGATGGCATGTCGCAACCAACACTTCACTAGCAATTTGATTGAGTGCTTGGGGTGGAATTTATTTTCCAACTAAATAATTTTTCTCAAGTAACTAAACATATTTCCTGAGAGACTAAAATAAGAGTTGTACTTATAAGCCAACTCTATACTTTCAAATTTATTTCCTAAAGACACCCTATATTCTAAAAGGAAGAGACTTTCTCCCTCCTAAAGGAGACATACTAGTTTCTACTCTTTATTCTAAAATGATACCAATTAAAGTCAAACACAAATTATCCTAAACTAAATACACATCTAGTCAATTGAACCTTGGTCATTAGTGAAAAAATAACTTTTCTTAGGTGACTAATTATATTTCCTAAGAAACTAAAATAAGAGTTGTACTTATAAACCAACTCTATTTTCTAAAGATATAATATATTCTAAAAGGAAGAGACTTTCTCTATCCTAAGGAGACATACTAGTTTCTACTCTTTATTCTAAAACAATGCCAACTAAAGTTAGACCAAAAACAACCAAAACTGAATACACATCTAGTCAATTGAACCTTGGTTAATAGTGACAAAATTCTCATTCCTTACTATTGGACCAATCCTCTTGGTCTTAACTCTATGTTCCATATTGTAATATAAGTTGATTTTTTTATTCTACCATATTTGGTTATATATGTTGGATGTATTGTTTTGTTTTTTATTATGCTTAGTTTATATACTTTGTCTTTTTGCACTCATGTACACATAATCAGTTCATTAAATAAATTTTCTTAAGTGACTAATTATATTTCCTAAGAGACTGAAATAAGGGTTGTACTTATAAACCAACTCCATTTCCTAAATTTACACTAAATTCTAAACGGAAGAGACTTTCTCTCTCTAAAAGAGACATACTAGTTTCTACTAATTATTCTAAAACAATACTAACTAAAGTCAAACCAAAAATAAACAAAACTGAATACCCATTTAGTAATTTGAACCTTGGTCATTAGTGAAAAAAAATCCTCATCCCTTACTCACCAGTCCTCTTAGGCTTAACACTATGTTTCACATTGTAATATAAGTTGATCTTTTTTATTCTACCATATTTGGCTATATATTTTGGATGCATTATTGTCTTTTCTTATGCTTAGTTTATACACGGATTCTATTTCTTTCAATATTCTTCTACTGAGACACAAAAATAATGATAATGCTACTTAACAAAAAATCATGAAATTAATAACTCTCTACATAAAATTTAATTACTTTTTCTGCTAAATATTCTAGATTTTGGATACATTATTGTCTTTTATTATACTTAATTTATGCACCAATTCTATTTCTTTCAACATTCTTCTATTAAGACTAATAAATGCTGATAACTATGCTTAACAAATCATAAAATTAATAACTATGTACATACCATTTATATACTTTCTCTACAAAGTATTCCATAATTCCCAAATCACTTTTCAGAATTCCTAAGAATAATGACAACGCTACTTAACAAAAAATCATGAATTAATAACTCAGTACATAGAATTAAATAACTTTCTCTGCAAAGTATTCTATAAATCCCAAATCACTTTTTAGAAGTCGTAAGAATTTGTTTTTTAAATTTTTACTAAGGTAACTAAAAACTGTCTGCAAAAAAAAAGTTCAACTGCAAAATTTCGCATCCGGCATGTACCCATCCATGGGAACTGAGGGTATTGTTAAGTCTAACTTTTGGATGAAAATATACTTTCAGCCGAAAGTTGTAGCAATTTTTTGATTCGAAGTTTTTTTGAGTTCGGCCAAAAAACTAAAACGTTCGGCCAAACTATTGTCACATAAAAGAATCGTGTTCCAATTCTCACCAAATATATAACCACCTTCATGATTTCATCGTGTTCCAATTGTCACATAAACACTCTTAAAAAAATATGCCATGATGTACCATTTTTAATTTGTGCTATAGCAATTCCAATGTTTCTAGTAACAAGCAAACTTCAATAAAATTTATAACCTAGTAAATATTTATATAGCATTAAGAGATTAGGTAATTTTGATCTACCCCTCACATTAAGTCAAATTTGTGCCATCCCAAAACCAACCCTGAAATGCTAACTCAAAACATTTAACATGGTTACAATATTCACAAA
Organism: Larix kaempferi; assembly: GCA_027924585.1. Classification (NCBI taxonomy): domain Eukaryota; kingdom Viridiplantae; phylum Streptophyta; class Pinopsida; order Pinales; family Pinaceae; genus Larix; species Larix kaempferi. The sequence continues at coordinate 1,119,524 of BSBM01000687.1, read as the reverse complement.
CTTTCCATATAGTCTCCTACAAATATACATGGCATTTCCTTATTTTCATGTGGTGGCTTATAAAAAACCATATACCACCAATACATCCAGTTATTAATAATTGATGGATATGTCCACCACTGAATACAGACATGAGCGTTCTTAGTGTTTGGGTATGTGAGTTTATGAAAAAGGTTAAAATGCACATTTATCGAGATAATTATACTTATAATTCTATTTGGAATTTAACACATGAGCACATAAGTGTGTTTTCAGCCTTAAAATATATTACTTAAATGTATGAAGTTGGTAGTTTCCAATAGGATCTTGGCATGTGCTTGGATTATGTAATATTACTTAAATCTCTCAAGATGTTAGTTTCCAAAAGAATCTTGGCATGTTCTTGGTTTATGTTTTGATTTTGCATTTCCATTTCAAAACCATTACAATATACATCAAAAAATAATAATTGTAAATAAATAAAATAATAAATGTTTATAAAAATTAAATGCAATAAATAGAGAGGAAAATTATTCCTACCAAAAATCGAGTGACATTCTAATAAATCTAAACCACCACTCAATATTCTTATAAATCTAAACATATATGTTTCTGAATTGGTATGTGTTAAGATTTAATATGCTAAGACAGAAAATAGCAGCATTGCATTCCATTTCACAATAATAGCATATACAGGATCACTGAAGAAACAACAAGCACAGCATAAACACAAGAGACACAGATTTATCCTGGGAAACCCTCATGGGGTAGAAAACCCAGCAAAGCTTCCTCAATATAGATGACCAACAATATACAAAGATGCAAACCAAAGACATGATCTCCTCCTCCACCATAGCAGACCTCTCCTCCACAAGTGCGCCAGTCTCAAGTGAGTGAGCGTGTGTAAAATGAGGAATACACCTCCTCTATTTATACACTACTCCGACTTGTCTTTTACACAAATCATGTAGGCTCGTATTTAACCATTGGGTTAAATACCCCACTACAACTGACTGGGCTGACCCCTCTAGGGTGGTCTAAGAACCCTTTGACCCACATAACACATACAGGGCCGACCCCCACTAGGGAAGTCTAATAACCCAAGTTACCACAATCTGACGGAGGAATAAACATCTCCGGATATACAATAAGATCTTCAAGGAGGAATGAAACATCTCCGAAATAATAAAGTACAAATATAATATTCTTTGAAGTTACAATATCTCAACACTCCCCCTTAACGAGAAGGATATTATAACAGCATCTGCACGAGCAAGGAGTCATCAACATCATACATGATACATCCATAAATCATTGGAAGATTTCTCAACATCATCAGTAACTCAAGCAGTTACTGGAACATCTTCAATACTGGGACATCAACATCTTCAGTACTGAGTCTTTATCCTTGCAGCACTCGAACAGCTACAACAACATCAACATCTGGATCCTCATGATCATTAGCATCGTCATCTCACGATCATCAGCATCGTCATCTCACGATCATCAGCATCGTCATCACACGATCATCAACATTGTCATCACACGATCATCAGCATCGTCATCACATGATCATCAACATCGTCATCTAGATCATCATGATCAACATCATCGTCATCTCGATCATCACGATCAGCAACATCGTCATCTAGATCATCACGATCAACAACATCATCAATACAAGTATACATATCATCAATACAAGTATCAATATCATTAATACAAGTATCCTCATCAATACAAGTATACATATCATCAATACAAGTATACATATCACCAATACAAGTATCCTCATCAATACAAGTATACATATCATCAATACAAGTATGCATACCAATACAAGTATCCACATCATCATTTAAGACACCATAACATGTCTAGGGACGATACAGTCTACTCGTCAACTTAGACAAAATCTAAGGACCACTTTCTCGGAGACATATGTCTACAGATCAATTCAGGGACCGAAGTCCGAGGATGATACAATCCCCTCTCGTCCACTAGGGGCTACTTCTCGGAGACATCTGTCTACGGGTCAATTCAGGGACCGAAGTCTGGGGATGATACAATCCCCTCTCGTCCACTAGGGACCACTTCTTGGAGACATTTGTCTACGGGTCAATTCAGGGACTGAAGTCCGGGGATGATACAATCCCCATCATGTACATTTTGAACTAGTTGTTCCGGGATGATGCAATCCCCATCACGTACATTTTGAACTAGTGGTTCCGGGATGATGCAATCCCCATCACGTACATTTTGAACTAGTGGTTCCGGGATGATGCAATCCCCATCACTTCATTCTCGAAGACCATATGTCTACGGATCAATTCAGGGACCGAAGTCTGGGGATGATACAATCCCCATCACGTACATTTTGAACTAGTGGTTCCGGGATGATGCAATCCCCATCACTTCATTCTCGAAGACCATACATCTAAGGATCAATTCAGGGACCAAGGTCCAGGGATGACACAATCCCCATCTGTCCACTAAGGACTTTATTCTCGGAGATCATATGTCTACGGATCAATTCAGGGACCAAGGTCCAGGGATGATACAATCCCCATCTGTCCACTAAGGACTTTATTCTCGGAGACCATACGTCTACAGATCAGTTCAAGGATCAAGGTCCAGGGATGATACAATCCCCATCTGTCCACTAAGGACATTATTCTCGGAGACCATATGTCTACAGATCAGTTCAAGGACCAAGGTCCGGGGATGATACAATCCCCATCTGCCCACTAAGGACTTCATTCTCGGAGACCATACGTCTACGGATCAATTCAAGGGACCGAAGTCCGGGGATGATACAATCCCCACCTGTCTACTAAGGACTTCATTCTCGGAGACCATACGTCTACAGATCAATTCAAGGGACCGAAGTCTGGGGATGATACAAGCCCCACCTGTCCACTATGGACTTCATTCTCAGAGACCATGCGTCTACGGATCAATTCAAGGGACCGAAGTCCAGGGATGATACAATCCCCACCTGTCCACTACGGAATTCATTCTCGGAGACCATACATCTACAGATCAATTCAAGAGACCAAAGTCCGAGGATGATACAATCCCCACCTGTCCACTACGGAATTCATTCTCGGAGACCATACATCTACAGATCAATTCAAGAGACCAAAGTCTAAGGATGATACAATCCCCACCTGTCCACTATGGACTTCATTCTCGGAGACCATACGTCTACGGATCAATTCAAGGATCAAGGTCTGGGGATGATACAATCCCCACCTGTCCACTACGGACTTCATTCTCGGAGACCATATGTCTACGGATCAATTCAAGGATCAAGGTTCGGGATGATACAATCCCCATCTATATCCTTATCAATACAGATATCATCAAAACATGTATCCTCATCGATACATCGACAAAACATGTATCCTCATCGATACATCGACAAAACATGTATCCTTATTGATACATCGACAAAACATGTATCCTCATCGATACATCAATCATCAAAGTAAAAGTAAGTAAAAAAATATTCTATGTATAAGAGTCCTAAGTCTAAAAGATCTAAGTATCCAAGTGTAGTAAACAAGTATCCACATCATCGACCTTGCTGTCGATGAGGCAATCTCATCATCAGTGACCACATCACTCCCCCTTTTGAGGAGGGTCCTTCCAAGCTTGTCTCGGAGATACTCAAACTTTTCTTGAGGTAGAGGTTTGGTTAGTATGTTGGTAACTTGCTCACTTGAGGTAGAGGTTTGGTTAGTACTTCGGTAACTTGTTACAGATTCAAACTTTATAGTTCCTTCTGCATCATATCTTATTAGATCCCTATGTTCTTTGACTTATCATTGAACACTGGATTCTTTGTCATCTTCATACAACTCTATTTGTCACATATGATCACAGTTGGTTCTATCTCTAAGTCAAACAATCCTGAAGCCAAACTTCTTCACAACTAGTAGAGAAAGCAGCCATATATTCCGCTTGTTCTAAGAGCCACACTAGATTGTTTCCTGCTAAACCACGAGATCATGGCTGATCCCAGACAATAACATCCTCTCGATGTGTTATTCCTGTCTGATACACTTTTTACCTAATCAGCATCTGAGTAGCCATCTGAAGTCATGATCTCCAAGATAGCATAGATCAAAGTCTATCGTATCCTTTAGGTGACTCATCACATGCTTAGCAACTATCAGGTGAACACATCTAATTTCCACTAGATACTGACTCAAGGTGTTCACATCAAAGCATATATCTAACCTAGTATATGTTAGATACATCAATGACCCAATAATTTGACTGTATAGAGTTATATCCACTAACTCTGATCAGTCATCCCCTAACAACTTCAAGTTGGAATCCATAAGAGTGGCCATTCCAACACCTCAAGTCCTTTTAATATTTCTCGGCATACTTTCCCTGGTTGAGAAAGATTCCTTCTGATCCTTGCCATACTTCCAGACCTAGGAAGTAATGCATCAATATGAGATCTTTCATTTTCATTTATGTAGCCATCTATCTATGCCATCTCTCGTCAGATGGGTCTACTGATATAAGCCTCAACATCATTCGAACTCTGTGGTGAGTTCCTTCTTGCATCCAGTTCATCTGTGTATGGAAACCATATTCAACCTTGTAGCAAAGGTTGTGATCCACATCACCCATGATGATCATTAAGCTCATCAATTGACTATCGATCCTGGGTACCCATATAGAACCTAAATCACACGTCTTCTTTAATTACACCATTAAGAGAATGGTCTTATCTAGCCACTTGGAGCAAACATCCCATCATGATTCTCTTCTTCTTTCTAAGAGAATCTTCTAGCCACGAGCCTTCTATATTTTGTTTGATTTGTAAATCTTCTTGTTGAACATCCATCACTTGTTCGTTGTTCATCATTCTTCATGGTCTTTCCTAGAAAACAAAATTAGTACATGATTAGTAATACTTCATAATCATGAAATCATGTTGACATGATAACCTATTATGCATATAGATATAGTTATGCAACTATCTTGACCAATACTTTGGCACAACACTTTTCCATATTCTGTATGCAGACAGTGGCTATCTAGATGCCTTCCATCTCTACCAGAACATACTATCGAGAGTGTGCACAGCTCTCAGCATGTCAGCAAAGAGGTTTCATTCTAGACAAGCAACAATGGAATGTTTGTCCAACTTACCAATCATATGCATATTAGTAGTATATTGTTCAATGCTCTATGAATGTTTACACTCAGCATGATATATTATAGGAATACAAATATGCATACAACCTATTACAGACAATATCATTTACTATTTCAAATAACAACTCAAGTACTTATCTTTTATGTTTGTGTGGTTGCCTCCCACTTGATCTTCTATATGTCTTTTGAACTTCTATTCATTCTGTACCATTGTGCATGCTCAAGTGTGCACTAGTGTCATCCTCATGATCTCATACACAAACATACATTCATTAGTATATTCTCAATATTATCAAAAACATTATAATTCTAAATAATCTTGAATATGTATAGTCATGATCATTAGTATTCAGGGTTTCGGGGAAGTCTTCTTTTACTCATGCATATTCTTGTTTGATCATGGGACTCTTCTGGTTAGTTAAATCATCAATCAAGAAAAGACACATAATGCGCATAAACCCTTGATTAACTTTATGAATAAGCATGACCAATCATACCAAGTATACTTATATAAGGGATCCTAACACAAGGTAAGATTCTAACATGACATAGGAAAACATACCTAGATTAGTATACCTGCTTAGTTATGTCTAACATACCTAACCAATATCTTCTTTGTTCTCTTCAATGATTTAGAGATCCTATGCTGGAACCTGCATATCTCATAATTTAAGCATAATAGAACAAAGTCATACATACCTCGTAAGTAGAACTTCTATGTGATCAAAGATTATGTTGTCATGGTCATGGAACTTGATTTGTCTTTCGTGATGTACCTGTATCTTGTTAGCAGACAACATCAACCTCATACAACACCAGAATGCATTAGTACAATCATATAGCCCTAATAAATGAATGTCTTCGATCATTCACATGCATTCATACTGTTACTAGGGTGATAAGAAAATTCTAACATTAATCAAGATTATACTAATAAATAATATGAAGGCAGACACATTATGAACTTAATCAGGAATCAGATTTCAAGACATACCTGAACCTCCTTAAGTCATACCTGTTGAGACTTCTTGTAGTCTTCTTATGTAAGGCCTTAGCCCCAACTCCCCCTGAAACGTGATCTGGAGCTTGATTAGGGTTTGCTAGAAAAACCCTAAAAAATCAATCTTTGACTTTCACACTTCTGAATGGATGGAAGGATGTGTCTTGCTGAGCTGATCAAACTAGCATACTTCAATTTTGAAATCTCCAAAATTTGACCCCTCAAAATTGCCTTTGAAACTTCTGGATCTTCTGGACAGGATCCCGAACTAGGGTTTGATGAAGCCCACCCTTCTGCCCAATCAAAAGGTTTGATCCAAGGCTCTAAACTCTTATTTTTCTGAGGAGCTTCTAGCCATGGTTACAGACTTAGAAAATTCCAACTTTTGCTGCAGCCCTAATTTTCCATCTTTCCGATCAAAATCCCGAACTGGGGTTTGATCAAGCCCGGTCTTCTACCCAACCAAAAAATTTGATCTTGGTCTCTAAATTTTGATTTTACTGAGTAGCATTCAGCTGTGGATTCCGATTCCAAAAATTCTAACTTTCTCCGAAACCCTAAATTCCGGAAGCCATGAATGAAGGTGCTCCAAAAATAATTCTGTTTTGACAGAAATATGTACCTGATTGTTTCTATTGTAACTCTAAACCTTTTGCTCCAAAAGGTCTGAACACTTTTTCTATGGTATCCTGACCTGACATCTTTCCATCCCAACAGGTCTCACCTCAATTGGATTTTCTGAGAGAGAGTTATGCCAAGTGTCGCAACATGACCTGTTTATGGGATAAAACAGGAGAGCGAACCTGTATGGCGTTCCATGTGTCACTGGTTCAACTTCGGCCTCTGAAAAAGTTTCCTGAGATAGTACAGTCTATGTACTACCTGTCACTTTTTACGAAATTTCATTTGGAGCTTCCTATCCCAAGTTATGACCTTTTTACCACGGTCACCTAATTTTGACTAAGATCTGGAAGAGGAAGAAACCCTAACTTGTATTGATCATAACTCACAAAGTACAACGAATCTGAGGGTTTCCTTTGGACACAAGGTACCTGGGTATGTTATCTATGACCTGTAAACGTTTCATATCCTAAACCATCGCAAAAATGGATTTACAATGAAAGTGCCACGATGACTGGTTTTTGCTATGTAAAACCCAAACCTTCAAATTGTCGCAAGTGAAGCAAGTGTCGTAAGTGCCATACATTGCCTTCCTTCAGGTTAGCTCTGATTCCATGTTAATATTTAATATGCTAAGATAGAAAATAGCAGCATTGCATTCCATTTCACAATAATAGCATATACAGGATCACTGAAGAAACAACAAGCACAGCATAAACACAAGAGACACAGATTTATCCTGGGAAACCCTCATGGGGTAGAAAACCCAGCAAAGCTTCCACAATATAGATGACCAACAATATACAAAGATGCAAACAAAAGACATGATCTCCTCCTCCACCATAGCAGACCTCTCCTCCACAAGTGCGCTAGTCTCAAGTGAGTGAGTGTGTGTAAAATGAGGAATACACCTCCTCTATTTATACACTACTCCGACTTGTCTTTTACACAAATCATGTAGGCTTGTATTTAACCATTGGAATAAATACCCCACTACAACTGACTGGGCCGACCCCTCTAGGGTGGTTTAATAACCCTTTGACCCACATAACACATACAGGGTCGACCCCCACTAGGGAAGTCTAATAACCCAAGTTACCACAATCTGACGGAGGAATAAACATCTCCGGATATACAATAAGATCTTCAAGGAGGAATGAAACATCTCCGAAATAATAAATTACAAATATAATATTCTTTGAAGTTACAATATATCAATAGTATGCTGGAGCAAGGTTGGAAAAGAAGAACATCTTGATGGAGAATTACATTAAGGATTAGCTAGACCTCGTTTAATTACAATAATGACTCTCAGACGTACAAAATCTAAAGCCAGGAATCTTTCGACAGATAGCTTAATCTGTGCTAAAGGAGATACTTCTAAAGCTCCTTTTGCAGAAGACAAAAGCAAGGTGGTTAATGAGGAGGTTGAGCTAATAAACACGTACACTTCACATGAGGTAAGTTTCATTGATTCAGACAAAGAATTGTCAAAACCTTTCTTTTCATAAGAGACTAGTATTAGGGATAGGGAACCCTTATGTTCGAGGATCAAGAGAAACAAGGTTCTTTTACCAGATTCACAGATGAATGAAGGAGACGTTCATAAAAACTAGGGCTTCAAATCATTAAATAAATGTATAAAAAAGAAGAAGGAACCACTTAACCTGGTACTAGGGAAGGACATTAGCATGAATGAGGCAGTGGAGAACTCAAAAAAGACTCTAGTAGGGAATTTTTCAGGTATGAAGATGGGAGAACGAGGTTTGAGGGAATGGGTATCGAAAACTTGGGGATATTTCTTGGCTAATTTACATATCTCCTTCATCCTCTGAAGAGGATGGATAGCCTTCAAATTCTCTACAACAACTAATACTAATTATATTTTTAAAGGAACCTAGCAATGGGACTCCAATGTGCTTTTTCTCAAGAAGTGGGGTCCACTCTTCGATGCTGAGATAGAAATGTTTGATAATGTACCATCCTGGGTTAAATTGCCAATTTTTCTCTTTGAAATTTGGTCAGACGACATATTCAAATCTATAGGGAACTCTCTTGGATATTTTGTAGAGGTGGACAAATCTTATATGGAATCTGGTAGAATGGTCCTAGCGAAAATCCTGGTTAATATTGATACTAGGGAAGGTCTTTCAGATTCCATTATAATTCATAAAGGGAATTTGGCTCACTCACAGGTTTTAGAATATCAAGGTTTTCCATTCATATGTATAATATGTCATAGTTATGGACATCTAATGGAATAATGTACTCTATCGTTCGACATAAATTTATGGAAGAATCAAGGGGGCAATTCCTCAAAGTCCAAGAAAGGTCGATTTCAATCAAGGGAAAAATCAATTAGCACAGATACAAATCCAAAAAGGTTAAATAAGGAAGTGGAATTAAAAAGTATAAGAAGACTCCTTCGAATTCTCTAGTAAGAAAACCCTCTAATGAATTCCCCTTATATTCAGTTTTTTCTCAAAAAGATAATGTAGTTTCTTTAGACTCCTTTATTGTTGTGGTTTCTTCCACTGCCCAAGACCTTTCAGTACCTCCCAGACTTGAAGCTCAAAATTCTCTAAAGGTAGGGTTTCACTTAGATCAGTTATCAACCAGACATAGTATTTTAGAGGGATTCCTCTCGGAACCTACTTCCCGAATGGTGTCAACTGAAGATATTCAGACTTCTCATGAGAAGGATACCAACTACAGACTAAAAATAATATATGGGAAAACCATTTCTGATGTAAATCCAAAAGGAGGTTCTAGAGGACTAGGAATGAATCCTTACCCTTACAAATCTGGGGTAAAGGGAAGGAAATTTCTCATATGCAAATCCCAGGAATAAGATTCTTGGGAAGCTGCTTCTAGAATGCAGAAAATTAATTGGGACGCTTAGAGAAGAGGAATCCCTGACTAGGTTTCCCTAATGAAGTTATTCTCTCTTAATTGTCGAGGGATGGTTAATCTCTCCAAGAAATTAGCCATCAAGGGGCTAATAGATATAGAGAAACCAAATGTATTATTTTTTCAAAAGACTATGAGTGAAGGAGAAATTTTTTTGTAGAGTTTAAAAAACGTTCTTAGTGGATGGGAATTTAGCTATATTGATGCAAAATAAATCTCTCGAGGTATAATTACAGGATGGAAAATTCAAGGTATGTCCCTTAGAAATGCTTGCTCTATGGATTCAGTGTTAGGTACTTTTGTATTTTCATCGGATCTAGGGAAGGAGTTTACGTTGTTGAATGTTTATGGCCCTTACTCGGATATAATTCCTTTCTGGAATAATATTCTAGAAAAAGGAGGGTTTAACCACAAAATATTAATTAAAGGAGGGGATCTCAATTTTTCCCTAGGATCTTATGAGGTATGGGGACCATCAGCTCAGAACGACTTCCTTTCTGAATTCTTCATTGAATTCCTAATCAAAGCTGGACTGTTGGTTATTGATCCTATCAAACTTAAATCGACATGGTGCAATAGGCATATAGGTTCTTGCAGAGTTTCTAAATGCTTGGACATATTTCTAGTAAGTGAAGACTTAACTCATTCCCCCTTCCATTTTCATCAGAGTGTTAGAGTCAGTGGTGATTCTAACCATTATCCATTTTATATGGAAATAGCTTATGCTGGTGCAAAACCTTCAACTCCTTTTAAGTTGAATTCCCTATGGCTAGAATATAAAGAGTTAGTTAACACTATTAAGGAAGCATGGATTCTATATAACTCTTCTCATAGAGAATCGACTACTATCCAATTCTTGAATAATTTGAAGAATGCAGAATCAGTTTCCTTATAATGGTTTCATAAGACAAGGAAGCTTAAAGATCAAGACTTAGAAACTATTGAAAAATATTTGAAGGATTGGTCTGATAAGGAAGGAGCAGGGTTTCTAACTAATGAAGCAAAAAATGCTATTCTAGAACTTGAAAAGATGAAAAGGAAAATTCTAGAGTACAAGGAGGAATACTGGAGAGTTAAAAGTCAAGCTATTTGGATTTCAAAAGGAGGCGAGAATACCATTTTTTTTTCAGTATGATAATAATCGGAAAAATACAAGTACTATTTGAAAATTTTCGAATGAGGAGGGTCAGGTTTTTAATTGTTATGAAGGCATTGTAGAAACAAGATTAAAATACTTTGAAAACATTTTTAACCTTCTAGACTTCGAAAAGATAGAGGAGGTAGAATTGCAAGAGTGGAAGATAATGAAAGAATGATGAAGGAAGTAACTGAAAGATAACTAGAGGATGTAAGGCAATCTCTGAAGAAGAAAAAAATCCCTCAACCACACGGGTTTGCAATTGAGTTCTATATTGGATTTTATGATACACTGGGTTAGGATTTACTCAGAGTAGTAGAGTCATCTAGGAAAAATGGGAAAATGTTGGCATCATTCAATTCGACTCTCTTAACACGTATTCCAAAGAATGATAACCCTGACTCATTTGACTAGTTTTGGCCTATAGCTTTATGCAACTCCATTTACAAGATCGCAAAATTAATTGCTACCAGATTAAAACCCTTTCTTGCAGCAGGTGTAGCAAATGAACAATTTGGGTTTATGCTAGGGAGACAGATTAATGATGTTATAGGTATGGAAGACGAGGGATTACACTCAATAAGAATTAAAAAGCTAAAGGCAGTGGTAGTAAAAATAGACCTACAAAGGCCTATGACATGGCCAGTTTGTTTTACTTGAGATGAGTGCTAACGTAGCTGTGTTTTGATTATTTATTTGTCAAATGGGTCATGTGTTGCATTACTACTATATATTTTTTCTATTTTGATCAATGCAGCGGCTTCAGGTTTTTTCAAATCGTCTTGAGGTATAAGACAAGGGTGCCCTTTATCACCTTTGTTTTTTTTTCTAATTGCAGATGGCTTAAGTAGAGAAATTGCATCAGCAAAAGCTTCATGAAGACTTAAAGGACTGAACATCAGCGGAAGCTTCTGCTTAACAAATATCCTTTTTGTCGATTCCATCCTTCTCTTTTACAATGGGTCGATTTGAGACATGAATTCTCTCTCTGCAATACTGAAGGTTTTTTTTGTAGGTACAGGTATGAGGCTCAATGAACATAAATCCTTTATAGCATATGAAGGAATCCCAAATCTAGATTGGCTAACATTCAAATAATCTTTCTCCTTTACTACTTTTGATCTGGATAGTGGACTAAAATATCTCGGGTTTTGTATAAAACCAGTATCATATACAAAGAAGGAATGGAAATGGATTATTAAAAAATATAAAAAGAGAATAAATAATTGGTATTTTAGGTGGTTAACAAAAGCAGGATGATTGGTTCTCACAAAAAAAGTGCTCGAGGCTACACCAGTATATTAATTATGTATGTCTTGGATTCCAAAAGGGACAATAGAATCAATTCGTAAGCTTATATTTCATTTTTTCTAGGCATGATGAATGGATAAAAAAGGGACAGTATGGATCAAATGGCAGGAACTATCTCTCCCAAAATCTTATGGAGGATGGGTGTTAAAAAATTTGCATCTTTTTTCTAAATCAGTAACAACAAAGATTGTATGGAGGCTGATCAAAGAAGTAGGACTATGGCAGAAAACTTTATTTCAGAAAGATATTTCTCTAGGTTCAATCTTAGACTAGATACGTAACCCCTCTAAATTCATTCGCAATGCATCAGTGATGTGGAAAGTAATGGTTCTATCATTCCAAACCATAGGGAAAGGCTCATTTGGAAAGTAGGAGATGGTAAATCAGTAAGGATAGGTGAAGACCCATGTATAGTTATTTTTAATCATTATGCTCTCCCTTTCAATATGGTAATGAAACTCCGCTTCCGAGGCATTTACAAGCTGAACCAAATTGCAATTTCAAATGGAGATACAAAAAAGGCCAAGGATTGATTGCAGCTAAAAGGTTGGGGTTTAGAGATGAAGAAGCTAGGAGATGGAACAGGTATATTACATAGCTCTCAAAATATCAGATTAGACTGAATAATAAAAAGGATGAATTAATTTGGAAAAACTCTCCACATGGGATTTTATACATCCAAATAGGGATATGATTCTATCTTAATCTCTCAGATCAAACAAGAATGGTGGTGGAGACGATTCTGGAAATTTAAATGCCCACCAAAAGCGAAGATATTAATGGGGTTTATCCTAAAAAATAAGGTGCTGACCTGGGATTACATGCAAAGGATAAATATCTATAGTCTTGGAAGTTGTGTTCTTTGTTGCAACGCTGAGGTGTAATATCCGAATTTTGGACTAACTATATTTTGTTGTTATATTGGGCCACAGCCCTAGCACAGATGTTTTATTTTGAGTATTGGGCATGAGCCCTAGCACTTATGATTTATTCTTTTATATATTGACATACTGGGCATGGACCTTGATTGACTTCTTTATTTGAGTGTATACTGGGCGAGGAGGCCCTAATGTTTTGATGATGTGTTTCAACTTTGATATGGGTACAAACCCTAATATACTCAGATGATATTTTGTTATTTACTGTGCAGAACTATGGGCCTTACATGAATGACTTATGCAGTGTGTTGAGCGTGGACTCAGAAACACACAGATGACCTATGTACTGGGCATAAGCCTCGATGTACCTAGAGGAATGTTTATGTACTAGAAGTAAGCCCTGAGGTACATTGAGTGTTGGGCATAATCCCTGGAGCACTCCAAGCTTGATAAATGAATACCGGATCCAAGGCCTATTGAATATTCTAAATGTGCCTCACAACCACATTCTAGCACTAGTGTTGAGCAGGAAGCTCTGGAATCGCAGTAGCGTAACCCATGTGAAAGTGTTGAGTTAAAAGGATTTGAAGAGCACTCGGGGTTACTGAATATCAAAGTGTTGAGTCGAAAAGAATCTGAATAGCACTTCTACTTTCATCACATTTATTTAATTTGGTTAAATGATTCATCTTTTATCTATCATCAAATACTGCGGGAACTACCATGTTAAACGAGGGAATCCGACATGCAAAGAGAGAGACTAGAGGTGCTTGTCCAAGTTTACCAAGACAATCCAAGAATTGGACCTTGTCCTTAAAAGTTAAAAGAAGTATCATGTGAAGATACATAATTAAATAAAAGATAATTACCACCACTTAAAGCATGGATAGACTAATAGTAGTCTTCTATGGATAACATGCATAAACGCCTCAAGGCTAATATTATTATTTGGAGCTTTAATAATAATGTTGTTATTATTTATTTATGAAATATATTTATTATATATAGTTTAGGAATTATTTAATATTATTAATGAGGGATAAATGGTTAAGTTGAAATATAATTATTGTTATTATAATAAAGAGCTTAAATAAAAAATCACTTATAGATAAAACAATTGGAAAAGTCCTAGTTCAAAAGGACTAGATATTTATTAAATAATATCTTTTAAATATTAATTATTTAATTTAAAGAAACTAATTATTTCAACAGTCCTAATTCAAGACTCCCCTACATAAAGAGGGAAAATCCCAAGTTTGGGTATCATCTTCTTCATTTTCATTCTCTTATGGTAATTGAAGATAATTCTTTCTGCTCCCATAATTGAAGCAGACCACTTAAATTTCCCAGATCTTATCCAGCAGTGAACCTAGGGCCTCTACCTCTTATTGCATGTTGAAACCAGCTCGAGGGGATCCAGATAGAACCAAGAACGGTTGTAGGATCATGGTTGGGAGGAACATGGTAGCCCCAAAGTTATCAAGCTAAGGAATTATTCCAATAGGTCATCTAAGCACAACAGTTTTTACAATAATTATTGCTTGAGTGTGCAGGCTACTATAGGAGAGGAACAGGTCGCAAGATATCTAGGTACGAATCATTAAACCAACTATTTCAAGTTATGTTGATAGTTAGGAATCTAACTAGGATTGTTATTAAAGTATTGTTTTCCCTGAATATTTACAACATTTATATCTCTTATGAGTAAGGGCCTTTAGGGCATAGGCTCTCTGGTTGATTCCATTATAATTATAGAACTGTGAGCCCAGAACCTTATCAAACTCAGAAATTGTAATTTAGAAACCCGCAAAATGTCTAGCAGGTCTAGTCAACTAGCCTATGCTAGACATCCATGCAAACCTAGAGTCTTATCTGTATAGAATTGAAACAACAAAATTCTTTTCTTTCTGGCCGCATTATACATGCAATTGCTATCAGTCCTATATTCTTGTTTTCAGTCTTTTATCTTTTTAAATAAACTAGGAGATATATATATATATATATATATATATATATATAACGCAATCATTATAGTGATCTTTATCTTTTCGAAAGTATTACAATCATATAATATCTTTTCTTCCCAGGCGTTATCATTTATTATTGCACAGCATTGAAAACATCTTATACAGTGGTCAAACCCTCAACAGGATTTCTTTACATCAAGGAAGAATCGTAAGGCTCAGATAGCCACGAAACTCTTTGTAAACCTTTTTAGCACTAGCTACAATATTGTAATATTATTTTCATCAATCATCCCTTCAAAACTTAGAACTACTGACTCTTAGCACACAAACGCAGACAGAGATAATGGAGAGTGGAAACAGAAATTTAAAGGAAGCATTAATTCAACATTTAGTTTCATTATCATATCGAATTACAGGTCAAGGGGTCGAACCCCACTATCATTGTTTTAGAAATCTCGTAAATCCAAAACGCATCAATACATAGTCTTAAAGCTACAAGTTCATCTGTTTAAACAAGTTAGAAATTATATAGAGGCATCAACATTATCATACGAATCTAGGAGGCCTTTCCAAATTCCAAAT
Source organism: Larix kaempferi (assembly GCA_027924585.1). NCBI lineage: Eukaryota > Viridiplantae > Streptophyta > Pinopsida > Pinales > Pinaceae > Larix > Larix kaempferi. The sequence goes on along the minus strand of BSBM01000687.1, from coordinate 1,103,957 downwards.
CAACTGCTTAATGAATTAGAACAATGATGATACATGCGGGAGGAAATCCTAGGCATCACCATACATTCCCATAGAAATCAGAACGCAGAATTTAATCAAACTGAGAATCGTATAGTGATATAAGTAGAAGTCCAACTGAACCCTATCTATTTTCTTTCGACCACCAAAAGACGAAGCAACCACACTAAATCACCCATAGAGGTAAGTCAACTTAAGAGTGCATCCTTTATCCTATCAACACATTCTTTCACTAACAGCTAAACAATATAGGGGTTATAATCGAAACTAACTTTCCCATTCAATAGACAGAGATTACTTCTCATTCAGATTTCACAAAGGCATCAAAGTTGAATTCGTTCAAGGAAGAAAACCCATTGAAGACACAGAGGTAAAGGAGATGAAGAAATATTTCCATACATATTCATATAGTAAACCTACCATTGCCCTTTTTATTCAAACCGGCGGCCTTCAGAACCAGAACAACGATAGCCACACAGAAGACTCGTGCACATTAACCATGTTTTCCCATAAACGAAAACACAGAGACTTAGTATTTTTGCCTCTCATTAATACATAATCAAAATCCAATCGAAAAACACAGGTCCCGGTTTGGGTTTCCAAAACCCTCATGTAAAAATATATGGGTAGTATCTCCTTTACACAAACGTGGAAACCTCATAAACACCAGCGATACAAATGCCACTACATAGTCAAAACTCTCCAGGGTTAACTCGACATTACTTTAAACTCTTTTCATTTTACCGGTCCAGCCAGAGGTGACCCTCTTAGGATCTTCCTAGTACATTACCGTGAGCCAATAGGCAAACACGAAATCCCATTCTAGCAAAGCAATACTCCGTTCACAGATGCGAAAGGAAGGTAAAGGGTTTGGTAACTTGAACTTACCATTCTTCCTATGCCATCCACCACCAACAGTAACAGCCATCTGGTAGTAGTCCCCGCATAGGAGCATGGTAAACAACCTGTCAACCATAGAATCACAACAAGGTTAAACTCTCGAGTTAAACAAGTTCGCGCTGATTAAAAACAGTAGAATAAGAACGTAGACGAAATGGGATACCTTACCTATAGCGTTCACCTTCTCTGCGACCTCAAACTAGCAACAAATGAGTGCTAAGACCACGAGCGAAGCTTGAGTCAGAACGTAGAGCTCTCAGGAACAACCAGCACTTACCATGACCAATGTGAACCACAAAAACGATAGTTTGTTGGTGTAAAACCCAAGGGAAAAATCCTCTGCATAGCTGGAATCATGGCCATGTGACATCGTAGAGCTGCATTTAATATTACCACCAACCACGATATATTTCGATACATGACCCTGCTCCCTATAGTGGGAGGTTGTTGTTTTGGGAAGGTGATTGTCCAACAAATATTACAAGTGCCAACAAGTATTGCAAAGATCAACATATATTTCAATGTACCAACTCTTCAACCTTTACGAACCCTAGATTTAAGTAATGGTTAGGATCATTGAAGTAGAACCCTAGGTATATGTCTTCATAGGCACACTTGCAAAATAGAGTGACGATACAATACATTAGCGAATCTCGCTAAGTAAGTCAGAAGTTCCAACACTTGCACCTTACCTCTCGACAGCCCTGCCGAGGTATTTTTCCTTTCGAAACAACCATGTTCCCTCTTGGGCCCCATACTTTCTTCATCGAAGGTCCATATTTCCTGGATATCACATTTAGACATTTATAAATATGTGCTTGAGTTCTCGAATAGTAAGTAAAAGGTGTTTTTATAATTATTCTAGCATGTGCACACTTGGGACATAATTATATTAACCTAGCCTACACATTGCTTCCGCAGATCCAAAAGATTGATAGTTAGTGAGACTATGATCATTCAGGGAAACTTAGATTCTTGATTACCTTAAAATAAGTATCGATGTATATCTTATCTTATTCAGTGCCGAAGTGAATTTACAATTCATCACCTTTAAAATAGCTTTCATTACCTTAGCAGAAAATTTTAAATTTATTTCTATTTTAGGGACATTACAAGTGGTATCAGAGACCAGTTACAAAACTAAGTGACCTATTGGGCTTATTACAATCAGAACATCCGCTGCAAATACACAGTAAAAAAAACCATACATTAGATATTTATTCTGTTTTATGTGGAAATAAACTAACAGATTTTTCTACTCTTGATACTTATATACTGTGCAGGTACAATCATTGTCTGAAAATGGATGCAGAACATGGCAGTAGCATACATGGAAATCTGAACTCTCCTCCACGAGAGCAAGAAGTTGTGGTGGAACTAAACTCAGATTTGATGAAATCTATGCAAAAAAAAATTACAGGTAGAATTCCAAAATTTCAGAGATGATAACATGCAAGAAAGAAGAGAGAAACAAGCTATAAATGAGGCTTTACTTCAAAGCTTGATAGGGGCAAAGCCCCACGGACAACCTACACTCTCAGTCAACACTTTTTGGGAAACTGTCACACAAAGAAATATGCCAGTCTTAAGGGAGAAGAGCAGGAAGAACACACGCCGGAATCAATGGAAGAGGACTGTAAGAGTTCTTCCAACGATGATGGCTCACCACCTCCTTGAAAGAGAAGGAGGAAGAGTGACGATAGTTTGCAAGGTGAATTCAGAAAGATAAGAGCCCCAACTTATGATGGGGAGATCAACTCTGGGGAGAAGGCTGAAGAGTGGCTTCTAGGAATGAATAAGTACTTCAAAGTTCATAACTATTCCAGTGAAATGCAAGCCCGACTCGCCATCTCCAACCTGAATGGCAGAGTAGCCAGATGGTGGCGGGACTTGAAACACACTAAGGGATAAGAATTAAGAGACATAACATAGGATGCTTTTAGAAGAATTTTTCGGGACAAGTATATGTCTGAAAGATTCTTTGACAAGAAAATCAAAGAGTTCCATGAATTGAAAATGGGCTCCCTGATAATAAAAGCGTTCATCAACAAATTTTTAGATCTGTTGCAGTATGTTCCTTACATAAAGGATGAAAATACAGTAGTTCTTGGGAGTTCTACCCCCAAACTTTAGAGAAAAGATAGAGTTTGACATGCCCAAGACCCTAGATGTGACTTTACATAAAGCAAGATTGTGTTATGAGCACGGGCAGCCAAGAAATGTATCAGGAAGGGTTGCAAAATCTTCGCTGTCAATATTCAAAACATAGAAACCGATAGGGAACAAAAGACAAAAGGTTTCCCAATCCTCGTAGAGTTCAAAGACGTGTTTCCCGAAGAAATACCAGGATCACCACCCAAACGAGACTTAGAATTTCCCATTGAACTAACACCCGGGTCGGTACTAGCTTCCAAAGCCCCTTACCACATGAGCACACCAGAATTGGTGGAGCTCAAGCTTCAGTTACAAGAGTTAAAAAACAAAGGGTACATACGACCAAGTGTGTCCCCTTGGGGAGCACCGATACTCATCGTCAAGAAGAAGGACGGAACGATGCGAATGTGCATCAATTACCACCAACTCAACAAAATGACCATTAAGAACCGCTACCCACTCCCTAAAATAGATGACTTGTTTGACCAAGTCAGAGGAGTGAAGATCTTCTCAAAGATCGAATTACGATCCGGATACCATCAGGTGGGAATCCAGGATGAGGATATCAACAAAACCGCATTCCGGACCCATTACAGCCACTACAAGTTTGTAGTGATACCCTTTGGGTTGACGAACGCACCGGCCAACTTTATGTGCATAATGAACAACATCTTTAGTAAATACCTCGATAAGTTCGTTCTAGTCTTTATTGACGACATTTTGATCTACTCCAAGAACGAAGTAGAACATGAGGAACATCTCCGAATTGTTTTATGTATACTACGGGAACACCAACTGTACGCCAAGTTTAATAAGTGTGATTTCTACAAACCCCATATTCAATACTTAGGACATATCATTTCCGAGAAGGGAATAGACGTCGATCCTGAAAATGTCAAGGCTATCAAAGAATGGGCCACACCTACGTGTGTTTTTGACATAAGATCATTCTTAGGACTAGCCGGCTACTATCAGAAGTTCATTGAGAACTTCTCGCAAATCACATGTCCTATGACTGCCTTACAGAAAAGGAAAACAAGTTCACATGGACAGCTAAGTGCAAAGAAAGCTTTCAGAAGTTGAAGCAATTATTGATTAGTGTACCAATCTTATGAATTGCAGACCCCAATGGGGACTCCGTCGTCTGCACAGATTCAAGGAAGGAAGGACGTGGGGGAGTCCTTATGCAAGACAATTTTTCCATATGCTACGAATCAAGGAAACTAAAAGAACACAAGTAGAACTACCCTACGCATGACCTCGAACTAGCCACCATCATCCATGCCTTAAAAGATGTGGTGGCACTACCCTATGGGAAAGAAATTCCTATTAATGACAGATAACATGAGTTTGAAATACCATTTCGACCAACCCGACCTAAATGCCAGGCATGCCAGGTGTTTATCCTTCCTTAGTGAATACCACTTCGAACTAAAGCATATTCAAGGCAAGGAAAACAAGATTGTGGATGCCTTGAGCCATCGAGCACATATGCTTTACGAGGTTACGGTGAGTCAAACCGACTCAGACTCACACCACAAGATTTGAACGACATGTAAGAGTGACCGTTACTACACGAAAATCCTTGCAAAGATCCAGGAAGACAAATTATTCCAACAACAGAAGGAATATAAGATAGACGAGTCATGACTACTGTGGCCAAAAGAGAGACTTTACGTCCCAGAAAGTGGAGACACTAGATCAAACATTCTCACCAAATTTCACCAGAAACCCTATTCAGGGCACCCCGAATACCAAAATATGCTATTGGCAGTAAAGAAACATCACTTTTGGCCTAAGTTGAAAGTTGACATAGCCATGTTCATCGCAAAATGTCAAGAGTGCCAACTGGTTAAGCAGAACACCAACACCCCTCCGGTTTGCTACAACCTTTGCCCATTCCGGAATGGAAGTGGGAGGTAATAAGTATGGACTCCATTACGGGCTTACCTAAGAGTAAGAAGCAGAACGATTCCATCTTTGCAGTGGTAGACAAGCTTTCTAAAGTATCCCATTTCATAGCGGTAAAGTCTACCTACAAAGTAATCCACATCGCGGACGTCTTCTTGAAGAAGATCTTTCGATTGCATGGGATACCCAAGGCAATCTTTTTCGATAAAGACACGAAGTTCACTAGCAACTTCTGGAGAGCATTTTTCTCTGGTTTGGAGACCCAGTTACAATTCAGTACTACATACCATCCCTAGACTGACGTACAAACAGAACAAGTAAACCAAATCCTTGAGGACATGTTGAGGATGTATGTCATGAACAACCCCACCAAGTGGGAAGATTATTTGCACCTCGCAGAATTTGCCTACAACAACGGATACCAAACCTCTGCCAAAATTAGCCCTTTCGAGGTACTCTATGGCAGGAAATGTCGGACACCCATGACTTCAGACAGTCCAGTAGGAAGACTTATATTAGGACCCGACCTACTAAAGGATTTGGAACAACTAGTCTCCAAGGTACAACTGAACTTGAAAGAAGCACAAGACCACCAAAAGAGTTATGTGGACAAGAAAAGAAAAGACAAAGACTACCAAGTCGGCGAACATGTGTTTCTAAAAATAAAGGAAAAACGAAGCTCGTTGAGCCTAGGACGTTGCAGGAAACTAGCCCCAAGATTTTGTGGACCTTTGAAATACTGGCCAAGAAGGGCCCAGTGGCTTATAAGTTAGCCTTACCAGCTCATATAAAATTTCATAATGTTTTTCATGCTTCATTATTAAAGAAATATGTATACGATACTAAACATGTAATTAATTGGTCCTTATTATAGGTGGAGCCCGAAGGAGAGTTTAGGCCAGAACCACTCCACATTCTGGACAAGAGAAAGGTGCAGCTTGGGAGGAGGACCATTACTCAGCTGAAAGTGCAATGGAGGCACTTTGGACCAGATGAGGCTACTTGGGAGAATGAGACCACCATGAAAGAGGCATACCCCACCTTATTTCATGACCTCATTCCTAGTCCCTAGAAACACCAGGACGGTGTTGTTTCTAAGTGGGGAGGGGTGTAATATCCTGAATTTTGGAATAACTATATTTTGTTGTTATATTGGGCCATGGCCCCAGCACATATGTTTTATTTTGAGTATTGGGCATGAGCCCTAGCACCTATGATTTATTCTTTTATATATTGACATACTAGGCATGGACCCTAACTGACTTCTTTATTTAAGTGTATACTAGGTGAGGATGCCCTAATGTTTTGATGATGTGTTTCAGCTTTGATATGGGTACAAACCCTAATATACTGAGATGATCTTTTGTTATTTACTGTGCAGAACTATGATCCTTACATGAATGACTTATGTGGTGTGTTGAGCGTGGACTCAGAAACACACAGATGACCTACGTATTGGGCATAAGCCCTGATGTACCTAGAGGAATGTTTATGTACTGGGAGTAAGCCTTGAGGTACATTGAGTGTTGGGGATAAGCCCTGGAGCACTCCAAGATTGATAAATGAATACTGAATCCGAGGCCACTTGAATATTCTAGATGTGCCTCACAACCACATTCTAGCAATAGTGTTGAGTAGGAAGCTCTGGAATTGCACTAGCATAACACCCATGTGAAAGTGTTGAGTTAAAAGGCTCCGAAGAGCACTCGGGGTTACTAAATATCAAAGTGTTGAGTCAGAAAGACTCTGAATAGCACTTCTACTTTCATCACATTTATTTAATTTGTTTAAATGATTCATCTTTTATCTATCATCAAATACTACGGGAACTACCATGTTAAACAAGGGAATCCGACCTGCCAAGAGAGAGACTAGAGGTGCCTATCCAAGCTTACCAAGACCGTCCAAGAATTGGACCTTGTCCTTAAAAGTTAAAAGAAGTATCATGTGAAGATACATAATTAAATAAAAGATAATTACCACCACTTAAAGCATGGATAGACTAATAGTAGTGTTCTATGAATAACATGCATAAAGGCCTCAAGGCTAATATTATTATTAGGAGCTTTAATAATAATGTTGTTATTATTTATTTATGAAATATATTTATTATATATAGTTTAGGCATTATTTAATATTATTAATGAGGGATAAATGGTTAAGTTGAAATATAATTATTGTTATTATAATAGAGAGCTTAAATAAAAAATCACTTATAGATAAAACAATTGGAAAAGTCCTAGTTCAAAAGGACTAGATATTTATTAAATAATATCTTTTAAATATTAATTATTTAATTTAAATAAACTAATTATTTCAACAGTCCTAATTCAAGACTCCCCTACATAAAGAGGGAAGATCCCAAGTTTGGGGATCATCTTCTTCATTGTCATTCTCTTATGGTAATTGAAGAGAATTCTTTCTCCTCGCATAATTGAAGCAGACCACCTAAATTTCCCAGATATGAACCAGCAGTGAACCTAGGGCCTTTACCTCTTATTGCATGTTGGAACCAGCTCAGGGGGATCTAGATAGAACCAGGAACAATTGTAGTATCATGGTTGGGAGGAACATGGTAGCCGCAAAGTTATCAAGCTAAGGAATTATTCAACAAGTCAGCTAGGAAAAACAGTTTTTACACTAATTATTGTTTGAGTGTGCAGGCTACTACAGGAGAGGAACAGGTCGCAAGATATCCAAGTATGAATCATTAAACCAACTATTTCAAGTTATGTTGATAGTTAGGCATCTAACTAGGCTCGTTATTAAAGTATTTTTTTCCCTGAATATTTACAGCATTTATATCTCTTATGAGTAAGGGCCTTTAGGGCATAGGCTCTCTGGTTGATTCCATTATAATTATAGAACTGTGAGCCCATAACCTTATTAAACTCAGAAATTATAATTTAGAAACCTGCAGAATGTCTAGCAGGTTTAGACAACTAGCCTATGCTAGACATCCATGCAAACCTAGAGTCTTATTTGTATGGAATTGAAACAACAAGATTCTTTTCTTTCTGGCAGCATTATACATGCAATTGCTATCAGTCCTATATTCCCGTTTTCAGTCTTTTATCTTTCTAAATAACCTAGGAGATATATATATATATATATATATATATATATATATATATATATATATATATATATATATATATATATATATAACGCAGTCATTATAGAGATCTTTATCTTTTCAAAAGTATTAAATCATATAATATCTTTTCTTCCTAGGCGTTATCATTTATTTTTGCACAACATTGAAAACATCTTATACAGTGGTCAAACCCTCAAAAGGATTTCTTTACATCAAGGAAGAATTGTAAGGCTCGGATAGCCTTGAAACTCTTTGTAAACCTTTTTAGCACTAGATACAGTATTGTAATATTATTTTCATCAATCATCCTTTCAAAACCTATAACTACTGACTCTTAGCACACAAACGCAGACAGAGATAATGGAGAGTGGAAACAGAAATTTAAAGGAAGCATTACTTCAACATTTAGTTTTATTAGCATATCAAACCACACGTCAAGGGGTCGAACCCCACTATCATTATTTTAGAAATATCGTAAATACAAAACACGTCAATACATAGTCTTAAAGCTACAGTTTCATCTGTTTAAACAAGTTAGAAATTATACAGAGGCATCAGCATTATCATACGAATCTAGGAGGCCTTTCCAAATATCAAATCAATTGCTTAATGAATTAGAACAACAACGATACATGCGAGAGGAAAACCTGGGCATCACCATACATTCCCATAGAAATCAAAATGCATAATTTAATAAAACTGAGAATTGTATAGTGGGATAAGCAGAGGTCCAACTGAACCCTATCTATTTTCTTTCGACCACCAAAAGACACAGCAACCACACTAAATCAGCCATAGAGGTAAGTCAACTTAAGAGTGCATCCTTTATCCTATCAACACATTCTTTCACTAACAGTTAAAAAATATAGGGGTTATAATGGAAACTAACTTTCCCATTCAATAGACAAAGATTACTTATCATTCAGATTTCAAGAAGGCATCAAAGTTGAATTCGTTCAGGGCAGAACACCCATTGAAGACACAGAAGTAAAGGAGACAGAGAAATCTTTCCATACATATTCATGTTAAATTTTGAGCATTAATTCACAATACTCTTGGATCTTTACTGAGAGAATAACATATACAGTATATCAATGCATAACAATCACAATAAGCATGACAAGCATCACAAGAATCAAAAGCATGAGAGACAAGAGACACAGAGTTTCCGTGGGCAAAACCCTAAGGTGAAAAACCCCACAACTTCCTCAAAGATAGAGAGAGCAATGGATCAACCAAAGTACAACCAAAATACACTGAGATAGTCTCCTAGTAGCAGATGATCCTCCTCCTCACTAGTGCGCCACTTTCTGAGTGAGAGAAGTGTGAGTTTCCGAGTGATGAAAATAGAGATCTCTCGATCTCTATTTATACTAGCTTGTTTGCCAAGTTACACTATGGGGCCGACTTGTCTAGCTAGGTACATCCACAATATAATATATATTTCAGGGCCGACCCCACACATGGTGGTCTAATAACCCATCGGCAAGTACGCACACTTGCAACACTTGTCAATCCACATGACGACACTTCCTTATAGAGGAATAACACATCTCTTATAAGGGTACAATAAATATATATGAAATACATAGATGAAATACATTCTGAAGTTACATATACATCAACACTCCCTCTTAACTAGGAAGGTATTTCTCAACACAGTTCTACTAGACAAGTCTTCTTCTCGGGATCATCATCATCGATGCATCGTCATCATCATCGTCACTGCTGCTGCTATCTCAACCAATCTCTGACTCTACTCGTCATAGGAAGTTCTACAGAGCCAGTCCTTTTTCATACTGGATGTAGGCCCACCACCTGCAGGTCTTCGTCATCACTGGCCATACTATGGAATCCTCAGGACTTATTACGTGCATCACAATACCTAGCTGTAGCATCCCAGGCTATTACGAGCACACAGCTCTACCTGTCGGATCTCTTAGGAGCACATTACATGTGACCCATCACAAAACCTGGCTGAAGCATCCCAGGCTATTACGAGCACACAGATCTACCTGTCGGATCTCCCAGGAGCACATTACATGTGATCTCACCACAAAACCTGGTTGAAGCATCTGAGGCCTTTTTCATCCTGTCCAGATCTCCCAAGAGCAAATTACATGTGGTCCACCACAAAACCTGGCTGAAGCATCTGAGGCCTTTTTCATCCTGTCCAGATCTCCCAGGAGCAAATTGCATGTGGTCATGGCAAAACCTGGCTGAAGCATCTGAGGCCTTGTTCATCCTGTCCAAATGTCCCAGGAGCAAATTACATGCCATAGGACAAAACCTCGCAAGAGCATCTTAGGTTTTTACGGCTACACAACTCCGACCTGAAATCTCCCAAGGCACAAATTACATGTCCTCCCAGAGCAATGTCTCGAAAGAGCATCCCAGGTTATTACGGGTACACAACTCCGACCTATAGGATCTCCCAGACATGCTCATCTGCACAACCTGATCCATGGCCACAAAGTATCATCCTGATACTCACCATACATCATCCTGATGTACACATGATCATCCTGATCATCATCACTACAACATCTTGCTGCATGTCATCTGGAGAAGCTCATCATCCACGATCATCCTGATCATACAATGCATCTACCTGATGCATACCAAGTATCTACCTGATACATAGATACATGATCCACACAATGTATTCACTTGATACATAGATACATGATCCACACAATGTATCCATCAACATACATGATCTACCTAATTATACCTGATACATATCAACATACATGATCTACCTAATTATACCTGATACATATCAACATACATGATCTACCTGATCATACAATTTATCCTCCTGATACATATATAGATACATGGTCCAAGCATCCAACATGATGCATATACAAAATACATACAAATGATTGAACCGATCATATCCAACATCCAACATGATGCATACATACATATAAATGATCCAAATGATCATATCCAGCATCCAACATGATGCTTACATACATATAAATGATCCAACTGATCATATCTAGCATCCAACATGATGCGTACATACATATAAATATAAATGATCCAACTGATCATACAAAGCAGAAACCAGAACATCATCCTGATGCTCATCATTCAGTGCTTACATCCACAGCCATGTGAAGGATCCTCCTTCCAACATGCTTGGAATGGCTTCAGCAAATGTGTCCATCACTTCTTCCTCGAAGTGTCATCAATCTGAAGAATGCCAAGCCTCTCCCTGAAGTACTCGAACTTCACCCTGGCTAGTGCCTTCGTCAGCACATTTGCAATCTGCTCGTCCGTCGCAACGTATAGGAGATTCACAGCTCCTCTCTACACCATATCCTTGATATAGTGATATTTGATCTCTATGTGTTCGACCTGTCATGAAACACTGGGTTCTCAGACAGTTTCACACAACTCTGGTTATCGCAGAAAATACTAGTAGCATCCAATGGGAGATCAAATAACTCAGACAGTAGCTTCTGTAGCCATACTGCCTCACAACTAGCTGAACAGGCTGCAACATACTCTGCCTCAGCTATACTCAGTGCTATGCAGGACTGCTTCCTGCTAAAATAAGAGATCACACCTGATCCCATACTGAAGCAGCACCTAGATGTGCTCTTCCTATCTGTAGCACTGCCAGCCCAATCTGAATCAACATAACCCTACAGGTTAAACTTTTGATCCGCTTCATACTTGAGCCCATAATCCACTGTACCCTTCAGGTACCTCAGAACATGCTTTACAGCAACTAGGTGAACACTCCTCGGATCTGTTAGGAACTGACTCAATGTGTTCACAGCAAAGCAAATATCTGGTCTCGTGTTCATCAGGGACATCAAGGACCCAATCATCTGACGATACATAGAGATATCAACTAGCTCAGATGAAGTATCACATAGAAGCTTCAGATTCGATGCCATGGGTGTGGCCATGGCCTTGTAATCCATCATCCCGAATCTCTTCATAATATCTACTGTGTATTTCCCTTGACCAAGGAAGATCCCACCTGCATTCTGCCACACCTCCATACCTAGAAAATAATGCATCATTCCCAAATCTTTCATATCGAACTCAGCAACAAGCTTCCTCTTAGTATCTGCAATCAATCTGTCATCTCCTATTACAAATAAGTCATCCACATACATGAGTAGAATCACAGGATTCCCTTCCTCAACCTTGTAGCAAAGGTTGGAATCCGCTTTACTCTTGGTAAATCCCAAACTAGATAGGAAACTGTCCATCCTACCATACCAAGTTTTGGGAGCTTGCTTCAAGCCATACAAGGCTTTCTTCAATCTGCACACATATGACTCCCTGTCATGTATTTCAAAACCGAGTGGTTGCTCCACATATACTTCCTCTTCAACTACACCATTCAAGAAAGCAGTCTTGACATCCATCTGGTGTATTGTCCATTTCATTGTTGCAGCCAGGGCAAGTACTGTTCTGATGGAAGTATACCTGGCTACAGGTACAAAATTTTCTTCATAATCTATTCCCTCTTTCTGAGAGAAGCCACAAGCTACGAATCTTGCCTTGTATTTCTCTACTTTTCCATCTGCAGCATGCTTGATTTTCTAGATCCATTTGGAAGTCACAACAGACTTCACTTTAGGTCTTGGGACAACATCCCAAACATCATTCTTCATTATTGATTGGTATTCCTCAACCATGGCATCCTTCCATTCTTTCTTTTCCGCTGCTTCTTCATAACTGGAAGGTTCTTTGTTCATAATGTCACAGAGTAAAGCAACATAGCTGGTATGTGATCTGGTTCTCTTCTTTGCTCTGTGTTATTCTTCTGGAATGCCAAATCTTTCTGCTTCTTGAATGAGCTCTCTAGCCCATGCAGATTTCCTCTTGTGAGAGTTATCCTCATGGGGTGGATCTACAGGTTCTTGCGGATCTTCAAACTCACGAACAACTTCTGGAATTGCTTCAGTCATGGTAGTGTCTTGAAATCTAGTTTCCTTAGGTTCTTCATAAACTTCGATAAGTGCCTTCCTTGATTTGATGAATGCTGAGTTTTCATCAAATGTTACATCCCTGCTGACATCAATCTTCTTGAACCCTGGAAAGTATATTCTGTAAGCCTTCGAGCTTTCACTAAAACCCACAAAGATACCCTTCTTTCCTGAAGGATCTAGTTTAGTCCTCTTTTCCTTTGGGACATGAGTGTATACTGGACAACCAAATATTCTGAGATGGCTGACTTCAGGTTTCTTACCAGAAAAGACCTCTTCTCGTGTCTTGTTGTCCAATATCTTGTGGGGTGTTCTGTTCTGCACATATACAATTGTTCTAGCTGCTTCTGCCCATAGATGCATAGGTAGATCCTGGTCATGTAACATTGCTCTTGCTGCTTCCATGATTGTTCTGTTTTTCCTTTCTGCAACTCCATTTTGTTGTGGATTGTAAGGAGCAATCAACTCCCTCTTAATCCCTGAATCACTGCAAAGCTTCTTGAAGTCACCTGAGGTGAATTCTCCACCATTGTCGGATCAGAATGTTTTGATCTTCTTGTCAATTTGATTCTCCATCAAGGTTTTGAATTCCTTAATCTTATCAAACACCTCATCTTTGTTCTTCAAGAAGTATACCCAAGTCTCCCTGGAGAAGTCATCAATAAATGAGACATAGTAAACATACCCACTTAGAGAACTGGATGACATAGGACCACCTACATCTGAGTGGATGATTTCCAGAATATCCTTTGCCTTGCTTTCACTGCTTGGGAAATCCTTCTTAATGTTCTTACCTTTTGCACATCCTTTGCAAACACCTTCATGTTTGGTCTTGATTTTAGGAAGACCCTATACAACCTTGCTTGCAATTGGAAGTGCCCTATAGTGCATATGAGGAAGTCTTCTATGCCAAAGTTCACTTGGCTCCATGGATTCATGCACCATGTCATGTTCAGGTTGTCCCTTCAATTTATACAAACCTCCCTCTTGCTCTCCAATCACTACTGCATCATCTATGGTCTTTCCCTTTGGCCACATTAGGACTTGGCCATGCACAAATGCAACCCTCATACCTTTTTCATCCAATGTAGAGATGGAGAGTAAGTTCTTCTTGAGCCCAGGTACATAAAGGACTTCTTTCATCTTCAAAGATTTTCCAGAATCTATGTTGTAGGAGGCTTCACCACTTCCTTTGATTGGGTATTGATAATCATCCCCAAGTTTCACCTTATGGGGTGATTCATGTTCAAATAGGTTCACAAAAGATTCCTTAAACCCAGTCATGTGTTTGGATGCCCCACTGTCAATTAACCAATCATTACAACCATGGGAGATAGTACCTGTGAGAGCAGAGATTAGAACATACTCTTCTTCACTTGATGAGTCATCATTACTATCATCACTTTCTGCCCTAGCCTTCTTCTTAGGTGGTTCATCATCCTCGGTAGCATGAGCATGAAACCTTCTTTTGCTACCCTTCTTCTTCTTGTTGAAGTTGTTGTTGTCCTTCTTGTTCTTGGGACAATTTATGGCAATATGTCCTTTTTCATTATAGGTGAAGCATATTCTTCTTTCTTTATAGTGATGTGAATATTTATTGGAGTGAGATGGCTCTCTCTTGGACTTCCCTTTCTTGATGTGAGCTATGAGAACTTGATCTTCATTCATCATCTTTTCTTCTCGTGCCACAAGCCTTACTTATTCTTGTGAGCATTCTTCCCATAGTCTGCTGAAGGATACCAACTTCTTTCTTGCACAAATTCCTTGAATGAAGGAGTCCCATGACCTAGGTAGGCCATTCAGAGTGGTCATGACAACTTCACCATTCTCCACCATTTCATCCACTGCTTCTAGTTGTTCCTTGATCTGGGAGACCCTTGAAAAATAAGATTGAAACTTTACTCCTTTTAATTGGTTCCGCAGGGTCATCTTCTGATTTATGTTCTTCCCTTCAAATAGCTTGGTCAAAGAGTCAAACATCTCCTTGGGTGTCTTTAGAGAAGACACATGGGGTATGAGATTGTCTTTGATAGAATCAGAAATGATTCTCTTTTCCTTGACCAAGTTCTTCTTATGCAATACTTTAGCCTCTTCATCCTTGGGATAGGGATGTCTTCTTTTATATATGAGTCCAACTCATTCTCTTCCAGGATTAACCCAATCCTATACTTCCAAGCTTGGAAGTTATCATCCCATTCAAGCTTATCCTCAAGCTTGGTGTGGTGAGACATCTTAAAGAGTACTTCAAATGGAAATAGAAAATATTTAGGTCTTACCACTTGAAATGCTGAAAACTGGATCTGGTCCTGGATTAGGTTTTGTCGAAAAAACCCTAAAAATTCAAAATGTGAATTTCAACTTTCTGAAAGGATAGAAAGATGCGCCTTGATGAGCTGATCATCCTGGTGTATTTAGAATTTGAGATCAGCAAAGCTTTACCCTTCAGATTTGTCTTTTTGTCCTCCCGGGTGCACTAGGGAGAGCCCTGAATTAGGGTTTGAGTTTCCCGGAGATCTACCTAGCCAAAAATCTCGATCCAAAGCTCTAAACTTTGATTTTTGCAAGGATCTTCCAGCTATGTCTTCAGATTTCAAAAATTCCTATTTTTGTGGAAACCCTAATTTTAGGGCCAAATCTGAAAATGCTCAAAATTGAATTCTGATTAGAAAGATAGATTCTCCTTAATGAGTAGAGTCAATCTACTATACTCCTTTTCCAAAAACTGTGATAAACCCAATAAACAAGAAACTCAAGTTTTTGTCACTGCAAAATGTCTTCTTCTCAGGTTAGCTCTAATACCATGTTAAATTTTGAGCATTAATTCACAATACTCTTGGATCTTTACTAAGAGAATAACATATACAGTATATCAATGCATAACAATCACAATAAGCATGACAAGCATCACAAGAATCAAATGCATGAGAGACAAGAGACACAGAGTTTCCATGGGGACAACCCTAAGGTGAAAAACCCCACAACTTCCTCAGAGATAGAGAGAGAAATGGCTCAACCAAAGTACAACCAAAATACACTGAGATAGTCTCCTAGTAGCAGATGATCCTCCTCCTCACTAGTGCGCCACTTTCTGAGTGAGAGAAGTGTGAGTTTCCGAGTGATGAAAATAGAGATCTCCTGATCTCTATTTATACTAGCCTGTTTGCCCAGTTACACTATGGGGCCGACTTGTCTAGCTAGGTACATCCACAATATAATATATATTTCAAGGCTGACCCCACACATGGTGGTGTAATAACCCATCAGCAAGTACACACACTTACAACACTTGTCAATCCACATGACGACACTTCCGTATAGAGGAATAACACATCTCTTATAAGGGTACAATAAATATATATGAAATACATAGATGAAATACATTTCGAAGTTACATATACATCAACAATTCATATAGTAAACCTACGATTGACCTTTTTATTCAAACCGGTGGCCTTCAGAACCAGAACAACGATAGCCACACAGAAGACTCATGCACATTAACCATGTTTTCCCATAAACGAAAACATAGATACTTAGTATTTTTTCCTCTCATTAATACATATTCAAAATCCAATCGAAAAATGCAGGTCCCGGTTTGGGTTTCCAAAACCCTAAAGTAAAAATATATGGGTAGTATCTCCTTCTACACAAACGTGGAAACCTCATAAACACTAGCGATACAAATGCCACTACATAGTCAAAACTCTCCAAGGTTAACCCAACATTACTTTAAACTCTTTTCATTGTACTGGTCCAGCCAGAGGTGACCCTCTTAGGATCTTCCTAGTACATTACTGTGAGCCAATAGGCAAACAAAAAATCCCATTCTAGCAAAGTGATACTCCCTTCATAGATGCAAAAGGAAGGAAAAGGGTTTGGGAACCTGAACTTACCATTCTTCCTATGCCATCGACCACCAAGATTAACAACCATTCGGTAGTAGTCCCCACAGAGGAGCATGGTAAACAACCTATCAACCATAGAATCACAACGAGGTTAAACTCTCAAGTTAAACAAGTTCATGTTGACTAAAAACAGTAGAATAAGAAAATAGATGAAATGGGCTACCTTACTTCTAGCATTCACCTTCTTTGTGACCTCAAACTAGCAACAAATGAGTGCTAAGACCATGAGCAAAGCTCGGGTCAGAGCACAGAGCTCTCAGGCACAACCAACACTTACAATGACCAAAGTGAACCACGAAAACAATAGTTTGTTGGTGTAAAACCCAAGGGAAAAACCCTCTGCATAGCTGGAAGCATGGCCATGTGACATCGTAGAGCTACATTTAATATTACCACCAACCACGCTATATTTCGATACATGACCCTGCTCCCTATAGTGGGAGGTCGTTGTTTTGGGAAGGTGATTGTCCAACAAATATTACAAGTGCCAACAAGTATTGCAAAGATCAACATATATTTCAATGTACCAACTCTTCAACCTTTACGAACCCTGGATTTAAGTAATGGTTAGGATTATTGAAGTAGAACCCTAGGTAGATGTCTTCATAGATACGCCTGCAAAACAGAGTGACGATACAATACATTAGTGAATCTCGCTAAGTAAGTCAGAAGTTCCAACACTTGCACCTTACCTCTCGGCAGCCCTGCCGGGGTATTTTTCCTTTCGAAACAACCATGTTCCCTCTTGGGCCCCATACTTTCTTCATCGAGGGTCCATCTTGACTAGAGATCACATTTAGACATTTATAAATATGCGCTTGAGTTCTCGAACAGTAAGTAAAAGGTGTTTTTATAATTATTCTAGCATGTGCACACTTGGGACAGAATTATATTAACATACCCTACTGTAACATCCTGAAAAATACCAAAATTTAAAAAAATTTAAAATAGCAATAATTATTGAAGTTATTTATGCGGAACATATAAAATAATTAAATTTCTTAACTAGGATAATTAATAACGACGACATGTCATAATTCTCAAATAAAATATGATGTAACTTATTTGCTATTTCAGAATTAAACGGATGCTAATCTCCTTAACAAAAGATCTTTTTATGACTATGTACAAGAATACAATTTACAGATCTGCTTAAGTTCTACATGCGATTACATGCTATTCATAGGTTTGTATTGTCATGATGTTCTTGATGATGTGCTGACAGTTTCTTTCTATGATGACGAAGGGGTCCTACGAGGTACCCTGGGTTTACTTAGCTACGTTTAGCTAAGGCATTTGAATCCCATTTCCATGTGCAGACAACGGGTAAGAATTTCTACAACATGTGTTAAGAGTGCATGTGTCTTTCAATTCATCATCAATGTAATATTAAAATGCTAAGTACTTTCTTGCGAAACAAGTTACTGGAGGTATGCATACTTGGTTCTAATTCTAGTTTATGTGCTGACTTACAAAACTCTTCAGTGTTATAATTTCACACCGTCCAAGTGTTTTGTTATAATGCTACATTTATTATCATATGACTATTGTCATTATTATCAAAACAGTGATACCAATATCTATTGATAATGCTATTAGAAAGCTTGTAGAAAATAGTGTTTATACTTTTGAACTATCATTACGTTTTGCATCTACAGAACTTAGACTATTCTAAGTCCCGAATTTATCATTAGTATTTGTAATACATGGCTAACATATTTAATATATTGTGCGTATGGTGTTTATGCTATGAACTTAGCATTTAAAATGTGTATCACACCATTTATCTATACCTATAGACTCACATTATTATTATGAATTGGAAATGCATAGCTATTGTGTGAAATATATAATGTACATAGTATCTAAATATACTTATGCATAGCTAGAATCCTAACTATATCTATGGTCTCCATTGATCAAATGATTAATAATTTATATGGCTAATTGAAGAGACATATATGATTTATCCTATATGACTATACCTAACTATGGAATGAAATGTAAATATTATAAAGTGACTATGTGTTCACACAAAACATTTGGCATATAATCCAATGTTACGTACATAACCATAAACTATAGAGATTATTATGAAATTCGATCCACGAATCTAACATAAAATTATTTCGATGTTGATAGGATATTAAAGTTTGTACTTTGCATGCTTTCCAAGCTGGCGTTGACAGGCCTAGCATTAATATCGTTCCACAATTGAATGATGTGGAAGCCCAGTTGTAAGGTCTTCACGTGGTTTGTGTTTGTAATGAGAATCACAATAAGCTGAGCTGTGCCATGCACTGGCTCTCGATCTGCTTACTTGGCAATTAGTAGATGAAGTAATCAATGCAATATTGATTACAATCGTTGCTTGAATATCAACGTGCCTTAACTAGCAGATATCCCACCGTTGATCTCTTTAAGATCTGGGGCTGCGAATGAAACCCTATTCACGCATTGGTAAGTAATGGAAAAATGGTTTTCTGGCATTCATTGTTGCATTTAGTGGTAAGGTTGTAGAGTCGATTGTTTGCTGCAATGTAGGGTTTTAGAGTTTGAGGAGAGGAGAACTCCTTCCTCGGTTTCGAACATTGGACCTATGAGGGATAGTTTTAATAGTTGCAGGTTTACACTCTTGTACTAAGGTGCTACGATACAGTCATGGAAGTTGTGTAAGGTCATTATGTTAGTTGTTGAATGTGATAGTTCAAATTGGGGTTCGATCCTCCAATTGGTGAAATGGTCTTCTGTGTTTAGCTCATGGTTGCTGTCAAAATCCATCAAGCTTCATCTTTTTTGCTAGTGTGGTGTGCCAATGTTCAGATCTTCATTTCTAATGGTAAGTACTCATGATAATGAATGTATTACTGTGTTATTTGCTTTTATATTTGCGTTTCTTGTTTTGTAACCCTTTGAACTGTACCTTGGCCGGTACCCACTTCGTAGGAGGTTTCTATGCAAAGGGTTTGGAATGGAAATTATGCATCCACTTCCTGGTAATCTTTGGTGGTTGTCGAAACCTCGTAAGTGCCTTTGGGCATGGTTTTGATGGTAATTACTGTGTGCTGAGAGTTGGAACTATTCGACCTTGTTTCGGTGATGGCTGAGTGTGAATTTCTAAAGTCTTGTTTTGATAGATACTGTATAGAGGATAAACTTCAGTTATTTAAGTTGCTACTCGACTCTTTGATTCCTGGCTGCGTCGTTTGATAAGAAAATCGCACTCGTGTTTATGCTGCTAAAAGTTAAGGGTAAAACCCTGTGTAGTTTGTGGATCTTGACCTCGTTTTAATGTTTTGGTTTATAAGGGGTAAACCTCTGTGTAATGTTGGAACCTTAACAAGTTCGATATGTAAACTCTATTATTTTTAAATGCTGAATGTGTAACCAAGAATCGAGAGTTCACTTGCTCTTCTAAAACAGTGGCTTGTTTGTAAAGACGTGTTTTGTTTTGATGTAATGGTTGAAAGATTGTTTATATAACTGTTAAGTGGTGCTGAACAACTATAGTTGTCTCTAGCCGAGAATTATGGTTTGCATAACTGTAGATAGTTGATTCCTATACTTCGTTATCGTTATTGATAATTACGTTTTTGGAATCGTGATGAGATAGTTCGGCTGTTAAGTGTTTTTGGAAGGGCTATGTCATAGTGTTCGATTTTGTTTCACGAATGAAAACCTATCTGTAGCTTTCGTTTACTATCTAGATTGTACTGAGCTTTTATACTTGAGACTTAACCTGTGTATCAAATGGTTTCGATGTTGTGTATGTGTTCTTGCTAGGGTTGTGAGCTATCGTTAGACATTGATACTGAATCATGATTTCTGCTAAGTGATGCTTAAAGTCTGGTAGTAGTCTCGATATGCTTAAAAGATAGTATGGTTATATGAAATATTAGTTAGGCTTTGGAAGTCTATAACTGTTATAATCTCATAAAAGAAATGTCTAAAGTTTGCCATGAATGGATTGAGAAGAAATTTATGAACTGTGTAAACATAAACTAGGGTTTGTGATATCTTAGGGTTTGCTACTACTGTGCAGGTATTTGCATTTCATAGTTGAAATCAAATGTGATAGTTTTTGGAATAAATAAAATGTGTGTACTTATAACAAATTTGTACATAACATAGTTTTTGCAACTGCTATATTTCTTAGAATGTAAGTACTTGAAAATATAAAATTTATGATATTGAAATGCATGTGATTACTATCTGAAATAAATAGTGTTGAAAAGAAAAGTATAGAACTGCGCAGAAACAAAATGTGTTTTTATTTAAGAATGAGATGAATGCTAAGCAGCTGTTTATACTATACTATATTATATCCTGCGTTTAAACATAAGACAAAATTTAACAAGAATACTACTGTATTCATCTTTTCAATCAATGGCATTCTTCCTATCTCTCATCTTTCTTAATTTGCTTGTTTATACTGGAGTACAATGCAGAAAACAACATGGGGAAAAATATAGAGATGGTTATCGATTCAATCATTTCATAAAACTTTTTTCATTCAGAATCATACTTAGATCAGAAAATAAAATTGTTTCTTCTACATGAGTGTAATTAATAACTCTATTATGCAGAAACGTTTAACTGTAAACAAAAGTAAGAACAGTAAACCCTGGTTGACTGTAGGAGAAACAAACAGCCCAAGGAACCTGTTCCACCCAACCTATTCCTGAAGACAACCAAGTTACTTACCTTAGGACGCCCGAGCCTATTCACTGAACCACCAGGATGAAGATTCTGTAGAAGCCTTAGTACATCAAATTGCAGTAGAATATAGATTATCCAGTCATAAAGACTCAGTAGTCAAAGATACCTGCACCAGCACCTCTGGTTTTTCCTTCTCAGTATATCTTAGCAGACTCATAGTTGTACTCTCACATAGCCTCCCTATTCAAATCTCTCAGTGATCACCTGATGCACTTGAGGAATATTTCTGGAGAAAACATTGTAAGAGCTGCCTACTCAATTCGAATTGCCTTATCTAGGATGCCAAGGCCTTTTAGTGGTTAACTGGTCATTAATGAGCTTCCTTCTCTCTTCCACCCACATGGGGGATAGTGCCACAAATTTAGGGGTAGTTGTCCCATAACCAACAGCTAGTGGTGGAGTGCAAATGCTGCCATCTATCCCATACCTTCTAACAGCTTCCATTCCTCTTAATGGGTCAGTGGACACTTATTTAACAATTCCCTTGGGTGTTTGTCTCCTATTTTAATTTATTAAATAATAATAATCAGTAATTACAATAATCCTTGACCAAACATGGTCATAATTACAAAACTTTGTAATTATAATTTAACATAAAGTATTTTGCAAATAAAATAATATTCTCAAAATTTGGGTAGGTGACATACACCCCCCCTTAAGTCTCAACATCATCCTTAATGTTGGTTAATCACTCTCTAAGTGTTCCTGAAACAAAGTTGGGTATGCTGCCCGCATACTACTCTCTAAATCCCAGGTTGCTTCTTCTGGGATAAGGTGCTTCCATTGCACCTTTACCTGCTCAATGGTGTGATTCCAGAGTAGAGTTTCCCTCCTTTCGAGGATACAATCTAGTTCCACCTGAAAATCGTTGTCTTGTCCCACCTGTACATACTTCTTTAAAAATGATATATGAAAAACATTGTGTATCTTTAGATTTGGTAGCAAAGCCAGTTGGTATGCCACTGGTGCCAACCCTTGACAAAATTTTGAAGGACCACGATACCTGGGTGCCAACTTGGCACAGCTTCCCAATTTCAATGAACTCTTTTTCGGTCTTACCTTAAGAAAAACATGTTCACCAACCTAGAACTCTTTATGAGTCCTTCTAAGATCTGCTTGACTCTTTTTCCTATCTTGGGCAGCTTTAATATTTCTTTGTACCTGTTTCACAATTAGTGCTAATTCCCGCAACAATTCAGGTCCTAAAATAACTCTATTTACTGGGTCATTCCAAGAAACAGGTGTATCACATTTCCTTCCATAAAGAATTTCAAAAGGGATAAGCCTGGCTGATACATGATAATGGTTATTGTTTGCAAATTCTTCTAAATGCAAGTAATCTTCCCACTTACCAAGCTGATCCTTAACATAAATCCTCGACAAGTCTTCCAATACCTGATTCACTCTTTCTGTCTATCCATCCGTTTGTGGATGAAATGTTCTACTGAAGTTTAAGGTTGTATTCAACCCTTTAAATAAATACCTCCATGAGTTTCTAGTAAACTTAGAATCATGGTTTGAAATTATCACTTTTGGTATCCCATGTAATCGAAAAATCTGTTTCATGAGGATTTTTGCAATGTCTGGAGCTTTATGAGTAGTTTTTACAGGTATAAAGTGTGCTGCCTTGCTGAGTTCATCCACTACCACCATGATAGAGTCATTTTGTTTTTTATTTTTGGGTAGTCTGGTAATAAAATCTATGCTTATCACTTCCCATTTCTAGCTAGGTATAGGCAATGGCTGCAACAGTCCAGCCGGATGTTGATGTTCAACCTTCACCTTTTGACAGTCCAAACACTTAGCTATGTACTCTGCTACTTCATCCTTCATTTTGGGCCAATAGTACTCTTTCCGTAGCATAGTGATGGTTTTCTGATAACCTAGATGACTAGAGTAATGGCTTTTGTGCATCTCATTTAAAATCAGAATTTTTACTTCTGGTATGTTGGGTACATACAATATGTTTTTGTATAATAACAATCAATTTTTCTTTAAACTGTAATATGCCATAGAATTTTCAGAATTTTTATTTGTTGTTTTTTCTTGTAATTTTCTGTATTCTTCATCCGTTTCCATCCTTTCAATGATCCGATTTTCTAAATCTGTTGAGTATGTATTGATGGCTGAAATAAAATTCAACTTTGCTTTACGACTTAATGCATCAACAATCTTGTTCTCTTTCCCTTTAATATGCTGAATTTCAAAATCATACTCACTTAGAAAAGTTAACCATCTAGCTTGTCTAGCATTCAAATTCGTCTGATCTAATAAATATTTCAGACCCATGTTATTTGTCAACAAGGTAAATTTTTTGTCAATAAGGTGGTGACGCCACATTTTTAAAGCATGAATTACTGCTAATAACTCCAAATCATAAGTAGAGTAGTTCTTTTCATGTATTTCTAGCTTTCTAGACTCATACGCAACAGTATGTCCCTCTTATGTTAGGACTCCACCGAGTCCATCATTACATGCATCGGTGCATACTATAAAATCCTTATTAGGAT
The DNA here is from genome assembly GCA_027924585.1 of Larix kaempferi. Classification (NCBI taxonomy): domain Eukaryota; kingdom Viridiplantae; phylum Streptophyta; class Pinopsida; order Pinales; family Pinaceae; genus Larix; species Larix kaempferi. The sequence continues at coordinate 1,079,782 of BSBM01000687.1, read as the reverse complement.
CTTCTATCCTCAGAATAGGCATTGTAGTTAGTAACTACTTTAACTTCTTAAAACTATCTGAACATTTCTGATCCCAGACAAATTTCTTCCCTTTCTTCTGTAAGGAGGTTATGGGGTTTGCAATCTTTGAAAAACCCTCTATAAATTTTCTGTAATATCCAGTAATACCCATAAATGACCGTACATCCGACACATCCTTAGGAACCGGCCAATCATTAATGGATTTATCTTATCGGGGTCAACCGAGATTCCTTCCTTAGAAATTATGTGTCCTAAATACTGAATTTTATCCTTGTGAAAGTCACACTTACTAAACTTAGCGTATAGTTGATAATCTCTCAGAACTTATAAGATAATACGCAGATGTTCATCATGCTCTTCTTTGCTTTTAAAATACACTAGAATGTCGTCTATGAACACAGAAGCAAACTTATCCAAATATTTGTGTAGAATATTGTTCATTAAACACATAAATACAACCGGAGCATTAGTCAATCCAAATGGCATGACTACGAACTCATAATGTCCATATCAAGTTCTAAAAGCTGTTTTAAAAATATCCTCATCCTTCACACGAACTTGATGATATCCTGACCTTAAGTCAATCTTTGAAAATATCGTTGCTCCACGCAGCTGATCAAATAGATCGTCTATGTGGGGCAATGGATATCGATTCTTGATTGTCATCTTACTCAGCTGGTGATAATCTATGCACAGTCTTAAAGTGCCATCTTTCTTCTTAACAAATATAACAGGTGCTCCCCAAGGAGACACACTGGGTCTTATATAGGTTTTATCAATCAGTTCCTTCAACTGTGATTTCAACTCATTTAATTCCAGTATATTCATCCTATATGGAGCTTTAGAATTCGGTACTGCTCCTGGTATTAATTCAATGGTAAAATCTAGATCTCTCTTAGGGGATAATCCTGAAATCTCTTCAGGAAAAACATCTTTGAAATCTTTTAGGACAGGTATATCTACTATTTTTAGTTTGTCCTCTTTAGTAATTAACTCATCATTCGCTACATTTACTTCAAACATTTGAGATCCTTTTCTAACTTCCCTCTTTACTTCACGGGGGGTTCACTCAGTGAACTTGTTACATAGCACGATCGTTCACATGATATTAAAGAATATCCCTAATTTTACTAAATATTGAGAAATTAATCCTAAAATTTTATTGTTGAACCCCCCCTCCCAATATGCATTTTCAATTAATAAAACCCCTAGTTTCATGAGATATTGTATGTATCCATTTTTATCAACCCATTTTTAATACCCCCATTATATCATATTATGAAACAAATAGGATCCTTAACACATCTTAGTATAAGAAAACATGACGCTATATAAAATAATAGTATAATGTTAATAATGATCCCACCAGGATTGCAAGGGTGACTAATCAATTTGTAGCATTGGATAGTGGAATCCCTAATGAAATAGTCCTGGGAAGGGAAAATGCGTAAAAGGAATCCAATCAAGAGATCAACATAACAAAGAATGTAAATGGATGATAGTCCAATAGTTAGTGCAATGCTTAGAAAATATGAGATTTGTAGATGTTTCACACCACAGTCTGTCAATCTACAAATTTCATATCATGTAAATATAAGTATAGCCATAGAGAGATCATATTTTATATAAGCTTAATAAATTAAACTCCATAAAAATTCAAAATTTAAATGCTTTCGTGGATGGACTCCCCTACCTTCCTATCAAAACAAACACCATTGATGTTTGAAAATGAACATAGCAAATTTCCTCTTACTTTCCAATAACACCATATGATCATGTGCATAGATTGGATTTGGGTAATTCACAAGATGCAATGAATTTCCTCCACTTCCTCTACATTTATTCTTGCAATTAAGGGAATTAACAACATTTAGTTACCTTTTCTTGGGTTATATCTAGTTTTTTTTTACAAGAGAGGGAAAAATCACCATTGTTAGGTTTCAAGCATGCAATAGTTATAAAGCTACACAGATGGTGAAACTTATATGATACCATTTCATGGTAACGATAACACATAGGGTATGTAAATAAGGATTTATATTTTCACCTATGTTCATGTCAGTTCCAGTACAATATTAAGACGGATGCCTTGCATATACGAATTGAAATTACAATTATTAATGTGCCAATTATAACTCAATCTAACAATTATTCCTAACTGGAAATGTGAAAATGTTAAAGAAGAATACAAAAAGTTGAAAGAAATAATTAGTCAAGAAATATTGGTCTAATGTTTCTCCATTCTAGTGAGCTAAGAACGATTGATATCACTTTTCTTAGTTGTCAAGGAGAAATGTTTGATTGAATCTCAATACACACCTAAAACCCAACCTAAAAAATGAAGAGTTAGATATTTTACTCGAATTCCTACAAAAATTATGTAGTGCAATTGTTCAACTCCATAACTCCCAATTAGCTACATCTCTTACCTCAAAGATGCAGAACAATATAACATCAATTAAAACCAAGCCTAAATAAGTTATTAAATGAGTATTGCTCAATGCCAGTAATCCACAGAGATTTCCATCAATATTATTATTGGTACAATATTATCAGATTTATGCAAAACTTAGGATCATGAGAAATATCAAATAAAAATGGAGGGTCCTTAAGTTTTAGGTCAATATGAATTGAGCCTCTGATTTGGAGATATGAATCCATCCCATGATTTGGAGGTTATTCTTCATCCCACCCAAATAAAATAACTCACAATATTTATATTACTATGTCAAATTAAAAACCCCCTTTTAACCCCTTAATATGAGGCAATATATTTTTGAGGTTTTTAAGAGTATTCAAACCCCCAATATGAATGGATGTGATATGATATTTCCTTGCTAGTGAACCCCCCATGCTTTACTTACATGGCTGAAATCTATCTAAGGGATGTCTTTCTTGGAATACCTTTTACTTCTACTATTTCTCCTTCATCATTTAAACATGTAAAACTTTTCTCATACCAATTTAGAATGACATGATGGACTTCTAACCAGTCCATTCCGATTATAATATCATAGGATCCTAAAACATTCAACTTGGTTTGTGTCTTTAACTAATTCATGGATAAAGCACAATTTTTAATAAAATCAGATACTTTACTTTTCGTTCCTGTTGCTAGTCTAACCAACCAGGATTCATTGAATTTTTCTGTTTTCAAATTTAAACATTTTACAACATCTGGTAATATATAACTCGGGCTAGCACCTAGATCAATCAAAATAGTAACAGGATGGTTTTGTAGCATACCTTCAATCTCTACCATAGAGACTTGATGATCTGCTTGCCTGTTGTCTAGTGTTGCATTAATTATGGGCATCTCCCTTGCCAAGTCTCCAACACTAGGTTCAGTCTGTATGGAATAAATATTGTCAGTTGTCTACTTCCTCTTGCAACATTCTGATGCATAATGAGGACCTTGACACTCAAAACATTCGATAGGTGCCTTTTGATCATTAGTTCTGGTAGCATTGGGAGTGTTTCTAGGAGCTGTAAAATTCTGCTACTGACTGTTTCTGGGATTGTTTCCTTGAAAATTCCGACTCCGAAATTTTTTCTTTTGGAAACCAGAATTTCCGCTAAACCTGAAATTTTTCTTTTTCAGCTCAAAATTGCTGGGTTTATGATTTTTCCAGTTTGATATCCCTTCTCTTTTCCGATTAGTGTCATAACATAAAGTTGCTTTCCTCATGGCCTCTTCTAAGGTCTTTGGATTGTCATACTCTATCCTGTCATTGATGTTGAAAGGTAGACAACTCAGGTATCTTTGAATCTTCAGTTTTTCTTCCACGAGGTATGGCACATACCTCAATAAATTCAGAAATTTACTGTTCATCTCTGTCATGTTCATAGTTCCTAGCTTTAAATCATAGAACTCCTTTGATTTTTTCTTCATAGTATTGTTCAGATAAGAACTTATTTTTGAAGTACCATTTGCAAGTACTCCAATTCACATCCTTGTCCTTAATGCCCTTCACTTTTTTGATGTCCTACCACCAAATATCTGCCTTCCCAATCAAGTTGTATATTTCCATCTTTGCCTTCAATGATTTTGAATAATCATAAATTTGGAAGTACTTCTTCATGCCGGACAACCATGCTTCTGCTGTCTCTCCTTTTTCAGTTTCACCATTGAAGGTTGGGGGTTTGATTTTCTTGAACTCCACAGAAATCTACTCATACTGTTTGTGACTTTTTCTTTTAGGTTTGTAGTCTCCTTCGCTGCTATCACTTGAATAATTTCGTTTCTTTTTGCATTTGTCATGGGTAGCTTCTGATGATGTTGAAATGTTGTTTGCATCATTAGTTTTCATTTTCTTACCCCTGTCTTGATGAGGTAAATCTTCAATCTTGGAGGTATTTTCAATTTCTCTATCTTGTTCCTCAGTTGGGCATGGTTTGAACAATACTTGGTTAAGTTCCTCTTGTGCTTTCAGAATTTTCTCATTGTCTTGTTTTACAGATCTGATTTATGCTTTTAACTCTTGAAATGCACGTAACAATTCTGATGAATTGTCATTTAATTCGCCATGAACTTCTTCTTCATAATGATGTCCCATGCTATGACTGTTGGGTTGAAATCTGTCTTCTAGATGTTCAGATGATCCTTCCATACCTGTAACTTAAAAACAACTTCTGTATAACACAAATAATTTAAATTTTAATTAGTAAGATTTCTGTTGTAATAAAATTTTCTGTTGCATGTTCTTTGGATCTTTTTAGGCCTAGAGTTCGAACGTGAGCTCTGATACCACATGTAACATCCTGAAAAATACCAAAATTTAAAATTTTTTAAAATAGCAATAATTATCGAAGTTATTTATGCGGAGTATATAAAATAATTAAATTTCTTAACTAGGATAATTAATAACGACGACACGTCATAATTCTCAAATAAAATATGATGTAACTTATTAGCTATTTCAGAATTAAACGGATGCTAATCTCCTTAACGAGAGATCTTTTTATGACTATGCACAAGAATACAATTTACATATCTGCTTAAGTTCTACATGCGATTACATGCTATTCATAGGTTTGTATTATTATGATGTTCTTGATGATGTGCTGACAGTTTGTTTGTATGACGACGAAGGGGTCCTACGAGGTACCCTGGGGTTTACTTAGCTATGTTTAGCTAAGGCATTTGAATCCCGTTTCCACGTGCAGACAACAGGTAAGAATTTATACAACAACATGTGTTAAGAGTGCATGTGTCTTTCAATTCATCATCAATGTAATATTAAAATGCTAAGTACTTCCTTGCAAAACAAGTTACTGGAGGTATGGATACTTGGTTCTAATTCTAGTTTATGTGCTGACTTACAAAGCTCTTCAGTGTTATAATTTCACACCGTCCAAGTGTTTTGTTATAATGCTACATTTATTATCATATGACTATTGTCATTATTATCAAAACAGTGATACCAATATCTATTGATAATGCTATTCGAAAGCTTGTAGAAAATAATGTTTATACTTTTGAACTATCATTACGTTTTGCATCTACAAAACTTAGACTATTCTAAGTCCCGAATTTATCATTAGTCTTTGCAATACATGGCTAACATATTTAATATATTGTGTGTATGGTGTTTATGCTATGAACTTAGCATTTAAAATGTGTATCACACCATTTATCTATACCTACAGACTCACATTATTATTATGAATTGTAAATGCATAGCTATTGTGTGAAATATATAATGTACATAGTATCTAAATATACTTATGCATAGCTAGAATCCTAACTATATCTATGGTCTCCATTGATCAAATGATTAATAATTTATATGGCTAATTGAAGAGAAATATGTGATTTATCCTATATGACTATACCTAACTATGGAATGAAATGTAAATATTATAAAGTGACTATGTGTTCACACAAAACATTTGACATATAATCCAATGTTACGATACATAACCATAAACTATAGAGATTATTATGAAATTCGATCCACGAATCTAACATACAATTATTTCAATGTTGATAGGATATTAAAGTTTGTACTTTGCATGCCTTCCAAGCTAGCATTGACAGGCCTGGCATTAACATCATTCCACGGTTGAGTGATGTGGAAGCCCAGTTGTAAGGTCTTCATGTGGTTTGTGTTTGTAATGAGCATCACAATAAGCTGAGTTGTGCCATGCACTGGCTATCGATCTGCTTACTTGGCAATTAGTAGATGAAATAATCAATGCAATATTGATTACAATTGTTGCTCGAATATCAACATGCCTTAACTGGCAGATATCCCACCATTGATCTCTTTAAGATCTGGGGCTGTGAATGAAACCCTATTCACACGTTGGTAAGTAATGGAAAAATGGTTTTCTAGCATTCATTGTTGCGTTTAGTGGTAAGGTTGTAGAGCCGACTGTTTGCTGCAATGTAGAGTTTTAGAGTTTGAGGAGAGGAGGACTCCTTCCTCGGTTTTGAACCTTGGACCTATGAGGGATAGTTTTAATAGTTGAAGGTTTACACTCTTGTACCAAGGTGCTACAATACAGTCATGGAAGTTGTGTAAGGTCATTATGTTAGTTGTTGAATGTGATAGTTTGAACTGGGGTTCGATCCTCCAATTGGTGAAATGGTCTTCTGTGTTTAGCTCGTGGTTCCTGTCAAAATCCATCAAGCTTCATCCTTTTTGCTGGTGTGGTGTGCGAGTGTTCAGAGCTTCATTTCTAATGGTAAGTACTCATGATAATGAATGTATTACTGTGTTATTTGCTTTTATATTTGTGTTTCTTGTTTTGTAACCGTTCGAACTGTACCTTGGCAGGTACCCACTTCGTAGGAGGTTACTATGCAAAGGGTTTGGAATGGAAATGATGCATCCACTTCCTGGTAAGCTCCGGTGGTTCTCGAAACCTCGTAGGTGCCTTTGGGAATGGTTTTGATGGTGATTACTGTGTGTCGAGAGTTGGAACTATTCGACCTTGTTTCGGTGATGGCTGAGTGTGAAGTTTTAAAGTCTTGTTTTGATAGATACTGTATAGAGGATAACCTTCAGTTATTTAAGTTGCTACTTGGCTCTTTGATGCCTCGCTGCGTCGTTTGATAAGAACTTCACACTCGTGTTTGTGCTGCTAAAAGTTAAGGGTAAAACCTTGTGTAGTTTGTGGATCTTGACCTTGTTTTAATGTTTTGGTTGATAAGGGATAAACTTCTGTGTAATGATGGAACCTTAACAGGCTCGATATGTAAACTCTGTTATTTTTAAATGCTAAATGCGTAACCAAGAACTGAGGGTTCACTTGCTCTTCTAAAACAGTGGCTCATTTGTAAAGAAGTGTTTTGTTTTGATGTAATGGTTGAAAGATTGTTTATATAACTGTTAAGTGCTGCGAAACAACTATAGTTGTCTCTGGCCGAGAGTTATGGTTTGCATAACTGTAGATAGTTGATTCCTGTACTTTGTTATTGTTGTTGATAATTATGTTTTTGGAATCATGATGAGATAGTTCGGCTATTAAGTGTTTTTGGAAGGGCTATGTCACAGTGTTCAATTTTGTTTCACGAATGAAAACCTATCTATAGATTTTGTTTGCTATCTGGATTGTACTGAGCTTTTATACTCGAGACTTAACCTATGTATCAAATGGTTTCGATGTTGTGTATGTGTTCTTGCTAGGGTTGTGAGCTATCGTTAGACATTGATATTGAATCATGCTTTCTACTAAGTGATGCTTAAAGTCTGGTAGTAGTCTCGATATGCTTAAAAGATAGTATGGTTATATGAACTATTAGTTAGGCTTTGGAAATCTATAACTGTTATAATCTCAGAAAAGAAATGTCTAAAGTTTGCCATGAATGGCTTGAGAAGAAATTTATGAACTGTGTAAACAGAAACTAGGGTTTATGATATCTTAGGGTTTGCTACTACTGTGCAGGTATTTTTATTTCATAGTTGAAATCAAATGTGATAGTTTTTGGAATAAATAAAATGTGTGTACTTATAACAAATTTGTACAGAACATAGTTTTTGCAGCTGCTATATTTCTTAGAATGTAAGTACTTGAAAATATAAAATTTATGATATTGAAATGCATGTGATTACTATCTGAAATAGATAGAGTTGAAAAGAAAAGTATAGAACTGTGCAGAAACAAAATGTGTTTTTATTTAAGAATGAGATGAATGCTAAGAAGCTATTTATACTATATTGTATTATGTCTTGCGTTTAAACATAAGACAAAATTTAACAAGAATACTATTGTATTCATCTTTTCAATCAATGGCATTCTTCCTATCTCTCATCTTTCTTAATTTGCTTCTCTATACTGGAGTACGATGCAGAAAACAACATGGGGAAAAATATAGAGATGGTTATCGAGTCGATCATTTCATAAAACTTTTTCATTCAGAATCATACTTAGATCAAATAATAAAATTGTTTCTTCTATATGACTATAATTAATAATTCTATTATGCAGAAACATTTAACTGTAAACAAAGGTAAGAACAGTAAAACTTGGTTGACTGTAAGAGAAACAAACAGCCCAAGGAACCTGTTCCACCCAACCTATTCCTGAAGACAACCAAGTTACTTGCCTTAGGAGCCCCGAGCCTCTTCACTGAACCACCAGGAGGAAGATTCTGTAGAAGCCTTAGTACATCAACTTGCAATAGAATATAGATTATCCAGTCATAAAGACTCAGTAGTCAAAGAGACCTGCACCAGCACCTCTGGTTTTTCCTTCTTAGTATATCTTAGCAGACTTACAGTTTCCCATCACCCTTCAAATTCAATTCCTCCTGGTTAAGTGATGATAACTTTTGCAGTATGGTCAGAACTTTTTGGCAGAACTGTGATGAAGTTGATTCCAGTCCGATGCTGAATTTTTGTTTTAAGTTGAAGGTTTAAAGGAGGCAGTCACTAATTGGATCAAAGATAGAAAAAAGGCAGATAAATTGGAATTATCTCGATTAGAAAGAAAAATTCAAGAATCCTTTGTTGCTAATGTCCATAATTCTCTGTCCTATGAATCCTTTGAAGCTATGAAATGCTATGAATAGAAAAAAGAAGAATTATTGCTGCAAGATGAAAAAGCATGGAGACTCAAGAGTCGTGCCACTTGGATTGCTCATGGTGATAGAAATTCAAAGTTTTTTCATTCTTTTGCTTCAGCAAGAAGGAATGTGAAATATATTTGGGAAATATTAGATGATCAGGGACAAATTGTTTCGGGTCTTGAGGACTTGAAATCTGAAGCTGTTTCATACTTTGGCAACATTTATAGAGATTCTGGTGACTACAATGTGAATGATCAAATAAAAGTGGCTTCTCTTTATCCTAGATTCATTAATGATCAGGAAGCAGATGATTTGCAAAGGGAGGTCTCATTGGATGAGATTGAGCATACTCTGAAAATTTTTGCCAAAGAAAAAAGCCCCAGGCCTGATGGTTGGCCGGTGGAGCTCTATATTCACTTTTTTTATAATTTTGGTTAATAACTTAAAGATCTGGTGAATTATTCTAGAACTAATGGCTATATTTCGGGTGGACTTAATTCTACTTTTGTCACCGTAATTCCAAAAAAGAACAAACCCCTATCTTTTGGTGAATATTGGCCGATCGCTTTATGCAATTTATTATACAAGCTCATTTAAAAAATCCTTGCAGACAGATTGAAGGATGTTTTATCAGATTACATCTCTGCATAGCAATTTGGTTTTTTATCAGGGAGATAGATCCATGATGCTATTAGCATCTCTTAGGAATTGATGCACAACATAAAGATTAAAAAGAAAAAAGCTCTATTGCTCAAAATGGACTTAGAGAAAGCTTATGATCGTGTAAATTGGTCATTTTTACGTACGATTCTTATCAGAATTGGAGTGCCTCGTGTGGTGATCAAATGGATAATGGTTTGTATCACAACAATGAATATTGCAGTTCTGGTTAATGGTACTCCGTCTAATTTCTTCAGCTGCTCTCGAGGTATTAGACAGGGGTGTCCTCTTTCACCCATTCTCTTCATTTTAGTCATGGATGGTTTCAGCAGATTAGTTAATCAAGCTTTGGACAGAGGTCAAATCAAAGGTATCAGGATGACAAAAGATTGTGTGATCACACACATCTTATTTGCAGATGATGTATTAATGGTTGGCTTGGATTCTGTGGAGGAGTGGATTATGTATAGGGATATTATTCAGACTTTTTGCAATGCTTCAGGCATGAAGGTCAGTTCTGCTAAATCCAATTTTTATCATTTATCTATGAATAATGATCATCTCAGAGCTATATTTTCAGTGCTTCCTTACAAATGTTGTCCTTTGGATCAAGGATTCAAATATCTGGGTTTTAATCTTAAACCAAACAATTATCTCATCAAAGATTGGTTTTGGCTCTTAAGAAAAATTGAAGCTCGTATTGCCCACTAGTCTTTCAGACTCTTATCAATTGGTGGCAAACTTACATTAGTGAAATCTGTACTCTCTAGTATACCTGTTTACTGGTTTTCATTGCTTGAAGTGCCGACATTCATCATTAAAGCTATCAAGAGAGTTTTCTTTAATTTTCTTTGGTCAGGGAATTCATCTAGTGCTAAAGTTCCAATGGTTGCTGCTGAAACACTATCAAGACCTTTTAGGTTTGGTGGCTGGGGCATCAAAGACCTTGTGGCTTTTAATTCTGCACTTAGATTAAAATCCATGTGGAGAGGAATATTTGGTACAACTCTCTGGTCTAGACTTATCCAAATAAAATATCTAAATATGGATATCTATCAATGGATTAGAAATCCAAAAATGAACAACTGGAACTTCTCCCCCATTTGGAAGGGTTTTATGAAAGTTTTTTTTGGGATAAAAAATGACCTCATGTGGCAGGTGGGCTCTAGTGTGATGATTCGTGTTAGATTTGATCCCATTTTAGGAATGGAAGATTCATCCCTTCTTCCCTCTTCTATTACACAGTACCTACAAGTTTTAAGCCTGACTTCATTGAACAAGATTCAGCTGAACAGATTTGGGCGTACAGGGAATTCTATATGGATGTCTGCTAGAGATTTGGGCGTCTCTAGACATTTAGCAAGGACCTGGGATATGTATATTATGAATCTGAATGCTGCGGGGGTTAAATTGAATCATGAAGCTGATCAAATTGTTTGGGGAGGAAATCCATCTACTGGTCATGTGATGGCCAAATCTGCATACAGGAGAATTATGCACGACAAATATATCTTCCCACAGGATTGGTGGTACAAGCGATTATGGAATTGGTCAATCCCATTAAAACTGAAATGTTTTACTTGGTTAGTTCTACAAGATAAACTAAAAACATGGGAAAACCTATGCAAACGTGGATTGATTAGGCCTAGTGTCTATATGCTATGTTTCAATGCAGCAGAAACTAAACAGCACATTTTTGTCAACTGCAATTTCTCTAAAAAAATCTAGGAATTTATATCTAAGAGATTGAATATTTCTCAGCATTGGAATGTTGGTGATTTTAATGTTTGTCTCTTAAATTGGTTTAGAAATTGCAAACAACATTTTAATCTGGCCATCTGCATTGCTTGGGCAATATGGTTCACAAGAAACAGTGCAATTTTTCAGAATATTCCTCCTGATGTGATGCATTGTAGCCTAACAGTGTTTAAGATGTATTCTTCTCATGTTGTAGATGATCAGAAGCTGAAGATTGCTAAAGTTAGCCATTTCACTCTCAAAGTAGAACAACCGGTTCTTTTCTTCAATGGAGCTGCACAAAATGGGATGTGTGCAGTGGGGGGTGTCATTTATCTGAATGAATCTCATTATTTCACGGTTAGACTCAATTATGGTTCAGGGAGCAACATGAAAGCTGAGCTCATGGCACTTTGGTGTGTACTAAAAGTGGCTAACATTTTTGGTCTGGTCAACATCAAAGTTTATGGTGACTCACGAGTTACAATCAAGTGGGCTACAGGTGAATTCAAGTTGAATGTTACGACCTTGAGGCATTGGGATGCACGTGCTCATAATGAAATTGATAGATAGCAGAATATTATATTTGGACATATTTATAGAGAGCATAATTCGCTTGCCGATAAATTATCTAAACAGGCTCTTTCTGGCATGGAGGGTCACTTGATTTGGGAAGAATGGTGTGATAACTGCTCTCTGGATAGTGGTGTCACATATTTTTTTGACTAAGGTCTTGAAAGTAGTTTGCTTCAGGTGGTTGTTTAGTAGCTATTCTGTATGTTTTTTTGTATTTGGGTAGTTTTTTTGGTGATATGAACTTTTGAGATATTTTGGGAGTGGGTTGGCCTATGCAGACATCTTTGTATTTCAGACTATCTGATAGCATCTGTAAATGATTCGGTCAATAAATCATGAACATCATTGTACTATTTGATTCTAATGAATACCAATAATAATTTTTTTCGCTGGAAAAAAAAGTTAGAAATTGCTTTAAAAAAATAAATTATTAAGGAAAATAAATAGGAAATAATAAAAATTCATTTTCTAAAATTATAAAATATAAATTGATAAATAAATGTTCAATCTTTTAAATTCAAAATAATGATTAATATAAATTCAATCAATTTAAAAAATTGATATACAAATTTCTATCCTATAATATTAAAAATTAAAATAACTTATTATTATAATTAAATATTTTTATAAACAAACTAACACCATCAAATAAAATTAGAAAGTTAAATTTAATTATTATAAATTTTATTTTATTTTATAAATATTTATAATACACCTTATTTATATATTTAATAAAATTGGAAAATATATTTATTTATTTTCAATTCAATTTATAAAATTCAAAAATATATTTAGTTATTGTCTATTGAAAGAAATTGAAGAAAATAATCATAAGATACATATTACATGGCTATAGGCTTCATACTTCATCTATTTTGTATTATTATTTTTAGTTAAAGGAAGTGGATCTATTTTGTATTATTTTTTTAGTTAAAGGAAGTGAGTCTATTTTGTATTAATTTTTTTAGTTAAGGGAAATGGGTCTAGCTTGAATGACATTCGTTTAGACTTTGAAGAATCCAATCCCATCATCCAATAGGTGCAACCACCTAACCCTCCACAATAAATTAAAATCTGAACCAACAACCTCCTTTACAAAATTTACATAACCTCCTTTACAAAATTTACATAAAATTGCACACTTATCTACACCCAACAATCTATTTTATATTAAATTATTTAAATATATTCAACATTTCTTTTATAATCATCGATGTAACTTTCTATTTAATTGCCTCACACAAACCTTATATTTATTTGTTTCAAGAAAATACGTTGAAGTTGCTTAAATAGAGCATCACTGCATATTCGTTACGAGTCTCTCTCAATCATTAGCAGTCTCTTTATATAAGTCAATAAAAAATAGTCAAATCTCAACTATGATAAAATATCTAGTCAATATTAAAAAAGTCAAAGTCAATATTAAAAAAGTCAAAAGTCAAGTATGGTATAAATTTATAAATTTTAAAATTACGGAGAATCAATCAATCAAATATTAATAATTATGGTTTTGGTTGGAATTTGGTCAAAAAATATTAATAATTATGGTTTTGATTGGAATTTGGTAAAAGCAATTAGATAAAACTCAAATTTAAAAATATTTGAATTATATATTTAAATATATAAATAAATTCAATATCCTTAAATATCATTATAATATTTATTTCACATTATACAATCTTTACAACGATTATAATTTTTTTTTTTTAATTCCAATAAAAATCTCAACAAAACAGAACAAAAAATATTAAAAAAAATTAACCAAAAAATATTTTAAAAAAATAAACTATTGAAAAAAAAAGGACACATTAACCACCTTCGGAATAAATGGAACTCAAAAAAACGCAGTAAGCATCCACTATCCATTTAATATTTATGTGTTTCGTGTGTAGGGTTTCATTTTCTACGTTTTATCTTTCTAATGATTCTTTTCTTCGGTATATCCGGTGGCGATACGAGTCAAGTGGAACTGAATTGCCTTCCCTGAAATTTCTTATGCAATTAATTAATCCGTCCAAGGTAAGCAAGCTGCAACCATATTTCCTCTTATTAATTGCATTCACAAACACAGAAATCTGGTAACAAACAGAAACTGTTTTGCAGATGATGAGGCTGCAAGTTTCCAAGGCAGAGAGTGCTTGCGCTGCTTGCAAGTTCCAGAAGAAGAAATGTTCAGAGAAATGCGTGCTCGCACCTTATTTCCCGCCGAGCGATCGCAACAAGTTCCTGTTGGTTCACAGATTATTCGGGCATGGCCATCTCGTCAAACTATTACAGGTTCGTTCCATTGCTTTAATAATTAGTAGAAGCAGAGTATCGATTTTCTGAAATTGAAATAAGTGACCATAAGCCTTATGGTCATGTGATAATTACAGGATCTCCCTGCCGAGCAGAGAGGAGATGCAGTAAGCAGCCTGGTGTACGAAGCAAGTGCAAGAGTTGGAGATCCTGTCCATGGCTGTGCAGGAATAATCAATAATCTCCAGAAAAAATTAGAAGAAGTGCAATCGCAATTGGCCTCCGCAGAAGCAAAGCTGGCTAACATAAATCTGCAACATGCTAATCTCTTGACTTTCATGACTGCGTATCATATTCAAGGTTGGGACCCCAATTTTTACAGCGCCTCAACGCAAGAGAGTGAGAGTGAGGGCACGCAATATTATATGAGCTCACCTGTTTTTGACGATGCTATTATCGATCCTCTGGAGTTATGGAAGCCATCGATCTGGTCATAAAGAAAACGATTCGCTATTGCTTCTTCTGAGAAGAGTGTATGTGAATATTCCTAAACTCTACATGTTTCTCCATCCACCTTGCCTTCTTTTCCATTGATTTCGTTCAACATGTAAGTAATAGAAATACATTTTTTAATGGAATTTAATAATATGATTGTTAGTACTGCCAAAGGACAGGAGTTGTAGTCATTTGAGTAGTTGTATGAGGGTAACTAAAATGCCCTGACTCGTGGGGAATTCTAGAGAGCAATTCTTGTTAAAATGATAATTTGGAGTGTTTAGATTTTATGATCTGGCTAATTTTAAAATTGGGTAATTAGTCTAGAACAGGTAATTATCTCAAAAAAACAAGCCGTTTTAGTTGCCTTTTATCCTAGGTCATCATTTAATCCTTATAATAATGGTACATTAAAATAACTTTTTTTTTTTTTTTTCAAATTCTACCAAAATCTGTTTGGAAATTATAATTTGAATAACTTTATAATTTCAATAATAGTGAATAGTATTTATATAATAAAATTTAAGTTTGGATACTGTATTGATGGAAATTATCATTTAAACAATGGAAATCATTGTTTTACAATGATGTGATTATATTATAAAGTTAAAGTAAGAGTTATTTTACTTTATATTAATTTAATTTTATATTATAAAATTTTAGTTTTATTGGTTGAAGAGTTTATTAATTGAATATAAAATCTTGGTGTTATTTATAAAAAAGGAAAATTAAAAACATTTAATAATAAAAAAATTCAAGTTACCATGTCACAATTTTTATATATCATTATTAAATTTAATTTACTAAAAATGATTAGTTCTATAATTTTTTTTGAAGTTTAACTTTAATAGTTTAAATAATTATTTTGATTCCTTTAAACCATTACACACCTTAAACTTAAAAAATGATTCTTAAAAAAAAAGTGTTGTAGCTTTTAAAGTGATATTTGGAGTTTAATGTGATTAATTCTGTGGAATAATTAAACTTAAAAAATGTTTTTAATAATTAAATTTAAAAAATGTTTTTAAAAAAAAAGTGTTGTAGCTTTTAAAGTGATATTTGGAGTTTAATGTGATTAATTTTATGGAATTTTATTAATAAGTGGTAGGTTAATCTTGATTTCATAAATAAGTTATTGAGCTAATTTTGTTTTAGGTAAAAGTAAATGGTTTTTGAGTTCATGGTTTTGGTAGTCCATGATATTGTTCCAGTAGTATTACATGTAATGAAGTTGATAAAAAGACTTGGCATACTCAATTATAATGGGGCGTGGAGGTGAGCACTGAAAGCTCACTTGGCCTCCTTGACATGATTTAAAGGAACAAAGAAATATTTAGTTGGTTAATGGTTTTCCACTGTAAATTGTGCGTTTTATTGTATATATGCATGATTTATGATTCACTATTGTTTCTATGATTTTTTTAATTATTTTTCTCTCCCATTATATGATCGTCACTACAAAATATGGGTCAGCTATTCGATGGAAGTTTGACAGTTTTGTGCATTGTGCATTGGAAAGGGTCCCTAACAAACATTGGTAGCAAGTCGTTGGAATAGCGTCACTTAAGAGCATGGGGGGTTCACGACAGAGGCAATATCATATCATGTCCATTCATATTGGGGGTTTGAATACTCTTAGAAACCTCAAAAATATATTGCCCCGTATTAAGAGGTCAAGGGGGTTTTTAATTTGACATAGTAATATAAATATTGGGGTTTATTTTATTTGGATGGGTTCAGGAATAACCTCCAAATCATGGGATGGATTCATACCTCCAAATCATGGGCTCAATTCATACCCAACTTAAACTTAAGGACCCTCCATTTTTATTTGATATTGCTTATGATCCTAAGTTTTGCATAAATTTGATAATAGTGTACCAATGATAATATCGATGGAAGTCTCTTTTGAATACTGGTCTTGAGAAATCCTCATTTGATAGCTTATTTAGGCTTGGTTTGAATTGATGTTATATCATTTTTCATCTTTAAGTTAAGAGATGTAGCTAATTGGAAGTTCCGGATTTGAACAATTGTATTGTATTTTTTGTAGGCATTTGAGTAAAAGAGCTACCTCTTCATTTTTTAGGTCAGGGTTTAGGTGGGTATTGAGATTCAATCAAACCTTGCTCCATGAAAAAAAGAAGTGAGATCGATCTTTCTTGGCTCACTGGAACCAAGAAAAGTTAGATCAATCTTTCTTGACTATTTATTTCTTTCAACTTTTTGTATTCTTCTTTAACATTTTCACATTGCTAGTTAGGAATAGTTGTTAGATTGAGTTATATTTGGAATATTCATAATTGTAATTTCAATTCTTATATGCAAGGCATCCGACTTAATATTGTATTGGAGTGAATGACATAAACATAGGTGAAAATCTAAATCCTTATTTACATACCCTATGTTTTATCATTACCATGAAATGGTATCATATAAGTTTCACCATTTGTGTATCTTTATAACTATTGCATAATTGCAACCTAACAATGGATATTTTTCCCTCTCCTGTAAAGATTAAAAAAAAAGAAGATATAACCCAAGAAAATGTAACTAAATGTTTATAATTCCCTTGATTGCAAGAATAAATGTAGAGGAAGTGGAGGAAATTCATATATTGCATATTGTGGATGACCCAAGTCCAAGCTATGCACATGATCATATGGTGTTATTGGAAAGTAAGATGAATTTTTCTATGTTCATTTGGGTTCAAACATCAATGATGTTTTTTTTTTATAGGAAGGTAGGGGATTCCATCCACGAAAGGGTTCCAATTTTGCATTTTCATGGATTTTAATTTATTAAGCTTATCGAAAACATGAGCTCTCTATGGCTATGCTTATATTTACATGATATAAAATTGGAAGATTGGTTGGCTATGGTGTGAAATATCTGCAATTCTCATCTTTTATAAGCATTGCACTAACTATTGGACTATTATCCTTTTACATTCTTTGTTATGTTAATATCTTGAATGGGTTTCCTTTTATGCATTTTTCCTTCCCAGTACTATTTCGTTGGGTATTCCACTATCCAATCCAAGAAATTGATCAATCACCCTTGCAATCCTGGTGCGATCATTATTATAATTATACTATTATTTTATTTAGCATCACGTCTGTTTATACAAAGATGTTTTAGGGCTCATGTCTGTTACAACTTGATAATATGATATAAAGGGGGTATTAAAAATGGGTTGATACAAATGGATACATACAATATATGGTGAAACTAGGGGTTTTCTTAATTGGAAAGGCATATTGGGAGGGAGGTTCAACAATAAAATTTTAGGAGGAATTTTCAAATATTTAGTGAAATTAGGGATATTCTTTAATATCATGTGAACGATCCTGCTATGTAACAAGTTCGCTAAGTGAACCCCCCGTGCTTAAGAGACACTATAAAGATTCGCTTAAGTGATTGGAAATGACTTTTTCCATTTTAAAAAAATAGTTTCTATACATTGTTGACCCCACATTGGCAAAGTGACCTTTAGTGATATCACTTAATGTTAATTCAACATCCAAAAAGAGATGTTACCAACATCGTCATAACGTCCAATTAAGGTGGCTGGTATGTGGATCTAATGTCTAATATTCTGACAGGTAATGAACATTACAGTTAGCATGTGCAAGCTAATGAGGGTCACTTTTGGCGCGTTAGATGCAATAAAAAATAAAAAATCAGGCATCCCTCAACTTACTTGGTTTTTTTGACATTCTTACACAATATATCTTGCATCGAGTAAAAAAGATGAAACATAGGAAATTGAGTCATGTTTCTGAATATATAAGTTTTAAGTATTGAAAATTTACATAACTATGTAAAATTTCATGTTTTCTAACAGTCACTTTTTATTTTTTTGGCAAATGATAAGGTATATGTTTTTGTGGGTGCAACCTTTCAATCCCTAAATGACGGTTTCAGGATACAAAAAATGGTATACATGTATAGAACCCGTAGCACTAGTGCAACACTATTTTTCCAAAATTAAATGTTTAACTTTTTATTTTTTTTTAATTATGTAAGTGATAAAACCTCGAGAGAAATACATCAAATGTGGGTGCACCCTTTGAAGGTCTTAATGAAATTATTTCAACTTGGATTTTTTATAGCATGTAGAGGTCGGTGTCTTCTAGTGCAGCATACAACTTTTTTAAATGGTTGTGAAATGAAAAAGTTATGGAATAAACACTAACATTATGTTTTTTGACCAACGGAGTGATGAAACAAGAAGATTAGGAAATAAATAGAAAATCTCAACATTTTTTTTTATAAATTACATATTTGGAATATACATAAAAAATCCTATCTATGCCTAAAATTTCGTCAATAATGGTCATGTATGTCATGTTGTAGAGAGTGATGAAAAATATGCATATTTAGGTGCAGAATTGCACCTAAAGGGTCCCTCAACTTCGTGCACATAAAAAATAGATGTCTACAAAGTAGATGCCACGTAGATGGAATTCCCAAAATTAGATGTCAACAAAGAAGACAACATGTCAGTGGAACGTCCAAAAGCATATGTTTTCAAATTAGAGTTAACGTCAGGTAAACATCCGAAAAGAGACATGATAATAGTGGAATTAATGTCGGATAAAAGTCTGAAAAGAGACATCTAGAATTGCATCGAAAAAAAAAAGTATATAGTGGATGATTCGTCACACTATCATATTTCTTCTTTGCATAATCGACGTTTGAGTTATGGTAACGTTGTTTAGCCTATTAGTAACTAAGTATGCTACCTTAAATATTATTCCTTGAAACCTAAAACTCTTTTAGGAACTTTATTTAGAGCCCTAATTATTTTACAATTTTGGATTGTTTCCATGTTTGGTTTGTTTGTAGTGTTGCATTATTGCTTTGCTTTAAGTCTTCTATTTCAATTGGTTGCAAATTATTAAGATTTTTGTAGATACATAGTTCTATCATGATATGATATGCGGTCCTTGATTCTTTACAAAGTCCTGAGAGCTAATGAGTAGTATTTTTGCTTTTAAAGTGGAGGGTTACTAATTCTACATCAGAACATGTTATTATGAGCTTAAGGTGCTACAAAATTACCTCTCTTAATTTTGCAGTGAACTTGGTTGATTTTCAATTATAGCACTACAAAATCATAAGAATTTGATGCCACTAAATATAATGATGAATCTTTTTAATTTTTTTGAACGTTTAATCAAATGATGCCGGTTGTCAGATTTTTTATTATTCATGCCATTTTGATTGACGTGATAACATGGAACATCATGAAGGGGATTGTAATCATTTTAAATCATGTATGTTGATATGATTTTGCAGTCACACTGCCTCATTTCATTTTTTCATGAGTATTCATATAATCGAGAAATTTAAATTTATGCCACATTCTTAACTCATTTGATAGCAATCTCTCTCATCTTTCTTTCAAAGAGTGCTTTGTGTTGATTAGGTTCTATAGCAAAAAATATGCAGCTTGCTAGAATTTCTCTCCATTTGTCCATTTGAATTTTCTCTTGAGAGCTTTGAGCCTCTCCTGGTTGAGTGATGTGCCTCAACAATTCTTCTTGGGAGATGTGCCCCAAGGCCCTTTAGTTTTCTAGTGAGAAGTATGCAGGTTAGAAAGATGTTATTGCAACCAATAAAAGCCATATTAGTCTAGCCATGAAGATCTGCAGTTAACTTGAAGAGGAGGACACTTCTATAGTGGATTAGCAGCTAGATTTGGAGGAAAATAACCAGGAGGAGGAGCTAGTTCTTAGAGATTGCGCCTAGGATCTTCAGGGAGTTTAGTATGCCATAATTTGTAGAAGATCAGATATTTTAATGTCCATAGATCAGCTTCATATCTGATCCACACACTCTTCTTACACTCTTCTCCCATTCTCAGCTAAATTTGGAGGAGTTTTCCCTGGAGGGGAGAGATGGCTCAGTGAATGTGCCCTAGTCAAGTTCAGAAGTTAAGTATGCAGCAAATGATATTCATATGACCTGTAGGTGACCTGATAATAACACCAAAGCAGAGCCACAGTAATATTTCTAATTCTTCTCTTCATTCTCTATCTATTGTAATGAAAATTCTAGCATGTGAGGCATTGTAAGCTTGAGAGACATTCAAATAATTAAGAGAAGTGTTCTATAGTTCATATTTCGACTTATATCCATTGAATGTTATATATCAGAGTATTAATTCATATCAGAACAGAGTTTATTGAATAATGGAGGGAGTTTGATATTTAAAGATGAAGACTAGCTCCTTGTGTGTCAATTCTAGACTAGTTTCACACATTTAACTGCTGAATCTTTTCTGAGCATATATTTTGCATTTTGTCAGTTGAATTATCTTAATAAATCAGTATGCATACCATCCCAGCCCTGTTCTTGAGAATTTGAATGTTTTTAACCATATTTGGAAGAGACTGGAAAGTAACTAGCTCATCAATCCACAGTGTGCATTTAGCCCCCAAGTTACTCCAAACCTTTCCAAGTTCACCAAGGCATTATCCCAATATATTTTATAAGTTAAATGACTGATATAACTCTACCATAAACTATGAGTACCCTCACCCAGTCTTGTTGGAAAATGCTAGAAGCCCAGGCATCCTCGAAGTAGGCAACATAATTGCTCTGTTGCTGAAAAGTGAATGGCTCTAGTAATTTGTGCCAAGGAATTCTTCTCCGAACATGTTTAGCTGCTATTGCAAACTCAAACTTATAAATTCCAGAACCTAATCTCATTCCTACCATCCACATTCAGAGTTTCAATCCTCGTCACTTACATCCTGCTCAGTTTGAGAATAAAAATTGCTAGTAAATTTTTTTTAAAACTCTGAGTGGAAGATAATATCTTGGTTAGATCTTGGCTAGGATATTACAGTGGTATCAAAGCATGATCCTCTAAACCTGCTCTTAAAAAAAATTTATGATCCCTAAGAGAATACCACTCCCCAAAGGAGAGAACCCTGAAGAACCATTTGTGGAAGAAGAGGTAGAATCCACTGGAGGGAAAATACAAGGGGTGAACAACATGTCTGAAAATGATGATAAGGAAGAGCTTAGAATTTTCTTGCAGAGTATGGTAAAAGGGATGCATGACATATCCCATAATATCATTCAATCTAGGCAAGAAACTAGAGAATTTTTGGCTAAGCAATTAGGACAGAAAGAGGTAGAAGGGAGTTGCAGTGGATCTCTGAATTATGATAGGAAGATCCATGGTGGAATTATATTTTCTAAGACTGGTCCTCCTAATATGCCTAATGAATTCAAATATGAATCCAAAGATCCGCCTCGACAGACCATGCCAAAATTCCTTGATGAACATAGGGAGAAACCTGAGATCCCCGTTGAATCAGTCAATGCTTGGGAAGATCGGTATGTTGAATACTAGACTCTGAGTGAAGAGTGCAGAAGGGCTCTTCCTTTCAAGGATTTCTGTGAAGCACAATACAGAAATAAACCAAGAGGAGGGCATAGGAATCCAACCCATAATTATGAATTGAGAAGTGCAATTCGTAAGATTCAGCTACCCTTCTTTGATAGGTCAACAAAATGCACTGCTAGCTCTTGGGTGCAAAAGCTAGACACCTATTTTCAGCTGAATCCAATGGCTAAAAGGGATGCCATCAGAATGGAAACTCTACATTCGCAAGATGAAGCTAATGACTAGTTGTTCCATGGCATGAGGACTTTGGGCCATGACCAAGTGACTTCATATGCAGAATTTGCTAGGATATTAATGGAGAGATTCGACAGAAGAGACCCTGAAATTGCCTTCAGGGAACTGACACATGTTAAGTAGACCAGAACTCCAAAAGCTTATAGCTCTGAGTTCCAAAAGTTGGTTGTAATGGTTACTGGTATATCTGAAGTCCGCATAATTCTTCTGTTCATAGAAGGATTAGTAGAACCCTTAAAAGGGCTGGTTAAAGCCTACCGACCAGCCACCTTGCAAGAAGCGATAAGCATAATAAGGGATCTGCAGGATGCAATCCCAAGAACCAGATATCCACCTAAGTTTAATGCACCTACTAAAAATAAGAATCAAAAGCCACCATTCAAAATGTGTCTGCCCCAAACATAAAATAATATTCATTCTGAGACCGGGATGAATTAAGGAGGAAAAAACTATGGTTTTCCTGCCAAGAACCATGGGTTCCGGGGCACAGATGTGCCAAGGGGAAGGCTCATTACATTGAATTATTTTCTGAAAGTGATGAGTAAGAAATGAGTGCAGAAGTAAGAGCATAAGAACAAGCGGAGGAGGGGTATGATACAATAGAAGAAGAAGAACCCCCGCAACTAGAAAGAAAAATTGCAGTTTTGAGTGAAGTTCCCTGCTACCACATTATAAGATTTAAGGGAGTTGTAGAAGGGTAGAAAGTTTCAGTTTTGGTGGATGGGGGTGCCACACATAATTTCATTGATGAAACCACGGTAGAGAGAAGGAAACTCAAATCTGAAAAAATTGGAGGTTTCACAGTCATTATTCCAGTAAAAACAACACTATCCAGTGTGACCGGTGGATTCCCAAGTTGCAGGTAACTATTGGAGACCATACTGTGACTGATAGTTTTTATATTGTTGATGTTGTTGATACTAATGTTGTTTTGGGAGTGCAATGGTTTTTTTCCATTGCTGAGCATGTGGTAAATTACCAGATCCATGAGATGTGATTTAAAAATACTGAAGGAAAACAGGTGGTTTTGAGAGGTGTCAACACCTACCCAAAACAAGTTATTTCTGCACACAGTATGAGATCAGTTTTGAGGCATGGTGACATAGAGTGGGATGTTGAATGTTTTATCACTAGTAAAAGGACCACCATTGATATGTCACAACATATAGAAGATATCGAAATATTGCTCCACAAACACAAAAAGGTGTTTGAAGATCTGCCACATGGAAGGCCTCCTGACAGGGGTACTGAGCATTGGATAGAGCTGGAACCTGGTACCTTTCCTGTAAAAATCCATCCCTAGAAGCACCCCAAGAGATTCAAGGATGAGATATTGAAAACCATCAAAGAGCTGCTTGAGATGGGGTTCATAAGACCAAGCTCATGAAGTCCCTTTGCTTCATCGATGGTTTTGGTCAAAAGGAAAGATGGAACAATGCGCATGGGCATTGATTATAGAGCTTTGAATAAGAAAGCCATCAAGAACAGATATCCTATTCCAAGGATTGATGAGTTGATGGATGAGCTGCATGGAGATAAATATTTTTCCAAGATTGATCTTCATTCTGGTTACCACCAAATCAGAATGAAAAATGAAGATATTCAGAAAATTGCTTTTCGGTGCCATTTTGGGCATTTTGAATTTTTGGTCATGCCTTTTGGCTTGACAAATACACCAGCAACTTTTCATACTTGCATGAACAAAATATTCAGCAAATAGCTCTGTAAGTATGTACTTGTATTTTTTGATGACGTTCTGATTTATCGTAAGACATGGGAAGAGCATTTGCAACATTTGGACAATGTTCTAGCACTTCTTGCATAACAGTCTTTTTATGCTAAACAATCAAAATGTGAGTTTGGTTTGAAAGAGCTCCTCTATCTTGGCCACATCATTGGGAAAGGAGTCAAGATACATATGGAGAATATCCAAGCCATCCTTGATTGGCCATGCCCAAATAACATAACAGCTCTAAGATGATTCATTGGCTTGTGCACATACTACAGAAAATTTGTAAAAGGGTTTTCTAAGCTCACCTCTCCCTTTAAAGACCTCATCAAGAAGGGTGATTTTTGCTGGTATGAGGAGGTTGAAAAATATTTTAACAGAATGAAGGAATTTATGAGTAGATTCCCAGTACTTGCACTTCTAGATTTCAACCAACCTTTTATTTGATGCCTCAGGTGAAGGAATTGGAGCAGTATTAATGTAGGACAAACATCCTATTGCTTATGAGAGCAGAAAATTGCAACTCCATGAGAAGCTATATTCTATCTATGGTAAAGAGATGTTAGCCATAATGCATGCCTTGGCTAAATTCAGGCAATATCTGGTGGGAGGAAAGTTCATAGTCAATACTGATCACAACAACTTGAAGCATTTCTTGGCCCAAAAAGAGCTGAATGACAGGCAACAGAAATGGGTAAGCAAAATTCAGTCTTATGATTTCAACATAGAATATAAGAAGGGTAAGTTGAATGCAGTTGCTGATGCCCTCTCTACAAAACCTGCTTTTTCTTTGCTGCAAATTCCTACTAATTGGAAAGATCAACTAGCTAGAGAATATTCAAAAAATCAGTTTGCTTGTGAAGTTTTGGATAGGATGATTCAGGATGACTCTAACCAAGCTATCAACGATGTTATTTATTACAAGAACAGAATTTTTTTAACTCTTGAAACCAAGTTAAAAGAACAGATTTTGATGGCTACCCACAATGCACGAGTAGCAGGCCATCCTGGATTTCTGAAAACTTACCGGAAGGTAAGAGAGAGGTTCACTTGGAAATGCCTCAAAGATGTTGTTTTAAGGCATGTGAGGGAGTGTACTGCATGTCAGCAGAATAAGGTTGAACACACTCACCTTGCTGGACTCCTTCAACCATTGCCAATTCCAGAACAGAAATGGGAAAGTGTGTCCATGGACTTCATCACCGGACTACCAAAATCTCAGGGTAAAGACAACATTTTTGTAGTAGTTGATAGGTTGACTAAATTCTCTCACTTTTTTGCTATCACATCAACTATTATAGCTAGTCAGGTAGCTACACTTTTCTTTAAATAAATATTCAGATTGCATGGTCTGCCCAAGATCATAATCAGTGACAGAGACAGTAAGTTCACTAGTGCTTTCTGGAAATCACTATTTGAGCTGGTTGGAACTAGTCTGAATCTCAGTACTAGTTATCATCCTCAGACTGGTGGCTAGACTGAGAGGGTAAATCCTTGGTTGGAAGGATATCTCAGAAACTATGTTATCGGGAAACAGAAGGCATGGGTCAATTGGCTACACCTGGGAGAATTCTGCTATAATACCACATTTCATATGTCAATTGGAATGATTGCATTCAAAGCTCTGTATGGTTATGAACACCCCACTTTTCCAGATCTGATTTTTGGGAATTGCAGAGCACAAAAGGAAAAATATTGGCTGCAAAGGAGCCAAGACATACTCAAGGCACTTAAGGAAAATTTGCAAGTTGCATAGAACCAGCAGAAACTGTATGCAGACAAGAAGAGAACATACAGAACTTTCCAAGAAGGTGACTTATTTTATTTGAGGTTGCATCCCTACAGGAATTCCACCTTGAAATAGAAGGGGGATGAGAAACTACTTCCAAGGTTCTATGGGCCATACAGATCACAAGAAAGGTGGGTGAAGATGCTTATGAACTAGATCTGCCATCAGGAAGCAAGATAGACAATGTTTTCCATGTGTCATGCCTGATGAAAGCAGTTGGCCAATAGGTGACTGTTTTAGAAATATTGCCTCCTCTTGATGATGAAGGACACCTGGTCTTAGAACCAAAAGAAATTTTGCAGGTAAGAGAGAGGAAGTTGAGGAGCAGAATTATTAAAGAATATCTAGTGCAGTGGAAGGGGTTGCCTAGTGAAGATGCCACCTGGGAAGATGAAAAGATTTTGCAACATCCTGTTTTGAAACTGCTTGAGGACAAGCAGTCTTGGGAAGGGAGGACTGCCATGTCCCCTCCCTAGTGGCCTTGGTCACTACTTGGATCCTCCCATCCCTAGGGGGTCTAAGTTGATTAATTAAATGAAAATTTAATTAATGGGGTATTTTTTAGGCAATTATACTATAGAGGTTAATTAATTAAATTCTGAAGTTTGAATTAATTCTGAGTTTGTAATATTTTTATTAATAATTATTGCTAATAAATATTGGCAAGTGGTCATGATTTGGCTAGGAGGTCGAATTGGTGTCATGTGGACCACTCTTGCCTTAGTGGCAAATCTCAGGAAAAGCAAGGAATCCAATGGAGGAAAGAAGGAAAGGAAAACAAATTAGAAACTGACAAAAGAAAACAGAAAAACTGGAAAAAGCATAAAAGTAGGAAAGTAAAGAAAGTGGAAAGAATAGGAAAAGAAGCCAGAATGAAAGTAGCAACATCCAGAAAAATATCACTAAGGCGCACTTGCCAAATTCAGTGAAGGAAGGAAAAGGAAAGAAAGTTTTCAAAGCAAAGAGTTGCTATTCTCCTCAAGGAATGCATCCTACCTCATCCACATGTCTGGGTGGCTTGACAAGCAAGTCACTTCAGCTATTTAAGAAGGTTTCCAACTTCATTCAACAACTTTTGTGCATTTGAGTGATGTGCCCCAAGCCCCTTTAGTTTTCCAATGAGCAGTATGCAGGTACAGAAGATGTTATTGCAGCGAATAATAGCCATACCATTCCAGCCATGAAGATCTACAGTTAACTTGAAGAGGAGGACACTTCTACAGTGGATTAGCAGCTAGATTTGGAGGAAAATAACTAGAAGGAGGAGCTATTTCTCAGAGATTGCGCCCAGGATATTCAGGGAGTTCAGTATGCCATAATTTTTAGAATATCAGAGATGTTTATGTCCATATATTAGCTTCAAATCTGATCCACACACTCTTCTCCCATTCTCAGCTGAATTTGGAGGAGTTTTCCTTGGAGGGGAGAGATGGCTCAGTGAATGTGTGCCCCAGTCAATTTCAGAAGTTCAGTATGGAACAAATGATAGTCATCTGAGCTGTAGGTGACCTGATCATAACTCTAGAGTAGAGCCATATTAATATTTCTAATTCTTCTCTTCATTCTCTATCTATTGTAATGAAAATTCTATCCTGTGAGGCATTGTAAGCTTGAGAGACATTCAAATAATTAAGAGAAGTGTTCGTAAATTCATATTTCGAATTATATCTGTTGAATGTTATATATCAGAGGATTAATTGATATCATAATAGAGTTTATTGAATAATGGAGCCAGTTTGATCTTTAAAGATGAAGACTAGCTCCTTGTGTGCAAATTCTAGACTAGTTTCACACATTTAACTACTGAATATTTACTGAGCATCCATTTTGCATTCTGTCTATTTCATTATCTTAATAAATAAGTATAAATACCATCCCAGCCCTGTTCCTGAGAATTTGAAAATGTTTATCCATATTTGGAAGAGTCTGGAAAGAAACTAGCTCAGCCATCCACATTGTGCATTTAGCCCCCAAGTTACTCCAAACCTTTCCAAGTTCACCAAGGCATTATCCCAGTATATTTTATAATTCAAATGACTGATATAACTCTGCCATAAACTCTGAGTACCCTCATCCAGTCTTGTTGGCATATGCTAGAAGCCCAAGAAGCCTCGAAGTAGGCAACAAAATTGCTTTGTTGCTGAAAAGTGAATGGATCTAGTACTTTGTGCCAAGGACTTCTGCTCCGACCATGTTTATTTTTTGCTGCACACTCAACCTTATAAATTCCAGAACCTAATCTCATTCCTACCATCCCTTTTCATGGTTTCAATCCTCATCACTTACATCCTGCTCAGTTTGAGAATTTGCCTTAAAAATCGCTAGTAAAATTTTATTAAAACTCTGAGTGGAAGATCATATCTTGGTCAGATCTTGTCTAAGATATTACAATATATATATATATATAGATATGAGACATCTAAAAATTCAACGATTTGGATCAGAGGGCCATTTTTAGCCAGAATCCGATGTTTTTTATTTTGCAAAATCGAAATTTAGTTGTGTTTTGGTATTTTGATGGTAGAAATGGATTCAGCACCCTCAAAAACCCCGGAGGCACCCAAAGTTCTAGAATTTGACAACTATAACCTGGATTTTAAAAAATTATGGCCGGATTTTTTCAAACTATTGCCCGAAAAATTTATCTATTCCGACTCAAATTGTAAAACTTTTAGATTACACGAATGGGATGATGCACAATCATGGACTCCTTTAAAGACACTTTAGATGCCACATAATACTGAAAAAAACTGGAACCTCTGACTTTAGGTGACAATTGGGGGTACTTCCGTAATGGATTTGAAGATGAAGTAAAAAGACAAAAGATAAGTAATTGAACCAGCTTTCATAATATATAACATTTATCTATAAAAATTTCTGTAAATGATTATAAAATTAGTTTCCGTTAAATTGGGTTTTCAAATTTTCAACACATCATAATATATATGTTTGTGCGGGTGCAACACTTATTGAGGTAAATGATGTCCATTTTGGATAAAATCTTGCAGAGATATAAAGGACATATGGGTCTAGTGCAACACTACTTTTTCAAAAAATTTCATGAATTATTTTTTTTATTATTAATTATTGAAGTCAGAAAACCTTGAAATTAAAACGTTATGTGCGGGTGCAACACTTTAGGGGCAAAATTTAATGAAATCATTGATTTCTATATATGCGATTGTAGAGCTCAGTCTCCTCTAGTGCACCATATAGTTTTCTTGGGAAATGGTGAAGGCAATCAAAAGTTATATAAAAACGAATCGATGTATGTATTTTCAAAAACTGACGTGTGTCATTTAGAAAATTAATAATAAATAAATAAAACATACATTTTTATGAAAAAATTACATATTCAAAATCGTCAGATTGCATTGTACAATATTCTATATTTGCATAAAAAAATATTGAGTTTTTCATAGCAAAACATGCCATTGAAACTGAGCATATTGATAGAGTTCAAAAATACAGGAAATGGCCCTGTTTTTTTTGTTCTAGCCAATAGGTTCGGCAGTCCGAAGCTATTTCCGAACATCATCCCAAGCCTTGTTCCCTCCCAGCTTTTAAATTTTAAATTAACGCATATGTGTTATAACGGATATGCGGTTTAGACTTGTTCTAATCGCATATGTGTTATAACGCATATGCGATTCATATCGCATATGCGATATAACGGATATGCGGTTTAGACTTGTTCTAATCGCATATGCGTTATAACGCATATGCGATTCATATCGCATATGCAATGTAACGGATATGCGTTTTGGTTTAGTACAAAAGAGTAAATAGAGAATAAAGATTATTAGATACAAGAGTGGCATAAAGATTATTCTTTTGAAATGTAAGATAGCATCCAATCATAGTTAATATAACATTGTTTAACATGACAAATGGGTTCACTATGCATCTATTAATTGATGTTATTGATGAGAACCAACATATCTTTGCACTTATTTTGTTAATCAAACTTTCTTTGATATTAGTATAGTTAAATGACTTCAAGTAGGGTTTTTTATTTAATTACAAATTTATTATATAACTTAATAATGCTCTACTTGAGTTGATGATGATTATGGTTGTTATTAACATCCATTGAGACCAATTTTGATCTATCAAACCTTTAAAAAGGTAAGGAGTCAGTAGGTTTTCTTTAGAATTATATTTTTGTGCTCGAAACTTTTAAGAGAAACATTCATAAATCACCATAGTTTTGATGAGTTAAAATGTTAGGAAGGTTGGTATTGTAACAAATATTTTGAATTTGGGATGAAATGTGGGTGTACACATGACATTTTAATGTGATTTGTTTCTATATGATCTTTAATAGTTTAATCACATTACACTATTCATTCAAAAACAACAAATCATTTAACTAGAAATTTTTCAACAAATAATTTAACTAGAAATCTTGATGATTGATCCTCTCACTCACTCCATACCTCACTTTCTCCCCCTACCTCCTCTCTCCACCCCCTTCTCTCTCCCCCCATAATTCCTTCTCTCTTTCTCCACCCCCTTCTCTCTCACACACATCTACACACCCTCTAAAACAATTCCTTTGTTGCCCCTCCCTCCCGCAAAAACTCTTTCTCTCTCCCTCCCTCCCTCCCTCCCTCCCTCCATGTGTTCCATCCTATCACTCACTCCATCCCTCACTTTCTCCCCCTACCTCCTCTATCCACCTTAAAGCCTTCATCCCTCCTTCATCTCTCCATCTTTCTCTCCTTTCCTTAATATCCATGATCTCTCCCTCTCTCTCTCTCTCACACACACACACACACACACACACAATCTCTCATCTCTATTCCTCGGTGTAACCATCCTTGACCATCTTTCATTTCCCTAAATCCCTACTCTCTCATTGTTATTATCCCACTCTCTCACCCTCTAACCATCCCTCCATCCATAATTCTCTCTCTCTCTCTTTCTCTCTCTCTCTCTCTCTCTCTCTCTCTCTCTCTCTCTCTCTGACTCTCCCCCTCCCTCCCATGATTCCCTCTACAACTTCGTCTCCCTCCTTTGACTCTCCCCACACCTCTTTTAGCTTTCAATCAATGTAATGTTGGGGCATGAGCCACTCCATAGATCGCCTGGATGAAATCTTTGGAGTCTAAATTGTATTATAAGTGGATAAGGGTGACATTATAGGGTTTTGGATGGTAGGGATGGGTCTCTAGACATTGACCATAGTCATGGAAGAAAATATGGTCCAATGAGTCTCTAAATCAACACACATGCACTATAGATCGAATATTTGGCCTTTAGTGGGATTTGGGTGTCATTATGAGGTTTTATGCACTAAGGATGGGTCTCAGGGTCTTAACCATGGTAATGGGACAAAAGTGTAACAGAAACAAGTCTTAAACCACTACACATGCCCTTTAAAGGGGATATTTAGTGTTAATTTGGGATATATGTGCCATTAGACTATTTTATGCATTGAAGATTGTTCTCAAGGCATTGACCATGGTCATATAGGAACCATTACAAATATTTCCAGACAAAACATAGTTTTGAAGACACTGTACCATGGTCCAAGGATAAATCCAATCTTCTAGGGATTAAATGATTTTTTCATGGTTCATGGTTAAATGAGGTTTCAATAGTTGATATGCACTAAATCGCATATGCGTTTTAGTGATCACGTTTTTAACAAAGCATATATATGCATATAGTTCATAAAAGCATAAAAAGTGTAAATAGCATATAGTTCATATCGCATATGCGTTAAAACGGAGATGCGTTACATCACATATGCGATATTTGTTTAATAAATAATATTGGGTTGCGTGCCGTGGGCCATTTTTACTGTATAGGAAAAGACATAATTCTTCTGAAACCCGCGCAGAGCATACTGTTCAACCTGCAATTTAATCATTTATTACACAGATCCATAGGTTTTGTACAATTTTGGGTGGATTTCAATGGGGAATCCACATAATAGAGTTCGGAAGTCAGCGAGGAAGATGCTTACACCCGAAGAAGCTGAAATCAAAAAAGAAAAGAAGAGGGAACATTCAAGAAATCGTCGGCATTCATTGGATGAGAAAATACTTCCCATTCCCACTGAACAGATACCTGGCGAAGACGCTGAGGAAGATATTGCAACTTTAATGGAAGCTAGTTATAACCAAGATGAAAATTTTGCTCCATTATTAACCGGAAAACCCTCTGTAGAGCTCAATCATTATGTTCTTGACGAAACTCTGCAACAACCATGCCAGGTGGTTCAATCTCCTAATCGAAGTTTTCAGCCTGCAGTGGATGTAAACGTCTCTCCAGCATTTCAAACGACAAGAAATCTCGCATCAAAACGAAAGAGAACTCCTAAACGCATACAAGTGGACGAGAGCGAATTGACTTCCATGGAAGGTAAGGTGGCTAAACGCACAATCATTCGTCATTGTTCTCAAATAATGAAACAATATTTTGAAACAAAATCTGAAGCCAGTAAATGTCAATTGTTTTTAGCTTTGATTAAATCTAGAGGTATGGCAAATGTTAGAAAAACGTTAGGCATAAGAACATTGAAGAATACCGAATCAAGTAATCACATTGTTAAATCTCTTGCTGCTGCATTCAAATCAATTGGTAAAAAAGCTCATTCAAAATACTGTAATGTGGCTTTCCGCATATTGGCTGAATCAATTGTATCTAGATCCACAAGACAACGTCATTTACTTAAATGCACATCAGAAATTGTCCCTTTACATCCAAAGACTCTTAAAAAATATTCAGTAAGAAGAGACAAACTTGATGTAGAGGGACAAATGGATACATTATGGGCATTTAGCGGGAGGTTGCCCTGCAAAGACATGAAGTTGGTCGAAGCAGTGAAGGGACTAGTGCACACTTTTTGGCACGATAACACTAGGCCTTCTTCTAACACAAAAGATGTGTTAAAACGCTGTAGGGGTTCCATGAACAATGAAGGGAATTTTAAACATTACCTTGACATGACACAAACTCAACTGTTCGAGATGTTTAAAGTTTCTCACATAGAGCTAAGGCTCGGGAAAAGATATTTTGAAAAATGCAAGCCTTGGTATGTTAGAATAAATAGAATCCGGAACACTTGTTGTTGTAGATACCACATAGAGTTTGATCTATATTATCATACATTTGTACATATACGTCGTTTTTTGCACCCTAACCATGTGCAGGAATGCTCAAGTACAGTACCGCCAATGTCATCTAGAGATTTCATCCATAGCATAATGTGTCCGAGGCAAGATGGGTAGACCCATTACTTAAAACAATGTGTAGAGGGTTCTTGCAACAATTGTGGTGGGCTATCTTTATGGTCCGATTGCATCCATGAGAGTGAAGATCAAGCATTTGGTAATGCAATTGTCGAGAATCAGAACTTTCAGTATGAGACATATCAGCTACATGATGGGAAAGAAAGCAAGAAGATTAAATTGGTGACTTCACAGGTGACAATTTACACGAAACATGTTCATTTAACTCAGTGTACATTGTTTATATGTTGTTTTATAACATTGTTTTAAATATTGATGTATATTTTAATATTCATGTAAATATTTTTATGTTGTTTTATAACATTGTTTATTTTTTTCCACCAGGTGCAAGTATGTGATTTTATTCCAGAGTTCCGTGGAAAGATCCAATAGTACATTCAGCATGTCGATATGGCACAGTGGTAAGATGAGCAATCCAGAATATGCCAGGACACCTTCCCTCTTGGAACAATACTATCAGTGGTTGACTTTGCAGAAAATTACACCCTACAACCACAAAATGAAATACAAAGTCAATACTATCACTCAGAGCAGGTGAGCATAATGGTCCATATCACTAATAGACATGGGCCAGATAGCAATGAAGAGAAACATGTGATATTGAAAGAGAGTCACTTTTACATCAGTGACGACCGGACCCATGACATCCATTACGTGCAACATTGCTTTCAGTTGTTCTATGATCATGTGATATATATGGATATACCATTTTATCATCATTTGATTTGGTCAGATGGTTGTGCTAAACAGTTCAAGAATGCACGTGTATTTCAATGGTTGTGTTTGTTGCACATAAAATACAAGGTGCCACATACATGGAACTACTTTGAAACAGGTCATGGCAAAGGAGAGAACGATGGTGCTGGTGCATGCATAAAAACTGTCCTTCGAAGGGAATAGATGAAGTTTACAGGTGCTCACCTTCGAGACGCTTCATCTATAGTCGAATGGTGTGCATCTGTGATGGGAGAACAAGCAACAAGGAAACACCTAGTGCGGAGAATATTCTGGGAGGTGACAGATGTGGACCGATCCCAAACACATCGAGTGAACACAGTGCATGGAACTCGAGGTTTTCATTCAATTAGAAGCTCAGACAACTCGGCCCTACAAATTTGGACAAGATTGAAGGCTTGCTTTTGCATTTCCTGTAGCATAGATGAAAGGGATGATTGTGAGTATACAGATACAGTCGATACATGGGATCAAGTGACACTTGACACTGATTTCAAGGGGGTTAATGAAATAGACCATTTGGAAGATGATCAAACATATATTTCTGCAGACTATGATCACATATCAGATCTCATACAAGCAGGTACAAAAAAGTAAATTAGTAGTACCTAAATCACTACAAGCCCTTACATTGAAAGAAATTTTATTTATGTTACATGCAAGACCTTTTTTAATATTTATGTATTTTTAACCTTTTTCGATTTCCTTTCATAGGTCAGATATATGCAGTGGTTGCCCCAAAAAATAATGAATGGGGTTCTGGCTATTGGTTGGCACGTTGCTTAGAGGGGAAACAAACCCTTTTCGAACCTGTTACAGATGATAAAAATATTGAATACCCAACAGGCTCGACGGTTATAAAAGGGGAGTACCTAACACTAGCAGCACAACAAAAAAGGAAGGGTGGGTATGTATATTAGGATTATAAACTAGGAGCTATTGTATACCACTTCACCAACCTGGTAGCTGGTATAAACATCAAGTTGCGCACAATTTTGAGAAAAAAAAAGTCACATGTACAATACTTGCTACCTCATTTAGAGTATGAGAGATTGATGGACACCATCGACAGCAGAGATGATCCAGATGGCCTACTCGAGTGAGTGCATTGTCAAGTGTTACTGGACAAGTTATAAACACGATCCTACAACCTCATGTGAGTTATCTATAAATAATGTTTGCACATTTTCCTTATTTTCTTACGAGAGTACTAATGTTTAGCCTTTCCTATGCCTAGGATACAAACACTATTTATGGCACATTGGAGGCGCCAAGAACAACCGGTGTCTTTAGACACCACCAAATACAAATTGGAAAATAACTTGCTCTCAAGTCAAGTTTATCTTCATCATCTTCATATTCCAAAAGTTCTCTTGTATGTCAAGTTTATGAATATTTATGCCAATTTTTACATATGACCAATAAACCTTAAAACTAGCTAGCAATTATCAACAAGTATGATAGTTCTCTTCTAACTTCTTTCAATACCTCATTTTGTTTCTACATCTTAGTCATGCATGCATGTGAAATTCATGTATATGGCATTTTGTTTCATGTATGTGCATAGCCTAGGTATATGGCATTTTGTTTCATGCATGTGCATATAATTCATGTACATGTGTTTCTACATCTTAGTCATGCATGCATGTGAGAGTTCATAAAACCCTATTTTTTAGTTCCATGTCTCAATTTGTGAACCCTGGTTTTATTATGCAGTGTCTAGTTCATGAAACCCTAGTTGGTTTGTAATTTGTAAGTGTAGCTTAGGCATATTCTTGTTGGATTATACGTTGGTACAAGAATAATATAGCCTGTGATCTCTAGACACATAATGTTTTCTTAATGCTGCAACATGTTTTGCGGAGTTGACCCAACAATGCGAGATTGCATTGATGGAAACTTAGCAAAACCCTAGTTTATGAAATGAATGCACAATGAAGTCACTGGGCCATGGAAACATGGAGGAGAGGCTACCTAGAGGTAATCGCATGCCAGGAGAGCAACGGAATCGACGGTTCGTCGATCCGACCTCCGGTTGCCGAGTTATGTCGAGTTGCAAGTCGCATGAAAATGTCGTTCAGGGACACTTGGTGACTTTCTGTCCGGGAGTGAAATAACAAATGGAGCGGCAAGATTGCATGCCGTTGGCTACCGGTAGTGTGTATGGGCTTGTAGAGTATGTTCATGTTCCTTATCATTTCCTATCAATTTATCTATAAAACATCCTCGCTTTCCTCCAAAGATGTAGGTTGTGTAGACCATCCATGATTATCTGTGGTTAAACCAAATGTGAAACATGAGGTTGTAGACATAGAACTAGGGATAATACACACTACGGAGCTAAGTTAGATAAAGTGCCAATGTGTATTCCATGCCTCATGGTATAAATGAATGTGTCCAAGGGGAAGACAATGACTACAAGGAATGTGTTTTTGTTCTATATATGCCCTAGGAAAAACCTTAGCGGTGAAGTTTAACCCATGGGGTAATTTTAGATGTTTTTTTTCCAAACGATGTTCCAATTTCAATTTTTATCTACTAAGCATAAAATGATAACCAAATTCCATAGGATAAAATTATTTTACTATAAGCATGGTCAAGCATTAGGTATCAAATCGGAGGTAATGGTCTTATATGTTAAGTATAAAAAGTGTTTTTTTTGTTCTTTATGAATCATAATGATAAGACAACTGCACTCGATCAAGATGTTTTGGCATTATTGATGATGGTAGAGATATAGGTGATGCATTGAGTCTCCAACAAGGAAAATTGTCTTGTAAAATATATATGGTTAAAAAGAGCCACTTTGAGTTGACCCTCTAGTTTTGCTTACATGGAGGATTCTTGAGTATCTTTTATAGAGTGAAAGTTATGTTTATAGCCTTTTATGATATGGTAGTGAAAATGTTGCATAGGGATAATTGATTTATAAGTACGTGAATATTGCAATATTGCTAGTGTGTGCTCCATAATATTATGTGATATTAAGATGACCAACTCATGGTTTTATGTCTTAGCATATATATGTCATCCAATGTAATCCACTTTAAAACAATCACAAACTTTTTAATTAAACTAAGATATAATTTGTAATTAAATTAAGATCTATGAGTAGAGTGAGGTCCAAAGGTTATAGAGTCTTTTTCATGATTATTAACATGTCCCCATGAAAATTTTGAACATGTTTGGTCCATTTTGGAGGGGCCTTATTTGGATATCCAGCAATGCCTGAAAAATTTAAAGGGGCATATACTCTATGATGCATCTTTTATAGGAATGATGCCATATTGATTTCCTCCCAAATCTTCAAAAGTAAATGGTAATATGAAGTCTAAAAATAATAATAATTAATACATTCATACCAATGAAGTTCTAAAATTTGGGAAAAACTTAAAATAATACATTCATACATTCATACCAACTTATCACATCATTTTAGCTATGTCTACCAAATTCGGGAAAGGGACTTTATTCCCAGAAACAACGCCATTTTATTACCTTCTAAGCCTGCAATTATAAATACCCAAGTCCATGCAAGAATTGAAACTTAGGGCAACTTATTAAAAACCCTACCCAAACAGATTTAGCAGTCCAACAGGTTATGATGTACAATGGTTATTATTGTGGTGAATTCAAGTAGATTAGTGCCTATCCCTGGGCTAAATGGAGTCAAAACACTTTGAAGATTGAAAGACTTAATGAGAGACAATATTAAACAAAAGAATATGCTTGAAACAACAATCAATCCTAGTTATAATAGTGCCACAAAATCATATTCCAGCCAACCATACCAAACTCAAAGATAAACTGGTATTTTTATTGCATTCTTGCCTATTCACAATACAATCAGAATCTGAAAATGAAGTAGAAGATTGTAATCTTTTATTAAAGAGAACAACACAAGTACATAGCATATATCAGAACTGAAATTAGGGTCTAGAAAATGACTGCTATGACAGCAGCAATATTCCCAGCATGAGAGCGAAAAGGACAAGGCACAACAACACCCTTACAAATGATGATGACCTCTCTAAATATTTCCTCAAGAAGCCTCAAATAAAAATGTGAATGAAAATGTGAAGTGATACGCCATAATATATTTGTTTATTAGAAGACAATGGTTGTATTATTGGACCCAACCTAGTTGATAAGGTGAATACTGTGGGGTAGTAGGAAGTTGTAAGCATGATTAAAAAGGGCCTAAGAGATGAGGTTCTTTTGGATTCCATTTCTAAGGACTAGAGTGGCTACTTGGTATTTGATTTAATAGTTGTGAGTAAAAATGAGTGCTAGAGTTGAGTGGGACTAGGAATGTATCCATTATTTGCAATGCCAACTCTTCTCCAACAAACACAAAGCCATAAACCTAAAAACATATTCAAGCATATATCTGCAAGGCATATAATACACATGTCTCCATCCCATATCAAGTCAACCATATATAGGTAAATCTGAACGCTGCTTTATATTATAGATGTACATGTATAATGTTTTAAAAAATCGCATGCCATGGCCATAATACAAAATCGTGGATCATACTGTACATTTGTGTGTACATACAAACAAAACGGTACATGTACATGTATTCCCCCTATACATGGATTCTATATGTACCCCCCCTATACATGATTTCTATTTATCCCCCTTTTCACTCCCAATGTCAGTGGCTAATGAGAAGTCTATCTTTCTTTTGCGGCTGCTCGATGGCGTTCCCCAACGATCCGCAGGAGGACGCATTCTCAATATCGGAGATTGCACACAAACCAAAATTTGTTACAAGTTTGTTTACCAAGCTATAAAAATAAATACCACATGATGTACATTTGTTCAAATTCCAAGCAAATATAACATTTTTACTTACCATGCATGTGTAAGTCCTCGGCACTGAAGCTGCATGTACTTGGGTGGGGGGGCATGCAGGGTCATCAGTGGCCCCAATTCGGTGCTCTTCAGGCACCACTAGCTCAGTAGATTCCTGCATAAAGTAACATACATGTCAATGTCAGCAAATACAAAGAAAACAAGACATATATACTACATGGACGATCAATGACTCTTTCAAAGAAAGTGATACATACACATACCTGGGGGGGGGCAGAGTTGGGTCACCAACAACCTCGGTTGGTTGCTCTTCGGGCACAATTGCATCACTAGATGCCTGCATAAAGTAACATATGGACCAATGTCAACAAATACAAAGAAAATGAGACTGTATATAATATGTATGGACGTACAAGGACCTTTTCAAAGAAAGAGAGACATGTACACACGTACCTGGGGGGGTGAGGTGGGTCACCAACAACGTCGATTTGGTGCTCTTCAAGCACCACTGCATCACTAGATGCCTGCATAAAGTAACATATGGACCAATGTCAGCAAATACAAAGAAAATGAGACTGTATATATATATGTACTATGTATGGATGTACAATGACCTTTTCAAAGAAAGAGCTCCACATACACGTACCAGGGGGGAGAGGTGGGTCACCAACAACGTCGATTTGGTGCTCGTCAAGCACCATTGCATCACTAGATGCCTGCATAAGGTAACATATATATGTCAATGTCAGCAAATACAAAGATCTAACAAGACTACATATATATACTACATGGACGGAAAATGGCTTTTTCAAAGAAAGCGAGACATGTACACGTACCTGGGGGGGAGGAAGAGGGTCACTGGTGGGTGGAATACTAAACATTGGCCCTACTAGATGGTAAAAACAACCTGACCATAACTAGGCTACGTAACAAAACATGCAGATACAATTAGAAAATTTCTTTAAATAATTAAATGCATATACATGTTTCAAATCATTAAAAGCATATAATTAAAAGCATGTAATGAAAAGAATACCTGAGTCTGGGAATCTTCCTCTACATGGGAGGGACTGACCTAGGATTCCACAAACTCATCGTGCCCACCCTGCATAAAACATATTGTATCGAGTTTAAGACGTATTTAATGTTGCAGTCTCTAAATTATAAATATGTAAATTACTCGATGACAAATTAAAAATAAAGTTCTTACAGCTAATGGTGAAGCACCAAAATCATATGTAGCATTGACCGCTGCATCAATGGCATCATCATCAACGGTCGGATTACATGAATCTGGGGTGTCATTGGACACCAGCTATATATTTGTTCACGTAAATTGTCAGATAATTATTCAAATAGAAATAAATTACTAAACAATTGAAAACTTCGATATAAAACAAAATTTATATACTATGTAAAGAATGAATGTTACTTACATATTGGAGTAATCCATCGCCCCAAAACTCTGAAGTAGGCCCATAGCATATGCTTCGACACGATGTGCAAGGGTGTGGAATAACCCGATGCTCTGAAGACTCCGTATCACCGGTGCGATGTGTAGCTTTGGTTTGGTCTGGGGACCTAAAAGGTGGATCCTGACTGTGAGATGGTCCAACCCCAGATGGGCCAGCCTCGGAAGTGCCAACCCCTTGGCCTACATTGACTTGGACGGCAGTCCCATGCCGAAGCAATGTATCATCCAAATCTAATAAGGACTCCTGCGTATCATCAAGAACTGGACCGGCTGGAGGATATAACCGAGGGAGGTTTGGTGTGCATGGAGGGCGTCGCACACGGTTAGGATCAGTCCTAGCCCCTTCTCTATCTTGGGGCATCCCATGACCCACACCCTAGAACTCTAAAATGTCAAAATAGTTAACATGTTTCCCCAAGATAAATTCTGCATACAGCTTCCTAAGGAAATAAAATGGGATGTCTCTATTCCCGTGAGGGTCTTCATCGAAGACCATGTACTAGTGATACATCCAATTGGCTTTAATATTTGGTTCCACGCAACAGTCTATGGAAATGTGAGGTCGACTGGTGGGTGGAACCAATCCGGTGCTGGGGTCCCGGAATAATGAAAACAATTGGTCTTTGGTTATTTTTAATTTTTTGACATCTTTGTAGCTCAACCCAGTGGAATAGTATTGCCATTGGGAATCTCTGTACAAGTTAATGTTGTACAGTGCTCCCTGGGCATTGGCAATTGTATTTGTTATGGAGTCTAAGGCCTCCGCTAAAGATTGTCTTAAGTGCTCCCCCACCCTAAAGAGTGAACTAAGGCATCTCAGTGAACCCAAACGAGCCAAAATCTCAGAATTACGGTCGTGTTCCTCCTCCATTGGTGGGTTTGTGTCTGGATTTTGGTTTGGGTTTGGGTTTGTGTCTTGATTTCGGTTTGGGTTTGGGTTTGTGTCTGGGTTTCTTCTCTCTGTTAAGAACAAAACAGTTCAATTTCAAAATTTAATTAATCAATTTCATTGTTTGTTTTTTAATACATGTAACAAATTTTATTAAATTGGTTAAAAAAAAAACAAAAACTAGTTTAAATTAACAAACACAATAACTAAAAATTCAAAACGAATTAACAAACTAGTAAATTTCTTGCCACCCACCTTCCATTTTTGTCGAATTGTGAAATGGCTTGCCTCCTCCTTCTCTCAAATGCAAATCGACACGTGCGTTTTTTCGCCTTCTTGATATCGTTGGTCCTTCACTGTGTAACTTGGGAAAATGAGGCCGCGGGCACTGTAATTTATATATATATATATATATATATATTGCATTCCAAATCGCACATGCGATATATCGCAAGTGCGTTTTTTAACTTTATAAATGAAATTGTATTGTTAAATCCTAAATATATATGAATTTGGGACTGCGGGCGCGGGCATTGTGTTTTATTTTTTTATTTTTTTTGCATTAAAAATTGCACTTGCGATATATCGCAAGTGTGTTATTTAACTCTATTAATCCTAAATATATAATATGAATGAAAATGAGGCCGCGCGGCCACTCTGTTTTAATTTTTTTTTTTTTTTTTTGCATTATAAATCGCACTTGCGATATATCGCAAGTGCATTTTGTAACTCTATTAATCCTTTAAGATATATATGAAAGAAAATGAGGCTGCGGTCACTCTATTTTACATATATATATTTTTTTTGCATTACAAATCGCACTTGCAATATATCGCAGCTACATTTTTTAACTCTATTAATCCTTTTTATATGAATGAATAAATGATTGGGGATTTCCTCAGACTATTAATCCTCTATGTATGAATGAATAAATGATTGGGGATTTCATTGGACCAAGGACAAGGGAGACAAGGGCACATTGAATTCTACAAATCCTTAATTAGTATGTCGAAATCCCATCATTTGGACCTTGATTTTTGCCAATGTATAAGGATTTTCACCCCTTTCTCCTTGACTAGGGAGGGACAATTACAACTTTCACTCCTTGTAAGCCTACTAGGGAGTGATAATTACAACATTTTCACGAGCTATGTCTTGCCTTAGGGGAGTGATAATCATGTTTGCACCATTTGAGCCTGGACATCAAGTGAGGCCCTGCATAGCCACCTAGGGATTTCTTTTGCTTGCGATTACAACACTCAACCACTTGAGCTAACCCTCTAGGATTTTGTGTCACAATTTCTCCTTTGCTATTAATGGTATTTATATTATATAAATTTATGGAGCCCCTTTTATCTTCTAATGGTTTACCAAACAATCAACATCCTCATATAAAATTATACTAGATATAGAGTAATTCGAGGAATGCTCTTCTCCTTCATGATAATTATCGTATGCTTGTGTAGAATACATAATTAATCAAAATAAAGTTTCATCGAAGAAAAGAACTCAAAATACCTTGGGATGTGTATTATAAACTAGTAATGTTCATTATAAGTATTGATTAGAAAACATCATTACCAAAATGTGTTATTTTATCTCCATGGAGTTTATTTGTAATTGAATTACCATATTTGTAGTCATCAAATATATTTTCATAAAGAGATCACGTGAGTAATGAGATAAAGATAGAGAATAGTTTTTTTCAAATGTCTAATTTTATATCTTTGTAGGATAGGGGCAA
The DNA here is from genome assembly GCA_027924585.1 of Larix kaempferi. Taxonomy (NCBI): domain Eukaryota; kingdom Viridiplantae; phylum Streptophyta; class Pinopsida; order Pinales; family Pinaceae; genus Larix; species Larix kaempferi. The sequence goes on along the minus strand of BSBM01000687.1, from coordinate 1,036,936 downwards.
ATAGGTTTGAAGGGAGAAAAGGTAATGGTAGAAGAGAGGAAGTGGGTTGCTTATTTTTATGATCTATAATAAGAGATATTAGCCTCCATTTTAATAACTTTAGTTGATATAGTGGGTGCATGGATGGGTGACATGGTGTGGTTGGATAAGCAACGAGGGAGTTATATGGAGAAGGGTATGATAGAAGACATCAAAGGAAGAAAAAAAATTAGAGGAGAAGATATCGAAACAAGAAATCAATTTAGTGCACAAATTGTACATGTGACATTAGTTGTAGAAGAGATCCACGGTGCCTTATACATAAGGATAACATCTCAAATAAAAACGTATATAAGACAAGAAAATTAATGTTTCAAATCATCTCTAGTATTCACATCTAGAGAACAAACAAAGTTTGTATATGGTCCCCTCTCTCATAAATCAATTGAATCTCTCTAACTACGCCTTTGCAAGTAAAATTATATGCATAGAGACAAAAAAATTAGTACAATAAATGAAACTCTAATCATTCAAACAAATGGAGAAAAAAAACAATAAACACAAATGATGGTGAAATAAGAAGACCATATGAATCGAACCCTAGTTCGACTACAACTTTGAAATATGGAAGAGATATGGAGGGATTCAATCCTTTTAGAGGAATTGGGAGTACATATACCATTAGAAATCATGATTCTCGCTCAGCTCTTTCCATTTATTGATATGACGTGCAGCTTAGTACTACTTCCTCAATACAGCATTGGTAATGCTTATACTTGCTAACAGAGCTTGCTTTGTAAGTAATTAACTCTATATTTTATAACCTGCTCCTTACTGACTAGAGCTGGCATATCTTAATCTGAGTAATAATAGAATCATTTTCTTACATGCGATGAGAATCCTCTCCTAAGCATTATAAAAGAGTTAATTTATTATACGAAACCCTTTTACTAATAAACGACCCGGAGGGAATTTCCTAAGGTACGAGGGGAAGGACAATTTAACTAGAGAACATTATACATTTTACTAATAAATCCAATTTTATAGTCAGATATCATCGAGGAACATAGGGTGACCATGTAAAGTTGTCATGATGGGACTCTCTTACAAAAAGGCTAGTTATAGTGATCAGAGAGTAGGATGAGTTGAGGAGCCATATGGATGTAGAAGAAAGGTGGGTTACTAGGTTTAGATAGAGCATTGATATTACCATGCCCACTACAAAATAAAATTTAAGATGATCATTGTGAAAGAAAATAAAATTTAAGATGATCTAAATGATCAAAATCGCAGTTTCGTTATAACGCAAGTGGGATATATCGCACTTGCGATATAACAAAAGTGAGATATATCGCACTTGCGATTTGTAACTATTAAAAAACACATGTCCGATTTATCGCATATGCGATATGGGTTAACTAAGCTTAGCCTCGATTTTCGGCTCGGGTTTGTCCGAACCTAGCCACAATAACGCATATGCGTTATGGATTTCCGTTTCGGAGGTGCGTTTTTTATTTTTATAGTGGCACTAAAAAGTGGAACCAACTTCGTGCGAGCGCTCGAATATATATATATATATATATATATATATATATATATCATAGAGAGAGTAACAATCATTCCTTTCAATCACCACAACTATATCCAATTGACAGACACAAGATTTCCACTTAACCATCATTCTTTTCAATCACCATATCTATATTCAATTTACACACAAGATTTTATTAATTTTAGATTTTATTGAACTTTTAGATAATGATTTATTTAATGGTAACCAAGTTTTACCATATAACTTAAAATATATTTATAAATTCAATAATATATTATGAATTTTATTAAAAGTTTTTATTTTATAAATTCTTTTATATAAATAATTAAGTTAAACTTTATATCTATAATATGTGTGGTTTATCATTACATGCATTCTCTCACAAATATTATTTTAATGGACGACCTCTTTTCTTAATCCCAAGTCTTGTTGAAAAACTTAATTTGTCTGCCTTTTTATTTCAACATAAGACCTTGGGAATAGAGGGCTCCACACGGGCTTAATTATTGAGTTCTCAATGTATTTTCCTAGTCCCCACAAATATATCCCCGACCACCACTATTTCCATGAAGGCTAATGAATAAATTTCTTGTGACGACCACTATTACAATGCCGGCTAATAGATGGAATTTCTTATTTCTCATAATACATGGATGTTGGCTTGGAAACAATTCAATACACTCGCTTTCATTTTCATTTTTCTTCTTCGCCTACATTTTTCTTTCAAACTTCAACTATTCCTACTCTAAAATACTTTATAGATTGAAGGTCGTGGATGTACGATATTTCACTATTTTCTTAGATGGTTGGTTCTTATATATTAAACAAGTTAAGTCATTGGTTGGATCTTATATATTAAACAAGTTAAGTCATGTAACTTAAATATATTCATAAGTTGTATTGGGAAATTAATATTTTCTTTTTCTTTTCAATTTTTTTTTAATATAATATATATATATTTTAATCATTCTCTAAACTTTTATATCTATGATATCTATTGTTGGCCCTTACATGCATTATCCACAAACATATTTTGGTGAACAACCTCTTTTCTTAGATTTATTTCAACTTGAAACTTTACAAATATAAGTTCCCACGAGTTATTAAGTTATTTTAAATGTATTTTCTATGCCACGAATATAAACCCCTGAACATCCTTATTTCCAATAAGGTTAAAGAAAGAAATTTCTTATAACAGTCATTATTTCTATGACAGCTAAATAAGAAATTTCTTATTATTCCTTGCCTTTCAGCTGACAGGCAGGGAGTATAGTAATCAATTGATCAATTTTTAATATTACTTTGCAAACTAAACTATTTAAACATATAAACAAATTTTTTCTTTACATTTAATTTTGAACCTTTGTTTTGCACTTTTCTTTTCGTTTTCAATTTTCTATCAAATTTTAATGATTCCTTCAATTGGAAGTACGATAGCTCGTTTTTGTCCTCATTCTACACTAACGGAGTTTTATCAACAATAATTGTATCCATAGTGGGCCTAATGGTTAAGAACATGTGTTATCTCCGAGGAGGTCATAGGTTCAAAACCGATGGGGGCTAGGGTAGGCGACCCCTGGGATAAAGGGTCTCGGGACATCTTGACCCTTGCTGAGTCACAAGTTTCTGGTATATTTGGCTTGCGGGCTGTTGGATATACCCTTGGAGGTTGGTGTTCCCATGGTTAAAAAAAAACAATAATTGTACCAATAGGTTTGACGGTTGTACAAAATGCGAAATTGTTGATTACCTTTTCAAATCAGATTATGTAAACGAATAAATATTTTAACATTTTTTTAATAATTAAAATGGATTTAAGTTGATGTTATCTTTCTTGATATATATCATGTAACTAATTTTTAATAATATTGTGAGTTAATAAAAACAACAAAAAATAGTGTTTAATTGTAGTGATTTTGATTATTACAGTGTTATTTTTATAGTTATATAATATTAAGTGTGATTTGTGAATTCAATTTAGTACATGTAGTTGGAGAAACGATTGTCATCCTTCTCACCCAAATTCAATTCACATGAGTGATATGTTGAGTTCTTAATAAATATATTCTATTGGTACAAAGCTCTAATTAAAAGGAAAGAAGCTTTTGCACCTCTCTAAGCTAAACTTTAAGAATGAGGAACATTCTACGTTGTAAAACTAAAGAAAAAAATATGATTCTCTTGAGGGAGTGGAATTCCTACCTTGAAATGTTTTGTGAATCCCCTAATATCAGCAACAACATCCAAACCCTTTCTGCATAGGAAGAGTTTTTCCCTTTAGAAGACAAAGTTTGGGGTTAAGCAACTCACAAAAGTGAAAGCTATGGACGTCAAAGGATACCAAGCATGAATCTTAAAAATTGGTGAGCCTATCCATATCCCTCACATTTACAAGCTATTCAATTTAGTATTCAAAGACGGATTCCCTAAACCCTAGATATAAAGCCTCAACATTTCTATTTTTAAAAGTGAAAAACAAAAAAAATCCATCTATTATAGGACCATTATAATTATCCCTCTTTTAGCCAAGTTATATGGATTTATTCTAGAAAAGAAGATCAACACATGGATATAAATTCATGAAGAATGATCTAAGGTCCATACACAATTTAGGAGTTATCATTCAACTATGGACCACCTTGTTACACTTCGAACTATTGTTGAGGATACATTGTAATATAAGAATCAATATTTTGTGTTGCTTTGTTGACTTTAGAAAATAATTTCACAAGGTGTTGAGAACTAACCTTCAAAATAGATTAGAAGAGGTAAAAGTCCCTTTTGGATTGAGAGTTGTTGTGATAAAGTTGTACGAGAATGTTATTTTCAATTCTAGGAACTGTGAGGGTTATCAGAAGAAATTAATTGTAATATATTATAGGGGTCTAGAAAGGTAGTCCATTGTACCCTACCATTTTTGGTATTTACATTAATAAGCTAGGGCTAGTATAGTCATCATCCTTCTTCTCCATGTTCATGATATAGTTCTTATGGAGAGGAGTTCCTATGATCTTGAAAAGTAACAAAAAAATTTGAAGCATTATTTCACTCATATGAGTATTTATATTAAGGCATGCCACTTACAAAATAAAGGATATGATTAGTAAATCTCAAAAAATCGCTTATGTTAAATTCATACATATGACAACAACAACTTGGAGGAAGTAACTTCCTAGAAATATATTAGAATCTATATTTATCATAAGCTTTACTGAAACTATAGCATTGAGAAAAAGGATTAATGGATGGCAGAGATAGACTTGAAAACAATTGTAAATTAGTAAACCTTTGGTTTTGGAATAAGAAAAAACTCCTCTTTGAGACTCTCGTCACTCATGTTATCTTATATGGATGTAAATTTAGGGGGTGAAACATCTCTAGAGAATTGTGGAGGAAGTTAAATAAAATCCAAAATATTTTTATTACATATGATCACAAAATAAAAGGCTATAAACCCTAGATCTTATCCTCCATTTAGAAGCGAGTTTGTCCCCCTTTGAAAGCATCACTATGACCAGGTACCCAATGTATAAGAACAAGATAAACAACATGGGAGACAAGATGCTTGGCAAGGTTTGATCATATTCAAGTCAAAGCCACTTGCATCTTAAAATTGAGGTTAGCATATAGATGCCATGCCTTAGCTAAATATTTGGGGAGCCAAAGAATAAGTCATTATATAGAACATTGATAATATTAAAAGTACTATTACAATTTTGTTTAAGGAAAAATAGTGGTTAATTAAAGAGTTAGAAGATAACAAGAAATTAAGATACTATAAGGAGGTGACCAACCCTATACTATAAGGAGGTGACCAACCCTAATCATGCCCTAATCTAGAATATCAAAAGTATCTCTTTGTTTTAAAAAAGAAAATCAGCAATGTTTAAATAATAACAAACCCTCACAAGCTCCATAGTGAAATAATTTGAGGAAAAAATTTGTCCTCTTTGTAATAATAAGAGGGTTGAAGATGTAAATAATGTTCTCATGAAATGTCCTATAATATACACCCATATACGAATGCAATTTCAAAAGTATTTGTTACAATATTGACTTTCCTAACCCTTTAACTCATCATAACTTCTAGGTGATTTAGGAATACTTCTCTTAAATCTTTTCTAGCAAATAAATAAAATTTAAATAGAAGCAATCCTAAATCACAAGTATGGTGATTTAGGATTGCTTCTCTTAAATCTTTTTGAGCATGGAAATAAAATTATAAGAAATTTAACAAAATGATCCTTACATTTTCTAAGATAAATAAACCAAAATTGATATAAATGAATATGCCCTGATGGCGAGGGTTCTATGGGGGAGTTCTGTGAGATTACTGTAGGGCGGGTTCAATGGGGACCTTTGGTTTTATCGCCCTGGGTTGGCTCGTTGGTGGTAAGCCCTTCTGGGCTCTTGCCTTTGGTCATATTGGGGGTAGTTCGATCGTCTTTTTTTCTGTCGTTTGTGGCTCATTGATTCTAGGGTTTGGTTAGGTGTTTACTGTGGAGGTAGTGGGATCCAAGTGTCGTAGTGGTATCCAGGTGTCGGATATTTTTTCTGTTTTCGGTGGATAGGTGTGGTTTTTACCTGCTCTCCCAGTGTCGGGTCTTTATGGCCTCTTCATTTCGCCATCACGAGGATGCTTCTATTCCTCCTGTCGACTCTCGCTGTGGTGTGTCGAAGTTATCGGTGTTGCAGACGCCGGTATCTGAAAACCCTAATCTCTATGGCGTTAAGGCTAAGGTTCGGCGTCGACTGAAAGCACATAAGGCAAGGACATCTCTCTCTAGGTTCGTGATTGCCGAAGATGCCAATCTTGATAGGGTTGCAATGCTTGCAGACCGGGCACTCGTTGGGCATCTGGAATTTACATCTGCTTCGAAAGATGAAATCTTGGATTAGGTTAGGGTTAATTGGGTGTCGGTTGCCGGTATGGCCCCAAGGGTTAATTTATTGTTGAACCGTTGGATTTTGTTCGTATTTCCGGATGCTGCTATGTTGTCGAAGGTATTAGAAGGTACCTAGTTATGTAAAGAAGGTTCTTTGATTCTTAAATGTTGGCATCTTTCCTTCGATCCTTTAACTGAGAAGCAGAGGTTTCGGCATATATGGATGTTGATTCCAGGGTTGCCTATAGAGCTGTGGACGGAGGAGATTGTTGTCGTTTTGGCAAACTTGGTAGGGCGTTTCAACCGTATTGATAGAAAATCACTGTTTGGTATGGATAGAAGGTATGCTAAAGTTATGGTGGAGATTGATATGGATGCTAGTCTCCCGGCTGAAGTTGAGGTTGTTTGGGGGCGCAGGTGCTGGAAACAAAGACTTGATTTTTTCAGAATACCATTCAGATGTTTCACATGTAAGGAAATTGGGCACATTTTTGCAAAATGTCCCTATTTTGTGAAGACTGGTTCGGCTTTCAATGGTAAAGTGGACTTGTGTGCTCCTTCGGTCGTTACTGGTAAGTCTGTTCCCTTTCCTGATGTTGTGTATTCTGATGTTTCAAAGGAAGATATAGCTTTGTTGGAAGTAACGGAGAAGGCTTTAGATGATCGTATTGCCTCTGGGGATGTCATTTTGAGACATGGTATCCAAAAGCCCTCGATCGGGACTCTTCCTTTGTCTGCTGATATGATGAAGCCTTCGTTTGTACGCAATCTTTCCTCTGATTTAGCTACGGTTGAGGAAAGGGTTGTTAAGGGTTTGGACACTTCTGAGAATATTGGTTCATGCGTTGAGGCTCGAGGTTCTGATTTGCCTAGGTCCCCTTCTATTTCGGGCAGTGTTCCTGAGAGTCATGGGGCGCCAAAATCTTCCATTCCTTTTCTTGACAAGTCTGGGATTTTTGGGAATTGTAACCTTATAATTGATGGGGTTCTAAAAACCCTTAATCCGGTGCCTTCCTTCTCTAAATCTCCTCCCGAAGGTTTTGATGCTCTTCCGATTACTGGTGTTAAATTTCAGAATGTAACTATTCGTAGGGGAAAAAAGAAAAAAGAGGGGTGGCGGGCTTCTGATAGTGGTGACCCGAGCTTTCATCGGGAGATTGGTGAAGTGTTGGCTGGGGTTTCTTTTAACTCGTCTGATGAGGGTCTTAGAGCGAGGATACCCTGTTCTTCTGGTTCGTAATGTCTATTTTATCCCTGAATATTCGGGGTTTGGGGAAGGTTACTAGGGCAAAGGCCTTCTCCAAACTTTTCGCAGCTATTTTCCCTGGCATTGTATTACTTCAGGAAACCATGTGTTCTAGTTCGGTGGCGGTTTCTAAGTTAGGTGATCTTCTTCCTAGATGGGAAGTTGTAGCTTGTTGTTCAAATGGTCTTTCTGGTGGTCTGGCAGTGGCCTGGAACCCTTCTCTGTTTGATTTCAAAGTTTTTTCCACTCCGTGGGGTCTTCTGATGAAGGGTATTTGCATAGGTTTGAATTTTCAGTTTCATCTCCTTAACTGTTATGCTCCTTATGATGGCCGTAGGTTATTTTGGGATGCTCTGGTTGCTTCTGGGGTTCTTAACTTATCTCATTTAGTGATTGCTGGTGATCTGAATTTCACTAAATCTACCTTTGAGATTTGGGGTTCTGGGGCAAGATTGGATCCGTTGGCGGATTACTTTTCAGATTTTCTTGGCCGTTTTGATCTGGTGGATATGGTTCCAGCAAAATTGGTTAAAACATGGACAAACGGTAGGCAAGGTGATGCTGGTGTTCACAAGAGATTAGATCGTTTCTTGGTTAAGTCTTCCTTTTTGAGTGTCATGACGAAGACTCGGTCTTGGGTTCATGAGGTAAAATTCTCAGATCATTGGCCTATTGTTTTTCAGTTTGATGATTATGGTCAGAAGGTATGTTACCTGTTCAAGTTTAATCATTCTTGGCTCTTGGAGAATGACTTTTGTGAAATGGTGAAATCCTTCTGGTTAAATTCGGTTGTGGAGAATTTAAACCCTATTGATTTCTTCTGCCATAAAATGATGATGCTTAAGGAAGAAGTTATTAACTGGATTAAGGTTAGAAAAAAGATGGATGCTGCTGAACTGAAGAATTTGGACTATTGCATTCAAAGTGCTTCTATGCAGAATTTTGATGGTTCTTTAAATCAGGGGGATTTTGAACTACTGAAGCTACATGAGAAAAAAAAGGAGGAGATCCTCTTCATGGAAGAAAGGGAGTGGAGATTGAAGAGTAGAGCGGTGTGGATCAGCCATGGGGACAAGAATACAAATTTTTTTCATACATTTGCTTTTGCAAGGAGGAATTCGAAATTAATTTGGGATATAAAGGATGATAGTGGTAACTCTCTTAAGGGTTTGGACTCTCTGAGTTCTGAAGCTGTGAGGTTTTTTGGCAATATTTACAAAGAGGAAGGTGGCTGTGATCTATTGGATCAAATCAGATTGGAAAAACTATTCCCCAAATGTATTGATGTATTTGAAGCTGAGGCGTTGGGAAAAGAGGTCACATTAGAGGAAATTGAGCATACTTTAAAAAAATTTGCCAGGGACAAAAGCCCGGGCCCTGATGGTTGGCCAATGGAAGTTTATGTTCACTTTTTTGATTTCATGGGGGAAGACATTCAACGTCTTGTGGAATACACGAGGTTACATGGGTTCATTTCTGGAGCTTTGAGCTCCACTTTCCTTACCTTAATTCCAAAATGTAACAAACCTGTTTCCTTTGGGGAGTATCGACCTATTGCTTTCTGTAATCTCATATATAAGCTTGTCTCCAAAATTATAGCTCAGAGATTGAAGGTTGTTCTATCTGCTCTTATAACTCCAGAATAGTTTGGGTTCTTGAAGGATAGGCAAATTCATGATTCTATTGGTCTTACCCAGGAACTGCTTCACACTATCAAGTCCAAGAAGTTGAAGGCTATGATTTTGAAGATGGACCTAGAAAAGGCCTATGATAGGGTCAATTGGTCTTTTCTCAGATTGATTCTGATTCAAATAGGCACTCCTCCGCTGGTAATTAATTGGATTATGGCTTGTGTTTCAACGCCATGTTTTGCTGTTTTAGTAAATGGTAATCCTACCACTTTTTTTAAAGGTTCCAGAGGAATCAGGCAGGGCTACCCCCTGTCACCCCGCTATTTCTTCTGATAATAGATGGTCTCAGCAGACTAGTTCAACAATCCAAGTTAATGGGTTTGATAAAAGGTATCAAGATGGGTGATGGCTGCTTCCTGTCGCATCTCCTATTTGTTGATGATGTCCTCCTTGCTGGCATCAACTCTGTCACAGAATGGAAAGTTTTCTCCAATATCATTAATTTCTTCTGCAAGGTTTATGGATGAAAGTTAGTATTTCAAAGTCATGTTTTTATCAACATAATGTGGAAACTGGAAGAAGAGGTGAAATTGAAGCTATTTTACCTTATAGTTGTCTTGAATTGGTTGATGGTTTGAAATATTTAGGTTTTATTCTAAAACCTAATTGTTATAAAGCATGTGACTGGCGCTGGATTATTAGTAAGTTTGAACGAAGAATTGATCATTGGATGTTCCGGTTGCTCTCGTCTGGTGGCAGATTGGTTTTAGTTAAAGCTGTACTCTCCAGTATTCCGGTTTTCTGGTTATCTCTTTTAGAGATCCCAGCTTATATTTTGAATAGGCTCAGAAGGCTGATATTCAATTTTCTATGGTCTGGTAATCATGATGGCTCAAATCTGGTGATGGTTAAATGGAAGGTGCTTGCTTGGCCAGTTAAGTATGGTGGGTGGGGTATTGAAGATATTAGTGTTTTTAGCAAAGCTCTTCGATTGAAGAGCTTATGGCGTGGATTATTCAGTAATTCTCTTTGGTCAAAGGTTCTCCATCTCAAGTATATTAAAATTGATTTTGTCAGCTGGTTAAGGAAGCCTAAGAGGATCTCTGGTATGATGTCTCCAGTTTGGAGAGGTTTTCTTAAAGTTTATGAATGGATTGCCAAAGATATTTGTTGGCAGGTTGGTAATGGTTGCAATGTTCTTATCGGGCTGGATCCTGTGATTGGTATGGAGGAATGGTTTAATCTGTTTGATAGTTTAGTTACTTGGTTAAATTTGAAGGGGTTTAGAACCCTCAATGATGTTTATGATAATGAACAGTTTCATTTTTCTGGTGTTGGTTGGTTAAGTGCTTTTGATTGGGAGACCCAGGAACATGAGCTGGAATGGGATCGTTTTATTCAAGCTCTTAGATCGACTGGTATCATCCTTTCAGAATCCAGAGATAAGTTAATTTGGGCAGGTAATCAAAAAGATGGTTCTGTTACTGCAAGTTCTGCTTATGATAGGATTATATAGGAATAGTGTATCTATCCTTGTCAGTGGTGGTATTTGAAAGTTTGGAATTGGGCTATTCCATTGAAGGTTAAGTGTTTCCTTTGGCATGCTCTCAACGGCAGCCTTAAGACCTAGGAGAATTTACTCAAACGTGGCTAGTATGGCCCTAACTGGTGTTGCTTATGTAAATTAAAAGCTGAATCTGCTGATCATCTTTTTGTGAATTGCTCGTTTGTGCAAAAAATTTGGTCACTATGTTGTAAAGATCTCAATTTGATGTATGTATGGGATGCTTTGGATTTTGGCACTGGTTTGCTAGACTGGGTAAGAGATAACAAGAAGCCTCTCTTCCTTCCTATTTTCATATCTTGGATTACATGGTACACAAGGAATGAAGTGATTTTTCAGAATAAGATACCTGATGCTGTGCATTGTGGGAAGTCTGTCTGTCAAATGATTTAGACTTATCCTGAGGAGGAACTAGATAGGAATGATGTGAGTAAGAAATCTTTCTCCTATGTAGTTACACAGCCGACTTTATTTTTTGACGAGGTTGTGCAGGATGGTTTGTGTGCAGCTGGTGGGGTCATCTTCATCAATGAAAGCCATTATTTCTCTCTTCGTCTTAATGGTGGCAGAGGAACCAACATGAAAGCTGAGTTACTGGCTCTTTGGATTGTTCTAAAGGTGGCAAATTCCTTTGGCCTGGTGAATCTCAAAGTCTTTGGGGATTCACGTGTTACAATAAAATGGGCTTCTAATGAATACACTCTCAATGTTATTGATCTTAATTACTGGTGTGTTCAAACTCGACAGGAGATTACAGATCTCACAACTCTCAAGCAGATCAACTATCAAAAGAAGCTTTTGCTGGTCCTGTAGGTTTTCTTTTTTGGGTAGAATGGATGGATGCATGTCTGCTTGACAGGGGTAACTTATATTTCTTTTAAGATATTTTGTACTCTTGGGAGGGTGATCAGTTTTGTTTGTAATCTTTTCTTTTTGTTGGGCGATTATATTTATGTATAAAAGTCTTGACGAAGATCTTTGGAAAACAAGGTCTGGTTTGGATATCTTGGACTACGATATTCACTCTTATCTTTGTACTATTTGATTCAAAGGAATAGCAATAGTACGATTTTTTTCTGATGGAAAAAAAAAAACCTATATGTTTGTTATTTGGAGTTAATTATGACAAAATAACAATTACATTAAATCTAGATGCTTTGCAATGCCATCATTACGAAGTAGTTATGTCTATTATTAGTCCTTATTTTGTAGGGATTATAGTGATTCCTGGGTCTATGTATTGCATTGATCAACTTTTATTTCAATTTTCTAAACCTAATGTCAAGTAAAGTTTTCTAGTTCTTTTATATTAAAATGAAATTTTACAAAATTGAAAAATATTTTTAATTTTTTACAAAATTAGATAATCTATTTTGTGATTAGTCCAGTTCATAGATTTAACTATTTTTCCCTGTATACAAAATATTTATCAAATTAAAAAAAAAAACAAAAAACAAAACAAAACAAAACTTGCCACGTAAACAAGTCAATATCCTCATTCATTAATGAAAGGATATATCAACCATATGACATTTAATGTCATTTGGGTGATATGACCGACGACCCAATCGATATCATTTGGGTGATATGACTCATGACAATAAAAATGTTTGTCGCGTCAATGCAAAACAATCCTATCATTGTTAGGTGATGATTAATGAGATGGTTGGAAAAACTAATAGCCTTCCTCGATGAAATTGGCTGAGAATTTTGGAATTTTGGCTGTGGCAATTTAAAGGTTCTTCTTGGAGTTGGGATTTTTAAATCGATTAAATGTATCCTTTCAATATAAATGTCAATATATGTTGTACATACATATGCAATAGATTTTTTTCTAAGACCATATCACAAAAGTCAGAGAATGGTAGAGGAAGGGACCCATGCTTTTCCGGGCTGACAAACTACAAAGTAGAATATAGTGGAACAACAAAGACAATATGTTGTTGTGGTGTAAGACGGAAATTAACCAAGGAGCGTTTATTTGACCTGGTTCTTCATATATCACAACTAAAACAATTCACCGACTAATGGGACATCCACTACCAGGAAGCGATACTATAAACATACAAGGACGAAGGACAAAAAGAAACGTGTATTGTATAGAACTTCCATCCCACGGAGCATGCAACAGTGTGTAGGTTTTCTTCGAAGAGAACTCAAACAAACTTTCAGGTCACAGAGCATGCAAGACTGTGTCAGCCTTCGAAGGGTGCTCAAACAAGAACTTCCAGCTCACAAAGCATGCAAGAGTGTGCAGGTTTTCGAAGGGCGCTCAAACAAGTCTATGGTTTATGTTGAAGCCTTTAAAGATAAAAAATATGACCATTCCGTCAACAATTTCTCATTTTAAAAGGAATTGCATTGAAACTTAATATGCATTGAATGTATGTAACAACCATAAACAATCATAGATAATTATGTTGTTGGATTGAACATGCTATATTTTCCTTTGTGGATTTGCTTAATAATAAGCATGTATCATAGAAGTGGATATCAAGTGTTGCCTCATATTCAAAGGATTTTTTTAAGCAATTTTTTAAGCAAGTAAATATGCATATTTTAACCAAGCATTTGGATTTGTGTGTGGTTATATATTGTAATTTGCATTGGTGTACATAGGGTTCATTTGCTCCAGAGAATTTTGTAGTGATGTTTGTGAGACAATTTAATGCACAAAATGTTTAGGTGACTGAATTATAGGTGGAATTTGAGTTGTAAATCTATTCATAGGTTTTACTTTTGTGTGACGGAGACCAAACCATGACATTGATTTCTACCCAACTAAGTAGTGTAAGTGGGTGTTAAATAGACTTGAAAGAAAACCACATATCTGGAATCAAACTTACTAGTAATTAATAAGCTTATTATCTTTGAATAAGACTTATTACTGGACATATCTTGTAATCCTTAATAGTGGGCTACAAAAAGTTGAAATCGGTTCTTCGGGAATATTTATGGAGACCTGCCGACCACACATATATACCTTTACATATGTAGAGGGGAAACACCGATTGGGTCATTACGGATCGAAATCCCATTTGAAATGGATCCTTTTGGAGTGCAAAAAAAATGAAATGTTTTGAATCCGTAGAATTCTTTCACATCCTTTGAAGATAATACACAACGACTGACTCATCATCCAACATAGCATGATACTTATATCATCAGCATATCATAGCTGTAATATCCTTCATTGTTATATACTCTATTTTTACCTATATCTATGGCTTGTTCACTGGACAGAGTGATCGGGCGACTAAGAAAGCATGGCAGGGTGTTGAAGAAGTACTTGGTGAGCAAGTTGGTCCTAAGTCACGAATCAGAGCTAAACATATAGGCTAAAAAACTATGTTATGGTGTCTTTAATCATTCAATAGAATTGATTTTCTTTGTGTGTTTAAATAGGACACCATTCACACTTTACTGGAAAAGAAGACAAGACAATTTGTTCATTACGAAGACACCATGTAATCAGTGAACTAATATAATGAAGCAATTTGTTTAGGATTGGTAGATTTTGTTTAAGCCTACATAAATCTTCATTTCATAAATAGCAAATATAAAATACAAAAATTGGAAAAAAAAAAAACTGAGTCCAACAAAAATTCAAGGAAGAACAACACCCAAAATGCAAAATACACTGTACAGTTGAACAATAACACAATTTCTCTTCAAAATCCACGATACCAAACATAGGGATTGTTCAAAATTCTAGATACAAAACATAAGGATTGTTCAAAATTATGGATACAAAACATAGGGATTGTTGAAGTCCTTGCAATATGTGTGAACAAACCAGAAGAATGAATTTTCTAGTTGTCCCATGTCGTTAAAAAAGTTAACGTCCTAACAGTGTGCTTCGACACCTATAACATATTCAGGGATTCTACCCACCATTCATGTGGGAGGATGTTCCTTGCAATTTGTCGCGTTATTATTGTCATTCAATATGTTGTCGCGTAGGGACTCAAGATCTTTTGTTCTTTGAGTTGGTCTGAGTGTTGTCCAGCTCTAAATTATTTTTATTTTACGTATTATTATCCTGTGTTTTGTATTAATACATTGATTATATTATATTTATATTAAATTGATGCATCAAGACTAATATAATTATGCACCAACGAATTGCAGGTAACGTACAGTCTTCAATATACAATTTCTAAAATGCTACAATTTTTTTTTAGAATTTACAATGCTTTATAGTTATGATTTCTGCACAATTTTAGGGTAGTAGCCTACCCTAGGTGGTTTTGGTTAAAAATAAACTTAATTTGAAAACCATCTTTATATATCTCATTCATTTTCGTTCACCCTCACAAGAGATTTTAAAATACGACATGATTAAAATATACCTTTTTACAATTTAAAAAACAAAAATACAACATGACTAATTGATACTGCTAACATTTTCTTCAAATTCTCCATAGAAATGCAAAGCTCATAACTAGATATGGAAAATACATATATAGAATATATAATGAAAATAGAGATGTTTTAATTGACGATAATATATTTGGAGGGCGTTCACCAAAAAAGAATTAAACACTTTCCTTTTTCCATAAATATTATTGTAATAATATTTTTAAGACTTTTATTGTGATAAAAATATTATTCCAACTTATTTGAATGATATAAAAATAAATTTTATTTTTAATAATCAATAAAATTAAAGTTTAAAGTACGGTAAAAATTCATTATGATAATATATGTATGGTTTTAATGCTTTATGAATGTGAGTTTAAATTGTAAACATATAATTTGAAATAAATATATAATTTCAAATTATTTTAAAAATATAATTTGAAATAATGTAACATTAAATCAATTATATATAAAATTAAGAAAGTGAAGTTTATTTAAATTGATAAGTATACTATACTAATATAAATTTGCGCTCCAAGATTTGAACCAGAGCCGAGCTCGGATGTGTAGTGGTGTGCAGAGTTTTTCTGAGGTGTAGTGCTTCCCTCTGGAGCTTAACATCAAGATTCTTAAGCTTCTCATCAAGGTTCCCAAGCCTTTTCAAGGTTCTGTTCTGAAAATCTTTGGACATGTATGCAAAAATCGCTCCAAGTTTTGTACCAGAATCGAGCTAGGCCGTGTAGTGGTGTGCAGGGTTGATTCGTGCTTCCCCCAGGAGCATTTCTAGGACTGGTGGAGGACTTCTGTGCGGTGGAGTAGAAATTACATAGTTTTTTGGAGTCTTGATCAAGAAGAGCAGTGCTGTGCAGACTGTGTCTGAGATTAGACATGGAGCCGATATAAGCTGTTCCTGAAGACGAGACCCCTGATTTGTCCCTGGCTTGGTGACCAGCTCTCCTCTGCTGGGAGTTGAGCTATAGAGTGGGTTCTTCTTTGAGGTTCTTTTTTTCTGAGTTAGGATCTTGGTTTTGTTCTTGTGGGACTCGATTCGAACTCCATGATAGTGCATTGAAGTTGCAGAAACGTTTGGTGGAACTCAGGCGCTGGATGACCTGCATACAAACATTTATCCACGGTGGAGGAGGATGTTGTAGAGCGTACTGTGCTGAATATGCAGATGACCTCCTTCTTATTCGCCCAGACCTTTGATTGAATGGCAAAATCCAAGATTACGGTAGCTGAGCGTTGCTAATACAAGAACGCTGGGCTTTCAGGCTATGAGGGTTGCGTCGGCTGCTTGACTTACAGGGAGTTATGGAATTCAATGGTCTTGGCAGGCAATGCCGATCTTTGAATGAACCTTGGAGCTGGGTGGAATATTGACGGGGATTGAAGATGCCTTTGCTGTGACTGTGGATATTCGGAGTATATTGGGAATATTGGTGGACTGGGTGGTGAAGATAGTGGACATTTTGTAAGGAGGATTGGGGATTGGGTTCTGGGGTTTTCAGCCCTGTTGATTTGGGGCATTATGGCGAGCAGTTATGAGCAGGAGGTGGACTACACATCGGATGGAGATTGTGCCAGAGGGATTTTCGACCTTGGAACAAACTATGCTGCGGCCTCTGGGTCGAGGGCATCAATGGGATCACTCTTGACAGGTAGGGGGGCAGGGTTCTTTCCTGGGCTTTCGGATGACAGGCCAGACTTGGCAGATCTATTAGGGAGGACACTTAAACCACAATTGGGGACTTTTACAAACTTCCCAACCTGTTCGGAAGCAACATGTGTGGAGGGGATTGATAAACTGAATAGAAATGGCAGACGGAGGATGGACCAGGGTGGCGGTTTGGACACCCTATCCGATGGGAATTTGGTTAGGTCTGGGGATTTTAGTGATTCTGATGACAGGGGACAGGGTAGTGGAGGATTGGGTTACTCCTCCAGTGGACATTTAGCGGGAGCTACTGGTGGTGGTGGAGATACTCTACCTGTTGATGCAGCCCTGCCAGTTCCTCGAGCAGGGGTTTCTATGAAGGAAGAATCACACAAAAATACTGCTAAAAAGGTCAAGGTACGGAAGAGGAAGGATAAGCTTGTGCTGGGCGTGGATGTATCGATTGAGGAGGCAGAGGATTTCACACAAATTGTTGTAGTTGGACATGTCCGTGGTAAGAGACTGGGACAAGGCACCCTCCAGAAATGGGCAGCCGAGCAGTGGAAAGACATCGTGGCTACTGCACCCATTGTTCGGGTCTTAACGAAAGGATGGTTCTCCTTCATACTGTCGAATATGGGGGAGGTTGATGCTGTCTTACGTCGACATTGGACAATGTTGGGCGTCCCTATCATCCTGAAACGTTGGTCTCCTTTCTTCGATTCCAAACAGGAGAAAATCGACAAAGAACCGATATGGGTGAAGCTTCCCGGGTTTCCCATGCACCTATGGAATGAAACAAGGTTTGCAGCGATTGGGAACTACCTTGGAGACTATGTATGCTCGGATTACTCCCATATTGAAACAGGTATTTATACAGTGGCAAAGATCTTGGTCAACATCGATCTTCGACTGGGGTTAACGGCTGAGATCAATGTACAAACGAAGGATGGGGCATTCGTTCAAATTCTAGACTATGTGGGTGTGCCGTTTAGGTGCCACCGATGTCACACATATGGACATTTGGTTGCCTGTTGTCCATTAACATTTAGGGGTAGCAGACCGAAGGTGGTGGCAGCAGATGCTGAATGCAATGAGAAGGTGGTGAGTACATTGGCGATGGGAGATGATACTTTCGAACCTCCAGTTGGCAAATGGGCAGAACATACACCGGTGATACCCGACGCACTGAGTGGGCAGCAGGGATCCAAGGAACTTCCGGTTATGGCAAACAATGGATTGGATGTACTTGGGCACAAGGAAGCGGCTGCAGCAGGGGCAAATTTGGGTACCACGACTCCATTGACGCGGGCAGCCTCCAAGCTACAGGAGCTGAAAACTATCCGTCGGGGCTCAACTTCGAACAACCCGGGTTTGTCTCCTCACTTATCCTCTGCTGTATCTTTACTTAATGACTCTATTGGTTTGGGGGAAGATTGTCTTGGGACAGTTCATCCGGTCAGACCTGCTATTGGTCCTGTAGCTCCCTGTGTTTCGGATAGTGTATACACACCATCCATTGTTTCTACTCAACACTCTCCCAGCTCTGGACACAGTATCCGATATGCTCTCCGAAATAGGGTGATCACTGCTGATGGCTCGGGGGGTAAGGGACTTTCTGAAGTGGCTTTTAGTGCTGGGGGGAAAGGGCGGGGTCACAAATCTCATTTGTCAATAGCTCAAGAGAGGGAAAAAGTTGATTTAGTTATGGGTACACAATCCACTATCGAATGGGCACTTAGAGCAGCGAAAACCCAGGAAGGGGGTTTCATATGAAATTATTATCTTTCAACTGTCGTGGGTTGGCAAGCCCCATTAAAAAATCGTCACTACGGAGGTTGGTGGATTTAAATCAACCGGATGTTATAATGTTACAAGAAACTTTGGGAGGCAGTGAGGAGGTTGTTCGGGCATTGGAACTATTGCTACCTGGCTGGAAATTTATTGGTGTGGATGCTCGTGGATGGTCTGGAGGGCTGGCCACAGGCTGGAAGATGAATAGCTGCAGGTATGACTGTTCTTGGGGCATTCCCTCTGGTATTGGATTGGAAGTCTGGGATGCATTGATGGGGAGGAGGATCACTGTTCTCAATATCTATGGGCCCTATTTAAATCGGGTTGGATACTGGGACTCTTTGCTTAGTATGGACATCTTTGCTGGAAGGGATGTGATATTGGGCGGGGATCTCAACCTTACACTGGGGACTTCTGAAGTTTGGGGGCCTCGGGCTGTTCCGGATACACTAGCAAATTACTTTATACAAGCCTTTGCAAGGAAGGACCTTCTTGACATTCTACCTAACAGGTTATCCCCCACATGGAGGAATAAGAGAACTGGAGATCAACGGGTGGCTAAGAGGCTAGATAGGTTTCTGGTGACTGATGTGCTGGCCATGGGAGTTGATATGGTCAAGCAATGGGTAGGGACAGGGGGGGTTTCAGACCACTGCCCAATCCTGCTGGAATTAAGGGGTGGTCGTGAAAAACCTCCCAGTCCATTCAAATTCAATCCTAGCTGGTTGAAGGAGGAGGAATTTCTTAAATTAGTCCAGGCACAGTGGGTTCATCGACCACCGGAGTCTCTGGAACATGCGGGAGTACACTTTCAACACAATCTCAAGCGAATAAAAGAGGCCACTATTCTCTGGGCCACTGAAAAACACAGGAAAGATGAGCAGAAACTGAGGGATGCTGAGCTGAATATTGATCGATTACTACACAGCAGGGGCATGGGATATCTGGATGAAGTGCAGAAAGGTGAGCTGTTGGAGTGGGAATGCTGCAGAAATGTGATTCTGTCTGAGAGAGAAGAGATGTGGAGAATGAAAAGCAGAGCGCTCTGGCTACAATGTGGGGACGAGAACACGAAATTTTTTCAAGCCTATGCAAAAGGGAGAAAAGACACAAATTCTATTTGGGAATTATCCTCTACTAACGGGGAACAGGTATCCAGCTTTGATGGTTTGGCTGATATGGGGGTAAGACACTTTGGAGATCTATTCACTGCACAACCTGGGGCCACTATCGCTGAGGTTATTCGGATGGCTCAGCTCTTCCCTCGTTTTGTGGGAGAGGAGGAGAACACTATGTTAATGGCGGAGGTGTTGCCGGATGAGCTCTCGCTGGTTATGCACTCCTTCCAGAAAGATAAGAGTCCGGGGCCTGATGGGTGGCCTATTGAATTTTTCTTGGGTTTCTTTGATTTGCTCGGAGAAGATCTTTTGAATGTGGTGGAAGAATCTAGAAAGGCTGGATTTATACATGGACCCTTCAATTCGACCTTTTTAGCCCTCATTCCTAAAAAGGACAAGCCTGAAAGCTTTGATGAATTCAGACCTATCTCACTCTGCAACTGCATATATAAGATTATATCAAAGGTTATGGCGAGGAGACTCAAGATTATCCTGTCTCAGAATATATCTAGTGAACAGTTTGGTTTCTTGGAAGGCCGTCAAATCCACGAGGCAATTGGAGTCGCACAGGAAGGCATACACACTATGAAGGTGCTGAAGCAGAAGGGTGCTGTGATCAAAATTGATCTCTCCAAAGCATATGATCGGGTTAGTTGGATATATATCCGGATGCTTCTAACACACCTGGGCTTCTGCTATGAATTTATACGATGGATTATGGCCCGCATCACCACGGTGAGCTTTGCTGTCCTGATAAATGGTTCAGCGAGTCCATTCTTTCATGCTGGCAGGGGCCTACGACAGGGATGCCCACTGTCACCGCTGCTATTTCTCCTTGTTGCTGAAGGCCTCAGTCGATTTATATTGAAAGCAAAAGCTGATGGTTCATTTCGTGGCATATCCATATCCCAGGTAATGTATATCACACATCTACTTTTCGTTGATGACATACTGATTTTCTGTGATGGCTCGAGACATGATATTGATAAGGTAGCTGAAGGCCTAAATTTGATGCAAGAGGCAGCGGGAATGTTAGTAAACATTGATAAATCAACGATCACATGCTCGCATTTAACCGAGGGGGAGATTAACAGAATGGCTATGAGATTACCCTACAGGACTCTTGATTTTGATGCTGGGTTAGAGTATCTTGGCTTTCACCTGAAACCTAATGCATATTTGAAAGCTGATTGGCACTGGCTAATTGCTAAATTAGAACAGCGACTGCGTGGTTGGAGTCACAGATGGCTTTCGAGGGCCGGGAGGCTGGTTTTGGTTAAATCAGTTTTGGAAGCGATTCCAGTGTATTGGATGTCCCTCGCTTGGATTCCCAAAGGAGTTCTGGAGCAGATCCGGCGGCTGTGTTTTGCCTTTCTCTGGAAGGGTAAGGGTGATAACCGGGCTTTGGTGTGGGCCAGATGGGATATGATTGCAGTCCCCAAAGCACTGGGAGGCTGGGGCCTAAAGAATATCTTCCTTTTTGCTAAAGCCTTGGGGGCTAAGGTGGCATGGCGTATCATACAAACCCAGAGTCTCTGGACTAGAGTGGTATACCATAAATACATTGCTCCATTAACTCTTAATGAATGGATTAGGCAGGGCAATAAGACGCGGGCAAATTGCTCGTTGGTCTGGAAAGCAGTGGTGCAGCATTTTCATCTGATTGGGTCTGGATTAGTGTGGAGAATTGGTAATGGGAGATACACACGTATTGGACTGGATCCTTGGGTGGGGTGTAGAGGTGGACATGTCTTACCAGAGGCCTTATGGAATTTGCTGGCAGATAGAGGCTGTCACTATCTGGCTGATATCGAACTAATGGGAGCATCCACCTTCTGGCAACAGGGGTGGACCTCTGCACAGAGTCTTGAGATTCCAGATGACTTGCTTGGAGCCTGGGAGGCATATATTCGGAACTTAAGATACTCTAATATTCGCCTAACTAATCGGAGTGATGAACTTATCTGGGAACACCATCCTTCTGGCCGATACACCCCAAAACACGGTTATATTCAGCTGAACGTGAATATCCATAACAGGGATCTGGTGTGGTGGTGGAAACATCTGTGGACACTAAAGTGCCCGGGGAAAGCAAAACTACTCTCTTGGGCTATTTTGGAGAATAAGGCACCGACATGGGACATACTACAGAAGCGTTTCATCCAGGGTCCGGGGATTTGTCCTCTATGTAAGGAAGCGGCTGAGACAAGCTCACATATTTTTGTACACTGTCGTTTTACACAAGCTATGTGGGCCGACATCTGCAAACATTTGGAACTCAATGTGAATTGGTGGGGAGTGGATTTTCATGACGCCTTCCAACTATGGTGGACAGATCACAAACATTCAATGTTTCGGGCTGTCCCCTGTATCCTCGCTTGGGGCATTTGGATCACCCGTAATAAGATCATATTCCAGGAATCCCGGGTACCTTTGGAACAGGTCGTGGCACAAGCTGTGGCTGTTATAATTCAATACAAGCCACCTATCACAGTGACACGCATCAGACCTGTGACTTTGGAAAAAAATGATAAATCCATGTCGTGGGCTTACTTTGATGGCTCATCTATAAATCACCAATCGGTGTGTGGCGGAGGTGGCGTACTACACAAATCGGAGACCCATTATTTTCATATAATGGCTGGTTTGGGGAGTGGCTCAAATAACTACGCTGAACTGATGTCACTTAAGTTACTGATGCTTTTCGCACTTGAACAAGGTTGTTTATCTCTTCAGATTTTTGGCGACTCTCTGATAGTTATTGAATGGGCCAAGGAGATTACACAATGTAATGTAATGGTTCTCTCACCTATTTTGGAGGAGGTATTACGGTTAAAACAGGCTTTTAACTATATTACATTCACACATGTATACAGGGAGCGAAATGGGATAGCTGACCTGCTATCTAAAGAATCGACAAATCAATCTATGCTTTTTGGCACATGGAGGATCACGATACATTCCACTGAAGGCATCTACAGCTATACACACAGGCCGTTCATTGGGGACAATGTGGACCGTATGGAGGATTAAACAACATTTTCATACTGGGCTGCATATATAATTACTTACTCGAGCTGTATGGACAGATTTATTTCTACTGAGACAGATTTTTTGAGACAAATTATAAACTTTTCTGAGACAGAATTTTGAAATTTTTTGAGACAGATTTGTGATTTGTAGAATAGGAGGTCTGTTTGGTCAGACATATTTGATATATATGAGACAATAGACAGTCATATTAATCTATGACAGTTATATGTACTCGGATAGGAGGACAGTTTGGACAGTCATATGGGCTGTATATATCGAGAATGTAGGGATCTCTGAGATTCTAATACATGTACAGAATGTAATTTTGTTCATAAATGAAATAAAATTACGACTTTTTCCAAGGAAAAAAAAAAATACTAATATAAATTTATTTTAAATCTTTATCTATTAAGTATATTAAGTATCTAGAGGGATTTAATTTCTTGAGGTGTAATTTTTTTCCTAGTGTGTAAACAAATAAGATAAAAAACTTTACACCTCAAGAAATTGGATCTCTTTCGATTCTTAATAGATCTGGGTTTAACATAAATCTATGCTAGTTTTAATTTTTTAATTTGATGATCTTACATGAATTTTTTTAATTACATTTTATTTTTGGGAACATGCAATTATATATAAAATTAAGAGAGTGAAGTTTAGTTAAATTCATAAGTGTACTACTTAGGTTAATTACTTTGTAAAAGCTAATTTATTTTTATAATATATAGTAATGTCTTATTATAAAAAATAAAAAATAAATATAAATCATGAAAGCTAAAAAACACAGCAAATTCTCTAATTTATTCCGTAATATTGAATTCAAAGTTTGTTGATTTGATTAGAAGTAAACTTAAATTTAAACATGGCATGTAGTTTAGTTTTAATTAAATGCTTTTAAGTTAATGAACAATATGAAGTCAATTTATGCTAGCTCATTTGGTTAAGGTGTGGGTCTCGTTAGAAGGGTGACCAAAGTTTATTTCCCCTTAGGGGTGATCTAGTTGGGAGGAGACAACCAAACTCCAACCAGTTGAGAGTTGATGTGATGCAGACTAGGTGCAATCCTTGAGTGATTTTGATGACTTAGATGCCTCTAGTTCATGGTTTCATAGACTAAAGGCCACTCCCACAATTCATGCAGATTCTAGCATATATATATATGAGGACGTCTAAAAATTCAATGATTTGGATTAGAGAACCAAATCGTAGAACTTTTAGATTAGACGGAGAGAGAGATAACTCATTTACTAAAATTAATTGTAAGTGGAGAGAGTAACAATCATTCCTTTCAATCACTACAACTATATCCAATTTACACACAAAATTTTATTAATTTTTAGATAATGAAATTTATTCAATCGTAACCAAGTCGTACCATATAACTTAAAATATATTTATGAATTTTATCATTTATTGATGAATCCTATTAAATTTTTTAATTTTATAAATTATTTTATATAAATAATAAGTTAAACTTTAAAACTATGATATTTGTTGTTTATCATTACACGCATTTTCACACAAATATTTTGATGGATGAGCTCTTTTCTTAATCCCAAGTGTCGTTGAATAGCTTAATTTGACTACCTTCTTATTTCAACATAAGACCTTGGGAATAGAGGGCTCCACATGGGCTTAATTATTGAGTTCTCAATGTATTTTCCTAGTCCCCACAAATATATCCCCGACAACCACTATTTCCATGAAGGCCAATGAAGAAATTTCTTGTGACGACCACTATTACAATGCCGGCTAATGATGGAATTTCGTATTTCTCATAATAGATGGATGTTGGCTTGGAAACAATTCAATACAATCGCTTTCGTTTTCACTTTTCTTCTTCGCTTACATTTTTCTTTCACACTTCAACCATTCGTGTACTCGACTTTATAGGATGAAGGTCGTCGCTCGTTCTAGGTTTCGTCCTCTTTCTATACTTAATAATAATTATGCCCATAGGGTTCATGATTGTAAAAAATGACACGAAATTGTGTATTACATTTTCAAATCAAATTGTGTAAATATTTGTTTGAAATCTATGCACATATATAATTAGTTAGTTGACTAAATAATGTATATATTTTACAAAATTGTCTTAGGGCCGACTCACACCCATGTTGTTTCTCATGAACATATTCGATTTGGGGGAGGTTCAAAAGACATAATAAAAGAAAAATTAAACTTGAGAAACTAACGTCCCTCCCTCATGTCCTTATTAGTTTTATCAACATAACATTTAGATGTTTCCACCATGTTTAAATTGAAAATTGACTTACAATAAGTAATAAAACTAAAGAAGCTAACATACTCAAGTACTTTTATTAGTTGACGGGGAAATTGGATTAGAGATTGTGCCCACATTGCGCTTCTCCATTTGAAGTGCAGTTTCTGTGACCTCAACCAGGAGCTACAAATTGGTATGAAGGTTGTGTCGGTCATCCCTCATTTCTTGGATGAAGAAACAAATTTCATTGAGTAATTGGTCCGTTTCCATAAGCACCTTTCCGAATAGAGTTTTGATAAGCCACTGATAAGCCAAAAAGGGTCCAGGATCTTGTTAGTATTCTAGTCCTCCCACGTCAGCACCACCATATGACCCTCAACCTCCTCTATCTCCTAGCGAATGGGGTAGGGAATGTCCCTGTTATAGAACTCCCTCGAATAGGTGATCCTCCTACTACTCCCACCTCTCCTACAATGTGCCCTATGTCACAGAGCCATGGTCACAAAGTTTACCACATTGGCTTGACCTGCTTAAGTTCCAATGGTGTCTTCCTTATGACCCCACGAGTTCGCCACAGAGCCTCGACATATTCTTGTTGCCACTAGACCCAACGAGTATAACACAAAGTTGTGCCAAGACTATATCCTTCTGTCCTCTAGTAGAAACCCATAAATAACAACATGGAAATCCCCATAACTTGACAATTAAACTTTGAAACTGGTGTGAATGCCTTGTGTTAGTCCTAGAGACGTTCTAAGGATGTATTTTAGAACTGTGCCCGGGCATCAATAATCTTGTTTCTTACAGTTTATCTTTTTTTTTTCCAACACTTTAATCAATAATCATGTTATTCGTATTCAATCACAAGTACAAAGAACAACCATAATCATGTTTTACAGAATGTGGGCATCACTTATGGTATGTCAGTATAAACTTGGAACAAAATGTGTGAATGGAATGGCATGAGAAAAATGTACTTGTTTAAAAGTAAATCTTTATCCCATGTTTATGGAAAACATATTGAGCAAAATGAATTCTCTAGTTATAACAAAATAATGAAAAAGTAGAACCCAGTCCTTACAGGAATAATACAATCATATCTAAATCATATATTATGAATACTTCACAACATACAAATAAAAAAGATACCCAAAACCATATTTGAATCAAATATCAGTTAAATATAATCATATCAAGGCCTATGTCAACTTTGCCAATTATAGAATAAGATGAAAGAGATGGAAATAGATGAGAAGGAAATACTAATTGCACATATTAGAGTTTAGAATCCACATGCATGCAAGATAGAACTTGAATGTTCTCTTCCATTACTCGATTCAACCAAAATCTTCAGAAGTTCCACTTCTTACAAAAAAGATTCGACCCTATCCATGAATTGTTCTGACCTATTTATAGCTTCTTAGATTCTTACAAAATTTACAACAAAATTTTGTTATGAAATAACATCTTTCAACCTTACCGACTGTTTTTAAACAAAAATTTGTTACAAAAATACTATCTAGTAATTTGTCGTTGATTCGTTGGAGGAGATTGTGGTCCTCCCTAGTTAGGTGGAGGAGGGTACTGTTGTGATGACGAAGATCCATCTCTCGATTGCATTGCACCTCTTTCTAGTTGCTTTAGTTGAAGGAATTTGGTTATGCTCTTCCATTCTTTACCTAATGGATACTGAAAAACCTTTAGTTCTCTGAGTGCCATATACAGATTAGTATAATGCTCAAAAGTGGGTTTGGGAAAAGACTTGAAAATCGTTTGGAGATGGCTGAGGATTTCAAAATCTAGATGCAGCTTGTCCATGACTATTTTGCTGTCTAACTCTCCATGAATATCCTCCAGATTGAATTCATAATTATATGCCTCCAACGTCATGACATTGTAATGATCCTTACGATACAAATCTCCAAATCCAACGCAAAAATATGGGAGGCCAAGTGGAAACACATTGTTGAATAGGGATTTAAAAGAATGGGCATCATGGGACAATTGGTTAGCCATGTCCCCAACGTTCTGATCGATTATACCTTTTGTGATCACTATGTTAGCCTCTATGATGATTTTTGTTCTATATCGAATATCATAGGCTTGGAGCTCATCAAAGGTTTTTTCATTTTAGAAATCAATAACTATCTTTGCTATCTCTGTCTTTTTGTCCAAGCTATTTAGGATAGTGCGAGAATCCTGGGAAACCGTCTCAAATATTTCCCACTCCTCTTGTGAAATAAAAAAATGGCTCCATTGAGCTGTTATAAGTGCTACTATCTGTTCCCAAATAACGAACCTTGCAGTCTACCCATTAGCTTCCTAGAAAAATTTCGAATGCTCCTATGTAGGTCTACTTTAGACTACTGTAATTCAGAAATGGAAATGTCTATTTTGGATATCTCCTCATTAGAGTTCCTTATCTCTTCACTTTTCTATTTTAACCGACCTTGTACATGATTCAATTGAGCATCTTTGAGGCTCATTTCTTCTATTTCCTATGCAATCTTAGATGTTGGGCCAGCTGAAGATGTGACCTGCAAGGTTGTTGCCTTTTGAAGCAGAATGCCTTGATTCTTCTTTTTAAGTTCATCCACTTCCCCTTCCAGAGAAACGATCTTTTCTTTGAGTGTATGTTTATGACTCTATCTGCTAGTGCCTTGTCCAATTCAGACTATATGGCTAGAATCTCAGTTGTTTGAGAGTGCTCAACAGTGGGAATATTGAGCTTCTTCTTCAAACTTGCAATCTCTTTATCTTTCTCCTCCAACATGCTTTGAATAGGAGTTGCATCACTTGGGTCTTTTACTAATTTATTTGTTGCTCCAAATCAACAATATTTAGCTGCTTAGCTTTTATTCAACGATTTTTTCATTCTTAAACTGACATTCCAACCTATTGACAGCAGTCTGCAACCTATTGGTACTCACTGTATACTTCATTACATCCCTGTACACACCTTCACCTGTTTTTCGATGAAGTTCCATGATGTCCTTATAGGGGAATGCGTTCAAATTAACTATGACCTGAATGGTTTTGAAACTTGAAGGCACTTTCTTACCTCCAGGTACAATTGGTTCCAATATGGACATATTTAGGGTCCCTTTCCTTAAATCCAGCACAGACAACATCCTGGACTGGTGTCCTATATCAAGATCTTTCTATGAGAAAAGAGTTTTCTGGAGATCTATATTGCCATCCTTTATTTCGGAGTATAAACCAAAGAGTCCAGCTTTAACAAGAGACGTTGTTACCAAAACATCTTGTTGAGAGGTTGTCTCTTTCTTTTGACGTCACGACGCTGAGTGAAAATTTTCCAAAATGACAAGTTCTAGCGACATGGGAGTTGGATTTGGTTGTAGTGCAGTGTTGGATGTTTGATCGGATTTAGGCTTCTTTGACTGAGAACCGGGACTTTCATATTTGTCCTTTTCGATATCAGAAGTTGGTTCAGACGTAGGCCTTTTTCCCAAAATATCAACTTTGTGAGGAGTGGGAATAACTGGGGCTACTACTAACTGGCTTGGTCCCAAAGTCATCTTTGCAAGTTCCCAACTATCCCATTTGGCAATCTTGTCTATTATTGGATGGGGCTCATGAGGATAAGCCACTGATCTTGAAGACTATATTTTATGGGATATGATCCCTTTAGGACCATACTTCCATGTAAAACTTGTAGAGAAGTTAAAAGTAATCAACATCTATTCAACCACTGCTTGCACGAACATGCTTCTCACTTTAAAAGGCCCCGCTTCACTGGGAGCTTTGAAAGTCCTAGGTATATTACCCTTCATGAAGTGCACATCATCGCAATTGAACCTTTGGAAAATATATTCCAAAGCAAAAATTCTAGTAGTAAAAAATATGGGTAGCTTATATGGGGCTAGCTCTGCTCCATATACTCGGATTTCGGTATGGGTTTCAAAGCAAAACCAATCCCCAACTGAGTCGTCGGGGTTTAGATTAAGCAAACTCTTACACTCTAGAAATATTATGGGTGGAGGGGCATCAAATAAAAAGTAATAGATATTAGCCATGATGGTATCCACGAATACAGAAAAACCTTCATTTCCTTGTTGGGAAATTGACTTGTGGAGATCCTCTCGATCAAAAAACTCTTTGTTATGGTAAATGATGTTGTAAATCAAATAGGAGGTGTACCTGGAAATATTTTTGGTAGAAAAACCATTGAATTGCAAGTGCATAGACTGAGCAAGAAAATATTCAATAGTTAACTTGATTGACGACTCATGCTGTGATAAATTAATGAGAAAAAAAACCTAAGGGAACATCATCAATTACTAAGTCGTGATCATACCCGAGGATCTGGCATACCATGGATAATGTCGGTCGAGATTGCTTTGAGAAAATTTATAAACTGAACATGGACTGTGTATTTGGAAGGTATGCTTATGGGGGAATCAACATCCTAATGAATGATTCCCCGCTTTCTGATAGCAATTCTTTGAATTTTATAGCCAAGACCTCCTAGTTGAAATCAAAGATGGAAATTTCCTCCTCCATGTCTGTCATTTCCACGAGGATCTCTTTTTTAATTGGACATACAGTTGATCCAAGATGAGAGATTATGACCCTCCTTTTGGGTGCATATCTTTCTGCGCATCACTGCACCAGTTTTGGAAAAAATTGGGCATGGGGTAAAATCATCTTTGCCAATCCAAAGCCCCAGAGGTTGAATGAATCATTTCTTCTCTAATTGAAATTCACTAACTAAGAGTGGATGTTCCCAGCCAATAATTCATCAAATTTAAGGAAGTGTACTTGACTGTAATCCATTTCTAGTTTACCAACACTTAATCTAAAATGCAAACTTAACTGGACCTCTGTGACCATGGAATCATCCTCAAACCCTAAAAACTGTGAAATGAGTGACAAAACTAACTGTGAATTTTCATCAAACAAATTAATGTCAAGTGGATAGGTGGTGTTATCAATGGCAAGGTCAGGTTTCAGATAACTGGTCATGAAGGTTTGTTTGGTTTCAGGGGATGACTCTCTATACTGGATAACTAGGGCTTCTTTGGAAAAATATTCCTGGTCGTGGGAGGAAAATAGGGGTATTGCTAGAGCTTTCCTAATGGTAGACGCATTTACCGGGAAAAGAATTTTCATTCTTGATGAATTCATAATGACTCTTTCACTCTGAGAATAATTTACTGCACACCATGAAACGAATTCCAGAA
This sequence comes from Larix kaempferi, assembly GCA_027924585.1. Taxonomy (NCBI): domain Eukaryota; kingdom Viridiplantae; phylum Streptophyta; class Pinopsida; order Pinales; family Pinaceae; genus Larix; species Larix kaempferi. The sequence continues at coordinate 1,006,686 of BSBM01000687.1, read as the reverse complement.
ATCCTATATCTTGTTCTGGACAAAAATGGATAAAATGAGACTTATAAACATTGTGCACATCCAAAGTATGTTTATATAAATCCTCCAATTTGCTTTTGATATGTTTATATAAATCCTCCAATTTGCTTTTGATTTCTGAAACTAAGAATTTAAGCATTATGGGGTCATGAATGTCACTATCTCTATCCTCTAGGGTTTCTTCTATCCTCATAGTTTCAACGTTCTGAGGGACTATTTCACTACTTCCTTCTATTATGTAAACAATTTTAGTTACTTTCACGAGTTTTAGAGGACCTACCTGCCATAGAAAGGTTTAAAAAACTATGCTCTGTCGCTTTCCAGCAGCACAGACATGTTCCAATCCTCCACTGTTCAAAATACAAAATTCAACTTTTGAAACGCCCTTGTCTTTTATACACCCCTGAAGGTGGTTTCGCAATGAGAGAGCGTTGTTTTACTTACCGCTTTCTCTAATTGCGAAATGATGTGGAGACGACACATGTACAACGGTATGGTATTTCGCAACCGCTTCGACCTCCATTTAATCATGCATGTTGGCGGCGTGAAAAGATTATGGGTCGTCGATCTAACTGCCCCTTTATCGAATAGCTATTGATCTTGGTTTACCTTTAACACAGCCGAACTTGACTTTTCGACGCACTTTATATTTGTTATCCTCCTCGCTTCTTACACAACGAAACCTTTACCTTGTCGTTGATCTATCCATTTCCCCGCCAACAATCGTTGATAATTTCTATCCTTTAGCGTGACCCTTGAATTTTTCGAGGGATTTCGATTCCACTATTCATCTCTCTTATTTTCCAACGAAACTCATCTTCCACCGTTGATATTCTACAATGCAATTGTGACCATTGATCATTTCGCATGACTTCCAAAACACTTCGCTCAGTTCTTTAGCTCCTTTTTGGTATAGGCAATGGTCATATGAACCATTTTTTTCAGGACTTGGGGCTATTCTCACCATTTTTACATTATATCAAGAATTATTTTTATCAATATTTTTCCCATTCAAAATTGAAAAATAGTGTGTCAACAGGTTTCACAAAACTCATTGAATTTGTTTTAGGTAAAATCTCCTCCATTATCTGACCCTAAACATTTGATTTTCAGATTTGTATCATTTTCAACCATTGCTTTAAAAAATTTAAACTTCTCAAAAGATTTTGATTTCTCTTTGACGAATGCTACCCAAATTATAACATTTAAACAATATTTATCTCGACTTCCGACTTCCGACAAGAAGGATCGACCACCCCTTTGTTTAGTAGATAGTTATGAAAACCAATATCCAGCAATTCACCTATATCCATAATGGTGAACACAAGAAGCATCAACCGACCCTTTTTGCAGAATAGAACTATTATGAAAATAATACTGGGCATAAGAAGGGTCAGCCGCTCCTTCATTTATGAGGGAATTGTGTTAAAAAATATTCAACCTACGAAGGCTAGGCCGTCACTTCATGTATAACCAGAATGGTCAAGGCTAGAAAAATACTAAGCACAAGAAGGGTCGGTCGACCCTTTGTTTAGTAGATAATTGTGAACACTAATGGTGTGTTCACCTGTATCCATAATGGTGAACACAAGAAGGATCGGACGACCTTTCTTGCATTCTAGAACTAGTATGAAAATAATACTGGGCAGAAGAAGGGTCAGTCGCCCATTCATTTATGAGGGAATTGTGCAAATATTCAACCTACGAAGGATAGGCTGTAAATTCATGTATATCTTGAATGGTGAAGACTGGAAAACTACTAAGCACAAGAAGGGTTGGCCGACCCTTCATTTAAAAGAGAAATGAAAAGATATTTAATCTACGAAGGTTGGGACGACAATTCTCGACTACCGACTTCCGCAGTAAATGGTAGGTATCGAGACATTGGCTAAGTTATAACATGTAAACAATATTTATCCCGACTTCTAACTTCCAACAAGAAGTATCGGTCGCCCCTTTGTTTAGTAGATAATTATGAACACCAATATCCATCAAGTCACCTGTATCCATAATGGTGAACACAAGAAGGATCAAACCACCCTTCTTGCAGTCTAGAATTATTATGAAAATAATAGTGGGAAGAAGAAGGGTCGGTCGCCCCTTCATTCATTTATCTGAGGCCTCATTCAAAAATGGGGCGTTGGTTAATGACATTCAACTTCAAATGACTGTCATATTATATACACAACAATTCATTTAATGATTTGTATATTTTTGACAACTTCAAATGACCGTCATATTATACACACAACAATTCATTTAGTGATTTGTATATTTTTGACAACTTCAAATGACCGTCATATTTATCATATCGGAACAATGCAAAAACCAATTTCAAAAGTGGCAATATCAAAAGCAAAAGTATGCTTTTGGAACCTGGATTTGGCACTTTTGGAAACGGATTTGGCAGTTTCAGAACTGGTTTGGGCACTTTTGGAACTGTATTTGGCACTTTTGGAACCGGTTTTGGCACTTTTGGAACTTGTTTTGTCACTTTAGGAACCTGGATTTGGCAATTTTGGAATTGGATTTGGCACTTTTGGAACTGGTTTTGACACTTTCGGAACCGGTTTTGACACTTTCGAAACCGGATTTGACACTTTTGGAATCGGTTTTGGCACTTTTTGGAACTTGGATTTGGCACTTTTGGAACTTGGATTTGGCACTTTTGGAACTGGATTTTGCTTGATTTTGGAGTTTAGAACGGTTGTTTTTTACCCATCTTCAAAGTGACTTGGACTAGAATATGTCCAAGTTTAATGAAATTGGCATTTTGTACTAGTTTTAATGATTCGACCCATGATTTTGGGTCTGTCAATTGTAGTCGTGTGATATAAAGATAAGTTCATTTCAATATTTTGGGGATTCCGAAGGGTAGCATGAAGGAAGTCATAAGTAGTTTTTGTAGGTCTTTTTTCATGTTCAAAATGTCTGGAACTTATTTCAAAGACAAGTTGGATCTATTCCAATCTCTCTATATTGGTACTATTGAGAAGTTAAATTCAACATACTCAGTTTTGTTATAATATTTTGTGATCTATGGTCATGCATCTTTACTAACTCTTTGGGTACCTATTTCATAAGTATGTTTTAAGTAATTATATTCTCATATAGATGGTAATTTTTTTATCATTATTGTGATGAGTGTGACATAAATGTATAATGTGGTGTGATTGAAATTCAATTTTATTATTGAATTTAATCATATCATGATTAAACTTTTATTGATATTTGTATAATAGTTTTTTAGTACCAATTAGCTCGTAGTTGAGATAGTGCACAGTTAGATAGTTAGATTAGATGTGGATTAGATCAATTACAATTTTTAGTAGCTATGGGAAATTCCTTTTCTTTGGTTATTGAAATAAATGATTAATTTAGACTATGCTAGTAATTAGTTTTCATTTTAAGTAGATACAATTAATTTCATTTTAGTTCTAATAAACAGATTTTAAACATTTAGTCTCTCTAGCTTTAGAGAGAAAAATGATCTCCCAATAGGCAACATGGCCTTTATTCTTGTGAAAAAAAACTATTCCAAATGAATAGGGAACTATTTTAAGGACCTTGTTTGGGCTATCTTTCCTTATTAATAAGTCAACATTCTTGACCATAAACAAACATCTAATAAAAAAACCTAAGATTTTCGTCATTGAAAACTTAAGTAAGATTACCTAAAATAGAATTGTAGAAGGTCGGGATCGATTGGTTGCTTGTTATGTGACTATGAACACACTATGCGGATACCGCACTAATCGAACCCCAAAAAACGACATGAAGGAGAAGACAGAGGTCGTTTGATGGGTTCCTCATAAGAATCCAAGGACCCATCATCAGTTTGGTGGTAAACTTAAAGCAACATTACTATCAACGGATCTCATGCTTCATAATACAATCAAAGAATCATATAAAGGTAGCACCATTAGGCCCCAAGGGCCAAGGTGAGAGAAGAAGTAAATACCACTAAGAGAAACTCTAGATACCAATGGAGAGACATAAGCAACTACATCAGAGAAAATAAAAACAAGAAATGGAATTGTGTCATTGACCCTGATATCAAGTCCACCAAACCCCAAACCCTGTTACAAAACCTATCACTTGAAAATAATATTAAAGGCGATGGTGATGGATAGTGGCCACTTCCCCAAGCAAGCTCTATGATGGAATCCATGTTATAAGAGCCATTTAAGTGTTACATAGTTGGCATGAATATGATCCAAGGTGGCCTAACTAGTGAGGAATATGACTTCCAGTATACAAGACACATAGGAGGATTAATTAATTCCTGGATAGAGGAGATCTTTGATGGCCCCAAATGAGAGAGAGCTATTTTACTGTGTCGGTATAGACTTACCAGATCGAGGAAACGTGGCCAAGCTTCATTTCAAACCAAATATCCATATTGTTGATGGTACACCAAACCATTTAAGGATTATGATTTGCACATTAATCAAGTGATACGGGTGGATCTGTCTCAGCTGTCACTCACCAATTTTTATGTGTAGGAGGTTGTAAGGTTTATATCATAACTTGCCATAAGATATAGCTAAGGGTATCACCCCTTCAATATGTGACTCCATTTAAAAGGTTATATATTAGTTCTCTCAAGTTCGAGATATCCTTCCCCCTCCATGTTGTATGTGTGAGTATTACTATATAGCACGCAAATTGGATAGGGAGTTTGTTTAGGATAATGATAGGTCTTAGATTGACCCCTGTAGGCCTAGGTGTTAACATGGGATAGCAAGGTTGGAATATAAGGTCTAGGACGGGTAAGGCCCAAGGGCTAGGTTAAGTAAATATAATAGTTAGTATCAAGGGTAATAATAGTAAGGAATGACACCGTTACAAGTGCCTGCCTAAAAGGGAAATATAACGGTACACGATTCATGCAACATTATTACATTCTTTGGAATCATTTAGGGGTTATGCTAACGGAGAAAGGGAGAAATACATAAGAGATTAAGTACAAAATTAAATAATGATGATTAAATAACCTAAACCGTTAATAATAATGTTATCAGAGGCCATGCATACAGATAAGAGATCAACAACAAAATGATAGTGACACAATGATTAGCGACATAATTACGTCATTTATTTATTTATTTAGTTGGTGAAATTGGGGACATCACATGCTCTTTGATTTTTTTGTCATCATCTTTTCCTCTTTGTTTATGATATTACATCATGTTTAATTGTGCCTCTTAATATCATATGAACGAAGATATAAAGAGGAAGAAAAATTAATTCGTTCCAAATTCGTATAATAGATATATTGATACCATTTTCACTTTAGATATATATGATCACAAGATTCTTATCCTTTTTTTATATAGTTGGTATCATAATGCTTCACCTTTCACACTAAATGTGGAATCTTGGAAGGAAGGATAGAAATATGTTGACAATGTGAACAACAATTTGAATGTTTATATGGTGAAACTTTCTCATTGTCCTGAGAGGTGCTTTCTACAACTCAGTATAATGGAGAAGTGCAATTACATGCTCAATGTGGAGTTGAAACATGGAACTTTTATAAAATAATAAAATATTAAGGAAAAATTAATGCGGGCTCTAACCTAAAGTTAAAAACCAAATAGATATGTATTCCAGTTAACTAAAACTAAAAAAAATAATGAAACTTGTATCCTTCTTGCTCTGTGATTCTCGGAGTTGAGCCATCATTAAACCAAGATTTATGCATTAGGGATTTGATCACATATTGGTGATTTACATATTAAACTAGTATAGATCCATATTAAATGCGTATCTACAAAGGGCCAAGAGGGATCGAATCTCTTGAGGTGCAAACTTTTCCTCAAACTTTAGACTTTAAAAAAAGTTTGTACCTAAAGGGGGTTTATCCCTCTCAGTTCTTGGTATATCCAATGTTATGATGGAGCTAAACTAGTTTACACAAACAAACCACTAGATTTTCTCATGTTCAAAAATTCTAAAATGCCAATTTCACTCTCTCGATCCTATGATATTAAAATAAAATGCACAAAAGGAGAAGTGGTCATTCTCTTTTTCAATATAGAAAAATACATTAAATTTTGTTAAATTCTATAAATTCCATTTTCCCATGTCCCCATTTTGCAATCTTGGGTAAATGACTTCAAAATCGATAGGCATTTGTATAAGTAGTGAATAAGTTATGGGACCCTTCTAAACATTTCAAAATGATCAAAGCTAGAATCTACCCAACCAAATGTTTGTTAGAAGAAGAAAGGGACATAGTGATGTTGATTAGTAGGTTGAATGGGGCACCCAATATATAGTACCTATTTCTAAAATTTGTAGAACATGGAACCCTTTTTAGCCAAGTAAACATCATCTTAGACACTTGGGTAAGTTAAATAGGGAAATAGTACCTATTTCTATGTTGTATAGAACATGGAACCATTTTTATCCAACTAGACATCATCTTAGACACTTTGTACCAATCTCTGTAGAAATAAAAATTTGTTGTCCACTGAACCATCAATGCTTTATATGCATTTGTACATGGTGGACTACATGTATGCAAATGTAATCCTCTCCACCCTTAGTAAGCCTATGATTTATATACATGAAAACATGGAATATCTATAACAAATGTTATTGAAATCAAGATATGAGCAAAATTATCATGCAATCATCAACAAAATATTAGAATCCATATCACAAATTATTTATCATGAAGAATGTTGACTATTTAGTTTATCACATATCAAATTAATAAAATTATCATTGATTTATACATTGAAGGGAATAGAATTTATATTAGAATATACACGATCAACAAATCCACTTAATGATGGCCCAAATATGTACCAAATGAGTTGGCGATTCTTAAAATTATGTACCAAATAGATCTGCATGGGGTTGTGATTACTTTAAAAATAAATAAATCATAAAAATTTAGAAACATTCCTTATCTAGTTCGACCAATTGAATTGATAGATTTTACATAAGTCGATGCAACAACCCATGAAATGGACAAGTATCAATTCTAGATCAAACCACTTAAGGTGCATGCCGATCCTCTTTCGATAGTGAAGAATCACTTCAAGTTATACAAAATATCTTCAGTCTATTTCCATCAACACCATGAAGAAGAATAATTGTACAAAAAAGTGTAGGAATTATGTAGAAGTCAAGGATAGGAGAGGAAAACAGCTGCAGGCATAATCGAGTTCACATAATTTGAGGTCGTTTTAAAACATGAAGACATTTTTTGGATGGGTGTTCAAAGCTCAACACCATCATTTAGATAAATATGGAAAATTCAAGGGATATTTATTGTAGAGATATGAAAGTAGGTACTTGTTAGGTAAGCAATGTACAAAAACAACATGCATCACTATAATTACTCCCTTGATAAGAACATGTTTAATCCTGAAGTAACATAACTTTAATGAAGGGCATCTTGTCGTCCTGGAAGAATAGTCTAGCATTATACATGCAACACAAAGAGAGAAACCAAGATACATTGCTCAAACAAATCAACTATACATATAAATGAGTGTCTTGGTTTGCAAAATATTCAAGTTTTCAATTACTATGAAAAGGGATTCTAAACATTAACATGATTTGTTCATATTTGATGTACAAAACCAAAATGTTAAAAGTGTTACTTATAAGAAGAACATGACAAGGATATAAAAATAGTTGTGAATTCTATCCAAGAATTTGTCTTGGTGAATCACAAAAAACATTCATTGAGATGTGATATGCAAATCTACTTAAAGTGTAGACATAAGTATTGTATAAGCATAAAGATATTACTAGTTTAAAGAAAAAATAAAAGTGCAAAGAACCAAGACCAATGGTAAATTTGCATTGATAAAGAAGGCTACCTCATTAAAAGACAAGCTAATAAAATTCATGAATAAATATTTTGACTCATGCTAATGTATGCATATTGTGAGCTATGGTAATAGATTTCAACTAAAAAATATAGAAGAGATCGAATCATATCCACCAACAACAATAGTCATAATTTTGAAAATGGACCCATTAAAAAAAAACATAGCTACAAATTTGATAGTCCAACTCTCCATATTCTCATTCTTTAGAGGTTACGGTTAATGGTTTTTTTTACCCTCCTTTGAAAAGCATCTCCCCCATAATCACTAATTTTTTGGGGTTAAAATTACAAAATTTTCAGTTGTAGACTTCAAAACAAATATTATTGTGAATAAGAACCTTAAAATAAACCTCTGAATAAAAACACGATGCTTCTAATAACACTAATTTTTGTCGGGATTAAAATTACAAGTTGTTTGAAACCACAGTCTTAACAAGTAGTAGCATTGCAATATAGTATTAAAATAAACCCTTGAATAAAAAAGCAGTGCTATCAACATCATCCCTTTTTTCTATGTTGAAATGACAACCCTTTTGAAACAATCGCCTTAATATCTAGTGTTGTTGCAAGAAAAACATTTAAATAAAACTCAAATCAAAAGTCATATTATTGGTAGCACGTTTTGTTTTATGCTAAAATTAAAATTTGGTTGAAACAATGGCGTTAATGATTGGTACCATTGTGACCAAAATCTTTAAAAATCAACCTTAAATTAAAAAAAAGATGTGTTTTTAATATCACTTTCTATTTTTGAGTTTAAAATTGCAACATTTTAAAACTATGGTCTAAAATTTTGATGCAGTTGTAAAATTAGATAAAAAGAAATAATAGAGGGGGAAAAAACAAAATTAAAAGAAAATTAGGATTAAAAAAATGAATGTAAAAGGAAAAAAACCCACACACATATAATGAATTGGGTCAAGTGTTGGTGGTTGAAAGGATAAATGTTATCCTCTTTAGTTAGATTCAATACTCTTTTGTGATCATTTACTTTCTTCATCAATTATTAATTGGGCTCTTCAAGAAGACTATATACCATTAAAATGAAATTTATCCACTCTCAATCCCATAAGTGAAGGTTAAGCTATTGATACGTTAGCAACCCACATCAATAATAAGTTCATGAAGAGCCAAGTCAACAATTGAATCATGAAAAAAAGATATGGTAGTAGAAAGAATTAAATATGAGTGGATTTATCCTTTAAACAATCTATGCAAGACCAAATTCTCTCTCTCTCCCTCTCTCTCTCTAAAATTGGGGTTTACAAAAAGAAAACATGCTACAAGAAGAAATTAAACTTGGTTTCCTACTCTAACTCTAAACTAAGCCTGGATGGAAATGATAACAATTATTCTCTCAACCACAAGCACTAGTCCTATATGAATATATGTGCTTGTTCTATTTTTGCACCGAGAGGAGCAAGATGCTCTATATGCCAGTATGGGACGTAGCGTTATGCTGACAAAAATAGAAATTAATTAAAAAAATTAATGTCGACTCATAAGATAAATAATTAAATCCAAATAAAAATTAATTAAAAAATCCATGTCCGCTCATAAAAAAAAAATCAAAACCAACATAGATCCATCTTAAACCCAGATCTATCTAGCACCAAGAGGGATCAAATTTCTAGAGGTGTAATTCTCTTGGATGGGTTATATATATATATATTTCAAGAGAGAGAACAAAATTGCTATATATATTTTTACTTTTATTCATTTTTTTAATTTTTTTAAATATGTTTTTTGGGTGCACGGGGTAGTTTTTTTTCAAGTTTATTTATTTTTCTTTTCACCAATATTGTTCTTTTTTAATCTTTGTTTTCATATATTTTTTTTCATTTTTACCCTTCTATGATTTTATTAGAACAAAACCAAAATTTCAAGTTATGGTTTAAAAATGTTTGTACTTTTAAACCCTAGAAAAGGGTTCTTTTGGTAACACCTTTTTTGATTCAATGGTTGATTTTCACATTTTGGTTGGAATAGTTCTAACTAAAAAAGATCATGGTTTCAATCACGTTGTAATCTGAATCCTGAAAACAAAGGGTGTTATAATAGTGCCACATTTCAATATGGGGATTGATTTTAAGGTTTTTGTTGCAACAAAGTTCTTAAGAACATGATATCAAAACATTTGTAATTTTAACATAAAAGGGATTCTACTAGAAGCACAATTTTTCAATTTAGGGTTTGATTTTAAAATTTTGGTTGCAATGTTGTAAGTTGTTAAGTCCATGGTTTCAAAAAAGGTTGTCATTTCAAGCCCCCAAAAATGGGTGTTGCTAGTACCACCACTTTTCAATTTGGAAATTACTTTTAATATTTTGTTGCAATGGTACTTGTTGTTGAAACCATGTTTTTAAACAATTTGTAATTTTAATCCCACAAAAGAAAAGAGAAAAAAAGAGTGCGACTTTTCTTTTCATAGCTTAATTTTATTGTTTTTATTAACAACGTTACAAGGTTTTAAAATCATGTTTAGAAAAGATTTTAATTTTGAACCTCGAAAAAAGGGTTTTATTAGTAACACCGCTTTCCAATTCAATTATTAATTTGATGTTTATAACCCCAAAATATGAAATTTTAGAACTAGATTTCTCATTTTGAAATCATAATTTTGTAAATCAATACATAAATTGAGAAAACCATGTATTAATTTTTCCCAATATATGCTTTTGAATTCAACTATTAATTTGATGTTCATAACCCCAAAATATGAAATTTTAGAATTAGATTTCTCATTTTGAAATCATAGTTTTGTAAGTCAATACATAAATTGAGAAAACCATGTATTAAATTTTCCCAATATATGCTTTTGAATAGTTATAGGTAGTTAAACTTTGTACATGTCGATTTTGAAAACTCACGTTTTCAAAGTGCATAGGTTGAAATGATCATGCTTGTAGATTTCAGATTCACTATTAAACACAAAAGTCACGAGAAAGCTACGTAGTTACTTCAATTATGGTGAATTTGATTGAAATGTGTTCATTTGTAATTTTGAGTCAAAGTCTAGAAGACGAAGAGTCTAGGCTAACCCAAGAATTAGCAAATTGGAAGGCAGTGGGTCAAACCAATATTATAAAAAAAATTGTCGCTATTTGGCATTGCAAGCTTTATTCATATGTTAATATGAATACTTTTGTTATCTGTACTATGGTTGAAGTATGATTGGTTGTGGGCTATTCTCACATTTCTGGGTTATCTTGGTGCTTTTTGGCATGAGCATTCTAAATTGTATTTTTTTTATTTGTAATGTCTATTATCACTTGTCTAATGTTTTACATGTAATTTCTCCATACCTGGTAGATTATTCTAAGTTGCAGCTCAAACTCTTTGATAATGCATATACTTTAGTTATGGACTATTTTCCGAAATATTGTATGTCTAATTGCATTTAATGTTAGTTTAATTATAAACTCGATTTTGTGGCAAGGGAGCGATATTAGTGATCATACCATTTTATTTCAAAAAGAGAGTTGGGAACCTTTAATTTGGGTTCATTTCTAACAAAAATGATGGACTATTCTCCTATTGTTGGGTACATATCCAAGCATTATTATTTTCTCCTTTAGTTAGCATTTATTTCACTACATTTTAAATGTTTCATTTAATTGTATTTGATTCCTTACATTTTTCCATTTCATTTCTTGCATTCACCCCATCTTCGTTTATATTTTTACATTTACACTTTAGTTATATTAGTTTTGATTGAGTAAAGAAAATTAAAATAATGTATTACATTACATATGTCAGCCATAACATAACCATATGGTTTACTATTTCAACAAAGAATTTTATTGTTTCAACAAAGAAATGTATGTTCAAGCCCTTTTGTAGGAAACCCTATGAATTTTATGACAAGGGACATTTGAATGCATCAACAAAGCCTTCATAGGCCCATTTCATTTGTTCATATGCACCACTACACCCCACCCCCTTGATATATCATGGATCATTAAATACCAACCAAGGAAAAGTTCAATTACCCATACTTATCTTATAACTATAGAAATATTGGTGAATCTTACTAATTGCTACAATGACAATTACAAAGCGTTTGATGATAATTTTGCAAAGTCACACATAGTGAAGACCCTATGTTTGACACAGACCATATGCTAAGGCCTTTTTGTTGAAAAAAATGTCTAGATCATGGTAGATAAACCTTCATATTGTGGCTAAGATCTTCTTCAAAAAGAGCCACATTTGCATTGGTAAGCTAGTAAACCCAACCCATAGTGGGTAGAACTGTTGAGTGGGATGATCAGCTGAGAAGCCCTTAGACTATGTAGAGAGGACAACCAAGGTGTTCTTACAAATATTTAAGGTCCTCGCCTCAACACATATTTGTTTTGTATGTTTTATGCAAACTAAAATAGGGAAATCATGAAGCTCCTGGTTTATAGGCATTGCCATTGAAAAGGCTCCCAGGGTTCCCTAACCTAGTTATAGTGATAGCCTCAAAGGGAACCTATCCTAAGAAATACTTTAGAAGGGTTTCCTCTCAATAAACACGATACACAATATCATACTCATCAATATGAATTTCCATAGTAATAGAGACAAGGGGGCTCACTTAGTAGGCAATATTATATCATGTGAGTTCATATTAAGAGTTTTAAGAGTATGAAAAATGGAAATTAAATATTGCTTAGTATATAGGGGTCCACAGGTACTTTTAATATACAAAACATATAAATATTGGAGAGGTGTTAGAATTAGGGATCGAGGAGTTAAATTAGGTGTTGAGAGATTTGAATGGGTGTAAGTTTGCATGTGAAGGTGGTGTGGGTCTCACTATGTGTGCAATCAAATTAGTGTCAGTATATGTATGATTTATGTGTGAAGGTAGTGTGAATTTGACTATATGTGACTTGTATTTGAATAAATGGTTTGTGTATGAAGGTGACATGAAGTCTATTGCAACAAATGTGTGTGACCCCAAGCTATGTGCAATTGTATATTCCACATCTTGAAAGATATTCTCCCACCGTGATTTTGTACTTCACCCTATAATAGTCCAAGGCCTACAAAGGTTGTGTCCCATCACCATGTACTAGTGATAGAAATAATAAGGATTTTGTTAAATGTCATGGAAAATAGATATATAGGATATCTAATGAAAATAGAGATGTTTTAATTGACACTATGTATTGAGAGAAGGTTCACCGAAAACAAAAAATTAAACACTTCCATTTTTCCATAAATATTATTGTAATGATATTTTTCAGACTTTTATTGTAATGAAAATATTATTCTAGCTTTTTTGAATGATATAAAAATAAATTTTATTTTTAATAATCATTGAACGATATAAAAATAAATTTTATTTTTAATAATCAATGAAATTAAAGTTCAAAGTATGGTCAAAATTCATTATGATAATACATGTATGGTTTTAATGCTTTATGAATATGAGTTTAAATTTAAATTTTAAACATATAATTTCAAATAAACATATAATTTCAAATTATTTAAAAAATATAATTTCAAATAATGTAATATTAAATAAATTATATATAAAATTAAGAAAATGAAGTTTATTTAAATTGATAAGTGTATTATATTAGTATAAATTAATTTTAAACATAGATTTATTAAGCATGTAGAGGGATATGATTTCTTGACGTGTAATTTTTTCCTTTGCACCTCAAGAAATTGGATTCCTTTTGGTTCTTAATAGATCTATTTTTTTACTTTTTATTTATGGTAACATGAAATTATATATATAATTAAGGCAATGAATTTTATTTAAATTCATAAGTGCGCTACATAATTTAATTACTTTGTAAAAGCTAATTTATTTTATAATTTATAATAATGTCTTATTATAAAAAATAAAAAATAATTATAAATCAACTATTTATTAGAAAGCTAAAAAAATAGCACATTCTCTAATTTATTCAATAATATTGACTTCTAAAGTTTGTTGATTCGATTAGAAGTAAACTTTAGATTTTAAACATGGCATGTAGTTTTAATTAAATGCTTTTAAGATAATAACCAATATGAGTCAATTCCTACTAGGTCATTTGGTTAAGGTGTGGGTCTCGTCAGAAGGGTGACCCAAGTTCATATCCCCTTAGGGGTGAGCTAGTTGGGAGGAGATATCCAAAATCCAACTAGTTGAGGGTTGGTGTGACCCAGGATGGGTGCAATCCTCAAGTGATTTTGACGACTTATATGGCCCAAGTTCATGGTTTCTTAAACAAAAGGCCACTCCCACAAGTCACAGAGATTCTAGCATATATATATATGAGACGTCTAAAAATTTGACGATTTGGATTAGAGGGCCATTTTTAGCTAGAATCTGATGTTTTTCATTTTGCAAAATCAAAATTTAGTTGTGTTTGATCGGTATTTTGATGGTAGAAATGGATTCAATGCCCTCAAAAATCTCGGGGGCACCCAAAGTTCTAGAATTTGACAACTGTAACCTAGATTTTAAAAAATTATGGCCGGATTTTTTCAAACTAGTGCCCGAAAAACTCATCAATTCTGGCTCAAATCGTAAAACTTTTAGATTACGTGAATATATATATATATATATATATATTAGGTATAAGTGGAGAGAGTAACAATCATTCCTTTCAATCACCAAAACTATATTCAATTGACACACACACGATTTCAACTTAATAATCATTCTTTTCAATCACCACATCTATATCTAATTTACGCACAAAATTTTATTGATTTTATTAATTTTTAGAGAACAAAATTTATTTAAAGGTAACCAAGTTGTACCATATAACTTAAAATATATTTATGAATTCAATAATATATTATGAATTCTATTGAAATTTTTTATTTTATAAATTCTTTTATATAAATAATTAAGTTAAACTTTATATCTATAATATTTGTGGTTTATCATTACATGCATTCTCTCACAAATATTATTTTAATGGAAGACCTCTTTTCTTAATCCCAAGTCTTGTTGAAAAGCTTAATTTGACTGCCTTTTTATTTCAACATAAGACCTTGGGAATAGAGGGCTCCACATGGGCTTAATTATTGAGTTCTCAATGTATTTTCCTAGTCCCCACAGATATATCCCCGACCACCACTATTTCCATGAAGGCTAATGAAGAAATTTCTTGTGACGACCACTATTACAATGCCGGCTAATAGATGGAATTTCTTATTTCTCATAATACATGGATGTTGGCTTGGAAACAATTCAATACACTCGCTTTCGTCTTCACTTTTCTTCTTCGCCTACATTTCTCTTTCAAACTTCAACGATTCCTACTCTAAAAGACTTTATATATATTTGACTATTCTCTTAGATGGTTGGATCTGATGTATTAAACAAGTTAAGTAATGTAAATTAAATATATTCATTAATTGTATTGGGAAATTAATTTTTTCTTTTTCTTTTTAATATAATATATATTTTTTAATCATTCTCTAAACTTTTATATCCATGATATCTATTGTAAGTAATGTAAATTAAATATATTCATCAATTGTATTGGGAAATTAATTTTTTCTTTTTCTTTTTAATATAATATATATTTTTTAATCATTCTCTAAACTTTTATATCCATGATATCTATTGTTGGCCGTTACATGCATTATCCAAGAATATATTTTGGTGAACAACCTCTTTTCTTAAATTTATTTCAACTTGAAACTTTACAAATAGAAGGTCCCATGAGTTATTAATTTATTTTAAATGTATTTTTGCTATGCCACAAATATATATCCAAACACCATTATATCTATAAAGGCTAATTAAAGAAATTTCTTATGACAACTACTATTTCCATGACGGCTAATCAAAGAATTTCTTATTAATCCCTGCCGTTAATCTGGCGGGCGGGGAGTATTATAATCGGTTGATCAATTTTTAATATTACTTTGCACACTGAATTAATATTCAGATCCCGAGTCTCCTTCTCTATTCTTTTCAATGCTGCATAAATTCTATGCATTTTCTACTATACACGGAAGCTAAGAAACGTGTTTGCGCAATGACTTGGAATTTGCCACAATTCCAACTTTATTCCATGAAAATTATGAGTTAGATTTCCACGAAACTTCTGATTCTGTAAATATATTAAATGAGGCAGCTTCACTGATCCTAGCGTCTATGTTTCTCTGGCCTGTTTCTCCTGCTCATCGTAGCTCAGCAACGCTTTTCATTTCGTTTGCCTATAACAGCTACGACGTTACTCGTAGTTTGTTTCAAATCAAGCGTAACATTTCTCAAGTTTCTGTATGTTCTACACGCCAAGGGAAAGGTAAGCAACGATATTTTCTATTTCTACTGAAACTATCAGCTGCTTGCAAGTTCCAGAAAAGGAAATGTTCAGAGAAATGCGTGCTCGCACCTTACTTTCCCCGGAACGAGCCCAACAAGTTCCTGTTGATACACAGATTATTTGGATATGGCCATGTCGTCAAACGACTACAGGTTCGTTGGATTGTTAAAGTTTAATAGGGCTTTACTGCGTTGAAGTATGTGATTAGCACAACAATTAGCAGCTGAAATGCAAACATATTCTGTTCGTGTTCTGGGAAAAGTTATTGATCCCTTAGGGACCGGGAAAAGTTATTGATCCCTTAGGGACCGATTCACTCTGAGTAGATTGACTTAACGTAAAAACCCTAGAATTCATTGTGTCAAAGAGGTTCATTCTACGTTTAATAGGGCGAGATGTATAACTTCTTCTATATTCATCTTGGAGCTAAGACTTGTACTTTTAAAAAAAATATTATAAAAAAAATTTGCACTTTAGGAAATTTAATGCTTGGTAGATCCCCTTTAAGCTTGATAGATCTCCTTTAAAATGGATCTATACTGATTTATATTCCAACATATAATTCAAATAGATTAGTTCTAGTTACTGTTGTTTATACTTTACTAGTAGATTTCTGTTACTAACTTCATAAGCACCTGTGAATAAGATAAGTGGGAGTGTGCACGAAGTTGAGAGACCTTTTAGATACAATGGGTAAATGCGAAACGCGCGAGAATTGTGTAAATGAACAACGCTCGTGCGTTATGTAAAACTAGGTATGGCAACCTCCGAACCTGCCATGTCATTTAACATGTAGGATAGGATCACCAAACGCTCGAGCATTATCATGATCACCGCTCGAGCATTATGGTTAATATAACAAAAAAAATAAACAGTGCCGCGGTATTAACCATTTCACTGTTTTGTTTTTTTTGTTATATTAAGCATAGATCACCGTAACGCTCGAGCGTTATGGTTAATATAACAAAAAAAATAAACAATGCCGCGGTATTGTTTTTCTTATATTAACCATGGCACTGTTTTTTTTTTGGTTATATTAACCATAATGCTCGAGCGTTATGGTTAGTATAACAATAAAAATAAACATTGCCATGGTTAATATAAGAAAAAAATTACCACGGCATTGTTTATTTTTTTTGTTATATTAACCATAACGCGCGAGCGTTATGGTGATCACAATAACACTCAAGCGTTATGGTTAATATAACAACAACAAAAAAAATAGTGCCGCGGGCCGCGACACTGTTTTATCTATTGTACTACCCAAACACGAATGCTCGAGCGATCTTGCCTTCCCAAAATGCATTGGAGAACCTCAACCGAGGAGATTTGAAGGGTCAACAATCCCAAATTCATCTTGCAAGAACGATTGGAAAGGTAAGCATCTAAATCGTCGCCTCATCTCGTCATTAAGTTTATAAATTGTTATGTTGCCCTAATCTAAAAATATTTGTAAATGAAATGCCAAAACTTAAAATTTTAATGAATTTTACATAATCACATCAATCATCATTGTCACCTAAAAATATTTGTAAATCAAATGCCAAAACTTAAAATTTTAAAATTTTAATGAATTTTACATCCACCCTGTTAAACACAATGGCTCACTGATCACATCAATCATCATTGTCACCCAACATATCTGTCTATAACATCATTCTGATTATCATTAATTTTCATAACCCAAGCAAGCATTATGTCCTTGTTTCATGCTTCCCTAGATCAATATTTTGTTCATCGTATGTAGCCCCAATAATCATGAATTAATTTTGTCCATACATATCATCAGCATCTTAGTTTGTACACCAGCAGCACATCAGCATATTGTACATCTTCATTATGTCATCATTATTCATGTCATATCAATCTGCTGCCATATCTCCATTCATACACTTTACACTGTCCATATGCACATCACAACATTATGCCCATATGTAATGTCCCAAAAATAGCAAAAATTTAAAATTTTTCCTACCTGCAATAGTTACTAACTTACAGCAGAAAGATTTATTCATTAAATCTAATATCATTAAAAACATCCATACTTACATAAATCAAATGAAATCCTAAGACTTTCGTTTTACATGGTCTCTTCTATCCGTGAGGTTAGAATTGCAGAAGCGATGTGGAAAAACAATATGATGGCATGTTTTTATTACAATTGCAAATGCTAGTAAAAAGGTAGAAATACACTCCTTACTGTTTTAAGAAATCATGTGATTAAATTCGAATGTCTCATGTCACCTTCAGGTAATGAGCTCTTTTGATGACGGTATGTTGGTCACATGGTGTGTACTATACATTCAGAGGAAGGTAATTACGTACCCCGACAGGGTTGCCGAGAGGCATGGGTTAACTCCAGGGTTTGTTGGACTTACTTAGCATTGCTTGCTAATACCATCTCTTGCGTTTTGTTGTCACGTGTGCCTAACATGACCATGTTACCCTAGAAGAATAATCTACCACCCACTAAAAGTCTGCGGGTTACTAAATGTAAACTTTGGAAAAGATGGTTTAATGTAAAGGTCATGTGAATGTTCATAACCCAAGAGTTTGTACAAGGAAGGTCTATGGCCACGAGGCCCCTATTGGCATTTTTCAAACTAAGATGACTAAAGTGTTCTCGACTCTACTATAGCCTTTGCACAAAGATCAAACCTCCAATTATGGTATGTTTGGTAGGTGATATAAATGCACTTTTAAAGCGCAGGGGTACTTGCTGTCAGTGGGATCTTTGTAATCGAAAGGGGTTTTGCCTTTGGCCATCACTTCTGCATGTTTATGGTTTTCTTGCTCTGTATTTCATTGATGGTGGATAAATTGGGGTTCTGACCCGAGCTCTGCTCATGGTCAGTACCCTAGCATTACTAAGCTCAACAAATGGCATGGATATCATACTCCCGACAGGTATGGAGGCTCCAAGCTATGCTAAAATTTCACTTTTCTTCTTTTGTTGCAAAAATTGCAGAGTTCTTTGACTGATAAAAACTTTATTTGTATGTGACAGGTGATACAAGGCATGATGCGAAGCTATGCCTGTCCAGAATCTGAAGGCGTGGCTAGGGAAATGGTCAGTCCTTCCTACCCATCAGTTTCCCTACCTCTTCGCATCCTTGATGGTGTATGTATGCGTTTGATTCCTGTTCTAAGAGCCACTCCCGTAAGCTTTTGGCTTACTGTTCTACTTTGGGGAGTTGGGTAAGGTCGCCTATGGCTGGACCTGTGAACGTTGGGGCTTGATATGGTGTCTCAAGATATTCGAATATTGCAAGGGAGATTATAATGTAACTGATTGTGTTTTATGAGTTGGGTCCTCTCTTATTACTCGGGGTTTCCAGTCCTGTACAATGAAATTTCTATTTGAAAGGGGAGATATGAAATGTCTATGTGATTTATAACTAACGCCAAGGTTGTATTTATTCATAATAAGTAATTTGATAGAATACTTTGCATTGGGGTTTTATTCTCTTGTTGTGGTTATAATGATGCATAACATTCTTCTTTTTGTGGTCTACGTCCCTACTGTGAAATGTATAATCTATTTGTTGTTTAAAAGAAGATGGGACTCCTATCTGGAATGTATGATTGCAAAGATTTCAGATGGTAACTGCTATTTTGTTTCTTGTATGAGTATAACATCGAAGCCTGTACTGGTCTGATTCTAAAGCTGTGGAAAATCTCTGTGGGTTTTTATACAGTATTGTGCAAACGTTTAAATGGGTAAAGGTCCTTGACGCCTTCAGTTTGGTAAACATAGCTAGGTTTACATAATGGTTTCATTTTGGATTTCCCTTAGAGTATTGTAGTATTAGAATACTTCCGTATTCTTGCTATGTTGCTTTGTTTCAACGTAGAAGTTTTTAGAGGAGGTCCTCTGTGCTACTGCGTTGGTAGTGAACCTAGGGTTTGAGTAGGATGATCCCGGTTATTTGTTTTCTACGTTGCTAGATGTAATACTTGTATGATGAAAGTCTCAGGGCTGTACACAATGTTTTGTTTGTTTGTAGGCGTGCCTCCTGTAGAGAAACATTCACCGGTTGTTGGCTTGAGGATGCGATGGGATTCGACCCTTGACCTAAGTTTCGATAGGTGCCTGCGTGTAAATATTTAACACTTGTATTCATTGTTGAAAGTATTGTATGGTTGATGGCATAAGTTCTTGATTTGACAGAATACTAAGTATGTGTGTTTTGGAAAGGCCCAATGTCTCCTTGAAGTGCTAGGGTGATAGGTAGTAGTGATAGCTATGTAAGATGTTGTTTTTCTATGAGAAGACAAGTGTATGAGTATGTAAAGATTTTTGTCCTAACTATTGACTTTTGTTTAAGGGGTGACAGAAAAAGGGAAAACTACTCAATTCGATGAAGGGAATATCAATCTCTGTTTTTGTAATAGAATATAAATATATGATTGTAGCGGGTGTTGACTGTAATTTGATATAAATTTGAATAGCTGGGTTTGTAAAGGTTTAGTCTAGCAATCAACGAGTTCTGCTAAAAACGATTTCCATAGTTATATAATTATGTTGCAATTTAAACAAGAATTTATGGACAGATAAGAAAAAGAAAATTATTAGACTTCGATGAAGTAAAACCACAATACGATTGGCTAGCAAAGGCTAGCTAGCTAGACTTGCTGGGCAATTCCATTGGATTTTGGGAAAATATCGAATTAAAGCTAGTATAGAGAACCCTACTATTTTAACATTTGATTTGTAAAAGAAAATAAATAAATGGGAAAGTCTCATAGAAATTGTGTACCTGCTGATTACTGTAGCTTGCTCCTACTGATAATGACCTGCACACTCAGCCAACTAGTTAATGAAAACTACTGACTCTTAGCTGACCTGATAATTGATTTTGGATTGGATGACTTTGGGACTACCATGTTCCTCCCAACCATGATTCTACAACCGTTCCTCGTTCAGTAAGAATCCCCCCGAGTTGGTTCTTACATGCAAACTGAGAAATAGAGGCCCTAGATATGTAGTTGGTTCAGAAATTTTTGGGTAGAGTTCACTTCCTGGAATAGAGAGTTCTTCTTGGCATAATAATACCAAATTAAAAAGATCCCCCAAACTTTGGGGTCTATCCTCCTTAAGTAGGACAATCTTGAATTAGGATTGTTGGAAATTATTGGTTTCTTTAAAATTATTTAAATTATAAAAAATAATATTTGTTTACTTAACTGCTAGTTATTTTGGAACTAGGACTTCTCACTTTGTTTGATTAAAGTGTTTTTGATATTTAATATTTGTATAATAATAATAATATAAAACAAATTACCATCCTATCTAAATATTAATAACTAATAATTAATAAGTTGCATCCCACTTATGTATTAGTATACATGTAATAAATAAGAATATTATATATTGAAACTCCTACATAATAATACTTATCTTTGTGGTCCTTAGCATTTTGTTTCACATGATGCTTCTTTTAATTCTTTTTAAGGAAATGGTCCACTTCTTTGGACGGTTTTGGAAAGCTGGTAAAGGCACCTCTAGTCTCTCCCTTTGCATGTCAGATTCCCTCGTTTTAACATGGTAGTTCCCGCAGTATTTGATGATAATAAGATTTATTTAATCAAGTCGAATAGTTGTGATAAAAACACATAGGTGCTATTCAGAGTCTTCCTGACTCAACACTTGAGATCTAGTAACCCCGAGTGCTCTTTAGATCCTTTTAACTCAACACTCTCACATGGGTGTTACGCTAGTGCAATTCCAGAGCCTCTGCTCAACACTAGAGCTAGAATGTGGTTGTGAGGCACATCTAGGATATTTAAGTGGCCTCGGATCTGGTAATCATTTCTTTCAAGCTTGGAGTGCTCCCAGGATTATGCCCAACACTCAACGTACCTAGGGGCTTAAGCCCAATACGTAATAAGAGTCCTCTAGATACATTGGGGCTTAGGCCCAGTATATAAGTCATTCGTGTGTTTCTGAGTCCATGCTCAACACACTAAAAAAATTAGCCATATGAATCATGTTCTGCACAGTATAATGTAACAAAAGAGGAAAACTCAGTATATCATAATTTGTAACAAATTTTTATAATACAACATAGTTTATTCATTTGGGATTTCCTGCCCAATATATATATATCCAGAAATGAAACAATCAGGGTCCATGCCCAATATATCAACTCATGAAAGCATAAATCAAAACATACTAATGTTATGCTAAAATAATAAATCACATATGCTGGGGCAGTGGCCCAATATAACCTCATAACATAGTTAGTAAAAAAGTTGGGATATTACATCCCTCCCCGCTTAGAACAACACCATCCCGGTGTTCCTAGGGACTAGGAATGAGATCATGAAACAAGGCAGGGTATGCCTCCCTCATGGTAGCCTCATTCTCCCAAGTAGCCTCATCTGGTCCAAAGTGCCTCCATTGCACTTTTAGCTGAGTAATGGTCCTCCTCCTAAGATGGATCTCTCTCTTGTCTAGAATGTGGAGCGGTTCTGGCGTGAACTCCCCTTCGGGCTCCACCTATAATAAGGACCAATCAATAACATGTTTAGTATCGTATACATATTTCTTTAATAAAGAAGCATGAAAAAAATTATGAACTTTTATGTGTGCTGGTAGGGCTAACTCATATGCTACTGGGCCCTTCTTGCCCAGTATTTCAAAAGGTCCACAAAATCTTGGGGCTAGTTTACCGCAACACCCCAAACTCAACGAGCTTCGTTTTGCTTTTATCCTTAGGAAAACATGTTCCCCGAGCTGGTAGTCTTTGTCCTTTCTCTTCTTGTTTGCATAACTCTTTTGGCGGTCTTGTGCCTCTTTTAAATTCAGTTGCACCTTGGAGACCAGTTGTTCCAAGTCTTTTAGTAAATCTGGCCCTAGCGTAAGTCTGTCCACCGGGCTATCCCGGGTAATGGGGGTCCAACACTTTCGACCATAGAGTACTTCGAAAGGACTCATTTTGGCCAAGGTTTGGTAACCATTGTTGTATGCAAACTCTGTGAGGTGTAAATAGTCTTCCCACTTAGTGGGTTTGTTCATGACATACATTCTCAGCATATCCTCTAGAATTTGGTTTACTCGTTTCGTCTGTCCATCGGTTTGGGGGTGATATGCGGTACTAAACTGTAGTTGTGTTTCTAACCCGGAGAACAGTGCTCTCAAGAAGTTACTAGTGAACTTTGTGTCTCGGTCAGAGATAATTGCTTTGGGTATCGCGTGTAACCAGAAAATCTCCATTAGGAAGATTTTCGCAATGCGAACTGCCTTGTAGGTAGATTTTACTGGTATAAAATGTGCGGCTTTTGACATCTTGTCTACTACTACGAAGATGGAGTCGTTTTGTTTCTTACTCTTGGGTAGACCCGTAATGAAATCCATACTTATTACCTCCCACTTCCATTCTGGAATGAGTAACGGTTGAAGTAGTTCGGAGGGGTGTTGGTGTTCTGCCTTGACCAACTGGAATTCCTGACATTTCGCGATGAACAATGCGATGTCAACTTTCAATTTAGGCCAAAAATAGTGTTTCTTTATGGCTGAAATCATCTTTTGATACCCGGGGTGTCCTGAATAGGGGCTCTGATGGAATTTGGCGAGTATGTTAGGTCTAATGTCCCCCCCCTCAGGAACGTAAAGTCTCTCCTTTGACCATAACAATCCTGAATCATCTATCTTGTATTCTTTCTATTGTTGAAAAAACCTATCTTCCTGGATCTTTTTAAGGATCTCAACATAGAACCAATCATTTGGGCATCCCGTTCTAATTCTATCGTGTAAATCGGAGTCAGTTTGACTTTCAGTTACCTCATATAACATATGAGCTCATCTACTTAAGGCGTCAGCGATATTGTTTTCTTTCCCCTTGATGTGTTTTAGTTCAAAGTGATACTCACTAAGAAAGGCTAACCACCTAGCCTGTTTAGCGTTCAGGTCTGGTTGGTCGAACAGGTATTTTAGACTCATGTTGTCCATCTTTAGTAGAAATTTCTTGCCCATGAGATAATGCCTCCACATTTTCAGAGCGTGGATAATGGCAGCTAATTCGAGGTCATGAGAAGGATAGTTTTTCTCATGTTCCCTTAACTTCCTTGACTCGTAGCAGATGGAAAATTCATCCTGCATAAGGACTCCACCGAGTCCTTCCTTGCTTGCATCGGTGTAGACTACGAAGTCCCCATTGGGGTCGGCAATTCGTAAAATTGGTGCGCTAATCAGAGGTTGTTTTAACTTCTGAAAAATTTCCTCGCACTTGTTAGTCCAAATGAACTTACTGGTTTTCTTCTGTAAGGCGGTCATGGGGCAAGCGATTCGAGAGAAGTTCTCAATGAACTTTCGGTAATATCTGGCTAATCCTAGGAATGATCATATGTCAAAAACAAAAGTAGGTGTGGGCCATTCTTCAATAACCTTGATCTTTTCGGGATCAACTGCTATCCCCTTCTCGGAAATGATATGTCCTAAGTACTATATCTGAGGTCTATAGAAATCACACTTGTTAAATTTTGTGTACAACTGATGTTCTCGTAATATTCGTAGTACTATTCGGAGGTGTTCCTCATGTTCTTCTTCATTCTTGGAATAGATCAGGATATCGTCTATGAAGACTAGGACAAACTTGTCGAGGTACTTACTGAAAATGTTGTTCATCATGCACATGAAGTTGGCGGGTGCATTCGTTAGACCGAAAGGCATTACTACAAACTCGTAGTGGCCATATCGGGTGCGAAACGCGGTCTTATTGATGTCTTCGTGACGGATTCTCACCTGGTGATATCCGGATCGCAGGTCGATCTTTGAGAAGATCTTTGCTCCTCCGACTTGGTCAAACAAGTCATCGATCCTAGGGAGTGGATAACAGTTCTTGATGGTTAGCTTGTTGAGTTGACGGTAATCGATGCACATACGCATCGTTCCGTCCTTCTTTTTAACAAAGAGTATTGGTGCTCCCCAGGGAGACACACTCAGTCGAATGTATCGCTTGTCTATTAGTTCTTGCAACTGTATCTTGAGCTCTACCAGCTCTGGCATACTCATACGGTATGGAGTCCTTGAGACAGGTACCGATCCGGGTGTTAACTCTATGGAAAAGTCTAAGTCCTGCTTGGGAAGTAGCCCTGGTATTTCCTCAGGAAACACGTCTCTGAATTCTACTAGTATTGGGAAATCCTCGATCTTTTGGTCTCTGTCGGCTTCTACTGTCTGAAGGTGGATTGCGAATAGTTTACAACCTTTTCTTAAGCATTTCTTGGCTTGGAATGCTAATATATTTCGTACTGACACCTCTTTAGGTATACCTTGAATGGTTCTTTTGTTCCCTTGACTATCTGTGCATAAGATGGATTTGTTTAAACAATTTGGCAAGGCATGATGTCCTTATAACCAATCCATGCCTATTATTATGTCATAAGACCCTAACAGTAAGAGGTTTAAATCTACTCTAGTCGGGAATCCGTTCAAATCTAATTCATAGCTCTTAATTAGTTCGGAAACCTTCCGCTTGGTACCCATAGCTAGTTGTACCAGCCATGGAACCCTGTGACTTTCTCGGTTTAACTTGCAAGTTTCTACTATTCTAGGGGCGATGTAGCTTCGGCAAGCACCGGGGTCTATTAGAATTGAAATGACGGTGTTAGATATCTTACCCTCAATTTCCACCATGGTGGCTTGATGATCTGCCTGCTGGCCATCAAGGGCGGCATAAATCATAGGTGTCTTTGCCATGTCTCCCACGGTAGGCTCCGTTTGGATGTTGTGTAAAGTCCCATTTGTTTTGTTGGGACAGTATCTATAGTAATGTGGTCCCTGGCATTTCCAACAAGAAATAGTTGGTGGGACCGCCTTTGCCCCTTTGTTGAAGGTTGGCCTATTGGTTGGTGGTGGGGGTGCACTTGGTTGAGCTTGGGGTCGGCTGAAAACTTTGTTGGGTGGGAAACTGTTGTTATGTTTCCGAAAAGGTGGGGGTCTAAAACCTGGTCTATGGTTGTCTGAGAAGGCCCTGAATTTGTCTCTATTTCTGTTAATGTTGTCGTTCCTTGGTTTCCCGTGCTCATAGCACAACCTTTCTTTATGTAGGGTTATATCAAGGGTTTTGGGCATGTCAAATTCTATCTTCTCTCTGAAATTTGGTTGCAGCCCACCCAAAAACTGCTGAATTTTCACCTTCTTGTCCTTAATGTAAGGCACATAGTGCATCAAGTCTAAGAACTGGTTTATGAAAGCTTCCATAGTCAGGGAGCCCATTTTTAACTCATGAAATTCTTTTATTTTCTTGTTGAAGAATATTTCAGACATGTACTTGTCCTGGAATATTCTGCTAAAAGTATCCCAGTTTATGTCTCGCAGTTCTTGTCCCTTGGTATGTTTCAAGTCCCGCCACCATCTGGAAGCTTTACCATTTAAGTTGTATATGGCTAGTTGGGCTTGCATCTCACTAGAGTAATTATGAACTTTAAAGCATTTGTTCATTCCTAACAACCATTCTTCAGCCTTTTCCCCTGAGTTAACTTCCCTGTCATAAGTTGGGTCTCTTATCTTTCTGAACTCTCCTTGGAAACTGTCATCGTTCTTCCTCCTTCTCTTGCAAGGAGGTGGGGAGCCATTGTCATTGGAAGAGCTCTTACAGTCCTCTCCCAATGGTTCTGATTTATGTTCTTCTTCTTCTCTTATCTTTCAATTGGCTGCTTTCCTTGTGTTAAGAGAATTGACGGAAAGAGTAGGCTATTCATGGGGTTTTTCCCCTGTTAGGCTTTGGAGTAAGGCTTCATTTATAGCCCGTTGTTCTCTTCTTTCTTGCATATTCTCATTCCTGAAACTCTGGAATTCTGCTTGTAGTTGATGCATGGATTTCTCTAAATCTACGTTGAGCTCCACCACAATTTCTTGCTCTCATGGTGGGGAATTTAGATTGCCTCGTATACTGCTGCCTTGTTCTGCATTCATTTTTCTACTACTGTCGATACGTGAAATTTATATAAGTATCTGCTGACGGAAAACAATTTGTTAGTTAATTCTTTTCGTAAAAACATAATACAATATTTTAAATACTTTCCTGTATCTGCAACTGTGTTTGGTAGTGAGCCCAATAGGTCACTTAATGTTTGTAACTTGCTCCGATACCACTTGTAATGTCCCAAAAATAGCAAAAAATTAAAATTTTTCCTACCTGCAATAGCTACTAACTTACACCAGAAAGATTTATTCATTAAATCTAATATCATTAAAAACATCCATACTTACATAAATCAAATGAAATCCTAAGACTTTCATTTTACATGGTCTCTTCTATGCGTGAATTTAGAATTGCGGTAGCGATGTGGAAAAACAATATGATGACATGTTTTTATTACAATTGCAAATGCTAGTAGAAAGGTAGAAATACACTCCTCACTATTTTAAGAAATCATGTGATTAAATTCGAATGTCTCATGTCACCTTGTGGTAATGAGCTCCTTTAATGATGGTATGTTGGTCACATGGTGGGTACTATACATTCAGGGGAAGGTAATTACGTACCCCGGCAGGGTTGCCGAGAGGCATGGATAAACTCCAAGGTTTGTTGGACTTACTTAGCATTGCTTGCTAATACCATCTCTTGCATTTTTTTGTCATAGGTGTGCCTAACATGACCGTGTTACCCTAGAAGAATAATCTACCACCCACTAAAAGTCTGCGGGTTACTAAATGTAAACTTTGGAAAAGATGGTTTAATGTAAAGGTCATGTGAATGTTCATAACCCAAGAGTTTGTACAAGGAAGGTCTATGGCCACGAGGCGCCTATTGGCATTTTCCAAACTAAGATGACTAAATTGTTCTCGACTCTACTATAGCCTTTGCGCAAAGATCAAACCTCCACTTATGGTATGTTTGGTAGGTGATATAAATGCACTTTTAAAGTGCAGGGGTAGTTGCTGTCAATGGGATCTTTGTAATCGAAAGGGGTTTTGCCTTTGGCCATCACTTTTACATGTTTATGGTTTTTTTGCTCTGTATTTCGTTGATGGTGGCTAAATTGGGGTTCTGACCTGAGCTCTGCTCATGGTCAGTACCCTAGCATTACTAAGCTCAACAAATGGCGCGGTTATCATACTCCCGACAGGTATGGAGGCTCCAAGCTATGCTAAAATTTCACTTTTCTTCTTTTGCTGCAAAAATCGTAGAGTTCTTTGACTGATAAAAACTTTATTTGTATGTGACAGGTGATACAAGGCATGATGCGAAGCTATGCCTGTCCAAAATATGAAGGTGTGGCTAGAGAAATGGTAGGTCCTACCTACCCATAAGTTTCCCTGCCTCTTCGCATCCTTGACGGTGTATGTATGCGTCTGATTCCTATTGTAAGAGCCACTCCCGTAAGCTTTTGGCTTACTGTTCTACTTTGGGGAGTTGGGTAAGGTGGCCTATGGCTAGACCTGTGAACGTTGGGGCTTGATATGGTGTCTCAGGAGATTCGACTATTGCAAGGGAGATTATAATGTAACTGATTGTGTTTTATGAGTTGGGTCCTCTCTTATTACTCGAGGTTTCCAGTCCTATACAATGAAATTTCTATTTGAAAGGGGAGATATGAAAAGTCTATGTGATTTATAACGAACGCCAAGGTTGTATTTATTCATACTCTGTAATTTGATACAATACTTTGCGTTGGGGTTTTATTCTCTTATTGTGGTTATAATGATGCATAACATTCTTCTTTTTGTGGTCTACGTCCCTACTGTGAAATGTATAATCTATTTGCTGTTTAAAAGAAGATGGGACTCCTATCTGGAATGTATGATTGCAAAGATTTCAGATGGTAACTGCTTTTTTGTTTCCTGTATGAGTATAACATCGAAGCTTGTACTGGTCTGATTCTAAAGCTGTGGAAAATCTCTATGGGTTTTTATAGAGTATTTTGCAAACGTTTAAATGGGTAAAGGTCCTTAACGCCTTCAGTGTGGTAAACATAGCTAAGTTTACATAATGGTTTCATTTTGGATTGCCCTCAGAGTATTGTAGTATTAGAATACTTTCGTATTCATGCTGTGTTGCTTTGTGTCAACGTAGAAGCTTTTAGAGGAGGTCCTCTGTGATACTGCGTTGGTAGTGAACCTAGGGTTTGAGTAGGATGATCCCGGTTATTTGTTTTTTGCATTGCTAGATGTAATACTTGTATGATGAAAGTCTTAGGGCTGTACACAGTTTTTTGTTTGTTTGTAGATGTGCCTCTTGTAGAGAAACATTCACCGGTTGTTGGCTTGAGGATGCCATGGGATTCGACCCTTGACCTAAGTTTCGATAGGCGCCTGCGTGTAAATATTTAACACTTGTATTCATTGTTGAAAGCACTGTATGGCTGTTGGCATAAGTTCTTGATTTGACAGAATACTAAGTCTGTGTGTTTTGGAAAGGCCCGATGTCTCCTTGAAGTGCTAGGGTGATAGGTAGTAGTGATAGCTATGTAAGATGTTGTTTTTCTATGAGAAGACAAGTGTATGAGTATGTAAAGATTCTTGTCCTAACTATTGACTTTGTTTTAAGTATGGTGACAGAAAAAGGGAAAACTACTCAATTCGATGAAGGGAATATCAATCTCTGTTTTTGTAGTAAAATATAAATATATGACTGTAGCGGGTGTTCACTGTAATTTGATATAAATTTGAATAGCTGGGTTTGTAAAGGTTTAGTCTAGCAATCAACGAGTTCTGCTAAAAATGATTTCTGTAGTTATATAATTATGTTGCAATTTAAACAAGAATTTATGGACAAATAAGAAAAAAATAAAATATTAGACTTCGATGAAGTAAAACCACAATACAATTGGCTAGCAAAGGCTAGCTAGCTAGACCTGCTAGGCAATGCCATTGGATTTTGGGCAAATATCGAATTAAAGCTAGTATAGAGAACCCTACTATTTTAACATTTCATTTGTAAAAGAAAATAAATAAATGGGAAAGTCTCATAGAAATTGTGTACCTATTGATTCCTGTAGCTTGCTTGTTCTAATAATGACCTACACACTCAGCCAACTAGTTAATGAAAACTACTGACTCTTAGCTGACCTGATAATTGATCTTGGATTGGATGACTTTGGGACTACCATGTTCCTCCAAACCATGATTCTACATCCGTTCCTGGTTTAGTAAGAATCCCCCTTAGCTGGTTCTGACATGCAACCTAAGAAGTAGAGGCCCTAGATATGTAGCTGGTTTAGAAATTTATGGGCAGAGTTCACTTCTTGGAATAGAGAGTTCTTCTTGGCATAATAATACCAAAAGAAAAAGACCCCCCAAACTTTGGGGTATGTCCTCCTTAAGTAGGACAGTCTTGAATTAAGACTGTTGGAATTTACTGGTTTCTTTAAAATTATTTAAATTATAAAAAATAATATTTGTTTACTTAACTGCTAGTTATTTTGGAACTAGGACTTCTCACTTTGTTTGATTAAAGTGTTTTTGATATTTAATATTTGTATAATAATGATAATATAAAACAAATTACCATCCTATCTAAATATTAATAACTAATAATTAATAAGTGGCATCCCACTTATGTATTAGTATACATGTAATAAATAACAATATTATATATTGAAACTCCTACATAATAATACTTATCTTTGTGGTCCTTAGCATTTTGTTTCACATGATGCTTCCTTTAATTCCTTTTAAGGAAAGGGTCCACTTCTTTGGACGGTTTGGTAAGCTGGTAAAGGAACCTCTAGTCTCTCCCTTTGCATGTCAGATTCCCTCGTTTTAACATGGTAGTTCCCGCAATATTTGATGATAATAAGATTTATTTAATCAAGTCGAATAGTTGTGATAAAAACACATAGGTGCTATTCAGAGTCTTCCTGACTCAACACTTGAGATCTAGTAACCTCGATTGCTCTTCAGAGCCTTTTAACTCAACACTCTCACATGGGTGTTACGCTAGTGCAATTCCAGAGCCTCCGCTCAACACTAGAGCTAGAATGTGGTTGTGAGGCACATCTAGGATATTTAAGTGGCCTCGGATCCGGTAATCATTTATTTCAAGCTTGGAGTGCTCCAGGGCTTATGCCCAACACTCAATGTACCTCGGGGCTTACCCAGTATGTAATAAGAGTCCTCTAGATACATCCGGGCTTAGGCCCAGTATATAAGTCATTCGTGTGTTTCTGAGTCCACGTTCAACATACTACAAAAATCAGCCATATGAATCATGCTTTGCACAGTATAATGTAACAAAAGAGGAAAACTCAGTATATCATAATTTGTAACAAATTCTCATAATACAACATAATTTATTCATTCGAGCTTTCCTTCCCAATATATATATATCCAGAAATGAAACAATCAGGGTCCATGCCCAATATATCAACTCATGAAAGCATAAATCAAAACATACTAATGTTATGCTAAAATAATAAATCACATATGTTGGGGCAGTGGCCCAATATAACCTCATAACATAGTTAGTCAAAAAGTTGGGATATTACACCATATCATTAGTCATCTCTTCATCATTCTACCAGCATGTCTTCATTTTTTCTATCAATAGGCTGCCTCAGTTTAACTAATAAAAGTACATATCTTTGCCACATCATCATGGTCTTTATGCTTGCATGGTATCCACCCTTATGCCCTCAATGACCCATAATGTATGCCTGCAATGGTCATATGAAATGATATTTATGTTTGTAATGTATTTGTTCTTGCACAAAGTTTATACATTTTTCATTTTTGAGAGATGTCATTATAGCACATGTATACATTTCTAATGATTTTTATTTTTATTTTTTGTTTGTAGTGACGACCATGGACGCCCACACTGACATCCAAAGAGAGATTCAGAGGCTTAGAGAAATTCGAGCCTCAATTACTATTGTTGATGAGAGGCATGTTATGCTTGCATCTAATTTGGATGCAATGATAGAGACCTTTAGTAGGTCTAATGGTGCTTTGCAAGATATTGCCACTTTTAGAGAAAGAAAGAGGCAACAATATGCGGATGGACTTAGCTATAGAGAAGTCAAGAAGTTGAAAATCTCAAAAGAACAAATATTATCCCTGTTTAGAGATCCACGGAATGGTGAAGTCCCTAATGCAAACAAAAGGCACATTTCTATCGAGTGGTGTACATATCAACCATTCATAGATAACTGGATGGACCGATGGTACATGGTGTTTAATGCACCACCACACAACAACAGGGAAATGCCTTTGTATTTTTTGAGAAAGATGTACGCAGAGTTTGTGTTGGGGAAGCATGTTAACTATTTTTATATCTTGGAGTACCAGGGTGTTGGGATGGGGATGCCTCAGCAACGTCCCAATGCGAGGCACATAGATCCCAATCTCCCAGTAGCTCCACCTCGTCGGAAGCTACCCAAGCCAGATGTGCTGCTTGCACATCAATTAGTGCCAGAGGCACAAGAGTCATTCCTACTGTTGGCATAGGTGGTTGTTCGCCATAGCATGTATCTTCATGGTACGGACCAGGTAGGGCTATCAGAGCCACCATCCATGGGTGGAGTAGAGCCACCACTTGTCAGTGGGGTAGATCCACCACCGGTCGGTGGGGTAGAGCCACCACCTTCCAGTGGCCAGGGAGCATCTAGTAGTGGTACTTCACCTACACAGCATGAGCACAACCATCAACCCCACCCATGCACAATATGCGGCCATCCTTGCTTTGGTCCTGTTCAAACAGATGATATCGTTACTGGGTATTTCACACAGGTAAGTAAGTGGTTAACAATTTAGTGTCATTTTTAAATTATTTTTCCTTACTATACACATATATATAGATTGCTAATATTTTTAGTGGTTTTAAAACTTGTAGTTACTGCAAGAAGGGAACGAGGTTGAAGACCTTTGCATTGATGATGCTGAGCATAGTCCAAAGGCCCATGCACCAACACCGCATGATGATGATGATGATGTTGCCATACGTTTAGTGACAACAACTCACAATGAGGTAACTATTTCAACATGACATTATTTTAGTACATGAGTAGATCCAGTTAACAATTTAGTGTCATTTGTAAATTATTTTTCCTTACTATACACATATATAGATTGCTAATATTTTTAATGATTTTAAAACTTATAGTTGCCACAAGAAGGGCATGAGGGCCAAGAGGCTCATGTAGTAGAACCTTCTGAATTACAAGATGTTGTCATACCTTCAGCGACAACATCTCATGTTGAGGTAACTATTTCAACATGACATTATTTCAACACATGTTATTTTTTTATCACATGTTATTTAATCAATGCTACATGATCTAATATTTACAATTTTCTAAATTGCAGGTTGTAGATCCCCATCAGATGGAAGTGATTTCATCTAGTGAGCTCCCCCCCGGTGGGAATACAATCGATAGCATGCCCGCGGAGACACAATGGGTGGCATACCGTTTCATAGAATTGATTGACGTATACAGTACATCAGTATGTATTTCATCATTTTCAATTTGTTAATACATGCTATTCCATTGACCAATGCATTTATAACTACGTCATTATTGGCGATTGTAGCCACCAATAGATATACGTTCGAGAATGTCAGCAGTTCGATCTCCCCGTAGTCCCAATGTGCAAAAGGGACAAGTGTACAAGAGAGGCTCCACTCCTGGAAAGAATGTGGATGTCCTCTATAGTAGACACATGAGAGATCCATCTACCCCTGACCTAACAAAGGTCATTGATGCTGCAGTCAGTCCCGCATCTACAATAGCCATGAGTCATATGGAGGTAACTATTTGGACAATCACAATGCATAGTATTTAACCATGTTACTATATTGTTTATTCATGCATGTCTAATTATTTCTCCATTTGGTGATTGTAGCCATTAGTGGCAGTAGTGCCCGACCCCTCTGCTCAATCCATGGTTCTGACCGGGTCTCCTCTTGCGGTGAGATGTTCATTAATGACCAAGTTTTTTTATTCAATTTACCCAAACACGTTGATCAATGTTGAATTGTTGAATTAATTGAGATATGATCTTTTATTTGCATGGCACAACTATAGAGATGCCTTCCATGAGCACACCGCTCACATCTATACCCCATGAGGACTTGGTGAGTGTTTGTCATAAATAATTTGGCCATAAGTTAATTTTTTAAGTTTGTTGATAGTAGGGTATTAGTGCAGTTATTTGATAAAAATAATGATTTTTTTTGCAGACTTCTGAGATGCCGAGCGATCCCAAGGATATGGTCGATAGAGGAAAGTTAGAGAAAAACAAGAGAAAGATTGATTTTTGATGTTGCATAGTCTTGGATAGATGTATTTTGACATACATGTACACATTGTTGTACTTAGGGATACATGTACATTGATAGGCCATTTGAGGGCCGGCTACTTTCCCATATTTTGTATTACAAACATTCGACTATCAATATATTCCATATTTTCTCTTGAGTTTCAACTTGTGCTTGTGATGATTCATCTCTTCCACAAATTGATAAATTATGCTATTGAAATTTATAAAATTACATTTCAAGCAATATTTATTCTCTTACATTTTTTGCATTGATTACGTAACATCTCACCATTGTGTTATGAAAACAATGATCTTAATGGAAAAAAATAATAATATCTTTCAACAGTTCAATGAACTTAGCACATGCATGTTAATTTGATATCTAATTTAAAATTGTGTTTTTTGTCAACTCCAAGGGTTCATACCCATTGATCATGATTATGGTTGCAAGGAAAATATGTTGCAAGGAAAAAACCTCTTTCATAATAGTAACATGCTACGCATACCAACAATGTAATCCTATGACATTTTCAGACAGTAAGAGGAAGTCCAATAGATGCTACACATTTAATCAATGCTATTGTATTTCATCAAACTATGCATACATGAGCATCTATGTAGTTCGATTGAACGACAAGGAATGCATAACTAAAGTGTAATAAAATTCATTGGGCCTTCATGTACATATGGTCAAATATATGTAACAAATATACCCTAGTTTGTTAAAATATTCTAACCAATAGCTAGTCATGAATTCACTCTCATAATATCGTTGAAGATATAAACCCTATCCTAACTAAACCCTAGTACGTAAGACACTAGTTTGTGATTTACCTCTTTCATATGTCCATTTTCCACCTGTCATAATGCAAAAGTAATCATCTAGAATCCATGGAAAATGAAATACCTAACTAGTTTAATGATATTCCTTGATAATGTTGTATTGATGAACAAAAATAAGATGTTCATGGTCCTATGTTTGTTTTGATAAATTGCACAAGTTTCATAATCATCATCCTCATCCTCACCATACTCACCCTCATCATCATCTTCATCATCGCCATCATCATCATCTTCATCATGATCATCATCTTCATCACCACCACCACCACCATCATCATCATCATCATCATCTTCAACACCACCACCACCATCATCATCATCATCATCATCATCATCATCCTCGTCATCCTCACCCTCACCCTCATCCTCATCCTCATCATCCTCATCATCGTCACCCTCATCCTCATCATCCTCATCATCCTCACCCTCATCCTCGTCCTCACGCTCATCCTCATCCTCATCATCATCCTCATCATCCTCATCATCCTAACCCTCATCCTCATCCTCATTCTCATCATCCTCACCCTCATCCTCATCATCATCCTCATCATACTCATCCTCATCCTCATCATCCTCACCCTCATCCTCATCATCATCCTCATCATCCTCACCCTCACCCTCACCCTCATACTCATCATCCTCACCCTCATCCTCATCCTCATCCTCATCATCCTCACCCTCATCCTCATACTCATGCTCATCCTCATCCTCATCAAAATCCTCATCATCCTCATCATCCTCACCCTCATCCTCATCCTAATCCTCATCATCCTCATCATCCTCATCATCCTCACCCTCATCCTCATCCTCATCCTCATCCTCATCATCCTCACCTTAATCCTCATCCTCATGCTCATCCTCATCCTCATCCTCATCCTCATCATCCTCATCATCCTCATCCTCATCCTCATCCTCATCCTCATCATCCTCATCATCCTCACCACATTCCTCGTCCTCATCATCATCCTCGTCATACTCACCCTTACCCTCACCCTCATCCTCATCCTCATCCTCCTCATCCTCACCCTCATCCTCATCGTCATCCTCATCATCATCATGGTAAACCATTATATTCATCATCATCATCATCATCGTCATCAACATATTCATCATCACGATCATCATTCTCATTACCCTCGCCATCATCACCACCACCATCATGATCATTATCCTCATAATCCTCATCCTCCTCATCATCATGGTGAACCATTATCTTCATCATCATCATCATCGTCAACATATTCATCATCTCGATCATCATTCTCATCACCCTCATCATCAACATCTTCATCATCATCACCACCACGATCATGATCATCATCCTCATCATCCTCACCCTCATCCACATCCTCACCATCATCATGATCATCATTCGTCAACAAGTGCCCAACGGACGATTTTGCAAAGTTGACCCCCGTGTGCAAAAATTGCACACTCCCTCACTGAGCAAAACCCTAGTTTAAAAGATGGACCTACAATATGAAACCATGGACATGGGACCCAAGGGGAGGGGAACCCCTAGCACTGTCCCGACGTCCTGAATCCAACGGCATCGACGGTTCGTCGATCCAAGCCACGGTCTTTATTATCTGGCTCGTTCCGTCTTGCATCCAAAAGGCCTTCAGGGACACCTGCTGGATACCTACTGGGCCATAGAACTCCAACCGTGCAACAAAATCGGGTTCGGGGAAGACATGCAGGTGTGTCTAGGATGGTTCCAGCTGGGAACGCTAGCCACAAGTTCCCGGTGGACTATTTTGCAAATTTGACACCCGTGGGCAAAAATTGCACACTCCCTCACTGAGCAAAACCCTAGTTTCCAAGATGGACCTACAACGTGACACATGGGCCATGGGACTAGTGGGGAGGGGCACCCCTAGCACTGTCCCAACGTCCTGAATCCAACGACGCTGATGGCTCTTCGATTCGAGCCATGGTCTTCATTCTATGGCTCATCCGTCTCACATCCAAAACGCCTTCAGGGACACCTGTTCGATACCTACCGGAGCCGTAGAACTCCAACCGTGCAACAAAACCAAGTTCGAGGGAGACATATAGGTGTGTCTAGGATGGTTCCAGCTGGGAACGCTAGCCACAAGTGCTCGGTGGACTATTTTGCAAATTTGACCCCCGTGTGCAAAAATTGCACACTCCCTCACTGAGCAAAACCCTAGTTTCCAAGATGGACCCACAAGGTGACACATGGGCCATGGGATCGGAGGGGAGGGGCAACCCTAGCACTATCCCGACGTCCTGAATCCAACGGAGCTGACGGTTTGTTGATCCGAGCCACAGTCTTCATTATATGGATCGTTCCGTCTCGCATCCAAAAGGCCTTCAGGGACACCTGCTGGATACCTACCGGGGCCATAGAAATCCAACCATGCAACAAAAACAGGTTCGGGGGAGACATGTAGGTGTGTCTAGGATGGTTCTAGCTATGAACGCTAGCCACAAGTTCCCAGTGGACGATTTTGCAAAGTTGACCCCTGTGTGCAAAAATTGCACACTCCCTCACTGAGCAAAACCCTAGTTTCCAAGATGGACATACAATATGACACCATGGCCATGGGACCGGAGGGGAGGGGCACCCCTAACACTATCCTGACATATTGAATCCAATGGAGCCAATGGTTCATCTATTCGAGCCACGGTCTTCACTCTATGGCTCGTTCCGTCTCGGATCCAAAAGGCCTTCAGAGACACTTGCTGGATACCTGTTGGGTCCATAGAACTCCAGTTGTGCAACAAAAACGGGTTCCGGGGAGACATGCAAGTGCGTATAGAATGGTTCCAGCTGGGAACGCTAGCCACAAGTGCCCAGTGGACGATTTTACAAAGTTGACCCCCGTGGGAAAAAATTGCACGAGATTTGATATGTCAAAAATATAAAAATATTAATCAAACCTGGTTGTACGAGATCTGATATGTGGTCATAGTTTGGTGAAATACTTGATTGGTCCTCCTCCAACTAGGATAATTCTGTAGCTATCCATCAACCAATGGGGAGTGATACACGGTCCCAGCTGTCAACCCAATCCATGGATTCACATTCGTCCCATTCACCACTACTACATGGAGAACAAAAACATGACAGTTTCCTTGTCCACATTTCAAGTATAGCATTGTCCGACGTTCTAAGTGAATGAAATGCACAAGTTCCTTGGATGGTCTTGCACTCATATAACTGTGAATGATCTACATCCACCACCTCCCAAAAATATCTAACCACATGTGCTTTCCTGGTTGAGTGATCTTCCTGCCTTCTTGCTCCCTCCCCCATGACTGAAGCACACCATTCAATGATGGTTTTTGCATTTCGGATGATAGGTCCATCTGTGAACTTCATTTCTTTCTTGCATAATGCAGTCTTTATGCACGCACCTGCTCCATCGTGTTCACCTTTTCCATGTCCGGTCTCAAAATAGTTCCAAATATGTGGCACCTTGTGCCTTTTGTGGAGCATACACAACCATTGGAAGACACGGGCACTTTTGAATTGCCCTGCACAACCGTCAGACCAAATCCAATGTTGGTCCATTCGTATACTGTTATCCTTCAAGTGATTGTAGAACATTTGAAAGCTGTGTTGTACAAAATCCAAGTCGTGACACCTATTATCACTTATGTAGAAGTGATATTCCTTCAATATAACCCTGTTGTCTTCAGTACTATCTGCCCCATGCCTATAGGTGATATGTACCATTAGGCTGACCTAGTCCGAGTGATAGTATTGACTCTGAATCTCATTTTGCGGTTGAAGAGTGTAGTTTTCCGCAAAATAGACCACTGACAGGATAGTCCCAATAGAAAATGTATCCCTACACATTCTAAATTGTTCATCTTTCCAATGAGCCACATGCACATGCTTTACATAATGTTGTGTATTTTCAAAGAATTCCTCCATGAAGTCGCAAACCCGTACTTGTTATATCAACAATAAAGACATTATATCAATAGATTGTTACATATGAAATTGCAATCTGAAGAAAAATAGTATCCAATAGCTCATTACCAACCTGAGAAGTGACCAATTGTATTTTGTTTCTTTCGTTCCCTCCATCAATATCATACGTGACATATTTGAATGATTGCAAGTTCACCTCCTACCTCCCAAGTTCATGCTCATCGGTCACATGTATGCATTTTTCCAACAAGGTGAATCCAACCCACCATGGGCATGTCCCATCTATGCAAGTTTTTTGATAAAATGTGCAATCGTTTGGCATGCTACACAAAATGCTATGAATAAAGTCTCTAGATGGAATCAGTGGTAATGCAGTTGAGCATTCCTACACAAGAGTGTTATGCAATACACGAAAAATATATGTATATGTGTCATAATAGTAACCATACTCAATGTGGTATCGACAACAACATGTGTTACGAATTGTGTTTATTTTAACATACCATGGTTTGCATTTTTCAAATGATCTTTGGCCCATGTCAAGTTCGTTATGTTCATTCCTAAATATCTCATATAATTATGTTTGTGTCATATCAAGAAAATGTTTAATGTTTGGTTCACGATCCTTTGAACCCCTTCTCAATTTTAATACATCTTTTTGGTTGGAAGAAGGTCTAGTGTTGTCATGCCAAAAAGCTTGCACTAATCCCTTTACCGCATCAATGAGATTCATATCAGAGCGTGGCAACCTGCTAATGAAGGCCCAAACATCTGTTTGACCGGTTTCAAGTTGTTCTCTTCTAACACAATACTTACGAAGTGTCTTCACATTCAAATTAACAATTTTGGATGTAGGTTTAAGAAAACGAAGTGCCCTAGTGCTTTTGTTAATGATTGATTGTGACAACACACGACGAGCCGCACTGCGATCCTTTGAGCAAGATTTCTTTCCAATTGTACTAAATGCATCTACTAAACTTTTAATGATATGAGAACTTGGTTCTAACTTTTTGGCCATCTTTATCCCTAATGTTCTTCTAACAACAGTCATATGCCTAGATTTCAACAATGATAAAAATAATTTGCACTTGTCCCCATCACATTTAGAATAAAAAAATTTATCAAGTATTTGGTGAGTTTGATAAGCAATAGAATGTGTAGACAACATACCTTCAAGTGAACTAATGAGAGTTTCATCAACCTGTATACATCTCGGAGTTCTTCGGCATGCAGTTGCTAATGGAGGTAAGGGTGTTGGAACTGGAGCATGTACACCATCACCAGGATGCTCTGGCGTTTCCATAGGAGCCCCTTGTCTTCCATTCTCTTGGACGGTCTCCATAATATTTGCTTCTTCCATTGTCAATCCTCCACTCAATGCCTCTCTAACTTCGTCGCTTGTATAACCACTACCCAACAAGTCATCCACTACCATATTTTGAGGTTGACTTGATGTGGGAATTGAAACATCACCCAATGAGAACCTACATCTTACTTCTTCACTAGTGCCATGGGGTGCTTGTTCATCAAATTTTGTTGAAATTGAGGGCCCCTCTAGTGAATTTCTTCGTATTTCTTGAGGTGGATGGGTAGGAACAACCATGACATCATCTACGGTTGGAATTGGATGAGTTTCCATGGAATGCCTTCGATTCCACATGTCCAATCTTTTATTTTCTCTAACTTCTTCCATGGTTTGTTGAGGCTTCTCTTTCCTTGCCGATTTCCTTTTTCGATTGCGTGAATTCCCCATGACCACAATGAGAAATACTAAGAAAATAGATCCTATAGGTGTGCTAAATTATTCAAATATCCAAATTATTTCTCAACTATGAATATATGTTCTTCAAGCTTGCTCAATTGTCAATATATATACTTCCTCAATTGTGAATACAGATGAACATCAATCTTGATCAAATGTGAAAGTAAATTTTCTACCTCACTTGTGAATATAGAAAATTCTTCATTTGTGAATATAGAAATTTCAAGCTTGCTCAATAGGGAATGTAGAAATCCTCAATTCCAAATGCCAAATGTAGAATCCTCTTCAAACTTGTTGATTGTGAACATCGAGTGTCTTGAGCTTCCTCCAATGCTTTGATTGTTAATTTTGAAGTGTATGGGAGACGGGAAGGCGGGAGGAGAAAGCGCAGAACGCGGGAGGAAAAAAGTATTTTTGCACAGACATAACGAGCTAGCGTTAATATGTGCACACAAAATGCGTGCGTGTTCCTTGAATATTAAAAAAAACCTGGGTATTTAATATGTTTGGTGCACGGCAAAATAATGTACGTAGTTTCACAAAATGTGCGCGTGTTTCGTTATTCATAAACGCACTAGCGTTATTGAAATAATAAAAAAACCTTATTCAATAGTTTATTTAATAGTTTCTATGGGTTGGGGGGTTAAATAGGGATTTGGTGTTAGGGGTTTAGAGATTAGAGATGGGGGGTGGTTAGGTAGGTGTAAGGGGCGAGGAGGGGGGGGTATTTAGGGGTAAGGGGCTGGGAGGGGGGGTTGGCGAGGGGAAGAGATAGAGAGAGACTGACAGAGGGGGTTAGTAATGGTTAGGGGGG